>OX637876.1:160000-2560000 GCA_951802675.2 Boloria euphrosyne
AACCAACCAACCAACCAACCAACCAACCAACCAACCAACCAACCAACCAACCAACCAACCAACCAACCAACCAACCAACCAACCAACCAACCAACCAACCAACCAACCAACCAAATGTCTCTGAACTGATTGTATGCCTGCCTCCCATAAACCGCCATAATTAGGCATTCTCGGAGGGATAAAGTGCCACGTCGTCCCATCATTGGCCAATAATTCTGCAATTTCCTCTGTGATGTTGGCTTTGCCCTTTTCGAAAAGTATTTTAAGCTCTTTAGCGGCACCGATAAAGTTAGTCCCATTGTCACTTCATAAATGTAGACAAGGTCCTCTCCTAGCAACAAATCTGCGAAATGATGAAATGAAAGCTTGTGCTGTGAGGTCCGTTACAGCTTCTAAATGAATAGCGCGAGTCGCCATGCAAACAAACAAACAGATATATTATGCCTTTGTTGCATGGTGACCACGCCCCTTGGATGTCCTAATGTATATAGGGCCAGCATAGTCAACGCCCGTGTTTAAAAAGGCTCGATGCTCATTAACTCTTACGAAAGGAAGTTGTCCCGTTTTCTGCGTTGAGATTTTTGCTTTGTCGACTATACAAACCTTACACGTTCTTATACATTTTTTAACTTCATTTTTTACGTTGATAATCCAGTATTTACTTCGAATATATGCCATCATCAACTGAATACCACCATGGAAAGTCTTAATGTGCGCCTCATTGACTAATAGTTTGGCAACATGAACCTTTGGCGGTATTATAATTGGATGTCTTGATGACTCAGCAATGTTTGCATTTTGCAATCGTCCCCCAACTCTTATCATCTCGTTCTTATCCAAGAAAGGAGAAAGTGTTACAAGGGAACTTCTTTTCTTTACCTTGCCTTCTTTATTAATGTCTTCTATATCCTTTTCGTATGCTTTCCTTTGATAATATTTTATACAATTCTTTAAAATCTGCACTAAAAAGAGAAAAATCTAAACTAAAAAGTAGAAAATAATACTTTTAAGAACTTTGTTAATTTTGTTGTCGGTGCCAGCCAAAGCAAAATAACCCTAAATAGATACATATTCGATTAATCTATCAATTTGTAAACATAATCAAAATACCTGGCTGACACCGACTCCAAAATTAACAAAGTTCTTAAAAGTATTATTTTCTACTTTTTAGTTTAGATTTTTAACTTTTTAGTGCAGATTTTTTGAAGTCGATTTAATTTTTTTTTTTAAAATAACTTATTTTTCAATTTTTAGTGTGCCTTTTATTTAGCTGATTTAATTATAGTGACTTACTATATGTCACTAATTTAAAATCTGTTTAAGCTTTATATTAAACAACGAGCATACCTATTAACGTATGTAACGTAATAGTAATTAATTATCGGGTCTACCGAAAGGGGGGAGGGGGGTGGGTTGTTGGTGTCCAAAGAGTACTCGATCTATACGACTACTGTAGCTGTAACTAAACTACGAGCTCATCTTTATGTTTACATTCCCCATACGAAATAGTTTAAATAAACCACGTCCATTATTCCACCTAACTCCTAGAGGTTAATGAGATTTACCTTCTATTGTCATATTAACGTAATAGCCTGGAAGAACACAACTATCAGTCTATATGTATGTATAATTTTAAAGGAATTTCCTTTCAACTCCTAGCCGTTGAGGAGTTGTACCTTCCATCATCAGCTTATCCACATGAGATGGTAATTATCAGATGCAAATCCTTAAAAAACTTTAGAAAATATATGAAAAATGTACTAAGTGCCTATAAAATTTAAGAGTTGCCATCGATTTCCCTAGGATCCCATTATCAGATCCTAACTTGGTGACAATGGGAACATCTTGGAAGTATACCCTACCAAACAAAAAAAAAATTTTGAAATCGGCCCACAATTGACGCATAAATCGGTGAACACAGATAAAAAATAACATCTGAAGAATTCTACCTTCCATCATCAGCTCATCACATTAGATTACGATTTTCAGACGCAAATGCTTGAACAGCGTTAGAAAATATATAAAAACATAATAGGTGCCTATAAATTTTGAAAGTTGCCCTGGATTTCCCTGATTTTGTGATAATGGGACCCCCTCAGAACTATACCCTACCGAACAAAAGAAAAATTTTTGAAATCGGCCCACAGTTGGCGGAGAAATCGGTGAACATACATAAAAAAAAATACGTACATCGGAACATATAACCTCCTCCTTTTTTGAAGTCGGTTAAAAATAATTTCCATTTTATCTATCGTCAACCTTTTCTCAATGTTTCTTTTATCCTTTGCATTTAAAAATCTTCTGCAATATGCCAATACTCTCTTCATTTTAGATAAACTAGAAAATCTTTCCCATATCGGTGTTTCTTCTTCAAGTAAATATATGTTAAAATTTTTCTTTTCTAAATCAGTTCCAGGAATTTCAACCTTTGACCGTTCTATATATCTGTGATTTAACCACTCTGGCCCATTCCACCACAACTTTTTATCCTTTAGATCACTAGCCTTAACACCTCTTGTAGCAATATCTGCAGGACTTTCCTCTGACTTGATGTGACTCCATCTACTATCATCTAAAACTCTTAATATATCAGCCACTCTATTGCCAACAAATGTACGCCAACGATGTGGTTGCGACTGAAGCCATGACAAAACCACCATCGAATCTGTGTAAGCAAAAATCTGTTCAATGGGAATTGTTTAATGACTATATTATTATTGCGCCCGTTCGACAAATGTAAGATGTAGTTTATAAGTTAGTTGCCGATTAAACGCAGTACTGGACACTCGCTTCTTTTATTTATCTCTCATCGCAAATCTATTCATGCAATAATACACCT
Source organism: Boloria euphrosyne (assembly GCA_951802675.2). NCBI lineage: Eukaryota > Metazoa > Arthropoda > Insecta > Lepidoptera > Nymphalidae > Boloria > Boloria euphrosyne. The sequence goes on from OX637876.1 coordinate 162,840, forward strand.
TAACGCAATAAACATAGTGTCGCGTAATATAGTGTGAACTCGTCATAATAGCACGCTTGTACCATGCCTAAGAACGGCAAATGACTATTTTTAACTTATGTCAATTAATACTTTCTTAGATTTACGCGAATATTATTATGTCAATTAGATGACAGGAACAGTTTATTACAAATTCTAATGTGTTAGAGAGAGACAAAACACTTTCGGGAAAGGATTCGAAATTACTAGAAACATTTTGAATTTTCGATACTAGAATGTTCTAATATTTATGCATATAAAAAGGCCGGCAGCGTGTAGAGGGATCAGTTGACATCGAGTCGAAGTTGAGTGAAGATAAGAAGCGATACGAAATAGTGGAAAAGTGAAGAGTTAGTTAAAGTATTAGTGAAGAAGTATTGAGAAGGAGTATTGAGAAGAGAAATACAGTGTTCAGAGACTAGTGTTGTGTACAGACTGTGCGTGTATTCAAAGTGAAATAAAACATCCTTAGTGCAAGAACGCTTACAATTTCCGATCCCGAACCCGTAGTACGTAACAATTGGTGTCAGAAGTGGGATCGGAAATGCCGTTAGTACCAAGGCACGAGAAGGAAGGCGTCACTACACGCGCAATGGCGGAGCAACAAAGGGAAGAATCTGGCCCTAGTTCTTTGAGTGGAGAGACCGCTGCTCAACAAACCACCATGCCAGACATGAACGCCCTTCTGCAACAAATAACGTTCATGATGCAAGAGCAGACACGCCGCCAGGAGGAGCAAGCTCATCGCCAGGAAGAACAGCTGCGCGCACTCCAAGAAGAGCAGGCTCGCCGCGAAGAAGAACATGCACGACGTCAGGAGGAACAGCTGCGCACACTACAAGAGGGCATTCACAAGGATGTCATAGCCGCTCTTCAACAGAATAAGGAGAGGGTGGAAGCCGTTGAAAGGGAAGTTGAGGGAATGAAAACGACACTCGGTGAGGCTTTAGAGGAGTACGACTCAAAACTCTCTCAAATGGAGAAGAGAATGGATTACTTCGAAACTCATAAATTACCGCGTAATGTCGACATTAGCTCATCACAATCAAAGAGCTTTAGAGTCCCTTACTTCGACGGCAAATCTTCTTGGACTGCCTTCAAGATACAGTTTGAGACTGTAAAGAAGACGAGTGGATGGACGGATGAAGAAGCCCAATCTGCCCTTACCGTCGCACTTCGAGAGGAGGCTTTGACTGTTTTGGAGGCTCTTTGTGCTAGTGACCCCAACAGTGAGATTACTTATACTGAGCTACTGAACGCTTTAGAGTCGCGGTATGGTGATAGTCACCTGGAGCACGTGTACAGGGCTCAAATTAAAGATCGTTCTCAAGGAGCTAATGAAACCCTGCAGCAATGGTCCGTGGAAATAGAGAGGCTCGTGCGGAAGGCGTATCAATCTTCGCCCTCCACCGTAGAAACTATTCTTCTGCAGGCTTTCGTGGATGGGATTCGCGACCCGGAGGTACGTGCCACTGTGCGCCTAAGACACCATACAAGTCTTAAGGAAGCTGTCGCTCATGCTTTGGAGGTTGAAGCTGTACACCATGACACAAGAGCTTGGAAGGTGAGAGAAGTGGTCACTACGGAGGGATTATCCTCCCGGAGACGTTTTTTAAACCCAAGATGCTACGAGTGCGGCGAGCGGGGCCATCTCAGAAGTAATTGCCCTAAAATAACGAACGTTCGGAGACAGACAGATGTGGCTGTATCTACTTCCGACCAGCCACAGGAAAACTAATTCCAGCCAGGGCTGCGGGGTGGGCGCTGGCCGGGGGATCTACAACCCCACAAATAGAAGTGAAGCAGACTGTAGATGGAAACACTTTGGTTATACATGGCGCTATTAATGGAGTAGCATGTAAACTGACGCTGGACACCGGAGCATCACGAACCGTTATTAACAACCGAAAGCTGAAACACATTGCGGACAATAATTTACATGAACGGAGGCACATCACTCTTATGACAGCCACCGGCCAGCGCATACCTGTTTGGGGGGAAAGGAAAATTGCTATCAAAATTGGGGACAACATCTATTGGCATAACGCAGTCATAGCAGATATCGTGGATGATTGCATCATTGGATTGGACTTTCTTCAAAATTATCAGTGTACGATTGACATGAGATATGGAGTTTTAAAATGCCGAAATAGAGAAGTGCCGATAACTGGCGGAATGCAGGGAAAAGTTTGTTGCCTGAAAGACACCGCTCTTCCACCAAGATCGCAGACTCTAGTACCTGTCTCTTTACCTCAGAACAAGACAGACAGTCCATGGTCATGTGCTATTATAGAGAAGTTGGAAGATGAGAGCTCGTGGATCCCGGCAAGGGTTGTTATAGGTAAAGCTTCGACGTCCATGGTTCCAGTTCTGAATGCTAGTGACGCTATGCAAACTATTCCGAGAGGGGAAGTTGTAGGAACTTGTGAAGAGATAGTCTGGTTAAGCAGATGTCAATCAAATAAGAAGGTATTGAGCAAAGATAAAGAGCAAGCAATGAGATTATTGGAAGACTGTAAAGAACATCTCACGAGTTCACAGAAGATTAAAGCTGAAAATTTACTGTACCGATATTCAGATTTGTTCTCCAAACATGACGGCGACATAGGAAGAACTAGTTTAGTGAAGCACAAAATTAATACTGGTGACATAGCGCCTATTCGACAACGACCTAGACGAATCCCATGGGCTAAGGAGAAGGAAGTCGACGACATGATCCAAGACATGAGAAAGAATAACATCATCGAAAACTCTACTAGCCCTTGGTGTTCTCCGGTAGTACTAGTAAGGAAGAAGGATGGATCTACAAGGTTTTGTATCGATTACCGCAGACTCAATGATGTAACCAAAAAGGATAGTTACCCGCTGCCTCGAATCGACGACACCCTAGACACTCTCAGCGGTATGAAATGGTTTTCGACGCTCGATTTGAAGAGTGGCTACTGGCAAGTGGACATGGACCCTGTGGATAAAGAGAAAACTGCGTTTTCGACTGGAAAAGGGTTGTGGCAGTTTAAGGTTATGCCGTTCGGGTTATGCAATGCGCCAGCCACCTTCGAGAGATTAATGGAATGTGTACTCGCTGGATTACTAGGGGAAGCCTGCCTTGTATATCTGGATGACATAATTATCGTGGGACGTGATTTCGAAGATCATCTGAAGAAACTCGAAGCAGTATTCGATAAACTAAGGGAAGCTAATTTAAAGTTAAGTCCGAAAAAGTGCTCATTCTTCAGGAAACAAGTGAATTACCTTGGACACGTAGTTTCGGAAAACGGAGTAGAAACGGACCCGGGAAAAATCACCGCTGTGAAAGATTGGCCGACCCCTAAGGATAAGACGCAAGTGAGAGCATTTCTAGGATTGTGTTCTTACTATCGACGGTTTGTGAAAGGGTTTTCTGACATCGCCAAACCGCTTCATAAACTAACTGAAGAAAAGAGACCTTTTGTATGGGACAATAATTGCGAATCAGCCTTCCAAGAACTAAAGAAACATCTTTGCCAAACACCGATCCTTGGGTATCCAGACACAAAGGGAGAGTTTATTGTGGATACTGATGCAAGCAATATTGGTATTGGAGGTGTATTATCCCAGCGGAAGGGTGATCAGGAAGTGGTAATTGCTTACTTTAGTAAGTCTCTATCTAAACCGGAAAAGAACTATTGCGTAACTCGAAGAGAGCTACTTGCTGTAGTCAAAACCTTACAGCATTTCAAGAAATACTTGTTAGGTCGCAAGTTTTTGATAAGAACCGATCACGCTGCCCTGAAATGGTTGTTAGAATTCAAGGATCCCGAAGGACAGGTAGCGCGATGGATAGAGCAACTGCAAGAATTCCAGTTTGATATAGAACATCGGGGGGGTAAAAATCACAGCAACGCCGATGCACTATCTAGAAGACCATGTGAAGAAGACTGCAAGCATTGTCAACGGCAAGAGGCGAAGGAATTCGAATCAATTAAAATTATTAGAACAGACTCCATAGACGAGCGTTGGAGTGATGACGCCATGAAGAGAGCCCAAGAAGAAGACCGAGACCTTCGACCTATCATGGAATGGTTAAGGAGTGGTAGGCCAAAACCTAAGTGGATTGATATAGCACAATACAGTACCGCTACGAAAAGTTTGTGGGCACAATGGAACAGTTTGTTGTTACACAATGGAGTATTGTGCCGCAAATGGGAAACAACACGTGGAAATGATAGCCATCTTCAAGTAGTTGTACCTAAAATAAAAGTATCTGAGGTACTTCGAGCCTACCATGATGGTTCTTCTGGTGGACATTTAGGGATAAGAAAAACGTTAACCAAAATCAAGGCGCGATTTTACTGGTTGCATTGTCGAGATGATGTCGAAGACTGGTGTCGGAAATGCGAACAATGTTCCTCCGTCAAGGGCCCGCAAACCAGAAGTAGAGGAGCAATGAAATTATACAACGTTGGGGCACCTTGGGAGAGAATCGCATTAGACGTGGCAGGACCATTTCCGATTACTAACTCTGGGAACCGATACATATTAGTTGTGATGGACTATTTTACTAAATGGCCTGAAGCATTCGCCATACCGAATCAAGAAGCAGTTACTGTTGCAAATAAATTAGTAAAAGATGTATTTTGTAGATTTGGTATACCATTAGAGATGCACAGCGATCAGGGAAGAAACTTCGAATCACAGGTATTTCAAGAAGTGTGCAAAATTATGGGAGTGCATAAAACTAGAACTACACCTTGTCACCCACAGTCCGATGGAATGGTGGAGAGATTTAATCAGACTTTAGAACGACATCTAGCCAAGGTTGTAGAAAGTCATCAAAAAGATTGGGACGAGTATTTATCACTGTTTCTTCTATCTTATCGGACCGCTCAACATGAAAGCATTGCAATGACACCTGCCTTTGCCAATTTTGGAAGAGAATTGCGGTTGCCAGCGGATCTGTTAAGTAGCTGCCCGCCAGATACCCCCAGTTGTATCACCGAATATGCCAGTGATCTGAGAGCGAAGATGAGTGATGTTCACGAGCAGATACGAGATGCGGGGCTACAAGCAAGTGAACGTATGAAAACGCGTTACGACCGGAAGGCGACAGGAACGAACTTCGAGGAAGGCTCCTTGGTATGGCTGCATAACCCAGTGAGAAGAAAGGGTAAATCACCAAAGCTACAACCCAGTTGGGAGGGGCCTTATAAGGTTGTAACGAAAATTAACGACGTCACTTTCCGAATCCAACGTACGTCTAGAAGCCCGGCTAAAATCGTACATGTGGATCGATTGGCAAAAGACCACGGCAACAACGATGCTCGAGACGAGCATAACTAAGGAGGGGGTAGTGTCGCGTAATATAGTGTGAACTCGTCATAATAGCACGCTTGTACCATGCCTAAGAACGGCAAATGTCAATTTTTAACTTATGTCAATTAGATGACAGGAACAGTTTATTACAAATTCTAATGTGTTAGAGAGAGACAAAACACTTTCGGGAAAGGATTCGAAATTACTAGAAACATTTTGAATTTTCGATACTAGAATGTTCTAATATTTATGCATATAAAAAGGCCGGCAGCGTGTAGAGGGATCAGTTGACATCGAGTCGAAGTTGAGTGAAGATAAGAAGCGATACGAAATAGTGGAAAAGTGAAGAGTTAGTTAAAGTATTAGTGAAGAAGTATTGAGAAGGAGTATCGAGAAGAGAAATACAGTGTTCAGAGACTAGTGTTGTGTACAGACTGTGCGTGTATTCAAAGTGAAATAAAACATCCTTAGTGCAAGAACGCTTACAATTTCCGATCCCGAACCCGTAGTACGTAACAATATGGTCCAAACGAGCCGGATTAGTTATTGCATTGAATAGATCGCCGCGCCGTTGCATCGAAGAACAAAGGACTGCTATAAGAAGCAAATTTTTTGCAACTTAAGAAACGATTTTATTTTTAATGTAATACGCGCATAACTTATATGAAGATTTATATAGAATTTACTGCTGTTTGAAGAAATAAGGTGAAATAATATTGAAAAATTTTGAATAATGACTAATGAAACTCAAGAACAAGTTAAATATTTAAATATTTTGGAAGATATTGCTACTACTTTGAAGAAAACTCAAACAAACTCGAAAAATTGTCCAAAGGCGAGATTAACAGAGGGTTATACACAATCTCGGTTGAAATGTTTAGAAGATCACTGGGACACATTTAAAAAGACTCATTATAACCTAGCAGCGTGTACACCGAGGGAACATAGAGGTTTATTGCCGTACTTCCTTAATGAAGAATTTTTTATTTACGAAGACCTGTATTTATTAATGAAGTCGGATTTGTTAGAATACCTAAAAACCTATGAACGTGGTTCCGGAGCTAGTGGAACAAATGGTAATTCAGCCAGTGCTCAATCCGATGATAGAATATCCAGCATTCAACTTCCTCGCATACAACTACCATGTTTTTCTGGGAAATATGAAGAATTCCCAACGTTTCAAGATTTATTTACATCAATGGTTCACAGCAGTACATCTTTATCAAATGTGCAGAAATTACATTATTTAAAATCAAGTATCAGTGGAGAGGCAGAATTATTATTACGACATATTAATATAACTGAAAATAATTATACGCAAGCTTGGGAATTATTAAAAAATCGTTATGGTAATAAAACGCTTATAGTTTCATCTTTATTGAAGAGGTTATGTAACCAAAAAAGGTTAACGCATCAAACTTCGCAGCAAGTTAAGTCACTTTTAGGTGTGGAGACGACAGTGGAGTGTCTTCAAAGTTTAAAAAACTTAGATATATGTACAGATTCGTGGGATCCTTTAATTGTGTTTTCGTTGGTGCAAAAACTTGACGTGCAGACACATAAAGAGTGGGAAGAGACTGCGTACCGCACAGAGAGGCTCGACGAGTTACCTACATGGGAGCAACTACTTAAGCTTTTAGAATCTAAATTTCGCACTCTTGAATTGATATCTCCATCGTCGTCTACCACTAGAGACAGAATACACACTCACACTGCTGTTCATGAAAAAGGTGACAAAGCAGATTTTATGTTCATTCTGTAATGGTGATCATTATATACATAACTGTAAAGAATTTTCAAAATTAGTTACTGAAGAACGTCAGAATTTTATACAGAAGAATAAGTTATGTTTTAACTGCCTCATACCCAATCACAATGTTTTTCAATGCCGGCAACGCACATCATGTAAAATATGTAAGAGAAAACAACACACGCTATAACATCAAACAAAGAAGAATCAAGAAGATTACGCGGCAACCAGTAATAGCAAAACAGAGAATAAAGAAGAAGTAGAGAGTTTAATAGTTACGCACTACTCGAGAGAAGAAGAGATTGGTCAAGAAGTATTACTAGCAACTGCATTGGTAGATGTTTTATCAAGCTCTGGAGAATCACACACCTTCCGTGCACTCATTGACCAAGGCTCAGAAGCATCATTTGTTACATCGAGAGTAGTAGATTTGTTGGGACTAAAGAAGACAAAGGTTAGTGGCTTAGTTACAGGAGTTGGAGAGTGCACTAAGCTACCAATTAAGCATGCTGTAAATTTATCAATAAATTCTAGATGCAACGTCGCCTCAACATTTCAAGTTAGAGCATTTGTTACGAAAACTATATCGACGGTTCCTTCGAGAGAATTTGTAACAAACAAGATACATCTCAAGAAATTAACACTGACCGATCCCACATTTGCTATGCCAAGAGAGATAGATATTTTGCTTGGAGCCGACGTCTATCCTGAAATAATAGAAGTTGGATTACAAAGGATGCCAGATGGGTTGATAGCACAGCAGACATCTTTAGGATGGATTTTATCTGGAAAGAAAAATATACAATCGCCTAAAGAAAAAAGAATCACAAGTTTACATATCACTAGGATGGTTGAAGAAGATAATGATTTGTTGAGAAGATTTTGGGAGATAGAAACTGAAACTTACGCGGAGAAACGAATATTTACAAAAGAAGAACAAGCCTGTGAAGAAATATACGCTAAAACTACCAAAAGAGATGAAAGTGGAATATATATCGTAGAATTACCTTTGAAGCAAAATCTAGAAGAAACAGTAAAGCTATGTGGAGAAACGAAAGAACTAGCTGTGACTAGATTTAAATATTTAGAACGAAAGTTTAAGAAGAATCCTAATCTGAAAGAAGAATATACGAAGGTTATACAAGAATACTTAGAAATGAAACATTTACAGAAAAGGAACACTGAAGAAGATTATATTATTTACTTACCTCATCATGCGGTTATTCGCGAAGACAAAGATACGACAAAGGTTCGAGTTGTATATGATGCATCTGCAAAGGGTACAAACGGCTACTCGTTGAACGATATGATGATGGTGGGACCTGTCCTACAGCCTGATCTCCGAAGTCTTATAATTTGTTGGCGAAAATATAAAATATGCATTGTGGGTGACATAGTTAAAATGTATAGAATGATAAAAATGAACGAAGAACACTCAAATTTACAATGAATTGTATGGCGTGATGATCCTAACAAACCTATTGAGAGTTACAAGCTAAAAACAGTTACATTTGAAACAGCAGCAGCCCCTTATTTAGCAGTTAGAACATTAAAACAACTCACAATGGACGAAGAATTATCGAAGCAAAATCCAAGGGCATCATATATCATAAATAATTGTTTTTACATGGATGATCTTATGGTGAGCCTAAATGAGATAGATGAAGCTAAAGAGACCTGTAAAATAATAGAGAAAATATTAGATAAAGGAGGATTTAAAATGCAAAAATGGTCAAGTAATAATGAAGAATTATTAGAATATTTACAAAATGGAAAAGAGAATTTAATGGAAAATATAGAAATAAAACTAGATAAAATAATAAAAATATTAGGATTATCATGGGATAGAAATTTAAATTTACAGTAAACTTACCTGAATTGAAGATTCCAATCAAGAAAAGATCCATTCTGTCCGATGTAGCTCGCCTGTTTGATCCGTTTGGGTGGTTGTCACCTGTAATTATATCTGCAAAAATCATGATACAAAGCTGTGGCTGTGTGACCTTGGTTGGGATGATGAATTACCTAATGACCTGAAAGAAAATTGGATAGAGTATAGAAAGGGACTAACTTACCTGCAAAGAATATCCATTCCACGGTGGTTAAAGCTGTCACCAAACAACGCTGATGTCCAACTTCATGGGTTTTCTGACGCCTCTTCTACATCCTATGCAGCAATGGTATACCTAAAGGTTAAGGATAAAGATAATCAAATATACATTACCTTGATTGCGTGCAGAACAAGGGTGGCACCTCTGAAACAATTAACTATTCCGAGATTAGAGCTTTGTGGTGCAGTTCTGTTAGCTGAATTAATAAATGATATTGCTGGCTTATTCAATTTATCCAAGGAAAAAATATTCGCTTACACTGGTATTCAATGGTGGTTCTATCATGGCTGCAACAACAACCTAACAGGTGGCGAATATTTGTTGCAAATAGAGTAGCTGAGATCTTGCGACTTTTAGAGAGTGATAGATGGAGTCACGTCCAGTCCAGCGAAAATCCCGCAGATCTTGCTACTAGAGGTATTAACGCAAGTGATTTATATAACAATGATCTATGGTGGCAAGGTCCAAAATGGTTGAAGGAAGAAGAAGTTATAGTAAAAAGAATGCCAATCCCATGCACTAATTTAGAAACAAAAACATTATGTCACACTCATGTATCGGAAAAACCAATTTGGGAAAGATTTTCGTCTTTGTCAAGGATGAAGCGAGTTTTAGCTTATTGTAAGAGATGGAAGAAACAGAAGCTTATAGAAAAGAGATCAGATATTTTAACGTATTTTGAAATGGAGGAAATTTTATTTATTTGTATTAAATATTATCAAGATGAAATTTATCACAATGAATTTGAAGATTTAAAAAGAATTAAAAGAGTTAAGAAGGGAAGTTTACTAGTCTCACTCTCACCATTTTTAGATGAAAATGGTTTAATGAGAGTTGGGGGACGATTACATAACGCTGAGATATCTGAATACACAAAGCATCCTATCATTATACCTGATAAAGTTCATATAAAGCAACTTATAATAAAGGAAGCGCATATTAAAACACTGCATGGTGGAATACAATTGATGACATCATACATCCGAAGTAGATACTGGGTATTTGGTTTAATATCTTCTATAAAAAAATACATACGAGCGTGTAAGATATGTGTAATTGACAAAGCCAAAGTTAAATATCAACTTATGGGACAACTTCCAGCAGAGCGAGTAACACCTCATCGCCCTTTTTTAAATAGTGGAGTCGATTTTGCAGGTCCTGTATTCATACGCACATCGAAGGGCCGTGGTAACCATTGCACAAAAGGTTATATATATGTTTATTTGTATGCATGGCCACTCGCGCTGTTCATCTAGAAGCAGTAACCGACTTGACTACTCAGGCTTTTATTGCAGCATTTCGACGTTTTGTTGCACGCCGAGGCCATTGCGCTCACATTTGGAGTGACAATGGGACCAATTTCGTTGGAGCCGCTAAGGAACTTAGTGTATTGTTTGAAAGAAGCAAACGAAAGGACACAATAAATATCCCAGAAATCTTAGCCAATGATGGAACAACTTGGCATTTTATACCGCCGAAAATGCCAAGTTACGGTGGGTTATGGGAAACTGGCATTCGATCTGTAAAGCGTCATCTTACACGAGTCAATAGTAACACTAAATTAACGTATGAAGAGATGTCCACCTTACTCACACAAATTGAAGCATGTCTTAATTCACGTCCTCTCTGTAAGCTCGATAATACAGTGGAGACTTTGACACCACTAACACCATCTCATTTTCTCATTGGAGAGCCTTTAATCAGTGTCCCAGATGAGGTATATGTAAGCAAGAAAATCAGCCTATTGACGCGTTGGCAGGTAATACAAAAAATGACACAAGACTTTTGGAAACGCTGGCATGTTGAATATCTCAATACTTTACAACAAAGATATAAATGGCAAGTACCTGTGGACACACCTAATATAGGAGATATTGTTATTGTTAAAGAAACTGATATGCCCCCAACGAAATGGCTGCTCGGAAGAATAACAGCACTCCATCCATGCCCTGATAAATTAGTAAGAGTCGTAACATTACAGTGCAGGGGCAACAAGGAAATAAAGAGACCGCTTTCTAAACTTATAGCATTGCCAATAATTAAAGAGTCTTAAGGATATACTTAATGGTGGGCGGCGCATATATATTTGTTAATGTTATTTGTTTATAAAGATTTCATAGTGATATACATATTTATTTACATATACATTTATAAACTGTGTTTTTAAACTTATACAAGTTTAATATATGCATGTAGTAATATCAATTTGTAGAAATTATTTTATTTTGTATTATATAAAGTTATTTACATAACACAATGTTAATGATGTTTAGAGAAACTTTAAAGTTTATTATATACTTATTCTTTGAAACTTATTTATGTTTGAAGTGGTTTATACATTTGCAGTTCTTTAACTTGTCATGATTTATTGTTGATTTGAAAACTGTTAGTTTTGGTGGGCGGTATGTTTAATGACTATATTATTATTGCGCCCGTTCGACAAATGTAAGATGTAGTTTATAAGTTAGTTGCCGATTAAACGCAGTACTGGACACTCGCTTCTTTTATTTATCTCTCATCGCAAATCTATTCATGCAATAATACACCTTAACGCAATAAACAGGAATCTTAAGCAAACCAGATATTTCCTCTATAAGCTCAGAAAGTTATGCCGCTGCACACAGCTCAAGTTTTGGTATAGTAAGTTGTTTTAAAGGAGCTACTCTTGTACGAGATGCAAGCAATGTGATGTGGACATTATCTTCTTCGTCAACGACTCTCAGGTAAGTAACTGCAGCGTAAGACGTCACTGAAGCATCTGCGAAGCCATGGATTTGCATTTCTTTACTGCCACCGCTTGTGTGGAACCATCGTGGTATTTCTATAGTCTTCAATTTAGGTAAGTCATCTCTATAATTCTTCCATTCTTCCACTAATTCAACAGGTAGCTCGTCATCCCACCCAAGGTTGCTAAGCCAGAGTTTTTGAATTAGAATATTTGCTACGATTACTAAAGGAGATAGCCAGCCAAAGGGGTCGAAGAGACGAGCAACGTCAAAAAGAATGGACCTTTTTGTTATAGGATATGTTAATTCTGGTAAGTTTACTGATACTTTAAATGTATCATCCTTTCTGTCCCATGTAAGACCTAGAATCTTAATAACTTTATCTAGTTTAATTTCAAATGTATCTTTTATATTTTTATCCCCTTGTATAAACTGTAACAACTCTTCAGAATTGCTAGACCACTTTTGCATTTTAAATCCTCCCTGTTTTAGTACAGTTTTAATATCATTACATAGCTTCTTAGTTTTTTCTACATTATCACTTCCTGACATGTAATCATCAACATAAAATGACCCTTTTATTTCAGGTACAATATCCGGATATTCATTTGCTTTGTCATCAGCTACTTGGTTTAAGGTTCTTATCGCGAGGTAAGGAGCTGCTGCCGTGCCAAAGGTAACAGTTGTTAAGTCATAACTTTCCAGCTTTTCATCAGGATTATCATTCTTTCATTCATTACGGCGAGCGCACTCGTCACGGTCGCACGTCGCATTGTACTACTCCCACCGTTCACTGCGTTCTTAGAATAGTGAGGGGACATGTCGACATAAAGTTGTCGATAAAAGTTAAGATATGGAGCGATTTTTAACGCATTCCAATTCTGTGGGCAAACGTCCGCTTGAAGGACCCGTTGATACCAGCGTATGGAAAGTGCCAAAACATTCTGCACGTCCAGCGTCCAACGTTGTCCAACGAGATATATTAGTATGGGATCCCAATAATCAGTGCAAACCTTCATATTATTAAGGCTATTTATACATTCTGTTGTAGTGTCGAGTAATGACTTTATTTGATTAGCTGATTGAGTAGTTAATTTCTTTTGGCTGAATAATCTTTTCATTAATGAATTTACAATAGCTCGTGTATTACTAAACCGATTAGATAGTAATTCCCAGGCTGGTGTATAATTGTCATCCGTAATAGGTATATGCCCTAATAAGCTCTCTGCTTCTCCCGATACGCTCGTTTTTAAATAATGTAGCTTTTGAACATTGCTTATATTAGTATTGTGAACAAGTGCCATGAATAAATCTTTATACGTAGGCCAATCTTCATATCTTCCGGAAAATGTAGGTAATTGTATTCTCGGTAGCTTAGCGAACGACCCTTGCCCGCTTAGTAACGACGCTGACATATTATTTACCTCGGTCGTCCTTTTCGATTCTAAACTTAAAAGCTGATCCGTCATATCTCCTTGTAAACAGAGAAACATTTCCTCACATGTAAAGTATTGTTCATTAAGAAAATATGGCAAAACTCCGCGATGTTCTTGTGGTGTACACTTCAAAAGTTCATTGTGTGTTTGTTTAAACATAGTCCAATAATCTTCAACTGTTTTCAATCTTCCTTTAATATAACCTTCTGTATAACGGTTACGTTGTTTAGGGCATTTCTTCATATTAATTTGCGCCTTTTGTATCATGTTGGCTATGTCTTCTAATGTAGTCAAATATTGAGATTGTTGTGGAGTAGGTGGAGCCATTTTGTAAATTGAATAACTTTTAGTTTATTTAACAAACCGCAAACGTAACAAATGTTCACTATTGATTTACATATAATATAATAAATGTTAATTGTTTACTTTTCTTGCAACAACGTATAAAAAGTATTATTTTTAAACAAAAATATTGTTCACTTATTCACCAATAATTATAATGTTTTTGAGTTAAACGTATGCAACATAACTTCACTGATTTATCGCAAACAAGTTTTTATACGTAGTCTATTGTATTCAAACGCTCAAGTCACTTCACCGCTTCACCGATCCATCCGGCTCGATTATCGACCATATGTTTAGTGTGTTACGGTTCAATATTGTACGATGCAGCTGGTGAATATTGATAACACGTGTTGTCTTGACAATATCTTTAATGAGACTAAACAAATAGCATATAACCACAGTAAAAATATCAACCAGTACGGAAACTGCATACTTAACGTTCGAAACGGCACACTCACACAAATACGCGCATCAACGAGGCCCCTTAGCGGACGCTGCGGTGCTGTCAGTCGTGTGTGCCGCGTTGAGACGACTGGTTTCGTTAACTTAAAAGTTTATTACCGAGATGCCACGAACTTATTGCGTAGTATAAGCTGTTTGAACTCTGCTTCATCAAAACCGGAGATTTCGTTTTTTAAACTCCCTACTGATCTTGAAATGTAAGAATGATTTATTGTTTTAATCGATATCAAATAAAAATAGTCAACAATAATTATAAGTTCATAAAGTAATTAAAATAATTAATCTTTTTTTTAAATCGACACCTGAATTATGAAACTGTTTTTTTTTCTATTTTTGCCAGTAAGGATCACGATCATAACAGGTTATTATTTTATTACATAATATTATTGTTTTTTTGAGATACAACTCTTAATATTAAACTGTTCCGCTTTACAAACTATCATCTTTTACTGATATTAACACCATGAGATTATACCCATTTATATTTTATTTGTAAACTACTTATGTATTTCAACTCGATTGTTAGATCACTACGGAAAACAAAATGTTTTAAATAAATAAACAATTTCAAAAACATTAAGAGCGACAATCCTAACACTCCAATGGAGCGTAGGTATTTATTTTAACAACAAGGCCTAGTTTCCATACTGGTTGATATTTTTACTGTGACAGTACTTTAACTTCATACTAGAGCGCCCGAATCGACGCATGCACACATACACGTCGTTTACACGGCCGCTAACCAATCTTGGCAATGCAAAGCTATGCAGTCCAGTATATTATCTATACTCTTTGTATGCAGTGCTACACCGCGCTTCGCCGAGCTTATATAAATTGCAAGATTTTAGCATCAATTTTAAAAGAAATTAAAGAAATTAACCTGTCTCCACTGCCGCGTGTCCCTGTTTTCCAAAACTTTATTTAATGAAACTTTTCATAAGAATGCGAATTTTATATAATAAAATTTAACAACACAGCATTTAAAACTTGTCGCAATAGACGCAAATATTTATCTGTTACCAACTTATAACATAAATATTAAATTAACATAATAATATGTATCATTCCTAAAAAAAAATACCTGTTTTACTTTTTGTATGTACCAACCCTAGCGCTCCGCTCAGCTGTAGGTGTAAATTTCAAAAAGACGGCTGAGTTACGCTACTGTTCTATCTCTGTATTGTGATATAACATATTCATTCATTCACAACTTTTATAAAAGTATCGAACAAATATAATAAATTGAATGTACGAGTATGTATATATATACTCTGTACATGTACTCAGTCTGTATATTGCGTTAAGGTGTATTATTATATGAATAGATTTGCGATGAGAGATAAATAAAAGAAGCGAGTGTCCAGTACTGCGTTTAATCGGCAACTAACTTATAAACTACATCTTACATTTGTCGAACGGGCGCAATAATAATATATAGTCATTAAACATACCGCCCACCAAAACTAACAGTTTTCAAATCAACAATAAATCATGACAAGTTAAAGAAATGCAAATGTATAAACCACTGTAATCTCATCCCTAGTAGTAGTACTTCAAACATAAATAAGTTTCAAAGAATAAGTATATAATAAACTTTAAAGTTTCTCTAAACATCATTAACATTGTGTTATGTAAATAACTTTATATAATACAAAATAAAATAATTTCTACAAATTGATATTACTACATGCATATATTAAACTTGTATAAGTTTAAAAACACAGTTTATAAATGTATATGTAAATAAATATGTATATCACTATGAAATCTATATAAACAAATAACATTAACAAATATATATGCGCCGCCCACCATTAAGTATATCCTTAAGACTCTTTAATTATTGGCAATGCTATAAGTTTAGAAAGCGGTCTCTTTATTTCCTTGTTGCCCCTGCACTGTAATGTTACGACTCTTACTAATTTATCAGGGCATGGATGGAGTGCTGTTATTCTTCCGAGCAGCCATTTCGTTGGGGGCATATCAGTTTCTTTAACAATAACAATATCTCCTATATTAGGTGTGTCCACAGGTACTTGCCATTTATATCTTTGTTGTAAAGTATTGAGATATTCAACATGCCAGCGTTTCCAAAAGTCTTGTGTCATTTTTTGTATTACCTGCCAACGCGTCAATAGGCTGATTTTCTTGCTTACATATACCTCATCTGGGACACTGATTAAAGGCTCTCCAATGAGAAAATGAGATGGTGTTAGTGGTGTCAAAGTCTCCACTGTATTATCGAGCTTACAGAGAGGACGTGAATTAAGACATGCTTCAATTTGTGTGAGTAAGGTGGACATCTCTTCATACGTTAATTTAGTGTTACTATTGACTCGTGTAAGATGACGCTTTACAGATCGAATGCCAGTTTCCCATAACCCACCGTAACTTGGCATTTTCGGCGGTATAAAATGCCAAGTTGTTCCATCATTGGCTAAGATTTCTGGGATATTTATTGTGTCCTTTCGTTTGCTTCTTTCAAACAATACACTAAGTTCCTTAGCGGCTCCAACGAAATTGGTCCCATTGTCACTCCAAATGTGAGCGCAATGGCCTCGGCGTGCAACAAAACGTCGAAATGCTGCAATAAAAGCCTGAGTAGTCAAGTCGGTTACTGCTTCTAGATGAACAGCGCGAGTGGCCATGCATACAAATAAACATATATATAACCTTTTGTGCAATGGTTACCACGGCCCTTCGATGTGCGTATGAATACAGGACCTGCAAAATCGACTCCACTATTTAAAAAAGGGCGATGAGGTGTTACTCGCTCTGCTGGAAGTTGTCCCATAAGTTGATATTTAACTTTGGCTTTGTCAATTACACATATCTTACACGCTCGTATGTATTTTTTTATAGAAGATATTAAACCAAATACCCAGTATCTACTTCGGATGTATGATGTCATCAATTGTATTCCACCATGCAGAGTTTTAATATGCGCTTCCTTTATTATAAGTTGCTTTATATGAACTTTATCAGGTATAATGATAGGATGCTTTGTGTATTCAGATGTCTCAGCGTTATGTAATCGTCCCCCAACTCTCATTAAACCATTTTCATCTAAAAATGGTGAGAGTGAGACTAGTAAACTTCCCTTCTTAACTCTTTTAATTCTTTTTAAATCTTCAAATTCATTGTGATTAATTTCATCTTGATAATATTTAATACAAATAAATAAAATTTCCTCCATTTCAAAATACGTTAATATATCTGATCTCTTTTCTATAAGCTTCTGTTTCTTCCATCTCTTACAATAAGCTAAAACTCTCTTCATCCTTGACAAAGACGAAAATCTTTCCCAAATTGGTTTTTCCGATACATGAGTGTGACATAATGTTTTTGTTTCTAAATTAGTGCATGGGATTGGCATTCTTTTTACTATAACTTCTTCTTCCTTCAACCATTTTGGACCTTGCCACCATAGATCATTGTTATATAAATCACTTGCGTTAATACCTCTAGTAGCAAGATCTGCGGGATTTTCGCTGGACTGGACGTGACTCCATCTATCACTCTCTAAAAGTCGCAAGATCTCAGCTACTCTATTTGCAACAAATATTCGCCACCTGTTAGGTTGTTGTTGCAGCCATGATAAAACGACCATTGAATCAGTGTAAGCGAATATTTTTTCCTTGGATAAATTGAATAAGCCAGCAATATCATTTATTAATTCAGCTAACAGAACTGCACCACAAAGCTCTAATCTCGGAATAGTTAATTGTTTCAGAGGTGCCACCCTTGTTCTGCACGCAATCAAGGTAATGTATATTTGATTATCTTTATCCTTAGCCCTTAGGTATACCATTGCTGCATAGGATGTAGAAGAGGCGTCAGAAAACCCATGAAGTTGGACATCAGTGTTGTTTGGTGACAGCTTTAACCACCGTGGAATGGATATTCTTTGCAGGTAAGTAAGTCCCTTTCTATACTCTATCCAATTTTCTTTCAGGTCATTAGGTAATTCATCATCCCAACCAAGGTCACACAGCCACAGCTTTTGTATCATGATTTTTGCAGATATAATTACAGGTGACAACCACCCAAACGGATCAAACAGGCGAGCTACATCGGACAGAATGGATCTCTTCGTGATTGGAATCTTCAATTCAGGTAAGTTTACTGTAAATTTAAATTTGTCATCTTTTTTATCCCATGATAATCCTAATATTTTTATTATTTTATCTAGTTTTATTTCTATATTCTCCATTAAATTCTCTTTTCCATTTTGTAAATATTCTAATAATTCTTCATTATTACTTGACCATTTTTGCATTTTAAATCCTCCTTTATCTAATATTTTCTCTATTATTTTACAGGTTTCCTTAGCTTCATCTATCTCATTTAGGCTCACCATAAGATCATCCATGTAAAAACAATTATTTATGATATATGATGCCTTTGGATTTTGCTTCGATAATTCTTCGTCCATTGTGAGTTGTTTTAATGTTCTAACGGCTAAATAAGGGGCTGCTGCTGTTCCAAATGTAACTGTTTTTAGCTTGTAACTCTCAATAGGTTTGTTAGGATCATCACGCCATACAATGCATTGTAAATTTGAGTGTTCTTCGTTCATTTTTATCATTCTATACATTTTAACTATATCACCCACAATGCATATTTTATATTTTCGCCAACAAATTATAAGACTTCGAAGATCAGGCTGTAGGACAGGTCCCACCATCATCATATCGTTCAACGAGTAGCCGTTTGTACCCTTTGCAGATGCATCATATACAACTCGAACCTTTGTCGTATCTTTGTCTTCGCGAATAACCGCATGATGAGGTAAGTAAATACTATGATCTTCTTCAGTGTTCCTTTTCTGTAAATGTTTCATATCTAAGTATTCTTGTATAACCTTCGTATATTCTTCTTTCAGATTAGGATTCTTCTTAAACTTCCGTTCTAAATATTTTAATCTAGTCACAGCTTGTTCTTTCGTATCTCCACATAGCTTTACTGTTTCTTCTAGATTTTGCTTCAAAGGTAATTCTACGATATATCTTCCACTTTCATCTCTTTTGGTAGTTTTAGCGTATATTTCTTCACAGGCTTGTTCTTCTTTTGTAAATATTCGTTTCTTCGCGTAAGTTTCAGTTTCTATCTCCCAAAATCTTCTCAACAAATCATTATCTTCTTCAACCATCCTAGTGATATGTAAACTTGTGATTCTTTTTTCTTTAGGCGATTGTATATTTTTCTTTCCAGATAAAATCCATCCTAAAGATGTCTGCTGTGCTATCAACCCATCTGGCATCCTTTGTAATCCAACTTCTATTATTTCAGGATAGACGTCGGCTCCAAGCAAAATATCTATCTTTCTTGGCATAGCAAATGTGGGATCGGCCAGTGTTAATTTGTTGAGATGTATCTTGTTTGTTACAAATTCTCTCGAAGGAACCGTCGATATAGTTTTCATAACAAATGCTCTAACTTGAAATGTTGAGGCGGCGTTGCATCTAGAATTTATTGATAAATTTACAGCATGCTTAATTGGTAGCTTAGTGCACTCTCCAACTCCTGTAACTAAGCCACTAACCTTTGTCTTCTTTAGTCCCAACAAATCTACTACTCTCGATGTAACAAATGATGCCTCTGAGCCTTGGTCAATGAGTGCACGGAAGGTGTGTGATTCTCCAGAGCTTGATAAAACATCTACCAATGCAGTTGCGAGTAATACTTCTTGACCAATCTCTTCTTCTCTCGAGTAGTGCGTAGCTATTAATCTCTCTACTTCTTCTTTATTCTCTGTTTTGCTATTACTGGTTGCCGCGTAATCTTCTTGATTCTTCTTTGTTTGATGTAATAGCGTGTGATGTTTTCTCTTACATATTTTACATGATGTGCGTTGCCGGCATTGAAAAACATTGTGATTGGGTATGAGGCAGTTAAAACATAACTTATTCTTCTGTATAAAATTCTGACGTTCTTCAGTAACTAATTTTGAAAATTCTTTACAGTTATGTATATAATGATCACCATTACAGAATGAACATATAATCTGTTTTTTATAATAATTACCTTTGTCACCTTTTTCATGAATAGCAGTGTGAGTGTGTATTCTGTCTCTAGTGGTAGACGATAATGGAGATATCAATTCAAGAGTGCGAAATTTAGATTCTAAAAACTTATGTAGCTGCTCCCATGTAGGTAACTCGTCGAGCCTCTCTGTGCGGTACGCAGTCTCTTCCCACTCTTTATGTGTCTGCACATCAAGTTTTTGCACCAACAAAAACACAATTAAAGGATCCCACGAATCTGTACATATATCTAAGTTTTTTAAACTTTGAAGACACTCCACTGTCGTATCTAAAAGTGACTTAACTTGCTGCGAAGTTTGATGCGTTAACCTTTTTTGATTACATAACCTCTTCAATAAAGATGAAACTATAAGCCTTTTATTACCATAGCGATTTTTTAATAATTCCCAAGCTTGCGTATAATTATTTTCAGTTATATTAATATGTCGTACTAATAATTCTGCCTCTCCACTGATACTTGATTTTAAATAATGTAATTTCTGCACATTTGATAAAGATGTACTGCTGTGAACCATTGATGTAAATAAATCTTGAAACGTTGGGAATTCTTCATATTTCCCAGAAAAACATGGTAGTTGTATGCGAGGAAGTTGAATGCTGGATATTCTATCATCGGATTGAGCACTGGCTGAATTATCATTTGTTCCACTAGCTCCGGAACCACGTTCATAGGTTTTTAGGTATTCTAACAAATCCGACTTCATTAATAAATACAGGTCTTCGTAAATAAAAAATTCTTCGTTAAGGAAGTACGGCAATAAACCTCTTTGTTCCCGCGGTGTACACGCTGCTAGGTTATAATGAGTCTTTTTAAATGTGTCCCAGTGATCTTCTAAACATTTCAACCGAGATTGTATATAACCCTCTGTTAATCTCGCCTTTGGACATTTTTTCAAGTTTGTTTGAGTTTTCTTCAAAGTAGTAGCAATATCTTCCAAAATATTTAAATATTTAACTTGTTCTTGAGTTTCATTAGTCATTATTCAAAATTTTTCAATATTATTTCACCTTATTTCTTCAAACAGCAGTAAATTGTATATAAATCTTCATATAAGTTATGCGCGTATTACATTAAAAATAAAATCGTTTCTTAAGTTGCAAAAAACTTGTTTCTTATCGCAGTCCTTTGTTCTTCGATGCAACGGCGCGGCGATCTATTCAATGCAATAACGAATCCGGCTCGTTTGGACCATATGTATATTGCGTTAAGGTGTATTATTATATGAATAGATTTGCGATGAGAGATAAATAAAAGAAGCGAGTGTCCAGTACTGCGTTTAATCGGCAACTAACTTATAAACTACATCTTACATTTGTCGAACGGGCGCAATAATAATATATAGTCATTAAACATACGAGTATGTATATATATACTCTGTACATGTACTCAGTCTCCGCGTCGTGACAGTGACGGTCTCGAGCGACTTTTTCACTCTGTAATTTTATGGTAACAGGTTTACATAGTAACTATAGAAGAAGCGAGTGGAAGAGTATGGTCTGATCATTTTAACGAAGAGAGGTCCGCGTCCAGCAATGAGACATCGAAGAAATTATTTTGATTTTTTCCAAGATAACATTGTGGGCTGGTATTAAATAAAAATGAAAGTTTTATTAATTACACATTTTATTAGGAATTTAACAACATTTTACAATCATTTTCTAAAATCTATGTATTAGTCATTACACTATAAACAACAACATAAATATCTGTGTTCATTATAAATAAATTCAATGATATATTATGTAAAAAATATAATATTTTATTTTAACATCAATAGTCGCTCAGTTGTGAGGCATCCATCTCGCAAATAAGCTGCCATATTATATAAAATATATTCCAGTATTGTTATTAAAAAAAATATATTTTCAACAATTGAACATAATTCATAAGGCAGAGCACGGCATCACTATACAATATAACATTACTAACATGCATTATTTATACATATATTACTAACATTTAACATACTTAACAAAAAAAGTAAG
Source organism: Boloria euphrosyne (assembly GCA_951802675.2). Classification (NCBI taxonomy): domain Eukaryota; kingdom Metazoa; phylum Arthropoda; class Insecta; order Lepidoptera; family Nymphalidae; genus Boloria; species Boloria euphrosyne. The sequence continues at coordinate 185,013 of OX637876.1, forward strand.
CCCACTAGTTCGTAGTAGTAAAATACGTTAAATTAAAATTGTAACATAGTTTTGTTTATAACTTTCATTTGAGAAAATATTTCGATAAAAAATGTTGATCGATTTGAAGGAGTACAAAAATACAAAAATATAAAGTCGATAGTGTGATCTACAAAGGACACTATATATTTTTAAAGTTGTTACAATAATAATTATGTATGAACTATAAATTATAATATGGCACACGAAGAACGCAGCGGTCAGGCGAGGCTCAGGAAGTAGAAGGCGAGCAGCGCCACCGCGTAGAAGGTGCCGCTGAGCGCCAGCAGCGCGCGCACCGCGGCCCGCTGCGCGCGCGCCGCGCCCCGCAGCGCCCGCGCGCGCCCGCAGCGCTCCGTGTTCAGCACTTTGCGGCGCAGCGCGCCCGCCGAGTTCTCCGGCGCCACGCGCGACTCCTTGGCCAGCGCGCCGTACGCCTCCGCCGCCGCCGCCGCCGCCGCCGCCTCGCGCCCAGCCGCCGGCGCCTCCTCCAGCGCGAACTGCGGCCGCGGCGCGTCCTCGCCCGCGCCCGACGGCGGCCGGCTGCCGGCGGGCGACTCGCAGCGCCAGCGCCGGGCGCCGGGCGCCGGTGCGGGCGCGGGCGCGGCGGCGGCGCCGCGTCGGTAGTCCAGCGGCAGGCGGCGCGCCGCGTACTGGCCGGGCGCGGGCACACCGAACACGCGCGGCAGGTCGCGGCGCGCGCGGCGCAGCGACGCGTGGCGCGGCGAGGCGGGCGGCGCGGGCACGGCGGCGCCCAGCAGCACGCCGGCACCGGGCACGGGCGGCGAGGCGCAGCGCGGCGGCGGCGCGTGATGCGCGGGCGGCGCGGCGCTCAGCGGCAGGCCGTAGCGGAAGTAGCGGTCGCTGTACACGACGGTGCTGAGCGCGGCGGCGCGCGCCGGTAGCTCGTTGTACACGCGCGAGAGGCGCACGGAGGCGGCGTACGCGCGGCGGCGCGGCAGCAGGCGGCGCAACGCGGCTGCGCGGCGCGGCGGCGCGCGCTCGTAGGGCTCGGCGTAGAGGGCGGGCGGCGAGGGGGGCGCGGGGGGCGCGGGGAGCGGGCGCGGCGCGTGGCGCACGAGGCGCGGGCGGCCGCGGAGGACGCGTCAGTCGGCGGGCAGCGGCCGCGCGCGGCGCGCCTGCTCCAGGTCGTGCAGCGCCTCGAGCACGGTGGCCGAGCTCCAGGCCTGCGTGCGGCACGAGTCGCGGCAGTAGGCGCCGCCCGCGTTGGTGAGCTCGGGCAGGCCGCGCCACGGCGAGGAGGTGATCTCGGCCACGTGCGGCGCCAGCGCGGCGTATGCGGCCGCCACGGTCTTGGCGTACTTGCCGTTTTCGTGCGCGAAGGCGAGACGCGCGCGCAGGTAGAAGCCCATGGGCCAGACCCACTCGGGGCCCTGGTGGTAGTTGAAGCCATGCGCGACGCTGGGGTCGTCACTGTTGTTGGAGTTGTCGTAGTCGCCGCGGTAGGCCCAGTCGGCCGGATCGAGCGTCTTGACGCCGAGCGGGCCCAACAGCAGGCGCTCCACGTTGTCGAGCGCGAGCCAGGCGTGCTTGGGGTCGAAGAGGTCGGGCGCCACGGCCATGGCGACGGGGAAGTTGCAGCGCAGCTGGTAGTCGGCCCAGGCGCGCTCGGCGCCGTGCGTGTCCTTGTAGATGGCGCGGCGGTGCACGAGGTCGGGGCGCGCGTCGGCGGCGGAGGGCGCCGCCGGCACCCAGAAGTGGCGCTCGAAGCTGCGGCGGATGCGCTCGGCCCACTGCGCCCACGTCCAGGCGGTGAGCGCGCCGTCGCGGTGGCGCCGCGCCACGCCGGGGTAGGGGTGGCGGCCGGCGCGGTGCTGCGCCGCCAGCCACGTGGCCGCGCTGTAGGCCAGCGCCACCAGCTCCACGGCGCTGCCGTCGCGCGGCGTGGCCGGCTTGCCGCGCGTGCCGGCCGCCTCCGACGAGCCCATCTTGTCCATCCACGTGCCGCAGTTGGCGTCGTTGCCGCCGAAGGGGAAGCCGGTCTCGGGGTCGATGCCGATCTGCACGTTGAAGCCCTTGTCGGACATGTGCGCGTCGATCTGGCGGCCGGCGTTGCGCTCGCGGAACACGAGCCCCTGGAAGTGCACGTCGAGCGCCTCCTGCAGCAGGTCGTGCAGCGGCGCGTCGCCGGGCGCGTGCAGGCGGCGCAGGCGCGCGGCCGGCAGCGCGGCGCCGTCGGGCGCGGCGGCGCAGTACTGCTGCACGGCCAGCAGCCACCACCACACGGCGTCGCGGCAGTTGTAGCGCGCGTTGCGGCCGCCGTCCAGCAGGTTGGGGATGAGGCCGTGCTGCAGGCACGCCGCGAACCCCAGGATGTGGTTGCGCGCGTCCTGAGAGACATTTTTTTTTTCAAAATGACATCACAGAATACAATTTAAAATTTACTTCCAGGAATCAGTATAATTTTTATAATGCTGACTACGAGAATCATAGTAGAGTTGGACCAACTTGATTGACTTCAAGACAAGAACTTCACTATTTACTGTGAATAACATCGTCGCTTAAATAGAAAAGTGTCATTTCTTAAAATTTTTGGAAAATCAGGTTATTATAGCTTAAGAGCTAGTAACGTTTTCGAGAAAGCATTTCATTAAGGCCAGTGTTTAGATATGCTATTTCTCACACTCTCCCGGACATCATACGGGCTATCTGGCTGGCGGTAGTGGTTGCGTTCATCAGTGCGCATCGTACTTGGATACGTAAAATATCAATTTTTTTATTTTATTTATTTTCTTATTAATTTATTTATTTTCTAAATTTTTATTAGGGACTTTTTAGTTCCAAAACTAAATGCCAGTCCCATAGTTCCATAAGTACATTTAGCCAATTACATTATTAAGAACTTATAACTATTACTTTAATTTAAAACAATATAATATTTTAGCTACCTCTGAGTGAGGTATAGATAGTGCGCTTTGAAATATTCCTACATTATTAAGGCAGATGTTAAAACGGCGCATAGCTCCTGTCTCCTGTCAGCGTTAAGGACACATTCCACTAAGAAATGATGTACGTCATCCTCTATACCGCATAAATCACAATTTGAAGAATTAGATTTTTTCATTAAAAACATAAATTTGTTAAGTGGAATGTGTCCCGAACGCAGCCTGAGAGCTATAACAATTTGTTGTCGTGTCAACCCTGAGTCGCAGAACCACAGGACACGAGGAGGCTCACTTTGTATGGTCTTGTACCATATTCCTTTAAGTTTTGATCTGTCATAAAAGTATTATTTAAAGCGACTTATACATTCAATTTTATACTTGATTAAAGTATCGGATAAATTTTTAGTATTTAAAACGTTTGACACCAATTTACCCAGACTAAAAATCTCTAACGGGCTAGATGGGCTCATAATTTCATTTTTTGTATTCAAATATGTAACGGGTAATAAAGGCTTCTTTTTATTATTCCAGTAACTTTTATCCAATAATGAGCTCAATTCAGATATACTTTTTAAGGTATCATTTTCAGACCAGGATTGACATTTTAAACAAAATTTTATAGCTAGATATAATCTTCTTAAACAAAGAGGTGGTAAACAGAGATCACTCTCCATCACATGTATAGGAGTGGATCTAATATATCCTCCGATAATACGCATGGCTTGATTTTGTATATTATCTAGCTTACATAAGTGAACATTAGCACTATTGTCATACAAAAATGAGCCATAGTCCATTCTACTCCTTACCAGAGACATATATACTCTACGCAAATGCTGCGGATGCATCCCCCATCCAGGACCAGCTAGTACCTTAAGTAGTTGTAAAAACCTTTTGGTTTTAGAACAAATTTCATTAATATGAGCTCCCCACCGAAGAGACCTATCCAAATTAAAACCTAAGTATCTAATACAATCGACCTTCTCTAAGCTAAATCCATTAATAGTAACATTTACATTATGTTTACAATGCCCTCGACTGAAAACACATATCTTAGATTTAGTATCCGATAACTGTAAGCCTAATTTATCCAAAAGGTTGGTTAAAGTATACAAAGCGTTTTGTAAATTTGAAATAGAATCTTGTAACTTACGGTGGCTAGAATATAAAACAAAATCATCGGCATATTGACTTAAAAATACATTTTGAATTGATTGAGATATTTCTATTGTAACTACATTAAATAACAAAGGGGATAGAGGGTCACCCTGAGCCAGACCTTTGCTTGTCCATCTCTCATAGTAATTCTTTTCATTATCCTGTCTTATTCTTAAATATCTTTCATTGAAAAAATACCACAAATACTTGCAAATCAAAGTCCCGACTTCGTAATTATCCAATGTAGTCACAATATTTTCAATAAGAACATTGTTATACGCTCCTATCCTATCTATATCTAAGAAACAACCTACAGTTTGTAATTTATTTGTAAATCCTAATTGAATATGAGTAATGAGACGAGTCAAATTATCGAAACATGATTTTCCTTTTCTAAAACCCGTTGTTCTTGGAGAAAAAAAAATGGTTTCTTTCGAAAAACCATTCCAATCGTTTATTAATCATGTTGTGAAAAGTTTTAGCGACGCATGACATAAGTGAAATGGGTCGTAATTTACCATTGTCATCACCAGGTTTAGGTATGGCTACAATTTCTACAATCTTCCATTGTTTTGGCACATAACTTGAGCTAAATATAAGATTAAATAATTTCAATAAATGACGCTTAGCAATACTGGGTAAATTAATTAACATAGAATAAGTAATATTGTCGTCTCCAGGGGTACTATTCTTTTTTTGTTTTAAGCTATTATTTAATTCAGCGTACGTAAAAGGAGATTCTAATGCTTCACTCTTGGATCTAAATAATGGTAAATTAGGTGATACAAAGTCGGGAGCTAAAGAGTCTAGTAATTCCTTTTTTTTCTCATTCGATGTAACTATAGTTGTCCTTCTATATCCCTTCATCCATTGCATCTTACGCCACATATCCGTTACAGTAATTTTTCCATCAATATCATTACAGAAGGAATGCCAACTTTCAAATTGTGCTTTAGTTATTAACTTTCGCGTCTCAGTTACTTTTTGCTCTAATATATCAAGATTACGAGGGGTTGGATTTCGTCTCAGATTCTTTAATGCTAACCTCCTCTCAGCAACCATTTTCGACAAAGTTTGATTCCAAAAAGGCTTAGGAACAAATTTTTGAACTAGATTATTACAGTACTTTACATATGGAATACTTTTATCCGCAGCCCAATTTATTTGCTTTATGAATCTATCATACATCATTTGAATATCATTAGATTCGAAATCCGACGCATAAAATTGATTTTCTAATATATTTTTATATTCTATCCAATTAGCATTCTTATAGTTCCTTTTTTTTGTAAACGATAATTTATCTTTATAACGAAGAGTATACTTGATTATTAAATGATCGCTGCCTAAGTTTTCATTAGTAGTTAACTAATCTAAGTACATGGCAATATCTGTAGAGCAAAAAGTAATATCTGGTGCCGATTGTTGTAGTGATCCGTTTACAAATTTAACTCTAGTATAGCTTTTATCGTTAATGGATATAAAACCATGCTGCAGAGAGCTATCAAATAATTGATTACCTCTAGTGTCAATTTTATCAGACCAACTGGTATGTTGTCCATTAAAATCTCCAGCGATTATAGAGCATTTAGAAAATCTAGAGAATAAGCTATCCCAATTGGCCTGACTTGTATTAACACTAGAGGGGCAATAGACAGAAACTATATTTTTTAGCAATTTACAATTCATAATTTTAACATGCACTAATTCAATACCACTATTGTTAACATTAATAATGCTTTTATAGGTTTTAAGAGACTTATGTACAATAATTGCTACTCCCCCATATGAGTCAACTCTGTCATGTCTATAAACGTTATACTGACTAATATTTAAATTTGAGCCTCGCTGCAGCCATGTTTCACTTACTATAGCAATATGTATTCTTTCTCTATTAAGAAAAGCCTTAAAATCTGGAAGTTTCGGCCTTAAGCTTTGAGAATTCCACTGTAAAATATTAACGGTGAAATCCTTTTGCACTGTGTTATCCATCGAAGAACGATATCATTCTCTTAATCACTTCACTAATTTTTGCCAACGATGGAAATGAGATACAAATTTCTTCTATCACTAAATACAATGCATCAAACACCTTCTCTTTAATTTCTCTCTTCGATATAATGATTTCCTTTATCTTCCTGTAAAAATCCTTAAATCTGTTTAAATTATCTTTATCTACATCCTGGTTACTGTCAAGTTTTTTATTTTCGGCGAATAAACAATAAAGATCTTCAGCAACCACATTCTGAGTTATAGTTGACTTCTTTTTCCTACTCCCTTCTCTTCTATCATTATCTCGCGTACTCCTTGGATTCTTTGAAAAACCTTCAGTATCATTAATTTCTTCTATACTATTTATCGTGTCTTCGGGATCTTCAATAGTAGGTATATGTTTTTGTGAAATTAATACATCTCTGTATGACCTATCCTCTATGGTATTTTCATTATTGAGGGCACTGTTATTCAAGTCATGTTGTATTTCTTGGGTTTGTTTCAAATCCACTTCTTTTCTTGTGTTTTGACAGTAAAATTCAAGAGCCTTTTTGTAAGTAAGATTATTCTTACACATTATTTCCCTAATCTTCTTTTCTTTAACGAACATCGGGCAATTCTTATCCAGAGCCAAGTGAGGTCCTTTGCAATTTACGCACATAAAAACTTTAGTCTCGCAGTTTTCATGGTCTTTGCCACATTTTGGGCATAGGATTTTTTTTGTTGGGCAAGATCTAGCTAAATGGCCGAATTTCCAACAGCCAGAACATTGTGATACTGGAAATGTATATGGCTCAACCTTAAACCGACACCCGTATCCAAAAATATACGGGGGTAAGGTAGAACCTTTAAAGCCCAACCTAACCGTTGTACTTAAAACCCATTCGTTTCTCTCATTTAATCTCCGAAGTCTCCTCATGTTTACAATTTGTGAATCGCAATAAAACTGGTCTAAAATTTCCTTTTCTTCAGTTTCCAAGTCTATATCTCTAACAATACCGTAAATTATTTGAACTTCATTGGTTGATTGACATCTGTACTCTAATTCCATTAATTTTTGAGAATTTATTAATTCGTCAGCATCATTTTTATTACTAAAAATAATAAATGCCTTGTACGGACCTTTGAATTTAATTCTAAGTATGTTCTTGATGTTTAATGATTTCATTAGCTTAGCTATACCTATTTGTTTAGGTAAGGCCTGTTTGGAAGTTAAGCACACTTCATATATTTCATCATTGCTAGACGAACTTCTATGTATGCGTTTACTTCGTCTCTGAACAGTAATAAACTCTTCTGAATGTTCGTTTTCCTTATCGTCACTGATTTGTCTTTGCCTTTTCTCCACAGGGCGGGGTCGCGCCATACTAGTTACCTACCTTTAGTGAACCCATACTGTTCACTATGGAAAATATTATTTATGTTAAAATGAATCAATAGTTGACTTAACATAAGTTTCTCAAAGATTTTACTCATACATAGCAATATATAGAAATAGGTCTATAGTTGCCAGGATCATTTTTAACGCCATTTTTAAAAAGAGGTATTACTTTACTAATTTTCATGAGATCAGGGAATATACCAGTGTCTATACATTTATTGAATATAAGAGCTAAATAAGGTGCAATGTTTGTTATTATTGTATTAAGTAATTTAACAGACATGCCCCACAAATCACCAGTTTTCTTTACATTAAAAGTTTTAAATATTTTAATTATTTCATGTGCATCTACATATAAAAATTTAAATTGGTGATTACAGTGCGTTGTATGATTTCTCAAGAATTTGACTGCCTCTATAGGGGAAGATCTTAGAGAAGATGTGACTACTTCTGGGATTTTCGAAAATAACTCTCAAATGTATTTGCGACATCTTCATCGGAACTTCTGTAACATTATCAATTAAAAGTTGTTCTGTAACATTATCAATTAAAAGTGTAAAAGTTTTCATAAAGTCAATATTGGTATCGTTTTCAGGGTTTTAGGGGGTGCCGATTACGAATATTATGTTAATTGAACTTTTCGCAACATTAATCTATTATTGCCAGACAGTTTCATTGTTGTTTAAATTGTGCCAGACGCTAATTTTAAATATATTTTTTGTTAAAGCTCAACTTCAAAAGTAAATTTTGTTAAAACCAGTAATTGATTTTTTTATCTGTTAGGCGCATAGACAAATATATGTGTTATTTAAGTTTCGCTACGTGACGTCGTCTTCAAACTTTACTTTGAATAATAATTTATATGTTTTCAAGCCTATTTGTATATTTTTCTACTTCATAATGATGTAAAGGATTTATTTAAATCATACAAAAATCATGCATATTTCCTATTGAGCAACGCGTGCAAATGATAAAAAAATATTTAAAAAATTTTTTGCTCTTTACATACATTGCGCCCATATTACGGCAGACGCGCTGGGTATTCAAAGTCGACTCTGCAACGTTTAGTGCACAAATCTGAGCGACTGGTTAGGTTAATGAACAGTCGAACCTGTACGTCAATGGAATGCCAGATCGCCCAAGAACATCGCAGCTGTGTGTTAAAATGTGCAAGAGAACCTGAGGTAGTTAATACGCTAGTTGACTAAATTTGAAAAATTGTTTAATATTGAACATAGCACCTATTTAACACGAAAAACATTTTTTTTAAAAACCCAACATTAACATTAAATAAGCCAATTTTAAATTATCTCAAAAACGCTCTGTACTGTCATGGCGTCTTGAATGACGTCACTCCGTACGATACTAATAGTGTTTCTGTATACCGTAGTTACTATAATTTTGTTATCTTTAATAAAAAATGAATTTCTCATATTACAAGTACTGTGTAGTACCCCAGTGTAAAAGTGCAACTATAAAAACGTGAAACAAGTTATTTATATACGTTCCAAACAATAAATAAATACGGTAAAAGTGAATAAAACTTGCGAGAAGAGATAATTCTAATAGTTTGTCTACAGTTTTCCAAATGTATTTTTGTGAAGATCATTTTGATGTACCTAAGTACAATTTACACAATGAATGTCTAAATCTAAAGCTGTTGAAGCTGTTGAAGTTTGCAGAATCAGTATTTGTAAGAATTTTTAGTACTTTATATTGTACTATGTATGATATTTGAGTTCAGGTGTTTTAGTATTTTGATTTAAAATCTTGTTTTAGTGTCATATTTATTATAATAAATACAGTTTCTTTATTTTTCTAGTTGCCAAATGATATGGTTAATTACATATGGAGTATCATATTATCACAAGAACATAACAGTATTCACAAGTGCGCTGAAACCTGGTTATACTTCAAGTAAATTCGAATGTCAAGAAGACAGAAGAACACGGATGTGTAGCAGTATAGAATGGCTATAATTGTAAAAAAACAAAGAATTATGACAATCGCTGAGTGCCTCAATGATTCAGAAAAACGCTGTACATCTAGTTTATCTCTCAAAGATACTTCTAATACAATTTCACGTATATATTTATTTATTGAATAGAAAATTAATAGCAATTTAAGTTTAAGAGTAATACAAGTTTGCTTGATATTCCAAATAGTGGCTAGTATAAATAGTAGTTATTATCATTATAAATCTTTTCCACGTAAAGGTTCAAGCATTGTGCAATTCCGATGAACAAAGCTCATTGTTTGACATCGATTTTGGACAAAATGCTACTGTTTGCTTTTTTAAATCCTGATTCCATAGCAAACTGTCCTTGTTTTTAAAGATATATTTAAGAATAAAACTAAAACTTTCTTAAATAACTTACTGTACTCTACGAAAATATCAACAACAACAATTGCGCTTGGTACGAACTGACGTAACGAATTCTGATTGGTGTTTACTGTCACGTGATAAAATGTCTACTTTAGCTGAATTTATTTTGTAGAAATATTAATAATCCATATTTATTTTATTAAATAATATTGTTTTTTGTGATCTCTAAGTCATGATTAATCATTAGAAACAGTCGTCCATACGATTTATTCTTAGATACTACCCTATTCCTGGCTGTCCACAAGAACTCGACCTTCAGGAGACTTCAACTTGGCAAATTTCGCGTTTCCAAATAGACTTGAACCCGTATAAGATCCAACTAACCCAGAAGCTATAAGTTAATAACAATACAATACGCCGTTCGTTCGCTAACTGGGCTTAGTACTGCGTTATTAAGAAGATCCTAATTTTTTCCAAAAATCATGTTTAGTTATGAGGCGCGTTTTTGGATAACTGGTTATGTTAACAAGCGAAATTGCTATATATAAGACAATACTGACCTATTCTGGGTTCACCAGATAACATTGCACCCGTAAAAAGTTACTGTTTGGTGTGGATTTTAGACCGCCGACGTCAAAGCTATTATAACTATATCACTCTTATTGATGATGAAATATCCATGAAATATCTAAATATTTATGGACACACATTGAAACAACTTCTTTTGTATAAAATTGCCCGTGTAAGTTGTAAATTAATAAAACTAAGCAAGCCAAGCAAGAAGTCTTTTGATTCGTCTCCACTATGTCCACTATGTATGAGACAGCAGAGATATTACAAACTAGTTCTATCTGTTGTGGGAAATATTTTTTGACGCAAAGTGATGTGAGAAGCTGTGGAGCGACCTCTTGTAAAGCCAAACTGTTTCTTATGAAGTAGATTGTGTGCATTAAAATGCGATAACATTTGCCCGAGTATGATTTTTAAATTAGATAAAATGACAAAAGCATAGTTCTCGGAATTATCTGTCGTAAGTAAGATTTCTTACTTATTACGAACCATAAACATTATTAAATTATTATAATCACTCACCTCATACCGGCCGGTGAGCAGGAACAGTCCGCGCAGCGCGATGAAGGTGTCGCGGCCCCAGCAGCGCATGTAGCCCACCGCGAAGTGCGGCAGCCCCGCGCTCAGCGACGCGGCGCCCGGCGCGCCCGGTGCGCCCGGTGAGCCCGGTGCGCCCGGCGCGCCCGGTGCGCCCGGCGCGCCCAGCGCGCCCGGCAGCGGCGCCGAGCGCACGCGCGCCGCCAGCTGCACGCTGGTGAGCGCCAGCGCGCCGCGCAGCGCCCCGCGCGCGCCGCCCAGCCGCGCCAGCGCCGCGCGCCGCACCGCGCCGTGCAGCGCGCGCACCACGGCCTCGAAGTAGCACGGCACCAGGAAGCGCGGCAGCTCCGCCACGGGCCGCAGCGCCTCGCGGTAGCGCGCCGCCACGCCCGCCAGCCGCGCGTCGCCCTCCAGCCGTCGCCACTGGTACTCCAGCAGCCAGTCGCCGGCGCGCAGGTTGGCGCACAGCGCGTGGCCCAGGTCGTCGCGCGGCGCCAGCTCGTCCAGCAGCGACACGACGCCCTGCAGGCCGGCGTACACCAGCGGGCCGTGGCCGGGCACGTCGTAGGCGCCGCCGCCGCAGCGCTCGCGCTCCTCGGCGTCGCAGCAGTAGAGCAGCGTGTTGAAGTCGGCCAGGTCGAGCGCGGCCAGCGCGGGCGCCAGGCGCCAGGCGTCGCGGCCGGCGCGCGCGGCGCCCAGCGCGGCGCGCAGGCGGCGCAGCGCGGCGGCGGGCGCGGGCAGCGGCGCCGCGCGCAGCGCCAGCACGGCGCCGGGCGGCAGCGCGCGGAAGGCCACCTCGGTGGCGCCGCCGTCGCGGCGCACGGCGGCCACCAGCGCGGCCTGCGCGGGCGCCACGCCGCGCCGCACCACGCACTCGTACTCGCGCAGGCCGTTGATGATGGCGGGGTGGCGCACGAAGGCGCCGGGCGGCTGGCAGGGGCGCCCGGTGGCGCGGTGGTCGCGGTGCCGCAGCGTGGCCTCCAGCAGGATCTCCTCCAGCTGCCCCTCGAAGCGCAGCGGCGGCACCTGCCGGCCGACGCACGTCGGCTCCGGCGGCTTGAACGCCGTCATCGCCACAACGATCACCGACTGTGAATCATTTCTTCGTTAGAGATTAATTTACATAACTTAGTACTGGGAAAATACAAAGTGAGTATCTCAGGTCGTAGTAATAACTATACAATACAAAAATGAAATGAAGAAATATAGGGAACGACACACACCTTCCTGGTGTGCGGGTTGTGGCGCGTGACGGCGACCACGTCGTCGTCCATCTGGTCCACGAACACCTCGTCGTAGCCGCCGCGCGCCAGCTCGGCGTGCAGGTCGTTGAGCGCGCGGCGCGCGGCCAGCAGCGGCGCCTCGTCGCCGCCCGCCCACTCGGCGTACAGGCGCGCCTCGTCCACCACGTGCACCTGGTGCGGCACCAGCTCGTCCTGCCCGCGCGTGCTGCCCGCGGCGCCGCGCGCGGCCGCCACCAGCGCGGCGGCCGGCAGCGCGTCGAACACGCTGCGGCGCGCCAGCGGGCTGGGGTTGTCGTGCGTGAGGTCCAGCAGCAGCGCGCGCGCCACGCGCCCCCGCGCCGGCCGCCGCGCCGCGCGCAGGAAGGCGCCGGCGGGCGCGCCGCCGAAGCGGTGCAGCAGGCGGCCCTGCTCGCGCGCGTCCCACGCGCTCTGCGCCTCGCGGATGAGCGCGGTGATGCCGAGGCGGTTGACGAAGATGTTGTCGACGTGGTCGGAGTTGGTGAAGAGCTCGGCCACGACGTAGAGGTCGGGGCGCTCGCGGCGCGCGGCGTCCAGCATGTGCTCGGCCACGTGCAGCGGCGTGGAGTGGCAGTTGTCCAGGCGCAGGCCGTCGAACACGCGCGCCGTGAGGCACACGTACTCGCGCATGCGCGCCCACAGGAAGGGGCAGTCCTCGGGCGCGGCGCCGTAGCGCAGCTTCACGCTGTCGCCCCACGCCAGCAGCTCGCGGCGCAGGTACACGCGGCCGTCGTGCTCGCGCGCCGCGAAGTCCTGCAGCGGGTCCGCGTCCATCACCCAGCCGTTGTGCGCCATCACCAGGCGGCCGCCCGCGCCGTACACCAGCGCCTCGGCCTCGGCCTCGCCCGCGTCCGGCAGCGTGAAGTAGCGCGGGGCCAGCGGCCGGCGCGCGCTCACCTCGCCCAGGCGCGGCCCGTCGGCCTGCAGGCGCTCGTAGCGCACGCCGGCCGCCACGTTGTCGGCCGCGGCGCGCAGGTGCTCGGCCACGGCGGCAGCCGCGGCCTCGTTGAGCTGCTCCAGGCGGCGGCGCAGCTCCTCGCCGCAGCGCCGCACGCGCGCGTCCTCGTCGCCGCAGTCGGCGCGCGGCGTGTTGTACAGGCGCAGCGCCAGCTCCATGTCCACGTCGGCGGCCAGGCGGCGGCGCAGCGCGTCGGGGCGCAGCGCCAGCGAGGGCGCTGGGGCGCCGGCCGCCGGGGCGCCGGGCGCGGGGGGCGCCGGCACGCGCTCGCGGGCCAGCGCGCAGAAGCGGCGCACGAGCGCGTCCACGTCGGCCTGGAACAGCTCGTGCAGGCGCGCGGCGGCCATGCGGCGCAGCAGCTCGCGGCGCAGCGCGTCCACGTGCTCGTGCTGCGCGATGACGCGCGGCACGTCGGGCTCCAGCGCGCCGGCCGCCACGTCAGCGCCGAGGCGCGCCAGCAGCGCGTCCAGCAGCGCCGCCGGCCGCAGGTGCGGGCAGTTGTGGCAGTTGTACGTGGCCTCGGGGTGCTCGCTCAGCCACGGCGTCTCGTTGGCCGTGTGGTTCAGCACCACGTCGCAGATGGACAGCATCTTCCAGTCGCTGCGCAGGCCGGCGACGACGGCCTCGACGTCGGCGAAGGTGGGCGCGGCGGGCGCGGCGGGGTCGGCGTAGCGCGCGTCCACGCGCAGCTGGTCGGCCAGGCTGTAGCAGGAGCCGGACGCGCCCAGCTGCTGCACGGGCGTGAAGTGCAGCATGTTGTAGCCGGCCTCGTGCGCCTGGCGCAGCGCGCGCGCCCAGCGCGGCAGCGGGCCCAGACACTTGCTCAGCACGGTCTGGCACAGCACGGCGTCCAGCGGCAGCCGCTCGCCGCCCGCCTCCAGCGTGGGCTCCACGTGGAACCAGCCCGAGCCCTGCGGCCCCACGCGCGACTCTCTGCGGCACATCACAACATATCAGGTCAGGGGTCAGGTCGTGGCGGTCTCAAGTATGCTCTTGCACTACTTGAATATATGACTACCTACCTACTATAAAATATCTAGAACCTTAAATTTGTACTGTTCACTGTCATACATCAGACGTAAGAAGAGGCGACTCACGGGCTGTCGTAGACGAAGTAGTAGTGGTAGACGCCGGCGCGCGCCAGGCGCAGCTCGCACAGCGCGTCCGCGTCGTCCACCAGCAGCCCGCAGCCGAGCGGCTCGCCCCGCGCCTCCCCCTCCCCCTCCCCCTCCCCCGCCGCGCCGCCCTCCCCCGCCGCGCGCCGCCACTCCAGGCCGCGGTACTGGTTGCGCACGAACTCCGCCGGCTCGCCGCCGCCCTCCGCTGCGCGCACCGCGGCAACATCAACCACGAGGTGTTATAGCTCGAGTGAACCACTACTACTACTTATTGAAGTGAAACTACTCCAAGTATTAGCGTTAGAACTTCCGTAAGGGAAATGGTTGTTATGGAAATTAATAAGTGGTCAATTAAAAATATTACAACTATCACATAAATATTTGAGAAAAAAGTTAAAAAAATATTAGGTATCCTTTTTCATTTAGTTTTAAATGAGCGATACAATCATATCTAACCAATAGTGTTAAAAAATCTCAGCATAAGTGTTAAAGAGGTCATATGCACTCTTTGAAGAGGCCTCCCACATGTGTGATGAGCACGCCTTGCGGTCCATGGTCTCCTAGTGCCTACTCGTGACAAAAGTACCAGGCGATCATAAGTATCGAGGAGTGTATTTTCTATAAACTTTGTGTTGAGAGCGCTCAACAGGATTTTATTCGATTAGCTTCAACATGCACAATTTATAATAACCTATAGAAGTTCCACTTCCCACGCGATACTCGATTAAGCAAATAAATATTTGTACACACATTATTTAAAGAATAACTTACGATTATCTGATACTACATAGTTTGTGTAGAGAAACACTTTGCGACCCAGAAGACTAGGACCCGGGCAGAACTGCAAGCGACAGCCCTTCTCAAATCTGTAATATTAATAAGTTTTTTAAGTTTTTTTTTTTTTTGTAGAACTTTAGTAAGTACTGGACGATATTCCTTTCAGACTTACCTATACAATGTAGCATCCTGGTGCTCCCCGTGGTTCAGCGTGAGCACCTGCACGTCGGGCACCTCCGCCTCGCCGTCGCACGTCTCCGGCGCCTCCTCCTGCTGCGTCTCCTGCGCCTCGCTGCGCTCCACTGCCATCTGCCTCTGCGACACACCCCGCACATATTTACCATACGATACCTATTCACTCAACAAATGCAACTAATATGATATTAGTTCCTCGTATTCAAAGTTTGTGACAAAATGTAATTACGCACAAAAATACAGGAAAAGAAGAGCGTAAACAAAGTGAACATGAACTAGAGGACGCGACATTCCAGGGCTAGACCTTTTCAATGAGAGCCTTTTCGTACACCTTGCGGTAGTCGCTGGAGTCGCGCGGGAGTATTTTTTGCATGTCGGCGAGGGAGCGCGGCGGCAGTCGCCGGCGGCGCGCGGCGCCTGCCTATATAACCGCGGCTCCGTCACGCGCTCCACACGCGGATACCATTACAGTCTTTGTCCTCACTCTGACCAGTTATCAAACCCGTTCGAGAACAAAGGGGCAATTCGAGCATGTACGACTACTGCATGCACTGTATACTGTGTTACAACAGGGATATCTTCCATAAATACCGCGGTCAAGCACTGTAACACGCATTATTTTACTTTGTTTTTACGTCATCATTATCTCCTTGTCCATTTTTTTATATTCGGGGTTGGCGCAGTGCCGAGTTGTTTTGCAAAAAGTATTCTTCCAGTTGCATATTTTTTCTAACTGTATTTACGCAAACCGTCAGATGATTATTTGCGATTTATTGGCTTAAAACCAGTACTACACACTAAAACCCAATAAAACCTCCCCTGTCACAATGAGGCGTCGCACGATCGCTTTCGCATTTAAACATGTCGCCCAGACAGCAGGTCTGCCGAAGCATACCACTCTACCAAGGGGTTTCTACACAGTCTAATCTGCTTTCAGACAAGTACCTGGAGCCACCAGCATGAAACAAAACCACCACCTTCTTATGCGTTTCTTATCTTCGGGCCGGCTGCAGCAATCCAGCCAATTAAACATTAATTTTGTAATTTAAATTTAATACACATTTTACAAAGAATGTTAAAAAATAATATAACAACAAGAACATGGTACAAGGTAAAAAGAAAACTACATAATATTATTACATTACAGGACATGTAATTTTATTTAAAGTAAAATAAATATAGGTAGGTATTTGTTTCCTTGAAGAACTAGGATTTTGATAACTTAATTGACACATATTAATTATCTTTAATGTTGTGATAAATAATTTAGATTAGTAATTAGTATTTTATTAATTAATTACATATTTAACATATATACAACATAATAAAATTCTATTTGAGTTGAATTTGTACATTATGTATTTTTTTATGTATGTCTGTGACCTCATCATAAGAAAGCTACTGATACAATTTTGATAAAATTTGGTGTGATGAGAGCTGGTTATTTAGAGTTATAAAACATCTAATATCTGAGAAATCTATACAAACCGTTAAAGCATATCCTGGGAAAAACCCAAACAGCGTGAGGGTACCAGTATTAAATAAATGTTTAAAATAGTTACATAATACATACCTTGTTACATGATATACTATAGATTTTCTTTGATAAGCAGCACAATATCATAGTGGTGGTATGCTATGCAACAAATACTTGTTGAAGATGAAGAATACATAAAAGTTTCTCATTAAATCACTTGTTATGGTAATTTACAATACAAGATTTGATAATAATCCCATTATGTACATTTATGCAAGTGTTTTCAAAGAACAAATATTTTTGGTACTGGACTAATAAATTTTGTAATATAGGTACATATGTATCATACTCTTAAACTGTGCAAAATATCCATAAGATTATATTTTATAATATATAGTTATCAAGTGCTTTTATAATATTAAATTAATGTTTAAGATACATTATTATATATACATTTTTTAAATCTTTTCTATTAATGCAAGTGAACTCGTTTTTTAATATGCGAAAATAACTGATAATATTCAATCAGCTGTTACATTAGAAATTTTAAGTTATTTATAAAAATAGAAGATATATGTGCTCTAAAAACCTTAAAGTTAAATAAAAAATATTGTATACCTGCATGTATGAAATCTTCTTTAGATAAAAATATATTTCATAAATATACTCAGTAAATTTAAAACTTTTACTTACTGTAAATATTGTCCCTTATTAGGAAGTCATTCAGTCCCGCACACTCCAGTCTCCGACGTGTCCCAGTTTGATAAATATTAACTAACGATCAATATCAGCTCGCAACATGAGATTATCGAATAATTACATCAGGAACTTTGAAATAAATACAACTCCCTCTCTAAACTTGGACAATAACAGACTGACAATCTGTTTTCAAGGTGACCTCTACAATAATTCATCTATGACATGTTGACAGATTTAAAAATTACAGATTAAAATCTGTTGTTATTATCTATATTTTAATATAAAAACGAATCGCAAAATGGTTTTGATGAAGTTTGGTATGATGTTATCTGGTTATTATCCCCAACACGCGCTAGGCCAGCGTTGGTAAGCGCATAACTCAAAAACGCCTGGACCAACTTGGCCAATTCTTTTTTATTATGTTTGTTATTGTTAGGAGAAGGTTCTTATGAAAGAAAAAAATAATAAAGTTGTGCGGAAGATTGGAAAATTTTAAAAAAACTTTATAAAATTAACGGCATTTGACGTATCAGTTATGACCGTTGCCATAAATCATATTATAATCAAGACAAATATATATAGCGGGCTGTGCAAAGTAAAAAAATATATACAACACGTACCTAGGGACGAACACGAGCGAAGCGAGGGTGAGCCCCTAGTACATAATATATATTATATTATGGAGTCTATATTATAACACTAGCAAACCCAGCCCGCTTCGCTGGGCGTAAGTTAAAATAAATTAAACGGTTTTTATAATTTTCCAATAAAATAAAAGTATCCTAAGTTACTCCTTATAACATTAAATACCTGCGAATGAAAGTCACGTCAAAATCGGTATAGACAGACAGACAGAATAATTTTAAAAATTGTTTTTTTGATATAAGTACCGCATGCAGTGAAAAACTGTCGATTTGAAAAAACAGACACTTCAAACTGTAAAATTTATATTTATAAAATTTATATGTACTGATAACATAGAATTAAATATTGTAAAATCTCTACATAAAATATTTTTAATAAATGACTGTAACGTTTGTATTGTGTATTGAATATAGACTCCAAAACAATGGTTATTAAAATTTTTGTCTGTTGCAGTCATTAAATTTAAAAAATCGCTCGACTCGCTAAGTATATAGTCTATCTATAATATCTATATATATGAAAATGAATTTCTATTCGTTAGTCTCGCTAAAACTCGAGAACTGCTGAACTGATTTGGCTAATTCCAGTCTTGAATTATTTGTGGAAGTCCAGAGAGGGTTTAAAAGGTGAAGTACCTAGGGACGACCCCGAGCGAAGCGAAGGTGAGTCGCTAGTCCTAAATATATGTTGTCCCAGATAACCAGCTTCTGCTTCTTCTTCAGCCCTTTTTAACGTCCCACTGCTGAGCACGGGCTTCCCTAAGTACGAGGGGGACCAGGCCATAGTCCACCGCGCTGGCCTAGCGCGTGTTGGGGATAATAACCAGCTATCATCATACCAAACTTCATCAAAATCTGTCCAGTGGTTTTCTCGGTGTACAGTAGCAAAGACCGACAGACTTCTAAAAGCAAATTCTTAAAACTATGTTTGTCCTCTGTATAATGAAAATAGATAATCAATAAACTATAATCTTTCACGGTACAATGTACATCCAACAGAGTTACACTTACAACATTTGAACATACAGTGTCAGTCAGATGGGTTCCGGCTTCCGGGTCACTCATGTATTGATGAGAATGGAAAGACACATGCACTTTGAAGACCCAGAAACTAAGTAATTATAATAGATTTTAATCCAGGCTTTATTATTTATTGACGGTATGGAAAGACATAACGCCTCGTGCGTTAGAAAAAACAATAAGATTAGGTTTTTGAAACCAATTTAAAATCTCCTATTATTTATTAACTAAAATACGTAAGATCAGGATTTTATATAAAGCTTTATACAGTAATGTGGAGTAAACATTATGTTTTTACTACCTTTGACCTGTGTCTGTTATCTTGTAATAATTAAGTATTATAATAAGTACACAAATACTTTAGCATTATCAATAATATTAAATTTATCTACACAATACACGTTTCATTCATTGTAAATCTTAAGGCCAATATGAATGTCGTTGTAACTGGAGCAGCGGGGTTCTTAGGAATTCGCTTAACAAATGCTCTGTTAAACGAAAGTTCTCCTTTACCTATAAAAAACCTACTTTTAGTAGACATACAAAAACCACAATTGCCAAGTGATCCTCGAGTTTCAAGTTTAGCTGGAAACTTAATTGACCCGAACGTGTCAGATCTGATTATTAACTCTGATAGTCATGTGCTGTTTCACCTCGCCGCCATCGTCAGTGGTCATGCCGAAGCGGACTTTGATATCGGACTTCGCGTTAATTTCGACGCGACACGAGCTCTCGTAGAGAAGGCGAGACATCGAAATCCTAATCTCAGATTTATATTCACTAGCACTGTCGGTGTATTTGGTGGAAACCTGCCCCCGGTAGTCGATGACCTAACTGCAGTTACACCTCAAAACTCATACGGTACTGAAAAGGCAATGTGCGAACTACTTCTAAATGATTACGCAAGGCGGGGGTACGTGGATGCCCGTATAGTGAGACTGCCCACGGTGAGCGTCAGGGCGGGTGTCGCCAACCAAGCTGTTACATCCTTCGCAAGTGGTATTATACGTGAGCCGTTGAATGGGCGAAGCAGTGTTTGTCCGGTGGACTGCGCGCAGGAGCTGTGGCTCACGAGTCCGAGCACCGTCGTAAGTAACATAATACACGCGGCGACGCTCGCGCCAGACGCGTTGGGGCCTTGGCGCGCCGTCAACTTGCCAGGAATCTGTGTCTCGGTGGGTCAGATGTTAAATGCACTTAGAGAAGTGGCCGGTGATCAAGTGGCGTCATTAGTACATTTCGAAGGCGACGAAATTATAGCGCGTATCGTTGGAAGTTTTCCGAGCAGATTTGACAATAGTCGAGCTCTTCAACTTGGCTTTACAGTTGATAAAAATTTCACTGATATTATTCGTATTTACATACGCGACGATCTAAAACGAGCATTGCTTTAAAACTATTTAGTACGTCGCAGCACCAAAGGGCGCAATAGCAACTAGCAAGTCTGTTAGTAAAAAGATTAAATAAAAATGTTCATTTATGTTTGTTGTTTATTTATGTAAATCCAGACTCACCCTCGTTGCGCTAGAGTTCGTTTCGAGGTAGGCTTTAACGTTTAGTATGGATTTCCTATATATTGACACAAATAACCCGCTATCATCACAATCAATTCTCACCAGATTAAATATAATCAAAATTGGTCCAGCCGTTTAAGAGTTCAACCACATACATACACACACAGAAGAATTATATAACATAAAGATATATTATTTAATGTTTTGCTTTATTTAACAAACAAAAAATATCAAATTAAGCTTTTCTGCCTTTTAACAAAAAATATTTTTTATTATTTAAAAGTAATAAAATACAATTTTATGAAACTTCACAGATATTACAGTTTTTTTTTGTTTACATGAACTGCTGATATAAAAACATGTATTTAGAGAGGTTTCACAAATTGCAAAAGACTCCCACATAATTATAGAAATATTTATAACATATTATTATTCAAATCCAAAAAGATTATTTTTAATAGCTTGCTCCGACTCCCAAGCCTCTGCTGAATCTGGATCATATTTAATCCTTTTAGATTTGCTAGGCGGACCGTCCAACTCATCGCTTTGTTTTCTTTTTCGTTTTTTCTTCGATGAAGTATCAAGTTTTATATCTTCAATTTGTTCTGATTCGATTTCACACTCGCTTTCAGTTTTTTCTTTTTTATGTTTCTTTTTCTTTTTCTTAATGCTATTTGCAAGTGATGGTTCTTCTATTGATCCATGTAGTCGCTCAGCAATAGAGGATGGGATTTTTATAGCTTTTTTATAATTTACTCCAAGCAATGGATGTCGACACTTAGTTTCAGGCAGGGGAATAAAATTTGTGAGGTTGTTAATTAGTATCCCTTGGTCTGGTATATGAGCTTTTGGTAATCTTTTACGAAATTTAGTAAGACCCATTATGGGTACATTTTTAACCACAGTTTTTTTTCTATTTTTATCAAGTGCCAATATTGGAACTCTTTGTATACTATCATCAAATGCTCCATCATAAGTTTGTCCATTGAGTTTCATTTTACATTTAGTGTCCAAAGTTAATGTTATGTCTTTGAAATCCTTGGTATCAAATTCATTAGGACACTTAATAATTACCAATACTTCATCATCTTCTGACACAAAATGATCACTATGAATTTTAGATGATGTTGGTGTTACATGCTTATTTATTTTAATAAACTGCTTAATATGTTTCGGCATCTTTTTACCTTGTTCATTTACAGACTCAAAATCTCTACTATTGTCATCTTCAATCCTTACTCTATCTGAAAATGATTTATTTGTTTTATATTGCTCACTGTCTGAACTAATTGCATCACTTGTGTTTGATAACAGCTTATTTCTTGACTTCTCTTTTTCATCACTAATATTTCCATTCTCTAGTTCACATTGATTGTTTTTTGAAGCATTTACATTATTCTCATCATAATTAGTGTTTGTGTTTTCTACAATTTTTCTTTCAACATATGTGCCCATATTGTCTTTGTTAACAGATTTTCTATGTTTGGATGTGTTGATTTCATGATTTTCTATTCCTTCAAGGTCAGCGCTAGAATCTTTATCTTTACTTTTATTTTTATTCTTGGTCTTCTTTTTTTTATTTTCACAAATCTCTTCTTTAGAATCTAATTCTTGATTAGTTGTAGAATCCTCAATCGCAGATTGTGAATCATAGCTATCAGAAATACTTGCATCTACTTTCTTTTTTATTTTCTTTTTTTTAGTTTTTGTTTCTGTAGGTTCTGCAAAAGAGTCTTGCTCTTCTAGCTTTACTCTATAATTAAGATAATCATCAATTTCATTTGAAGTACCTTGAGAATCACTATTTATTTTTATGGTTTGATCATCAATCAAAGAATGTGGTTTAAGACTGCTAGATTTTTGGCTATCAGATGAGTCCAACTCTTTTTTATGTTTCTTCCTTTTTTTAGGTTTAGTATCAGTATTGTCTAAAAATGATTCTTGCTCTTGCTTTACTCGAATATTCAGGTAATTGTCTATTTCGTCAAAAGTTTCTTTTGTAACATTATCGTTTGATACAGATTCACTTTGTTTTTTTATTTTCTTTTTCGGTAGGTCAATATCACTTTCAATTTCAGATTTATGCTTCTTTTGTTCCAATGAAATGTCCTTAGTATCTTCATCGTGTTTTCTCTTCTTTGCTTTTTTTTTACTTTGTGTTAAGTCTCTCTTACGTTTAAAATCTGAATCTGATTCATCTTGAAAATTTTCTTTTTTAATATCTAAAACCCTGAAATATAACGTTTGTAAATGTGGTAAATAAACTATTAATTACTATAGGATTATCAAATTCGGAGACAAATATCTATTGTTACGAAAGTTAATAATTTAACTTAACGAAGTGAATAGTCACTTTGTTAAATTATTAACTAACAAATAGTTGTACGGGTACTGGATGAATAAATCATATTTATCTGTACATTTATCGGATGATTAGCTTGTTTATTTTATTTATTTTATGTTATGTTAAATTCGGTGGATTCTTAAATAATAAATTTTTAGCTCGGTACGTTTAAGGTTATTTTCTTTTTATATTTTGCATATATCCTGTACCTAAAACTCACTTATTTTTTATTAGAAAGCAAAAAAGTGATAGATATTCGTTTAAACCGGCAATTGTCGGACGAATAATATTTTCTTTATTCATCCGATTAGCGGACGACTTACTTGTCCAGTACCCGTATTAATAATTATAAATTGTTCGTACGGTAACCGTTTTAATAGACTCGGCCATAATTTAAACTTACATATCAGAATCGCTAGATGCATTTGTCCATACAAAACTCTCATCAGATGACTCCATAAAACATATTTATCAAATATGTTCTTGAATTAATCCTTTTTAATGACTTAATGAATTCTAAACTAGGTTAAACATAAAATTAAACTTATAACAAAATACAAATAAAGTATTTGGAAAACCCAGAGGTTAGAATATAACCTGCAAATTTCATTATTTCTCTAATCTCTTGAGTTGTTTGCAATATTATCTATACTCTTTGGTTGTTTGCATAGAGTATATTGCTATAAATACACTGACCTCTATACCACTGGACTGGCTGTTCCAAGCGTTTGACAGCAATTTTTTTGTGTCCATTTGAAGCGCCACTAGCGAGTGGGTCGAGAACTAATTTTGACGTATATTGCAAATGACAGCGAGAAGTGTTTGTTTACTGTAAAGTAATTTTGCATTTTCGTTGTTAATATAACATAAGTAGTCATTATGATGATACGGTTATTGATTAATAAAAACAAAAAAATAAAAATCTTTATATCGACATCATTAGTTTTAGTACCACGAACTCTCGCTACGTACGACAGCGGCGGACAGCGCCAAAATGGCGAATATCAAGCAGCCACAAAAGCACATTGACAACAGCCAGTCCAGTGGTATTATAGAGGTCAGTGTATAAATATAAGTTGTTTGATTGTTGTTGACAGTTGTTTATGGTTTTTTTTTTATTTTTAATTATCTGTCCGTCGTTTGTTCGTTGATGTTCGAATGTAAAAATTGTTTGTTCGTCTTTTATTTATTTATAATTAATTAAACAAATGTTCACCCTTAAGTTGGACACCCTTACTAGATATCTTTATTTTTATGGCTCAGATTAATTAATTTTGGTCAATTATCGTTTGTTCAACGACTATTGGTGATTGTTCGATCATAAAAACAATTAAATTCCCAATGGTTAATTATTTTATATCTAATAAGCAAACCATCACCTCACGCCTACATTGCGCATGTGCCGGTTTTGTCCGTCAGCTGGCAATGGCCGTCTAGCGTTTTGTTAACGGGTGCGTTTATACTGTCTAATTATTTCTTATGTAGATCAAAAAATATTGAAAATTTCAACAATACTTCAACAAAAAATGTCGGTGAAGACGGCCAATTAGTCGTTAAAGTACGATTAGCGTGGTTTTAATAAATTCAGTCATTTTTAATGATACTGAATATTAACAAGCATATAGAAATTTCGGTGATTTCTAATTATTCTCAGAATTTTTGAGAGTACAACTTTCGTGTTAAATTGATACTATTCATTACCATGCAATAGGAGATAGTTATGATACTTGTATTTTATAATAAAATTCTCAAAATAAAATAAAATCTTCAAATCGGGCTAATGTAATGAACCTGTTTAAATGTAGCTATTATTAAAAGCAACTTTCAATTTTTTTCCAGATTATAACAGCAAATTAATATTTCCATACGAATTAGTAATGTGCAAACATTAAAACGACAGTAGGGGTATAAGAAATATCAAGTCATTATAAAGAAATTACAGTGCATAATTAGTACGCCTAATTTTTTATGTATTATGATTTACCGATGATAGATTATGTTTTCCAGTTTTCTAGCGTTATCGCTTTAAGTTATTAATATCATTATTTTTAATAAAAAAACAAAAACGTACTTCCAAACTAAATAAATCTAAACTAAAAAAAGTAGAAAATAATATTTTTAAGTACTTAATACTTTGTTTATTTTCTACTTTTTTTAGTTTAGATTTATTTAGTTTGGAAGTCGGTTTTTGTTTTTTTGTTAAAAATAATTTATTTTAAAATTTTTTGCGGAATGTAGATATGTATTATGTTATTTAATGATTATAAAAATTTACCTTCTATTATGAGGTAAACCTAATAGCCTGAAAGTATACAATTATCGGTCCATAAGTGCGTATTATATTGAAAGAATTTTCTTTAAACTGCTAACCGTTGAGGAGTTGTACCTTCCATCATTAGCTCAACCACAGGAGATTATGATTATCAGACGCAAATACTTGAACAGCTTTAGGAAATATAATAAGAAAAACGTAACAAGTGCCTATAAAATTTAAGAGTTGCCTTCGATTTCCCTGGGATCCCATCATCAGATCGTGACTTGGTGACTATGGGACCAACTGTCAACTATACCCTTTCAAACAAAAAAAGAATTTTCCAAATCGGTCCAGCCATCGTCGAGTAATCGGGGAACATACATAAAAAAAAACAAAGTCCCCGACGAATTGAAAGTCGTTAATAAAATACTGTACTAGTACTGTGTACTATTTTTTCACTTTATTTCACGGGCTTATTATGGTTACTAGCACAGTAGTATTTCAAAAAATCTCGAATATTACGAAAATCAACTCAAAAAATCCTAAGAAATTGTTTAGCCTCAATTCGCCGAGCATAAATAATATGTGATTATTAATACGTCAACAGAGATAGGAAATCATAATCTTATCCTTCTTCTTCATTTGTTTTCTTACAAATAAATATCTTACAAAGTTACAATCATGTCCATAGACATATTACGTAGAGAATGCGAAACTGACCACAAAAACCACTGCAATCTCAATGAACTTAAAGAGTGCAATTCACCTCTGGACAAACTCACTCCAAAGCGCTAATTAAGGGACATCGCAAAACCTTTAAAAAGGATTGCTTCAACTCAACTCATTAAAAAAACTAGTGCGGTAACCAGAATACTCACTGGCCACTGCATACTCAATGAACATAATATTATGTTTACCCTCGGCCTCAGTCAGTCCGCAATGTGTAGACTATGCCATGAGTTAGAGAAATCTGCTATGCACATCCTCTGCTCGAGACTTGAAAACAAGACTGTGGCCAATGCAAATCTTATATTATAAGTCATATTTATAAATGGAATGCAAAAAATATTATTCAAATTACATTGTTATAAAGAGACTAGCCTTTCCCGAGGCTTCGCTCACGTTCTAAGCAGGAAACCAAATTCTTTTCGGCGTCCCTCCCCCTTCGCCACCGCCGTCTTGTACGCGGTAATCATTTTGTTACGGAGTTACGTTAAAACTATGATATCTCGTAAGATATTCATTGAAATCAAATGATGCCAAGAGCAATTTTGTTCAAAATTAAAGTCTTGTGATGAATTGTTTATTTATTGGGATAAGGATTAATATCGTGTTTATTAAATACCTTCGTAAATAATGCATTATCTTAAAACAAATTTGATTACAATAAAAAGGGTTATAGCGAGTGGACCTTAAAAGATAGACATAATTATGATAATTACTATCGCGGAATTATTTTAGAACTTTTAAAGAGGAACAATTCTCCTAGGTATAGATAGATATAAATTAATAATGTCTTTGGTTATCTCTTCAAAGAAAACCTTTGCATGCTACGAATTACGATAAAAGAAAATTCAATGAGTACAAACTACAAATATACATTAGAACACTTCACATTCGTATTTTATTGTGATTTTAAATATTATATTGATATATCTTTGAAGAATTAAAAGAAATATTGAGAGTAAGACTGTTTTGGCAGAATAATTTTATACCTTACTGCAAATAAAAAAAAAAAACAGCAATTAGGATTTTGACGTTTGAGTTAACTGACATTGACTTTCTTTCTTGTTAAACTTTGTGTCCAACATGGTGAGTAAATGTTAAAATAAGAATTTAATCGTTTTAAATCATCGTTTATTTGCAACCGAACGTTCTCTTTACATATCAAAACCGGTGCTAGAATTTTCAGGATTTATATTTCGTTTATATTTTTTGCCGCGATACTGTAAATATTCAGTAATATTGAAAATGTTTATATTGTCCCAAATAGTGTTAATGTTAACTTGACGAATTTTTATTGAGAATACGAGAGATTATTTTTATGTGAGCTAATTAGTGTGTATTACAATTTAATAAAAGGAAAACCGAGTGATAATTTGTGTTGAATTTCTACTGTGAGGTTATGTTTGATACGGTGACACTTCATTTGAATTGTTTGATTCTAGGCTCGTGGACCTAAAAAGCATTTGAAGCGTTTAAACGCTCCTAAAGCATGGATGTTGGACAAGCTTGGAGGTGTTTACGCACCTCGGCCATCTACTGGACCGCACAAACTTCGGGAGTGCCTACCACTTGTTATTTTTCTTCGTAACCGCCTAAAGTATGCGCTTACCGGCAATGAGGTTCTCAAAATTGTAAAGCAACGATTGATCAAAGTAGATGGCAAAGTACGCACTGACCCCACATACCCTGCTGGATTTATGGGTAAGTTTCTTTTTCTTAAAACCCCAAATTGTTGCATAGTAGCAATGCTTTTTGGGTAGATCTGGAAGCATGAACAATAGCATAAGACAATTGTAATTGTTATGTTTTATCATACATTTTAATATCTAACATTTGTTTGTTGTCATTTTGTCAAATCTATACATAATATAATTAAAATAAATAAATAAAATTTTACTAATTTGAAGCTGTTCAATCTTATTGCTATAGTCATTATTATCAACACTGAGGCTGAATGTTTAGTTCTGAGAATTTTGAATGTTTAGTTTGAGATGGATAGATTTTTACAAATTTGGTATGATGATAGTTATTTAGATCCTCATTATATATAAATATCTCATTTTGGAGAAATCTATATTAACCTCTATTTAGGGACAAACTTGGGTTTGCAGAATGTGTGTGAGTCTAGTTGAGCCATAATATAAATTTATTTGCAGATGTGATCTCAATTGAGAAGACAAACGAACTGTTCAGGTTAATTTATGATGTAAAGGGACGTTTCACCATTCACCGTATCACACCTGAAGAGGCTAAGGTAAGTTATCAAGTTATCATTGAGTTACTTAAAACTCCTGTATGAGTTCAGAAACAAATCAAAAATGATTATTTTTAATCTTTAAAGCTGCAGTATTAACTATATAAAAATTGTATAACTGTTTTCATGAAAAACTATATAAGAATCTCTGTCATTCTCTGACCAAAAAATCTGGTTTAAAGATTTTATATTAAAATAAATTATGATAATTACTTCTACCTATGCTCATCTTTGTTTTTATATAGTATATATAGATTCATTACCCTGTACTTAAAAAATATTTCTTCTTGTAAATTTAATCTTTTTAAATATCCACATACAAATACACTGTAGCATCTCAATAATTATGTGAGAGAAACTGAATTAGGCAAAAATAAATTATAGTGACCTTTGCAGTGCCAGTGCAATATACCCTATCACTTCTGTTATATATATAACAGCAGTGAACAATATTTTCATTTTTTTCTGGTATATAACAAAGAGTGAGTTGAAGAAAAACTTAATTTTCCACTTTTATAAAACTGATTTTATGTTGTTGGAATGGTTTGAATAAAAAAAAAAATTTGTTTTGGATAGTCTGTTTGTTGAGGAATGCTATAGGCTATATAACATCACACTACCAATAGGAGTGGAGAATCAATGAAAAATGTTGCCATAATCCTTTTGAAAGCTTCCATTGCATGTGCTGTGTAAACAGTTAGTTATGCAAGATTCCAAGAATGATGTATGACAGAGTTGTTCACCTTTAAAAGTTCTAAAAAACGTCTGCAATAGCATATATATTTTTTAAGGTCAACCTACTATTACCTTTTTATGGTAATCAATTTGTTTTAATATGATTTTTTATTGGTAAAGGTGATTTTATAATCATGATATTAACCCTTACCTAAGTAAATAAGTAATTTATCACAAGTAATTTTGAACAAAATGGGTATTATTATTTGATATTAATAAATATTTTTTACAATATACAATGCACGACTCGGAAACAATTTGGTTTCCAGCCTTTAGAGCACGAGCGCAGCCGCGGAAAAGGATAGTGTAATAATATAGGAACTGCAGGCAGGTTTGAGGCAGTGCTAAAAGTGGATACGTAAATTGCTGGTTGACTGATCGAATGGGACAAAATCTGGGTATAATTTTTTCAAGTGTAAATGATTTCCACTATAGTTGGTATGTTTGCTCGGTGTGTGTTGCAGTACAAGCTGTGCAAGGTGCGCCACGTGGGCACGGGGCCCAAGAACGTGCCGTACCTGGTGACGCACGACGGCCGCACGCTGCGCTACCCCGACCCGCTCATCAAGGTCAATGACTCCATCCAGCTCGACATACACACCGGCAAGATCATGGACTTCATCAAGTTCGAGTCCGGTAAGCTGACCCACTCATTGATTATATCAGTCATTATATGGAGCTTTAGCATTTTTGTATCCTCTGATTTAGTACTGATGAGTGTTTAATTCTATTTTCATAATTTACAACGTCAGATAAATAAATATAATATATGGTAAAGACTAATGAGCGTTAGAATCATATTAAATATGAATTTTAATAAACATTTGTAGATTTATTTTATAATTTGTAAGGTAAAGTTAACTTAGCATTATGCATCACATGAGGGAGTAATATTTAAACGTAGCAACATTAGTGATTTCCCCTCGCCTCTCGCCGCCGTCACCAGGCGCGCAGGGTGGTGCAGGAGTGTGAGAGTGAGTGTGCGTGTGTTTGTTGCAGGCAACCTGTGCATGATCACGGGCGGGCGCAACTTGGGGCGCGTGGGCACGCTGGTGTCGCGCGAGCGGCACCCGGGCTCGTTCGACATCGTGCACGTGCGCGACGCCACCGGGCACACCTTCGCCACGCGCCTGCACAACGTGTTCATCGTGGGCAAGGGCACCAAGGCCTACATCTCGCTGCCGCGCGGCAAGGGCGTGCGCCTCACCATCGCCGAGGAGCGCGACAAGCGCATCGCCGCCAAGCAGGCCGCGCACTAGCCCCGCAATAAATACATAACTACCCACGCGTGCTTTCATTCCATCACTCTATATCACTCCTCTGCATTGAAATAGGGCATTCAATTTTCTTCAACAAATATAATCGGTTATTACTACATTCCAGACGAACATTTTAATTAATTAATAACATTATATTACACAACCGTTGCTCTAGTGACAAGCTCAAGCTATTTCTGTTTGCTTGAATAGATCAAAATTCAAATTATTTTATATAACATTTACCATTACGTTATCAAGAGTGAAGATAGTGGTAAAGTCTACCAGTATCAATACTACCAATTCTGAAAGAAGAATCTTCGAACCTGAGAAGAGCTAGCGAAAAACTCGTTGGGACTAATATTACTATTTTGAAATAATCGTGTTTGCAAATTTTTAACCTGTTAAAAATAGTATACAGATTTGACTAAGCTAGGGTTAATTAATTTACGTTGCTGCGGAACGACAGCGGTCCTTCGTGCGAGAATTCAGAAAGTGCACAAAATAGATCAACTTTTCATCTGAATCCATTATTTTTATTATACGTACACAATTTATTTCGTGTACGCTTAAAGTCACTGCAACTCCCGCGGAGTCCACAAACGGTTGCAATTTCGTTTAAAAACTCATTCCGCAGCAATGTAAATTGACTCTTAGAATTTTATTGACGATTTAGATAATAATATACCTAGTATGTTAATTTTTACTAACTATTGCAAAATGCTATTACATGTTCTGTATTTATATTTTATTTCATACAAATTCCAGATTTTAATATAAAAAGTTATATAATTCTCTAATTGGCTGGACCGATTTTGACGGGACTCGCTCGCAGGTAGCTTATGTGATAAGGAGTATCTTGGGCTACTTTCATTTTTTTAGTAAATTTTAGAAACCGTATTGCTTATTTTAACTTTTTTACCGGTTTTTCTAGTCATGAATAAAAGGGGTAAAACATAATATAATCAAAAATATATTTATTAACTACAGAAGTAATTTTGAATTAATTCATTTTCATTACATTCATTATGCATATGATTATCCTCATGATTTGATGTTACATTTTTTTTGTCTGGTGTCTCCAGTTATTATGTACTTATAATAGGTATTGGATTTTAGCAATTACCTAACGAAGGTGGACCTATTCCACGCAATAACTTTCATAGAATAAAAACAAATCCTTCAGATAGACCTTGTGAATTACTATAAGACATAAGTCATAATTGTTCAGTAGTTTGTGATGTAAGGGTGCCGTAACATCCACTGAAAAAGTCTTAAGAATTTATCCTAAACCAGTAAGGGCCAGGCCACACGGTGCGGTGCGGCACCGCACCGCATTACTCCGCACCGCATTGGCGGCCACACGAGCAGTGCGGCGTCGCAATGTCTTACGGCGCCGCTGCGGCACCGCAACAGGGTTGGCTTGGTTTGCTCAGTTGACGACAGTCTACAATAAACAATGGAGCGGCGCGGCTGCGGCACCGCACTGCTTGCACCCCGCCCGCTTCGTCTGCCTCGCGCCGTTATCCGGTGCGGCGCCGGAGCAGAGCCGTACCCGCCGTGTGGCATACCATACATTTATATATGTAGGAAAGCGTTGCGGCACCGCTCAGGCGCCGCGCCGGAGCCGCACCGCGCCGTGTGGCTTGGCCCTAAAGTGTATGGAAAAGTCACACTTAAAATACAGTATTCACACTTAAGATATTTATATAGGTTTTAGACCTAATTATTTTCAATGCAATTTTACTGAGATTGTATGTTATATGTAATTTTACTACATTTTCCTACTTTCTATTTATAAAAATACGAGTATACTAAGTTGTAAATATCTCTATATAGCTGTCCTGCCTTGGGCAATGGGCATACTCCATTAATTTTCCATAAACGCCTATCGAGATATAATGAGCAATATCTAAATCTAAAAATTGCTTGTCGAAATCATGCAGGCGTTACGAGTCATGACGAGTACAAAGTACAAACATTCGTGCTCATCAAATGAATAGCGCAGCGGGACTCGAACCCGCGACCACTGACAACCCAATTTCCGAAGATGTGTGGTTGTAGTATTTGATATTTTTGTAAATATAGTTAATAATATTAATAATATTCGCATTAAAAAGTCTAAGTAAGTTGTACAATTACCTCAAAAAATAATAATTTCGGAAACATACAACAATTTTTTTTATTATTTGAAATTACTCAATTTTTTGCGTTGTTTTTGACTTTTATTATACTTTTGGTATAATTTTATATAGTTCATTTAATCCGCAATA
Source organism: Boloria euphrosyne (assembly GCA_951802675.2). Taxonomy (NCBI): domain Eukaryota; kingdom Metazoa; phylum Arthropoda; class Insecta; order Lepidoptera; family Nymphalidae; genus Boloria; species Boloria euphrosyne. Next base: position 217,407 of record OX637876.1, read on the forward strand.
AGTTTTATGAAAAATATATATTCAGAAACGAGATAATGTATTTTTTTGTACCTATCTATGGAATTTTCTATATAAAAATAAAATAAATATGTTGGGACATTATTACAACAGCGCAATATAGTTCCGTGGTAAGCTACGTCACGTGCTTGTGTTACGGATACCAGATAGTTGATATACTACTCATATAAATTTTAAATAAATGCATGTTATAAATAGTAACACCCATGACTGGAGTACAAACATTCGTGCTCATCAAATGAATGCCCCAGCGGGACTCGAACCCGCGACCGCTGGCGCAGAAAGTAGGGTCACTACTAACTGAGCCAAACGTGTCGTCAAGGTCATCGTATATTTTTTCAAATTCAAATTCAAAATATTTTATTCAGCATAAAATTATTACAATTTTTTACTGAACGTCATGAGTCTACTACCAGTTCGGAAAGAAGAAGCCACTGACCTGAGAAGAACTGGCGAAAGAAACTCAGCGGGACTAATTTTTTTTTGTCTGTTTTAATATTTTTTTAAATGGAAATCGAAATGAACAATCATTCTATTGGTTGAAATAGCCTGGAGGCGATCACATCATTCCCAAGGCGTACTGTCTTCTAAAAAATCGTTAATCGAATAATATCCTTTACTACACAAACGTTCTTTCACAATTTTTTTAAATTTGGCAATAGGAGCTTTTTGAACGTTTTCTGGGATCCTGTTGTATAAGCGTATACATTGTCCATAAAAAGAATTACTGACTCGGCGTAAACGAATCACAGGCATTACAAGTTTATGTTTACTCCTAGTATTAATGGTATGCATGTCGCAATTCCTGGGAAATTCGTGTATATTTTTATGAACATACATAACATTTTCGTACACGTATTGAGAAGCAACAGTCAATATTTTTATTTCTTTAAACTTATCTCTTAATGATATTCTAGGACCTAAACTATAAATTGCACGAATAGCTCTTTTCTGCAGGACAAAAATTGTATTAACGGTAGCTGCATTTCCCCATAATAAGATTCCATATGACATAATACTATGAAAATAACTAAAGTATACTATGCGAGCTGTATCTACGTCAGTAAGAAGTCTAATTTTTCTAACCGCGAACGCTGCAGAGCTAAGCCTATTCGCTAGCTCCTCAATATGGAGATCCCACCGCAATTTCGAATCTATGATAATACCTAGGAATTTGGTAGACTGTACCGGTTTTAATATTTCCCCGCCTAATACTACACCATTATCAACAAGTTTAACATTAGGTGTTGTGAATTTTATTAATTTTGTTTTTTTGTTATTTAATAATAAATTATTCGAATCAAACCAATAGACAACCTTTGAGAGAGCATCGTTTACATCGTCATACACAAGTAAATTACGTTTTACCTTAAAAATAAGTGAAGTATCATCAGCGAACAATACTATCTCATGTTTGTCCTGCACAAAAAATGGCAAATCATTTATGTAAACTAGAAAGAGAAATGGACCAAGAATGGAGCCTTGTGGAACCCCCATATCTAACGGAGCCCCAGGAGATCTCTTACCATTTACATCAACCGTCTGTATTCTATTTCTCAGATAGGAATTCAGAAGGTTGAGTTGAGTTTCCTCAGAACCATAACTTATTGTTCTGAGATTTTTTCAAAAACTGATGGAAGTAGTATAATAGCGAGTTTTACTCAGGGGTTTATACTTTATAGTGACATAATTATTTATCGAGTAAACATGAAAATCACCGTATTTAAGGTCAAATAACACACTGTGCAGCTGTTCAGAGATTAGCCGAAATAAACAGACAGACATAAATTACTCCAATTTTATTTATGTCTAAGCATTTATGTATTGTAAAATAAAGATTAAGTAGATGAAAAATTTATCCATATTTCTCAGTCTCATCTTCATTCATGTTATACTTTCTGTACAGCTACCTACTACACTAGTCACTACCTAGCTAAACGGGGAAAAATTTATTTGTTGTAGATGCATCTGAAGGTACTCTCTGGACTCTGACTTCTGTTACTTATTTCATTTATCTATCAGATAAACTCAATTTTTTTATCAAAATAAATATGTGTTAATGAAAATCATTTGATCAAGATTATGTATAATTTAATATCTCTAAAATAACATTAAAAAATAACAAACATATTTTTAATTTACAGTAGGTATACTATACAGTAGGTATACACACTATATATACACTCGTATAAATATAGTGTGTAGGTAACTCGAGCAAAAGTACGAGGCATCTTCAAGTAGAGTAGAGATGTGTAAAGTATGAATAATATTATGTATGTAACGTTATAATTATGATGCTGAATGTGTTCACATCGGCCATTTCAGACAGTCATCTGCGCGGCAGATATACTCGTAGTGTAGTATTATAGCAGATGAAAATCATCACAAACGGATAGGAAAACGAATGTAGTCAGTGACACATTAGACAGCTGTCGGTTTCATATACTCTCTCAAGTTTCAAGTGGTAACACCCTTATCTTCTCCGCTCTGGGCTGTTGCCGGGAATTTCTTGACAGAAACTCCAGTATCGTATTTTTGGCGCAGTACCGTACTTGCTAGCCTCCAGGGCGAGGCAGACACATGCCCCAGTGCTATGCGCTGAGCGCGTCGCCGAGCGCGTGGTGCGGGTGGTGCGTGCGCACGTGGCGGCGCAGGTCGCGGCGGCGCGCCAGCGGCTTGCGGCACAGCGGGCAGGCGTGCGCGCCCCCCGCGCCCGCCGCGCCCCCCGCGCCCGCCGCCGGCGCCGCCGCGTGCAGGCGCACGTGCTTGTTGAGGTTACTGGGGTCGCCGAAGGCGCGCAGGCAGTGCCGGCAGCGCAGCGGCTTGTAGCCGGTGTGCGTGCGGATGTGGATCTTGAGGCCGTACTTGCGCGAGTACAGCTTGCCGCAGTAGAGGCACACGTGTCCGTCGCGCGAGCGCCCCCACGCCGCCGCCAGCGCCTCCAGCTGCGCGGGGTCCGCGGGCGGGGGCGGGGGCGGAGAGACCGTCTGTGAGAACTGCATTGCAGGCGGCACTGTGGCCGCGCGCAAGCGAGATATGCACCGCGTCCAGAACGAGCCCTCCTCGTACGGCCGACACGAGAGGAACATGTGTATCTTCAACGGGTTCGGGTGTTCGAATTCAGTATTGCAATGGTGACACGAGTAATTTTTCTTACCTGTTAGGATAAATATAATAACATTGTTGAAAAGTAGCAGAAGGTAAAGAGTAAGTTTAAATGTAGGTACATGCAAGATGTTGAGCACATCAGATATAAAGTATATGCGTAATGATTACCGGTAATGTTACGTAAAGTGAGGAACGGCATGTCGAGATGTGCCAGCGTGTGCTCGTCGAACCAGAGGAGCAGCTCGTGCAGCGGCGGCACGTCGGCAGCGAGGCGCAGCGCCAGGCGCGGCGGCGCGGCGCGCGCGGGCGCGGCCTGCAGGCACAGCAGCGCGGAGGCGTGCGGCGGCGCGGGCGCCAGGCGCGCGCGCCGCGCCGCCCGCGCCGCGCCGCCGCGCGCCGCCAGCTGCCCGCAGCCGTCCATCTCTATGTAAATCTGTTCATAATCATCATTTTAAGAAGCGTTTCGTCATCTATATTGAGTTAGACACTTAGTTACCGTGTGCAAGTAAACAGCGTGATTTAGTTTATCACAAACATCATATAACTAGATTATTTTTGCAAAATAATAATAAATTGGCATTCGTTATGGCCTTGTTCCGGTTGTAAATGCAAAAAGTACTTATATCTAGTTAAGAGGCTGTTGTTTGCTTTTAAATACTGCCAAGAGAGTTGACCACCGAAACTGTTGTTTCCGCAGTAGGTTTCGCACTTGCTGGCAAGAGAGTAGAGACAAAGACGACGACAAAACGACTCAGCACTATAATTTTTCGGAAGGCTAAGCCGCTCTAGCATCGATCTACTTAGAGTAGGACACTACAAGACGCGGGGCGTCTCCAATCTCTATCACAACATAAAATGTCTGCCACAGATGCAAAAGCCTTTGTATTAATTTTTCTTAGATAGGGTTTCTTTCTTTAGATGAAAAACGTATGTGTCGGCGACGAAACCCTATCTACGAGTTAGTGAGTGTATTTAATATAAAGACGCTGTCGTCTTAGCGTATTGTTAATTGTAAATATGAAATTTCATAACATTCTAACTAGACTTATATTATTGTAGTAGGTTCTAATCAGTGTAATAAGTTTAGTTTTATCATATTTTCTCTTATTTGAATCTTATAAGGTTGTTTAATGTTAATTTGAAAGGAATATTGTAGTTAAGAAATGTTAATAGTATAATTACGTAACTTGAAAATGTGAATTTTTGTTTCTTGAGATATGTTAATAATTTATGTTTTAAATAATAGGTTTTGATGTAAAAACTATTATTCAAAAAGAATTAGGTCGATACAATTATTTATTATAAAGATATAAGGAAAAATGTGTGGTAAAAATGTAGGATACATAGAAAATTAGAAGTTTTTGTTTTAGGACTTTTTTAATTTATGATTGAATGTTACATATTATGTTTTAATATTATAGATTAGTGGTAAAGGAATGTAAATATATAAATATGTGTAAGAGTTTTTATTAGAAAAGTAAATAAAACGACTCTCAAAGTTTCGGTCTAAGCAAAAATTCAATTGAAAAACAAGCTCAAACGGCGCGGTTCTCTGTAAGATAAAACCGACCCGTATAAAAGGCGAGCGAATTTTTCAATTGAGTCAGTCGCAACACAGCCACCGAAGAGGCAAGAACTAAAAGGAAGCAAGACCGAAACCAAGAGAGAAAAAAGGAAAATTGGGTTTTTATTTACCCCGCCTCTTGAAGATATAGTCTCCTGTCGTCGAGGTCCTAGTGGGTCGGAACCCAAGTACGTACGCATTCAGGGGTGCGTGGTTGGCGTACATTACCAGCATACGGGCATAAGTCACTGTACGCCAAGAACGTCTGGGAGATTGTCCCAGGTCGACCATCGGGTACTGAACATACCCAGGTCGTCCGAAACAGTTGGTCCTTCGAGCCGGATCCCTGCTAGAAGAAGTTCAGAAGAAACAGAAGATTGCATACAAGATGCCGGTAACCAGGTCGCAGAAGGATGCCCCCTTACGTCCCGGGTCCCGTCCTTCAGATAAGGACGTGACAGAAACGTCAGGATCAGAAGGGGTCACGTCAGCGTCAGCGTCATCAGGAACTGCAACTACATCAAACACTTCTTCGGGTACCACGACCACGGAGGGCACCACGACGACGGAATCTACGGTTGCGACTGCGACTACGGCAGCATCTAAGGAAGGCAATAAAGAAGATGCTGCTCAAAAGAAGAGCCAAGAAGATGTACTGGAAATGGATATTCAAGGCTCTTTCAAGACCCTGAAACCATCAGGAGTCAGCCGTCGCGCCAGGTCCACGAAGACTACGAGTTCTTCAGCCAGAAGACGCGAGCTGGAAGCTAAAGAAGAGTTGGCTCGCCTGGAGTTGAAGCAAGCACAGGCTGAAGCGAAGCTAGCCCGTGTCAGATTGGAGCTGGCACAATGTGAAGAAGAGGACTCTGTGGATGAAGACCAGGAAGACAGAACAGCACAGGTGCAGAACTGGATCGAGACGTATGTGCTTGAAGATGACAACAAAGAAAAACCAGAGATACGAGGTCCGCACCTTTTGGAAGAGCCACAGAAGCTGAAGCCTGAAGAGAACTGCTCAACGAGAGGAGCTACGATCGAAATTCAAACTCTGACGGCAGCACTGAAGGAAGCTTTTTCCACACGAGGACTAGCAGCACAGCCGACGTACATTCACGAGTTACCTTACTTCGACGGCAACAGCAGCGAGTGGATGGCCTTCAAGGTTGTCTATGACGATACAGCAGCATTATTCAACAACGTCCAGAATATGGCTCGGCTAAGAAGAGCACTGAAGGGCAACGCAAGAGAAGCTATCAAGAGCCTGCTGTACTCCGAAGCCTCTCCAATAGAAGTGATGCAAGCCCTCAGAAGAAGATATGGAAGACCAGATGCACTGGTGCTGGCAGAGTTGGATAAGATCAAGACCTTACCGAAGATTTCTGAAAACCCAAGGGACATATGCCTGTTCGCGAGCCAGATCAACAACAGCGTAGCGGCTATAAAAGGATTAAAGAAACCACAGTACCTGCATTCACCTGAGATGGTGAAACAAATTATTGAGAAGATGCCTACAATCCTCAAGTTCCGATGGTACGACTTCATTGAAACATCAGAAGAAAGCGAGTTCTCCGACCTAACACTGGTGTCTAAGTTCCTGAACAGAGAAGCAGACAAGTGTGGAACCTATGCAACAACAGAAGATAAGAGCGGGTTTAGACGGACTCATCGACAAGCAACGCATTCGACTATAGAGAAGAATTCAAGACAATCAGAGAAGACTTGCCCCATGTGTGAGGGTGAACACTTCCTCGTCGAGTGTCAAAAGTTCCAGAAGGCGTCTGTGCAAGATCGATGGGCAATAGTGAAGAAAAGCCGCGTCTGTTTCAAATGTCTACAAGGGACACATCGGAAGGAGAGTTGCAAGAAACCGTCTTGCAAAGAATGCAAGAGATGGCATCACCATTTGCTGCACGTCGGAATAGAAAGAAAGGCAGAACAGAAGACTGAGAAACCCCAAGAAGTGGCAAGCATCATGCCATCTGTGAATGCGGTCAACAACGCAAGGGCATACCTGAAAATAATTCCGATAGAAATCTTTGGATCAAAAGGATCAAAGAAGATTTTGGCCCTCATGGATGAAGGGTCGACGGTGTCGCTTCTAGACCAGAAGGTAGCAGAAGAAATCGGCGCTCAAGGAAGAAAGGAGGAACTGGTCATCGAGACAGTTGGGGGCAGGCTGATAAGAAAAGAAGACTCTCAGATGCTGGATCTTAGGGTGAAGGGGATTCATCAGAAGACCAAGAAGACTTTGAAAAGAGTCCGGACCATCGATGAGCTTAAGCTGGCACCACAGTTCCTAGAAAAGAAAAAGATAGAAGAGTGTCAACACTTGAAGAAAATTGCTCACTCTTTATATTATAAAGGGGAGTCACCACAGCTGCTCATCGGTCAAGACAACTGGGAGCTAATCGTGACTCAAGAAGTAAGGAGAGGGAAACCAGGACAACCAGTCGCCTCAAGAACAGGACTTGGATGGGTGCTTCACGGGTCACACACTGGAGGCGCGAAAGTAGTACACTTCTTAAACACGTGTCGACATGTCAGCACCCCAGAAGAGGAGATGCATCAAGCCATCAAGGATCATTTCGCAATCGAAGCACTTGGAGTGCTACCGAGAAGACCCACTACGGACTCTGAAGGAAGAGCACTCACCATTCTAGAAAAAACCTGCAAACGACTAGAAGATGGTCGATTTGAAGCTGGACTTCTATGGAAAAATGAAGATGAACAATTGCCTGAAAGCTACGCGTCTGCCAAGAACCGATTGTTCAACGTTGAAAAGAAAATAGACAAAGACCCTCAGTTGAAGGAAGAGTACAACAAGCAGATCCAGCATCTAATTGACAGCAAGTATGCAGAAGAAGCACCTAGTGGACAAGAACATTCGAAGAAGACATGGTACCTCCCTCATTTCTCCGTGGTACATCCATTGAAGAAGAAAATAAGGATCGTTTTCGACGCTGCAGCCAAGTCGAAGGGTAGAAGCCTCAACGACGCTCTACTACCGGGACCAGATCTTCTACAATCACTCTTCGGGGTATTACTGAGATTCCGTCAAGGCCCGTTAGCAGTAGCAGCTGATATAAAGGAAATGTTCCTGCAAGTTCGCATCCGGCCAGAAGATAGAAACAGCTTAAAGTTCCTGTGGCGAGGAGATCGTCGTGACGTGACACCGAAGGAGTACAGAATGACATCAGTCATCTTCGGCGCAACATCATCCCCGAGCACAGCAATCTACGTAAAGAACCGAAACGCGACGGACTACAAGGAGCAGTATCCAGAAGCAGCAAAGGCTATCGAGCTGAACCATTACATGGACGACTACCTGCACAGCTTCCATTCAGAAGAGGATTTTAAAAGGATCACAGCGCAGGTGGACTTCATTCACAAGAAGGCGGGCTTTGAACTCCGAGGATGGGCATCAAATAAATCCGAGCTGCTGCAAAACGTGAAGACTGAGAAAATTGAGAAGACAGAAGTGGACCTTGGTGAGAAAGAAGAGAAGACACTGGGTCTACGCTGGTTTACAGAAAAGGACTCCATAGGCTTCAGGGCGAACCTTCGGAACACGCCAGAGGAAGTAGCACAAGGACTCAAGGTACCTACGAAGAGAGAAGTCACCAGTGCCGTGATGTCGACCTTCGATCCATTAGGATTGGCATCACCAATTCTCATTCAAGGCAAGAAACTGCTTCAGAACATATGGCGAAGTGGCGTCGGTTGGGATGAAGAGATAGAAGGAAAGGAGTACGAGACATGGAAGACTTACCTGGAGAAGATGAAGCTGCTCCAAGATCTTCAGGTTCCGAGATGTCTGGCACCACGTCGCACCGAGGGGGAGCTGCATACGTTCACAGATGCAAGCGAAATGGCGTATGCAGCTACAGTATATTGGAGAACTGAAAATCCAAATGGGACTTATGAGGTCAGCTTAGTAGCGGCAAAAGTAAGAGTCGCTCCGTTGAAGCCGGTGTCAATCCCGAGACTCGAGCTGCAAGCAGCCCTCCTAGGAAGCAGATTGGCGGACTCGGTGGAGAAAGAAATGGATCTAAAAATAGAAAAGAAGATGTTTTGGACGGACTCTAGCATCGTACTATCATGGATCAAGACGGATCCGAGAACCTTCAAGACATTCGTAGCTCATCGCTTGGCGGAAATAGAAGATCTCACTAAACCACAGGACTGGAGATGGGTACCAACGGCGCAGAACCCTGCAGATGATGCTACGCGCGACGTACCGGAACACTTCGACTGCAATCACCGATGGTACACCGGACCAGGGTTTTTAAGAAGGCATGAGGTTCACTGGCCTGCGGCAAGAACCTTCAAGAAAGAAACCACTGGCGAAGAAAAAGCAGCGGACATCGTAGCGACAGCAAGCAGCTCCTATCCATCACCAGATCCCGAAAAGTTCTCGTCGTGGAAAAGACTTTGGCGAGCTACAGCTAGAGTACTGCAGTTCATACAACTCTGCAGAACAAAAGAAAAAGTCCACGTCAGCAAAGAAGATCCTACCTGGAAAATCACTAAAAAGAATAAGAAGATTATTGAGAATCGATATCGATCTTCAAAAACGTCAGAAAGGAATTACATACCATTGGAAGCAAGCCTACTAGAGCAAGCTGAAACTCTGTTGTTAAAAAGAAGTCAAGAGAAATGCTTCAAAGAGGACATTAGGTGCCTACAGCAAGAACAATTAGAGGGCAGCACCAAGTTGAAAAGGCTCGACGTAGTACTAGAAGAAGGTCTCCTACGATTGAAAGGAAGAATCGACGCGATACAAGGTGTTACTAGAGACTACAAACGACCAATCGTACTTGATAGCAAAGACAAGACAACACTTCTCATCATAAAAGAATTTCACTGCCGCTTTAATCACGGGAATCACGCGACAGTAATGAACGAAGTAAGACAACGCTTCTGGGTACTAGGACTGAGGTCAGCGATCAAGACAATTCAACATCAATGCCAGTGGTGCAAAACAAGAAAGGCAAAACCGCAAGAACTACCAATGGGCAATTTGCCTGCTGAAAGGCTGATGCATGGAAACCCTCCATTTACGTGCACTGGAATAGATTATTTCGGGCCAATGACAATCACCGTAGCAAGGCGCCATGAGAAGAGATGGGGTGCTCTATTCACTTGCCTAACAACACGAGCTGTGCACATTGAGCTCACTCCTTCACTCTCCACTGACAGCATGATCATGGCACTACGACGATTTGCCGCCAGAAGGGGAATGCCGAAGATAGTTTACACCGACAACGGCACTAATTTCGTTGGTGCCAATAAAGAACTGAAAGAAGCGCTAGATACCCTGAAGCAAGAAAACCTCATCTCAGAGGCAGAGAAGATCGGCGTGCAGTGGAAGTTTATACCTCCTGGTGCACCAAACATGGGAGGTGCATGGGAGCGTCTGGTGCGATCCATTAAAATCGCTTTGGACGCCACACTCAACGAAAGGCAACCACGAGAGGAAGTACTTCACACGCTCCTGTTAGAGGCCGAGCACATAGTCAACTCTCGGCCCCTTACCCACCTCTCCGAGAACCCAGAAGAAGAAGCACTCACACCGAACCACTTTCTCATCGGGCGATCGTGTGGCTCAGCGAGAATCGGCAGCTTCGAGGACAACGAGCTAGTGGGCAGACACACCTGGAAGGCTGCGCAGCGACTTGCCGACCACTTCTGGCAACGTTGGCTGAGAGAGTATCTACCCACCCTACTACCAAGGCAGGCTAAAGGGAGAGTTAGCGCCACAGATCTGCAAGTCGGAGACATCGTGCTGATCGTCGACCACAGCCTACCAAGATGCGTCTGGCCACGTGGCAGAATCCTGCAGGTGTATCCCGGACCAGACGGACGAACCAGAGTCGTCGACGTCGAGACCAGAGGAGGTGTTCTACGAAGACCCAGTTCGAGAGTGGTGCTGTTGGTGCCGGGAGTGTCGCCGAGTCCAGGAGTTGGTGCAAAGCACGAGGGAGAGAATGTCGGCGACGAAACCCTATCTACGAGTTAGTGAGTGTATTTAATATAAAGACGCTGTCGTCTTAGCGTATTGTTAATTGTAAATATGAAATTTCATAACATTCTAACTAGACTTATATTATTGTAGTAGGTTCTAATCAGTGTAATAAGTTTTATCATATTTTCTCTTATTTGAATCTTATAAGGTTGATTAATGTTAATTTGAAAGGAATATTGTAGTTAAGAAATGTTAATAGTATAATTACGTAACTTGAAAATGTGAATTTTTGTTTCTTGAGATATGTTAATAATTTATGTTTTAAATAATAGGTTTTGATGTAAAAACTATTATTCAAAAAGAATTAGGTCGATACAATTATTTATTATAAAGATATAAGGAAAAATGTGTGGTAAAAATGTAGGATACATAGAAAATTAGAAGTTTTTGTTTTAGGACTTTTTTAATTTATGATTGAATGTTACATATTATGTTTTAATATTATAGATTAGTGGTAAAGGAATGTAAATATATAAATATGTGTAAGAGTTTTTATTAGAAAAGTAAATAAAACGACTCTCAAAGTTTCGGTCTAAGCAAAAATTCAATTGAAAAACAAGCTCAAACGGCGCGGTTCTCTGTAAGGTAAAACCGACCCGTATAAAAGGCGAGCGAATTTTTCAATTGAGTCAGTCGCAACACAGCCACCGAAGAGGCAAGAACTAAAAGGAAGCAAGACCGAAACCAAGAGAGAAAAAAGGAAAATTGGGTTTTTATTTACCCCGCCTCTTGAAGATATAGTCTCCTGTCGTCGAGGTCCTAGTGGGTCGGAACCCAAGTACGTACGCATTCAGGGGTGCGTGGTTGGCGTACATTACCAGCATACGGGCATAAGTCACTGTACGCCAAGAACGTCTGGGAGATTGTCCCAGGTCGACCATCGGGTACTGAACATACCCAGGTCGTCCGAAACAGTATGAAAATTCGTTCAGTAGTTTTTGAGGTAAGCCCGACATAAACTCAACTTCATTTTCAATCCATTTTGGTAATTAACAAAAAAAGCCCTAATATTCACTTTTCATAAAGTAAATAAATATAGTTGTAGTGACACAGTACCTGTTACCTGTTGGACTACGCCGGGGTCACCAATTTGGCGTATGTGGTAACTGGTTCGGAGGTATGGTAATTGTGTGACAGGTACTGTGTCACTACATCACTCCCCCCTTTGATACACTTCACATATATAACTCTAATATACATACATATTAAATAATAAACAGCCATGACTGGAGTACAAAAATTCGTACTCAACAAATGAATGAGCGGGACGCGAACCCGTGACTGCTGGCACAGCAAGTATGGAGATACAAATAGAGTCGTCAAATAAAAATATTATTGTAATGTGTTTGAAGAAAATGGAAAAATGAATTAAACGTACATTTTCGCCGTGGTCTCCTTGTCCGGCGTCGTGCAGCTCGTCGAGGGAGAAGCTCCGCGAGCGGCAGCCGCGCCGCAGCCCGCGCCGCGACACCACGCGCGGACACTTTTCTTCCGACATCTTCACTCACTAATTATTTGCTACAATGACTTTACAAGCAAAATAATTAACACTAATTTGCTTTTCGATATTTACTTTAGTTTTGATAAACGTAACACAGGATCAATTGCCATTCATTCACAAAAAAGAAATGAAAGAGAGCTTAGAAAGTTTCTTATATGTTAAGGGTTTGTAATTAGTCTTATAACAGTACAGTTACAATCAAGGGATGTGCCGGCGCAGGTTGCGAGTGCAAGTGGCGGCAAGGCCGAGGTCGGGGCTCTATATATATCGGAAGCGGTTCAGAGGGCGGAGGGCGCGCTGAGGGCTGTCGCCGAAATCTGCGGAACACCCTCCGCAAATCGGTCTGTGATTAAACAATTGTTATTGAATGCCGCGCGCTTTGCAGATTTGTCAGCGGATACAGCGGTTACACCTCCCCACATACCGCGACTAAATGAACACGCGGTGGTCGATTACTACTTGGTAGATGAACAACTCCAAATTCTTACGACATTTATGATATATTTTAATGCATTTTTAATGGAAGAAGGAAGGTAATATGTAAGACTTCAAATTCGTCAAAAATAATTGCAAATATTTATTACAATTAATTGGGTAAATAAAAAGTGTATGATTATTCAATATTTTTATTCGAAAACTATAACAAATGTATTTAAGTAATAAAATAGTACCCAAGTAATACCTTCTCGATACAAATTCCTAATAGGTACAGTAAATCGTGATTGACTCCTTCGCAAAGAATTCTAAGTAACACGACTCCAGCGACTGCGCTCGGAGTCTCTACAGAGTTATTGAAAGTAAAAACCTATCAACTTTTAAAATCCTATCAAAATTAACTGTAACAATTAATACTACTCAGTGGGGGTCCCGACTCCTGCTAGCGAAATATCATTCGGGGTAAAAATAAGGCTAAAAGCGGTATTTGCTAATATTACAATATCACTGATTAGTTACAAAAGTTAATAAATAAAAGGTACATAATTAATATAAACATATCAATAAAATATTAGGTTGTAGGCACCGCTACCGACTATGGTTGATCTTGTAAGTACAATAATTCTTTGCTAAGTCATAGTTCGCCGGACGAACTTTCCGTTTCATGAGCAATTATGTATTGTATATAATTATATATATTTACACACCGCAGAACATGTGAGCTTACAGAACTTTAATTTTACATATTCATCTAACTTTTGTTAAATAGTTAATGAACATGACATGAACATCAGTGATTTTAATGTTCTTATTCATTGCTAACATTCCAATTTTAATTTAATAAGGATCAGTTTGCTCTGTATAATAATTAAATACTTAGACTTTTTCTGAATTGTTCAGACTCCACCAATAATAATTTTAACTTGAACCACCGCGTGCGCGACTCGCGCTTCAAATGCTCTCCAGTCTCCATTATTCTTCAGGCTCTAAAAAAGAAACAAAGCATGCGTACTTAAAATTATCATCAGCAACCCTTTTTAACGTCCCACTGCTGGGCACGGGCCTCCCTCAGTAGGAGGGGGATCAGCCATAGTCCACCGCGCTGGCCTAGTGCGTGTTGGCGAGCTTCACATGTCTTACGAAAACTTGCTAGGTTTTCTCAGACATGCAGGTTTCCTCACGATGATTTCCTACACCGTAAGACAAGTGGTAATCATGATAGAAATGATTCGCACATGAAAATAACAGAGGTGCGGACCCGGATTTGAACCCGCATCACTCAGTTATGCAAGCGACGCGTTTCCGCTGGGCTGGGCTTAAAATTATACTAAACAGAAAAAACATATTCAAGGTTGTAAAATTACAGATTACATGGATTTTTCATGCCTACGCCTTCCTCTGTGTCAACAATTCATAGAAAGATAAAAATTATATTAATTATATATTCGACGTACCTACTGATTGGGTGCTGCACACGGAATAGGTAAAAACTTTATCTAATCTGTGGTGCTGCACCCAGAGAGAGAGCATCGATTGCCAGCACATGCTGCCTTTCTTCTTAAATAAATAATTCAGATTGATATATTTGTCATAAATAAATAATAGAGTGCCTCCAGCCGTATTAAATGTAATAGTTTGTAAAATAAGTTTTAACAACGCTTAATGCTAGCGACAAGTGAACAGCTCGCATTCACTTGACATAATCCGCTGCGATCGCTGCAAGTGTCGCGGCGCGGCGGCGCGTGCGACACGCGAGTGGTGGCACACAGAGGGTGCATTCGGTTTGCACAAGCGATAGAGTAATTTTTGGACAATAGAGTAGCTATTTAAAAATTTAAAAGATTAAACTGCTACGGAGGCAGTAGTGGCCCAGTGGTAACGCGCTCGCTGAGGAAACCGAGTGAAGCGGATTCAAATCCCGGATCTCGCACCTCTGATATTTTCATATGCGAATCATTTTCAATTTGACGACCACATGTCTTACGGTGAAGGAAAACAGGAGAAAACTTGCATGTCTGAGAGAACCTAGCAAGTTATCGAAGTCCACCAACCCGCACCTCGCCAGCGTGGTGGACTATCGCTTGATTCCTTCGTATGGCCCGTTTCCAGCAGTGGGGCGTTCTGAATACAAAGCGCTAAGTACACCTGGACCTGAGTCGGTGCGAGCTTCGAGCTCGCAAGTAAACTCGATCCATGAAGGTAAGCATTTACCTATGTATTTATTATAATAATAATCAATATTTTAGTACTCTACAACTACCAAATTGTATACGTTAAATATAATATTATTTTTATTAAAATATACCGCAAGCGATTAAAAAGGGTTTAAAAACTATCGGTCGCAGTAGAGCTTTGTGAATCGTGTCTTTATGAAGTACTCTAAATTGTAGCATTTAAGCCGTACATTATTATTGTATTGTACCGCCGAGCCGCGGCGCCGCAGCTGCACAAACACGCGCGGGCGCCGCACTCGCCGCACTCGCAAGGTTCCTCCGGAGCGCGGCAAGTGTTGGCCATTTCAATTACATTAGCGAATTTCCGCGTGTAGCGGGAGATAAGTGCGCAGATAGTGTTGCAGAGGGCGGCGCGGGGCGGACGCGGGGCGGGCACGGGCGGATGGGGTCTCTAGGGCGAACATATTATGATTGTTTGTCAGAGCTGCTAATGTGCTGCGAGTGTATCAACAATATTGACTCAGCGAGATGTCCCCGGCGCGGGCGAGCGCTAGCCTCTTGTCTTTATTGAATAGTTTTATAGCTTTAGTAACTTTTACACTAATATGCTTTTGCCGTTACAATGCCGCGGTTCCACTTCTCTGTAGACACGAAACATATAGATTAATGATGAGGTAGAGGTATACTGATTACTGACTACTGTAAACCTATGGTAACATTTAACGTACCTATGCGGAAAGCCGGATCGGCTATTTACGCCAGAAAGTGTAACCTGACAAAACGTTAAAATAATTGTATATATAATATAATTAATTACTATTTAGTATTTAGCCTATTTGATACATTTCGTATGTATTGCGAATCAATATGCTCAATTTAATATTATATAGACTTTTATAGCGCAATCAGTTTGGTAGGTAATTAAATACCGCAGCAGAGATAAACATCATAATACTAAATAGACTAGAAGTTTTTTATATATGAAGCAAGGAAAAGCGTATGAAGAGGCCTTAGGCTTATTATTTTTTTATTTACTTATATTACTACATATTTATTTTGAGTCCTAAGTGTCCCACCCCCTGCGGCGCCCCGGCAATGATGTATCATTTCAATTTATTTTATTTAAGAAATAGTAATTGTATAGGAAGCAGGCAGGTGCAGGCCGCGCCGGGTCGCACTGTGACGCACGGATCAGCCGTGATTCTAGATAAGCACCCACTATTGTAGCACCGCGCTCGCGCCACGCGCGGCCTGCATTTAGTTCGGATATTGTCGTTACTCAAAAATTTTGATGATATATTTCTAAAGTAAAGATATTCTATCCTATAGTGCGCGAAGAGTATTATCAATGGAATAATAAAAAATTATATATGGCAAATAAAAGTATAATTTAGAGTTGTGAGTAGAATTTATGCGAACGGTTAGTAAAAATAAATATTTTTGGATTGGCGCAAATATTATTTGCGCGAATCGCCTCCGCACCGCGACGCGACACAGCGCTCGTCGGCACGTGCGCAATTAAAACAGCCGCGAGGGCGCAGTTTCACTCATCAGCAAAAAGCTTTCGCCCGCGGCCCGAGTGCGCGCTTATCACAGATATTATCTTAATCGTAGATATTATCTCAATCATTGGTCAATGTTGCTTTGAATTCAATTAACCGCAAAATGTATAGGGACATTGATGCAACACGTATGCACATTGCACATATGTACATAGGTAGGTGCTGATTTCATGTACATAATACATATTTGAAATTTGCTCAAATTTTGCGCAAATTGTTTATACTTTTGCAGTATCATCGTTTTTTCATTTTAAGTATTCCTATTAAAATAGTTGCTAAATTATTCATATTATTCTCATACAAAATACTTTATATAAAAATGAATAAATAATACCATATATTCGTAATCGTAATAATTGGAAGTCGATATGAGGTGGACATAATCATTAATATTTTATAAAACAAAGTCCTCCACCGCGTCTGTTTGTCTGTCTGTTCGCGATAATCTTAAGAACTACTGCACTGATTTTCATGCCGTTTTCACAAATAATTAGAGTGGTTCTCGAAGAAGGTTTAAGTACCTATATAATCTGTTAAGTTTTTGTATATATTTACTAGCGGAACCCGCGGATTCGCTCTAAATCTAGCTCGCTACTAAGTATTAATTAGTGTAGAATTTGTCGTGCTTGGAATGTTTTTTTGTTAATCCGTAATTCGTAAAGCTTGTTCAAATATATGTTACATGAAGTTTTAAAATATTTTTTTTAATTCTGTAAACTGAAATAGAGTAAAAAAATGTTATAATGGACGTTTCAATATAACATTAATTTGACGACACTTAATTGTCGCTAATAATTGCGTATAAAAACGGTACTCTTGAATAAACGTCCAAATAAATTAGCTTAAACTACTTTGCACAAAGCGGGTGCACGTGCGCGGCGCGGGGTGGCGCGCGGGCGCGGACAAATCAAAACGATATTATAATGTCATCAAAGCGTATCAATCTTAATCGCCCGCGACCGCAGCACGGCTCTACCCGGCTCTACCCTGTTCTACCGGCTGCGGCTGCGGCCCCGCCAAACTAACACCTGGTGCCCCGTCTGTAGGGGTGATTCTCGCGTGGACGCGTGATGACAATGGTCGTTGCGTAGTGTAAGCGAGGATTTCCAACAGATTGTTATTATTTGGCAAGTTCTGAATTGTAAGCTAATAGGGATGGCATATCGCTTTAATGAGTGTATTCATGTGGGGCGCGGCGTCGGGTCGCGGCGGGTCGGAGCCGGCGCACGTGCAGCGTGACCGATGCGCGCCGCTATTGTGCGCCCGCCGGCCCGGACAGGTCGCACAGCGCACTTGTCGCGGTGTTGGCAACATTATTATATCCTCAAAACTCTAACCACAGCGGCCAATTTATTGAATACATATTGAGGAACAATTGACATCTTCAAAGTACTTAAGAATATATAGCGAGAGCTAGCCACTAGAAAATGCATTAAAAACTAAAGCCCGTAGAGTCAGTTGTAATGAAAATCGTTTTCAGAAATTTCTATTTGCCACAGGTTTTAGTTTTTGCACTCAAGTTTTGATTAGTGTTTGCCAACGGCCCGATTTAAGTGATTAATTTGTGTAGAATAATTGTTCAGACGTCAAGGGCTTCAAGGCGGCGTGTGTCAACATTAAATTAATTTAGCAACTTTGACAGCTATTGTATTATATATATAAAGGATTACTATAGTACAATTTACCTTCCTCGGTGGGCATGGAAGGCGGCGTGAGCGAGTCCGGCGTCTCCGCGCGCGGCGCCGCGCGCGCCCCGCCGGCGCCGAGCTCCGCGCGCGCCTCCACCACGTCGCGCACGATCTCTGCGGACGCACGCGCGGGAACAGTCAGTAGCCTATATGCCTGGGGATCTCGGGTTTAAGCCTTGTGTCAGACTAAAGTCTTAACTGTTATTTCCTTTCTATTACTTTTCGTATAATATACTTTCTCTCTTTATACTTAGCTTACCTAAACTTTGCTCAATCAACTTGCAGCTGATCTCTTTTACAAGACTGCACCTGAACTCCAGGTCGTATCCGCAAGTTGACACTTCTAGCATGCTCTATATTTTAGTGACATTACAATCTTATACCATTGTATCACATTAATGTACAGTGAGTACTGAGTGTGTAAAGTACTTATATAAGTAAATAGTAATTATCGTACCGGCAATGACGTCTCTGCTCGTGATGATGGACTCTATCTCTTGAGACACCTCTTGTATGAGCCACGGCATGAATTCTTCTTCAACACCTATTGTAAGTAATATTTTAATTTTTATACAAATACAATTTCTTAATAAACGCCAATAGATTGCGTCCAAATATACTTAGAAACATCAAAATTAAAACAAAATAAAGAAGATTGTCTCCTCTTAATTTTGCAACAAAATTAAAAGAATTGTTCGTTTATTATTTATAAATAAATGAACAAAATCTTCGAAGAGTAAGTAAGCATATTATTATAGTAGCCGATGAGTATGGAGTAAGTTTTTATTTGTATGTGTATAATGTATATATTTTTAAGAAGTGCATGTCCAGACCGCGCTGCAGGCGGCGCACGAGGTAGCCGGCGTCGCGCAGGCCGGCCAGCACGGCGGGCAGCAGCTCGGCCACGTAGCCCTGCACCAGCGCGGCCGCCGCCACGCGCGCGCGCGCCGCCGCGCCCGCCGCGCGCGCCGCCCGCGCCTCCGCCACGCGCCGCTCCTGCGCACACAGCACAGCCTCGTACCGACCGGCCTCGGTAGACGTACTGCTTACTCGTGACTATAGTCACGCGCAAGAAGTGTTTTCTTTGTATAAGTGCATAATATATAGGTAATATATATGAAAGGCCCCATTAAGAATAACATACGTACTACTTCCTTCATACACTCTTTAATACGACTTAATTAAAATCTCCTGGTACTTATGATGAAAACGGCAGCATACACGGCTGCAGTGATGGAGATTCTGAGTCCGAATCCAGGAGGTCTTGTATTTTTACTCCAATATTTACAGTAATATGACAGGGATATTCAAAGGCAAAAGTGAATTTAACATATCTTCACGACAATAGTGAAATAGGTGTTCTTTAGGATAAAACAGCACCCCGAAAAACCTCGAAAATGACACCCATGTCATTATTGAAAAAAAACCGGATATCCGCCATCTTGGATTTGAAAATGGACCTCGATTTCGATCTTACGAGTCTTACGAGTCTTACGAGTCTTACGAATTTTCGATCAGCCCACTTGTCCTGACGCGAGTTTAATAAATTTTACCCATCCCACAAAAGTGCTCAACGCCGCTAAAGAAGTTTTCACTTCAACAAGACAATATGGATGGGATCGCAGAAGCGCGAACTTTACATTATAATAATTATACAAATGATGACATTTGTATAATTCAACGTTCTTACATGCCTAACAGTAGCCTACGAGTATGTATAACTCTGCAGAGGCCTAAGCACGCAGACATAGATACACAAATTTTCGCAATAATTGTTACAGTTGTTTGCGGTTTCTATCTTTCCTCATTAGTTGCTTCAACTCAACGCTTGTAAAGATCGTGAGCAAGTGACCTTCTCCTGGAGCAGGCGCTGGTCTTGACGCTCGAGGCGCTGCCGCTCGGCGAGCTCGGCGTCGCGCAGCTCGCGGTAGCGGCGCTGCTGCTCGCGCAGCGCCGCCAGCTCCTCCTCCTGTGCCGCCTCGCCCAGCGCCTGCTGCACCGTGCCGCCCACCAGCACGTCCAAGATCGGCTGCACCTCCACGTCGAAGTCGAACAGCTGGAACCATTCACATAGAATATTCAATTATTTATGTACTATTACCAAAACTGCCATCTACTACGAGTTACAACCCAAAAATGCTTAAAGCTCTATTTTTTATTAGGAGTGAAATTATTTTTTCCCTGATTATAAGGCATATTCCACTCTTTATCGAATCGTCAGTCTGCCAGTCAAAAGTTTCAAAAGTATCTTACGTCGCCAGGATAGATTTGAGTGAAGGCGTCTGCGCCGGTTTTTGCAGGCACGTAGACGGGGGTGGCCGGCCGGTCCATGAACAAGTCCGTCTGGACTCCAACTTCCATTTCAACACCTTTGTCAAATAGCTAAAAAATAAAAACGGATCGGATTGACAACATTTTCGATTGCAAGAAGTTCATTGCTATGCATTACTCTTATATCCCATGTTCCTACTTTTTTGTTAAATGAACATTATACCTATACTTTTTTACTATTGATTTTTAAAGGCTTGTATGGATAAGGCTTTTAAACAATTAAACAAATTATTAATTTAAATTATACATATTATTACACTAAATTGATAATGAATATTTATGCAGAACTTTCTAATATTGAATTACTACTGTAAAGTGTACTAAATTTCATCCAAATTCAGCTGTTTCAGCGTAAAGGAGTAACAGTAGCGCACACAAACCTTATTTATGGTGTAGTTTTTGTGACTTTCTTACCTCTTCGAGGTAGTATTCAGTCTGTACGGGGTGGTGGCGGCGGCCAGGCGCGGGCGGCGGCGTGCCGGGCCGCAGCCGCGCCCGCGCCGCTCGCCGCGCCAGCGCCCGCCGCCGCGTGGCCGCCGCGCGCGCCGCGCTGCTCTCCAACCCGTCGCCCTGCACAGTGGCACAATGTTATGTCGCAATGCTTCCATGGTCTAGTGGCTAGCAAGTTTGCTGCTAGATTTAGAGGTCTTGGGTGCGAGTCGCGAGTCAGGCGAAGTTTTGTTATTGAATTTTTCTGTTAAAAGTCTCAGTTACAGCCCAGAGTTGAGAAACTGGCGGTGCGTCACCCCAGTATCTCAGAGACCAAGAAGACCATCGGTCCTGCGCCTGAGCTCTTATCGTCATGTCAAACTGACATCCCACTGTAATGTTAAAGTGCAAGGTATAGAAAGTGCGCTTGTGTCGACTGCACATTATATATGTACCAATATACTCTATGACTGCACGTACACTCATGTACTATAATATCTTCTGCGCTTTTGTCTAGTCTCAGTAAAGTTTTAAAATCTCCATGAAATCGACTATTCTTTGATTAAACTTGTCTGCTCGGCTCAGCATTTTATTTTTAACCGACTTCAACAAAAGGAGGAGGTTCTCAATTCGTCGGGGACTTTTTTTTATATGTATGTTCCCCGATTACTCGACGATGGCTGGACCGATTTGGAAAATTCTTTTTTTGTTTGAAAGGGTATAGTTTCTAGTTGGTCCCATAGTCACAAAGTCACGATCTGATGATGGGATCCCAGGGAAATCGAAGACAACTCTCAAATTTTATAGACACTTATTACGTTTTTCATATATTTTCTAAAGCTGTTCAAGTATTTGCGTCTGATAATCATCATCTCCTGTGGTTGAGCTAATGATGGAAGGTACAACTCCTCAACGGTTAGGAGTTAAAAGAAAATTCTTACAAAATTATACGTAATTATAGACCGATAGGTAGATTCTTTCAGGCTCTTATTAACCGACTTCAAAAAAGAGGAGGTTCTCAATTCGTTGGGGACTTTTTTTTATGTATGTTCCCCATTACTCGAAGATGGCTGGACCGATTTGGAAAATTCTTTTTTGTACATAAACAAAATAAGTATCTCCCGACGGATAATAGTCCCGACGGATATTCTTGGTTTTTTTTTATTAAGTTTATAGGTAGTTGAATATTATGTTATTGCCACATCTATAATCATCGAGAATTAAATAGGTAGGTACGTAGGGAAATGCTATGAAAACTGATACTTTATTGTTTACATATTATATGTAATATGACCGACTCCGCGAGAGATCACCTCTACTTATTAAATCTTTTTTCGTTTATTATCTCGCATTACATTTATTTTTAAGTCGGGGGTTTTTTATTATTTTATTCTTTTTTAATAACTTTTTAACCGTCGTGGGTTTTTTAAAAATTTTTAATTTTGTTTTTTATTTTAAACTTTTTAGAGAGCATAAATATTATATACATAACGCGCCGCCCCGGGCGTTCGCCCGAATGACCCTATGGAAGATATGCCTCTGCTACAGTAGTAGGTATGTACATTAGATAAGTATTTGGAAATAAACTTCTCCCGTGGTTTTGTTGTAACTCAACTCGGTATTATAACGTAGAATGAAAATAATAAGTATTATTATGTAGTAGCTACTGTAAAATAAAATATATTAATGCAGCGCCCCCTAGTGAGCTACTATCGTAACATTTATTAACAACATCACCTATTTAAGAACCCTCACAAATCAACTACAAGCCCATTACTAAAAACCGCATGAAAATCGGTCTAGTAGTTTTGGTTAAGCACAAACAAATGTTTACTGCATCGCTCTCTAGTAATTTGTTACCGAGACATCTATCTAAGAACATACATGATACAACAATTAAACTTGAACCCATCTCTGATGAAAACTGCATCAAAATCGGACTAGTAATTTTTGGAAGTAAATGTCTGTAATATGTAGTAGTAATATATAAAATATATTACTACAGCACCCTCTAGTGAGTTACTATCGTAACATCTATTTAAGAACCCTCACTTATCAACCACAAACTGCATCAAACTACTAGGACTAGTTTTGGTTCTGCACTAACAGTTGTTTACTGCAGCGCCCCCTGGTGAGTTGTCACCGAAACACTATTTAAGAACATGCACGAATCAAACCCGAACCCATAATTGAAAATTGCAACAAATTCGAACTAAGTAGTAGTTTTTGAGGAAAATGGCAATATGGATTTGCACTTATTTGTGTTTGCTGCAGCGCCCCCTGGTGAGTTGTCACCGTAAAACCTATCTAAGAACATTTACCAATCAAACTCAAACCCGTCACTGAAAACTGCATCAAAGTCGAACTAGTAGTTTTTGAGAAAAGTGGCAACATTGATTTGCACAAATAATGTTTGCTGCTGCGCCCCCTGGTGAGTGGTCACCGTAGTACCTATCTAAGAACATACAGCTATCTAACCCGAACCCATAACTAAAAACTGCATCAAAATCGGACTAGTAGTTTTGGAGAAAAATGGCAACATGTATTTGCACAAACATACAAACATCCTCTCACCCTAAACGCATATACCGTCTCCGTTCCGTCGTGGGTAAAAAATAAAAGAATATGAAGAATTGTAACTACATACATGTAAAAGAATTTACCTATACCTAGTAGGTGGTTATTGTATTGTATATACTTCAGTATCGACCGCGGCCCGCATCGAACCCCGGACCGCCCCGCATAATCCTTGTCTCTATAATTTTCGCCGCGTATCGCTTACATATATTTGCACATATCGAATAACTGTGAATTCATTCATACTCGTTGCTAAAGTTAAAGTTTGTTTGCTACTCGCTGCGCGCTGGTGACACGATTTCAAACTATACTACTGCTACATAGTCAAATCAGGTAGGCAGTAGGTACCTACCTAAAAAAATGGGACAAGGGCGAGTCTAACTTGCACATCGAGGGCCTTAGAGTAAAATTGTTGTACAAGACGGTCATACGTTCACGTGGTAAAATTATAAGGGTTATATTTTATTAATTTTGTTACGTGACCCTAAAATTTGTATATGAGGATATCAGTTGTAAGGTCGATGTAAACTGAGGCTATACATGGTACCTCCAGCGTACCTTACACCGAGTGTCATTCGCGTCCACAGAGACGGTGCCTACTGCCTACACTAAGTGTGTTCCGACTGCTGGATGTAACACTGTAACACTGTTCGCTATAAGTTTCATGAGCAATTGGCATTCGGTGTTATGCTAATATTATAATAATATGTTATATCATAACAATGTTTGTGACATTATATTGATCATTATTATTTAAAAACAACATCGAGTAGTGTATAGATACGCGATAACAATTCCACATAATTGTTGTGTACACTGCAGGGCAGGCCCGGCTCAGTGTGTGGGGCGTCAGTACTCAGTTGTTGACCGAGCACTCGGGCTCGATGCAGTGTTGGCGAGTAATTACAACGCGACGATAGACACCGCTATCATTGCACCTGTCTATTTGCCTGTCGCGGATGCTCCCTCCAATCAATTTGATGTTTGAACGGTCTAATCAAATATAAGGTTAAGGCCTTTTAATGAAAACTTTAATAGCACCTTCTATCTATTATACCGACGTATGTTAACTTATATATTATTGTATTACCAAAAAATGTTTTTTTTTTATTTGAAATATATTTACTTATTAATAGAATAAAATTCTTTAAAGTAAAAAAAAGTCAAAATTGTATTAAAATTATTGCAATAATGTATTCTCCGTATGTCTTGTAGTTGTACGTAGTAATGTCTCTGTCTAATCCATGGTACCCTCCTACCTATGTAACAAGTTAAAAACATTGTTCATATAGTACATTTTATTAATTTCATTGCGCTACGCACCTGTACCGTTTCTTTTACCGTTTTTTGACAGCTTTTGTTATGTAAAATGGTACATACATTGGCTTGTTAAAACTTTAAAATATATACATGTGTATCTAAAAATAGTAATTAATTAAATGATATACACATAATTTGTCTTCACTTATTCATAACAACAAAGAACATATTCATTAATAAAAAACCCACTCGTATCGAATGAACATAATAGGGTTACAAATTTCAAAGTAGAAAAATATTGTATGAGAGAATGGAGTCGCCTGCGATTTAATTGGCCCAGTTCCAGGGCAAAAACGTTGACCGCAGTCGTTAGCCGCTGTGAATATCGGATTACCCCGCCGTCGACCACGTAGGTACTCGCAGGTACGTACGGACCGACCTGCCAGCCGCTAGCCGTACTGAATAGGTAAGTACTAAGTACAACTGCACAGTTACCTACCAAGGTTTGCACCTAACTCGATTACTCGTTATTAAGTTAAAGTTACTATACTGCAATGTAATTTCAAAGATGAATTGAAGTTTGTAAACGAAAAGGTTTTTGTTTATTTTACATACGAGTAACTACTTATGTAAAATACATAACATTCAATTTTCTTGCGCATAAAATTCAAAGACTGCCAATTTAAATACAAGAATCATGATACGGGTCGCTGAAGTAGCTAACGCATTGGTGACAAGACTAAGACAAGGTTCTAGTTACCTACTAACAGATATGTTAATGATTACAAAGTAGAGCATTCTGATCTAATGATAGGATATAATCGCAATATCAGTATTTTATTTTTGTGGCTAAGAGCTAAGGGCCCATCGAATTTTACGGATAAACTCTGACTACTGTTTCAAGTGGCTGAATTATCATATTTTGGCTTAATCCACGTCTCGTCACTCTCATACGAGGAGTTACGGAGTATAGTAAACTCATTGTTATTATGGCCTTATCGTTTCAATTTAAAGAATACCTGTGTAATTCTTAAAGACGCATGTAAGTCGGGTTAAGGGATGTTAAAATAACTGCAGGACTCACAGCAGCGTGGGGGTGCGCCGCGAACGTGCTCCCGCGCACGACGCGCTTGTCGTGCATCACGTTGGAGTAGGCCGTGCCGGCGGTGGCCGCCGTCGCCGCCGTCGCCAAGCTGCCGCTGCAACCAACACCCTCGTTATACATAGTGGATAGTTAGAGTTTCATTAAGCCCTTCAATACGAGGTACTATTGAATAGTGCGTCGTTGATCGAGGTATACGAGTAGTATCCGGCAGGGCATTAGAAAAGGGCTAAATACTACGATAAATACTATAATATTTTTCAAAAAAATCTTCAAACCTAACTCCCTCTGAAATAAAATTATGTTTTTGAGATGTCGAAATAAAATCTACTACGAAAGCATCATCGAAAGATTTTTTTGATATGCTGCTAATAGTTCCATGTGAACTTAGTTGAAATTAATTATTATGTTACATTAGAGGTTTCATCGTCCAAATGAATGGGCGATATTTCCATTACATGATGCAAATAATATAAATATACTCAATCCGCTAGGATTTTACAATATTTTTAAGCTTAATTCGAAGATTAAAAGTTCCCGTTAAGAGATAAGATAACACGTAAGGCTTGCAGGGTAGTGACCTGTCGGCCGAGGGACAGCGGCGGGCGGAAGTAGGCCGCCCGGCGACCCCTAATAATAGCCTGACCTCTCTACTTAACGTTGTTATATTTATAAACTTGAATAAGGATTCTCGTATAACAAACTTTTACAATGGAATCGCATAATTCATATGATTTTAGTGAAACTTATTTGGATTTATTATTTGACGGTGGGCAAATAAAGTGATACACCACTCAATAAATGACCTCATGTTTAGTCATCGCCGGGCAGCGTCTGTAATCGATACAAATGATAACGTATGCACCGGGAAAGACTATGAAATATGTATTTGTTCTATATTACTTATTACAATATTAAAATTGGAAAATGGAAAAGTGAAGGTACTAACACATGGTCCTGTTTTTCAAGAAGGTTCTTTATTCCAGCGACACCTGCAATTAAATTTCGGACTCCTTTAAATAGTTCACCACCGCTCACACGTTTCGCATTGGCAAGGCCTGGAGGTACTCCATTAGGGATGACTTCACTCTTCTTATCAGATACCGATCGTTTTGATCTTGCCGTCACAGCTTTCGGCTTACTTGCATAAGAATAAACAATTTTCTCCCTCTCTTGTGGTGGGTATAATGTATCCAGTCCCAGAAGGCAGGCCACGTCCGGCGGTGGCAGCAGAAACTGTCCTGTTTTTACTGTAGTAATAAAGCGCGGCTTTTCTGTATCAGAGATGCCCGCGGCTTTACCTCGACTCTTACTCGCTACAGGAGATTTGTCAAGTTTCATAGTACTTTTAGCCCTCTCATTATCACTAGATATCGTATCGATTCGAGGCTGAGATTGACTCATCATTTTCTTTGGAGGAGTTTGATCTTTCCAGGTCAGATTGGGATTCGAATAGGCGAGAGTTCCGGGACGGCGTCGATTGCGAGTCGGTCTGCGTAAGTTGGCTTCCAAAATTTCTTTCTCTTTTAGACGACGTAGCTTAAAATCAAGCGCCCGCGTGAATTTAGGATCGAGGATGGTTTGCGGCGCGACGGCGACCATTCCCTCCGTCATCTGTTCCTTCGCGGCGCTCGGCTGGTGCGTGCGGCCGTCATCGCGCTGGAGCGGCTTCACGACGTTTACGTTGCGCGGAAGAGCCGCGTGCTTCGGGCTTCGCTTGTCCTCCTCATGGTTTATAACGGTGAACGCATTCGACTCACTCGCAATGTCGAGCATCACTGACATCGTCACATGATTCTCTGCCTGGAGCTGAAGAGTGGAGGCTACGAATGCTTGCGATAAGTAAGACTCGTATAAGCGGGTGGCGAGTCAGTGTCGCGGGGATCGAGCGGTGGTGGCGGCGGCGGGCGGCCGAGTGTCCGGCGCGCTGGTGACCGTCGGGCGGTTTAAGCTTTCAAGCGCCGCACATACACTAATGCGGCACGAACGTGCAGTCGCGCAAGCGCTCATGTGGACTCGCGGCGGCAAATATGCGGGTGCCGAACTACGAAACACTTTAAAATACACTTTAACTTGAGTAATTTAAGGCTGACATAATTATAATTTTATTTACTTAGATCGCATCGCATCATAATAACTCACGCTGGGTCCTACAACCACGAAAGGTAATATATAGTTTGTAAAATTTAACTGCTTAAATTTATAAAAGTATCAAAGAAAATGTGTTATTATAAAACATTTTTTTATTAAATACTACCATAGGCAACTACCGCGCGCGTCCACGAAGTTTCGCGAACTAATCGCTGTGAGTAAACAAAGCCGCGATAAGCAAGCGCAGGTTGCGTCGTGCGCGAGCCGCCGCTACGACAGATAGCAGATGGCAAACATCGCGTAGTAGAGAGTAGGTACTGATATGTTATAATGAATTACTTCACTTAGTAGATGATCGTGACAGTATACTGTGATATTGCGATAGTTAAATATTTACAGTTACTTATAATCAGATCAAAAAAGATTTTTTCAAATCTAATATTCATACTTTTACATAATACCTATATTTTGCTTTACGTAATTGCCTCAATAAAAAATATTAAATAAAGGCAACGGTAGCGAGTGGTCGACCTTTGGTATCCAAAGGTAATATTATTCAGGGAGACCGGACGTGCGTCAACCCGCGGCCACGCAGAGGCGGCACCTACAAGGTGCTACGCGAGTAGCGCAGCGGCGGCTCTACCGTCTCTACACCCTTTAGATTACAATTTGATAATAAGATTAGAGCGTTTTATTGCGACTAATAATATACAAACAAATTCTTTATATGATATGTTTTTCAAACGCAAATTTAGACTTTAACAATACAGTTATTATGGTATAATCAGAATTCAGATAGATACACGATCATATAGACTCGTAACTTTAAATAAATACCTACTTATAATAAATAAATAAATTTATAAATATAAACACCCATGATTAGAGTACACACATTCATCATTCATCACACAAATGAATGCCCCCAGCGGGTCTCGAACCCGCGACCGCTAACGCAGCAAGTGGGATCATATCAAACTGAGCCTAATGTGTCGTCAATTTATAAACAGTGCCTTTTGGGCGGGCGGAAGAAATTTTCCGATAGAAAAACCATAAAAAATGCGGCTGGACTAAAGAATTTGGGTAGTTGACAGCGAAGTCGAACGGAAGCAGGCGGGCGTTACCACGGCGACGGCGGCCACGCGCTGCTCTTGCCACTCACCGCCCCCCCCCCTCCCCCCTTTCTTAGTTCTCTCACCCTTTCATAAACCAAGGTTAAGGGCATTGCTCTTCCTAAAGTAAGTTAATAACAAGTATGATCGAAAACCATATCTTGACTATGAATCTTTCACGCAACGGCTTACGGCTAAGTGGCCAGTACTTAACCTCCGCGAATGGATTGCGTAAATGTAAAATATGTAATAATTTCTGCAAAAAGTTCTTATGAATGCTTTTTAGGGTAATTAATATAACGCAAAAAAGCAATAACACTAATTACAAGTAATAACTCAGAAGGTTCGAGTGTTTGGTAGAACTCGGCTCATACATATTTAATTATAGCAAATGGAAAAATTTATCTATTACAGTGTATAATTTGTCATTATTTAAATGTCTGGAAATATAGTTCTTCGGATTTCACGGCCTCGAAAGCGTCTTCTTTCGAATGTTCACAAAGAGTCATAGATCTGACGCATAGCAGCCTCTTAGGGATTCAAGTCTGTTTAATGTGACACATCAGTCGGGATCTCTTACAGTATTTTTGTTCTGTGGCCGAGATTCATCTCGGCACAAGTTGCCCTGCCCCTTGTATTCAGTCTTTTTCATCGTTTTTATTTCCCTTCAATACAATTCCACAGTCCAACCCGCTGACAATCACACATATCTTTTACGAACTTACTAGGTGCTTTCAGACATGCAGGTTTCCTCATGACGTTTTTTTTAATCGTTAGGCAAGTAATAATCATGTTGGAAATGATTTGCACATGGAATTGTGCAAGATTCGGCATTCGAACCCGATTCACTCGGTACTCGGTACTCGGTAGGTCAAGCGCGCTGCCTCCCCCACTACCACTGTCGTTTAACACGTGTTTCACGAAACACTAATGCAAGGAAGAAGGAACCTAGAGAGGACCTTGAAATTTGTAGCGTTTATTATAATTTTTATTTTACTTTGTAAGGTCAAGCGTTTTGTGTGCTTAGAGCTACCTACGTTGCATAATATTTTTTCTTAATGTGTAGTTCCTCTATTTACTTAGTTGTTATTATTCTCAAAGGCACATGTAATTCTATTTTATTACATCTATGTGTTTGCGGTTGTAAGATGAGACTGGAAGCTGTCTGCGGGTTTGGAATTAAATTGAAGAGTCTCTTATTTGCGCGATGTTTGATGTCATTTGCCAATAAACATTTGATAGAAATATAATATGTTGCTTACATATTTCTAAAAGGCTATCTAAAAGATAAGGAATATTGACACAACGATGACTTTGCATCAGTCCAGCGAACCTAACCTTCAAAAACCCGAACCCATGTAAAGTAGAATCATGAGCTAATTTAAAAGACTTTTAAAAAGCTTTAAGTTAAAATACGAGCACTGTTAATAAGTTTAAATGTGAAACATTTTTGAGTGTAAATCATCAGATATAAAGTTTAACCTTGCGATAGCATCGTCTCTCGCCTGTCGGACGCGAGGGCCGGCGGCCGGCGCACGCGAGCCCGCGCGGGGCCACCACACAGCACGCCAATATACATTATACAGCTACACTTTATCATTTTTTTGGCCCACAAAATTGTACGTTAAAAAAATCACTAGTGTTTTAATGTTTAATTTCTGCTCTCCATTTTAGCTTGCAGAAGACAGCGTGTTCAGCTGTTTTAATAAACGGCAAGAGCTTAATAAATTTACTTATTCATTATTATGTACCTACCTACATTTTATCTTTCGTAACTGTTCCATATTATGTATAACGATAAACGAATGTAGGTAAAAATTATTGGTTTACAGACATTTTTGAAAATAGCATTGTAGTAATTATCGCTTTTTAGGTAAGTATGCATAAAGGTTTAATCTACTCGTATATAGTTAAATCAGAGTTATTACATTGCATGTCTGCGGCTCGTTACAACTGTCTCTACCTGCGACACTTCTGACAGAGCGCGTCAGGATATTCGTCCGACACTGTTGTTCATACTATATGACAATTCTAACAAAAGTATTTTTCCCAGTACATATATTTTTAATGAAGAAAGCTTCTGTGATTTTCAGTAGTTACTACAAGGACAGAAATATTAATGATATGATGCTGTCAATTGTGGTGACAGCAGAGTGACAAATAACAAAATATTATACTTATATTAGATAACTTTAATATTAAGATTTTTATAATGCAATGATATTTAAACTTTAAAGCATCGTTTAAAGTTGGTTTTATTTGATGTACTTCAAACTACGATGCACCAACTCTAGACGTGAACTCACCATGAGGGTTCTCTTCGAAGCTTGGCATTGTTGTAGAGCGCGCGCGGCGTGCTAGCATACGTGTAGGGGCCCCGGAGGCGCGCGGCCGCGGGGCCCTCCACCAGCACGGCCCGCACCGACACGCTCATTCGCCAGCCGCGTCGCCTGCAGCGCCCGCAACAATATCTCCTCGCACACGGCGAGTACTACACAGCACATTGACTCCACCGAGACACCCGGCGAGGACAGCGCGACGTACACTGTTTCCGCCCTGGGATTCCTGACTCCCCGACTCACGGTGACGTACAACAACACATTCGAATATCGAATCTCCATACGTCATGTCTGTACATTAATTACACCAAGCAGGTCGATGCTATCTCTTGTATCGACCATCGCGACGCGTTGTTTCAATGGTCATTGGTCAGTGTCCTCACGAATAATTGTTCATATAAATAGTGAGCGATTATCAGTTGCTATGGTTCCGTATAACAAGCTCTTCCGGTCATTAACATTGATGTTTTATCTATTTTGTATAAAATTTACTTTTAACGTCATTTTTCGATTCGTTCGATAATATTGCTTGAATAAAAATACGTAAAAAAAATATTTACGTTTATTACCTTATCAATAGTTTTACCATTATAAATTAAGTACCACCTCATTATTCAATATAAAAAATGACGACATCTATCGAACATAATGTGAAACAATTAGACAGTTTCGTACTATTTTGCAAAGCTTATAACAGCGAAGCGCCGCCATCAACTGCATGTCCTGCCCATCTGTCACTAGCTAGTTCATCGGCAGAAAGAGAGATGGCGCTTTGAAATATACCATAAAGAAAATTCTACATTTTTTATTCGTAGAAATACTTCTAAGTTCTAATGTAATGATTTATATCATGGTAATAAAAACGGGATAGCAGAAAAGAAATGAAAAATTTTCGTTATAGTATAGAGTCATAACACAAAACATCCTACATGAAGCCTAACATTGCAATAATGTTAAACTATAAGTAAGTTTTGTACTAAGTGATCAGTAAATAATGAGTAAATAAAAGTTAAAATAAGCTGATATTAAATATTGTACTCATAAAATGTTTATTAACTTAAACGTTTTAAAATAAGGCATACTCTTTTTAATGAAATGCAATGACTTTTCTATTTGAGATAAAAATATAATAACATCATTAACAAACGTTTCTATTACGTAGACCCTTAGAATTTTTGATGAAATGCTTTACGTGTTTTAATTTTTACGTTGTTATGCTTTTTGATCGTAGCGCTCCGCGCCGTACTACACGGCCGTAGTGCTACATCCGGCCGTTGTGGTTGAGAAGTGGGAATACGACGGAAATTACTTTGAAGAAGTTACAACGAGGCTACTCAACCTATTTTTTTTTTAAAACACCGATATGATAGTATTTTCCGTTCCACGGATTTCTCATGTTCCATGGATATTATTATAATAAAGTATTAGCGACTGCAAAATAAATTTATTATTCGTACAGGCTTTGACAGGCTTACTAATAATAATAATGTTCTCCGACCGACTTCGGCCATGGCGGCCAACCTCAATGAGACAATCCAACTGCGCAGGAGATATTATAGTACAGCGCGTGTACGCACAGACACAAGTGCACTCTCTGTTCCTGTAACCTTCATACTCCGGTGGGACGACTACTCGACACGACCAGTGAGAGTTAAGGCGCAGGACGGCTTTACGTGTTTTTCCAGGCACGGTGGTAACACACCATCAACTTCCCAACTCCGGGCTGTTACTGAGGCTCACTAAACAGCAAGACTCAATAACTAAGCTTGGCCCGACCCGGGACTCGAACCCAGGACCTCTCGATGAGTGGCCGTACTAACTAGCATAAATATCACATAGTATAAAATAAAGTCGCCTCTCTGTCTGTCTGTCCCTATGTATGCTTAGACCTTTAAAACTACGCAACGGATTTTGATGCGGTTTCTTTAATTTAAATAGATAGAGTGATTCAAGAGGAAGGTTTATATGTATAATACATGCATAATAAAGTAGAGAAACACTGATAATTTTAGAGGTTATTAATGTGATGTTGTAAATAAACACATTTTTTGCGCTTACATTGCAAACGCTGGCTAAACTCTACGGGATAGATCAAAATGTACTACAGTATTATCACCTTAAAAAGTTCTACGATGTCCGCGATGACATACTCGTATGTCTATCTCTTAGGAATAACCCACAATAACCATTTTTTATCCTGTACGTTTTACGAGAAAGAATGGTTTATTTGGGAAGCGATTTTAAGAGATACAGCATTAATGTTTATCCAATTAAGTACGTTAAATAAATTGTGCATTTAATATAGAACAATATGGCCATTTACAGCATGTAATTTAAACGAATATTTTCGGTTGCGGCGGTATCGGCCGGGGGAATGTCACTCGCGGATAGCTAATGTTATAAGGGGTAGGTAACTTAAGCTACTTTTATTTTATTAAGAAATTATAAAAACCGTTCAATTTATTTTAACTTACGCCCAGCGAAGCGGGCCAGGTTTGCTAGTGGTATCATAAAATAACAAAGCTTACGATTAAAGCGACTCTATACAATGCGCGAGTCTTTCGTTTATTTTCAAACAATGTTCACATCGTCATCATGTAGTTACGAGTAATTACGTAACCACGTAGGTACTAGGTAGGATAATAATTATACGATTATTCGTTAACGCATGATATAATCATAAATGTTTGTATTGACCATGAGCTGTTTGTCAATCGGACGTCACCTCATAGGCATTGTTTTGATAAAGCCAAAAATTAGGCAGACGTACTTTGTTCTTAATATGTACATATCAACCGAGAGGATGTTTCTAGAACCACGGCGATTTGACAGTTGAAAATAACTCATGAAACATCATAAATCAACATCATGAAAATTGTCCCCATAGAGCTTTAATAATGCGGGTATAACTAATAAAATACCTCGGGTATTTTATGTAATAAAATTCCATCTGAGTCTAATATGTAAAATTAATTGAAATAGTCATTATTATCGATACAAAGACCAAATCTATAATTTTTAAGAATGTTTGTCTGTTTGAATTGAACAGGTTTTGATGCAAATTGATATGAATTACTTTTTACTCCGCGCAAATATCCGTTTTTAAGAAATGTGTACAACCCTAAAAATGAACGTAGTGACAAACTCTAGCAGAGTTGAAATGAGTCGATAGTTAATTATAAGAAAATAATAACACTTAAGCAATAAAAACTGCATAATACAAACAATACCTATCTTTTCCCGACTGCGGCAGGAAGAGTACGAGTTTTGAGTATATAATATAATATTATGTACCTACCGGCTTGATGGATATTAGCTTGAGAGGTGTGTCGAAGCATTCGTCTAAATTGTATGATCGGAACTTAACTGGGCATATCAAAATTATAATAATTTATAATAATTTAAATATATCTTTTTTAAAATATTGTAGATCATTTTATATATTGTAATTTTAAAAACGATTAAATCCATTAATGTTTTATTATAAATAAATATATTTAATTAAAATGGTCGATTTCTCGTGCCATATTAGGTCTTCAATTTGTTTTTCCGCAGCAAAGCGATCGAGTTCAACACAAACATTTTATACAACATGTAGGTACATATGTAAGTCTTTGACTGCATAATACATTATTACATACCTACTAATTTCCTGTCAACTTGTTTTCGTCTTTTAAGATGGCTGTTTACGCACTCTGGTATTTTATTTTTGTAAGTCTTTTAGTATTTTTGTAAGTACTTTAGTACGTATATGATATTGTAGAAAGAGCCTGTTAAATTTTCTACGAGTTTTCAAATATATTTTCGTAAATAACTAAATTATTCAAAACTATTATTAAGCTGAATCTCATACAAATAAATATTACAAGCAATAAAGCATTATACACGATCTTAAACATCAATCCAAATGGAAACAAATCGCGGACGCACAGCATAAATAACGCCTCGAGCCTGGCCCCGGCCCTCTCCCGACTATCCTGCTACGAATATACTCATTCCCGACCGTTGGCGCGCGCGCCGTGACCAATGCCCCGATGAAGATGTCATAAAATAATGACAATATTACTTTCTGAAAGATAATTCTCTCGATGACAGCCCTAGACAAATATGTCTTTACCGTGCTGATCGTACATTGTAAATACAACTCTAAGCTGCAGTAATAGAGTCAACTTTACGATGACTAATTTGGGGGTGGGGTGTTTCAGAGAGCTCGGTCTCGCCGGACAGGGTTGTCAAAGCGTGCAGTAATAAATATAGTTGCGCTTCCACTTAGAAGAGGAGCAGTTTAATGATCTGTGCGTAATGCCCTTGAAACATAACTTCCGCACTCTTTTGTCGTAAAAAAGTCAAAACGTCGCGGTCGCGTGCGTCGCATCGCCGCCTTCCGCTCGGCTCCGCTAATGTCGCTTTTTCAGAAGTAATGATAAAAACTTTGTAGGTAATGATTGTAGGGCGAAGCCGCGTACAAATGTCACTAAAATGTCCGTAATAATGTGTCGTATTATAGATAGTAAAAGATGTAGGTATCTTATATGTTCTATAACGAATAATCTATTTCTTCCTGCATTACAGGGTTTTCGGGCCAACTTTGACACTGTAAAGGTAACCCTAATTGATAGACAAAGAAAAATATATAAATATTTTATAGTTCAATTTCAGTGTATATTTTGAACCCTAAAGAAGATAATAAAGGTGATAATGTTCGTTACTCGCCCTTCTTAAACACGTTAAAGAGATTTTGTTTAACAAATGGAAAATATAGTGTCATGAGCATTGAGCATGCCTAATTACTTACATATTATGTTATATATCAATTTTTATTACTGAGAGTGATTGTGATGGATACTCAGAAACATGTTAAGTTATTCATAAGTATAAAGAATAAATAATTTCAGATTAATGAAGCTTATGTATTCTTATTGCTTACACTATAGGCAGAATTAATGTACTTATTTTTATATTTTTGTACTATAAATATTTCGTTTCCTTATTCGTCAAAGATGAACTTTACAATGTTATAGATAACATTAACATTGTCAAAGTTATGGCCTTAAATCCCCATAGTATTTAACCCAAAGATAAGTTTTAATAATAATGTCGTTTTTTGGTTTAAGAAATCAATGTACATAATATTATGTAGAATGTCTGTGAATTCCAAGAACAAAGATTCACCTTTTTTATTTTTTAAGAATTGCTATTAGCACCTACCTATAAAATGTATACCTATAAAAGTTAAATAACGAAGTCTTTTAGATTCGACGTTTGCTCTACTTCAACTAAAGCTGGAAACATAAAATATTCCCTCAATACACAGAATATTCCGTATAATTCCAGTTAATTAAAAATAATTGTAATAGTACGATTATTATTAATGGAAACGAATGGGTAAAAGTGCAAGTATTCGTAGCTCCTGACATTTATCATATTACATGCCTAGTTGGAACTTACATAAAACAATGATAAAGGATGAATACAAGTAATTTAATTGTAAATAGAGTATTTTTTTACCGCTTGTGGCAATTTGTAGTCTGAGAGCATTGGAGAGAGGACTGCTAATGAGGTGTAGATATGTAGCGCGTGCGAGCGGGCGGCTCCGGCGGCCGGCCGCGGCTGGCCCCGACCACTACGTACCTACTACTTATTATAATTAATGCATCATCCTTAATGTATGCATCGATATATGCAATTACGATATTACGTAGAGCTGTATTGCATCTTGTGGGTTTACACAGAGTAATTTTGATAAAATTTTGTGAAATATTATTAAACAAATTTAAAATCAGAGACTGAGTGTCACAGATACTGCGCGGACAGATTGTTTGATCCTTGTACGAAAGGACTCCGGAGTATGCACCTAATTGTAATTATTAGGTAATAGGAATGGAGGTGTAACATGTAGTTTTATGGGATAGCTCCTAAGACCTCCGCACCCGGCACCGATGGCCGTACACGTTAGTCACTAAACCAATGAGGTAACGACTAACGAGTCGAGAAAAGCTTTATATAAATAGCTGACTTTGAACTACCTACATACTAGAAGACATGGTAATTAAATTATATTAGCGCGGCAATTAATCATTAAATCGCGAATAGTACACGTAGGTGTTTAATTGCAAGTGAAAAAAAAGTTTTATGAATTCTCCATATTATAGCCATAAGAGATATTAGACACAAACACAAGTTTCGATTAAAAGTAAATTCAAATATGAAGTCTAAGCCTAGCGCTGCTGAGTAGAAACACCAGCGCAGTAAGTAATTATATCTTGTAAAAATGTGTTAGTAAAAAGTAACAAGCAACCCACTCTACAACGCGACACACAGTTTTAATAATGTTCTTGAGCTATAACAAACATAAATGGCTCACTTTAATAGCTGCTACAGTACCGTTGATTTATCGCCCGAGCAAAGCGCCGTTCATCAAGTAACGAGTCGTAAATCTGGACTTATTCAGGCCCCTTCTTTAGTATGATATTTAGAATTAAATGAAGTGAACCTATTTTCCGCTCGCCTTTTTTAGAAAATTCGATTACAGATTGACGATAGTGCTGGCTGTAGGTACCTACATAGCAGTAATATTCTCTGCAAGTGCTAATACCGCATACTTTATACTATCTCGTATACCTATATTTTAATGTACATATTACAGGATGACAGTATACTTACGTCCGAAGTGTATATTGCATTGAAATGGGCAATAATTGAATGCATTAATGAGATTGTTCAACAAATTAATAATATTGTAATACATATAATAAAAAATAAATGTATTAAATAGTTACTACTTAATTCTAACTTGACGACTTAATAGACAGGGCCGTCGCGATTTTTTTTTAAACTTCTTCACAACAAATGGACATTATACGATACCAACTTATCATTAATTTATATGAAAAATTTTCTTCTTTTTCTTTTAGGCTTAGAGCAAAGCGGAGACGTCGATAAAAAACCACTCGTCCCGAAGTGCAGCAACAATACGAAGCGAGTTTAGTGAAATCTAAAAACACGGCTCCGTCCAATTTATTAGAGCGTCATACATATGTATCGTGACCCGCCGACGCCGAGGTAAAAACTATTCGCTAATAAAATCAATTGAATAAAACATAAGAGTCCACCATTTTAGGGATTTGGGCGAGTGGTCGGGAAAAAGCCCGCGCCATACTGTGCCGTCGCTGCCCGCACTTCTTCACATGAATGCTCAGGCCCGCTTCGCTCACCGAGGAACGACGACTTTTCTCTTCACTTTCGACAATACCACCTTTTACTTATAATGAGACAAAAACGCCTCACCTGCAATAAATCAAACGCCAGGAACAATGGTCCGCTCGGATGTGTTTTGTGACGGTCGAGCCTTGTTAGGCTCCGTATTATTGAATGATTGGAAGCTGTATTAGAATATACTTAAGTCATCGAAGATAGTTAAGTCGAGTACCCGTGAGAATGACAACGTCGCATAAAAACATCATAAATGTTACATAAAATATTTACTGGTTAAATCCCCCACGCATCGACTGGATGTTATTACTTAGTATATTTGGCACTAAACATTACTATTATATATCTAGTAAAAGTATTTATTTTTTCTATATGTCCCTCTTTACTTTGTTTTTTTTTAAAGTAGCTGTAGCACTTTATGAACGAATAAATAAATCCTAAGTTATAGATCAATACCAGTTTTGGAAACTGTTGTAAAAGTTTTAGGTTAAGTTTTCAATGTGAAATAATTAAAACATTTATCACATGACATGACTTAAACTTTAAATGTGCAGGCGGGAAATATAGTTCTAGTCTTAAAAATTTTGGGCCCTGAAAAAAGTACAAGAGATACTCGTATATAAAGTGACAGTCACTACTATACCAGCTATTATAACATCACAAGAAAGTCAGGCGGGGACTGGTGGGCGCGCTAGTGGGCAGCGCTCGCGGTTGGCGCGCGGCACCTGCAGGTGTCGCAGTCCGCAGATGCACCGTACTCGTACGTTTGTACATAATCGTATGTGACAAACAATCTTATATTCCTCGACTGCAATGTTATATAATATACTTCTTGCCAACATTCATAATGAATGTTATTAATTTCAACATGGTAATGATAGAAATAAATTAATCTGAATAAATTCTATACTATTATCGAGTAAATTATACGCCGAGGCTTATATATGGAAATAATTAGTAAATGACTAGGCTCAGTGGTAGTATGACGTTAAAATGGTTATCGAATACCTATCCATAAATAAAATGTTAATGACGCAAATATGACTTTTTTATGGTTTTGTACCAATATTCTCGTAAAGGGAACGACCGTTGCTGGTTTTGTCGAGGAACACCCATACTTGACCAAACTAGCAACAGTTGTTAAGAACGGTCATTTGGATAGGTAGTAAACAATAATAATAATTGATTAATTTTATACAGTAGGGACTCATGAATCTGTGACCTTAGGTCACCTTACCTATATGTCTAATGCCTTATAGCTTCTATTCCTACAGGATGCGGGTACAATGTAATCACTGTTTATTTTATTAAATGTTATATTATAGGTACCTACTCACCATCAGAACTGAGAGCCACGACTTCGTAGAGCATATTTAAATACAAAGAAGATATTATAGAGACATATGCTAGCTGATTTTTGCCATACTATTATTTTTTGTACGAGTAGCATTCGAAAGTAGGTATATATTTGGGTTTGTTTGTGTGCTAATTGACTTAAAGTTGTTTTACCTCTCTGTCGAGTAATCGTCTATCGCCTCATTTTATTTTAATTCATTCGAAATGTAAACGGCCATCAGTATACATTGACAGTAATTATGTGTCAGTTATGGGCAGGACTAAAATTGCAATAATACATACTAATTTTGCATTTTAATTATTATTGTATAGGTAGAGTATATGTTTTTGTGGTTCATAAGATGGTAATCATACATAATATGCTTACTTAGGTACATTTTATTTGGCTTGTGGACTATCAACTCAATGTTGAGAATTCTTGGAATTTTGAAAGAAATATAAAAAAGTGCTACTAAATTCCTACGTACTTTGCTTATGTTCTTAAAAATGGTATTTCACTTTAGTATATACAACTTGAGGTAGATATTTATAGTAAATAAACACAAAATGCATTACTTTATTATTGATCACATTCATCTGTAGGTACATCTATACGTAGGTACATATTATAATAGTTATAAAACAGTAACTTAGCGAAATCTGCACATGAAATATTTTTAAAACTATATACTACTATAATGTACTATTTACAAAAACTTTTTGTAAATAAAACTACTTTTTGAAAATAACGTATTATTTACAAAATAAAATAAAATATATACCACAAAAAATTATATAAAGCACTGAACCTGGTTTTATTAAATCATCTAGAACTACCGGTGGCTTAATCTTTAGAGATATACATACAAATAAGGTCTATAGAAGAATGTACAATATCATACATATTAGAAAATATTGAACTGATTTTAACAAAATTTTATGTAGTAATAACTTATTACTCGGATCAAACTAGGGATTATAGAGTCCTCCTCAGAAAATAGAGGTGGAAGTTTAAATGACGAATCAATCATTAATAACTTCTCAAGTGACATATGTTCTTTTTTAATTTTACATAATACTTACTTGTATGTAGATTATATATAGTTTTTTTTAAATAGCCGTTAAAATGTATCTAAGGAGTTACGAACCCGAGTGAAGCTAGGGTCAGTCGCTAGACGCTATACTTATTTAATACTTTTACAAAGACTATACTTATATACTTAGACCAGTGTCGATAACTTTTGAGACCGAAAAAAAAATAGTAGATGAAACCCAATGGAAAAGGAAGAAAATATAACAAAAATGAAAGGAAAAATAATTTACGCGCGCGGCGATCTGAGGTCGGGAAGTGGGAGGGGGTGGGTTTTTCTCAGTTTATCTGTAGTAATAAAAGGAGCTACAACTTTTGTATTTCACTTTTTTAACCAAAGTTTCACTTTTTTAACATTTTAATTTATATTTATATAATTTACATAAATTTTAATTTTATTTTCATCTTTTACATAAAATTTTGCTTTCCACGAAATTTGGTAAAAATTACCTGTTTATGTCCTAAACACATTGTAATTCTTTTGATTTAAAATTATTTATTTTTTCACCTTATTTTGACTTAATATCGAAAAACACCCTAATTTTCAATCGAAAATTCACACGTCAAAATATTTGCTTTTTTAAAAAAGTCGGTGAGCTTTTTGTTCGTTGAAATCTCTACTTTCTGATGGTGTAAAAAACACAATGTACAGTGAAAGATATAAAGTCACGATAAGTATGACATATTAAGTATTTCCATTTAGGTGATTGAACCAGATTTTTCTTTTTTTTCATTGCGTTATCCTATTACTACACTTAGGTATACACTGTACAATATTGATTTCACAAATAAAACGTTTTTTTTTATAATATTTATTTATGGTTTACCATCAGTTTTACAATTAGTAAATATATTTACTACAAACATCATAGCTTAACAGTAATGTAAGTGAATCTAAATTGTAAATCTATATGACTCTAGTTAGGACTCTAAACACAACATACTTCAGATATATCTGGTATACCTACATAAATGAAAGATAACAATACATATTACCTATTCGCTAATTTGCTATTCGTAAAAGTTGATACAAAACATTCCTGAAATAGAAGAGTTAAGAATAGGCAATACGTGAAGAGTTAGACAAGTGTTAGTGAGCTTTTAAATTTTAAATTATTAATTA
Organism: Boloria euphrosyne; assembly: GCA_951802675.2. Classification (NCBI taxonomy): domain Eukaryota; kingdom Metazoa; phylum Arthropoda; class Insecta; order Lepidoptera; family Nymphalidae; genus Boloria; species Boloria euphrosyne. The sequence continues at coordinate 259,483 of OX637876.1, forward strand.
AATTAATATTATAAATACATGCCTACTTTTTGTACTAAACATTTCAACAATAAGAATATTTTATTGATGTAGGGACTATTTGCTTAATACGTACGAGTATATTGTATACTAACGAATTAGTAAGTACAGTGGTCATTTTAAGTAAGACTTTTTTCAATAAAAGCAATTGACTGAAATTAACGATACAATCTTTTTAATTTATAATAAAACAGTAACTGTTAGATCAAGGAACTTGTTCGTCAATAAATCCATTTAATTAGAAAAGTCCCTTTTAGGCAAGTCCGTTGTTCCTGAAATATACCTTGATTACTATTTCTAACCATTGCATTGTCGTATGAGATCAGTAAATAGTTTGAATTCAACTCAACTGAACTAAAACATACCTACACTTTTTATGTTTGCCTAAAATGGATATTTTCGTATTTATTGATCGTGTAAACAACATGCTTGTTTATGTAAGCCTGGCCACACTGTTGAAGTGGTATAAAAAAAAGAAATGTCGTCATTGAATATTAAAGATGCCTAATAGGACGGTGCTGAAGGACTTAGTGGAATTAATAGCTGTCGTGGAAAATTCCCATCTGCGCTTGCGCCTGCGGCCGCCCCGCGCCCTCCGCGCGCCTCCCGCACGCCCCTCGGGACTCACAGCTGTCACTCAATTCAAATCAATGTTAATAGCTCACGTGGCTCCACGTGACTGCCCCGTCTCTGAAATATATTCAAAATCATGCGAGTTACACCTTTTATTATAAACATTTTAAATCTTCAGCTTAGTAATAGAAATAAACCCACACATTATACCTACTTACATCGAAGTAACCTGTTACTGAATTCGCTTTAGTGCTGATAAATCAATACTTTTATTGCAAATAGTAAACGTTACATTGAAGTTATCCACATCTTACAAGATTTTTATTGATGTTTTAAAAAAATACTCACTCTAGAAGTATTCTAATTAAGTAGGTATAACTTACTCGTACCTAACATACCAACTTTTCATACTTATTGATACAAACTTTTAAAGCTTTTCCCATTAGAGCTGCGACATCAGCTGGGTTGAATCTGATACCTTAGAGGGCAGGCATCTAAACTATCGAACCCTGTGTGTCTCTCAGGTTATCAACACATAATTGTTCTTGTGTATAATTTCGGCAAATTGACTTCTAAATAGCTCTATTAAACCAAATAAAAGTTAGCAACAACGTGGGCGATAATGCGAGAAAACCGTTTGAAATGTATACAGCGAGGAAAATAACCGCCTTATAATCGATACATCGCAGATAAGCGCAGCATGAACAAATCGCCGCATATTAAATCAAACCTGTAATATAAATACACTATTAAAAGTATTAAGAAATAAGCGAATTTCGCCCGTTTTAGAATGTAGCAGTTATTATATTTGGCTGTAGCATTTTTCGTACAGATTGAACTTACGCAGGGCTGTCGATGTTAGCACTAGATGTGTATAATTTTTAAACCTATATCTGTACTAATATTGAGTCGGAGAATTTGTTTGGTTGAACTCGCTTCTCTCAGGAACTACTAGTTCGAGTTGAAAAAAATCTATTATTGTTGTATAGCCTATTTATGGAGGAAGGCTATGTATTAGGATTGGTCGGAGCCGCGGGAAATGCTAGTAAACGGAGAACGGGCTTACGGATTAGACATTTAAATATGGATATTTTATGTATTAGAAAAATATTTAGCGTCTCGTCTATTTTGCCTGTCAAGTGTTCTCTTATAAAAATACTTGTTTCTGAATTTAATTTCAATAGGAATCATAAAATAGTAAATTATTTTTGACTTTCCACTTTATCAGTCTAACTCGAGAGCTGCGGTGGCGAGTAGTACAAGATGACTTCATAATCCATTCGACCAGGTCATGTAAAGCTATTTCGTTTCAGCTATTAGTATGCGTCGCTAAGCTTATTTCGCGTATTTGTGAGAATTAGAATTGAGAATTGATGATGATGTCTTCCAGACCGATTCCGGCCACGGCGGCAAATCTCGTTGAGATTAGCCATCAGCGCGGGACATACTATAGTGCACGAGTGTACGCGCAGACACAAGTGCGCTCTCTATTCCTTATCACTCTCATATTTCGGTGGGACGAATGCTCGATACGACCAGTGAGAGTTAAGGCGCAGGACCGACGGCTTTACGTGCTCTCCGAGGCACGAGAGTAAATCGTTGGTACCGCCAACTTCCCAAGTCCAGGCTGTTACTGAGGCTTACGCAACAGAAAAACTCAATAACTAAAGTTGGCCCGACCCGGGACTCGAACCCAGGACCTCGCGGTATGCGACCGTACATGCTAGCCACTACACCAACGAGGCAGTTAAAGGCAGGAGGCAGCAATCGCGAATTACTTACGGAGTGTCGTCGATACAGATCGCTGCGACCGCATTTCGAAAAATTCTTATAACCCTAAATTTTCAACCAACTGGCGCAGTCGGAGACGCGGATTTCTAGCAATATATACAATATACATAAATACCTAATAGACAATCTAAGTAAATATATAATTGAATGAATTCTCATCTGAGTTTACATCGAAATGTAATCTCTACGTCTACCTACTGAACAAAAGTAAGCAACATTCAATGTTTTATTTTTTGTATTATGACGCGGAGTTCGAATTCAATAGATACTATTTAAATATATCAGATTTCATTTTATTCGTTACATCAATATTTACCCGAAATATTTTATTTTTATTTTTTAATTTATATTGTGCCCGTTTGTCCTGCGGGAAATGCTAATTCTCATTTAAACTCGTCAAAATTATCCTCGACAAATAGTTATCTTTGGCGCTATAAAGACAAGAACGTGCAGACTATAGTTGAAAACCAAGAACGATAATTCCATAATTTACAAATACATAGTGTAATATAAAAGTGTGCAACCCTGGTGGCAGCTAGTGTAGTGTACGCGATGCGCGATATGCAAATCCCCGCTACCGTATTGACCGCGCTATTGTGCTGCGGCTGCGCTCGTTTTGTTGCGCACGCGCACGTAACTTATGGCCGATCTGCACAAAGCCGCCGCCTTCCACCCTTTGTTTGAATCCGATTGTCGATTGTTCACTCATACCTTGTAATATTTTAAAAAATCCCGGCAAAATGTTTTCACGGTGAATTGAAAAAGAAGTTTCATATTTAAAAAAATAAATAGTTTCAAAGCTTTACATTTCATCATATCAAAGTATTAAAATACTTAGGTAAACTTCAAGCAGACGTAAAATACAAAAATATTAGCTAAGCTCAATAATGATTCAAATAGGTACTACTGATGTGATATACATTTATTAAGATATTGAAACATAATTTTATTCATTTATTCAGCCAAAGAATTGAAAAATTTAAGACTATTATTCAGTAAATTTGGTTCCCAAACACTAAGTTCAGCTAACCCTAATCTCGCTCAGTCCGCGTCTATATATAAAAATACTATAATCAGGCTTTATATTATATAAAATGAAATTAAAACAAAATTTAAAACGGTATATTGATCGTATTATTGATAACTCAGGTATTAATTATAACTTTTAATTCAATACATATTTACTAAATCCTCCTAAGTATTTTTTAAATATATTAAACATTACAGTCTAACCACTCGCTCTGCTCCGCTCGGGTTCGTCCCTGCGTAGGTATATTGTAGCAAAAAAATAAAAAAATTGATTAGTGGTTTTCACGTGATGCGGTCACAGACATACTTACAGACAGAATGTGATGAAATTTGTTACCCTGGTCAACATTAAGGATAGTTTCAGGCGAAAAAAATGCGGGAACATATCTCATCTCTGAGTATGTATGTCTCTCATACTAACTTTTAAAATGTAAGTGTCGCCGGTATATACATAGTATCTACGTAACTGGGCGAAGACTTTCAATTGATGTGTTTAGGAAGATATATTAATTCGAGTATTTTTTTCACAAATGAAACTTATATTTATAGATAAGTTTACAGTTCAAACGACACAATTTAATGAATTTATGATGCCATTTCTTGTGATAATTGCTATTGATATACTTATGTAATGTTAACTGTACGATAACACCTTCGCAAGCCCGTTTTGAGTTTTTGCTCGTTTTTGCTAAAGAATATTATAAGCGAATATAACTGACTGTAATGAGAAGTTAGTATAATGTTTTTAAACTTCGGTTTTTTATTTAAATTAATCATTACAATTTACAGTGACTTAAAATGTTTTATAGTTAGATGTCTCATACTACATAAGGCAAAATGGAGCATGTGTGAAGCATTGGACGCTACATTCCTGTAAAGAATTAATAAAAAATCAAGCGACATAGTGTCACTTTATTAAATTCAAAGGAACAGTAGTGCTGCATAAATCAAGGAGAGCCACCCGCCATATATCACGATCTCTTATAAAGAAGTTCAAAAATTGCGCCTGTTAGAGATGCGTTGTTTTTTTTTTAGAAATTGTTCAAAGTTGAAGCAACCCGCAGAAGCCGCTATTGTCCCGCGTTGCCTCGACGCGGTCGCGCCGACTTGTATTTATTGAGCTTTGTCAAGAAGAGTTTATCAATTCGTCAATTGATTATACTGATGTAGGTAGTAGGTACACGTGGTCATAATAAAACTTCATTTTGAAAATAATTGAATAGTCAAATTTTTAGAGAAGAAACTTAGTCTAATAATGCTTTTATGAAAATTTATAAATGAAATATTTATTAAAATAAGTATACGATAGTAAAGTTAAACATTTCTTCAAAATAAATAAATGTTCTTTTAAAAGAAATATATCAGCAGTCACCTAATTTTAATGCAACTAGTAAATTTAATTTACAAAATATATTGAATTCATTTAAACCTTATTATTTACTAATCGTATTGAAATACAAAGTGACGTTCATATATAGATATCACAATATGTCTAACTCGTAGGAAGACTCTTCAATCGTAAACAAAATTGAGCTCCCATCTAATGTGACATAAAAATATGTAAAGAAGTAAACAGTGTATTTTCTATAAAAACATAAAAGCAGCGTCTATCAGATGGAACACGTGTGCCCGCGATTAATCTCACAGGTAACAACGAGACTGTTGCCGTGTTTTTGCCCCGCACGACCCGAAGGACAATATTTCCCCGAAATTTTGCCGAATTTTGTACCAATGACACTAGCATTAGTTTATTTAATAGTATAAATTTATAACATATTTTTTCTGTAATTGTTAATGTCGGCAGCTCCGATGTTCTAATTACTTATGTTATGAATAAAATAAAGCTCCTGTTTTTAATTTGTCTTAAGTGATTATTATTAGTAATTATGTATCATGACAACTTTGTTTTAAAAGACAATAGATATTAATATGTAGGTGAAACAGATTACCTATTTTAACAAGTGAGACTTCTTTTTAGACGAAATAAGGTGTACAGTTAAGAAATGTATTACTACAGAAGTAGGAGATAAAAGTAACGGCATTATGTATTCAGGGTTCGGATTGTCACAGTGTGCAATTATAATCAAGCGCTGGGTCAATGGCAACATACTTCGGTGAAACTGTTAGGTATCGCGAATCTTTTGACATTCTCAGGTGTCTGAGACGAATTTTCCAGCAATGGATTTAATTTAACACATCATTAACATAAATTAATTCAGAACAATAAGGCGACGTCCTGCGTGAGCGATCTAGACGCGAACGCGAAGCGGCGCGGCACGGCGCGAAAACAACAAACATTCGAAACCTATTGAAGTGTCCTATGTGACCAAACGCACGTGGGGTGCGGTGCGGAGCGGCGCGAATTGACGCGAACGCGATCAGTTGGCTTGATATTTTCGCGCGAAGTGGACGCGTCGGCCATATTTTGTTCAAGCAAAAATTGTTATTGAATTAATGTCGGAAGTAGAACTTCTTATTAATGCTATCCAAGAACGTCCTACATTCTGGGACAAAAGGAATAAAAGTTATACACTTCTTCAATATCTCATATTTAAGACTAGCTGTGCCCGCGACTTCGATCGCGTGGACTACAGGATAAAATCAAACTATGATAAAAATTAAGATTTGTTTTTTTCTACGTATTTTCCCAGGATAAAAAGTATCCCATTTTATGCCCAGGATAATAAAGTATAATTATACCAAGTTTCATCGAAATCGAACCGTTAGTTTTCACGTGATGCCTGAACATACAGACAGACAGACAGACAGACAGACAAAAAATTTTTTAATCGCATATTTGGGTTTGGTATCGATCCAGTAACACCCCTTGCAATTTTTTTTTTTCAATATTTTCAATGTACAGAATTGACCCTTCTACAGATTTATTATATGTATAGATATGAATTTTCCAACAACATTAGCTTCCGTCCGCCCATGACAAATGTTTAATGTTAACTGAACTGAACGGCGGCGGAGGGCGCGGAGGAGACGGTTCGCGCGCACGTAGGACAGAGTAGCCGCATCGCTCCGCACCGCATTAAATTCGCATCGGATCGCTTCGCAATCGCGTTCGCATTGAGTCGTCCACGTAGGACACAGTGTAAGGCGGTTATACACGGTCGAATGTACTGTTTAACTTTAAATGAGGATTTACTCGTAAGCAATAATGTACCTAACCTTTATAATATTATATAAATTATAAATACAAAACAATTAAAATGGGTGAGTGACGGGGTTTTGGCTTAAGCAATTTTATGAATCAAATCTAAAAATAAGCAAAAATCAAATCAATAATTAATTAAATTTTGTTTGTTTGCTCGTCCCAAAATAGTTAAAAGGTTTGTACGTCGTACATACTACAACAGTAAACAGTTTCAAATAAAAACATAGTTAAGTTCTATTGATATTGTTTTCGTACAGCTAACAGTCTAAAATACAGCCGCAGGTATAGTCGCGGGTAGTACCTAGTATGGTTGTGTAAGTTAGCTGACGTTACAATCCTCTGCAAAAGTAACAATAAATATGAGTGTAAATGTCGCTGGCGTCGGCTGATTGATTCGACAAACAATAATAATGTGAAGCAGAGGGCGGCGGCGGCTGCGTCAGCGCATCTACAACACAAATGCGAGATCAAATATTGATGAGTTCTCGAAATCTCCGCACCGTTACCTCCTCGCATACGCTCTGCATACATCGCGAGTGTTTTAAATGATCTTGGACGATATGCGTCGAGCTGAGCTGTTGTCTCAGCGCCTCGCGCCCATCTGTCACACTCGTCACCGTCAGCTCCCATCATTGCTTGAATTATTTATCATTTCGAACCTCGAACTGTTTGCTCTCTGATCGGTTTTTTCTTACACTAATGCCGCTTTCGAGAGATCATTGAATTGATTTTATTAAACGTTATTGATACTATTATATCTTAGAAATTTGTAACATAAAAATAGGTCTTAATAAGAACTCATAGTACAGAGTCCCTCCCATATAAATCACATCGGAGACAATGTGAATAATCCGGCGATGTGTGAATAGCCGCGGCGCACTCGCCGTGGAGAATCGTCCAAAGGGTTCTTTGGCCATAATAGGAATATGATTTAGGAGACACAATGAGAGGCGACAAAAACAGCGAGCCAGGACTGCACCGCGCCGGCGCAGGTGCCTCGAGCCTTCTATAGAACTTACTGATACGATCTTTTTGCCATTCGGCGTCTATTAACACGTTCAAGCGACTAACACTGCGTCCTACGCCGCCGTCCGCGACTGTGCGACATGCACCTCGCTATCCCACGTACCTATTAGATAACAAATCAGCCCTCTGTTTATGATTATAACTTCAAATCCAATAATAATTTATGATTGCTTGGCACACCTTGAAACCTTTTATGGCCATATTAATTTGATTTAGCCTGCTAAGTGTAATATAAAGGGTAATTCGTACTCATGTATTTTCAAAATATCTCGATAGGTCTGAGATTAAAACCAATGTATTTTGCTGGTGTTAAGAAACTTGAATAAAAATTTTAATAGTCTAGTGACAATTAAACATCTAAGGTAAACATGTTAAGGTTTTTTGAAAGAAATTAGGACATGTTAATGGAAAACAAATTGCATAATGAAGTCAGTGACGCGTAGTCGAGAGCTGGGGAGAGCGGCGTCGGGCGGCGCGCGTGTATGTCGGTGTCGAGGGCCCTCGGCCTCTCGCCTCGTCGCCTTTTAATTACACACATTTCAAACATCGCGACAACTTCATCAGCACGCCAAGGGTTATCTATGGTATAACGCTTTTTGTCTTCGTCTCGACATGTTTGTGACGGGATTCAATTATCCCAGTCCCAGTCCTATTATTATATTATATATTCTATTCCATGTAAACTTATTTTAAATTAATTATTTTAATGTTAATAATTAGACTATATCTTTAGTAACAAGACCTACATATGACTGACAAAATAAGGCCGTTCCGTAAGAACCTGGACTGAAATAGGCTTTTAAAAGTAGGTAATTAGTAGAAGTACAGTGGTAGCACAGTGGTAACGTGCTCGCCTGGATAACCAAGTGATGCGGGTTCAAATCCGGGTCACGTGCGAATCTTTTCTAACATGGTTACTACTTGTCACTGTCATGGTGAAGGAAAACACAATCTGATCCCCCTCGTATTGAAGGGAGGCCCGTACCCAGCAGTGGGACGTTAAAAAGGGCTGATTACAATATAATAATATATAAATCATATTGCACCGAAGGATGCACTCTGACGAAGCAAGGCCAAGTCAGTAGGTCCTTTCATAACACTATTAAATCCAGAGAAAGATTTTCTTACCATTCTCGTATTATTCTCGTTTGAGTGATGCGATCTATTAGACCTATTAGATTTAATATTTAACGTTAGAGATCAGAGATAGTTTAGATAGATTATGTGAGGGAAGGGTTGGCGAGGGGTCGCTATAATGTATTCGCAATAGTTTAATTTAGCAGTGACATCTATCGCTTGTTTGCGGGCGGGCGCTTTCATTACGGCTGATCCCGCTCATTGTCCCGGCGGGCTGCGGCCAAATTAAAAGTAAGAACGTCCCAGGCTGCTGGCTCACTGCGGCGGGGGACTTGCGCAATTAACTTTTGTTTATTTACAGAGAAATTAGCCTGCAAAATATTTGTTTTTGGACACGCTCACTTGTCTTGTGTGATGATGAATAGATCGATTAATTCAAAACACTAAAATTATTATTAAAATTTTCCATGATTTCTTCTCACGTGACTAAATATATTAAAAAAACAATACGAATTGACGTGTATTGACGTCGATTCATTAGAGACGGATGAATACAAACATAGAACAATTTTGCATTGAAAGCAAGGGTTTTGCGGTGTTTATTGTGGTCGTGCAATAGGAACAATGCTAGAGTTCGTTAATTTTGCGGGTACGTAGATGCCCGCTGCGTCATTGACGCCGCGTCCGCCGCGCCGCGGTCCCACGCGGCTGTTTGCTCGTACATCGACACATCGACACACAACTCATTACGTCGACACGCGACCTTTGCGCAATCACTGATTGATTGACACCCTATTAAAGGATTGCTAGGGCGGGGGTCAATGTTTAAATTGTTATTGGAAACCGTTTTATTACGCTGCTAAGTCATTTCTCATTTAGAAGACTACTGTTGATTTATTTGGTTCTGTTGTTGATATAGTTCTGAAGTATTTAATCAATATACATTTATGATACATTGTAAAATTATCATTGTGCAGACTTCTGTTCGATTTTAGCACGTAATTTTTGTAGACAGTTTGCAAAAGCAAATTAAAAAAATACAGGTAATGATACTGATTAATGATGTAATGTCATGATAAAGTTGACTAAAAGCGAATGAAAAATATTAATAATATTAAATACATATTATTAATATTTTTCATTATATTATATTAATTAATTATTTAAGTTATTATTTTAATTTTATACTAGATATTATAATAATTTTATGTCACGTCTTGTGACCTAAAAGCAAAGATTGTCAAAGAGACAATTAAGCCGTCTGTAATAAAATTCAATAATGGAATTATATTATTTAAATTCAAGTGTCTTTGTGTTCTCTTAACGATGAAAAATCCCAAAAATGTTTGTACGTATTTATACTCTTAATTACAACAAAGTGTTTCAAGAGCAGTGCGAGAGGTGCGTACTGCGTACGGCCGGGCGTCGCGTCATCGCGCGGGGTAGCGGTGTACGCCACCGTGGAGAGTAGCGCCGCTTTGCATCTCAAACGCTGCTCGTCGCCACTTGGGCACGACCATGACGCCGCGGAGACTTGACGCCGATTGGATTTAGTTTTTAATTATCTCTTATTCACGAGACATTCGCATTTTTTCGTTTTTTTTTCCTGGAGTGTCATATTATTTATCACTTGAAGCCTTGATCAGTAGAAGCCCGAGTTACGTCCTTAATGAATATCTCGTAATTATCGTTGTTTTGTATTAGACAATGAATAAAAAGTTATTAATACTTGTAATTTTTTTTTAAATATAATTCACCTATATATAGGTCAAAGTTGTTCATTGAAAATCTCGTATACTAAGTATTGATCCACCCTTTGTGTAAGTTTGTATGTTTTTTTATAGTTAAACCAGCGGTTGACCTTCCCACACCATTTATATTATGATAATGTATAGTCCTTTCTTAGATTTACGCGAATATTTGACATTAGAAAGAACCGGCAAGAAACTCTACACTTTCTTCTCTGCACAAACTGCCTTCCGAACCGTGCAGTAGCTTTCTTTCAATCTAAATTCTAAAAAAGTTTTAAAAATTATAATTCAAAAGAATCTGTCAAATCTAAGCATATTTTGATTTGATTAAATTATTTTTTAATTTGCACTTGCAGTAGTGTTGCTTAATACTTTAAAATAATCAAAATTCAATTTATATTTTTAGCAATTTTAACTTAATTTTCTTATATCAAATTAATACTTAATTTAAATAATAAAATGCAACTTAGCATAAACAATTCATAGGTAAGAAAATATACATATTATTATAATAGCAACACTACATAATACTTTTGAATAACTAATATTAAAATAAAAATTATAATAATTATAATAATACTAGCTAAAAATAAGTTAATAATATTGCCATAATTATAAATTATTTTTTTAAATTATTTAAATTTAAATATAAATGTTTAGAATTAAAAATAAAATTTTATAAGGTACTCTGATGCCATTTTCAAAATTTTTGTAAATTGTGGGAAGGCACTGTCTGTAACAAGTATATAAACCTATGAGACGTCAAATACCTTAGTCTCTCCCGTGACCATGATTGCTGTAAAGCATTCGAAACGTCGGGAACTAAAAATCAAAATAAATCCGCGACAAAATCCGAAAAGGTAGTTTCATTTATAATGTATAGTCGATAAATAAGTATTAGGTACTTACATTAAATAATAAAGCTAGCAAAATTAAATTAAAATGCGTTATAGTATACAGAAAAATTAACAATAAATCATGCTGTAAAATAATAACTACAAACAAATTCGGCTACAAGTTACAACACAGTACTACTTTCTCTACTTTCATACAGTATTTCATTCTTGTTTTTCTTTATTACTTTTAATTTATTCTTCTTAAGTTAAGGATCAACGAAAAGCATTTTCACAATATTTAAGCAAGGACTGTCGCCGCCTCTCTTAGCGAGTCGATTGATACTTGAAAATACATGGAATTTGAGTCTAAGAGCACGAGGCCAAAGTTAAGACTTATGTTTTGCAGCAGAGAAGTGCGAGCGAGGGCGCGAGAGGGCGGGTGAGGGCGGATGAGGGCTTTTGTGATATTAAGTTTGTTTTGTCTCGCGGAGAGCGATTTAAATGCGAAAGGCCGTGTAACTGCCGGCGCTCGCTGGAGGGTTCAGTCGCTTTTGTTTTTATTTGCAGAGGCTGAGGGCCGGCCGCGTCACCAAACATCCGGGAAGCGAAAACGGTTGGATTCTCTAGGAACAAAAGTTCGTTGAATTCAGAATCCCCCTTCAAATTTTTGCTATATTTTTTCAACTTTTTGTTAAGTGATGGAGAGAAGTTATTACGACTCTAGCGATTTAGGTACCTTCGCTTCGCTCAGGTCCCTAGGTCCGCTTCAAATACATATGGACATAGTGATTGCGAATCTACCTTATGAAATAGACATGTTTTATTGCAGATTTTGTGCTATATCCTCGTAAGTCCTGTGTTTTATTGACATCAGTAGTCATATCTGCCGGCTGTACTATACCAAGTACAAACGAAGAATAATGCTTCAGACCGAGACAAAGATACGTCGATTTTAGGCAATTTTTGAAATGAGGGACCGTTGTATGTATTTTTACGGTATGTTTGTGATGTATAGCACATTCTTAAGAGGGAAATAATTAAAAATATTTTGTACTTGTGTGAGTACATTAGGTTTTAACATAGTATAATAAAACAATATAAATTTTTTTTTTTTATTTCGTATCAAAATTAAATAATATTTTTCTTCTAAAGATCACTTAGTAGTATATATTTTACTTTATTACAATATAAACAATATTTTTCTTCTAGAAACATTCATAAAATTCTGCCCCAAAGACAATATTAACATAACTAACTTTTATAAATCAGAGGATAACAGTATCACTAATATTAATTATAGAAATAGGATAGATGACATAACAATCTTCCTTACGTACTAGTTAAATTACCGTCTTATAGCAAAATCACAGTCAAATAAAAGAGATCAAAATTTTTATAAACTAAAATCGACAAGAATTTTTTCGATCGACAAGTTATTTTCATGCCATTCTATGTCTTGGGTGGTTCGGTTTGGATTTTCAAAACCTGGACTAGATCTCGCAGATCTACCCCTTGCAGTTTGGGCACGTCGTGCCCTTGTACTTGTGCTTCTGCCACGGCTATGTCCAACTCGTTGGCCACGAGCACTTTGAGCACGACGAGTAGATCCACCTCTACTTACAGCAATTTCTATTTCTGCACATTTAGATTCCAAAGACGAAGAAGAATCGCTATTCGTTTCTTGGTAGGGGTCAGGTATAAGCACATCTTCATCATCCAAGTCTTCAAACTCTGAATTATTAAGAAGTTCTGCTATTTGTATTTCGTCGAAAACTGGAATCCAAAAAAAAAGTAGTTATATAGACCGAATGTACCACCACAAGTACAAATTATAAACAGCTATTTATGTAACAAACCCCTAACGTACCATGTCAAGTACAAATTATTTTGACTGATTACGAACCTCTCTAAATATATAGTTTTCTGTCAAATATTGCTTGTTTTACAATATTCATAATTTAAAAGCACTATTTCATGTAAAAAACAATAGAAAAAACAAATGATTTAATTGATATAAACAGATAATCTTACCTCGTGCTAGCCGACGACCCGACCGCGTAGCCATTTTGCTAAAAAGTGACACTAACACTGACAGTTGACGTAACCTGTCTAACATGGCGGAATTGACCACAGAGTAAAGAATTATAATGACAGTAGCAGTGATGGCGTTGTAGAAAAACTACCCGGTAAATGGGCAATACAAAATTTGTACTTGGGTAAGTACATTAGGCAGTTACTCCATCTATGTAGTATAAATGTCAGGTCTGAACTGCCATCATTAATTTGTACTTGTACAAGTACGCGGGGACTTACGAGGATATTGCAGGTAGGTCTTATTTAAATTAAAATATTGTAGTATATTGTTTTTATGGACCTCTTAAGGTTTAGCCTGCGCTATCCATGTAAGTATGAAGGACGTCTCAATAGAACCAGTAATTGTGTTATCCCCGTGAGAATGAAAGATTTTCCTGAAGTTAAAGGTTAAGGTCACCTATCGTAAATGTTGACCAAGTAATAAGTTATTTGATTTCGCTAATTTACTGTTTTATTATATTTATGTAAATATAAAAGATTTCGTTATTGTATCTTAGGAGATTTTATTATATGTGTGAATTTCTGCAAGGTACTTGTATGGAGCGGCCTGTTGTTTTTATTGGTAGGTATAAATAAAAATATTTAGCTTTAGATTATTCAAAGTTATTATTAAATTAAGAAATATTTCAGTATTCTAAATCTGGTAACCACCCAGTGTCCGCACCACGCTACAGCGCCCACCTATATGGTTTAATTCGATTCACATTGCTCGTCGTTGAGCCACGCGGCGAATGCGCGAGCGACGAGCGCCGGACTTCGGAGCGGCATTTTATACAAAAAGTGAACATTTCAAATTCTAAAAATTAACATGATGTTATCTTTAAATGTTATCATTGCATACACGACATACTCAAAAAATTCTTAGCTCATTAAAGGAGACACTTCTTCGTTGTTTAAAATACAAACATGGAAGGTGACTTGAATTTTTACCCTGAAATGATAAAATAGTTGAATGTACTTAGATACTAGTTTTATGAAGTTAACAAAACAAAATATTACTATTATATAATTAATCAGTATAATATTAAAATAAATTATCTTTTTAAATTTTTCGTGGATTTTCCGACACTTTGAATTATTTACAGTTACTAATGATTAGTAATACAAAGGGAAATTGCTATCCAGCATTCAAAGCATCTAGGACTAAAAAAAAATAAAGAGAAAAGAAAAAAAAAAACAACTTATAATAAACATAAAAAGTACTTTTTTTTTAGATAAGAGTATTTGGTCTGATATAAATAAAATTGTTAAGAGTTTAGGATACAAACACATTTCAATTAAATTTAGAACTAAATGAACGAATTGTTGAGAGATAAAAAGTAAAACGATGAAAGAGGAGTAGTTAATTCTCATGAGCCTTTGATTTCCCAAGCTATATCAGAACACCCAAGTAGTCGCGGCGACGCCTCCCTCACGACACTCGCTGTCATGTCCGCTTATCTCCGTAATGTCTTCCACGTGTGCCTTACAGGATGGAGTACATCCGATAAAGTCCTGCACCAAGTTTCCCACCATCCGTCTCGGAGATTACTAATACAGCAGCGTTGCTTTAAAGTTTCTAATATAAACGTAAACTAGCAATTTCCGCGGCTCTAATTACTATTAAAAATAGGCTTTATTTATGATGTTATTGGTGGTAGAAAGTTGAAAATATAGGGTTTTAAATATTTTTGGTGCCAAATCATAGAAAAAGAAAAATAAAAATTTGGTTCAAAAAGAAAAAAAATAAAGATCTGGAGACTCTATTATGCTCTTATCACTTAGGAGAATATAAATTAGCCTATGACCTATTCTCAAACCTACCAAATATATACGAAAAAAAAAACATAAAAATCGGTCAAGCCGTTTCGGAGGAGATTGATGGAACAAACTATGTGACACGAGATTTTTATATATTAGAATAAAACTTCAACGTCATACGTGAAAGATAAGAAAAGATAATTTTATTTAAAACCTACTGAACAATTAGGTGATTGCTGTATTTGCCTAGAAATATTTAATAACTAGGATTATAATAAATCATAACTTTTGCAAAGAAACCCACTTTGCAATTAATTAGTAATTCTTAACAGATTAATTTTATCCTATAATAGTTGTAATGTGGAGTTGGAATGTAAAGTTGCCAATGATTAGAGATCTACGCGCGCAAAGCTTTAATGGCTCCAGGAAATCATCAATCAATCAACGTCATAACAAAAGCACTGACATTTTTGCGTTTACGCAATTCAGATAAAAAGGAGTGTATGCATTTTATAGTAGTAGCGCGCAGGATGTAGGTACTATGTACTCGTAACTATGTACTCGTAGCTGGGTCGAAGGTGAGTAATAAAAACAAAATAAAACATTTTAATCGTAGGTACTCATGACTATAGTTTTTAAAAATATACTTTTGTCCAGAAACTGTCTGCAAAGAAGCCAATGGTATGAGTTTTACTTCTGAACAAAGCATATTAAAGACGTTAATTGAACACTTATGTACGTCTTACAAAAAGAGAACTTTTAGCAATTTCATTAGTATTTAATAGTAAAAAGGAAGCTTGTCTTGTTCATTTGTCGATCTATCAGAATTGTTTCTTGTGGAAGCTTTTTCGAAGACAGCCGTCTCGAGTGAACCCAAACTCGTCAAATTACATGTACTTAATTAAAGGATAACAAAACATATTTAAAAAATATTTACAGGCAGGTATATAATACAAAGAAATTTTTTAATAATGACTATTTTATATCAAAAGATAGGTTGCTTTATTGGGAGTGATTAAGACGAGTTTTTCGATAAAAAATATCTTAATTAACAATTTTTTAATCATATATTAACTTTTAGAAATAATTTAATCATTTACATTAATTTATTTATATTTCAATAAGTTGATTATTGTAGAACGTTGACTTTTACGTACCAAGAAATGCTCTACGTTAACCAACAAATTTAATGTTTGTCGCTACGAAACCTTCGATGAGATTTGAACTTACCTATCTGTTTTTTTTTTAATTTTGGTTAAAATAGTCTAATATCCTTTTCGTCTGATACGTCTCTTTACGTATCAGACGAAAAGGATATTGTGGGTTGTAAGGATACATAAGGTACACCTTTATACTAGAGTACCTAGGTATTTATAGGTACTTAAGCTTTTCATATATTTTTTTAAAAGATAAGGACCTACCTATATCCTAACAATATAATGAATAATTGAAGGGTACAGAGGCAAAACAAGAATGTCTCATAAAATTAAAAAAAGTTGAAAAGTATGAGTAGGTACATTTAGATTTTGCCACGTATTATAGATTGCAATGTAATTGTATTAAATAAAAATATAATTAAAAAAAATATAATTTTGTGACATTCCTTGTTTTGCCACTGTAGGTACCCTTCAATTGGTAGGTACCTGTGGGAGATAGAAATTATTTTATTTTATTTTTAGAACTACCTTCCGTTCTTTTATAGAAATGTCATTTGTCATAATCAGTTATAAATACCCTTGTACACCCTATCGCCAGGTCAGAAGTGGTTCAGTCGTGAGCCCGGCACTTTGGTTATAAGTGCTCTGATTTGACCGTGATACCTATCAGGTAATCTCTGTATCGTTTTGACAGTATTTTAGTACTTATAATATATGTATTATTTTGAAGTGCTTTCTATGCTATCAATCATACATTATTTATTTATGGTTTTATTGCCTTATTACAAGTAATTTTAGATAATTATAATTAAATAATTAATTATTAAATGTACAATTATTATAATAAAATGAGTATTTAAAATTATTGTTTATTCTTTTTTCTATCATTCTCTCACATCAGAAGTGGGATCTGATTTCAAACTTATACTACGCCCATGAACTTTATGTTATCAGGTTACGCTGCATCTACAAAAAGAAGTCTTTTGGTGATTGATCATCAAAGCCCAGTTAACTCGGCTAAGTTCTCGTTCTATCTGGGACAACGCCCCTGTGTCGCCTGGGATGATGTCAACCGTAACTGTCGCGTGCTCAACCACCGGCCGTTGAAGAAGAGAATGCACAATGACAGAAGTAGTGGTCATCGTCACCGAATGAAGGACAGGTTTCGTTCCAATTCAATATTTTGTTCACATAAAATTACTAGAAGTACATTTGAATGGTACTTACTTATTCTAAACTTCAATTTAAATTTAACGTTAGAAAGTCTGTGAGGAATCGATTTTCGAATATTCGGTTCAGAATGTGAGCAAGCTGGCCAGAAAATTGACAGTTGTTCTATTAAAATGATATTTGTTTGCATTACTTACTTTGCTGCGATATAATAATTGCTTGCTATTGTAGGTAAGTTAAATATTATACCCAAACATTTAGAATGCATTTTTATCAATAGCGGCAAGTGCAACATAGTTTGCTAAATCTTATTACATAATAATATGTGCATACGTTGCTTCGGTGGCGTAGTGGCTAGCATGTATGGTTAAAAATCTTGCGGTCCTTGAGCATAAGTCCCAGGTCAGGCCAAGTTTAGTTATTAATACTTTCTGTTTAGTAAGACTTGGTAAGAGCCCGGAGTATGAAAGTTGGTGGTGTGTCCTCATACCTCTGAAAGCACGGGTAGCCGTCGGTCTTGTACTTTAACTCTCACTAGTTGTGTGGAGTAATAGCAATAATAGTGTGCATTTGTATCTTCACGTACACTATATTTGGCTGCCGTGGCCGAAATCAGTCGGAAAGACATTCTTATTATTATTGTATCTGGTTATATGAATGACATGTAATTAGTTTAATAATTTCTAGTATTTATTTTGTTGGCCGTTGTATTTTAAGTGACACTAGGAATTTTAAAGTCTATTCTCATGGTAGAAACATATTTGTGTGTCCAGTTTAGATTCTGATGACAGAAAATTCTACACAAATCTAATGTTGTAATATAGGAGATCTCAAAACTGATATACGAAAATTAGTCTCCCTCGAAAACATTTACCATACATTAAAAAGGACACGTTGAAAGTATGAAATTGACCGAGCCTATAAGATACTCTAATTGAAACTTTTGCAGGCAACGCTACAATGGCGACTTGTTGTCGTTTCTAGCTGGCAATGACGTGGCTGTTGACTTTTCTGAAAGACGATACTAATCAAGCATCTACAGCATGACATCTAAGTCTTACGATGTCTCCATTGAGGTACTCTTCTCTTTTGGAGCGAGCTTCTCTTCTTCGCTTAATGGAGCAAGTGGAAAAAGGAGTTACGATCGGAAGCGTTTGGTGTAAAGAATCTATAATTATAGGTATGACAAGATTTTTATATTTGTCCTGTTTAGACTTTGACGCTTAAATATTTGAAAAACTTTTAGCCCGAATACTTCATTATATCAAAAAGATAAAAACACAAGTCGACTAAATAGAGATTTTTATATTACTAGAAAACGTTGTCTCAAATGTATTACGGCAAAGTGATCTGTATAAATTAGTACAGAGAATCATGATGTTATGACAAATATTGAGTTATTGCACAATTTAGTATCGTATCAAAACACAAGTACTCCTATTACTTAGGAGACTTGACTTTTGCACCAAGTGGTTTTTGTAAATGGTTTCCAACGGCAAAACGAGACAGCTAAAATTCTCAATCGACTAAAAATGATGCTTTATTCATACGATAATTTCGATTACAGATTGACAGACTTGACTAATGTTCTACTTGTTCGCACTGTACCTATTGTACAGTGTTAGAAGATTTGGTATTAATAATATAATTTATTTACATAAAGTATAATATGCGAAAATCCTTTTCTAAACTTTCCATAAGAAAGCTTATACGATGGCATAATTATTGATACACAATATTATAATTAATTATTTGGATCTTTCACCAATGAACTTCAGTTGAGGTTAAGCTCTTGTTCTTTTCTAAAACTGTGCATAACGTTCTTAAAGTACGAGTACATACGGATTAATGAACCATTACATTATAACGCCTAATAGCAAACCTCTAAATTCAATGACGGCAGTACAGCTAGCTGCCTTGTGACCTTAGACCGTGATTATATTATATTTAAAAATAATATTGAACGAACGTTCACTTCACAAACTACAGTGCAATAAATTTATAAAATCAAATATTAATAAATAATTGTCCCTAAAGTTATCTTACGCAGGTAATTGATGCGTTTCTAATATTTTATTTCTTAATTTTGAAGTTGTTCTAATCGAAAGGTTTTTAGCTAATTTTCCACGAAAGAGTAGCTTGTGACAAAATGCCTTGTATTGTACCCGACAAGGAAAACAAAATAAGAACGATAGATGGCAAAATGTCGATAGATGGCATTACACATAATTATTGATTTCTCATCTAATGTTTAAATGACTACTTTTTACACTTAGAACATAGTTCTTTAAAAATTGATATG
Source organism: Boloria euphrosyne (assembly GCA_951802675.2). Lineage (NCBI taxonomy): Eukaryota > Metazoa > Arthropoda > Insecta > Lepidoptera > Nymphalidae > Boloria > Boloria euphrosyne. The sequence goes on from OX637876.1 coordinate 279,210, forward strand.
TTTAAAAATAATAATAATAATAATATTCAAGTAAAACAAAATGAAATATGCTCGTAATTAAAATTTGCGAAGCGTAAAATGATTTTGAAAACTGACTAATTTCATAAGTCTTTACTTTCTTGGAGACCATGCTTATTTAATTTTTTAAATAAGGAAAAGGAGTAAAATTATTTAAATATTCTGAAATTTGTGTAATCAAATAAAGGATGGAATTTATTATGTTTTGCCATAAATTACTTAATACAACAGCTTTATTGTTGGTTGATTAATTACATTCTATTATCTATTGAGTAGAATAAAAAAAAAAGACTCGAATTTGAACTGTCCTATTAAGTACTTTGTGTAATTTGATTTATTTGTACTTAAAGTTTAATATATTGTCTAGGGGATTATTTTGTTTTTGAACATAATAAAATATTGAAATTCGATAAGTAGCCAGTGGTTTCTGTTGTATAAATGGACAAGTGAATAGTTGAGTGAGTGTTTAATAAGATTATGTTTTAGGGTAAAATCGGTTATTTATCAGTATTGTAAAGTAAAAGCAGTAAGTCATATAAAAATCATCGCTACATTCAAGTTTTGCAATCAATTAAATTTCTTAACCTCCATTTAAAAAAAATGATTACTTTCAGTAAGTATAGTATGCTGAGTTCTAGAAATTTCCAAGTATTTTCTAAGAAAGATTTAATAAAACCTTGTTTGTAAAAGGAACTGTAACAGGCATAATTGTTTGATAGTAAATTTTGAAGTTCATATGTTATAGCTCGAGTACCTACATATTACAATTAATAATATGCAAGAGACATAATATCATAAATGATATTTTAAATAAATTGTTTTTCATAGTAATTTACAGGACAGTATACAATACGAACAGAGTATGTTCTGAGATGATATAAACACATGTTTGTGAGTTAGTTAAAGTAAAAGTATCCTGTCGCAGATTTTGGTTCCATATCAGAATTGTGTTTAGTTGTTGACTGTGGTCAACTTAATATTATACAAGCGTTAAGAAATTATTCTAAATATAGTTTAACAAAGGAAATGCTTGTATCATTAGTAACGCTAGAATTTTACAGCGTCCGATATTAAAATATGACTTTGATATATAATGTACGTAGGTATTCAGTGTAAATATCTACAGAAATACGAATTTCCAATATCGTACAAGTGATGGATTGATGTCGATTTTAGATCGATGTGATAATATTTAATATTTATGTCTTATTATGTTTATTTACATTTTATCATTTTTTCGACTGTCCCATGTTCAGGTGATGCCTGGCCAACATCATCCTGTATACTGGAATGGTTGATAAATGACTTTATTAAATTTATTTTATGTGTTACCATGTTCTTTTATAGACATGAGATTTGACAGTTACCATGTTCTTTTACAGACATGAGATTTGACAGTTACCATGTTCTTTTATAGACATGAGATTTGACAGTTACCATGTTCTTTTATAGACATGAGATTTGACAGTTACCATGTTCTTTTATAGACATGAGATTTGACAGTTACCATGTTCTTTTATAGACATGAGATTTGACAGTTACCATGTTCTTTTATAGACATGAGATTTGACAGTTACCATGTTCTTTTATAGACATGAGATTTGACAGTCACCATGTTCTTTTATAGACATGAGATTTGACAGTTACCATGTTCTTTTATAGACATGAGATTTGACAGTTGCCATGTTCTTTTATAGACATGAGATTTGACAGTTACCATGTTCTTTTATAGACATGAGATTTGACAGTTACCATGTTCTTTTATAGACATGAGATTTGACAGTTACCATGTTCTTTTATAGACATGAGATTTGACAGTTACCATGTTCTTTTATAGACATGAGATTTGACAGTTACCATGTTCTTTTATAGACATGAGATTTGACAGTTACCATGTTCTTTTATAGACATGAGATTTGACAGTTACACCATGTTCTTTGATAGACATGAGATTTGACATTTACACCATGTCCTTTGATAGACATGAGATTTGACATTTACACCATGTCCTTTGGTAGACATGAGATTTGGCATTTACACCATATGATTTGGTAGAGCCTTGTTATTACACCATGTCATTTGATAGACATGAGATTTGGCATTTACACAATGTAATTTGGTAGATCCATGTAATTTGGCAGTTGTTATTACACCCTGTGTTTTGGTAATTCCATATGATTTGGCAGTTGTTATTTCACCATGTGCTTTGGTGGTTCCATATAGCTTGACATTGGTTAACGTGGATAAATTGTGTATTAAGATTTTTTTTTCCCTGTGATTTATCATTAGGATTTTGTCAAATCATCATGAGAGTTCAGAATTGCCAACTGTACTTTAATTGAATTAAATATTTGAGTTTTCGCGAGCCATGGTAGGCTGCTCGTCAGAATGGCCGTGTGGGAGATAGAAATTATTTTATTTTATTTTTAGAACTACCTTCCGTTCTTTTATAGAAATGTAATTTGTCATAATCAGTTATAAATACCCTTGTACACCCTATCGCCAGGTCAGAAGTGGTTCAGTCGTGAGCCCGGCACTTTGGTTATAAGTGCTCTGATTTGACCGTGATACCTATCAGGTAATCTCTGTATCGTTTTGACAGTATTTTAGTACTTATAATATATGTATTATTTTGAAGTGCTTTCTATGCTATCAATCATACATTATTTATTTATGGTTTTATTGCCTTATTACAAGTAATTTTAGATAATTATAATTAGATAATTAATTATTAAATGTACAATTATTATAATAAAATGAGTATTTAAAATTATTGTTTATTCTTTTTTCTATCATTCTCTCACATACCCATATAATTTTTAAATCAGTATCACACACATGCAGTTAAAACTTTTATACCCTTATTTATGCACGTAATTATATATTTTCCGAGTTTGAGCTAATAAAACTTAAAAGTAAAACTAGCGATTCATACTCGCTCCGCTTGGGTTCGTCCCCATATATTAACCTGGATAACCAGCTATCATCATAATAAACTTAATCAAAATTTGTTCAGTGATTTTTTCGTGATTCACAAACAGGCAGACAGACAAACACTCTTTAGAGTGTTTGTCTATTGATTTGGCCTCTGTATCGATAATAATGATTATCTCTATCAGATTCGAATCAAAGTAGGTATCATAATATACACAAGTAGACCAACTTTCATCGAAATCTGTAGTGGTTTTCTCGTGTTGCGGTCACAGGCAGATAGTCGAAAATTCTAAAAACTATAGATCTGTAGAGCCCCTTTATTCTGATTCTGATTTTCCAAAAAATATTCAATATACAAATTCGAACAAGTTGGAATTTATTGAATGAATAAATAATTATTTTACAATTTTATTTGAACTTACTTACTGAAATATAAATAGGTATACCTAGGTAATATATTTTTATTAATGATAAAGGCTTATTTCCGTGTCACTTATTTTTTACTTTACTATGTATTGATTTACCATTTTTGTGTCGTAGAGCGTTATCTCTGTCTCACAATATCTTATGTGACGTTTGTCATTCGTTATTGAACTGCGGTGGAGTACAGACGCGTTCAGTCAAAAATATATAGGTAGTATAGAGTTGTTAAAACCCCCAACTTTTAATAATTTAAAGTTGCACGATGGCATTTATAGGAAAAAGAGGACAAACTTTACGGAAGAGTCACTCGAAACTATCGCGTGACTCTTCTTCTACTTCTTCAATGTTTATAAATATTTTGTAACCGATGCATACAGATTAAAAAAATGTCTCAAGTGGTAGTGCCATGCTTGTTACCTTCGGGTAGCAGCCGAATGGGCCGGCACGCCCCGTATAGTACCACTCTCTCACAGGAGACCGGCGTGAAGTGGCAGCTATGCTGTTGCGTTTCGTCCGGTAAGTGAGAGTCCGGGAGGCCCCATACCTCCTCCCGTCCTTCTCCCTCCTACTTCCCTCCCTCCCTTCCCTGAAAGGCCGGCAACGCATCTGCAAGCCCTGTGGTGTTGCAGATGTCCATGGGCGGAGGTGATCACTTACCATCAGGTGAGCCTCCTGCCCGTTTGCCCCCTTTGTCCCATAAAAAAAAAAAATTAAAAAAATGTGATTGAAAATGTAGGTAATTATTTCAAGAAGGTTCAAGAAAGCTGCAAATACCACTGGAATTGCAAGAAGAACTTTGAACAATATATTAATGGAATTTAATATACACCTACTGCAATTGTGTTCAGCTCTCCGAAAAAAGATAGAGCCAAAAAAGCAATTACGTTTAGTTTGGACGATTTTGATTATATGCTATTTGAAGAATGGTGTACGACCGTAAAGTCATTAATAGCTAAATTATCTGAGCCTATTAATTACAACATTGGGCTGAAAAGACGTTGATATTCATGAGTTGGGATTTCGATTCACTAAAATGGAAAAAAATCGCAAACTTCTTACGGAAAAGCACGATATTTATTAAGTCTCTCTTGAATACATCTACAAAATACGCAAATTTTGAAGAAAAAAGTACATAAACATGATCTACTTATTTTATTCTTAGAAAGAAATTATGTATTTAAATAAATTCAATTACACAGAAAATTATAATTGTTTTACAGCTTCTTATACATACCTCTCTCTCAGTCTGACAGATTTTCGTGCGAATGAAATAACGCTCTACGAAGCCGAAATTAGTCGACGGTTTCTTTCCAAATGTCGATGTGCAATATTTATTGCCGGGTACTACACTTATGATCACTTGCGCATTCACGCATACGGCAGGATTGCCCAAGCAGACCACACAGTCAAGGGTTTGTTTCACAGTCCACTCTGCTATCAGACAAGTATCTGGAGGTACACAGTACCGGACCGGTAGAATCGACATAGTTAGTCGTCGATATTGTATCGATTAGTGTCGTTACGTTGTACTTAATTATGAATGATTTTAATATTGTTTTGATTGACAATTACGACTTAACGACACAAATAGATACGATATCGATGACTAACTACGTCCCAGAGCCAGCCCAAAGCCAGCGTCAGTAGGCCACATCCATGTGCATCTCTTAGCTTCGCGCTCAACCCTCAGTCAAGTGTAAAGAAGTTCGTTAAAAAACTAATTATTTATAGAGTTTTTTTTACTATTTTTCTCACGTTTGACGCTCTTTTCTCGAACTAGTAGTAGAGTCATAACGTTCAGTAAAAATCGTAATTAGGTAGGTATAAATGATAGAACAAATAATTTGAATCTTAAAAATTTGAATTTGGTGCCTACATTTAAAAGTATAAGTTTTATGTATAATTAATGTGCAATAGGTCCATGTATTGAACTCATTCTTCATATTATAATAACTCATTTTATGTCTTTAAATTAGACCGAATGTACTGAAACAGAACATAGAAATTATATCAAATACCTACTACATTTCTTTCATTCTCTAAATTAGTGAAAAATGAAAGACATCTGAATTCCAAGATTAATAGACATGTACCTAATATTTGTATTAAAATTTTAATTAATGCCAATTTTATTTTGCACCAAAGTTTTTTTTATATTATATTGAATGCGTAATTAAAAAATATTGCTTAATAATAATCATGCTCCATTTTAAAATAAAGAATAAAAATTTATTGTGTTAATATATTGTACGACTATCTCCTTATTCTCCTTATTTGTATTATTATATTAAAATATTACTTATGGAATTCCTAAATAAAAACAAAAGATAAGCCAATTAATAATTTAGGCAGCCGCGCGGGCACGCCGGTGTGCGGGCACACGGGCACGCGGGCGGCGCTGCCACCGAACCATCATAACTTTATTAAACGCTTGTCAACTCGCCGTTTACTCTAAAAGGGTAGTAATTGCATCTAAAGGAATGCTTTTCAAAATGGAAAGCATCCAAGTATCGTGGAGTATTGCGAAAAGGCGCGAAGATTTCGCTCGCCCCGCCCTCGCGCGTTCGCCCAATGACAGCCGCGCGCCGCCTCCATTGGACGATGGCAACGAAACGAAAAAACGTGGCTCGTGAAAAACAATGGCACTTGCAGTACACTTCACTTATTGTGTCCGCGCCCACCGTAGCTTGACCTTTGCCGCCCCATACATTCCTGCCGGCCCGGTGGCGCGTCCCGAGGGCGCGGGCGGCGCGGGAGGCCCGCCACGGCTGGGCGGCGAGTCACCTCGCACGAACGTGGGGTGACGTCATGTGTGTGCGAGATGCTTTGCTTTCACGCTAGATGGCTCGCCCACGACACTCAGCTTGCAGCCTCCTGATTGACTGCCTAAGGTTGGTCGTCATCTCGACCTATCTGGCTGTAGAGTATTATGATATGGAACTAATTAAACACAAATGTTAATTAAATAACATATTTCAAAACCTCATTGAGACGTTATTGTTAAATGCAGCTACCTCAAAATTTATTCTAAAATAATTTTAAACAGACTTTTGAAGAATTGACGTATTATTCGTATTCGATACTGGGACGATACATATTAGGCACCTTTTCTACAATATGACAGTACAAAAAATATAAGCATAGGCCAATATTTTTTTAATATTTAAGATAAGGTATCTAAAATTATACCATAAATAGCAGATAGTAACTAGGCACAGTAAAAATACTTTACCACGCATTAGACTCTACGTACTCGTATGAGGAAAATATTTTGATGGTCGCATACTACTTATTCGTGACTTTGAACTAGGTAGGTATCTACTGCACATATTCGCACGGCTACCATAATATTATCAATAAGCACATCTAATATTATGTAGTCATATTTTAAATATTGCCTAAATAACTCAGTTAACAACAGGTCACAGTGAGGATCTTAAGCATGAAATAATGAGTGTTTTTTTTTTTTTTTTTATGGGACAAAGGGGGCAAACGGGCAGGAGGCTCACCTGATGGTAAGTGATCACCTCCGCCCATGGACATCTGCAACACCACAGGGCTTGCAGATGCGTTGCCGGCCTTTCAGGAAAGGGAGGGAGGGAGGAGGGAGAAGGACGGGAGGAGGTATGGGGAGTGGCTCTCCCGGACTCTCACTCACCGCACGAAACGCGACAGCGTAGCTGCCACTTCACGCCGGTCTTCTGTGAGAGAGTGGTACTATACGGGGCGTGCCGGCCCATTCGGCTGCTACCCGAAGGTAACAAGCATGGCACTACCACTTATAAATACCACTTATAAAGTGTAAAAATTAATTATGATAAGTCTAGAGTGCACTTTTATAATCCGAATATACTACTACTACTCGATAACAAAGAAACAGGTACTTATGTATATCAATTTAAAAATTATTAGATGTCTTTCTGCTATGTATAGCTACACAACAAGTAGGCAGCTGCGTGATTTCTGTGAAATTCATATTTATTACACTGATAGTAGAAATATCGTGTTTTAAATTCCATTAAAACACAGCATTTTAACCTGGAATTAGAAGGATGTAGTTATTGAACGTGTATGACTTCAATAAAACTTAAGAGGTATTCAATATTACGGGGCAAAGGAATGTAAAGCACCTTGTCATTTTTGAAGCAATTAATCAAGACTTTCACAAAATATTAACGATGTTTTTGTGATGAAAACATTAGACGAATTTATAATTAATTATAACTTAACTTTTTTAAAATGCCTATTACCCAATTCTCGAGCAGAGAGATTTTTATAAATATTTTTACGACCTTATTTATGTCTGGATTCTATCATTGCTTATTGTATGTGACGCCTAGGCAGTTTAGGTTAGTACCTACCTACTCACCCAATGACCGAAATTTACCTCGACTGTAAATCTATTTAAAAGATGGTGGGCGCCAAATACACATTATCTTTTTGATTACTTTGATATTAACTCAATACAGTATGTAATTTTAGATCATTGTTATATCTATTGGAAATAAAATGCTAGCTGTTCAGGGCGATGCAGGGCTAATTAGAACATTGAGTTGTTATTACTAATAATAACTCAATGAATTAGAAGAAGTGTATCACATTACTCTCACAAAAAATGCCCAAAACGGTTGTTTTAAAATACACACGTTCAATGTTTAATATTCATACAGATGAAGCTAAAACTTTGGGACTTTAGGGTGTATCCATTTATGTATCTGTAAAAATACATTAAATATACAAAACATTTATTATGAGAGGAAAGTTTTTCCAGTGCATTGTCCGTGTATTAGGTAAATAAAATTGTTAAATGATAAACTGTACGACGACTGTTCGTCGTATTCAATTTGTACGCTGCAACAATTCAAAGACACAAAGGCATTAGACAGCGACAGGCCGAAGTCGACGCAGTGCTTTCTTTCTCGAGCCGCCCGCCAGCGGTGGACGCCTCATTGTTACTGAAAATGCTTCCATACTCAACTAGTTGGGTCACGTAGCACAGGCACGATAGTATTTGTTTGACTTACACATACGCACATTCCCATGCTAATAAGTGACCCCTATTATAGCCGATGTAGAGTTCAGAATCCCGCCGCGCCGGTGTGGTCCGAGGCTCGACAAGTGGTCGCCCGTACGCGGCACTAGGCAACGTCGGCTAAAAAACTCTGAGTGACATAAATATTGTATAGACGAGCGCGGAATGTGTAATGAGGACGTGCACTTCTTGTCTCCGATCTTGTGATTCTCAAAGTTTACGTGCTGGTGGTTCGCTGAACTAGGTACTTGTGTAACAAATAATATATCTCCTATAAGTATCTAAGCTTAATAAATGCTTCATTAAAACCATTTATTACAATTTAAACTTCTAACAATGTTTAATATACGTAGGTACGTACATATGTATATTGTACATGTGCCGTATGTACATGTACATGTAACCTACCATATACTTACTCGTACGTATAAATATAATAAAATTGTACACAGTAATTGGGCATCAGGATCTTAATAATAATTGACTAGATTCCGTATGAACTTTTCATTGAAATTTCCTTATCATGCCACATAGTTTGATTGCAATAAGTTTTATTTGAATTGACAATATATTTTTTTACCTAGGTAGCATAAATGAGACGACTTAACAAAATCAGTTATTGTGTGGAGACGGACTAAGACTGGAGTTACATAATACAGTCATCTAGTTAAGCTAATTGATTGGTATATTTGGTAAAGTTTCAGAAGCAGTGCGCGGCAGGCACGGTCACGCGCAACAAATGGCGTCTCCGAGCGCCGGCTGAGCTGCCCGCCGCGGACGCGACACATACTACTGTGCTTTACCACTGTTCTTATTCAATTTCAATATCTATCTATCAATAAACTTCAGGCAAACACCCATTATTAAGTTCACCTATTTGCAATCGCTATCTCTTATAAGGACCTAAAAACTGAAAAAATAAATACCAAAATAAAAAAAAATACACCAAATAGTAAAAATATAACCGATTGGTAATAAGTTCATTTACTTACTTAAGATGCCTTATCAGATATTATCAAAGTGTGTGCCAATTACAATTATTATTAAACTTTAAAGTATTATTAAGCTTTACTTTTATTTTATACGTGAAAAATTAATATTTTCTACATTTAGGAGTGGATTTTTATTTTAATAAGTATTTAAAAGATCTACATATCCAAAGAGAAATGGCGATGTTTTGAAGTAACAAACATAAAAAATATAACCGAATTGAGAACCTTTTGAAATCAGTTGAAAATACACATGAGAATGACATCATATACTACGCGTGTCATTTCTATTCATCATTGTTGATGATGATTACATGATACGAAAAAAACGGTTTCAATGCGAAGTGGCGCATACCCTGAGGTTCGAGTAAATTTTATCGAGTTTAACTTGAGTACCTAACCTAATTAAATATACTAATAACTTCAATAACTTATTCAATGAAAGTTTTGCTTTAGTTTGGAACAAACGCGTCATTAGCAATTAAGCAATTAAAGTAGGTAGGTACGTCAGGTGGCTATTAAAATATATGTCATAGCGAGCATAAAATGCTTCGTGCCCGAGAGGGATGCTGAGCGGTGTGCCGTTTAATGTCGTTGATAAAGAAATCATCTCGCAGACATCGCGTGTGTTCACTTGCGACGTGATCCCGGTCCGCAGCGCCTGCGCCGGCCGCGGGCGGAGCTCGGGAGTCGGGAGCAGCGCGCCCGCGGTGCCGGCGGAGGGCTAGGTGGTAGCGGTGCATTCCGGCGCGCCGACGCACCTCGTTGGTATTCCGCGCCCGCCTCGCGCGCAAACCGAACGCGCAAAAAAAGACAATGACTTCGTATTTTATACGTCCCTAAACGTTCCATCAATGTATCGATACGTTTCGTCTGTCGCGTCCTTAAATAATGGCCCGATTTTGTTTTTGAGGGATTTGAACGATCCCGTCTCCGTTCGTTTTTATATACGCCACTGAATTGTAATTTAAATCGGGAGTCGGGAGTCCGCGGAGCGCGCGCTGCGCCTCCGCGCTTCGGCTGTTTGTATTCCGCAAACAATACGTCCGTCTCGTAACAATTAATGTTACGTTCGCAAAAACTTAAATTCTTTGACTTTATCTAAAACGGATGACACATGTCTTTGAGTTTTGAAAGTTTTTACGCATTATCAGTAGAATATATTTAATATTTCAAACATATTGATATTTTCAACAGCAATAGTTTATTCATAATGAAGTTATAGTTAAAGTTGTTTTCAAGTTTTGGAGAGCGCAGTGGTCCGCTTAGGCAATTTGAAAGTGACACAGGTCATCAGTGGCTACACGCAAGCATTTATTACCATTTAAATTCAATGAGCTTAGAGTCGTTGCAGGTTGCCGCGAATTCCGACTCGTGATGAAGTGCGCACTGCTCGACTACACCGTTACTTTTTATGGCACTCCGCAGGACTTTTGGCGCCACTGACCTCATGCAGCTCAAATATTACTAGGAATGATGATATATAACACAACAAGTTAGAAGGATCTTGGTATGTTATACTATACTTTGACTTCTCATTTAATTTTAGATATAGGTATACAGTATTGTTTGTTGTATTCCGACCGCGTTCAATTTTAAGAAAACGCGTGGGTACCATACTTGCCACTTTACGACGTACTAATAAGGCCATGGTGTTTTGACACCTCGTCCAGTATAGCGGGTAATAAAATTTTATTTTTCCATCAAAAAGATGTATCTGGAATGGTATTTTTACAGCATAATCGATAGTAACAGCGATATGATAAATATAGAAATGTAACGATAGATGCTTCTTCACCTGTAAATAAATGATAGTAAAAACTTATTTATCATTCGCAGTCGCGTTCTTTTCTTTACCATTACGTCGTCTCTCAGTCAATAGCTGCTCTAACGGTACAGCAACAGGTGGAAACTGTTGCGTATAAAATATAAATACCATTCATGTTGAAAATTTGTATGTACCTACTTGATCGTAATTATTTTTGTAACTTAAGTACTATATACCAGTACATACTTTGCCTCGACATGTCGCAGCGACAAGGTGTTCTAAAGTTACTTTGTGGTGTAAATAGTGTAAATTCACCATAAAAGATTAACACCTTAACTATAAATAAGTATTTAATAAGCAAACATATGGTAGGGTATTTTGATCGGCTTTAGATACGAAAGTAGACAGGTAATTAATATGATGAAATAATTCATAAAACATTTATCTAATAAACAATTTTATAAATATTTCGCTAAAGGTAAAATATAATTATAGGGTCAATCAAATTTCAGAGCGAGAAATCTGAAGAGCGTGTCTTCTTTGTAGCAATAAAATTTGATTTTCTTTAACTGAAACTACTTACGAGTACTTAACTCTGACTGTCCCGACGCGGACGCGGTGGTCGCGTAGAAGTAGTTAATGTTTTTATTTAGGATGCATAGGTTTATTTTGGTGAAATAAAAAAAATATTCATCAGCTTTTCTTACAGAGTCTTATGGAGGTAGTAAATATTTTAATTGCATGTTTTTTTCAATAGATGAGTCTAATATGAATTATGATTTCATTAATCAGACAGATATTATTAATAAAAAAGTTTCACTTTTATTCATAAAAATATTAAATAGTAAATTGTATTGGTTATATGAAATAAAAAAATGTAAGTTTGTTTTATTTTTTAATGTACCTACATTATGTGTTTTTATATTGAGCCAATACAAGTGTATGAACTATTACTTCATAGCTTTTACGAGCTAAGTAGAAAAAAGCTACATATACATATTTGGCTACTGTCGACATCTACGCATCAATGCTTTTCAAAGTTCTAACATGCTGTTCGTTCAAATTGCTGTTCGTTAGTCTCGCTACAACTTAAAAAAGGCAATACTGGTATATTGAATAATTCTTTTTTTTGTTTTTTTTTTGTCAGGGGTGATAATAGAAAAAAAAACACATAACAACGATCTAGAAAAGTTAGAAAATCAGAAAGTTTATAATTGCTTATTTCGTATTTCGCATTTTTTAATACCTAATAATAGCTTCTTTCGCGTGCAACAAATGGCATTATTTTTGTATACCGAATGTGCACTGAATATTTTGTCTCAAACTTTCTCAAAATCGTTACATTACACTTAGTGGCTTCTTGATATTACGTGTAGTTGAAAACTACACGAGCACAGTGTACTGCAGGACAATATATTACGTCTAAGCTCTCAGCAGTGCGGCTGCGTAGAGCCGCGATGCCGCCGAGATAACGCGCCTGGGAACCGAACTCTACCAGCGCCTCTAACCTCACTGGGCTCCTTATTTGCTGTTTCTGCAATATTGTTTCTTTATATTTTTTGCTTCATACAAGAATATTAGAAACCGTGTTGGTTTTCCTTGTTCTATTTATTCATATTAGCTTTTCTAGGAACAATTAATAAAAGCAAAGTGATGAGACAGTTTATGTAGTTGCATGTTTTATGACGGTCCATATCAAGTAACTAAAACAATGGGAGATAATCTAAATCACCTTTTAAGTAATTATGCGTAAGTGCCGCCCATTGTCATTCAGAGGCCGTCCCGTCCGGCGACTTCAATTACTATCTCGCCGCAAACAGCGCCATTCATCTCGCTTGATCTTATTAACTTAACACTTGACAACCAGAGTGAGACCCGGCTCGCTGAGTCGGCCGTACAGCTCGCTAGCTCAGCTTAGCCTGGACATCGGGCAAAGCTATCCACGGCGGAATCTAATAGCGCGAAGCGACCAGAGAAAAGACCCTTTAAGGTATACCTCCAGTGTGGCCGGACAGGTCAGACTACGCTGGAACATTAGTTATGGTTATCTGACAGGATCGTATGCGCAGTTATGAATCATTTGGCTGCATGTATGGCCACGTAAGACCGGTGAGTGACTTTCAACTAACTAGGGTTTTAGGAGCTACTTCTTAACTATTTTGACAATTACGTAGCTACTAGCTAGGCACATATAATATCATTCCAAAACAAAATTGCCTACGATTCCAAAATATTGTAACGAAAAATAAATATAAAGGACGCCCTTTTGTAGTTATTGCTAGTGTCGCTATTTCAATCCCAAATTATTACTATTACGTATATATTGAAATGTATAGGTGTTACGTAGATATACCCTTTAGATAGCATGGTTTGTTCGTCTTTATTATTTATTAGAGTTTTAATCCAATTCAGGTAATTTTGAATTCATGTCTTCAAATAAATATCTACTTATGAGGCGTTAGCGTTGGTGTCAGTAATCACGTGTGATATGTCCACGTTTTGTTGCAATCAGTAGCCGTTGCAATTTTATCACGCGCCCACGCGACCGCGCGGCTGCGTGGTGCTCGGGACACGGCCCGAATGTTGCGCGCATATTAGCTCGTCCTCGTCGCCCATTCTCACGTCAGTGCCAGGTTAGTGCGAACCGCACCGTTAATCAATCACGGACCGTGGGACTACTTGCGCCCGCGCATACCCCTCGGCCCTCCTTTCCCTCTCGTCGGCACGTATGCCATTTGCAGCTTACATGCTAATTAACCGATACGATAAAGTTTGATAAAAACAAAGTCTATTGATATTTCGTCAGTAGGTACTCATCTATAAACTACTTACCTATGCATATTACAAGCGCGATGCGAAGATGCGCACATTTTGATAGATATCCTACGGGGAGTACGCTCGCGGTAGCGGGCATTCTGGGCAGGCGCGAAATACGAAACAATGGCGGTTTAAAATACAATGAGTGCGACCTGAAATACATAACAGCGACATTCCCGTCACGACCGCGCTTTCCTTTTTCGACTATTTTGTTCGTGGCCGCGGCGTAGGAGAGGAAGCCGATCACGAGGCGCGCTGACCTCCGCTTATTAATAACGTGGCTTGAATTGAATATCCCGATCCGAGATGATACTCTCATCTCATCGGCGTCACTGCTTTTCTTTTACACCCACACGCCTGCCACAGAGATTACACGTAACGCTGAGCAGTCCCTTAATATGCGACGGAGCTTTCGATCGTATCTCGAGCATAATAGATGTAGTCGTGATCGCATAAACTAGTCGTCGACTCGATGAGCGCTAATTGCTGTTCGCAATTCAGCGTGACGGCGGCGGGGCACGACCGCGGCCGGCTCCCGCACATCCTAGCCTAATTCTCGCGGCTACTGCCGTTTAGCATACATTACAATGGAAATCGGCCTCGCCACCGATGTCTTACTTCGCACTGTTAAGACTCACCCCTCGGCAAGGGAACATCGACCATCTCTTTAGACAATTCGATTCTTTTTTCTCTAGCAGTATCGGGAATTACGAAAGCCATTTTAGAATTGAATGCTTTGCAAGTGTCTGCAAGTGAATAGGCAAATTGTCTAATTAGTGTGATGGTCAACAGGGCGCGTGTTTCAATAAGAATTATATGCAAATAGTAATTCCTAGCGAACGGTACAGAGGACGATGTCGTGAGGAACAGCCTGCGAAAGTTAATATTATAAGAATGTCTATAATCTATTCTAAATATCTTTTATACAAATTGCCTACATACTCGTTCTTATATGTACCAAATTGTGGCATCGTTTGTTTGTACTTTAATGCGTCTATTTAAATTCAAACAGTCCTAGTGTCGATTACGTGTTGATGGACATTTATTTGCACTATATTTATGGAAATTTGTAAAAGTTTCTGTTTTCTCTACAAATAAGCGAGTGAAATATATAATAGCTAATACTGTTGGATTTTTTATCCTCGCTTGCCCCTGTATGTAGGTTTTCACTAGAAGGAAGCAAAGTTTATTAACATGCAATATATGCTACCCCACTTTATGAGCGTCATTAATACGTGCCTATGCTGAAATGATTAAAGATGTGATTTTGTATTTATTTGTGAGAAGGAAGCAATGAACGTACAAGAACAAATACTAATCATAATTATTAACAGGAAATTATTAAATATATTGGGACATTATTACAACAGCGCCATGTAGTTCCGTGGTAAGCTACGAGGCTTGTGTTATGGATACCAGATAGTTGATATACTACACATATAAATTTTAAATACATACATATTATAAGTATAAACACCCATGACTGGAGTACAAACATTCGTGCTCAACAAATGAATGCCCCCAGCGGGACTCGAACCCGCGACCGCTGGCGCAGAAAGTAGGGTCACTACCAACTGCGCCAAACGAGTCGTCAAATTAATAATAATAATATACATCTTATCTGTTTAAATAGATAATAGTTACGAGTGTAACCAGACATAATATGCTATTGTGTGAGAGTTTCCCCAAATCACTAAAACTTTTTATAATATAAGTACTTTTTATAATTTACTAAGGATAAATACAAATCAAAAAAGTAATTTTTAGAAGAGCGAGATATGTAAGAAAAATATAATAGCATTAATAAGAAACGATTAAAGCAGATGGGACAAACAAAGAAAAGTTTGTTTAAAAATACATAATATATTACACTTAAAATAATCCAAGATATTATCTTCTATCCATATAGGAAGGAAGAAAACTTGATGATAAAGATAAGTACAATGTAAGGACGAAATATGAATGATTCTTGATAGTTGGCGTGTGAACTGTGAGGTAGATCGTCGCAGGCGCATGTAGGCGACGACAGCAGCCCTTATCTAGCACGTAGCACCCCCGCCCCCGTCCCGCGTCCCGCGCCCGCCTCCCGCACGTATCCTGCACCGGAAATGTAATTTTACCTCCACCGGGACATGTCCGCGGGACGTGCGTCGACTGCTGCGACACATCGTGACTGCTTGTTTTTTGTTGCTTCCTCCCTTCACACGCTAGTTAACCTCGTCATAAACTATAAAAATACGAATAATACGTTACAACCTGGTAGGCTAATAATGATAAATAAAAAAATATTATACTTCTTAATTTCGTCTTATTAAGTCTATAAAGCTTAAACAGCATATCTAATGCTGTTTATAGATAAAAATCTATCTCTTATTTACTTGTTTTCGAGATCTTCTTAGCAGTACTTACTTTTATAGAATTAAAAAAAAAACCATATCAATCGTGTTGAGTAGAGAAAGAGATAGAGAGAGCAAGATTCAGCGTTTTCTAAGCTAGTTGCTAGCTGCAAGGCGAACTTACTTACGTGTTAAAAACTTATCTAACCGACCAAAATGCAAAATATTATAATTTAAATATAATTATTGTTTAATTTTTTTCGACTTAACTTACTTATACTTATGAAAAAATCAAAATTAATGGTAATACGTAAATATAAAACATATTTAACTTGTAAATTCGCCTTTGCATAGCATTCTATTGTAACTTTGTTTTTTTACTTATATATTATATTTAAACAGTATTTATTATTTGCTATTATAACAATATTTATATTATTATTTAAAGACACTAACCCAGACCCCGCGGTGCGGTCACATCGTGGCAGGAGCCGAGCGAGAGCAATTCAGCCAATGGTATTTGGAACTTTATAAGGTTTATTATATAGAGGTTTCGACTAATGAAAAAACCTTCAATTTTTAAATAGTAGGTACACTTAAATCTAGATAAAAAAGGCTAGACCTGGAAACCAGTGACTAACAACTACTGTCCATTTAATCGTAACATGCTGTTTTTAATGAATGTCACTTGACAAAGAGCAAAAAATCTGGGTTTCAGTAACTATTTAGTTAAAAAATCTCATACATATTACGATTGATTGCGATTCTTTGATTGCCTTTGATATACTCGTATATAGTAATTTATTGCAAAGCTTAATACTTTCTTAGATTTACGCGAATATTCGAAATGAAACTATCTTTTCGGACTTTAGAGACTCTCCCAGTCTCTCCCGTGACCATGATTGCTGTAAAGCATTCGAAACGTCGCGGGGAACTAAAAATCAAAATAAATCCGGGACAAAATCCGAAAAGGTAGTTTCATTTATTGCAAAGCTTATTATAAATTGCAACATTCAAAGAATAATGCAATATCTATGTGGTTGTATCTATCAAAAATAACTATACTGTCAAGACGAGTACAGTGAAGTAGTCGAGAGCGCGCGGTGAGCGACAGCACGTAGCCGGGCCACTTCCAGCTAGTGTGTGCGCAGTTCTCTAATAAAGTCTTTGTACCAATCGTACGTAGGTACTTACCTATGTAACGATATTGTTACTAATGAAGTTTTATTTGCAAAAATATGAATATTCTGTCCAATATAGTAACACAAAACCGTGGTATTACTCATTTTTAAAATTGCAGAAACATTACTTAAAATAAAACTGTCTTTTCTGTTTTTTGTGGATATTTTGTTTTTTAGTTCCCAACGTTTCGAATGCTTTCCAATCGTCGAATTCAAAATTTAGTTTCATTAAATATTTTGATTACCTCATGCGAACCTAACACTACTTATCTAAAAATTGTTACGTAATTCTAAATATGCAGATTCATTTGACTTAAAATAAAAGAGCTGACTACAATACAAATAGTTTAAAAATAGTGTTATAATAATTTCATATGCAGATACGAAATATTGTTAAGATAGCCATAATTTTTTAAATATAAAAAGTGATACAAAAAATAGGCTGGAGTTGCGATCGGCCACCTGGCACGCATTAGCATTGTATTATAATGTGAGATGTACTCGCCACGGGCCACCGGCCGGTGAGGGCCGCGGAAAAAATATACGATTGTTAAAAGGCAAATTAATGAATTATTTAGCGTAGAAGCTAACTGCCAGAGCGACACGCTCTCGCGAGCTCCCGCGCTGACTTACGCGCGCAGCCTGCACTTAGTGCACATTGTCGATCCACGCAATGTCGCTGCTGCATACTGATCTATTAATATAAATAAATATTTTTACTCTCGCGTCGATTACGATGCGAACAGATAAACGCAGCGATACAACAACAAACCTTAACGTATTCGTGTTTAACTTTAATTTTATTAAAAGTGGACATTATGAAGTGTGAACAGTAGCTTATCTGCTAACAATTGTAATAAATTTGAATAAATACATGTCGATGTCTCCTCTGGCAGTCGCCCTCATTACTATGGATCTATAAACATGCCGAAATTGTGTGGGAGTGCTTTTTAAATGTTGCATTTATTTTGATGCCATAGGGTCTACATTCCCGCGACTAGGCCTTCCGAGGTGATGAATTCTTTGGTCCGCGAGGTTAGCAGTGATTGACGCGTCGCTCGCATCTGAATAATGCGACGCGGGCGAACTGTTTTCATGAATACCATGAATAGCCAACGCTCCTACTGCCTTCTTATTCGAGAAATTAATCGGAAATAATACCATTTATCGACATCGTATTATGGTTAATATCTACGTCTCTTCAATGACTGCACTGCCAGATATAGCGACCGACCTTGGCGACCAAGGTTTTCCAACAAAGAGTATGTAGCTGCCGCATGCCTGGTGCGGCTACTTGAGATTCCGCGTCGTGGCGTTCGACGAGTTATTACCGAGAGTGTCGATTGTGATTCCGCGGGCAACGTCGGCCGCTGCGCATACGCAAGCAGGACAACGCAGTGTTAGAAAACTCTACGTGCCCGGAGATACGTGTTCGAGCGCGGCGCGCTGCCCGGCAACAGGCGACCAGTCGGTGACCACTCCTCATGAACTACGATATGATCAGTGCCCGAATGAGGTCTTAACTGTTTTCTGCTTTTCAGCCATATCTCCACATACCAGCTCGTGCCTCATAGATAGAGGCAACAGCCTCGTAAACAACTTCTGATGTATTTGATATCAATGATTGATATTAAGTAGTGTTATTTATATCCCTGAAGTAGTCTGAAACAGTAACCGCAATTATGTTTAGAATGATGGAGAAAAGATTTTCGTGTATAAAATGTAATAATATACTCGTACTTACTTATTCTTACTTTACAATGTGTAATATAAAGCCAAGTTATTTATCACAAGCAGTACGATTTTAACAAAAAAAATATTTTCTAACGGTTTTCAGTCCAAGATTTTTCAGCAAGACACCTGAATAAATATAGAAGTTAATTTCATGAACTTACTCATGGAAGAGATATAAAGCGTAACTTGGACTTGTTGCCAGTTAAATGTTTGCATATTAAAATGTGAATAACAGTTTTAGTAGATTTTTTTCTTTAAAATAGTCCTTATGAAAATATTTTTCTAAAGATAGCAAGTTTAATTAGGAACTATTGTTATAGTCATAGTTATTTTTGCATTTTTTAATACAAACTGTAATCTCTACATATTTGTATAGTAACATTCTAACCGAGTCGAATCTGTACATTGAACATTTTTTGGAAAATCTAATTGAAATAGACATTACTATCGATATAGAGTTCTTAGAATTTTTGTCTGTCTGTCTGTGACCGCATCACGAGATAATCACTTGACGGATTTGGTATGATGTTAGCTGGTTATCTGGGTCAATATATAGGATACTTTTTACTGCGGAAAAATAACTCGTCTCTGAGAAGAATACAAAAAGAAATTTTATTTTTAAATTATTTAAATTTAAATATATGTAAATGTTTACAATTAAAATTTTATAAGGTACTCTGATGCCATTTTCAAAATTTTTTGTAAATTGTGGGTAGGCACTGTCTGTAACAAGTATATAAACCTATGAGACGTCAAATACCTTAGTCTCTCCCGTGACCATGATTGCTGTAAAGCATTCGAAACGTCGGGAACTAAAAATCAAAATAAATCCGCGACAAAATCCGAAAAGGTAGTTTCATTTTAAATTTCGAATATTCGCGTAAATCTAAGAAAGTATTATACAAAAAGAAAGTTAGAAATAAAAACACAGTTGCATTTACGTGTTTAGAACGCGGGCGAAGCCGCGGGTATTGCTAGTGTATACATAATGATCCATGGCGGTGGTCGCGGTCAGCGTTGTCATTGCGCATGTCCGTCACGTCGGGTGTATCTCGACTTCTCTATTATTTCCTTTTATTTTAGCGGGAATATCTCGTTCGTGGAGAAATGGATAAATATAGTCGTCTTTTCAAGAAGCAATGTTCTAACGTCGCGCGCTGAATTCCGTATTCTAACATGTCTTCGTGCTATGTTATTTCAAAGTAAATATTTTAGTATGAAATTTTGCTAATTGTTATTTAATTTTTTTACATATAAATATTTAATTTATGTTTTTCTACTACGACAATTATGTCTCTCCAAATTGCGTAGTATTTACATCGTTTTACATTGCTACAAGTTCTTAAATTTTTACTTGCTTTAAATACTCATACCTAGTTCGACATGTTAGTGATTGTAGTTCTATATATAATGAAGCTCAACAAATTAACATAATATAAAAAATCATCTTTTTTCACAGGATAATTATAGTTGATAGACAGATTTTCGGGTAGCACGAAAGCCCGATGACGCCATCACTATAGTTAGTATTTACCAAATGAGTCCAAAACATAACAAACACAGCATTTACAGTAACATGTACCAGTTAAGTACATTTAGACTAGCAGATCTGTCGCGGCGCGCTCGTCAGCCGTCAGCGGGTCACGTCGCTATCGCATCGCGCTGGCGCCGTACTCATGCAAATGCTCATCTCTACGCAGAGACACGTGGGCTCTTTGTACACCGCGAAACATAAAACTATGTATTTAAATATCCGCTTACTTACTATGTCTTGCTCTGCCCGGCTTGCGCTTAATCTTCATAATACATCGCACACAAATTAACCAATTATGATCGTATCTGGTATCAAGTATTGGCTTAGATGAAATTGAACGACGTGTTTATTTATTAAATAGAAATGTAATCTTGATATATAATCTCATTTCGAATCATATAAGAGAGTCATTGTCACAAGATATACTTTAAGGAGGCTCTTGTCACTAATGATGTTTCTACTCTTATTAAATTATATGTAATGGGTTGTACAAAGAAAATGTTGATGACTTGCCAGCTATATAAAATATATAAAATATAAATGGATTTATGGAAGCTTTATGAGCTTTTTCGTACGGAAAAGTATAAAAAAGCAAAGGAACCCTCGCTCTCTACTGATTCTTACGTTATACGAGTATTAGACAAATCTATACATCTATAAAATAAATAAAAGTGTTTGTTTTTCATTTTAAATTAACAGCTTTTCACTAAATACATATGAAAGAATAAGTTTGTCTGTCCAGTCAATGTCTGAAACGGCTGAACCGATTTTGACGGGACTTTCACTCGCAGATAGATACTGTTATAAGAAGTAACTTAGGCTACTATTATTTTAGAAATTCTATTTATTTTAACTAGTGGAACCCGCGGCTACGCTCGCGCTAAATACTCTACATATTACATACTACTACTACTACATACTACTAATACAAATGGTTCTGAATGGTCATAATTTATATGATTGATGTAGATCAATCACGTCAATGTACTCGTTTCAGTTAAGCAAATTCATAATCTTTATAACTGGAATGAATCGAACAAGTTGTGAGCTTAATTGTTGTTATCTCCGGTCGTCGATCATCTTCGCTCATTCACTGGCCGTATAAGTGCATTAATAAATATTGATCGCCTCAGTTGCAGTAGCTATCTAGTAAGTAAACCGAGATAGTTTGAAAAGTAACTATGAATTTCCACTTTCAATGAAGTGAATGCATACGTTTCTGCGAAGAAGTCAAAGAATATTATGATTATAATAATAAAAGCCATTTCCAGTTTTACAATCCATACTAATATTATAAATGCGAAAGTAACTCTGTCTGTCTGTTACCTTTTCACGCCTAAACCACCCAACCGATTTTACTGAAATTTGGTATGTAGATAGTTTGCATTCATGAGAAGGAAATGGGCATATTATTTTTTGGAAATTCAACCCCTAAAAGGGTTAAAAGGGGTGGCAAAGTTTGTATGAGAAAAATATTTTTAATGCACATTTTTGCATGAAACTTTGAATTATTGCTTTTTAGTACAAATGATGAAACACGTATTTCAGGGTTTTTCGAAATTCACCCCCATTGTGGGTTAAAGGGGGTGGCTAAGTTTGTATGGGAAATTTAATTCTATTGAAATATTTTGCGTGACACTGAAATAATGCTCTGCAATACAAATTAAGAGGGCCAGAACTTTAAATGGGGAATCAGTCCTTGGTACATTATAAGTAACAGTATATAAGCAAAAATGTTTATTTTATTCACTCTTAGCGCGAGCGAAACCGCGGGCACCGCTAGTTACACATAAACAAAAGAAAAGATTTAACTATTATATGTTTCTTCAATTACAATTTTTGGCTCAGTTTGTAGTGACCCTGCTTGCTGCGGCAGAGGTCGCGGGTTCGAGTCCCGCTGGGACCATTTATTTGTTGAGCACGAATGTTTGTAATCTAATCATGGTCTCTATTAACAATATGTATGTATTTGTACATATATGTGTAGTGTTTCAACTATCTGGTCTCCATTGCAGAATACAAGCCTCGCAGTTTAACACGGAACTAGATGGTGCTGAGTGTAATAACGTCCCAATATATTTCATTATACAAGAAAATATATTTTCTCAAATTTTATTAATGTATCACCATCTACCATCTCGCTGGATCTAGCTGCTCCGGAGGTCATGGGTTCGAGTCCAATATGGTACCTATGGCCTTTCACACTTCTTATTAGCTCTAGCATGTTATAAATGCGAAAGTTTTTGCTTGGTTAGTTGTTGTTCCATATAGACACGAAACAAAGGGTCGGCGTGATTTTTTGCATTAAGATAGTTCACGGTGCAGAGAGTGTCATTGGCTGCTTATTATCATTCGACATGAAATGATTCTCGTGAGATATGAGTATTGAGTATTCAGCAAAATATTTTTAATATTCGTTAGATGTCGGTAAGGTTAAGAGCAAAACACGACTGGTCGTTAGTTTATAGAATAACTAGCGGAACCCGCGGCTTCGCTCGCGCTAAATCTAGGAATGAACCCAAGCGAAGCGAGGGTGAGTCGCTAGTACAAAATATTTAACAGGGGCTGCAGTGTATAATTAAACACATTTTATTTATTTAAAATTTAATTATATATAATGTTACAGCGTATACTCATTATATATGCCTCAGATTGTATTCATAATAATAAGATAACAAAACTTGGTTATGCTTTAACTCTTCTTTATCCACCAAAAATATTAAATAAATATTCAAATAATAATAAGTATTGTGTATCAGTGGCGAAGAATGAAATTTTAGCAGAGGCCTACAGTTTAACCTACAGTTTTATAAAACAATTCACAAAAATAAAGAACGTAATCGTAATAATTTTTCCTTTTCATATTAAGGCAATTATCATTATTTTTTTAAATATATATAATATATATAAAATATTATAGCAAAATACAATTAACACTCACTCAAATTGAATAATAAAAATATTATTATTTTTAACAGTATATTTTACAAACGAAGTACGTTTTAAGGATTTTTTATATATAAAATACCGCCATCTGCTAACATCTGTTTGAACGACTTCATCTTACTGAAGAGATTGATTTATTATTATTTATCAAGTGAACTACTAAATTAAACGTAATATATGTACATAGGGGGGTTTATTTATTATATTTCAAATTATATTGGTTGTTAAATTACCTAACGCTTTTAAAATAACTTAAGCATAATTTCACTTGAAACACAAATTAAAGGAATAATAAACATGAAAAACAAACTGAATTATTACATTATTAATTATTACATAAAATGTATTAAGTTAAATTCTAAATATTTTTATTAAAATATGTGACCTGCACTTTATTAGTTTATTAAAAGTTACGTAAAATGTAAGAAATGTAACCTTCTGGCAACACAGGTGTCATCCGATGTCAGTGACGTTTCGCTTGAGTGGCCAATATGGCGACTGCGATTTGTCTGTTATCACCATTAGAATTAAACGAAATACTCGACAATCCGAATTTTGCGGATATATGTTGTCGACTCGAAATGTTTATTTTTTCATGTTTTATTATTCAGCTAAGGTTTCGATCGAGTCTACCGTACCCCTTCACGGAATTATTAATATAGATTAGGGCGACAGAAGCGAGAAAAACTATCATTCCAATAGATTTCTGCTTTGACATAGTAATTTAACTTCATATCTAAAAGTGTTATCTGTCAAAAAAATATAATTTTATAACCAGTAAAAGAAATGAACATTAATAATTTTGTCTTCGTTCGATAGAATGTTATTGTAGTGCTCTGTAATAATCGCTATAATATTATTACCCGTTAGAAAAACTACGCGAGCCCCCACAAAGCTCAGCTTTTTTGCTAGTATTTTATAAATAAGTCGATAACTTATTTGCTTCGCTCGGGTATGTCACCTTTACAGTTTACGTACAGTTTTAACGATTAGTGAAATCCCATACGAAATAAACAATTCTAGCTTTTCGATTTTCCTGTTGTTTTTTCAGGCTTTCCCCATATTTCTTTATACTTAAACACACCTGACACACCCCGAACTAAACAAAACAAAAAAGTTTTTTTTGAGTTTTAGCGAGACTAACGAATAAAAATTGTTTTTACTGATATACCTATACATAATATTTTTTTAATATCCTTTTGCAATTTTTAGAGATATCACAGCACATACATACAAATAATATAACGATACCTCACAATAGTGCCTGTTTTTAGGACTTAATAATGAAAATATGAGTTTGCACGTCTTCTTACCTTAAGACAGCAGGTGGATGCTCTATAATTGTCAGAACAAGTGTTCTTCCTAAATATGATGTGGTTTGTGTAAACTGGTATGTTTCATGTATAATGAGGTAAGTAGGTACTGGTAAAAGATATAATTAATTACCTCCATAAATGAAACTATACGTTTAATAAGTAGTTCTACATCGAGTCGTTGCATCCACTAGTTTTGGAACAAATTTTAGAGTTTCAAAATTTTTATTTTTGGTACATCAATTTTAAACATAATTATTTCTCTAATACAATACCAAGTATTAGAAAATAAATATTACTACCTATCGAGGATTACATTCATTGCGGGTGCAGTAAAACAGTACCTTTTCTTATTGGTTATTAGCGACTCATCCTTGCTTCGCTCGAGTTCGTTTCTAGGTACCCACTTTAGTATGAAAATTTTACTAACTTTGAATGGCTGACCTATTTATAACTAATCAAAAGCCTAAAAAATAAGTTTCAAACTTCTAACTTTAAAAATGACATAGTTTACATATAAATTTTAATTCCCTATTTCGATACTTGAATCCTTGAAACGTAGTCATTTCTCAGTCTCTACGACTACCTGTGTATCAAATTTCATTTGGATCGGTTCAGTTGTTTTGGCGTGCAAGCGCGACAAACAGATAGACAGAGTTACTTTTGCATTAATAATATTAGTAAGGATTTGCTAGCTTCTATTATTACTAGGTAAATATTATTAGCTATATATTTACTAGTACTGTTCATATACATAATAGAGATGTAATAACATGTGGTTTGGCAACTTGTTGCTAAGTTCAATTTCTAGTTGGCTACTTTAAGGTATTAAGGTAAAAATAATTAGGTTAAATAAAAAAATATGTAGGTGTCATTTTGATCAATTATATTTCGATTTGTATCGTTTTTTTTAGAATTTGTTGTAAATTTCTCAAGCGCTTCCTGGCGTCGGAATAAGTTCAAAATTTCATACGTTTATGATATATTTTTTATCTATAAAATTGGGCAGGTGGGATTTGTAGTATGTAGGTAGCTAATTTGTGAAGGCATTTCGTCAAGCCAGCGCAGTCGGGACCGCATTCCGACCCGCCATTTTTATAATTCCTGCCAATTGCCGGCGCAGCTCGCGCACCACTTAATGGACATGAGGTCGCAACGAGTATACTATCTCTATAAGTATTATATTATATACAGAGTTTTAAAAAGTTACAAAATATAAAAAAATGTAGGTAGCTTATTAGTGCTCGCTATTTGCTTTGGAGGCTTAGAATGCTAATTAGTTTGCAACAAAGAAGTTTTCCATATATTTAATGCTAGAAAAAATCGTTAAAACTGTAAATTGATCTAATTGGCTAGCAAAAAAAAACCATTCCCATGAAACCATGGAAATTGCACTTTCAAGAGATTCTTGTTGCAACAATGTTGTTTGCAAATGTTATTACAATTGACTTTGTAGAATAAATTTCACATTAAGAAAATTATTGCATTTTATTGCATATTATTTTGATAGAATTTGTTAGTAATTTGAATTGACCTTGTCGTCAACTCAAACTAACTGTATAATGTCTATTGTATCAATAAAAATAACATTAAAATATAAATTAAAATAAAAAGTTATTTTACGGCAATTTGCTCCAACAATTCATAAGTAATACCTACATAACTAGTATAGATGAAGCAATAATTTTTAGGTTAGCTTGGATTGAACTTTTCCATCTCATGTAGCTGTAGTAATGTTAAATTGGCACAGTTTCTATGTCTACAAATATTTTGTAATATCAATGCAGAAAATTCAATTGCTCACAATTAAAGGGCTAATTAGTATAGCGTATATGTCACATAGCGAATAAAATTTGACCTAAAACTCAGAGGTTTAAGTTTTGAGCTCAACACAGTACAATTATAACAATAACTAAAAAAATTAATTAATATAATTCTTGTTTTTTTTTATATTGAACAGACAACAAGATCCGATGACGACCACACCGCGGTGGCTCTCCGCGGCCGGCGTGCTTCGTGGTTGAGAATTACACACATTTTTAGGCAAATCAATCAGCATTCAGCATACACAATACACATTCGATGTATTACTTCTGACTTATAAATCGATACTGTAGTTGAATAATTTTACTTCATGTTATATTATTTGATTTTTTTCTAGAAAATAATAAATCAATATAATATCAATATAATTTAAAAGTGGTAGTGCCATGCTTGTTACCTTCGGGTAGCAGCCGAATGGGCCGGCACGCCCCGTATAGTACCACTCTCTCACAGGAGACCGGCGTGAAGTGGCAGCTATGCTGTCGCGTTTCGTCCGGTGAGTGAGAGTCCGGGAGGCCCACTCCCCATCCCTCTTCCCGTCCTTCTCACTCCTTCTTCCCTCCCTCCCTTTCCTGAAAGGCCGGCAACGCATCTGCAAGCCCTGTGGTGTTGCAGATGTCCATGGGCGGAGGTGATCACTTACCATCAGGTGAGCCTCCTGCCCGTTTGCCCCCTTTGTCCTATAAAAAAAAAAAAAAAAAAATACAAAATAATAAGATTACTTACTTTTGATATAACTTATCGAGGTGTAGTCAGGTAAGGAATTAACAAGTTTATCGTGTAGGTAGAGACAATTTATGTCTTCTCCATCTCTATCATTATGTTATTCATCTCAACTGTGAACCCACAGGAGAATTGAATTGACAATTAGTTGACCAGCAGTTAAAAGATAATTATTATAGAGTATTAAAAAGATAATTATTATATATAATTATTATATTAAAGATAATTATTAATATACTAAGTATTAAATAGTAATATTGAAAGATAGAGACAAAATATTTTGAATAACTTAAGTATTTTTACATCCTGCTATTAAGTTACACGCCTTAAAACTTAACAATATTATTATTTTTTACTTTAAAGTTAACAATAGTTATGTTGATGTACGTAAAATTGTTTCTATTGAAAATATTTTATGTTTTGGGAAATTTCTATTACGACAATTAATCTCTTTACCACTACCTTACTTATTACTTCTATATTATAGTACAAAATTAGTGTGTTCGTAATGTAATTACGTATCCTACACACTACATAGGTGCATAATATTTCCTTTTATGTTAGAAGCAATTGCACCATGACCGGAAGGAAATACTATACGGGATTTCGAGAAGCATATGTATCCATTGATCCCTTGACTACCATATTCTTTAAAAGAAAATCTGTAGGCTCAATTTAGATATAAGATTAACAAATCTTAATTTAAAAAAATCTTTGTAAATTATAAATTTGTGGGTTATAATTTATATCCCATGAAAATCAAAATGAAAACATATGAAAAAAATCAATACTTTTAAGTAACGGGGTGACTGTATTGTAGATATAATTGAAGCGTAGGCGGAGGCAGTTAATATGCGTAAATCATACCAGGTGATGGCAATTTAGCGAGACCATACAGCCGCCGCCGCCGCGCCCGCGCCGCGCCGCCTGGCCGCTGGCGGCCGCACATTGCCTACGCGCTCTCCTAATTATCCTTATATCATTGCTATATTTAAATTAATAATATAAAATAAAATATGAATACTTACAAAGGTATTATTATAATAGTTAAAATTTGTATGCTATAAAAAATAAATTACTAAATTATAACAGTGACTAGCGAATCTCCCCATCAAGCGAATTATGGAAGCAATCTTATCACAGTTTCGTCCTTAGTGAAAAACTAGAACAAATCAATTCGACTGTAAATTTTTCCGACTTATAGTAACACAGATGCTATTTCAGACTATAATCTATCTATGTTCCAAATTTCATCCAAATCTGTTCAGCCGTTCTGGCAACAAGTATCATAACTCTCAAAATTGTAATATTTTAATTGATAATACATTTAATTTTGGCGATATTCGAGAGTAATTAATGCTTTTTTTTTATTATAGTTGGGAAAGAGTAATTAATGCTGCTTCAAATAAAAACAGCATTTCATAATGAATGATCCATAAACACATTACACATATTTGATCATAGGTAAGGTATGTAAGGTATAGGGTAAGGCATAAGTTTCAGTTCTAATAGTGACATACCACCAGTAAAAGATATATTGCTACTTCAAATTATTAACAATACATGCAATCACACGCAATCTGTGATAAAACGCATAGTGTTAAGATATTTACGGTTTTAAAAATATCTCAAGCAATCTTATTCGATTATCGGATGCCTTCACCGTACACTCTGTTGGCATTCAGCAGTCGATGAGCCGTCATTGAGCTACATCCGATCCCCAGAACTTATAATAACAATAAGATAATGATTTTAATTCGGCTCCCGGCCGCGCGGAGATCGAAAGTGAATTTATTTCCAGCCTCGAGTCGGGAGTCGTCATTAGGGTGACTACTGTTCGGATCTTACCGTTTCATATTTATTTGGTATTTTGTAAAAATATCATGTACTTCACTTAACACATAGACTTACAAGTCACCAAATTGGTGTTTGTGTTAGGAGAGAGTTTTGTCTTTTCATTTCAATTTTTTGCTCCGTATTCATACTGATAGGTAATATAGGTACTACTACTAAAAGTAATTTGCTTATTCTTCTTTCACATGGAAACGGGAAAGCAGATTGTTAAATTTTTTTTGTTATCCGTTAAGTTAAATTTGCACGTAAATAAAATAAACATTTTTTTACTACAGGAAAATATTTCATTTTCATGGTAGAACATATAACAAAATTTATTCAACGGGAATTTCAATGTTTTTTTTTTTATGGGACAAAGGGGGCAAACGGGCAGGAGGCTCACCTGATGGTAAGTGATCACCTCCGCCCATTGCCGGCCTTTCAGGAAAGGGAAGGAGGGAGAAGGGAGAAGGATGGGAGTAGGGATGGGGAGTGGGCCTCCCGGACTCTCACTTACCGGACGAAACGCGACAGCATAGCTGCCACTTCACGCCGGTCTTCTGTGAGAGAGTGGTACTATACGGGGCGTGCCGGCCCATTCGACTGCTACCCGAAGGTAGCAAGCATGGCACTACCACTTGAAAAATGGTAATGGTAATTAGTAATTACTATTTTATATTGAGATAGGGAATGGTCTCGAGAGGTAAATATATATAGTTAGATAATACGTGGGTATTCTAGTATGGATATATAATATTAATATTTCCTGCAATACAGTTTTTACTAGCGCAGGAGCTCAGGAGTTTCATTGTAATGTACCTACTGTTAAAATATGTCAATAAATAATTATTTCTTTATTTATTTTTTATTTAACCAATGCAAACTTCTTGCACTGTGAAAAGGTGCTTCCTTTCCCACAGTGCTACAGATGTCACTTTTAATTTAAGCCTAAATGTAAAAACACCAAAATGTTATTTACAAAATACAGTTTTAGACCTAAAGCAAAATATATTATTAATATTAGTTTAAGTTATTAGTAATAAGTGTATTAGTCCCGAGCAGCACGCAGCGTGGCGACCCTGGCCGGGAGCTGCTCAGCTACTATTTGATTCCACTCCGCCCACTAATTATATTCTTATAATATAAACTCTGTTTTTAACCGCCACCGCTCATATACAAACCTTTCAATTTTTCTTGTAACTCAAGCAACATATAACCTTATAAGCAATACATAAGGTTTACATTCGTCTTGTGTATGAGAAATAAAATTGACATTGCACAAAATTCAAACACGACACAGTAGCCTAAGTGAGGAGAAATTGCAGCTAAAAATGATTAACATAGCAAGCGTGTTATTATTTAAACTACTTATACCTTCTTATTATTGATAGTAGATATTCTCTCATAATTAAGTTAATTTTTTTCCTATTTACGTTACGACATTCGTGAGCGAAGCACTCGGCTGTAGATTCACAGAGAACGTTGGGATTCAGTAGTACCTAGTAATTTAGACGAACTTTTTCTTGTGGTCGTCAAATTAATAAAAAAATTATAGGTACTAATAATAAAATTCTAAATGAGTCGAATGTATAGAATATTAATTATTTTTTCGAAAACCTTATGGAAAAAGTATCATAATCCATACAGAGAGCGAATCCAAGTTTTTGTAATTTCAGCCTGTCTGTCTGTCTGTGACGACATAACAAAAATATCACTGGAATGGACTGAGGTTTTGATGAAATTCGTTATGATCATAGATGGTTACCCAGTTTACCGTAGAGGTACTTAACTACTAGAATACTGCGGGAGATCCCATTTCTGAGAAGTTTATTTTTGTGATGTTGTCGGTACACGATAGTAATTAAATTTGTATTATAAGATAATTGCTACATTTTGAAAGATGTCATAAGTAGGAAAATAAAAAAAATATAATATATGGTAAAGATTTACAATTTCGATTTGTTCTATATAACCTTTACTATACTAGTTATTTGCGTAACGATATTTAAATTTTATACTAACTGTATCTGAATAACTATATAATTGTAATTAGTTTTTTTAGATATTAATTATACAATTTAATTTGTGTATCTACAATCTACATACATTTACACAAATTATATTAAAATCGTTTTTATTGTACCTAATATTTACATTTTTATGCCAGCGATATAAAAGTTTATTAAACGCTTATGTCGACGATGGTCTAAAAGGAGACAAAGTCCTCGTGAAAGTTCTGTTTTCTTTAGTTATTGTTTTTAGAAAACCATGGAACTCTTAAATTTTCTATAACTAAATGCTTAAGTAAATGTCTTGGTGTATGTAATGGTGTAGTGGCTAGCATGTACGGTCACACACCGGGAGGTCCTGGGTTCGAGTCCCGGGTCGGGCTAAGTTCAGTTATTGAGTCTTTCTGTTTCGTAAGCCTCACTAACAGCTAGGAGTTGGGGAGTTGGCGGTGTGTCATACCCGTGCCTCGGAGAGCACGTAAAGCCTTAACTCTCACTGGTCGTATCGAGTCGTCCCAATTCGGAATATGAGAGTGATAAGGAATAGACACTGCACTTGTGTCTTCGCATACACTCGAGCCCTATAATATCTTCCGCGCAGATGTCAATGAGATTGACCGCCGCCGTGGCCGGATTCGGTCGGGAGGACATCAAGTAATTAAACCACGATATTGCCGGCGCCAAAACAGATGCATGAGCGCATGACATCAATGCATTGGTGAGATAAATGATCTTTTTATATATATTCTCGTTGGATATTAAAGGATACAGTCACCTCCAGTTTGCTACGTCTATCTGTACGAACGGATGCGAAGTACAACCTCTTATCATGTATCCTATCTCGTGTCAGTACACCTCGTACTACTTACTATTTGTCTCTCAACGAAGTAGTAACATATGATATGTAACAGAAAGGCCCTAATAAGCAACGATATATTACACCGGCGGGGCAGTTGTAAGGCTTTTAATAATAAATATTAAAAATCCTGAGCTGACGTTGCGAAATTGCCGCACATTTATCTTCCCGTAAAATTAATGTCCCAATATGTAGGGTATTAACACCTTCATCAGATAACGTGCTCTTTCAAACTCGGACACGCAAGACCACAGTATATTAGCGTGGTCAAAAACCGAGGGTCCAGCGTGCCGCGGAGGCTACCGAGCTTTTTGTTGGGAAACGCCTTACATCATTTAGACGCGCGACCACGCCCCAATTATCAGGATGAACGCTTAAACATGTGTCGTTTACTGCAAAGTAATAATGCCTGGAATACTTGCGCCGGCGCACAATAAGTTGCACTTTTTGAACTGTCTATGCATATGAATTACATATTCTAACTCATTAATTAACCTAAATGTTGACACCATCTTACACTTTACCTGTCGGTATTATACATCTTATTCTGGGTAAATTTACATAAAATAATATATAACATACCTCCCGCTGGAGGTATTCATTTTTGTGACGAGCACTTGTAGGTATTCGTATTTGTACTCCAAACGAGGGTGTGTTTATATTTATAATAAAACTAGCGGACCCGACAGACGTTGGTCTGTCCACATATAAATTTTTTATAAACTTTTCCTCCCGGTGAAATGTTTTATTACGCATTCGCAAAACAACATTTACTTCGCACCTCCCAGTATGTATTCAATGATTTAATTACCATTGCACGCACCATGGCAACGGTAATAACATGATACGTCAAACGCCATTAATGTTATAAAGATTTTTTTTAATTTCCTTTTTTTCCGCACCACTTTCATATTTATTCACCTTTAAAACATTCCCTGGACTTCCACAAATAATTCAAGACCAAAATTAGCCAAATCGGTCAAGCAGCCGTTTTAATGCTATGTCGTGACAACGGAAAACGGGTTTCATTTTTATATATATAGATTATGTATTTATTTAACGTTATATATGTGTAGTTTCACAAGCCTTGTAGCTAACCATGGAACTAGATGTCGCTGTGTGTTTCAAATCTCGACATATTTGTTACATATTATGTAATTATATTGTAGGTTTGAAAAGTATAGGTACAAAATCATTATACAAGTTTTTTGGTACCAAATTCTAACTATGTAAAAATAAATTAGCTGTGCAATTTTTTTTGGTCAACCTTAATGGGAATATTTATGTTATATTATGAAATATTATAGAGTAGGCGCAGATATTGAGAATTTAATGAGAAAAATACCTACCAATACTTGAACTCAATACCTTAAAAACTTTAGTCGCACTTTTTAGCCACACGAATTACTTAACATTAACAAATATTAATATACGTGTATGTGTATGCAGCCTTCTTAACGTCCCACTGTTGCGTACGAGCCTTCCACCATGCTGGTCAAGTGCGGGTTGGCGAATTGCATATGTAATTCGCCAACCCACACTTGACTTCGAAAACTTGTTGGAATTTCTCAGACATAGAGGTTTCCTCACAATGTTTTCCTTTACCGTACGACAAGCGGTAAGCATGTTAGGAATTGGTTCGCACATCAAGGGTACAGGGGCAAAACAAGGAATGTCACATAAAATTAAAAAAAGTTGAAAAGTATGGGAACATTAAGATTTTCGATCGATTGCAATGTAAATTAAACAAAAACAATTTGTGACATTCCTTATTTTGCCCCTGTACCCTTCAC
This sequence comes from Boloria euphrosyne, assembly GCA_951802675.2. Lineage (NCBI taxonomy): Eukaryota > Metazoa > Arthropoda > Insecta > Lepidoptera > Nymphalidae > Boloria > Boloria euphrosyne. The sequence goes on from OX637876.1 coordinate 313,273, forward strand.
ATGAAAACATCAGAGGTCTAGCACCCAGGGTTCGAACCCGCATCAGTCGCTTATCCAAGCGAGCGCTTTACTACTGATCTACCTGTATAATATTAATATATAAAGTATAAACCCTCAAATTGTACCTCATTTGACTATTCATAATATATTAACATACATTAATTACTCTACATTAAAAGTTTGAACAATTAATGTATTACCACTCAACAAGCGTCACGTATTAGCATATTATATAAGTTTATGAATTATAGATATTGAAAATTGAAAGTTCAGTCAGTTATGGCATTCACGTCATCTTCCCGTAACGTGAACACAATACGAGATTGTAAGTCTAGTATGAAGTAGTAATATTAAAAAAAGTGATTACTACGATAGCAGAGTATAACATAACAATATTATACGACATCGTAGTCCTATTTATAGTATAACATACTTATGCATATATATTCTCAATTAACTTTATTGTACGCTAGATCAACATTATGCGTAGTGCAAGCGTGCCAGCTTGTTAAACTGGAGGTTATAGGTACGATCCCTCTTAAAAGAAATATTCACTTCATATACCTATATAGTTTATTCTGGAGTTAATTATCTTAAGTTTGCATCTATTCTGTAAAATGGATATAATTACTGTTGTATATTATGTTAAGAATAGGAGGAATTTTAAGTGATATAGATATTTTATTATTTATACAAAAACTACAAGAATTTAAATTTTAACTAGATTGAAGAATTATTACTCATTCCTATTCTTTTATTTAAAAAAAAAACCTATTTCCTTTATTTTTTAAATCCTAAAATTATTTCACGTTTCACTTCTCACCTAACTGTCATCTATATATATTAAAATGAATTTCTGTTCGTTAGTCTCGCTAAAACTCGAGAGCTGCTGGACCGATTTGGGTAATTTTGGTCTTGAATTATTTGTGGAAGTTCCGAGAAGGTTTAAAAGGTCAAGTACCCAGAGACGAACCCGAGCGAAGCGAGGGTGAGTCGCTAGTTAATAATAAAAAAATGATTTCCTTTAAATATTATTTAAATGTGAAAGTTATGAAAATATGAAATGTCGTGACTCTCCCTGTTGCGCGAAGGTCATAGGTTTGATTTTACCACGGAGATTTAATTACTCCTTTCGGGCTAAAGCTCAATCTAAAAGATCTGCGTCCTATAAGACTTTCTTTAAAAAATAACTTTCTTTACACAAACCTTTCTTTATCACAAAAGTCCAGCCACCACTAGTGAAGTGGTGTATCATACTGATGATACCTTAAAGAAATACATCTCGAGTACGTTATAATGTCTTTATATGACGAAGGAAAGGAAACGGAAATTACAATTTTTCTTCCAAACTAATGTAAATATTTCAGAGGGTTAACGTCGGTTCTCATTAATGTACCGATCCGAAGTTTTCCGAACCACAGAGAGAAATGATATAGCGTCCATACAATGCGATTTTGATCAATAGACATTACTTATATTTTATCGAAGAAATATATTTTTCTAACTGTATTTTTAAACTTTTGCACCTATTAAAGAAAACCAAAGGAAGGAACGCCGTAATCTCTCTCTAATATATAAAAATCTCGTGTCACAGTGTTTGTTATCGGATTCCTCCGAAGCGGCTTGACCGATTTTTATGAAATTTTGTACATTTGGTTGGTCTGAGAATAGGTCGTAGACTATTTTTTATTCCCTTCCCATATATGATAAGGATGGCCTCTCGAGATTTTTTATTTTTCAACCAAATATCTATTTTTTATTTTTTTATTATTTGGCATAAAAAAAATACTTATACCCCTATTTTCTATCCTTCTACTACCAATCCTTATTTTTAATAGTGTTAATAACGCGGATGGAGCCGCGGGGATTGCTAGTATATAAATTGTGTCACTAACGTATATAATATATAATTATAGGTACCGCCAGGTAGGTACGTATTATTAGACTATCAAAGGTTAAACTTTAAAAATATTTTGAAATGTGTTACTATTCTTATATTATACGAGTACAAATATAATAGGTACATTCTTATAGATCACTCTTTTTTTTAGATTTTTAGAGTTGTTTCATTTTCAGTTTTAAAACTGTCATTATACTTTAAGTTCGAATTTCGTTTTCGTATTTCTTTTTTACAGATTGTGAAATATTAGATAAAATTGTGAATTGTAAATATGGCTTATTTTCAGGACGCTTTAAGCTATCTAAGAACAAAGCGGGGAAACCTAAGCATTTAGGTATCCTAAAATTTTTTATGCAAAGTAATTTTGAAGTGGTGAGTACTTACGCTTTTTATTTTAAATTGTTTTAAAAAATGATAAAACTATTACAAATATAGAATTTTATCAAAAACTTATTTTCTTCCAACATTAGGTACAGTAACTTAATTTATACAAAAAAAACAGTTTTTAGTAATTTTTTCATTACATAAGCGAATTTTCTTCGATCTGAATAACTAACAAAAACATCTTTGATACCTCGAAAAACCGAAATTGCATAACTTATAGTCTAAGCACTAACAAGTAATCAACTTTAAATTTCATTACCTTATATACAAAGAATCTGTATCCCAGTTTAATATTTCGATTTATAACATCGACGGCGGCGGTGCACCGCCGCGGGCTGCCGCGGGTTCGATCCCGACACGGGTATTGACTCGTAACCGCAGTTATTTAATGACCACACGCAACAAGAATGACTAAATCTAATTTCGGTGCATAAATGCTAAACCCTTTTGTGTGTCTTAATAATAATATTGTTAAAGGGCAACGTGAGTCAGAGATATTGTACATTTTAACTCACTGAGAGTAGAGAGATCTCAAAAATTATCTATTTGCCTGCAGTAAAAAAGTTGACCTGGATAACAAGCTATCATCATATACAAATTCATCAAAATCGGTTCAGTGGTTTTCTCTTGATGTGGTCACAGACAGACGGATAAACAGATATAAAAATTCTAAAAACTATCGATCTGACCTCTGTACTGATAATAATGAGTACTTCAATAAGATTTTCCAATAAATATTCAATGTACAGATTTGACTAAGTTAGAATTTTATTATACGTAATATGCTTAGCAAGTGTTCACAGCCTGTGTGTTTCGACTGGCCCATATCAGTGTCAGAGGATTCCACCTAATTTAAACATCTAGGAACACCTTTAGGATGTTTTCTCATCAATTGTATGTATTTCAAATGCTTTCAAATTGCTGTATTCACATATCTAAATATTCAAAATATATATATTAAGTGTATTTAAATTAACAGAGTAATAGTAGAGAGACACTATCTTATTCGAGCTTCATTCATTTATAGACATGAAATTGTTAACTGCCGTCTTGTTAGATTAAGAAGGTACCTAATTAAATTCATCAGGCCAATTTGTATTTTCGTCAGTAGGTACATATAAATAAAATTGAAGTGTCTGTTTTTAATTTCAAATTAATAGCTTTTCACTAAATGCATATGAAAGTATATACGGTAGTTAAATCAAAATATCAATTTATAAAATTTCTGTCGGTGTGTTTGACGGGACTTTCATTCGCATATAGCTAATGTTATAAGGAGTAACTTAGGCTACTTTTTAATTAATATTCCATGAAACTTTTATACACCATGAAAACTAAACTAAACTGAACAAATATTAAACTTTTAACGCCTTTACTTCCAAAGAAAGTGAGCGTAGCCAGGGTGAGCTACTAGTATTAACTAGGTATATTAGCAACTTGCTCTCGCATCCATATAATATGAGCTTTCTTCTGTGAAAGAGAGACAAAAATGCTAAAAGATGTGTTTTTCTTAAAAGTACCATATATGCATATTATTACATATTGAAGAATTGTAAGACGCTGTTATAAAGAGCCACTTCTACTTTAATTATTATTGGCATAGATATACTTAATACTTTTTTAGGCTTACGCGAATATTTACTTCTATTTGCATAGATAAATAAATTTTATTATAAAATATTGTTATAAATTATAACATTTTTAGCTAATTTTGCTTATTCTATTCCGTTTAGAACTTACTGCCTCTATCCGTCCAGTCTTAATGCGACCTGTTCATCAAAAAAAGGTCATAGATATTATTTTACAGTTGATAACTCAAACATACAGCCGAATTGAGTACTATTTTTTGATATTGAGAATATAAATGTACGACACAATATTATGGTATCACAGTGAGAGCAAGAGCGAGGGCGGAGAGCGCGGCGAGGGAGATCGGACACGTGGCTTTTTTGTCCGTCTGTCGCTCAAGAATTAATAGCGCTTCGATTCAGATGCGATTTGAAAGTCAATCGGCAGTTTTTACAGCGGGCGTAGAGGTCGCGGGCCTTATACATATTAGATCTCGTATGCAAACTGATTGCGTCAAATTTAGGAAACTTCGTGCCGATAATGTGTTTTTTTGGTAATTGAATTATTCATCGTTTCCTGTCCAAGTGTACAGGTAAGAAAAAAATATAAAGCTTTGCGATAACATCGCGCTGCTTTTAAATAGATTTGTGTGAATTAGCAAGTGAAATTAACGAATGTGATTTACAGTGATGGATATCTCTGACGTCTGAGACAGCCATAGACACTTATAAATTCGAATAAGAATGCATAACATTTTTAACTATAGGTAAGCACATTTCTTGTGACACGAGATTTAGTTAGATGAAAAACGTTACGTATTACGTACGTTCGTACACTTGTAAGAAATATTACTGTTTTAGAATATTCCATATATGGCATATAATGACACGAATATATTATTTGATAATACTTGTCGCTATAATTGTTTGATTTTTTAAATTATTTATCATGTAAAAGAAGCGTCAAAAGCTTTTAGAGACAAATTACCAATAAATATATAAAAAAAACACTTTCTATACGTAGGTATATTCCATGCTTTTACATAATGTTAAAATAGAAAAAATAACTCTCTTATTTATGTTGCTTTCTAGGTGTACTTATTATGTTATGATAAGTTAACTACTAGACTGAGCCCGAGACCATCTTTGGTCTTTGGTCGGCAAACAAATATCACGCTCCGCATAAGCATAATATGAGTTAGGGAGCGAATGAATACTTTAGATATCTTGTCCTGTTCTTTTAGATATGACTGTTAAAGTGGACATCTTTTCCAACAAAAATTAATTCATAAGACTTTTCTAAGGATTAAGGTAATAGCATAGCAAATGGTCCACGAGTGAGCGAGGTGCGAGGGCGGAGGAGCAGTGAGTAGATGGTATCTGCGTCTGCTCGGAACGAATCGATCCGCCGCGCGCGCAGCAAATTGAATACCATTTTACGCAACCGACAGGGAAATTTGTGCGCCGTCCTTATATAATTATACACCTTGCTTTTGGCTTATTCCATACATTTTAATACTTTGCACTCCATACGAGTAAGATTGAGCAGGAATTTTGATACTACGGTGTAATTTTGGCTCTTTCAAGTGAAACTAAATAACACTTATCGCAACTGGTGTTTGTAGAAGTAAAATCCGAATTAAAAAGTAATTGTATAAAATCGCCAAAGGAGAGATGAATAGGTACCAGGTACCTATATCTTTTTGGATGTTTTAACGGATTAATTTTGACTTTTAGTTCTAACTTTTATAGAAAGCTCCGAAAACTTTGTATTATTTTAAATATTTATTAAAATATTCGCGTAAATCTAAAAAAGTAAAGAACTATATGGATCATCTAAATAAATTCAATTTAACATAATTTTAGATAGCACAAAAATAAAATTCCACTTAGAATTTGTTCAACTTTGAAAACAAGAACTTAATAACGATAAGTCATCATGTAAAAAAGTATAGTAACCAAGCTGCCCTAATACTAAAAAACAATGACTGTTGTGTACAGAATATACTCAGACTTTAGTTGTTGAAAACTCAATTTGTCTCTGCTCTTCACGCATAGAGTAGGTAAAGAAGGCATTTTTACTTAATTTTGTGTAGACTTTAAACCAAACTTCTTACAACAGAAAAATCTATTAATACTACACGAAATCACAAAAGTCGTCAAAAGTCGCTGCCGCGTTGTATTTCATATGCCTTTCAGACTTATTACGCTAGTAGAAAAATTAACAGGATGCAAAATTTTGTTGGGGTGCAAGACGCTGTTTCCATTTATCTATATATAAATAGTATTTAATAAAGCGTCTATCTGTCTCTGTCCATTTCGCTTTCGCTAATCAAACTAAATCGCACAACATATTCTAACAGAAAGAGCGATAAGCGCTGAAGGTTTAACTATTTAAAAGGTTTTGTGTTAAAATATTATGTTATTGTTTTCTAATTTGAAAATAAGCATAGTACGCTATATATCTCATTGTGTATCTTTTTTGTAATTACATATATATTTTATTATTTACGCTGTATGATAGTGCGATGTTGACAAGCTCCATAATTATGAAAGATATTATACTCGGACATACCTAACTGTGGGAATTCACCGGATTTTTTATCAAAATATATTTACATTTTTTTTCTTTATTTATTAGAGTTAAAGAAATACACGTGTATTGCTTTAGCAAGTCAGTCGCACACGTGTCAAAAATACTTCACGGATAGATGGACGGAGGTATAATACTTTTCTATACATAGACACGTATAATACCTACTCAAAGTACCTATGTATATTGATTTGACGTTATATATTATACAATGTAAAGTAATATACGGCTGAATGGATTAATAATGTTACAGTGGCATTCTGACTTAAACGATGAATTCAGTTCGCTCCACTATTTTGATATTTTTTTTCAGGAACTGTGAATTCATTTATATAATACGTTTATGAGCAAATTATTAATCAAGGTGGAAAAATATCATTCTTAATATTGATATAGTAATTTTTAAGTGTTAAACTAAAATGTCCAAGATTAATTATAAAAATTTCTAAGATTTCCGTCGGCGATTGTATGAGAATAAAACCCAACAAGAACACTAGAGCTTTTACTGGTTCCGACTAGGTACATAGTGGGCCATGTGTTGTGTGTCTCTCATACGTTTTCCAATACATACATTTTTTGAACAATTCAAACGTGATTATCTAAATCTGAAACTGTGCTTTTCTCTCGACATATCCTGGACTATTATTAGTGTAATTAGAAAAAAAAAGTTATGTTGTAATTAAGTCTACGATATCAAATAACTACTAACAGGTGTTATAAAAACTATGCTTCATGGGAAGGTAAATCAAAATAAAAAAAAATAAAAAAAAAACATAAAAAAAAACAAAACGCATCTCGTGAAAAGTGAAATAAAAAACAAGACAACTATTAATAATTATGTGTACACAAGAACAATCCAGGCGTAATTAACACATCAGCTACAATTATTGAAGAAATTATATTTCAATGACATGATAAGTACCTACAGAATCCAGTCAGATTGTAGCAGATACCTGCATGGGTACAAAACTCAACAAATAAATGGTTTTCACTTAATTGAAGTTGATTAATTGATGATGATATATATGGGCTAATTATAGGACTAATATTGTCGCTAACAGAACTCAAACCCGTGATCATGAATAAAATGTTTACAGATCACTGCAACCGGCGAAAGTCAATAATATAAAACCGTCTAAATAGTCGTCATTGTTAGACTTGTATTTACAATTTAAAATACTAAGTATTTGTTTATGTAAACTAAACAAAATGTCACAACAGCAAACAACTTAGTTCAAATAAAGTGCGAGTATCGCGAGGGTTGGTGGATGTCCCCGCGGCGGCCGCGCGGAGCTCCCGCCCGACTCTCCACACTCTTATGGCTCTAATACGACGATTAAATCACTAAAATAACATCAATTAGATTTTAGACGAAACAGTAAAAGAGTTTTATAAGTATTTCTTTTCGTGTTGCTAAATTCAAAAGAAGGAATAGTTAAGTTAATTATATACATACGAGTATTATGTCATGTAAATCTTATCACATTATTAAATTTGCTTTAGTAACAATCGAGTTGGTTTTATCTCTCCCATACTCCATAAACCGACCTTATTATTATATTATATTATTACCTTATATTGAGGCTCTTTTATTAAATGCCGCAACAAGTACCTAAAGCTTTGCTGTTGGACGTAGCGTTAGTTCTAAGAGAAGAAGACATCTAGGGATTATTGATGATTTCATAATAAGTGTTATGAGAACTTAGAAAATGAAAGTACTCACTAGTTTGTACGTAGTTTTATTTTAAACTGCTTGTTAATGACATTTTAATATTTTTTACACAAAATTTCTTTTTTATACATATGCCATATTCATAAATTTGTCAATATGTCTTTTTTTTAAATATGAAATTTTTCAATCGACAAGTAATTAAGTATGACGTGATAATGTCTACCACAATATAACTTAAATGATATAAAAAATAGAAGGAAATAACGATTCAGTGGCTCAAAACAAACTGTTAAATCCTATTGTATTTTAATTGATTTATTTTCGTACAACAAGAGATTGTGGATATACTTATCTACACGAAGTAACATATTATTTTAGATAGTTAAACAAATATAAATGGTAATTTTAAAATATAATATGGTTTCTTATTAGCAAATTTAACTTAGAAATAGTTTATTTACAAGGTAAAGAATTTGTGAACAATTTATTTTTCTTTGTGCTCATTTGAATTTTCTCATTGGCCACAATTATAGCACAATACTTATAGGTAATTTTAATGATCGGTGTTTAAAAAGAGAAAAATACATATTTAAGGGTGAGCCCTCTCTAGCGAGTAGCGGTAAGTTAGTAAATAGAGGGCGAGCAGAGGGAAGGTGATTTTGATATATCATTATAGCTACGCGACGCTAGATGGCGCTTGTAGGCAATAAATATTTTAATTCATTTTGAATATATTTAAAATTTACCCGATATGACGGAATTTAAAGTGTTATTTAAAGGGTTTAAAAGTAATTGCAATATTTTTAATTCTACACCAATACATTATAATATATATGACAATTATTGTTAGTTAATAAAATATCAGGGACACAGAATTAAAAAATGAAATAAATTTTTAGTATTTGTTTATCATTTATATACCTTTTTTTGCACTACTTATGAATACTAAAATTTTCACTAAACAAAGTATTATTTTGACGTTGTAATATAATTTGTAGTCTCTCTACTCAGTCATAGATGGCGTTAGCTGTAGCACTTTAGGTTTTGTTTTTAATTAGTGTTACTCATCTTTACACGCTCATAGAATTAATAATATTGTAATTTTATTGCAAAATTATTTGAATTAAAAAAACGTGCGAAAAAAATATTTGTCTTTGATTTAAATAATATTCAAGATTTTATCACAACTATCAACGATGATATCAATTCAAAGATTTCAATGAACTGTAATTTTAGTACTGATATTTATATTTTTTCAATATGATCAATAAAATAAAGTATTTTTTACTGAATTATTGTAATTTATTAATTTGTGATAATACTTTTCAATGTAGAGTGAACTCTACATTCCCGACAATTGAAGCGCATTAACTTATAATTGACTTTAAACCAGTTGCGGACACAAATACACTTTTTACATTAATGCACTCAGTTAAAAGATAATTTGTTAAAAATAAATTTATACTTATAACACTTTTTTACATTCATTCGTAATATAGGTACATACTATTACTTCAATCGGCCGGGACTTCTTACTCTTTACTTACATATTAAAATACTAATTATTTATTTATTAAATATTATAAACGAGTTTTCTTTTATTTATAAGATATTAATAAATTATATTTCTATAATATCAGTTATTTTTATGCTAGAGATTGACTTCAGTCAGTCGACCGAGTAGACTGAGAACTACTGACATACAAATGATGTACAAATTTTATATAGTTCATTATATATATTAAATAATTTTAAGCATAATTTTTTTAAATAGGTGCAAGATTCAGTAAAAAATATATTTTATAAAGTAACTTTGGTAATATTTTTGGATGTCAAGTTCGGTTATTTTGAATTTGAATTTGAATTTGGAGGGAATAACTCTAGAGAACACGGAAGAAAGATTTTTGAAAATTAGCACTGAAGTTTAAATTTACACATTTTATTTAATTTTAAAATTTATAAAATTTATTAATTTAAAAATAAAGTTTAAATCGATGTCTAATAAATAAATTTATATATATAGGGAGTAACTATCAACTGATAAAGTGAAGATATGAATTTTTCAGTTATAAATATTTAGTTTATTATATTATGTAGGTGAGTAGTGGAGCAGGTTAGCCTCCCCTCCTCCTCCCGCATCCCGCAGGCTGCTGTCTAGTGCGTACTAGTTTTTATTATTTGTTTCTATTAAGCTTATACATTTATTCTAATAATTATAATTACATTGAATCTAATAAGAATAAAGTGTTGCGGATAATAATATTTAAATTGTAAGAAATGTGTATAAAAATATTTAAACAAGTTTGGAAAGTAAATAAATAAAAATTAAAACAAACAATCTTTACAATTTAAAGATACATGAAGTTTTGAATAAAAATGTGCGAATATAATGTCAATGTCAATGGTAATCGATGTAATTTAAATAAAATAATCATATCGTTTTATGTTGTAATATTATAAGCTCTACAAAAAAGTTTGGTAAAAAATGCACTGGTAGCGCTCCGTGCGCTGTGGCGCTATGCTTTGTAAGAGTCGGAAAAATCGTAGCGATTATGTTTGTAAATATTAAGGTGTGAATGATAGCGCGCGAGCGCGACGCGAGCCGGGGCCGAGTGGAGCGGCGGGGCGCGGGGGGCGGGCGAGCGGCGCGGGGCGCGCGGGGGGCGGGCGGGGCGGTCGCAATTACGGCGTCATTAGCGGGCGGCGCTGGGCGGGGCCGCCCCTCTCCGGCGCCGGCGCGCGGGCGCCGCGGCCGCTCGGGCCCAGTCCGCACCGTGCTGCCGTCGCGCACGCACGCGCATGTCGCTCGTTGTTCAATTCGGTGATGTGAGGTGGCCCCCGCCGCTACCGCAGCGCCGCGCGATATACGCGCTTGTTTCGCGAAAAAGTGCGCCAGGTGAAGGCTCAAGAGCCTTCGAGCCGGCAAGACGCCGTCCACCGTGGATCTAAGGTACGGCGCCATGGCGGCGACCACGTATATGCCGGGAGAGCTGGATCTCGGCAGCATCGGTGGGTATCACGCCGCATCGCCGCGCAGCGCCGAGCCCGCCGACATGAAGTACCAGCACCACTTGCACGCCGGCGGCTCGCCGTCGCCGGGCGCGCCCGTGGGCCTCAACCCCTGGGCGTCGCTGCCGCCGGCGGACCCGTGGACGATGCACCACCCTCACGCGCACGCCCACCAGCCAGACGTCAAGCCGCCGGCCTCCCAGCACGACCACCGTCACCTGCAAAGCCACGGCTGGCACGCGCCCGTCGTGTCCGCGCACTACGGGGCAGGCTCCCCGGTGGCGCTGCACGGCGGCTACCCGGTGCCCATGCACCAGCACCATATGCTCCGCGACGTGCAACCTTCTCCTCATCCACTTCACCATCATCACGCGCTAGAGCGAGATCAGCCAGAAGAAGACACGCCCACGAGTGATGACCTAGAAGCGTTCGCTAAACAGTTTAAACAGCGCCGTATAAAGCTCGGTTTCACGCAGGCCGATGTCGGCCTGGCACTCGGTACACTCTACGGAAACGTGTTCTCACAAACCACGATATGCAGATTCGAGGCTTTACAACTCAGTTTTAAAAATATGTGTAAATTGAAACCATTACTACAGAAATGGTTGGAAGAGGCGGACTCGACGACGGGGAGTCCGACCAGCATCGACAAAATTGCCGCACAGGGTCGCAAACGAAAGAAGCGCACGTCGATAGAAGTGTCAGTGAAGGGTGCTCTCGAACAGCACTTCCACAAGCAACCGAAACCCTCCGCTCAGGAAATAACGACACTCGCAGACAGTTTGCAGCTAGAGAAGGAAGTGGTGCGAGTGTGGTTCTGCAATCGTCGGCAGAAAGAGAAGAGGATGACGCCGCCGAACACGCTGGGCGGAGAGATGCTGGACGGCATGGGACACGGGCACTACGGGCACGACGTGCACGGCTCGCCGCCGCTGCACGCGCACTCGCCCGCGCTGTCGCCGCCGCACGCACCGCACGCGCCGCACGCGCCGCACGCGCAGCACGGCCAGCACGGCCAGCACGGGCTGCAGGGCGCGCACACGCTGGCCGCGCACTAACAGTTCGCCCCGTGGGCGCCGCCGCGGCCTTACTACGCGGAGCCGCACTAGCCGCCCGCGGGACCCACTGTACATAGCTGTACATACGCGCCGCCGCCGGGACGTGCCGCGGCGCGGTCGCCACACTTACATGTACATAGTTCGCGGAAGCCCAGTTTCAGTTCTCCTCTCGTTGCCGCGCGGCGACCAGTGACCTCGTAGTGTGTGACAATGCGGAGACAGTTCGCCGCCCAGGCTCCGTGGCATGGCGGTAAGTACGAGCGGCCGCCGCGCGCTACGCGATTCATGCTACCGTGAGAGACGATTTCATCGAATTTATTTATAGATATTATAAATTTACGATGTTCATACATGCCTACGTGCCGGTAGGGAGTCGTCGTGGTGTGGATTTAATATAAAACCGTTGCTAATATTGTAAATTTATGATTAGTGATGAGACGAAGCGAAGCGCGTTCGGGTCGGAGCTTCGTCTAGTGAAGGAATACGAACGAGTCAATAGGTGCAATTTTTGTTTTAAGTGCTCGACGAAGCCTTGCGAGGCGGTGCGACGCGATGACACTCACTCTCTCCCCTGCCCGGCCTGACGCTTCTGCAGCAGGGCGGGCAGAGAGGCAGAGAGAAGCTGTGGGTCGTCAGAGATCACGTAGAGAGTAGAGACAGTCGCGTCGCGCCGAGTCGTTCGGTCCCGCTCCCGTAACTTATTAAAAATGAAGCAGATGCGATGCCAAAATGGTTTTATTCCTGTTTTAATTGTTTTGTTGTTTTTCGTTTGTATGTAATTGTGGCCAATTTCGGTACTTAATTTTTATATAAATAGGTATTTTTTATATAAAATAATGTTACTGCAACGTATATGATGATATATATTAAAATGTTCTTTATAGAAACTGAGATATATTGACGACTTTTATTGAAATGTCCCGGCGGCCCGGAGGTCTCTACCCTCGTCCGCCGCTGGCCGGGCTAGAGACTAGCTAGTGTATGCGCTGCACTGTTTGTTTGTTTGTTTGTTTGTTTGTTTGTTTGTGGGTGAGGTGAGCACTCGTGCTGGCTAGAGTGGCGCGGTGCAGCGCGCGGAGCCGTTTCGAACCAAACCTATGTTGTAAATGTAATTATTTCGTTATTCTCAACGAAGTTGACGAGTTGATATGTATATAACTGTATAAACTATGCTAGGTGATAACGAACAGGCAGTGGTAGTGCTGAGCCTCTCGTAGGTAAATAATGAATAATTAGTCTTAAAATGTTTTATATTATTATCTAAGTATTTAAATAAACCAGAGTAAATATTTTATTTGGTAGTATTATTGGTGAATCCCGGTCAGTAGGACCAGACGAGGTAGTGACGGCGGGCGCAGGTAGGGCGCGCTCGCGACCGATCGAAGGGTTTCGAATATGCTTAGCGAGGGCCTCGAAAGCCAGCGCCGCCTTATATAGACGTTTCCTGCGGCTGGCGCGGGCTTAAACACATAAAACATTCATTATATCGACAGTAAGCTGATTAGCGCGGAATGGCGACGGAGACATGTCGCGCCTGCGCTCGACGTGCTCTCGCTAGTCTCTCCCTCGCAACCTTCTCATTCAGCATACACGAAACACCTAATTAACTAAGTGCTTTATATTACACATTTTTCCAGTAACTTAGATTTTTGATTTAAATTGAGCTCAAACTGATTTATTTATTGCTTCGAATGAACAATTCCAAGAGGAAGTTATTTTTTATGACACGATCACGTGTACCTTTAATGAGAGATAAAGATCTGATACATTTTGTTAGAGAAATGCCGAAGGATTATTAATTATTTAGGATTAATTTCAAGGATATAATTTAACACTCTTATACCTACAGATATTTCTTTCAACTTTTGCTAAGCAACAAAGATGATTTTATGTACAATAAATCTTTTTAATAATGCTTTTTATAGGTAGGTTTTAATATAAGAGAATAATGAAGTGTACGATCGATGTAGCTCGTAATCGTAAACAGCGTGTAACAGTGATATTTCTACAGAACAAATCGATCACGTTATTTATGCGCGGGCGCAGGAGTCCCGCCACGGTCGGGCCTCAGCGTTGATTTATTAATGAAAAAAATGACCTTTAATTTGAATTACGTAAAATTTTCTTTATTGCCACCATATTTTTTAAGCTTTATGTTACCAAATCCAAGCGGTAACGGTAACGTTCATGTTTTTTCTGTTTTTGTTTTTTTATTTACCTACATGTTATTGGTTAATTATTATGTATTATATTTGTAACAACTCTGCTATAAGAATTGCAACATCAGAATTAAAGCTTAAGATATCTGAATGAAAGCCTTTATTGAACAGTAATTAATTACTTTGTTGAATATAAAATTCAATAAAATAGTCTTGCCATATATTTAGGTCTTTTTTTATACAAAAATGGATGAGCGCTGCAAAATAATTAGATTAAAAACACCATCTTAATTGATACAGTCTTAAATGTATGTTTATTATTTTTTATAGCGATATTTCTTTCACACCTTTTAAATGTCACTGTTTGACAAGCATTTATTTATTGATTGACTATAAAGGTTTTCACCTGTCAGTAGTCGAAGTGACAAAAACCAGGAGCAAACGGCTAGCATGCGAGCCTCGTACAAAAACCTCACGTGTCGGCCAGGGAATATGACATTCCGAACGTCTAATGAAGCGAAGCTCACAGTGAAACGCGTTTCAAATACTATTCTTAAAACAAACAGTTTTTCTCACCTCATTTATGCGATTCGTTTTGATATAATATACGAATATACGAGTAGCTTTGGAGGAAATTGCTCTTCTGTATGATACCTGTAAGCAAGTTCCTACTGGCCGTTAGCCGAGCTCGGGAGACTCTTAGTTACCTTTCATGTAAGAAATGATTAAATGATAGATGCGCTCACTTTCTTAAATAACTGAACCTTGCCGTAAATTATCAATAACTATGTATTTATATTTTATCTGATAATAATAAATCTAATTCTATATTAATATACTTCAAAATAGCGGATTTCTAGATTTTAGTTAAAATTAGAAGTTTCCTTTGTGAGTTGGTTTTAAAAACAATAAGCATATTACTTACATAGTACCTACAGTTTTTGTAGTCACGAGGATTTTCATTACAAAGGAAAAGTCATTCGTTTATAAATAACTCTTGACTTGCAGCGTTTGAAGCAAAAATGACACCGCTTCAACACGCGCGTTTGAACAAATTAAATGAACGGTTGTATTGTAAAAAAATGTAACCTGCAGATTGGGCGATGTTTAGATGTAGTGTGGTGGGTGAATATAAATAGTGCAGATTTGCATAGCAGCAAACAGCACTATACAAACGGTCTAACCCCTCGTGTTCCGCCGCCGCGCCGCGGCCGATAACACCTGTGTAATTTAACTTTTTAACTCTACATTTAATTAACTTATTATGTTTCGTCATATCTTAAATAACCCTCTACAAATAATTTTATAAAAAATATATACCTACTACGGCAGACTCGTTGAGATTCTTTTTATAACAAATTGATTTTGCCGACGGCAGCGTCGTGTAGGGAAGTGAAAGAAATTAAAAAAAAGAAGTTAGTATTAAATATTCAGTAATTTTTAACATTTTTCGTTACTCTACTAATCGATATAAAAATAAAAAAACATTTGCTTCGTTCTACTTTTCATTAATAAGTAGCTAGAAGTTATTCAATTAAATATGCACGCATTAGGCAAAGTAGGTTTTTACGATACGCCAATTTGTAAATCATAGCAAATTCGTGATGAATGTTGATTTTAATTATATTTAGTATGTGTTGATGATCTACTTGCTTCCGTTTTAGTTTTATATTAAAATACCTAGACAGTACCTAACTTTGTTTTACAACTTTATAATGCTCTTTGATTTCATTGATAACATACATTGTGACATATACCGGGTTATGATTTAGTAGAAGAGTGTGAAACAGCTTGTAAATGATAGGTGTCGATATTTTATGTTTGTTTGTTGTTACTTTTTATGACTTATTGTTATTATAACATGTCGGTTGAGTTTAAACGGCTTTTTTAATTCTTCTCCACTTACTGTTTTATCTTTCTATTGTTACAGTACAGTCTTAACGAAGGATATAAAACTAGATATTTCTTGCGGATTTACCTTTCATCCTAATCTCATAGAAAAAGTGGAGTTCAGAAGTTATTCCTTTGAAAAAATAACGGAAAAATGAATTTCTATTTAATTTTTGTACTATACTGTTTGAAGTAATAATAGTTATTATTAATTGATTGAAAATTAGTTAGGTACTGGTTAAAGTTGTCTGCGGAAATTTTCTTGAGATAAACGAATTAAAAATATAACGATAGGTATTATATTCGTATAAAACCCACGAATTTGGTGATAAGTGAGTAATTAACATGTCTGCCTCGTAATGTGTCGATAGAATATTAATAAGAACGTTGATAGTGGTTCAAATGTGGCTTAGTATTTTAATCGAACAAAAGTTTTTGTTAAATAAGCTCGCTGCCCGCGGGCGTTGTAGGTACGGCCATAGAGTAGGCTATTCGGGTGATTTAAGACCGTTAAGCTTTTAAGTAGAGAGCTAAAAATTAACTTAAATATCTACAAATTACCGCACTCATATATTAGTATATTAGTGTAGTGTACGTACTGTTTAAGTAATGTACTTTTATAAATAAGTTTACAATATTTTTAAACCCCTTCGCCTAAATGTCATTATTTTAATATATTTTATATGTACGTATACGTACAAAGCAGTAAGAAATTATGAATAATTTGCTATGTTCGTGGGCTGTAACTATAACTATAATTACTAAATCATTCGCTAATAAAACATAAATTTGTTTTTCTCAAGAAAGCCTGTTGGCTTTAATGATTCCTACCTAATATGTAAGATACTGGTATCAAACAATAATTCCATGGCTAATTCGCACTAATATAACGATATAACACTAATTTTACGTGATAATTGCTGAATTACTGCATTATTTATACATTATCTATAGCGTTGTAGTAAAAGAGATAAATTAGCACTTTTCACTTTTGAATTGGTAAATAGGTAACATTTTTATTTAATAAACTTAATGTAGCTTAACTTATACTGAAACTTTATAAATAATTCTACATACTAAAAGCTTAAATACATCTTTTGATAAAGTAGGTACTAAGCAGTGTGACTGATCCCTAGGCTGTATAGTGCGTGTCCTGCTTCATCCGGTAAGCCGTCGGTATGAAGTATCCTCACGTCTGATAGGAATCTTCCACGCTTTAAATACTTATGATTGTTCCGTTTATTATAATAAAACAACAGTACTAAGATACTTATCTATTGTTATACTTAGGTGGTGTTTATTTGATACAACATATGTTTGTAGGTACTTTTAGGACAGTAAAATAACCTAATGTCGTAATAAATCCCATATATATCATAATATGTAGATATATTTATTATGTTTTATTTATAATTTTATAATATAAATAGTTGCTTTGTTTTTAAAATATTGTTCAAGTACTGGTATCCTACGGGATCTTCCGCAATCTTTTGCAATCCGCAAAAGAAATAATGTCATATGAACTGCCTCTATGTAAAAAAATATCAATCTTTGCTTTATTTCTGCTTTAAAGAACGAGACAAAGCCAAAACAACATATTAATAATATAAACATATTGTAGGCAATATTAATATAATATGACTATTAACTTTAAAAATAGACGCACATTAAAATTTCGCTTGAGAACTTTTTGTTAAGTTGTCCGTCATAAAACTGCGCCAGTAATAAGCCGAATTTGATTAAGTTTTGGCTTCGCGGTAAGCTCGGCAGGTGTGTGCCGACAGCGGGTTCGATGCCTGCGAGGGGCAATTTATGTGCGCGGCGAGGCGCCCCGTCGAGAAGAATCTTGGTACCTTTTTCTCAGGAATTCGTAGGTGTTGACGATGTAAATACTCGGCCACATTGTTTACTTTTTGTAGAGTTTAGTCGGTTTAGACAAATAGCATAATATGTTATAATGAAAACACAGTAATGTATCAAATGCCAGTATAATTGAACCGGGGATTTGACGCTTGTTTCTATGTAGGTTTTAATTTAATTGAAACAACAATATGAAATTAATTCATATCGATCTGACGGTCAGCTGTTTGACTTTATTTATTATATTTTGCATTATGTTAATAAGTTATTGATTATGACAAGCAAATTAAACTTAGTTTATAAATGTACAACACCCTAAGGCGTCTTACAGTGCATTTGTCAAGGATAACTTATTAATAAAGTGAATAAATATTAAATTTATTAATAATAAAGTTATGACAAATTAATATAACAAAAATATGTATTTTACATGTTTTAATATTATGGTATAAAATAATCTCTACATGTTTCTCTCTTCATGCCACGCCCATTTCTATAGGTAGGTAGGAATCTGGCACTCGGTTAATGAATCCCTCAGTATCTTGTTCACTTCGAATGTCTGATTCAAAAGTTTTAATATTATATTTATTAAGAATTTGCTTATTTAAATCTTTCTTTAAAACGTTCTAAAACTGAAATAATACAAGATGCATGCTTGCTATGTTAATAAATGTTAGTAGTTGTAGTTATATATTATTTTTAATTTTAGATATAAGTTAATCCATTCTATTTTTAGTTTTTTATAGTCTTCAAATCACATGCCATTTAATTTTAATCATAGCACTGGTATCCTGCAACTTTCGTTAAATTATATAAATTTATTTTTTACTTAAGTATTCTTTAATTGCAAAGCAGTGATATTGACATTACTACACTAGCTCCTTATACTATACGAGTACGTATCTATCGCAGTGACAGACCGTTTTATTACTTGAGCTTATTTGCCAGATATTACAGTCCGAGTTACACGCTGGGAAAATGTTGAGAACACCGTTGTGTTACATGATAAGAATATTGTCTGTAGAGAAAGAAAACTAAAAGGAAATAATCCATTGCTAATGATAGGAAAAAGACTATATAAAATACCAACAGTCATGCTCGTCTGAGTTATGATATTAGCGTCGTTTATGTATTAAATAAATCTGTAACAATATAGCATTTTATAACTACTACTGTAGAGTAAAGATATGATGCGAAGATTGATAAAGCTTAAACATTTTACATCAATGAATGTTAAAACTGTTGTTTAAAGCAAAGTTATTCACAAAATTATTCTGGAACGACTTTTTACAACAATTTTTATTTACATTACACTAATGTAAATAGGAAAGCAAACAAGGACATTCTTGTAGTCTCATTTTTACTTAGTATTTTATTTCTTAAAGTATTTGAATCAAATAAAGAGTATTTATAAAAGAAGCCAGCCCGAGTGTTCATAATTTTTGGTAAAACGTAGCGTTCCACTCGGCTTGCCGCTGGGTTCAAGGTTCGCCGCATACGGGCTCATATCACAAGATAAATTAACTTTATAGTGATTGTTGCTTTTTTAGTTTCTTGATAATAAAGTTTCTTTAGGAAGTTTCTATTGGAATCCAGCTGATACGAATTTATGCTCAAAATAATACAGTTGGTCAATTTCTGAATTGTACATCCAAGTACATGTACTTACTTTATAGGTGTAGGACGTACTTAAGAACACTAGTGGGGTTGTGATGTACCACTTAAAATTACTAACTAAAAAGTTAGTTAAGTTAAATATAATCTTTCTATCTATCTATTGGTCATATTTTTTAATAATATTAAAACCTATCCCACTTTAGAATGAGGTATTATAAACTAGTATATAACTACAGTAGGTACATAGTTAAGCACCGCCGCTATCCTGGCCATACATCAGGCTGACAGTTATTGCCTTTGAATCAACACGCGAGAGGTGACGTCACGCATTAGATATGAATAATTGCGATTATCTCTCGATCAGCTCGCTGCAGAACATGATTGCTGCCATATGATATGTTTATGTCATTGTATTGTACCTGTTTGTTTGTTCATTACACACACTACTAGACCCTTTAACTTATATCATTTATGTAGAGTCACATACAGTTCATTGCTCTTTTTTAAGGATTTTTATTGCATCATTTTTTCCTAATATTTTTGTATCCAGCCTTTGTTAACGTCCTACTGCTGGGTATAGCCATCACTCTAATAGGAAGGGGATAAAATCATAGTCCACCACCCTGGCAAAATGCTAGGTGGACTTCACATGCATATCGAAAATTTGCCGGGTTTTCTTAACAATGCAAGTTTTCACACAACATCATCTTTCAACACGAGACAATATGTAATCATGTAGTAAATGATTCGCACATTTAAATATGAGCGGTGCATGACCCGGAATTTGAACCTACTTCACTCGGTGTCTTGAGCGAGCACATTACCAGTGGTGGGCTATCACGACCCTGAGTAGTATTTTGACTTTAAATTAAATAGCAATATTAAATGGACTAAGTACAAATAGGAGTATTTTGTTTCCCATCGTCTCTAGTTGTAACCCATATTAAGCGTGAGCCTTGTAGAGTCGTTACTGCTTTTTGTTTTAAATAAAAACCCGACTTTACGTCTCGTTTGCGAGATTATTGTCAGTATTAGGATTGGTATACACAGATTTTCTGCATTTATTACCACTGTAGAAAAGGATGGTTGGTTGAGCTTTTCAAAATAATATCTTAGGGTAAAATATGCATTATAAAATATTTCAATAAAAAACTTTACGTACTAAAAAGTTATCACGTGATTATCTTATAAAAGACAGTCAAGTAACAATAGGCTCAATGACATCATAAAAATATGTGTAATGCTAAAATCGACAATTAGTAAAATCGTATACGAGTAACAAACTTAACACACCTAATTATCTTTTTATAATTGTATTTACCTACTTCTTATGAAAATGCAATTTACTGTAATAATTATATTAACAACACTTAATTCAACAATTTATGTCAAGAAATGAGCGTTAATAACCTTTATATTGAATATAGACAAATTATATGAAAAACATAAATCTATTTAAAAATAATAGTGTCAACCGTACAATTATTTTCCAATAATTATATTGTACTACTAAATATACATTAAAAAAAGACAAAAGTTGAAAAGTTACTAAAATCAGTTTATTGGTGAAGATGTTGAATAACCACAGAAAAACAAACACTCAAACAGTATAAGTACCTACCTCCTTTTTTAAGGTCAGTTAAAAACATGCGTAGTCCCCGACCTGATATAAAAGTAATACTGTAATAATATATTCTATAATAATTGTATAAAAGACAACAAGTATAGCATTTATGTAGTAGGTACTGCTTACATTTCACGCCATGAGTGATAGCGCAGCGACTATTACTTTTGGTTAACATTCAATAAATTTTCCATTATATGGTATATGGTAAATAATGGAAATATACTGTAACTTGAGTCACATTCCTTCTAATTTTTAAAATACTTTTATTTATTTTTTATTTTATTTAAATAAAGATATAGAGTATCAGCTGTGGTCGTCATACTAGAGACATGACAAATATTTTAGGAAAAACTAATATTAAGTAGATGCTATTTTATTAATATTTGATTGATATGTTAGTAAAGATAAAAATATTAGCGTTCTATAATTTAACATCATGTAAAGAAGTCATAATTAATATAGTTTTAAGTAAACATATAAATGATTCGGTGTTAACTAAAAACCAATTGCAAGAGGGTCAGTCTGATTTTGTTCGTCCTTTAATATCATAATAAGTATTTAATTTACTTAGTTATATTGGTCGAAATTGCGGGCTCCGTGCACGTCCAATGGTGTGTTATATTCTTTCCGTTTACACTAAGCTTAGTAATTTTGTGTACCAAAAGTTTTCAGCTAGAGAATTCCATCCGAAATTCGACTTGATACGAGTACATACGAGGATATAAAAGTTACTTAATTTCTAATGGTCTTAAAGGTTTAAAATGTAAATTGCTGTAATACAATATTTATTAACAATATATTGACCATAAATTATTTTTTATGGTTGATTGCGGCGAAATAGCGCTGCGAGGGGACTAAACAACTATTCTTACCGCCGCTTTAATAGCAAATTAAGTTGTAAAATTAAGCTCTTGCCTTATTAAGATGATTATAATTATTTACGATCGAATCGAGCAATATTGGTACATAACTTTAAGCCATAGAGTATCAACGTACAGGCCAACCTCTTTCGTCAACTTTAAAATGTCATTGAGTCTATTTATAATATTAACATATCTTCGTCACTATCGTAATTTTAATATGCTTAAGTAAATATTTCATATTAAATTTGTTCGAGATGTTCAATTGACATAATAAAACAGTTGAAAGAAAGCCCCCATAAATGTAAACAAAATGTAAAGTAGACATAGAGTCCTCGTCAGCCGCTAGATGTCACTACGCGTTTTTACTTCGTTTGCATTCCCACGAGACATCGACTCTTCAGTAGAATTTTGCAAGCTCTGCATCTAACGGTATGCAGCTTTTTTAATATTAATTTAAATTGAATACTCAATGTGTTTTATTGCTAAACGAGTATTAAAACATTGCTTTCGAATCGCAAAAAGTTTTGTAGATATAATTGATTTTTCAGTTCTTATACAAGTTTGTACATTTTCAATTTGTATTTATTATTTAAATGCTTGCTTTACATTGAGAATATTGTTAATTTTTTTTTATTATAGACACTAAATATTTATCATACATAATATGTACGAGATCTATAGTAACGTCTTATCTTCTTATATACACATTATATACCTACACATATAAAAATATCGTGTCACAGTGTTTTTTATCGAACTCCTCCGCAACGGCTTGACCGATTTTTATGATTTTTTTTGTGTATATTTGGTAGGTATGCTAATAGGTCGTAGGCTATTTTTTAATTCCCCTAGGTAATAAGGGTGGCCCTCCCCAAATTCTTATTTTTGATTTTTAGACCAAATTTTTATTTTTATTTTATTATGATTTGGCATCATAAACTACTATAATATGATGCAAAATAATTACGCTGCGGGAGAAGCCACGGGAATTGCTAGTATTTTTTTAATTATAATGTTTAATTTGTATTAACTTACACATACTATTTTCAAAAAGAGGTTTAAAAAAATATGTTGCCAAAGCTTTATTTTAACTATTTTTGACAACTATCGGTATGACGCATAGAGTAGTTTTTACGACGGATTACGAACAGGATGTCTCAAAGCCTTATAAATATTAGATTCGTCGGTTTCCTGCCCTGCATCGGGCATCGAGAGTATTATGATTGATAGGCGATGCCAGGCTTCCTGCGATTTGTCTAGAGTCTAGACAATGCAATAGTGACATTAAGTGGCTTAGCAAATAGTCGCAGTCTGATATCTAATTTATATTTAACACCCGCCTGACACAGTGGCCCGAGTCCGAGTCTAGAAAAATGTGCAGGTCACGGGATCCAACGTTTTATTGTCCTCCGCCATGTTAAGTCAGTTCAAACTAAGTTTGTAAGTTAAGTAAAAGTTATTATATTTCTGAGTGACATATAAAATATCTAAACAATTTTGCTCGTTTACAAAAGCGTGAACAAATGTAGTTATATGCTTAATTCAATTGAATCAAATAGTTGTATTGAAATCAATAACCATAAAATATAGTAAATACTCGATTACGATGTCAGTTGAACGTACTAAGTTGTTCAAAACACATTAGTTTTATCAACGCCACGTTTTGTTTTTGCAAATGTTTAAAAGTCTTAGTCAATGTTACTGTTAACATTTTCTTTTAACTAATGGTGTGAAATATTTTGTTATGAACACATTACGATTCTTGTCTCACTCACTCTGAGTGAGACAAGAATGTGATATGTACAAAAAGATGTCAAAAAATCCAGTACTATTCCTTGCAAACTTAAAAGTGATCTTTGTTTAGCAAAGTATAAATGTGACAAGTAAGCTCGCAGGTGTAACATATCTAGTCTCTCATTTAACGGACTCTTAAGGAATATGAGCAAGTGTGTACCCACGTAATTATTTCATTAGCAAAATATACTGACATTTTTCATAGGCGAATGTTGATTTTATGCCTTTTTTACATACATTTTAAATTAGGTTAAAGATTTTACTATTTTTCATATTTCATTACATTTTCTAAATTAATATAATTCTATAATATTTAAGAATGGTCAAGTTATACGTAAAGTTTCGTAAAATATTTGATTAAAGTTTTGGGTCGATCTTGTAAAAAAGAAGCTATTCAAACAACTGTATTTAAATGAATAACTCTACGTAGCGCCATATAATAAAAAAAACTTAATAAATATTAATGTGCAACAATGAAGATGTTACAATCAAAACAGCGTAACTAAACATTAAAAATGTAGCGTCATGCGTCACCCGTTGAATAAACATCTTGGCGTAATTACTCCGCATCTATCCGTCCATCGAGATCGGCGCTACCGGCGGCGGCTAATTATATACACGAGCTTTAATATTCAACGTTGAACAAAATCGATTACCGATCATTATTCGAATACATTCGAGTAATTAACCGATCACTCGATTCACTCTCGATGTCGATTGAGATGATTTACATAATGATATTGTTAGCAAAATAAGCTAGTTAAAGCACGGTCCCGGCCGGCCGCTCGCGAGTCCTGCGCCTTATTGTGTAGACTAACGGGACTACATAATAATTGGATCAAATCGATTCCCAGAGACTATTGTTGGCGGTTCGTTTACCAAATAATGAGCCTCCGTATATATTACATGGCGATATAAGATAGAAACTGTCTTTTTAATGTCTGCGTTTTTTACTAAAGAATACTAATCTCTATATTGCTAAAGCGTTTACATAGATGTACAATAACATATCATTATAAATAATTGCGCTTTGACTCTACTTCGAGTTTTCTGGTCTAATTATTGAAATATTGTATTCTCCTCTATTTATCTTCGTATTTGGACGCGAGCCATTAATTAAAGTAAATCAGGTGCAGTAGACAGGTGCATGAGTTGTACAGAATGCCGGCGCTAAGGTTTTTACGACACGGATTGTTTCCTTGCAAGGTGTACGAGTGGTGTAGAGTTGCATAAGCGATCAGTTCTTTATCGAGGTTGACATTCTCAAATTATATAATAAATAATTAATATATAATTATGCGTGCTGCTAAAATGATCGCTGTCCAGCGGACGGCCGGCGGCCGGCGGTCGGCGCGCGCCCGACGACTGTCCACTTTTGTTTTACAATATTATTTGATTGCGTGGGAAAGATTGCTTAATGAGATATCAGATACAATAATGAATGTGGCTAAAAACATTTTGTACGTTTTATGGATAAGGTAAATCCGCTAAAATAAGAGACAGGTGAAGGGAGAACATTTATCTCCGATACATCGAAGTTGTTCCTTAAAATTGACGCGGTGAAAGTGAAAGAAATATCTGTGTTATTATAATTATTTATTATTTTTAGTACTTTAAGGTATACTCTTTTATTGAATACATGTTTCAATATATTGAAATGATAAATATAGACTAAAAGTGACGTCAGTTTCATTTTTTTTAAGTCATTTACATTTGCATATTTTGAAATACATAGTTCTATTGATTTAGATTCTAATTTCGATAAATTGATTTGTATTTATTTTGTTAGCAAAAGCATGTAATTATTTTTGTTGAAAATTAAACACGAGTTAATTAAAACATATATAAAGGAAAGCATTGTTGGAGTGTGGAGCGTTATCTAAGTCGGTAGGCGCATATCTGAGGACAGGTTCCTTAATTACGGACGCGGAAGGACCCTCGACTCGTTAATTGACTCCCACACAAATACTCAATGTCGAAATTTTTTGTTCATAGTGACAACTTTTTGTGTGATTTGGCGCAATGACATTTGCTAAGTTCTTCACGAAAATATTTAATGCAAAAAAACGCTGTCATAGGCACGGGCTTGACTTTTAAATCTAGACAAATAAAATTGAAGACACTTCAATTTTATTTATTTGTTTCAAATTAACAGCTCTTCACTAAATGCATATTAAAGTACATAAAAAAATCAATTTTTAAATGTTTGTCTGCCTGTATGTTTGTTCCGGCTAATCTCTTAAACGGCTGGACCGATTTTGACGGAACTTAGGCTACTTTATTTTAGAATTTTTGTGCTACAAACTTTAAATTTGGCAGGGAGTACGCAGGGACGAAACTTGCTGTTAATATAGAGACCGAATGTACAATTATGAAAATGTTTGTTTGTTTTTCTTATATTGGGAAGCTTTAAAATAAACTAGGAGTAATATTTTAACTCACATAAAACCAAAAATGCGCTTAGAAACCTCGTCCAAAACGCAAATTAATTTGGAAACAGTAAAAAAGAACGGTATAATACAGCTATAGTTAATGTATAAAAAATAACACATAAGAGCATTCTAGCATTCTGCATATGAAATTAACATGTGATATATAGAAACTAGTGTAAATCTTTAAAACGAATCTAGTTTGGCGAAAGTAAATTAGTTTGTAGCATTTAGGTTACGACGATTAATAGCTGGCGACATTTTTTGGAGAACTTACTCCTTACGACACGACTAGGGAACGACTGCTACGGCCTGACGCGGACGGCGCGGCGGCCGGGCCTGACGACACAGTGGCAAATACCATAAGGCAATGTGGTAGGTATGTTGTACATAAGTGTAAGTAGCTTTATTTATCATTCAAAAGTGGTTGATGACTACTGTCAGTAATGTTTGAAATATAGAATTAATATAGCATCTAAGTAATTTTTCATTATTGACTGACTAAATAAAAGATAAATAAGAATATTTTAAGTAGAGCAAAAATGTAGAGAGATAGTAACACGATATTATTACAGTATTACCAGAGTCCTTATTATTGAAGGATGTATTGTGAAGTTATGAGATATTCCATTATAATCCTATACAATATACATATACGCAATTATTTGGGCCATTTGTTTGATTTTAATTATTTCTTAAAAAGAAAAAGAATACTAAGAATTGAAATGATCATGAAAATATATATTTGACTATAAATCGTATAATATGCTAAAGGAGACCTTAAAATTGAACAGTAGTTGCAAATGTAGCGTTTTGTACAACACCACAGTCGGTACGCCTTGATTTATGACTGCACTTTCTTCGAGGTCATTTCAGAGAAATACAAATGTTTTAACGTTTTTACAAAATTAACTGTACAAATGAAATCAACCTTCATAAAAGCTTATTTAAATCAATATAATGACCTAACGTGTTGCATGTTTATGTGGCGAGAGCTACTTCACGGATTTTTAAGTAGAAAAATAACAACTTATAGCTACAATAAAGTACTCGTATGATTCTTATTAATCCTATTACAAAAGATAGCAGAAGATGGGATTAAGGAGGAAAAATTATTAATAAAACTGCTAAATAATTAATTTATGTTAATTGTACAGTTAAGTATTCAGATAAAGGGATGTAATTATTAATTATATGGAGGTGAATGGATATGAATGTAAAATATATAGGAATTTCTAATCTATCACTTCATTGTATGTGCATATAATTTTATGACTTTTTAAAATCGTTAAATGGTATTGGTATGGTAATAAAATATTTTTTATACCTTTCTGCGATAGGTGTGTATTAAAACTAAATGCAGCAGTCGAGCAGATTTGTGAGGCATTATTACGGTACACGCGCTACCGCTCTGATTTATGATAGAGCCTTACATGCAATGTAGAGCTAACAAATGACTGTTCAGGTTTTAATTTTGACCACTGAAATGAACAAAACCCAAAGTTCGTATCAAAACTGCTAGAAATTATTGTTATTTTATGCAATTAATACTTATACTATAGAAAAAGCTTGCTTAATGTGTTGATATGAGTATATGTATATTTAAATATAAGGTATTTTTTCCTCCGTTCGTACCACTTAAATATGTACATTTGACAAAGTTTTATTTGAACATTGCAATTGTAACAATATCAGCATTAATGTATCCAATTAACAGTTTAATTTGTTAGTACTACCCGCTGACTTCTTTGCATAATACTACTCATATAGTGGATATGTTTATTAAGTGTATATATTATAATTATTCTATTTTGGTAGTTTTTTATTATGAAATAAATGAAGTTTTTGTTATTATTATACGCAAATAGCCGGAAACTTTAATGACGCCTGTATGAAACACTACATTGTTATTTTATTAAATCGTATTTATTATCATGTTCGCCTAACAATTTAATGGTGCTCAGAATCTTGAATATATTCATTTAAATTAAGTTAGTAAAATAAAATAAATAGTTTTATTCACACGATTTTTTATGAAAAGTAGCTGTTTATTTTATTTTGTTATTATTTATTAAGCACTGTAGCATATGACGGGGCGGCGGAGGCAGGTGTACTGGCGACGACCGCAGCGAGATCGCACTCCACTTGGATCACAAGATAACGAACTTCACGGTTCCTAATTCCTCCGACGCGTGTCCCTCCACGGTGACAGTTTATCGCCTGTCTGCGTGACGCGTAAACGAAAACCAGCTATTTCCTGCACATACGTTGTTACTGATAAGTCAATCAGAACTGTCTTTAAAAATTTCCATAGCCACATATGTATTTGTTAGGTTTAAAACTTTATTAAATATATTACATATTATATTAGTATGAATAATATTTTTAAATAATATTAAAATTTAGAATATTTCTTTATTTTTTAAATAACTTAAAAATATATATATAAAAATATATACCTTTGAAGTAAGCCGGTAAAGAAAACACCAGCCAAGTCGTAAATAACCAACGGTCTAGCTGTTGCGTCTGTCGTGGCGTGTCGTAGTATTGACTTATGCTTCCTGTTCACCTTTGTGCACTCGCCTTATGCCCTTTACAACGGATATGGTAGCACAAAAATTCAAAAATACCCTTTATATATTTTTATCCATGTACCCATAAACATGTGAAGTTGAGTGTTACTAGTGGAAATAAATTTATTATTCTTGATTTGTGGTTTTATTTTTTATTTTATTTTAGAATATATTAAAACAGTCTATATCAAAATATAATGTACATATTTTAATAACCTCGAAACAAAACATTAAAGTAAATTATTATATAATAATGTTTGTAGTGTTTAATCATATTATAAGTAGTAATAATCAAACTCAGGCATACTTTTATCAGTTTTACTACAATTGCATAGAAGTTATAAGCTTTTTGCCATTACATTTTCGTATATATGAGAATCAATATGTAAGTATTTCGTATTAGTACGATGTACACGTTGTCACTTTGTTTTATAACAGTGATGATGTAACGACCTTAGCATTCTGTGACGTAGATGTGACTCACAGAAAGCAACGTTATTATTATATTTTTGGTTAACATGAACATGTCGTACTCAAAAGTAGAATTTACGTTTCCTTTTTTCATAACCACTTGTTGCACAACGAAGTACGAGAGTCGGATGATATGATTTTGCATTACTATACATCTATTTAGCAATTAGTTTAGTCGTTTACTTGATCTTCATATTTATATAAATAATTAAGAAAATGCCATAGCGTCATTTATTGATCCATTTTCGATTAGTTCTCACACAACTCAGAACGGCTTGGCCGATTTGCAATATGCTTCTTTGTATTATATCACTGGTGGTTTTACTATAAAAAATGTTTATAAAGTCTAAAAGTTCAGAGCTATTTATTTTATTTTGGAATCAATCAATAATATTTAAAACGGGGCTTCTAGTCTGTAGGTACATAACATGACATTCTAACTTAATCGAATCTGTACCTATCTGTACTGTAAATTATCATTATTGGAATGATTGTTTGTCTGTCTGTAACCGCATCATCATCATTGATAAAATATCATTTTCGAGAAATCTTTATAAACGCTATAACGTACTCAGAGCGACACGAGCGATGCGAGGGTGAATCATTAGTATTATATTAAATAGTTAAAGTGACGCATTTATTGCTACAGAGTTCAGATATATGACAACTTAATACAATAGTAAAGTTGAAAGCTTTAAAGCACGCCAATTAACCATACATTACTTTGACAATATCACATAAACGTGGAGGAAATAAGGAGAGTGACTGGTTGAAGAATGAACAAGTCTGGATAAGACTACAGGTGTGAGAGAAGTTCCCTGCACAATGTGCTGGAGCCTACACCAGGACATCACATACGGCCGGCAATAAAGCCTATAAATCGCTTGGCGTGCGCCGGCGGCTATCAATAACCACTTTGACGCACAGATGGCGCTACCCGTGGCTGCACTGCGGGCTCGGAGGGCTGAGGGCACACTATAAGCCTTTATATTTTCATATTTCCGCTAACATCAACATATAATATATTTATTGCACAAAAGAGTTAAATAGCTACTTAAACTAAATTTTAAATTTATCAGGTGCTAGAGTTTTATCCGAATCTGTTGAGACGTTATTAAAGTTAACTAAAGATATAAAATATTATTATGATAAATAAAATGCATTATAATTTACTTATGCCATTTTTTTCTTCGTCATCATTTAGTGTATTATTAATTTATGTAATAAAATATGAATATTTACATAATGAATTAAAATATGACCACTTTATAAGTTAAATGCTTGTAAATAATGTTCTGAAAAATTTCTCATTCATCGCCATTTTTTACTAAAGCTCAAAACTTAAGATGTCGTAATACGATGTATTTCATTATTCAAAACATAAATATGCGGTGGAATTAAGTACATAATAGCTCTGTACCAACGAAATGGTTAATAAAGTCAAATA
Source organism: Boloria euphrosyne (assembly GCA_951802675.2). NCBI lineage: Eukaryota > Metazoa > Arthropoda > Insecta > Lepidoptera > Nymphalidae > Boloria > Boloria euphrosyne. The sequence continues at coordinate 344,187 of OX637876.1, forward strand.
ATATATAAAAAATATTTGAAGAGCATTTTGAAATGTCAGCGCGGTTGCTCACACGCGATTCTGAATGCTCAAACCAAACGTTTTGTGTCAATTACTGTGCAATTTGCCATTCAAGCAAATCACCCACGGGCCATGGACCAATAACGAAATAAGACGCCATTAAACTAAGTTTTGAGACGATTACTCGCACGCGCTGTACAGAGATCCACCTGCTAATATGCGTACGCGCCTCCGTTAAGCTGTATATTCATCCTTTTTCCTTGCCAACCCCTGCTTGCAGCTCAAAAGAGATAGCGAAACAGATTCACATCTACCCGAAATTTTAAAAATTATTAATATAACGCAATAACTGCTACTATTTATCTCCCTCTATCTCCTAATAAGAAATAAGGATGAGCCACACAGCCTCAAAGTCTTCTCCGAATAAAAGTACACTTCATAAAACATCTCAGTCGGGTGGGGCAGACGATCTTAAATCACCCGTTCGTATAACAAAAGTACGTAAACAGCAAAAGAGAAAACGTGAAGGATTTATCGAGGATGAAGAATGTTACAGTTTAATGGATGAAATGAGGAAATTATTTGAAGATTTTAAATGCCAGCAAAATAAAAAACTAGAGCTCCTCCAATCTTCGATAAACTCCATTAAACAGCAAAATGAGGACTTTCGGGCCTCTTTAGAATTTATATCATCGCAGTACGACGACATAAAGTCCAAAATAGATACACTCGAGCTAGATAAAAAGGCGCATCTTGCCCACATTCAGTCCCTCGAAACGAGGATCGAGAATCTGGAAAGGAACCAAAATATATCCACTGTCGTTATCCGCAACATACCCTACAAAGACGGGGAAAAAAAAGAAAATTTACAAAATATCATCGAAAAAGCTGGTACCCTCTTAAACATATCGATTGGAAAATCCGACATAAGAAATATCTACCGAATAAACTCTAGGAAAAATAGTAGCAATACGATAATTTTAGATTTTTCAACAGTTACAATGAAGGACCGCTTTCTAGGGGCTTTAAAAAACTATAATAAAACCAACAAAAATAACAAATTTAACACTAATCTATTGCAATTGGACGGCCCTGTAAAACCTGTCTATGTCTCCGAACACCTCACCTTAAAGTGTCGCAAGTTGTTTTCCCTTGCACGTGATTTCGCGACAAAAAATAGTTACAATTATTGCTGGACGACCAATGGCAGAATATATTTACGCAAAACTGAAGGATCTCGTCATGTGCGTATTGATTCTGAGTGTGACTTGGAAAAGTTAAGTAAGCAACTGTGACTATTGTTTAATGCATACTTTTATAATTCTCGCTATTACAAATATATTCCAAATTATTTGATGTTATCTAATACTTCTCTCCTGTATAAAATAATGTTAAAAACGGTTAATAATTGTATTAGTCATATCGATTTAATTTTTAGGGACTCTAATCTCAATTTACACAAACACACATTAACACATACTTTTTCACATCACGGGCAAATAGTTAGTATATGTCTTCTTGTTACTTCCGTACATTTTATTTATTTTATTATTCTTGCTAAATTTTGGCCTTCTATGATCAGTGGTCTGTTTTCCATATCCCCAGCAAATGGCTATCGATAATGCGTATAACATAGACACGTATACCGTAGCTGACTCATATACCTGTAGCCCTAAGGAATGTAATAATTATTTAAGCAAACTCACTAATCCACTAAATATTATACATATGAATATAAGGAGCATTAATCGAAATCTAGATGATTTCTTGGTTTTACTTAGTACTATAAATACAGATTGCCATATAATTATTCTCTCTGAATGCTGGTTGAGTAAATCACCGTTTATTCCAAGTATACCAGGTTTTGTTTCATTTAAATCAGGTTTCCGTAATCAGAACGATGGTATTGTGGTTTACATTCACTCTGACATCCAATGTAGTGTTTCTGAACTTGATTTTGAAGAGGCAAATTGCTTAATCGTTAAAATATGTAACCAAAACCTAGCCCTCGTTTGCCTATATCGTTCTCCATCCTACCGTAACTCAGATAGCTTTTTAAGTAGTCTAAGCACTACACTGAACTCTTTATCCTCATATCGCAATGTCGCTATCCTAGGAGATATGAACATTGACATAAACCCTGAGATACCGGATAAATTTGCTACAGACTACCTCACGTCTACCTCGTTTTATGGATACCTACCAGCATATTTAACCCCTACGCGTGACAAAGCCTGCTTGGATCATATACTACTAAGAGTTAACTCTAGGGTTGTCACTCTGGTTCTGGATACCTTTATAACGGATCATGCTCCTTCTCTTCTAAGTATAGAACTCCATTCTGACACTTTATATAAGACCCTAAAAACAATAACTCGTGTCGATATTAGGGATGTGACTTCGAATCAGAAAAATCGATTACTCGATAATCGATTTTTTTTTGTTTAGAGATAAATCGATTTGTGGAAAATCGATTTCTTTTTAAAAAATAATCGATTTTTATTTTCACCTCGACTTTCTATGCGAAAAATCACGATTCCCAACGGCTCACTGAATTTGGCGCAACTTTTTTTGATTTTCAGTTTATTTTTATTTATTTATTCATTTATTATAAGGGATGATGCACAGCACAGAAAAAGTTGTTAAAAAAAGTTATATACAATTATGAAGGCCAATTATGAACATCCAACTTATTAAAATTAAATTAAGAACGTCAAACAAACGTGCAAATAAAGAAAGAAAAAACAAATAATGTGATGAAACAAAAAAAAAGAAAGAACTCATTATCATATTAAACTAAACTAAATACCCTTAGGAAGTATAAATTAAGATTATAAATACTCGTAATATTGTCTCTATGTAAAAAGTAATACATAATATTTGAAAGTTCCAAAAAAACAATCTTGCAAGTTCATGATGTAACAAAGACAAATTTACCTTTAAGAAATGTTGTTAAGTGAAACTGTAATAAGGAAAATTAAAGGTATGTAGGCTATTTAGAACTTGCCGTCTATCCATGCTCACTATTCCTACCAACATGTGTAATATTTAAAATGACAATTTAATCAAAATAATTTTCATAAAAAGCAACTGATTTTAAGTATTTACCCAACATACCTACTAATTTATCGAGAATTATATTTTTGTTCCAATCTTCTAATCAATTCTAGTTTTTACTAAGGCGTTTTGTCAAAACTAGTTTTCTGCGCGTTTAAAATACGTCGTGTGCTTAGGCTCTAAAACGCGTTGTAACTGAGAACGGGTTTTAGCTGTAACATATCTAAATAATCCGTAGCGAGATTCGAACGTAGTCGCAGCTGCGAGGCTAACGTGCTATCAGTCGGTTAGTAAGTTATCCAAATAGCCAAATAGCTAAATAGCTGGTTATATAGCTAGTTATTTAGCCACAAAATACAAATAACCGGCTAGCTAGGTTATTGAGATTTCGGCTAGTTACCCATCGCTAACTTTACTTTAACTCATTATCTAAATTTTGTAATTTGCTGTCGTAAGGGCTTTATTAACGAATAAATAATAATTTTTACATTGAATGACTAGTCTTACCTTGTCAGTTTGTAAAACAGAGAAATGTTTTCTTTCCATGTGCTGTTTCAAGTTTGTAGTGTTACTACACGTTTTTAATGCTTTCGGACAATATTTACATTTTGCAGTGGCATCATCTTTATTTATTTCAAAATACTTTCGCCAGCAACTTTTAGGAGTTTTACTAGTGAAAGACATTTTTATTTTTTATGGTTAACGACAATTATTTTGATTTTTGACACTTCAAAACTTCAAAGATGAAAATTAAAGCAAGAAAGCAGTGTTACCAACTTTCAGAAATATTTATCCCTAAAGTTGTGCCAAAAACCCCTAGAATCGCCTTAATTATTGAGTTGTCCCCCTAAAAATATATAAATATAAATTCAACATGATTTACAAATAATATGCTGTAATACGTTTCAAAAGTCTTTTTATTATAAGTTATTTAATGCATAAAATATTTCGTCTTCATCTGAAGATTCAGATTTTTTGATTTTGAGAAATCATACATGTTAACATTGAATAAATTTAACATTTTATTGGATGATTTAAATGTTGTACAAGATCGACCATTTCAATTTAATGTAAATCGGACCATCATGATGCTTTGCAACATTTTCCGCCATATGCACAGACAATAAAATGACCGCCACTCACCACAGAGTGGTTTAAGAATTACGTGCTAGATATCGTTATAAGTCACTAGGTCAAGAAATAAATATTAATATTATCAATTTTAAAATATTCATGAGTCAAAAAATCCCTAAAAATACCCCTTAAAACTTCAGACCCCTAAAAAATCCCATCTCACTTATTTACCCCCTAAATCTGGGGGGAAAACCCCTAAGTTGGGAACCGTGCAAGAAAGATCACAAATAATTATACATTAGTACGTACAGATGGCGCTGATTTTTTGCTGCACCCGTGAATTGTTATTTTCCAAGTTGCTAGTATCCTAAATAGCAACTTCACGTGAATTCTGTAGTAATAAAAATTTAATTAAATTGAATTTTTTTCATTATTGCATCAAAATTACTGTGGATATCAATTTTTAAAAAATGAGTGATAGATAAAAAATATTTCTATAATATGCAGTCTCGACTTCAGAATTAAATAAAGAATATTATAATTTATTATCACAAATGCATTGTTAACCTTTAAAAAGACAAGTTATTGTAGAGTAAGAAATAGAAAATAAAATTTTAATTTAATTTAGGTTAAATGTTTGCAACTAAAACATAATATTATTAACTCATTATCTGAATTTTGTAAAGTTGTGTTGTAATGTCGTAAGGGCTTTAATAACGAATAAATAATAATTTTTACATTGAATGATTAGTCTTACCTTGTCAGTTTGTAAAACAGAGAAATATTTTCTTTCCATGTGCTATTTCAAGTTTGTAGTGTTACTACACGTTTTTAATGTTTTTGGACAATATTTACATTTTGCTGTGGCATCATCTAAATTATTTATTACAAAATATTTTCGCCAACAACTTTTAGGAGTTTTACTAGTGGAAGACATTTTTATGGTTAACGACAATTATTTTGACACTTCAAAGATCAAAATAAACCAAAAAAGATCACAACTCATTATACATTAGTACGTGTACAGATGGCGCTGATTTTTTTATCGACTTGTTCAGTAAACTTTACCTTCCTATTTTTTCATAATACCTACCATATACCTACTGAAGTTAGCCGTCAGCTGTCAATTTTAAATTTTTTTATCATAAATCAATTACATACTACAGTAAAAAAAAGTTTTTAATTTTTTATTAATTTTCAGGCAGTAAATACGGCCATTGCCAGCTGACGGACAAAATCGGCGCATGCGCAATGTAGGGGTGAAGTGATGGTTTGCTTATTAGATATAAAATAATTAATAATTGGGAATTTAATTGTTTTTATGATCGAACAATCACCAATAGTCGTCGAACAAACGATAATTGATCAAAATTAATTAATCTGAGCGATAAAAATAAAGATATCTAGTAAGGGTGTCCAACTTAAGGGTGAACCTTTGTTTAATTAATTACAAATAAATAAAAGACGCACAAACAATTTTTACATTCGAACAAAAAATATAAAGTTTAAAAATATAAAATATACAGTTGCTTCGTGAAACCCATCCTGGTATAGTAAGGACAAGTCAGCGACTAAGGTTGTTCGACACTCATACCTTCTCCACTGTAGTAAAGTTTTGTAATTATTGTTATTACTATTATGATTAGTATCATTAACATATTTAATATCATTAGCATTATTATTATTGTTGTTGTTGTTGGGTGACAGCAGAAGTCGAGAGTTCGCGCATGCGCAGTAGTATTTATTTGAACATAATAATATCCAAGGTGGGTGTAATGATATTAATAAAAAAATCACTATCAGCGTAAATGAAATCGAACAAACATTTTTTTTGATCGGACAAACGATAACTAGCTTAGATTGATTGAAAAAGAAAAAAAAAGGTTAGTTACTATAATTGTCGGCGCTAGGTTCAAATTAAATTTTTGGAAATTATTTATAAAAAAACAAACATCGAACAAACAATAAATTTGATCGGACATTCACGAAGTAATGATGGACAAACGAATTAGCAAAAAAAAAAGTTTTAAAAATTCATTTTCCCCCGCCAACTTAAGAGAGCTCGCACAAAGCACTATTCACAAAAATCGATTTAAATTGTGTAATTCTTATAATCGATTTAATAAAAATCGATGTTTACCATCAATAAAATCGATTATAAAAAATCGACAATGAAAAAAAAATAATCGATTAAAATAATAATCGATTATTTATTCACATCCCTAGTCGATATCCAGGCGGCTGTTGCACAAATCGGAACCACGGATTTTTCTTCTGTCACCAACTCCTTAGACGCAGATACGTCAGCTAAAAACTTTATTAGTGTTGTATCTTCCGTCTTAAGCAACCATACTAAATCGATAAAAGTGCCACACAAGAAACAAGTTATAAAACCCTGGATTACCCCAGGTTTACTTAGATGTATTCGGAATAGGGACAAGCTTCACAAAAAGGCTAAAAAAAATCCTGGCAATGCTATTATACAGTTAACGTACACCCGATATCGGAACTTTTGTAATAATTTACTCAGAAACCTAAAGAGAAATTATGAAAGAAATGAACTCCTCAAAGCCCATGGTAATCAAAAGTCGACTTGGATAACTATAAACAATATTACTAACTTCAAGCAGAAAACTTCCTCCCCCAATGAACTTCTGAAGTTGTCCGCTACGCCTCAAAAGTCTATTGATTTGGTTAATGATTTCTTTGCAAATATAGGCTCAAAATTAGCTGCACAAGCAGCCTCCAAACTTTCCTCTCTTAATAACACCTCATCTTGTTTCCCTAAACCTCACCAGGTGGTCAATTCGATGGTTTGTCTTGATGTTGATGAGACTGAGATTCTAAATGTTTTAAAGAACCTTAAAGATAACTGTGCATTGGGCTGGGATGATATTTCAGTATCAGTACTTAAGAAAGCCAGCAATACCGTTGTTCCTCTACTCAAACATATCTTCAACTTATGCCTTTCTCAGGGCAAATTTCCTGATGTATTCAAAACAGCCGTTGTTCATCCTATTTATAAGACTGGGGATAGAGAAAATGTTACAAACTATCGGCCCATTTCTGTTTTAAGCGCCACCTCGAAACTATTCGAAAAGTTATTGAATAATCGTCTAGTCTCTTATATTAATAAAGAAAAAATTATATCAGAAAACCAATTTGGTTTTCTTTCTGGTAGCTCAACTGAAGACGCCGTTAACCACTGTGTCGAGACAATTATTCAAAATATAGAAACAAAGCAGAAATGTTTGGCTATTTTTCTTGATCTTTCAAAAGCTTTTGATACGGTCTCTATCCCAATCCTTATAAATAAGCTTGAGTCCATCGGTATTAGAGGGAAAGTCTTGGATATCTTTTCTAGTTATCTCGATAACCGCAATCAATATGTTAAACTAGGAACACTAAAAAGTCGCAATTTGCCAATTAACTACGGCGTCCCGCAGGGCAGCGTGCTCGGCCCAACCCTCTTTTTGATTTACATTAACGACCTATGTCGTATGACCATCCCTCACACCAAAATTATCTGCTATGCGGATGACACGATCGTCCTAATAGAAGGTAAATCATGGGAACAGGCTCGTTGTTTTGCGGAAAACACCCTTTCAGTGGTTACAAACTGGCTATCATCCCATCTCCTTACACTGAACTTAGCAAAAACCAAATTTGTTACCTTCTCCCCTACTCTATCCTCTCAACCTTGTAGTTCTTTCACGATAAAATTACATAACTGTCCACGTAATGATAATGTTTGCTTATGTCCATCCCTGGATCGTGTGGAAAAAATAAATTATCTCGGTGTTGTCCTTGATAATACTCTAACCTGGCGTAGCCATATAGCATTACTAACCCAACGTCTTAGGAAGCTGTTATATATTTTTAGAAAAATTTCTCATGTTGGTGATCTCGACTTATTAATGATGGTCTATCATGCGCTGGTTCAGTCCTTATTGAATTATTGTATTACAGCTTGGGGTGGATGTTCTACCTCCATTCTTCTGCCTTTAGAACGAGCTCAAAGAGCCATACTTAAAATAATAATAAAAAAACCAATTAGATACCCCACACATCTTCTCTTTAATGATTGCAAAGCGTTATCAGTAAGACAACTTTACATCTTGAAATCTATCTCTAAATTTCACCCACTAGCAGCACGTAAGTTCCCAAGTTTTAATAACCGCAGAGTTCCAGTCATCTTTAATACTAAACGGTATAGAACATATCTTGCAGGTCGGCACCTCGAAGTTCTCGGCCCGCGATTATATAATAAAGTCAACCGTCATCTTAATATTTTGCACTTGACACCGAATAAACTTAAATCAGTTATTAAAACTTGGCTTAAGAGTTTAAGCTACTCAGATACGGAAGCTCTATTAAAGGTAATACCGTGACACACACACACACACACACACACACACACACACACACACACACACACACACACGCACACTTAATCTTTATCATATTATTAGATAGTCCCTTAATTAATAAAAATAATAATAATAATTTAGAATTTAATTATATAAATGTTAATTCTTATATATATTTTCATTATAATTGTCGTCTTGTCACCTTAAGCTTAGTCTTAAATTAGATAAGAGGGTCCGTGGAAGGTTAGACGTACGCGACACAGGGCATCCTAGTGCGTGCGTCTCAGCACTCCATTTGCCTATATATAGTTACATAATTAATAATTGTATTAGTTTAAGGAGTATGTTTGTTTCCTATTATGTTAATGTTTTAAATAAATGATTAAATGATTAAATGATTAAATATGATATCAGTACTTTGCTAGAGAATATAGTTTTTTTAACTAATTGCGTTCGAAGTAAAACATCCATTATTACACACGCAATTATTGTGCTTGCTTTGAAATTCATAAGAATTTCATTCATTCCTGCTTTTCTGTTGAAATTTTTCCTGAATTTTCTTTGCTATAAACCTCACGGAGCCCGAGACCTTTCCAACGAATGCAAAACCGTGGAAATCGGTTCGTGCGTTCTGGAGTTATAGCGTCAGGAAGGAAAACCCGACTTATTTTTATATAGTAGATAAATAACATACCTATCATCTCTTTGTCTTCTTAAACTGTAAGCATACGTGATAGGAGATGTCTACGTCACTAGACAATAAATGGTAAAGTATAGAAAATAAAAATAAGTAATAACAATTAGAAATGTGTAATTTTCAAAAAATATAATAAAATTTTATAGAATTTGGCAGTATATTCTCGAGGTAAATATTTGCGATGGTAAATGAGTAGTGTTTCCTTTGACAATATAGAGTGTTGGTATATTTTCAGGCGTATCGGCGACGTGGTGCGCCCCTCTATGCCGGGCTATGGGAGTGCTCGGCGCGGCGCGGGCGTCGTCGACGCTCTGCTATTTTTAACAGCCAATCGCCTCCGACGAGCCGCACTGAGTGTGAGATGTACGTAGATATTGAAGGATACTGATGACCTGTGAAGAGAAATGAGTTTTAAATACACTTACTAGTAGTGTTCTATAATTTAGTTAGGTATATTTTGTTCTGAATGGTATTTGATAAATTTTGCAGTATTTGACTAATTTTGTATAATAAAAGTTACTTTATTTCTTAATTATTGTATAGAGTTAAGGTAATTTACGTATTCCATAAGACAGTGCAGGTAGCTCGAGACAAACAAACATATTCCACTTTTTACCCATATTTGTAGAGCAGCAATAAAATAACAAACGACCGTTAAATGAACCATTTGATGGACTCTACCCTAATTTCAATCACACAAAGTCAACATCGGAGAATATTTTAAAGGGATTTGAGAGCAAATAAAACATTAGGCCTCTATGGGCCAGGGATAGTATTAATTTGACAGAGCCTGCTCATCTGAGGGAACAGCAGGTGTTCCGAATAGTTACTGATAAATATACGCCATCAATATGAGAGAGACGGCCACCCTTTCACGGCCTAATATAAAACATAATTGTGGTCACGAACTGCTTTCCGGCACTTGTACTGTTATACGCTTAGATAAATATTACCGAATCTAATATGTCAGTAATATTTTAAATTAAGTTAAACATTCTTTTGGTTTAAAAAATGATGGTTCTAATATAAAATATGTACCTATATGATTATTATTATAAAAGCGAAAGTTTGAAAAGATGGATGTTTGACACTCCATCACGGCAACACGGCTGAACGGATTTTGATGAAATTTATCACAGATTTTAATATTTTTTAGCCCCAAAAATTTGATTTCCAAGAGCAAAATATTGATAATTCTATTCCATACTAATCATTAACACGTCTGTTAAAACGGACGAACCCAAGCAAAACGAAGTGATACGCTAGTATTAAGTTTGTTTTATTGATTTTTAATATTGGTTATACGCAATTAATAAAATGCTTAATATTTTTTTACTATTTCTTGCTCATTATACGAGTATAAACATAAGAAGCTTTAGTCTTAAAGTTATAGAGGATGTGGTAAACGTCGTTGACTATTTGGCATCCTTAATACTAATATGAGTGTCGTAATGTATTCAACATTTATCCTGTTCGAGGTAAGGCCTTCTACCTAAAAATTGAACGTTACAACATTCTATTTGTAAAAGATTTCTTAATTTGTATAGATGCATGGGCCCAGAATGACTTATTATTTTATTAGAGCGAGCTTAATATTACTTACTTAGCACAGAATGAGAACGTCTGTACCCAAATGACTGTTTTTATGACTTTGGCCAAACTGTTAGTAACGGAATGAAAGGTTACGATGAAAAATGTTATTGAGAGGCCAATAATGCTGAGTTAGGTGACAGTTACGCTCGCGGGCCGCCGCGACGAGCTCTTTAATGGTGGTGTAGGTGACGTGCACCTTGATATCTATACTTATAAATTAACTTGAAGTGTCTATCTATAGTTTCACAAAAGCTACTCCATTGAACTCCTGAGATAGCAAAAAATATGTTTATAGCACACTAAGTATTTATTGTACAAAAATCGCAAAGAAACAATGTGTACGCGTATCGCCGTGTTGCCATTATGATAAAAATTAACTACCTTCCATCCTTTAATTCCTTCCATGCCATTCTTAAAATTCTATCATTTGCCTCTTTTGGTCTTAAACATCATTTCACGCATATTCATCTTGCAAATCCCACATTATACTTCTATAACTCCATTGACATCTGGAAGAGTTGATATTATTTTAATTACACTTTTACTGGTAAAAGTTATAATACACATATACTATACACATATTGGGAACGCAGCCACGGAAAGCGGCTAGTATATGATATATGATTATTTTAAATGACTGTTACTCACTCAAAGTTACAGCGCAATGTGTTAATTATATCCAAATGCTATGTTTCGATTTCTTATGTTTAGATTTCGCTATTGGCACATAATTCACAGTCTCTGATCAATTTATTCACTTAAAATGACTGCTTTTACAAAGTAAGAGTAGATTTTATAGTTTTTATATAAAATATGTATGCAAATGCTAACTATATTTTACACAAATGAAAACTTCAGACGAAGTCCGATTAGAATTTCGTGAACATATATAAATAATTAAAACGCCATTAATATTATAATAAACGCATTCTAAAGAAACTGTAAAAGTTTTCTAAATAAATATACGAGAATGGCGGTGACAGGATTCTTCGATGACTTGAACATGTGCTACGTTAATATGCTACTATATTGTTGAATATACTTAAGTGTTTTGAATATATTATGTATTATATTGTAAACTATTCGTGAAAACGATTAAAATAAATAATTTTCTATTAATTTCGTTTTTATTCCTTTTCCTTTACGCTGTAATTAAAAACAAAATGCTATAAAATATTATTTAGTACCTATGTACAAATTAAAACAAATGAAGGCCACTTAAATTAAAATTGTTGCACCTACAATAAAGCAGATATGAAAAATACATACAATCATAACATAAGCCATAAATGATATTAACAATTAGTAAGTGTTGTTCTTATAATAGATGTATAGTTAGTACGAGTACGTATTACAGAAGCAACGGCGTCGTCTATCCTAAGCTCGCCCGGGCGCGATCCATAGATCCCACGCGCCGAGCCCGCGCTAAACTGGTCGATCGACTCTTGCGCAACCGACTACTATCGTTTCCAATTTTATGTTGACCGGTTTCTAACTTGTCTTAGCCTTCTAATTTCGGCTCGTTTAGATTTGGAAAATACGTCGTGTTGATATCGAAATTGCGCCAGGTGATATCTGGCGTTTTCTCCCGCCCGAGAACATATCTCACGATGCGTCTTTAATTAATGGGTCTAATCAGCAAGACTACTTTGGAACTCTCACTCGGACGTGAATTATTATCTTAATTTAATTTTGTTCATTACTAATCTATATGAATTTCTACTTTTTAATTTTTACTACGAATTATGTTTATAATGCTAATGTTAATTGGAATATTAAATTTTCTTAAGTGCATTCTGCTAAAATATAATGGGTATAAATTAGTTATCTAGCTTGTAAAAAAGAATCTTACTATACTAGGTAAAATAAAAATTTAGTATCTTCAAAATAAAAGACAATATCTACAGTTCTTAGTTCTTACATTATCATACAGCTCAGTTACAAAGTAGGTACCTACTCGCAATAATTACGCATGGCATAGCAGTAAAGCTATACTTACTTAAGTAATCAATAATATTATTTTTGCCCAATGTTTTATGTACGGAATGTTGTATATACATGTAAACATTTGTTTGGTATCTATCTGAACAGCATGAGTGTGAAGATTGACAGGATCTGGTCGGGTCCAGGCGATGTCGCATGGCGTGGGCGAGTACAAATACTGCCGGCGGGGGACCCAGCACAAATCAACGCGTAGCGACGTGCTCACCGGACCCCCTGCGAGAGCGCAGGGTTGGAGACCACGGTACTTTATTAATAATTCGAAATTAACCTACAAGTAAAGTCGAATAAACTTTGAAACGCATCAGTAAGGCGTTTATGTACTGATAATTGCGGCATAAGAGTCAATTTGTTCATAAATTTAAAAAATATATTACCATTTTAATGATACAATCACAAGTGATAAAATTAAGAGTCGTTTCGTTTGTATTTCTAACAAAAAGTAGAGTTCCACATGCTTAGATGTAAACTTTTAATTAAGCTTAAAGAAAAGTCTTTTTATATAATTCATAAATTTCACCAATTATCTCTTATAATTGTTTATACTACGTCTACCCTGCTTTGTTTAATAAAAACTAAAAAAGTGAACAATTCCCGTAGCGCGGCACTAGCCCTGGTCCCCCGCGGCGGCGACTGCGCGAACATCTCTCACCTCTGCCCGTAATGAACAATACAAATGTGCCATTTGAGCCGCCGACCTCCGCCGTCCGCGCCTGCCCGGCCTCGCCGCCGCGCGACCGCAGGAGAGACTCGAGTTCCTGCGCTACGTGATGTTGGTACGAACATATTTTTTTACCTACCTAGCCTTTGTTTGTCGAATACCGTTCAACCTCTCATCCTTAATCAAAACTGTGAATGTGTCTTTTATGTGCTTATAAGAGATAAATCATTCATGTACTTAAGAGGCAAAAGTGTCATTTGCGTGGTTATTATTATACATAAAAATTGCGTCATATTTAGATAGGTTGTAAATTAATGTACAATATTTTGATGCTTCTAAGGAAATTATACCCGTTACGTTCACTCTACGACGCTCGCCCGAGGCAGCTTTATTACGTACGACTTAAACTTCCGCTGTTAAAGTGTAAAAAATAACAAAAACAGGCACCTAGCAATCAAGTTAAAAATAACTAAATGCGCCTATAATAAAGAAACAATGTAATTGCTATATCCTCGAAGTATATCTCTAAACGACTGCCACATTTCGTCGCAAAATTGTCCTTTAGGAACTTTTTCTTTCGAAGGGCTGTGACAGGATCATTATAAAATTAGGATCGTTTTAGTAATGATAGGGTCGGGGTCCGCGACCTCGCATCGCCGGGAGGGCTAATCTTGGTCGTCACAAAAACTCGACTCACTTCATTATAGTCGTATGCAAGGAGCATTATTAAAAGTCCGTTTGGTTCGAGACAGCTGATTTAGCATTCCTTTATGGTGACTGGAGCCCAACACTCTCGTCTGGGTCCGAAGGACGGCTACGGGCGGCGCTGGTGACGTCGCAAGCAAATTAAGAACCGCCTTCGCATGAGAAGTTTAAAACGCTGAAAAGGATAACAAAATGCCCGAGCGGCCGCGAGGGGCCGTCGCGGTAAAACACAAATTCGAATTAAGCAGACAATACAGACAATAGTGATGGCAAAAAATGAAATCGAAAGCGAGCCCGAAGGAATTTGGAAACGAAATTCGCGGATCGCATTTTGCGAATATTCTCGCGTGTTACTGCATTATTATTTAAGTTAGGGCCCTTAAAAAATGTTTGTGATGGGATGATCGTTTTTTTGCAGGCGCGTGCGCAGCGCATAATTGGCACGCCGGACGCGCAGGAGCGCGGGCTTTTTGCCGCTGCGCCATTTCACTAAAATAACGGATTTGATTCGTTATTTGACACTAAATTATTTGAATATATTTTATATATAGTACTTGTCTTATTTATAATCACATAAAAGCATAAAATAGCAGCTACTGCAAGTCTGAATTAAAAATTGTACAAACACACACACTGAGACAATGATTAATGTAAGTAAGTACATATTTAGTAATTCAATTTCCTTAATATCAAAACATACTGCGCGCTATTAAGATAAATATCTTAAGGGTGTAGCAATTTAAAATATCATTTAAGAAGTCAGATCCAGGTAGTGAAAAGGGTATAGAGCCCTGCAACAGTCGGTCAAGTGTTGCTCGGAGCGATGGTTGACCGCCGCTGCGTCTCCTTCGCGTTGCACAAAAACTAATTTAGGCGACGGATCCAATATGATAACATGAATCCCGTTGCGTAGCCTCAGGTGCGGAGGGCGCAGGACCGAGCCGAAACCTTGGGACGAATACCTCGGTGTAAAAAATAGAATCGCGATATCATCTCATCTAAAGACCCTACTATTCGTAGATGCTTTCGATATTGTTTATGATGGAGTTGTTTTTTTAAATATTGATGCTAAATTTTAGTTTTTGTGCTAAGTTAATATGATTTAAAACCTTATTTACTAATTTCGATAAAGGCATAACCAATTTTTATATATTTAAGAAAACATGTTCATGAGAGCTTACAAATTATGTATAAATATAGTTTCAATAATGTGTCAATTATTTGATACTAGAATTTTATAACTTCTCTTTATTTACTGCTATCGTTCTAAGGTTAGAGTTGGTTGAATTTTTTGCTTGTTCAATATATATTTGTTGGAAATATTTGACCTTAGAGAGTCACCGGTGGCAGCCGCTGCCGGCGGCCGCCGGGGGCACGTCGACGTCTCGTCCATCACGTGTCATTCCGCTTGCGAATACAATAGAGACTTTGCAAAAATGGTACGCATGTCGCCCGATAGACTTAACAATGGATCGAAAAAACAAACAATCGAATAGAAATCGAAAACACAGCTCGTTCCGAATGCGACCGAACGGGATTTTGGAAATCCGGTTTTCATTTTGTTGGTTTGTTTCCCGACCGCCTCCTCCGCGGCCATTGTCAACATGTCACGGCTCGGGACAATCTTATATGAATAGTAAAAAACGCACCGGAGCTACTTAAAACCTCGTAGAATGCAAGTAAAAGTGCAGCTTTAAAATAATGCAGCTGACATTTCATTTGTACTGTGCTGTTGTATTTGAACACGAGTTTGTAGGTTGAAAATGATGTATTATTAGATATCTTTTTATTTTAAGTCAAAAACATCTACTTATAATAGGTTTTCTATAATGAAAAAGAATCAGGTAATTAAAGCAAGTAAGACAATATGTAAGTTAATATTTTAATAATATTGTTAAGTTACAAAGTTAAAAGAAAAGTAAATTCTGTAAATGTATTGTGTAAATGGCGGTATTTCGTATTTTTTTGTTCCCACATACCCTTGTTTGCGTCCGGGTCAGAGGTGACTATCAAATACGTCACCTACCATTGTTAGTACTGACGAAGCGTAAATGCTTTCATTTACAATACATAATGTTTGCTGTATATAAGTGGAAATAAACTACTTTATGTCATGTGCATATGTGATAGGTAATTTTACTTTTTTATTACATTATTTAAGTTTGTATTCACATCTACAATTCACTAACACTTCTATGATGGTATAACTTCAAAGGAAAAAGACCTATTAATAAGTAAGTAATAATTATCACATTTTAAACATCTTTATTTTTATGAGGAATATTGTACATTAGATATTACAAACATATTCAAGTTTTCTAGGTTTTGGCGACGATTTGTTAACAACAGGGTGGTTCTGTTACATTTTCCAACGATAAGAGTAAACATGTATACTTACATTACTTTTTAGGTACTCATAGATAAAAAAGACGAAGTTAAAAATCTTAATAGTAGTTCATAACACTCTCTCTTTATTTTTGAGCTGGTTTTGTTGAACTGAGAATCGAATTCCATAAAAATGGACTTTGTAAAATAATTCCATTACTTAATTAAAACAGTACGTTTCCAATTTAATTAAATATTATGAATACTTATTAAAAATATAAACAATGTAAACCGTATATAGGTACGTACAGCAAACAATGCTTTTAAATAGGTCGGAGGTCTCAGAGACCTCTCGCGATCTGGACTTGCTGTTATTCAATAACAACCATGACGTACACTAACAGTAGGCTATTAACAGTACCTAACTTTAATCTAACAATTGTTATAAATAATGTTTTGTAACTTTTTATCACTGAAAAAGCTAGACTTTGTTGAAACTAATTACCTACACGGAAAGATCGATGACTAAACCTTGAGATTACCCTCGACTTATCTTTTCATAATAATAATTGCAGCTTTTTCATCAATGACAACAAATATTTTTTTATTTAATGACCGTTAGAAGATTTTTTATACGAATTTTAATAAATAAGCCTGTAAAAAATATATGTGGGGATATTGTATCTTTGGAATGTATCAAAAAAATTGCTATTGACAAAAACACTAACGTCAGCAAAAAATAATATTTACAGAAGGTGAGAAAATCGTCTAATTAGCACGTCTGCGCTAACGCCCTACGGTGGCGAAATTGCTCCGGCCATTGTTGCTTCGCCTTTATGAAAGTATAATTACCTTTTATTCAGGTGTATTATTTTTTGAGTCGTCGCTACAGCCGCAGCCACTATTCACTTGCAAAACAGGGAAGCCCGTGTTTACGTCTCGATGAACACTCATTAAATAAAAAAACGCAGCACAGCTTGCCACCCCTGTATCTAGTCATGATCTGTAATTGTCTATACGTTAGCCGTCAATGACTCGACACTAGACATCCCAAAAGGTATGGTATACTCATAAAATTTAAATTGTTGTGTTAAATATGCAAAAAATCGCAGAAATCGTAGTCCCTTTTGTGCGGGCGCGTGCTCGAGGCGCTTGCGATGCTTGTATAATTAATTCGTACGAGTGACAGTGAGATACCTGCTTGCTTCTATTGCAAACAAACCGGCGCATGCGACGCTCAGGTGTATAATCTTTATTTATATTTTTTGCTTCCACTTCCCCTTTGCATATATTAACGTTTCTGCGACTGTCGTGCATTGGATTTGCTATAGCAATATTTATGTCTTATATCAGATGAAAGCTATAAGCTTTATTTCAATCTCGAATTCATTAATTTCTCTCAACCCGCAGTAAATAATCAGAAATATCAATTAAATATTTTGAGGTCTGCATAGATCGATGAACACTTTGTTATCTGCAAATTTAACAATACTAAATAATATATGGACTCAGAGCTAAGTAAATCTTCAAACGATTAAATTGAGTGCAATTTTTGGGTGTTCAAGACAATTAGAACAAACTTTTATCTGTCGATATAATTGCATTTTCAATCCTAAGTTCTGGGGGATAAGATGTATTTTGCTTAGCTTCCATCCGAGTCGGTCGTCACCTGGTCGCTAGGGCAGCTGGCCCGGTTTGTCTGAGCTCATCACTTGACTCGAGCGAAAGGGATGCGGCGTGTCATGTGAACTAACGGAATCCTGGGAAGCGATGCTCCCGTATAGATAATACACGCGTACCTCTCAATGGTACAATGGTAATGCGATAGGCATTGCGCAACCTCGATAGCCGAATTAGTTTGAGTGCCTTTATTTCATCTTTAGAGGCTAACGCGATAAACATTTTATTACCAAGGTATTTCGTAATATTAAGTAATACTTGAGATGTGATTTAATAACATTAGCGTTAAGATGAAACTCATCGACGATAACATTTAAAAGCAGATGTAAATTTTTATTCCCCAATATGTTATGCAAATGAGCGCCGTATTCGCCGTTGTCAACTATGTTTTTTCAAGCGGTCGATTTGATGGGAAAAAGAAATTATCATAAAAAAGATATGTTACAATGCCACGGCGTACGGCACCGCCGCAGTACGAGCCACGAGTGTCTTGGCGATTTTCTAATAGATCACAGACATTAATATGGTCGAGACTGGTTTTCGTGAGATCCGTTAGTGGTTTTATGTAAATTATTTGGTTTATAGCAGCTTCTAGTTTACATTCGAATGCTTTACCGAAAAAGTTCGCCGCAATACGCGTCTGTGTCTACGTGGAAGCTTGATAAGGTAACGTTTTAAATCGTAGAAAGTGTCATAAATCACGGATTATGGAAGGTATTTCTGTTAAACGTAATTTGTTGTTTGACGGATATGGGAAGAGTGTAAGGTGCATCGCTGCGATAGTTTATTCTGCTTGAAAGCTATTGAGAATGATTTTCGTTTTCCATTGCTCAAGATGTATTATGTTACAAAAACATTTTTTTGGTACAATAGATTTTCATTAACATTCCATATTACGAGACACATAAATCAATAAATTATAATACATATTGTGTATTTTTAAGTTTAATATTTATTTATTATGTTACCAAATTTATTATTTTATATTATATTGTCTTTAGTCCTTTTATAACGTCTCACTGCTGGGCATGGGTCTCCCTCAGTTCGAGGGGGATCAGGCCTAGTCCACAACGCTAGCCTAGTGCATATATATATTGATAGTTGTTTATTGCTAAAATCTTTACCTATACTATCAATTTGCTTCTAACCGACAAGAAAGTGTAAGCCAAAAAAAATATGACATCTCGGACGTTCGTAAGTATTAATACACAAACATTCCCATGTATGGGAAATAACTTGTCGTTTTATAGAATTACCGTTAGTTAAAAAGTCCGTTCAATAAACGTGATTGTCGTTATAAAGTGATTCGATTACTATGCATCGGCATTAGTTATTGTGGACGCTAGGGAAACGTTGTCCAAACTAGTTTGATTCCAAACGGCCGATCTCATAGAGGCACATTGTCGAGATAAATGTGCAGAACCGGATGCTGCGTCTCCGGGCCATCGATAAAACGGTCACAAACGCTATAAAACTGGCCGCGAGACGTGTTTTGTGACTAGGAGTGACCACCCTTTCCAATCCTTCTCATTCATCACGCGAGATGAAAGGAATTCGTATCAGCTGATCCGCGTCTCTAACGGTCCATTTTTGATCAATTATAGAATCGAACCCTTCCCGCCCGATCTAACGCTTTTTAGAAATGGAAAGCTAACCTGTTTTCAATAATAAAACTTTAAATATAGCATTGAAAAGAACTAAAAATCGAAGGAGGATGATCGTATCGCGTTACGTGAACTCAGCGCTATCTAATTTTCAATACAATGGGCGTAAAAAACTGGGTTGAAATAAATGTGTCACAGTGCCACCCTCCACACAATGGACAAAGGATCGAGCCCACAATGCGCCCACGCAGTTTTTGTCGCGTATTGCGAGCACAATCGCGCAGGAAGATCGATCTCTAGACACGTGTGCCACCGCGTCGTCCTGCGCGCTGTGATCTATTCTCGAGGTGAAAGTTGAAGGCGAAAAGTAAAAGTCGCGTCGCATCTGCCAGCGATATCAAATTATGTTAATTCGAGACGTCGGGGGCGGGACTGGAAAGGGTTAGTCGCGATTGTTGGCCCTTATCTCACAATACGCGATTGTACTCCGCTTGCTTACAGCACAGATAAAAAACTAAGGGCATTCATTCGGATCCTTCGTCTACTACAAATCGGCCAATCTTTTTGTGGCATTGTCACAGATTGTTATGAAGTTGTATTATTTATTTGACACTTTAAAAAATCTCTTAAATCCGTGATTTATGGTCCTCTTCATAGTTTATCGTTTTTATCGGGACATATGGACAACAAACGATGTGTTTACAATATGAATGTAATTATTTGAACAGACACTGTCGAATAATTTTCCCATTTCAATAGTCATGTTGAATAATAATGAATTTCGGATGAAAAGTTGAACAAAAAGTAATTTATAAAAATATGAAATAAGTACGAAAATGTCCAACGAATTTCCTTTTCGGTACTGCGGCGGTGGAAGAATCCTGAGGAACAACTAAATGGTTTTTAATCGGGCTCCTCATTGAAGGCGCGCCGATAATGATCTTCAATTAGCGTCCGCCGCTTCCACTAACGATTGACCGCTAGTAATCGTAAATCATCGATCGCGTAACGATCTCGATTCGTCTCGAGGAGGCTACCAGGCATTATGCAGATAATCGTTATTGATAAATATTTGTCAATTACATCGGCGAGGCAAGGCTTTTGACACAGTCTTGTGTCACATCAAGTGTCAAGGCGCACGAGACGGGTTCATAAAGTGCCGATGGAGAGTTTTAACCTACTTACTATTTTATGCTTAGTTAATAGAAAATTAGATAAAACATAGTGCTCTGACTTGTCTTTGTTCAGATTTGATAAAAAAATAAAGTTAAATATTAACTTATTGATATTTAGACATCTATGAGTGTTTTTTTTCAGTCATATATTCATATCAATATATATCAATATATAATTAGTATAATTTCTTTTTAACTTTTATAATAAAACCGTGAATACCGTTTTATATCAGCTTTATGGAATATTCCTAAACTTTTTGTAACAATTGAAATTAAATAATGAATTAGTTTATTCGTCTTCTCTATCTGCAATCTCTTTTCAATGAATCACACGAATGTTATAACTTATACGATATTGTAAACGTTTAACCCAAAACTGCGTGCAAAAAATTGGCAATATTCAAATTCGCTACGAGACTAACATGCGATTGTGCGATCAAAGTGCTCTATTACAGCCATCACCTTCATTGATCGTTACTTTCGTTGTAATTCAAAGGTGTTTTAAACTTTATGTTTATTGGATTTTAACAAAAATTTTACATTTCAATAAAGATAACATGAAATTTCTAAATGATGATAACGACTGATTCACCGTTGCGGCACGGCATTGGCGGCACGTCCGCGGTGCGCCGCAAATAACACCATTTGTCCGTAATGTATTGGACAGTTTGTTAGATGCAATCTTTTAAACACTAATTTGTAGGGGCGCCGCCGCCATATGTCGGCTGCGGATTCGACTCGAGAGGGCTCCATTCTGGACCGACGCGTATTTTAATTGTTCTATTATATCAGACTTGGGGTACTTCGATCCTGCGGTAAATTTGTCAATACTCAATATGTTCGCGAAACTATTAAGTTTGATCAATGTTTCGCAATACATTTAGTTTTGATGAAATTCGTTAATAGAATGTGATTGCGAGAGGAGCTTTCGAGTTTTTGAATATAATTTAAATAAGCTTAGAAATTTTTATTTCGCTGCATTTTTAAATCCTGTATTGGTATACTTAGTATAACAGTTTTTTAGAAATTTTATTTATAGATCCATTAGTGTGTGGGTTTATTGGTCGTAATATGAAAAAAAGATTTTGGTCCAAAAGCGCACGAGAAAGTGGTATAAGTATAAAACATGAACCGGCAGAAGTCGCGACCGTCATAAAATAGTTGGAAACTTAAATTTCGCGTTTCGCAAATCGCAGATCCTTTGGTACACTGAAAGCTAAAGGTCATTTATATTTTATCCATAAAAAGCGAGGGCGCCGTCGCGCGCCAGCCCCGCGCCGGCCATTGTAAGCTGTGTCCGATTCGCCGCGCCTATTGTACCGCAGTTTCGAGCTAAAACGTAAATAAAGGCAGATGTTACCGCACACCAAAATATTGCCGAACGACGTAGCAAAACACATATTTAAAAATACACCCCAATTTCAACTCTAACAGAAAATCACGAAGAGTTACATTTGAATAATGTATTCCTGCCAGTTAATACATTTTGGGTGTTTTCCGTGTCCACATATCTAAGCTGCAAGCCCGACTGTGTGGGTAGTTCTACAAAACCCAAATCGCAGTGGTAAAGTTTAATAAAACTCATATTATTAAAGCGCATGTCATTGACAGCAGTGACGTATCGGACGAGAGCTTTGATCCAAATAATATTTTGTGCACTGCAGATACCTTCATGTTATGATACGATTTTGGATTTTTGTTTGGTACATTGCTTGAAACAGCGGTACATAAATAATAGGAGAAGTAGGAATTGTCGAAAATCATTTAAAAGCTTATTAATTAATTTAACACAATATAAGCTAACGTTTTAGCAAACAAAATTTTTATCTGGAGCTTTTGAAATAAGTAAAGTGAAAATGTGTATAAATTAAGCCATTATTGGGAATAAGTTTAAAATTTTCTATAAAAAAAATACGTGCTTATAATGTCTTATGTATGTTAGTGTTGTAATAACATCATAATTCTATATCTTTTCTATACATTACACGTTATCAGTGCGTCTGTCAGATGCAGCATGACAAATACATCGTCACTCTTTGATCGATCGCCACATTAATTACAATGCAAGCGATCATTTTTAAAATAAAACCTGTAGAGGTAATTAATCAATGACATTCATAAAATTTTACCAATATTTATAGCATCCATGTGTTCGGTAATAATAAAAAACAGAGTATAGTTAGTTATCTGAAATTAGTATGTAAAAGAAGATCGCTAGTTTGATTCCCATTGTAATAAGTTTTACGTTATGGTAACTGTACAGAAAATATTTAAAAATATTAGAGAAACTTCTACAGTACAGTCTTATCAAAATCCTAGCTATACATTTAAAAATTTATCTGGTAAATATAAGCTCGTAATCGTATACAATGAATATTTGAAACGCGGACGCTCCTGTAAAGTCTCCAATGACCAATGTGTCCTAAGGTCCTATTTTTCTAAATGACACAAATGCAGTAACTAAAAAACAGCAAAACCTAACATTATATTCATTTATTTTTCACCAAGCAACATCCATCAATATTTTAATTAATACAAATTAAAGTTTTTTCAATGCATAAATATCTAATTGGACGTTGATTAAACAATATTTATCAATATTTGTCATTCCGCAGTTTCAAATGTCTTAATGCCTAAGTTTTTGCTCGATTAAAATATTGTAATTAATAATTATTTATCATTCTATTTAAATAACCTCTAAGGCAGCTTTATGAGTATCACATTAACATTTGATCTACAATAATTTATCAGTTACTTTGCTTGTGATGCTTAATTTTTTATTATATTAATATCAGTATCATCCGTTAGTAAATTTTATCTAAATTTCATTTATAGATATTAAAATCCCACGATATTCCTATGGAAATAAGTATAATTTTTCTATGTAATAGACGGAGACTATTATTATAATATATCTCTCCTTCCCCCGCTTCGAAACGATGCATTTTGGTCGATATCAGTCTGTGACAGTGATTGCAGAATAGATACCTCATATTTATTTAGATTTGTTGTAGACTTTCACTGGTAGATTGAAAATTTGACTCAATTGTGTGGGGCGAAGCAAGGCTTGCGCTATTGGAAAATACATAATTTTTGTCTCGGTTGTGGTTTTTCTCAGAACTAGGGTTTTTTGAACTGATACATACTATTAAGTTCAGTTTACAAAAAAAAGTACAGCATTATTTCTATAATATATTTCTTATACAAAACTGAAAGCTACGAGTATTTAATGTTTGGTTTAAAAGCTGGTAATAAATGAGTTCTAAACGAATAAATCTGAAGACATAAAGGCATTACACTTGCGCGTACAAAACCGCGCGGGGTCGTAATCAAATCAATTAGAGAGTGGCGCTGACCCACGCGCGGCTCTCGAACACTCACTGTCAGATAATTTACTACCAACATGAATAATACAAAGACGTGATGATTTTTAAGTGCGCAGTCACTCGGAAGATCCGGCCGTCACGAACTCGGCTACCACTCGGTTTTGATGTACTAGTATGGATACACTAGAAACTTTTCTGTCAAAAGGTTCATATTAAAGTTATTATATTCACTAAGATTTTGAACTGATTTTTGAGACTTCCCAACATTCAATTCGAGTAACGTGGCAACAATTGACTAAAAAATCGTTTGGAATCTTTATTGTATATAATTTACTGGAAATTGAAGATATTTTTGTATTCACATAATACACACAATTTTATGTTATAGGAACGAATTTTCTTTCAAAAATGCAAATGTGAAACACATTAAATTTTGGCTTTTATACTTACAACACGTATAATAAAACTGATATGTTACTTATATTTTGAGTAAAGTTCAGTAGAGTATGAAATTTAAACACGCGTACATTTGAGGTTAGAAACAATAGCTGGTAGAAAAAACCTCCCTCCGACCTCAGAGCAAACCAAGTTAGCGTAATAACATTACAGCCCTCTAAATCCGTTGCGTGGAGCCGCTGATGAGCTATTCTTTAAGGGAACCAGTCATACGAATAAGGGTGTGCTTAAATAAATACGTTATGTTTACAGTTATTTTGAATATTTTGAATAAAACTATCGTTTTGGACTTTATACTTTATTATTTGTAAAATAAAAAATAAGAATAGAGTTTTTAACTCTATTCTCGATTTGTACTAGTTTTTTGAACTTGCATGGTAGTAAAATATTTTAATTTTACAGTAATAATTGTTTCGTGTTGTACAACATATTCTTATTGTTACTTATATCTGAAGTCGATATCTATCAATTTGTTTTTATAATTATTTCAAAGTCAATGATGTTTTGTGGCCTATTATATAAAGGTTAAACACTAACACACACATACATACATACACACACACACACACACACACACACACATAAACATACACGCATACAGGTAAATTTCATGGCTTGTTAAATATAATTATTAACAAGTGAAGCCAATTAAAAATGTAAAAAATATATATGACGACGTAATAAACATAAGGTAAAACATTTTTTTTATTGTACTTAATACCTACTCACTACTATAAGAAAAACTGTTCTGATCTGTAACTCCCAACTGCCATAATATTTCGTTATCACAACACAACACTCATTTTCACTTGACTAATTTTTCTCAGATTATCTCATTAAAAAGGTCACACAACAAGCAAATTTACATAATATACTTAATAACAATAGTTATTTAAAAAAATAATGCTGTAAACAATGTTTAGGTACTACATCATAATATAGCGGCATGTATAACTACTAGCAATTCCCGCGGCTCCACCCGCGTTCTAATCATTTTTAAAAATAGGGATTGGTGGTAGAAGGATGAAAATTTGGGTTATATGTATTTTTGATGCCAAATCACAAAAAATAAAAATTTGGTCCAAAAGTAAAAAATCAAAAATTTAGAGAGGGCCACCCTTGTTACCTAGTGGAATAGACCTAACAAATAAACACAAAAGTATCATAAAAATCGGTCAAGCCGTTTCGGAGGAGCTCGATAACAAACACTATGACTGTTGTGTGTAGTTTTAAAATACCGGATTTGTATGAAAACACATTTCTGGCGCTTTTTTCACTCTTTGTTTTACTTTTCCAATACTATTAGGTACATAGATACTATTCGTAATATTTTTGAGGTTGAATTTCGAAAAGAACTTTCTGTGACCAAAGAATGGTATTTCATTTGTACTCGTATATATGATTAGATTTTAATAAGCATTTTATTGAAGAATGTTTACGTACGACTATGTTCTACGATTTAAAGCGTAGGTACAATCAAAGAGCGAAAACTTCTTCGCGCACAAGTTACTTATAAAATATATTCAATCTTATATATGTAGAATTAATATCTAATATGGGACAAACCAATAGGTAATTCTGTCAACAGACGCGGAATTTAGGCGCAGTTTTGCAAATGTCTGCCGCTTGTCGCCTGTCGCCTGTCGGTGACTCGCTCAATGCTAGACCTCGGTCGCCTTGAGTTTTCGTCGTGTTGATAAAATAATCATTAGCACTTGCTTACTACCGATTAGACTAATGTATTGAGTAGGGTTCCTCGGTTATTTAAAAATAATTAAAGCTCTGTAAGACTTTTAATATTTGTTTTAAAAATCGTTATATATAGGCGTTATAATGTGCTGCGTTATAACTTAATATAAATATTTTTGCTTATCTTATAGTTTCAAAAATGTATTAGGTTAGATTATTGTAGTTTATGTTTCGAGTATATGAAAATATGCTAAAATAGGATACAACATTACGAGTAAATAGGTTTAGTCGTAGCTTCAGTTATGTAAGAGTCAATGTGTGCAAGAAGAACAAACAAACAAATATACACTTCGCAATTACAATATTAGCAACAATATCCTAAACACAAACCACCTCAGTAATCTCTAATTGTGACATAACGCGTGTCACTACAGCCGATTATAAATTCAAATCTGGAGTGTCGGAGCTCGCTAACTAAAAGAGCGGTCAGCGACTCGGCTACAATACGTAATAAAATTATAATGCCATTATTTGTTTATCAATAAACGATTTGCATGTGTTAAGTGCAACGGAGGCGAGTGCTGGATTACCATGACAATGCGCGCGCGCCGCGCGGGCGGGCGGGGGCGCGCGGGCGGAGCGCGGGGTAATTATGATTGACGTTAAAAACCAAATTATCATTCTACTTTACATATTTATTGATCTGTGGAATTTCTTTGAGAATTCGGTCAGTTTTTACTTTTGTTTATACACGTGTTTGTAACACTGTTTTGTTTTAATGTGAATGATTGATGATATATATTCATATACACTTTATGGTGTACTAGTTGTACAAGGTTGTACAAGGTTTAACTACCTTTGCTTCACTCGACGCGGTTCATCTCTAGTATGTAGTAGTAACGTAACGGTTAGTATATTTTAGTTTAGGTGTACGAGTAAATATGATTATGACTTTTAAGTCCTTTACTTTAGAAATGATCTATAGAAACTCATCGTCTTTGTGACCTTTATGATGATTTTCGGATTAAAAATTATCTTATATCCTCACTAGGTTTTGTGGATTATTAGTTTATCCAGTACA
The DNA here is from genome assembly GCA_951802675.2 of Boloria euphrosyne. Classification (NCBI taxonomy): domain Eukaryota; kingdom Metazoa; phylum Arthropoda; class Insecta; order Lepidoptera; family Nymphalidae; genus Boloria; species Boloria euphrosyne. Next base: position 371,681 of record OX637876.1, read on the forward strand.
AGCAAACATAAAAAAAAACAGTTTTTTATCTTTATAAAATTAGTGTAGAATATTTTAGTTATTTTAATAGAAGTTATTGAATTGGATAATTCAATTAATTCTGTACATAAAGACTTTTAATAGCGAATACACATAAGTATGTAATTAACATATTTTTACATGAACAGTGATATATTATTTTTATCTTAGCCTATTGAAGTCTTAATTTATTTCACAAAGAATATGTTTAAGCACGAGGCATTGTTAGTTAAATAACATAGAGCTTTAGAATATAGTAAAATAATTTTAACTTCGGCATACGAGTATATAATTTTAAAGTTAAAAATTTGGGTGAGTGTATATTTAAGTGGCGTGGCGGGTGACCGCTAGTTAGCACGAACTAAACGGCGGAACACCTAATGGCTTTGAGGTTAAATAAATTAAGTGTCCGCTAAAGGGTGCAATCGGGTATAAACAAAAGGTGCAGTACACCTGCTCGCCTAAGGACGCGACCAGAACGCGGCGTCGGCTTTACGACAGCTTTATCTTTACCACTTTTGTCCACGTTTATTTCTGTAAATGAATGTATTTTTTTAGCTTTTGTTTAGTTAGGTCTAGTTAAAAGTTAGTTTAAGTTATAAAAGTAAGAGGTATTTTTAATTGCTTGTTTTGGTGCTTATTAAACTATTTAAATGTCATTATTTTTAAGATATTTTTACCTTTTGACCACTTAGATATGATATGTAGGAATGTAGATAGCACTATCTAAATTATAATAACGAATTATTTTATTAGCAAAAAGCTGAGCTTTGTGAGGGCTCCCGTAGTTTTTTTAAAGGGTAATAATGTTACAGCGATGTTAACTCTTTGTTTTTCTAACACATGTCGTTAGTAGTACAATAACATTCTTGTTAATGTTCATTTTTTTATTGGTTACTTATAAAAATATTATTTTTTTGACAGATCTAGATATTATGAAGTTAAATTACTATGTTAAAGCACAAATCTATACGCGTGATAGTTTTTCAGTGAAGTGTACCAAAAAATGCTTAGATTGCCCTAATAATAAAATATTTAATACACTTAAAACCATAAAAAACCATAACATGTAGCAACCATTGTTAGCCCCCGTGCCCGCCCGGCGAGTATGAACGCAGGTTGTTATCGCTTTTAATAAGTTTAGTTTCGTTTCCGCTCGTATGGTTTTGTAAAAAATAATTTGAATAGTCAGTTCGATTTCGTGAACTCGCCGCGAATATATTTGAATTAATTAGCGGCGCTAGTATGGCGCGGCGCAAGGACGAATTTTGCATATGAGTGTAACAGCATATTTATAATGTTTGTCTTATTTTTTTATTATAAGCTAACGATTCGCCCTTACTTCGCTCGGGTGCTTTCTTAACTACGTTTTTATTTTTGTGAACGGGACCTTTATTTTATGTTGTTGAATTCCTTATAGCAACAGCTATCTGGCAGTGAAAAGCACAATCAAATTAGCCGTTTCGGAGATTGAAAAATAAAAAAAAGTGTTTTTTTTTTCATTTAAAAATTTTGAAATTTTATAAGTAAACAATGTGTACTAGGTACAAGTATATAATAATTTATAAGCAACTACTAAAGTTTTTATTTCGATATTACAAACTGACACTTTTAATTTTGTTATCTGTATAGATATTTTTTTAAGTGTGTAGTGCAAAAAAACTAGCTACCAAGCACGAAGGTCTAGATTCAATTATTATTCTAGGAGGACATATTTTTAAATATTTAAATATCGACAAGACCTGTTTTTTCATACAGCTTTATAAATAAAAAACGATGAAAACAGTAGATAAACACGTGATCTCTTCACGACTTGTCTAGAAAAGAAGGACTTAAACTTTTTGTTGTATTTTTTAAACCAGAAATGGTTTTATTGAAAAAAACCTTAATAATTTTGTTTTAAAAAATGACATCTAAATTCAAATTAGGTTTAAATTAATAAGCTATTATAAATGCGAAGTTAGTTCGCCCGTTCGGAATCGACGAAAACTATCGTATTAACACGACATGCTATTTGATATATTGTCATGTTCCTCACAAGATCACGGATGCTAAATTTGCTTATGGTATCTGCCTAAAATAAGAAAATCAAAGTTGTTTTACGAGTATATATAAAAATATAAAATAGTCGATTTATTCGCAAAACTTTCCATAAACAATACATTCTATGTTTATTACACTAATTTTTGACAGAAATAGTAAATACAAGATAAATATGATAAAAGATATTTTTTTATTTTGTGTAATTTGAGTCGTAGATTGAGATAGAGGTACGTATACTAGAACTAAGCTGAATAAAATACTATTTTATATACAACTATAAAGTTGCCGATATCACTCTTCGGCTCATACACTATGTTAATGTCAATGTCAAAAAGTCGTGGCATACCTAAAAGAAGTTTAAACGAACAAATTAATTAGTCATAGTACTTAAAGCTTTCGAAAAATTAATTTTTTGATAAGAAAATTATTTACTTACGTATAAATATACATAAATTAGTCTAATTCCACCACATTCTTTAATGTATAGGCATTTTCAAAATACCGAGCCCTACATAGGTGTAGGCAGTTTGCCAGTTTTGGCCCTGCCTTGGGCTACAATGAGAACAGTCCTGTGGTATGCGAATGCGAACAATAGTTCGATAGAGGTTTGTTTTAGGTGTTAAATGGTAATACACAATACAGTGGTTACCTAGTCTCTTCGACTGTGTAAGTGGTAACTTTATGTCTTATATTATTAAGCTTAAACTAAGTAACTACTTTTAGTAACAGGTAAATACTGCACAGAAATACTTCTACGCAGATGACTTGTCTCGTAACCGACGAGGAAGGCAATCAGGAAGACATTATTAGTATTGAATATTTATTGTATTACCACTATGTGAAGAGTGAAGCACTCCACCCCGCCCCATAGCTATCTCTATGCAAAACGTATATATTAGTAAAGACTTTAAGGAAACTCGTATAATTAATATTTAGTTCTCTATATAGAAGCTATAAAATATTATTAATAACATTAATATGAGAAAGCAGTTTTGAAACAGTTGATATCCAGTCCGTAGCTTTTTGATTGGACAGTCTCTATTTTCAATAAACATTTAACGGTCAATTCACAACGCCCAATATTTTTTTTAACTAAAAAGAATAAAGAAAAATGTTTTCTAAGAATATTCCAAGAATTCATTCACTGCCCTTCGTTAATAATAAAATGATCGACTCAGCTGACATCAAGAGAGTACAATTACTATGATTTCTTAGCAATTGTATGAAAATCCGTTTTTATTCATAATGTACTGGGATGCTGAGGCTGACCGATCCGTGGGGAGCACCCACCCCTAGCTACGAGTATAAACAGGTTTGATAGTTCACTAATTTAAATAATTCCCACACACCAGGTGGACAAACGAATTCGACTACAATATTTTTTATTATATTAGAAAAGTTCTGGAAATTTTAAATAAAATCACACATTTTTTATTTTTAAGGTGTAAGCAAAAAGCCTCAGACCTCTATTATGAAAAACGCATCACTTATTGGTGATGCGCTTTTCATTCAACTGTGAGAAATTTGAAAAAAATAATATTTTATTTACTTATCAAATTACTTATATAATATAATGTGTTAATTGAATAAAATATTATCATTTAAAAACGTGTGACATCCCCATTGTTTTATGTGTTGCTTTAGAATAATAATCATTGATATTATAAGACAAAAATATATAAAATAATTTATTTAATAATTTGTTACGTTTACTGCTGGAGTCTGTATCAACTTTCTTATTCAACAAAATTATTGGAGATATTTCATACTAACCCTTACCTTAAAAAAGACGACGCCCTGTAAAATACCCTCAAAAATGATATAAATTGAGCAATTTGGCGTTTTTTGAAGCTGGATAATTTAGCACAGAAGTACATAATTAGCTGGAAATATTTGGAGACAGCTAAAGGCAAGTTCATACTTTAAAAATATTTTTTAAGAAATTTTGAAAACAAAAATTTTCCGAGAACAAGATAGAAGATCAAAGCTGTTTAAAAACATGGTAGTGAACGTAGACTACCGCGATTAGGGTTCGGAAGTTATCAGAACATGTTTCTAAATAGGTAGGTACTATTCGACTTTTTGTATTTCGATGTTTTCGACTCAGTAGGTACAAGGACGTCACCTTTTTTATCTCCACATACTTAGAAAAACATATATAACTCACGCAGTGGAAGTTAGGCACAACAAATTTTATCAATTATAGTAAGCTTAAACGTAAAATATAACTCTACTTATAAAATTATTTATTTTGTAAGTTTTAACTGCCATTGCCAACACTGATTGACATGTTTTGATTCACAAAGATGTAATTGTTGGACGAAGTACACTCCAATACACAACGATTTTTTATATGTATACGGAATATTCATATCTTGTACTTATATAAAAATCTCGTGTCACGGTGTTTGTTATCGAACTTTTCCGAAACAGCTTGATCGTATTTGTATTAATTGTTTGTCTGAGATGTTTTTGTATTGTCTGAGAATAGGCCGTAGGCTATTTTTTACTTCCCTATGTGATAAGGGTTAAATTTTATTTTTTTATGATTTGGCATCAAAAAATACTAATAACCCTAACTTTTCATCCTTCTACCAACAATCCCTATTTATAATAGTGATTAGCGCGGGTGGAGCCGCCGGAATTGCTAGTAGGTAGGTAGTACATATGATACAACATAAATGTTAGAAAATCGTGTTTCACTCAATAATCTACCACAAGAAAAAGGAATCTCTTGGTATTAAAATACATGATAAATTGCATATTTTAAGAATTACTGACAAACAAACAGACATAGAGATAACGACATATTTTCTTAACTTACTAATCAAAAATATCTGTATAATTATGTCAAAATAGTAATTTGGCATGTACGAGTATATACTCGACTACAATGATATCATTGCTGCAGGATTTGTTTCTGTACAATATCACGTGATGTTTCGAAAAGGGTAAAGGACAAAGAGCGCCTCTGCCACGCTTCCATACATGTAATAATAAAACATATTTAGCAGGGGCAGTTGAATAACAGAACTCGTTTTGTCGATTTCGGTTACGTATTTCGACTTAAATTTAGGACTATTCAAAATACTTCGTAAAATATTCATATTTCAATGTTATCGAAGAAATCATGTAGGTACTTACATTAAACGCTGTACCTTAAATTAATTGTTCTATTTAATTAATTAATTGTTCTATTTATATGCAATTTTTCAAATAAATGTGATGAATAAGAAATTTGTTTCATTTGTACTATTTATATTTACCAATATTTTTGAATAATACGTTATTATTGTTCTACGAGAACCACTTAATATAAAGTAAGTTGCCTGTAGTAGTTTTCCACTCATATACTACCTCTACATAAAGATTTATACGGTTACTCAACTACTCTATTATGGAAAAAAAGATGGACTGACATACTTGCACTCAATACTAATAATTATTGATTATTATATTCCTTGCAGATGGAGCTTATTTGGGAGAAACCGCGGGCCAAACTTAGTTGTTATCTATACTAGTTATTTTATACCTGACCTTACTGTCTCTGACACAATAATGTATCGAATGTAGCTAAAATACGTAATTCTAAGCATACGCTTTCATACTATACAAGTTTGAAATATTAGTGAGAAAATGTAATAAGCCTATAAGCTTCCCTTAAACAATTTAATTAAAAAAGTAACTGGATAGAAATATTAAAAATCTTTACATATAATAAAATTCTAAATTAGTCAAATCTGTACATAGAATATTTTTTGGAAATTCTTATTGAAATGGTCATTAGTATCGAATATCGATATAGAGGCCGAATCTATAGTTTTTAGATTTTTTGTCTGTCTGTCTGTCTGTCTGTGACCGCATCACGAGAAAACAGCTGTACAGATTTTGATGAAATTTGGTATGATCGTAGCTGGGTTATCCGGGTCAGTATATAGGATACTTTTTACTGCTGGAAAATATCTAATTTCTGAGAAATCTCAAGTGACCGTTAAAAGCTGGCTGTAAAGAATCACACGAATTACTTACTGGTCTTTAAAACGCGGGCGGAGCCACGGGAAATGCTAGTAATTGATTAAATGCATTTAATATTACATATACAAAGCACATAGCGAGTAGCGACGCAACTCTCTCATACAAACCTTGGCGCTCGTAGATCACGCGAAATCATAAATTGCAGCACTCAAGGACCACGAGAGCAGCGTCACGCTACGGGCGCGGCGGGAGCGGCCGAGGCACTGATAACAGTGTAAATAAGACAAGTATTTATCTCTATTAATATAAAATTGTACAATGACTCTACAATTATGCTGTATTAAAATAAATTTTCAAGATTTATCTTTGATTTCTTAGTAAAGGTGTTTATTCATCATTATTCAACTAATGAAAGGTCTTTATTTAAAGAATCTATAAATAATTTTATAGTGTAGTTATGATATTATCTCTTCAACTGTCTCGGTGGTGTTGTAGAGAACATCTACGGCTGCTATCCGGAGGTCCTGGGTTCGAGTCCCGGGTCGGACCAATTTTAGTTATTGAGCCTTTCTGTTAATTACGCCTCAGTAAAAGCCCGGAGCTAAGAGTATCTCCTTCGTAAATGGCTAGCGTAGACAATGAAATTAGCTGGAATCGACCGGGAGGACATTATTTATTATGATATCATCTTTACTTATCGACTTTTTAACTTTATTATTCTTGAAAATATATATAATAAATTTAATACTAGATAGAGAGCAAATAAATTAATCAAAGCATTAAAGCCATAAAAGGAAAAATAAAAGAACGATTAAGATTTGAACTTAACAAATGATAGGAACGAAATCAGCGTAAAATTTCGGCTCGACGGTCGTCATGAAAAATGATTATAAACCGAAATCTCTTAAAATCCACAAAGACACGGCGCGTTACGCGGCTTTGTTCAGCTGTCGGACTTTGATTTATCGCCGCCGCGGGATTCGAACTGCATGCAAAATGTTACGTCACCGCCCTTGCCATGAAACCACCACATACTAAAAATCATCCCATCCTATAGAACAGTCATACTGCCTATTTTAGTTATCTTTCCTGCGGAATTATTTTAGCTGTGGCCCAGAAATAAGAAATAGTTAGAGTATAGATGTAATAAATCGGACGAATGAGACGTCATTTCGATTCGATACGTATCGAGCGTGGGGGACTTAATGCTCAAATCCACCATTGATTAAGTACATCTATTTAGTTTAGTGAGGATTAAGCATTTTTGTATTAGGTAATATTCTGGGAGCATTTGTTATATACATAGAAACTGACTAACTGACTGAGATTTATTATCAATCTAGGTTCCGGTGAATAAACGAAAATCACAATCAAGAGATGAGTATCGTTTTATTGTTTGTCTCAGTTGGCAGTGATCCTACTTTCTGCGCCAGCGGTCGCGGGTTCGAGTCCCGCTGGGGGCATTCATTTGCTAATCACGAATATTTGTACTCCAGTCATGGGTGTTTATATTTATAATATGTATGTATTTAAAATTTATATGTGTAGCATATCAACTATCTGGTATCCGCAACACAAGCTCGTTTAGTAGCTTACTGCGGAACCAGATGGCGCTGTTGTAATAATGTCCCAACATATTCATTTATTTATTTATTTATTGTAACAATAGCCACATATAGTAAATTTAAGAATTTAAACATACATCACTTACGGGTGCGTTTTAATGGTTAGCATAGATTTCTCAAATATTTTCACACAGAATAAGGTATCCTATATGTAGACCCGAACCAGCTATCTGTCAAGTGGTTCTCTTAAGATGTGGTCACAGACAGACAAAAATGTGAAAACTACAATATGTATCTATAATAATGACTATTTCAGTAAGATTTACCAATAAAGTATTTAATTTACAGATTCAGAGTCATAAGGGATCTAATTAACGTTGGTAATATCTAATGTGTGTACATTATACAGTAATACAACAAGTGTTAGGTCGAGTAGGCCAGTTTCTAAGCAACTAGCTCAATCACGCAGTAATCCCTTCGCAACGGCCTTTTGTCTAAGCGGAGTCGACCTCCGGGCGCCACAATGGGGCACGTCTCATCGGCCGCGTGTCTAATGTGGACTAATGACAATGACGCCGCGACAAAACTCTCATCACAATAACACATCGGAGTTATGTGAAACATCTCCTAGCTGCCGCATTTGACTTCAGTCTTCACTACTGTGACTTATACTGTTCGACATAATTAAGTTCTAAGTCCCTTTTTCGTCTGTATTTAAAATCTTTGGATTATGATTTGGTACCTATATACGGTACCTGAAGCGTAAAAGCATGTTATAAGTTTCTTTATGTTTATTCCATAAAAACTTTTTACCATCTCAGGTATTCGATACTGAAAAACTAATTTGAATAGAGACACCTCTACCTCTTATGTCATATTGTTTTTAGATATACTATTAGTTATTTATATATAATTTACTTTTCGAACAGGTTTGTTAAAGATTACGTTGAAATAGTGGTCCTTGGGTAAATTTTTTATCCTTTAGTGGAAAACTCCACTTTAATTTAAATCTTTAAATACAAGTAGTTTATATAATTACACGATATATCATCTGCGCCGAGCAGACCTTTAATAAACTATCCTCAAAAGGACGTAAAGTGTGAAATTTATTAATACTAGGTGATCTCGCGGGAAGGAAGTCAAATGGGAGTATATTTGTATTCATTGTCCCGCGGCGACGCGCGTCCGACGCCATCTCGCGACCGCGCTGATTAACCAATTATTGTTTTGTGGGATTAAACCTTCGATAAATGAGTGTTACAAATAACTTACATTAAATTACGTATTCACATTATAAGACGACGACTCTCGGTTTTAGTTCAGATCTTATGTTCTGAAGTAACATTTCCCTATAACATTTCCTTACATAATACTAGCACGCGGCTCCGTCCGCGTTCTTATTACTATTAAGAAATAGGGATTGGTGGTAGAAATCATAAAAAAAATAAATAAATAAATGCTTGGCTGAAAAATTAAAAATAAAAAAACCTGGAGGGCCTACAGTCTTTTCTCTTTATTTAATATTTTTATATATTAAATAATATTATACAGTTATTTTATTAATTGTTTGGTAGATTTTGTATTTTATTCAGAAATGATAGAGCAGATTTATATTGCACTTTTGTGTTGTGTAGATAATGATCTTAATTAAAAAACACGGGTAGTGGCTAGTCGTAAATATTTTGCTAATTTTATTTTTGTTCGGGTATACTTATGACGTAACTTGGCAGTTAGTTAAAACAGATTGTGTTCTAACTGCATGTAGAGAAAGGAAAGGAAAGAAGGAAGTCGTATGCAGCTATATAAAAAATCGTCTGGTCTAGAAAATGCATAGTATTCAAATATGTGAAAGTATCCGACATGGAGTCTAGGTTTCTATAACAATAATTAATTTTAGACAATGTTTTTGCTTTCAAAAAAAAACAATTACTTATTCGTGGTATTACAGTTTTTACGAGCATTGTAATACAAGTTCTACGCTTTCACCAAAAATTGAAATGACTGAAATGAATCATACACTTAAAATGTCCAAATTAATAAAAATAATTTTTAATTATGATAAATAGCTATTCATAATTAAGGTACACATTACATTTCATTGTCCTAGATTTATGAAAAATATAAATTAAAAGAATAAAATTTCTGGGGAAACTATTACGAATACCGGAATTAAAACTGTACTTCTCTGAGAGCAGAGTGGATTGTGGAGCAACTCCTTGGCTGTGTGGTCTGCTTCGGCAGATCTGACGTCGGGACGTTGTGGGTGAATGCGTAAGCGATCCTGTAACGCCCCATTAAGACGAATGAGAGTAAATGCATTTCCCTACATAAAAAAGAAGCTAGCTTCAAATAGGCCTTTTAAAATAGACATGCATCAACAGTGGGCATTGTTAGGTGACGAATATAAGGCCCCCCTCACACGGCGTCGGCGACGGCGCGGCGAGACGCGCGCGTGACCGGAATACGCACGTATTTGTTTATTGTACAGCAACCGAGTACCGAGGTAATGACCGGTGAGAACAAACACTACTAGTTTGACCCTCGAAAATTTTTGTAATCATTGAGGCGAGAAAGATGCGCCTTTCCTATATGCTTGTTATGTTTAACACGCTGCTGTCACTCCCTTGACAAAACATCACTTTATCATAACTCTATGTACAATTTACATATTATATACTTCTCCTGTATCAAAAACTTTCAATTTTAATTACTGTCTTCCATACACATTTACAAATTACATAACCCTAAAATGCAGTATGAAATACAAATCGTGACAGCCTCTACACAAGTATGACGTCTTCTTAATTTACATTTAATTTCAATCAATTTTTAGTAAATTTCACCAATAAAGGCTTTTAGCTAATTTCGCATATAATGAATAATAAAATGTATTGTTGCAATGGTAATAATTCCACCTTTTAATGTAGTGTACTCAGCATTTTCATCAGTAAAGAACAAATAGTGACATTTCAAAAGCATCCATCAATAAGGCACGCAAGTCGTTAGCGGGTATTCTCACGCGGTTTTTGCTATAGTTTTTGTTGTTTCAAATGACATTGTTATAATGAGGGCGTAGTACGGTAGAGATTCGTAGTCACACGCCGTGTCCTTGCCAGCCTCACGCGAATTCGCCGCGCCACAGCCTAGCTCTACAACGCTAGCCGCGCCCAACTAGCGAACCTATCGGGTAGTCAAAGGTATGCTTTTTTATTTTTTATTTAAATACATTGAATATAAAGTAGGAAATTATATTAATTTTTTACATAATGTATTACTTAATAATTTCATAAAAAATAGTAAAATTATAATTTGTCTTAAGGTTTCGTAACATTTGATGTTCTTTTGACAGTTTACTTAAAAACTTTTGTTGTAAAGACTTTCTAATTATTATCTATAAAATATAAACACTTTAAAGTATACAATAACACAAATAAATATATAATGGTATACTGGTTTCGTCAGTCTGTGCGCGTGTCGTGGCTGGCCAGCCTTCGCTCAGATAATTGTGCAATTAGCAGATACTGCGCTAATAACCGACATCACCGATTTCTAAACCGAGCCTAAGTACTAGCGTTATCTCTCGTGATAAGGCGTCTTCAGCATTCAATACTTAAGTGGTATCGAATGATTACGTCAAACAAACTTTAGCATGAAATATAATTTAATTTTTATATTTAACTCATTATTTTAACATAATTATCAGTATGATATTACATCTTATTGTATAATTAATTTCTATCGTCTTTGTGAACGTGCTGTATGTTTTTATTTAAATAAATTATAAACGCTTTTACTTTTTAAGTTAAAGTTTGTGATTATGATACTTGGCAATAAAATGTTTCGGTAAAATATACATTTGTGTTTCTAATTAAAACTCCTTTTAAAATTAATACTGACTGCATCCAAAGTGACCGGAAATACTAAGATAAAATTTGTAATAAAATACTGAAGCTTGACTTAAGTAAGATTTATCCATAGCGAGATAATTAATCGCAGGTACTTATGCCAATTCTTAAAATTCATAATGGAAACTTGGGTACATCTACGAGTACCTACATAATATAATAACGTTCTAACTCCTGCGCATTTAATATTTTTTGGAATATCTTATTGAAATAGTCACATTTTTCGTTACAGAAGCTGAATCTATAGCTTTTGAATTTTTGTTTGCCTGTGAAACCTAGAATGAATGCTCATCCCTTTAAAGCCCTATATTGCAAATTTCATCGAAATCGGTAGAGCACAGAGAATTTCAAGTTCTTATAACATCTATGTAAAATTATAATTATAAACTTTGTATTCCCATTTCAAGAACCCTACAACATTCATCTAATTTCGCACAAAAAGCACTTGTTTAGTTATGGCTTAACTGAAATACTCTGGACGAAGACGTACAATTTTTACTATTAAGCCACACTTTTAAGAATAGTATGATAGCTCTAAGTAAAACAAATCAATTCTCGTATACAAGTACATACGTCTACTGGCGGTGTTTTGTTGTATCATTTATTCCAATTAAGTTTTGAAAATACTTTTATTAGAATTATTTTAAATCAATGTTTTGATTAAATCAGCTTTTGTTATCTCATACGTATATATTAAAAATACGCCAATCCGCTTGGATACTTGTCGCTAACAACTGCATCGGAGATAACAGATTCAATTCTCGCATGACGTGATTTCGATTAAATATCATAACAAAAAGCTAACTTTGACAAAACTTCAGATAAGTTTTGCTAAGTGATCATAATATTGTGGAGAAAGTGGAGACATTTATTTTAGTTTCATCACTTTTGGTCGGAATAAGTTTTTCAATTTTTTAAAATGTATGATTTTCGCTTTTATAATATAAGAACTATGTATAATAAAAAAACGTACCATACATTTTCTCTGACTAAAATAAGTGAGTATTTAAATAGGTCGCCTAGATCTAGATTCCAGTTTTGAACCCATCCTAGGTCATTATTTGTGTATCGAGTCAGATAAGTGTATAAATACGAGTATTATTAATAACAATGATTTACGCATAAGTGTATCGATAGAAATAATAACATTTCGCTTTTAAACACCAGTAGTGGCTAGCGGTCATTACCCGAATTCGGTCGAAGCATGGTAAGACAAAGAAAGTGCATTTTCCACTGTAATCGTATATTATTTGGAGCGCGATAAATTATTCATGAGATGATACTCGCTAAGGTTCACGAGCTGGCGGTGTGCACCGTACAGTGTACAGTGTAGTACAGTGTACACTATGCACAGGCAGGTACACACTACATCACCGCGGTATTGTTGATTTATCATGGAATCATAACTATGAGTAAGTACTGAAAAACAATAATAATATGAAGATACACTTGAAATGCACAGTGAAAATAAGTATTTGGTATAAATAAATGTACTTAAAAAAATGATAAATATGTATGTAAATTATAATTACTTAGTACAAAGTTTATTAGGAAGAAAAAATGTATGAATTAATTGAAATATGTGTGTTAAATTAAAAAAATGCCCTGTTTCAATCATATACGTCCATATTTAAAAAAAAATTCCATGGGAACCTATTATGTATTTTTCCTGGATAAAACGTAGTGCTATTCCAGACTGTTATCTATCCCTTTGCTTTTTTCATCCATATCGCTAAGCCTTTCTGGCGTGATAGAGAAACTATCCATCCAAACATACAACTAAACTTTCAACGTACAATTTTTATTAATATTTGCAATCGTAGTGATGGTTCCGAATGAAAAATTTAAAAACTTTACTACAAATTATTACAAATACGAGTATTTGTCTCGAACAAAAACCGAACCGGTGACCACAGACAATTAATGGTAGTAATTTAATCAATATTTTATAATTTTTCAAAATACAATATATATGCGTAACGAACGATAAATGATTATAGTTGTGTAATTACAGAGGCATGCGCCGGAGCACGTCGGTGCATGAGTTGCGGCCGAGAATCGCTTCGAGAAACATCCGGCATTTTGTACTTAAAAAACAGCTAAATAAATTATAAATGAAGAAAGTATTAGCTAAATAAAATTTATTTACTATTTATCGACAGTAGTAGCGCTTATAAAGTATTTAGTTTCGATAATTGCCCCATTTTAGTGTCGAGTAAAAAGTCAGTTCCAGCGCAAGGCGTCGGAAAATTCTTTAGGTTTCTGCAATTTACAGCGAATCATCAGCATTATTAAGATTTTTTCAGTTCCTTTGAACGTGACGCCGCTAGTTTTTAACAATGGTTCTCCATTTTTAATGAGAAATTAGTAGAAACTAATCTTTCCATCGCGTGTCGCTAGTCTAGATCTCATGTAATGCTTCTGCCATACAATTCTTTGTAAGACGCAGTGAAAAAAAAAACGATAGAAAATATATTATACTAGAATTGAAGAACCTAATCGTACAATAAATATTTGATTCTTTTAGTTAATTTTGATAGAGAATTTTAAATTGCTCCGTGAATTCATGGTGGTCTTTCAAATGTGAAAATTAATAAGATCAGAAGTAAACTAATCACTGATGACCAATGCCTTAATCGATCAACATCGAAGAGCTAAACAAGGTTCAGAAGAAAAAATCTATAGGATGTTGTACTTGTTACAGCTATGTTATAGATATTTATTTAAATGAAAACATATTTTAGTGAAATAGTAACAAGGCTCTGCACAGACCGAAGGGCTTATCACAGCTATTGTCAAGTAAGTAAACCTATATACAGTTTATGTAAAGCAGCCCGCTACGACTATCTGCCCATCTGCTTTTTATTCAAATAACGAGTAATTTTGTTTATTGTCGTACGTTTAATTCATTCTGATAAAGCTGGGTTAGGGTCAACTGAGGGAATTGCAAAGCTAAGTAGTGGTTTAAACAAAAGCATAATTTTATAATAGAGTATTTATTTTAATAGACCATTTGTATGGATTACTATTGTATCTTCAAAAGTTTGTATGTGTGTATGTTAGTTGCTTGTTGCCTTGTTATTAAATGGATTGACGAATGTGAATGTTTTAAATGATTCTTCACATTTAAATAAATAAACGGATATGAATAAAATTTAGAAGAAAGATATATCTACTTCTACCTACGGGAAGTTGGACAGAAGATCTATTTACTTTATTCCATTGGATAATAATTCACAAATTATGTGTTTGGAAAAAAATAACGATTACTCGTTATTGACAAGTTATTTGGCGTAACTCATATGTTATCGGATGGAGCAGCATATAAAAATAAGCGTTTGATTAGAGAAGATCCTTCTTTTTTATTGTCATCATTAAAAGCTAATTTACTCATAAGATGTTCTGAGTTAAAAACTTTATTGACACCATTCGAGATTTATGACTCAGCTAGTGCTGCAGGAATCAGGTGAAGGCTGTCACGATGTTATCTTTTTTGATGAGTTTTATACCATTTAAATAATAAATGCGAAATTAAGACCAAACGTTTGAAAAGCTGTCAATTAGGTGACACCTGACATTCAACAGTCGCTGAGATTTCGCAATGGTTCCATCTTAGAAATAATTTATTACCTAATAAGATAAGTATTGTAAATGCCAAAACTTTTGTTTATCAATAAATTTGAAAACAAATTATTGCACCTCTAAATTAACATGTATAAAAATATCATTCATTAGATTCTAACTGCGAATATATTTTCGTAATTCTTTTTCGTTTTGCATAATCTAAAATATAGATTATGGAGCAACTCTTTATTGAAAATTTTCCACAACTTTTTCGAACGTGTTATCTCTACGTATGTATGAGAGCATGACAACCACTGAGCCATACCCCAAAGTATAAACTAACAAAGGTAATAAATAAGGAGGTGTTTAGCTGCAGGCGCGGTCCTGCACCAATGCCCTTTATTAAATCTCCAAAAGAAAATTTAATTAAGACACTTTTTTCTTTTTATTTCACACCCCAGATTTTATTATTGGCGTAATGCGAAAGGGTTCGCTTTGTAGAGCTACGAATATCGCAGACAGTACCTACTAGCAGTACAGTACTAGTAGTTAGCATGAGTTTTGTTTCTTTAAGCTTCTATAATTAGCCTTTAAATTATTTACTAAAATTAAAAAAGTCTAACGAGTATTAATTTATATGTATTACACTATTTCGTATTGGCGGTTTTCAAGCGGAATGTTTCAGTGGATTTATTTTTTAGTATATAACTAAGGGATAGTATTACTACTTATTTATAGAAAATAAATAGAACAATGCAACTCAAAAAGAGCTTAAGAAAGTTTTCCTACCATACAAACGATTGTAAATCTTTTTAACGATGATGTTTCGATTCTTTAGCGTTTTTCCTTACTGAATACTGTACAGGTGGTGTTAGACCCATATACTGACTTTTGGAGCTACCTTACTTAAAAATATCTTCTTAAAAAAATACTAAAATAATCAGTTGTTTAGCTTCAAGTTGCAAGTCTTCAACCAAACGTCACGTAAAAAGTGGAAAGTGAAATATAAAAAGTTATAACTGGTCGGTAATTCGGGATCTGTTGTTAGGAGCAATTTACGACGGGCTTATTAAGGGCGGCTTCTAATGAATTCTTGCTTAGCCCTATTCGGAAAACTCGCTCGCGAGAGCTACGCTAGTCTGTAGGCTATGGACAAACCCAATTTTATACTTCCGAAATAATTAAATATTACTATCATATACATACATACAAACGTATGTATGTATATGATAGTAATATTTAATTTTAAAACTGTTCGTTTTCATATACCTGGTAAAATACCATAAAAGATCGGATATAGCTTATAACTTCCATGCTGAATCTTACTCACATTTGTTGAATCTTTATAGCGTAAACAATTAAAATCACTTAATATCTTATTAGCATTCGTATATTTAAAATATTTAAATGTGTGAAGAAAGTGCATATAAAAACATAATTTATTGGCTAAAATAAATATGTATTGTAACCTACATAGTAATATATTAGCGATAAAAAAAGCGATAATCGAACCGCTACAAGCCTCATTTGTTTGCGCGGTTATTTAACATAATTAGTGTAGAGTAGTAATAATAAGTAACAGTAGCTCTCTATCTGCGCAAATGCTTTTTTTTTATGTTGAGAAATGCATTGACGCATACCACAAGATTATGTAGGACTCACCGGCCAGAAAGGTCAGTACTACCCACTAAAACCCAATAGGCCTTACCCGTCTTAATGGGGCGCCGTAGGATCGCTTGCGCATTCAACTACGACGCCCCGACGACCCGGCAGGTCTGACCAAGCAGACCACATAACCAAGAGGGTTGCTCCACAGTCCACTCTGCTATCCAGAGAAGTACCAGGAGTAACCCACAAGATACATCGCCCACCGAAGTGGGTGGCCCTCCCTGCACCGCCCATCAAAGTGGGCCCTCCCTGCGCGTTTCTTGGCTTCGCGCCGGAATGCCGGACGCTATTGAGGCCCCCACCACGACAAGTTGAACATCTGCTCAAGACCTTACTGTACCCCAAGTAATTCTAGTAACATCTTGTAACCATTAAAGCGTGCCAAGCTATAAACTGATGATGTCCTCCTGACCGATTCCGGCCACGGCGGCCAATCTCTTTGAGACTAGCCATCTGCGCGAGACATATTATAGTGCACGAGTGTATGCGCAAACACAAGTGCACTCTCTATTCCTTATCACTCTCATTTCCTTATCCCTTCAATATTAAGAGCTTCAGACTATCTTCCACTGCTTTGGTCAAGTGCAGATTTGTGGACTTCACATGACTTTCCAAAACTAGGGGTTCGGATACGCATTTAAAATATTATTTATCACATTTGTAACAATCTTCTTCCTTTACCGTAAGACAAGTGGTAGTCATGTTGGACCTGGTCTGCTTCACCCGGCCCAAGCGAAAACGTGACTACTCTGCTGCCACAGC
Source organism: Boloria euphrosyne (assembly GCA_951802675.2). Classification (NCBI taxonomy): domain Eukaryota; kingdom Metazoa; phylum Arthropoda; class Insecta; order Lepidoptera; family Nymphalidae; genus Boloria; species Boloria euphrosyne. The sequence goes on from OX637876.1 coordinate 389,181, forward strand.
ATCTTATACCAAAACTCATTAAAATGTTATAATTCTAAACCAACAAATAATGCTGTAATTTAAAGAAAATTTCCACGGGAGTTTGGTTCCCGAGGTTCCCAGAGAGGTGAGACATTTCACACCTAACTGTAATTTAGGCTACGACTGGCAACTATTTATGACTTTATTTTCTATAATACTTGTAACATCGTGTAGATGACTTACGTTGGTAATTCAAATTATATTTTAAACATGAAATATTTGATCTCGAATAATAAAATAATGATGATTTGTGAAACTCCATGTGTACAAAGGTTAGTGATGAATTTTGTTGCAGGTAGAGACCGAAGATTCGAAATAAATTCCTTATAGAATTGGTAGAGACCTAACTCTTTCTATCAATATAAAATGACTGAGTTAGTGTGCCTACATATATAATTATAAATTTGTATTAAAGTAGAAAAAACTATTTTTATAAAGTTAATTTATAATTAAGAATGTTTTAAAATTTTAATCGTGAACTGTACCTTCGTAGCTAAAGTGATTGTTTTTTAATTTTCCAAAATTAAAATAAGTAAAGTCACATAAGGGAGCTAAAGAGGAACACAAACCATCCGTTTCGATCGACTTCGTGCATTTACAACATCAACTAGAAGACTACAATTAACACGTTTCAATTTATAATTTGAATAACCAGTCGCTTATAACTTCGTTACTTCTACACACGTTGTAAAATTCAGATTTTATGCTAGACCTAGTACCTACTAATCGATAAGTATCTAGAATATTGCAGTTATTTACGCATTCGTAATATCATGTTATTTCCTTAATTAAGTCAAAATTTAGCAAAAAAAATAAGGTTTCGTTAAAGCTTCTTAGGTTTATTGGTACACATAATACTTTCTTAGATTTACGCGAATATTGGACATTATAAATGAAACTACCCTTTCGGATTTTGTCGCGGATTTATTTTGATTTTTAGTTCCTGACGTTTCGAATGCTTAACAGCAATCATGGTCTCTCTCCCGTGACCAGTCTATGATACAGTGACAGAGTAAAGCTTTTCAGTCTGAAAAGCTCAATTGTTAACAAAGTATTTTTATACAAATTTAGTTTATGTAGATATAAATATTATATTTTTATTTAACAGATTCCTATTAGAAGATATTAAGGTAGTTCGTATTACATTGGATATGATGGCTGTGAATTGGATAAAATAATTTAATTATTAATATTTAATATAGATTTTTAAGGATCAAGTATTTCGATAACTTCTTATAACGTAGAACTTATTTAATTAAGTAGGTATACAAAATTCTGGAAGCTTTTTCATATTACTTTAGTTTTAAAAATAGATATAATAAAGATATGTAGCTAACTATCAACTGCTGCATAACTAATGTATTCTATTAAAAAGTTGAAAGAAATCGTAAAATTTTCGAAAATATTCTAACTCTAACATAATTTGCTGAATTAATTGCTTGCATTTGACTTTTATTAGCGAAATGTGACTTATATTAAAATAAATATCTAATATACAAACTAGGACTGATAAGAAGTTAACTTTACGATGGAGATATTAAAATAGTAGATTATTTAGAAAATTTTAAAGTCACGTCATAAATCACGAAGATTCGGCAGTTATCCTTGGGATTTAAGTGCTATGCTTTGTTTTTTTGCTTGTTTTTAAAATATTTTTTTTATATTTACCTATATATATATATATATATATATATATATATATATATATATATATATATATATATATATATATATATATATATATATATATATATATATTATGTTCATATAATTGTGCGTATTAAAATAATATTATATTCAAGTAAACTCCTGTAATTGTGTTTCTCGTATAGTCGTAAATGTAAATAGACTATGAGAAGTGTTTAATTTTGATATTCTTATTATATTTTTTGTCTACGCTACGTTTAATATAATAACAAAACCTACATGATAATATATCGCCATATTTTCGGTAATTTTGACATATAAAACAGTTTTTTAAATTCTTTTTAATGCCTTTGGGGTAAATTTTTTTGATTTTAAAGACTATTTTAAGCTTAACGGTATATTGTTAATTAGAAAACTTTTAATGAATAAATAAATAAATAACTTAGAAAATAATAGCACTGGTTAATTCGCTCAAGTAATTAATTAAACCTGAACGATACGGATAGTAACAATGATTAATTATATCATTTGAATTTAATTATTATATTTAAATGCTTAAAATTTTATAGTTGTGATTTTGCAATAAATTGTCACTTACAAATGTTAAAATGTTTATTGTTTTAAAATTTCCGTATAAAACTTAACATTTAGTTAGAAGACGCTCTACAACGTCATATATATAGTTTATTGTTTTAAAATTTCCGTATAAAACTTAACATTTAGTTAGAAGACGCTCTACAACGTCATATATATAATTAAAATAACATGAACATGGATATATTAAAATTGTGTTTATTTAGAAATTTCCACGTGAAATATTATCATAAATCACGCACAAGTCGAAAATCAATGGTGTTAAATAATTCAATATTCTATAAAGAGAGGGGAAACGTCGATAAATCGAGCAAGTAAGCAATCGCACCTGACTGCGATTGGGCAAATTTATAGTTTATGAAACGGGAGAGACAGTCATAAAACATATTCGGAGTTATGCATCCCCGGCGGGCTGTACCGTCAATATTTGATGCGCCGCAAATCGATGTAAGGAAGGTCTAATACGTATTTACGATCGCAGCGAGCCATGCTTCTTGGCTACCGCAATCGCTATACTTCACTATTTAGATTTTTGATGTACGATCATGGCCTTGTAACTCAAAATTAAACCTACAAAGTTTTTATACTTTGAGGTAAACGTTTTATTTCACTTCATATTTTCGATATACCTATAGATTTCTTTAAGGCTTTTAAAGTATTTTTACACGCTTTTTATTAGCTTCACCTGTATGTTTGTAACCGACTTCTTTGGGCGCGATGTTGACCCACTTTAAACGGACAGATTTCGTTCAAACTTTGTAGATTTATCGAGGACCGATGACAATATAATTTGATAAAATTATTCCATTTTTCAATTTGCAAAATATGATTTTTGTTAATTTATATAATTTTTATCTATAGTCGATAAGGTAAGAAACTTAATTAAAATTTTTTAGTAAAGCACTCTCTGATGCTTTGCATCATGAGTCGTGCAATAGTTTAAAATTAAAAAACAAGCTATTATAAATAAACCAAACTAAAAAGTAGAAAATAAATAATAGTTTAAAAAAACTAAAAAACACGTTTTTTATAGAAAACTGAACTAAAAAATAGGAAATAAATTTTAATAAATTTAAATTAAGAATAGTGTTAAAAATTTCAATAAATATAAATTAATAATAGTGTGAATAAAAAAATATATATTTTATTTTAAAGAAAGCTGCTTTTTAAGATATTATCAAAATGATAATCACTCTACTCATCGTTTCAGCCCAAATACGTCCACTGCTGGACATAGGCCTCCCCCAAACTCTACTCATATCTGTCAATAAAATATTTATGACTATTGACACCACGCACCCCACGCTTTTTTTAAAATAAAATATTTTTTTTATTCACACTATCATTTATAATATAAAAATATAAAAATCAAATTTTGGCTTCTATTTTATCCGATATAGTAAAGAAGTACTCGTATTCGTATATCTACCGACCAAAATACCTAATTTAAATAATAATGAAATAACTCAAATTTAATGTACCTATCTTAAGTAAAAAAAAAAACAGATTTCAAAACATTGAAAATGCGGAAACCCTTGCTATGACAATACATAATTTATTGTTTCACATTGAGTGACGTCATGTACTCGTATAAAGAAGCTATAGTTGAGTGGAAATTTTAAAATAACAGACATTAATATAAGCTAGAGTATTGCCATTAATTTGAGATAACAAATAACGAGCATTAATGTTTCATTGAGGAATGTTAACAGGAAGTTCAAATAAAATATAAATGCTTATTGATAAAAGGCGAGGTGTAGCTTAGTGATGTTACTTGCTTGGGTGACAGAGAAAAGTGACAAATCCTGAGTCTCGAACATCTGCTATTTTCATGTGTTAATCATTTCAATATGATTATTACTAGTATATTGTAAATGAACTATCTTTTCGGATTTTGTCGCGGATTTTTTTGATTTTTTCTTCCCGACTTCGAATGCTTTACAGCAAACATGGTCACGGGAGAGAGTCTGAAAAAGATAGTTTCAATTGTAATGTCGAATGTATAAACCTAAAAAAGGATTATGATTACCATATTTGCCTTATAGTTGAGGAAAACATTGTGAGAAAATTTGTATGTTTGAGCGAACTTAACAAGATTTCAAAAGACCTGTGAAGTCCACCGTACTAGGCCTGTGTGTTGGACTATGGCCTGATTTCCCTCGTAGAGGACGGTCCGTGTGGACACGGGTAGGTACTTAAAGTGGATACAGCAGTGAGTATTTAAATAAAGAGTTGAATACACAATTTTTCAATACATACATAGGTAAAACGTTTCTTAATTTTCGAAAGGTAGGATGTATAAAAACTTAGTAACGTAACTATTTCATAGCATATAAAATATAAATTGGCAGATCTTTAGGTTGACACAATCCAGAATATATCCCTCAAACGGACTTTTCGAAGGAAATTTTAACTAGTTCAGTCGCGACGCCTTTAAAGGCAGCGATCACCGAATCAAGTCGGTTGTCGCCTCGGCGTCGCAACCGTCACCGACTGATACTAGTAAGTGATACATATTTTTTCCATCATAATTAAGTGTAAAGTAAATTCCACTCAAATATATCAGGAAAAAAATCTAATGAATTATTTATGTGTGCATTCTGACCACCTCGCATCGCCTATCGATGGCTCAAGAACTCGCACAAGAAACTCCATGCATATGTATACACTCTACACCTAGAATCATGCGCCGCTCTTTCAGTAATTACATTGTTACAAATCCTTTACGCCTGTCTTCTTCGAAAAGAATTAACCGTTTATTGTGAATAAGAAAAAAAAAACGCTTAAATCCGCCATAACATCGTGTTTTCAAGTCGTTTGTTTTCTTTAACATTAAAAATCAATGGAACGCTACAGATAGCGTAAACGTGTTTGTGATCGGCGACATTTTGAACTTAATGTAATTATCGCCCAATCCGCTAAGTTGCTGTTTAGACGATTTTTTCTAATTAACGCGGCACTTAAATTTAAATACTTTATCTTGGTGGATGGAGAATTACGATATGACCCATTTCGGCCAAAGTTCACGCCCATTAATAGATCGCGAAATCGTCAGATTTAACATAAATCACGCCGGAGTTCGCATTAAAAATACGTTAAAGCGGTACCGGTTCTAGATTGTCACTATAAATTTTAATATTGATAGTGTTGTAGAAGTTTTGCCATTGGCCTAACGAGCGCGCACTAAAAAAGCTATATCAGTATATCACAGCGCTCATCCGCGTTTTGGACATCGCACATTCAATGAAAACTTTAAAATGTTCACAGGGAACTCGTGGAGCCGAAACAATTATATACATTAATATGTATTTCTATGTATTTTTTATATGTAGGCTATACCTAATAAAATTAATTAGGCATTTGTGTTTGTGATGTTAGTTGATTATTTTATCTCCGTTATTACTTTATTTCTTATTATTTAAAAAGAAGTAGAAATTTAGTTCTTTATGGCAACTAGAAACTGTTTGTTTTTTTTTAAATTGAACATAATAAATCTTATGCGTTGGATATTTACAACTAGACGTATATGGAAGTGGCGTTTTTGCGGCGGGGGTTCGCAGCACCGTTAGCAGTGAGATTCGCTTGACTAAAGTATCTAGCCATATTTCATAGCCGTTTTCCCAAGAAAAAACGTAGACGAAAAAGGAATTGCTCGCGCAAAATATCATCAGGCGTACACAATGAAGCGAGACGTTCCGCTCCGCCGGCCGCGGCCATTGCGATCGTTGCCTACTTAGCCAGGCACCGCCCCGGCCGAAGTCTGATACTTACTATTTCTCGTCACAAAAGCCACTCCATTACAGTCTGTAACCCACAAAAACGTGTTCCACTCATTATGAAACACGAAAGTATGATATTTCAAGTCGCCTTGCCGTCGGTACGACAGGCGACCTTAGTGTTGCGCAGTCGCCGCGACGCGACGCCCAATAAATATACGCTTTACTGTTATCTGTAAACAGCCTTCGCTAGGAGCCAGACCGGTATCGAAGCGAAACTATTCTAATAAAAAACCGAAACCAGTCCAAATTAAAGATAAGATGTTGGAGGAATTAAAGTAACGTCGCGTAGGAGTGTCGCGTCGCGGACTGCTATACTGTATACTGTATGGCGTACTGTGTAAGCTATACGGGTATATTGCGTACTCAATAAGGCATTTTTGCGATCCAACTACGCTTCTATATATAAATACATAAATATAAACATCTATATATAAGAAATCACATTCCCTGTCAGTGCAAAACTGACAGTGTAGATTTTGTGAAGTCAAGTTGAAATAATAAACATGAAACCACTTATCACTTTATCTCTCGAAGCATATAGATACGGAGAATTGTGCTTTCTATTCTATTTATAAATATTTTTGTATAAGCACTATGACATACTAGTTATTGACGAGTATTTTTGACATGTAGATATCAATTTTGCTTATATGAATACAAATCTATGCCCCATGCGAGAATCAAACTAATAACCTCCGTGCTAATCAATTATAGGTTATTACTAATCGAGTAGCAATACGTAACAGTGGGGTCGCAGCAACGCAGTAAACTGCCCCGCGCAGCTATCTCTACTCCAAGCCTGGGCAATTTAATTTAATCGTGATATATCGTTTTTATTTTTAAGCAATCAAGTGTCGATGGTTACATTAGGCTTGATGGATGTCATTCTCGTACAAGGCCGCCGATATCAGCGACGTTTCAGTCTCAATCACTATTTATAGACCGGTAATCCTTGCATTAGTCTTGAATTTTAATGAGACGTTATCCTCTACGCTCGGTATTCGGGCGAGCTATCTGAATCGTTGTTAATTAGCGCCTAAAAACAAAACGCAATGAAACCTATTTAAGGGAAATTTATGTTTTAGTGCTTTATAGTTTAGGTAATAACTTAATAAAATGGAGTGAGTAAAAATTTCATAAAATAAAATAAATTTATTATAAACAACTTAAGTGTAACTGTCAATGGTCAGTTACATACATAAGATGTAATATGTTACGTTTAGGATTATGTTATATTCGCTTAAAAGCTGGATATCTAAAAAGTAAAACAAAAATATCTTGAAATATAGTATTATTTCTGCAATATGAATAAACTATTCAATAGTAATGCTCATGTTAAAAGCGCAATCGTTTAAAGTCCCGGTACACGTACTTACGAGTAGGTACAGATACTTACCGTGGAGCCGATACAGCGTCAATTAACATAAAATGCCTACAATACGCAGCATCTACCACTTAGATGCCGTCAGATTCGAAAAACACATATTTATTTCATTCGAATGGTATCCATTTCATATTGGTTTACCTTCTAGATATAAAACCAAAGGTCGTAGGTTCAATTACTTGGCATAATTCTGGTTGGTATCTAGAAAAATACATATACCTACATAATATTATAAGTTTTTGAAAAAAAAGCAGTCGGAGTGTTGTTTTTTTTTCTGACGTGGTACAATACAGTATGGAGCAACTGTCTGGTACCATTGTCCACCACTCTGGCCGAGTGCGGATTGGTGGTTTCATGTCTTTTGGTAACTTGCTCAAACACGCAGACAGATTTTTTCATAGTAAGAGAAGTCGTACTTAATGTCCTTAGAAATGATTTCGCACATAATTTTTATATCGATATATTCGAGGCTCGAGACTCGATATTTAAGCCTTCTTCACTTGGCTACTGAAGTGAGCTTGTTGCCCACTATCACTGTGCTAATGTATTAATCAAAAATTATACCTAATTTTAATATACATCTTATTATATTATATAAAAAAAACTACCTTCTAAAAGGTTAACAGCGTCATTATCACACGATGTAAGGGCACAAACCTAGTGTCATTATATAATCAGCATTTAAAACATAAAGAAAATGCGTAGATAATTGCTTGCATGTGTTCAGCGGAATGCGATGTCGTAGCACCCGCATGTACTGCACATATTTCCAATATGCTGGTATATAACTAACCCAACGTATTGTGTAAGATATAAGCTTATATACTTTGTACCACTCGGTTATTTCATTTTTATTACTTATAGGTATCTAAATTTAACCCAATTTGTAAATTAAATTGCTTTATAAGCCAGAATTTTATTATTTATTTTTAAAAACTATGGAAGGCATTCGAAATATTTAGTCAAAGCATGCAGGTGCAGTGAAAATTATCATATCACAAACATCTCTTCAGCGTATTTACAATTTGTGTATATTTAACGTACAATCTTTATATATATAATTCTTCTGTGAGTGTGTATGTAATTGAACTCCTCCTAAACGACTGGACCGATTTTGATGAAATGTTTTGTGCGTGTTCGAGTGCATTCGAGAATGGTTTAGATTCACAATTCGGTCCACTACAACATGTATTTTTTGAATTAATTGGCTATTTATACATTTACACAATAAATGAAATATCCAATTATAAACAAGTCGTTGCTAGGCAACGTTGTTTTGCGCATGCGCACAGGACAACGTCTGTCGGGTCCGCTAGTTATAAATAATATCTATTATACTACTTATATTAGCAGTCTATAAAAATTTTGCACCAGTTCTTGGTATTGGATAACTGAATACTTACTTAATTACTAAAACAATCGTCTTTCTAAGCCTTAATTTATTTCTTTCTATTAATTTCATTGTTATTATTGAGAGTTTATTAAAAAAGCGAAACGTAAAAGGGATGTTTGATGTTTGAGTATGTTATAAGAAAAAAGACAGTTATTTTGAAATCACAGACAGACACTTCAAGTGTAAGGGTTGCTATTGTTATACAATTAAATATGCGACAAAATTCCTTTATAGGTATATTTAAATATTGGCATAAATCCGTGAGAGTCTGACGCAATAGGCCTTAAAAAGGCGGCTGTTACGATAGATATGTAACCTGTGCCTTGTCGGAACGCTTAATTGCCTTTAATGTTTTATCTTTACTCATTATTTATCTCCCCAGTTTACATAATTAACAGAAAATTCTCACATTTGAAGATTCACACAAATTGATTTCATTTTTATCTTAAAGTAATTTAATTTGATCAAGGTTAGATCTTCGAATGAGATACCTCGAATTATTTAATAATTATGTAAAATGTATATGTTATATTATATGTGAAATTAACTTACTTTAAATATAGCAAGCTTTCTGTAAGCTTACTATAATGAAAAATAAAAATAAAAGTACTGGAATAGTGGTCTTGCTGTCATAAGTACGAGTAGCATTTAGCCCTCACTTTGCTAATCGTTAAAATAAAAATTTCTGTATACTTAATAGATGTATTACTTGAACAATTTATTATTGGTTTTACCTTAGATAAAATGTTAAAGCTTGCTACTTGTTATATTCATTTGAAAATTGTTCAATTCTCTTAAAACGTAAATATTTGTCCGTTAAAGGTTTTTGAGAATCAAACCAACCAGAGGCTTGAGAACCAAACATCAAAATGAATTCATGTATTAATATTAAAATTAGTTTAAATACTACAGTTTTATTTAAATATAATGTATTCAAAACCGTCATTCTTATATACTTTTTTGTAGTATACTTTTGACTTCGATCAAACGTACAATTTATTGATTGAATATATTTAATATTATAAGGGAAAGCTTTCAATACATCGCGTCATGTTAATTTACGAAATCAAATAAGAAGTTAATTTTCACGTCACTTTTTGTTTACATTAAGATTCATGACGATTTACAAATTACGATATTAGTTAGTGCTATCAGATGCAGTGTTATTACTCATACGCATGCTGATTATTTGAGTTTTTTTTGTAGATTGCTAGGTTTTGCTTGTAGTTCACATTCCCATGTGTTTATATTATATTTTTTTAATGGACATTATCTATTAGTAATTTATTATGAATTTTATGACTTCACTTTTTAAAATCGGAACTTATGGTATTAAATTATGTACATTATGTTGCTTTCGCAAATATTGGTAATTAATTGAGCTTAAGATAAATTTTATTGTTGATTTACTTTTGTTATATATAAATTAGTTGCTAATTTTTTTCTAAAAAGAGAAAATGGGCATACAAAAACCAATAAAAATATTATAGTCTTTCGATGTGCCAACTAGCCACTGAAGTCACTGAAGATAGAATACACACATCACTGAAACTTGTATTATGTTTAATTTTGCTGCACTAAAACGTACATTTGGAGTCCATTTTGGATGTAATATTATTGTGCCAAAGTTCAAATTTCTGGTGGCTGTAGACATTTGATAGAAATTTAGTACTTAGACTATGACTTAGACTAACTCAGAGACTACTGCCAGTCGTCTCGAGAGACGCACCTTAGCGTACGTATGTACTCTATTATCATTTTCTAGGTTTCATATTGGTGCTTAAGTTACGGTCAGGGAGTAATATTTCATATATCACTGAGTTAGCTGTTTTGATCCGACAGCGGCCGTGGCGCGGCCGTCGACCTTGCAGGGAAACCGTGTCAGGGAAATGCTTTCCTCCTGTTTATTATGCCTTCGTAACGTATGGGACTCTATTTTGCTTTTTTATTTATAAATTAATTTGACGTGTAAAAATATATAATATATAATTAATATGACATCTTCGAATTTAAATAACGATATTAGTTATATTATTAGTCATATATATTGTTTGTTTGTACTACATGTATAGATATAAAAAACTTACATCATTTTCAATTATATCCTTAATAGACGTAGAGAGAAGAGTTTACGACTTCATCGTAAATACTTAAAGATGGTACCATAAAATGAATATGAGCATTTAAAATTTAAAATTAAACTTATATTATATTTTATTGAATTAACTATTCAGCTCTGTTACAGCAAACATTCTTTAAAACTCGCAATATTGTATATACTCTATTCTTGGGTTTCACCATACATTTGCGTGGTAAAATTTTCCTCTTTTTAAATACATATAATAAAAATCTATACAGTGACACATGAGTTGCCCAAGCTGACCAAATTAGCTGAAATGTGACAAGTCAGCCGCGGGATGCACGTCGCGCGTCAGCAGACGTCCGGCGCCGTACAAGGCGACTCCAAATAGAGCATACTTCGGTGCGGGAGCATTACGTGTGTGGATAGAATACTAAGTACTCGAATCGATACCAAAGAAATCCTCGCAAAGTTTTGGGGTGTTTTAAAATATTACCAGTTATTTTCTCTCTCGTTTTAGTTACATTCAGGGTTTAGTAAGAGCTGTTGATTTTGTGCTACTTGAGAGCTAGGTTTTCTTTCTGTAGAGCGTTAAATTCTATTTATGTCCATATATTCTGCTTAAACTGAGATATTTGTTCAATGTTCTGTTACATCTAAAATTTGTACTACTAATCAAAAATGAAGATATATAGAAATTTTGGAAACCACATCTATTTTATTTAAACAACTAAATGTTTACAAGTGACAAAGGAGATACACATTTTAGAAACAAAATAAATATTCAATGTAGCCAAAATTAAGTAAAATACTACTTTAAAAAGTTGATTTTTTTATTAAAAACAAGAGCTTAGCATATAAAATTGTGACAACGCGTAATTTGTATTGATTTATGCCGTAGAGCCGTTCGTCTATTAAAAAATATTTCAAATATCTGAATATTCATATATGCACGTAAAATATTGGTGTCGCTTCACTCCGAAATGTCCGCGATAAGATCGCATCTATCAGGTACAAGTTTAGCTTAGCTTTAGCATTTTTATTAATATAATTAAACATGCGGAATCAATAGTTTGCATAATTTGCCAAATAGATGACTCTGTTACAACATAAATCTCGACGGAATTGATATTGTCTTGTGTTTTGCAAATCTCATTTAATTCTAAAGCGATGGCACGAAGAAATAAGCATATTTTACTTTAGAATAAGTATGTTAATTTTACTGTTGTAGATAAAATATATTGTATACTTTATGAGTTTGTACGAAATAGATATAATTTAGGCAGAAATAGTAAAAATGTTGAATATATATAATTAAATAAAATTTTACAACATAACAAATTTTCTTCCCGTTATGGGACATGCAGAAAACAGTCAAAATTTTAAAAATGAAGCATCTATAATTTTCTTTATTTTATTTGCGAGAAAGTTAACATTTCGATATTGAGTTATATAGGTACATGAAACGTTTGATAGCTTCTAAACTTCAAGTATATAAACCTAATTATATTAAAAATTATGATCAAATACCAATTACAGTAAATATATTATTTACTAATAATTAAAAACAACACACACTCTCTGTCGCGCTGTACTTTATTGGAATGTTCTCATTTTAATTGGCTATTTCTATTTTGCAACAATATTTGTGTCAGCGAGAGAGGCTGTGACTCTGTAAATGAAGTTAACCGGTCGTCGCCATCTAACGAATTATTAAATGATTAAGATAAAGCTTGCATTATTTATCGCACCTTATAAGCTCGCTCGATGGTAAGCTTTATTGATATATTTGGTATAAAAGTACAGGAATGTAGCCGGAGCTCGAACAGCATGTATCACTCCAATTACATACTACACATACCGGTATCCTAAAAACACAGGTAAAAACCGCATACTACTAATTAATATTAAATAATTTATTCATTAAGTGTACATAAAAGTTAGTTAAGTATGGCGATAATTTAATATTTATATTTATCTTAGTTTTTTCTTTTCCGCTATTTGCTTATGCTTAGGACTATTGTATAAATAACTATTACCTCAATTTTATTAGATCACTATCTCTGTCCTACAGTTTTGTCCGCATCTGCTGCTTTGATATTTTTTGTGAGACTATGTTTGATAATCTTTTGTAAGAAATAGATGTACTTAGGTTATGAACATTAAGTTAATATCCTCATTTGATTTTTAATGCATTGTGAAATATAATTTATATAATGAAGACTTTAGGTACTTCTCGTATATACAATTGATTTATATAACATTAAAATCGCGTTTAACGACGACTACAAAATAAAGTAAAAATAAAGTAATAGAGGTACATTGAACGCAAAGTTATTTTATATATATAATACTCTACTACACTACTATAGAACTTTTTCCTACTTTTCTTTAAGATACACAGTGTATTCAAAAATAATATGGAATTTACCAAGGCACTAATTGATGGTCGATACAATATGATTTTTCGCAACGCCAGCGTCCGCCGTTAGCAGTGCGGTCACGTCGCGCCGCGTAAGTAATCACGCATATCTAGCTACCGGACTTACAAGTTACAGCCTACTATTGCTATTGCATATATACCTACCACTATATCTAAATTTGTATAAGGTATAAAAGAAAACATTCACTCACTGACTGATCTATCAACGTATAATATAAACCGTTAAACGGATTGGATCAAAATTTGATACACAAATTTATTACGATGTAGGCATTAGACTAAGCACGACTTCTTGAAAATGCGCCCCTAAGGGGGTGATGCGGGGTACAAAGATTCAAAAAATGTAGTTCCTATCTTTCGAAAGGTTCAATTTATAGGTCCCGACTAAAGCACGGTATGCGGTTAAAATTGCAATACAGTAAAGCAGCTCACCAATTTATTTATAAACGTTTATACTTATTTATTAACATTATAATTACTTTATTAACTTTTTATATTTTTTAATACTTATTTATAATCTGAAAAAAACTTTCGAAAAAAATGGAACCAAGTTGCTATTTAAATTTTTATAAGAAATTATTGTATCAATAAATTATGACATTATGATATAATTAAGAAAAATACTTGAAATAAAGTACTCGTAGTTAAGGTTATTTTATTCTATAACATCAGTATGATTCCATTTTTATATAGTCCTGTGATATAAACCCGCTACACTCGTACTTAGCCATTGCGCCGTAGTACCTAAAACAGTGGCCGTTATAATTTTGCTCACATTGCTTTACAAGTAAGTGCAAAGTAAATTCCTTTAGAAAGACAATGCTTCAAACGTATGTGAAATCTCGTGGTGAAAATGTCCGTCGGTCAGTGAAAACACACAAACATACACATAAACAACACCCGGACGTGCGTTGAGTACATGCACTCCGTCGTGCGTAGAAAGTGTCGTGACGTCCACTTACAGTCGACGACACGACTACTGCATACGTAGACATAATATGTAAAAAATAATATTTGACAGGATTTAATAAATTAAAACTAAAGCAATGTAGCTTTATTTTGTTTCTTTTTTCTGAATCTTTTTATATCTTTGAAGACTTTATTTGTAAAAGATATATTATTCGCTAGTATTAACATAATTGTTGTCGATTACAAAGTATACTTATGTATATTTTGTATACTTGTATTATATAATGTATGAGTGTCACAGACTGTAAGTGTAAAGAGCGCGCAGGTCACAGCGTACCTGACTGCCGCTCCGAGCGCTATATATTACCATTGTGAGACGTGGCCAATGCCATCGAATACCTAATTGTGGACGATTTCTAGATTGGAGAAAATTACTATCTAAATCTGTACTCTCACTAAACAATGTACTCTAAAACCGTTGGAAATTATTTCTTCAATAACTTGTATTGCATAGTGCAACTAAAATCTACTCTGAACGTCACAGATTTATCCTCTCAAAGGTCACGTGGCTCAGTAAATAACTCGGTCTTTGTCATGGTATTGGCTTAACAAGTTTTCTTTATAAACTTACAAATACATTTTGCGCACGAGCAATACGTCTTAGGTAATGCACAGGATACGTGCTAGAAATGGTAACGACAATTCCATTCATTATTTCTCAGTTTGCGACGGTTGTCTTACAAATCAAGAAAATATTTTAAAGTACTGCTCGAAACGTCAAAACCCTTCACGTAAAGTAAACAAAAGGTCGGTAAAAAGAGGGTGACATCGAGACAAGTCAGTAAAAAGTGCGAGTGGACGCAATAACTCAAAACTTGGTATATAGCCCGGGTGCCCTAGCGTTTTTACAGACGCTTGTCAGCCGTCAAACAGTCGTCGTGCTCATGATGGGCGATGCCTCGATGGACGGCTGCCAAAGGGCGTTCGAACCAACAAAATCCTATATACTTACACGAAATACGAAATATACATTTTATTCTAGCGAAATAAAGTTGTGTATCGACGGCCGCCACGACAAGTTATCACGGTACGGCGCAGTCGACGGCAAGTGGTAGTGTTTTTTTGCCCCCGACGACCTGGCGGGCTCAACGGAACTGACTAGCCTATTGTATGTTAATACTCGACCGGATTTTGTTCGGGCTCAATTATATTATGAAGCTTAACCAAAGTCAAAAGTCACCCGAGTGTCTTTTGTTGAGGCGCGTGTCTGCGCCCGCGCACCGAGCCCGCGTCGGCCCTCGCATCGACACAATATCGTATTTACGAACAAAAAATTACCTATACTTACTTCTACCTATGCATACATGTATAAAAATCGCAATGGCGTCAACGGTGTTGTGTTCATTTTATATGTTTAATAAAATTATAAATTTCAATATATGATATTAAAATACAGTTGGTAAAAACAAATTTTATTATCATTTCCTATAATATAGTGTTAGTGGTATACCTACTTTTCTTTTATTAAAATGACAATAGCTCAAGCAAGGTAGCATCCAGAAGCTAGTTCGTACATACATACATAAGGAATCACTAGCAAAGCTATTTAAACTCATAAATTATTGTATTAAGCATTGCCAGTTTTTATATTGCTTGTAATCACTTTGCGTCCGCAGTGTCTATTTTTTATAGCAAAATGATGTAACCCAAATTAGTCTTCTTAAGCCGATACGTTACCTATCCATCTCTGTCGCCGATTATCTGCGGAACGTATAATTATCTATACTTATAATAAAATAATAAGTTGATCATTTATTTTTACGCAAGTAAAACTAGGCAATTTGTGAAAACATGCTTGAAATAGCTATAAATGGAATATTTTGGTAGCGATTTCCTCCCACGGCCAAAAGCCATCAGGCTAGGAGGGAGATAACTTATAAGGCAGGTATATTTTCTTTACGGAAAAACCCTTCAACCCATCCGGGATTCGAACATGAAACCTCATCATCAACAACCTTATCACCTTACTTCTACACAATAAAGGGTCAGTGGAGTATAATTGGATATTTTTTTAGTAATATTAAATAGGAAGCAAAGTCGAGGATTATGCGAATATCGACAGAAACGAAGACGACATTAAAAATGTTGTATTCAATAATATATAAAATGTTGCTCTATCCACTCGAAGATCACATCCTTGACATAGAAGTTGTTAATGGTTATTATCAGTGTCGTAAATAAATTATGTATACCGCCTAATTAATTAGCTGGTCGGGTATTGGCAGAGTTTATTGATTTTATTTTATCGCGTCGAATAAATATTGATATTTTATAACTCAAATGAGCTTTATCGACGAAAGATCTCTTAGATTTAGGCATTCGTTGGGCAACTCTCGCGGGGCAGGCCGCGGGTAATGCTCGGGTAAGTTTATGTCACGTGTGAAAGTACATATCTGGCCCGTTCCGAAGTTAACTGCGTATAAATAAGGTAGATGGTGACTCGGGGCAGAGCGGACGCGATAAGCCGCGACGGCCGGTGTAGGCCGCAGTAGAAGAACCTCGAAAATTTTGTAGCAATCGGGATAAAATGTACATCAAAGCTGACCGCGGCCATAAGTTTCGATTTTTATCGCCGCGCTCCTACACTCAGCTCCGTAAAAAGGTTGGGCAGTGATTGAAAAACTAAATGCTCTCACAAAAAGTGGCCAGTCGTACTCGATCGCGCCTTTATGAACTATTCTGATTACAGAATGGGTGGTTTTATTGAAAAATCTCTATAACATATCTAGCGATTTGACACGGATTAGTCGTAGTTATTTAGCTACTGTTACCGTTGATCCTAATGTATGGCCCGTTAGAGAGATCGCGCTCTCGCTTCGGACGCGCCTCGGATTCGGACTCCACTTTATTAAGCGATACAAATGTTAGTATTTAAATATGATTTGCGTAAATATGTCACTTATATCCGAATAATGAGACAGCGATGGTAGACGTGATATATCTATCACGGTGACCACCTCAACGAACGTCGTTTTAAATTGGTGGTACTTGTATGTGAGTAATTTTGATATTTATGTATCAGCTACTCGTATTTTTGGCTACAATAATATTATGTTAATAGAAAACATTTTTCATATTTATATATGCTGCATATTACTAAATTATGCAATTAATAGTTCAAACAACGAAAATCGATTAACAACGTTTAAATAAACAAAATTAGAATACATAATTTAGAAGAAAATTCAATATGTTTCTAATGAGAAGCAAATTTATTAGGCAATGATTTGTAAACACAAATGAGAAATTATAATACGGTCTCAGATGATAATCTAATCAGTGAGGATATTTCTCGCGAGCGCGCTCCGGCCGGCGATCAATTAATGGCTGGTATGAGGTTGTACGGTAATGTAACCCGGCGTCACGCTGCGAGCTGCGGTCAATTTACGACGACGACGCGAAGTTCCTAAACAGCCTAGATTGCGGTTAAACACGTTACAAAATGGGCTCCGACGTCGAGAACTATATATTTGTTTCTGTTATTTATTGCCCAACGGTCGAACCAATAGTACATTTCTTAATATCGACACTGAATAGCTTCTACGAAGTCGCCGATTTTGAAACACGTTTATTTCAGTTGCACGCGCTAATTTATATGTATATTGTTCATCCGAATCGAACGCCTTGAAAGAAAAACTAAACAATAGCTGCCCTTAGCAGTGACCCGCTCCTTATTTATTCAATCGATTACAATTCAAATGAATACGATTCACACGATCGCCGATGACCACTAGTTCGTACCTAACGGTCGACTCCCATCGCCGGAGTGTTACCGCGTTACGTCTACAAGCTTCGATCGGGCCAATAAATTTCTCTTCGGCGTGATACCTGATAGCTGTGACCGGTGGTCAAGCGTCCACCTGCCCTAGCGCCCGACCCTCTCTTTCTACACGCGGCTCATGTTGTTTGGAGAAAAAGAGGGACAAAGAAGCGAAAACTCTTTGTAAGTGTAGGGTTGAAATCTGATAGTTTATGCAAGTTATGGGCTCAGTTTGATCGCTCAATTACGGATGTTTTGTCGCCGGCGAGGAAGTCGTAAATATATCGGATGCACGCACCGAGGAGCGCTGGGAAATTTATTTGCATGTAGTATGTACGCACTGATCAATGGTAATAAATGATTTGGATATCACCGTTTCCGGCTCGCCGCCACTTTATCTAATCTGAGCATTATGTATTGGTTTAGCTCTCGATTGTGTGTCTGTCGACACCGGCGTGGTCGTGGAGTTCGAGAAAAGATTCATTTGCAGTGTCAGATTTCATGTGTTTAATGATAATGTCACAGCTATTTAAAATGGAAATGCGTTGTAAGATATACCTTTACATACACTTCTTTCGTTTTTCTTTTACAGCTCTTAACTGAGCATTCAATATTCCATATCGGACAATTGTTCAGTTTGAAAGGTACATAAAACAAAAGATGGTAAATATAAAAGTTTAAACGAATGTAGGTGAGTTAGGTAGCACGGTGGTGACGGCGAGTGTTCCGGGAAGCGGCCTCCGTCGGCTGCCGAGAGGCGACGTGGACTCCGCACACAAGCCGCTAATTAAACATGCTTTGTCTACGCTCTACTTGTTGACTTCTTTATAGATTATACTCGTATGGTGTAGACTTGCCTACTTGCTTTGGAAGATAAATGATGGATACATCTCAACACCTTCACAGTTTCGTTTAGATGAATATATAATATGTTACGTCTTGTAAATCTGTCTAACATATTCGTAATAATGTATACGCTAGCGAGTTTAAATTATAAGGTTAATTAACTATAGAAATAAATAGAATATTTTATGTAAACATTTTTAAATAGTGCATAGTACATAATAACTAGTTTTTAAGAATTTCTATAAACAATTATAGTAATGATACACATACTATTATGTACTTATAAAGGTATAAACCATTTACCATAAAGTTATGATCTAAGAAAAAAATGTTACATTACAATGTGTATAAACAATGTTAAAATAAGTAATTACCAATTCGCAAATTGCATGTACAAGTATCTACAAAGCGCAGATGTTTCATCAGTTCTAACAATTAAATGAGTAAGTCGGTAGGCGGATAATCTATGAGACACGGCGAGTCAAAAGCGTTGGGTGTTTGCGGCGCTCTGTACACAGTACGTACGACGGTATTTGTGATATCAGTCGCGACATGAGAGAACACCTTAGTAACCAATTGTGAATGAATCCTTTTGTTTGAATAGAATATTCATTATTGGACTCCGAAATAACACGCGGGCTCCTATTTCATGTTACGGTGTACAAATATTTGGTAGGCGACAAAAAGTCGTTAGCTTTACTCAGTACTCTTGGCGTTGGCCGGACTGGTTATGAAGTCCCAAGTTGTAGTGTTGCTAGCAAAGCTTCAATTGTCATAAAATAATGACAGATAAATAAATCCATTAAATTTCCTTTTCTATTAATCAATATTGGCTGAGAATGAAATATAATATCAACTAACTATAAGTAAATGTTTTCTTCATAATGAACTTACGATCATTACTTAGTTCTACAGAAAATTGTGTTTACCAACTATGATTTCTTTGGTAACAAAACAACTTTGCAGCTTTTTATAGAGTTAATTAAACTAAATTTTGGTATACGAACTCTTTCTGCAGCAAAGGGTTGTTGTGGAATATATATAAATGAAACTTGTTAAACCGTTGAAGAGACAAGATCGGCGGCAGAGAAGGGACGGTTTTCTTTTTGCCTACAGCTTCGAGTAAAGATTTAATCTGATCGCTTTTGACTTTCAATCATAACACGTCACGTGTATATGGACCTGCCTACATCGTCTCACTGTAAAAACTAGCTTTTATTATATTTTTAACGTTAATAGCAAAAGGAAGAATTTTAATTTAAGTCTTGATAATAGTGACGACTACTAGTTTTTATCATCTACTTGTTACTGTGGATACAGTTTTCTTGCACCGGGTTCGATTTCCAAATACGGCGAAATGCTTATTGCTTATCTTATTCAATGACTATATACAATTTATCGTGTGAATTTAATGATAGTGGCACTTTACTTGTGTTTTCACAGTTGTAGAATAGACTGATTAAACAGATTCTCTACTCAAGGAGGAATGATGTATTAATTATTTACAGGCAATCATATTATTAACCAAAATATTAGTTGAAAAAAATTTAATATAGTGATATTATTTTATGCAAAATTATGTAAATATTGTAATTACTTACATAGTTTTAAAAATGGCTTTACACACTTTTTCAAGTTATTTATGATTTTTCTATCAATCAATTAGCAATTCAAGGGAGGAAGGAAGAAGAAGAAGGATGAAAATGTAGGATTAGAAGATTCTTTTGATGCCAAATCATAAAAAAATAAAAATAAAATTTGGTGTAAAAATAAAAAATAATATACCTTATCACCCAGAGAATTATAAATTAGCCTACGACCTATTCTCAGACCTACCAAAATATACACAAAAATGTCATAAAAATCGGTCAAGACGTTTCGGAGGAGTTCAATAACAAACACCGTGACACGAGATTTTTATATATTAGATAATTATTTTCATAACAATAAGATATAATATCCACACTAAGCTCGCGGCTGGGATTAGCTTATGAAATCGGATAAACGGCGTGTAATAAGTGCGCGACGCGCGATAGTGGAGTATTTATATTTAAAAATTCACTACCTGCGTAACATTCTTACACTCGTAATAATCTATTTTCATAATGTACTGTTGTTTGTCTCTAAATTACGTGAAAATAAAAAAGAAAATGTCACAAATAATGTTTCATGTGCTTCAAAGTAAAATACAACCTTTATGAGTATATAACAGTGTGTACATTATCAAGATAAATTTATTTTTTATACATAACAAAGAAACTGTAACTTTGGAATTTAACAGTAAATCAATATCAGCTTTCGTTAAGAAGCTGACTAAGCTCTTACTGCATACAAAATACTTTAAAATTTAAAAATTACGCAAAACTTAAGTAGCATTTAAACAAAATAAGATGAAAGTACGAAATAAAGTGGCGTTGACAAGTCTTGAGACGATCTTTAAAAAGTCAACAAGTAGTTCTTTCTTCAAACACTCGGCTCGCCTCTCGCAAACACTTAGCGACTGAGCCAAATGGCAGCCAATGTTAGATAAAACATTAGGCCTTATACAAGCGGCAAATAAAATTAAAACTTTACACACACCATTTACATATTCTTTAAAAGTAAAACAACTATAAACCCAGCTAAAGTGACAAGTCGCTGTTGATTTACGATTTTTGTTTCTACCGCCATTTTTGATGCAAACTTGTGCCTGAGGCATTAAAAGATTCCTATTACAGACTGTAATGTCCAGCTAAACTGTGCGTGTTACAGTGAATACCACTTGTGGCCGATATTTGTCTGTCAAAGTAGGTTTGACCATAAAAAAGTATAGAAACGCACATAAACACTACGCTCAACATGCGTCAATCAATCGTCTTTTTAAAA
Source organism: Boloria euphrosyne (assembly GCA_951802675.2). Classification (NCBI taxonomy): domain Eukaryota; kingdom Metazoa; phylum Arthropoda; class Insecta; order Lepidoptera; family Nymphalidae; genus Boloria; species Boloria euphrosyne. Next base: position 410,962 of record OX637876.1, read on the forward strand.
ATATTTATCACAATCCATGTAACACTGAATATGTCTTAAAACAATTGATGTAGGCTATTGATAGCTTTGATTGACATTAATTTAATTATGAATGAGAAAGATTGAGCTACATCATACTTGTGCTATAAAGTAATACCTACTCATGTTGACAGCAAAGTGGAATGCGCACCGAAGCCCTCGACCTTGGCCACTCCTCGAGTGTTTGCGCGAGCATCCGCGAACATCGCCGTGTTCATTAGTACATTGAACTATTAGAAACTTTTTCTTCCAACCTCCTACTCGATGCAATGATGCGTCAAGCAATACTCAAACAGTTTTATCGTTTCCGCGGCGCTTACGCTTCACCCCGACTCGTGATTCTAACTTTTATTTCTACAATACATTATTGTATTTCATCAATTGTTAAGAAAATATTACTCACAAAGTACTTATTAATAAATCTTAGTAACATATTTTTTTTATATATACGAATATACATATTATGTACATAAAACGATGTACTTAAAGGATTTCAATAATTTAAGAGCATAGTAGAAGTAATAATAATTACATGCACAAAGAAAAAGTAATTATAATGTCTTTGACACTTCAATATTCAAACATTGACAGCACACTGAGGAAACTACACGAGCGTAGCCGCCGGCAAGGGCATGTCAACAAATTTTAGCTTTCCGCAACCATTATGTTATATAAAGAACAACGCCAAAGGCTCAATATGCACAATACTCGTATGTACAAAATTTTCTTTTCTTTAGAGCTGTGTTTTATCTTCATTTAATAGTGGAGATCGATCTGATACCAGTTCTTTATATTCTCGGCGAGGTCGCAATGGCTCCTAGTACGTATTTGGGCGACATAATTTATTAGTGACAAATTAATGTATACCAGTTGAGCTGGATTTATATTTGTTTTATGTAATTGAATACTGATCATAAACTGCTCTAATCGTAAATAACTTTGGTATTCTTAGAAATGTGCCTTGTTGACGCGGCTGATGTCTCGATGAGGAACTTGGCACTTGTTAGATGTGATTTAAATGAATGTGGTTCAAGGCTGAACTGCTTAAGTCGAATTGCTTTTGTTCTGACACTGGTTTTCAAATATTGTCTTACTTGTAATGGTGTTGGTTTATTTGCTTTATTTAACCTGAAATATAGACAGTGGTAGCCCAGCGGTAACGCGTTGCTTGTATAACCGAGTGATGCTGGTTCAAATCCGGGTCTCGCACCTCTGATATTTTCATATGCGAATCATTTCTATCCTGATTACCACTTGTCTTACGGTGAAGGAAAACATCGTGAGGAAACCTGCATGTCTGAGAAAACCTAGCAAGTTTTCGAAAGATTTTCGAAGAAGGGCTGATAATGATGAACCTGAAATATAGCATTTCTAAACTAACTTTGATAAAATTTGAATGATTACCTATAAGTCTAAGTTCAGATTTTCTCAAAGAAAGGGTAGATAATAATAAGATCTTTTTCAGTTCGTCTTGCTGGTATCGCAAGGAATATAAGACACAGATTAAACTATCGTATAGTTAGTAAATTCTATCTACGATTAAAAATGTGAGAATGGGGTCACAATTCTAACGTTTTTAAATAAATGGACTCAAGATTTTGAGGTTCAAATGGCTCTCGTATCGAACATAAATTAACCGAATGCCGCGATACCGTGACATTCATGACATGACCATATTTAACGAAATATAATACCCGCTGTGCGTAGCTATAAACATATGCATTCGCCAAAACCAGTAGGTGGGGCGTCATCAGTTAGAAATATCTACACTGTAAGCGAACTTCTGACCGCACATTAATTAGGAGATGACGTTCTTTTGAACATATCCGAAACATTACTTTCCATGTTTTTCTTTAGTCAATTAATTTTAGTCTATACCATTAATCGTCTTAAATGTTCCACTGCTAGACATGAGCCTCCCTGCAATATTAGGTTATAGTTCACTACACCTGCTAAGTGCAGGTTGGCAGATTTCACATGTCTCTCAAAAACTTGCTAGCGAGCATGGCAAGTAGTAATCATGTTACATATGATTTGAAGATAAAAATGTCAGAGATGCGATACTTTTTTTTACTTCTTGTTTTAATAAATGAAAACGAATTCCGTTGTTCTTGATTAATTTTCAAAAAATCTATGAAATTGAATTTATTTATTGTTATAAATTGAAGTGAATCAAATCAAGGAAAAGTTTAAAATAGTAATATTATAGTTAACTATCTATCTGATATCCAGTCTAGATTTCAATTCTGTTTAGGATCTTTCTCCCAGAATTACCTAAACTAAAAAAATCAAAATCGGTTAATCCGTGTAGGGAAAGAAGAACTACGAACACATGTACAACGGAATTTTACATGTATAAATGCAATAATATTTTGTGGTTAAAGTTTTAGCAGCCATTGGAAAGTGAAGCTTGGTTCCGTGAGCAAATATAATTTTCAGACCAGCAGGCGCGATTGTTGACAAACACTGGTCAGTCCGGTGCGGCACCTGCTCGCGTGGGTGTGTCTTGTACTACTTGCGTTTCTTTCACATCTATTATATACAAGCGACTTATTCTAGGTTCACTTGCTTACAGATCTATCTGTTTACTTAATTTCATCGAAATTCGTCCAGCCGTTTTAGTGTAAAAGAGAAACAAATTATAAGTATTGAAACTTTTTGTTCCCTTCTAATGAAATCCATTTTTTTTTGTAGACGTATACCAACTAGTTTTCTACCTCGATTTTGCTTGCGCTTACGATACTTGTACTATGGTTTTATTTTAGTATAGATATTCAAAAGTACATAAATTCAAACGGATAGAAAAAGGTTAATCGGGCATTAGTAAAAAAGAGGCTTTCATCTGAACAGTTAAACAATGGACACTTAAAATTTAGTCCAGTAAGTGAACATAGCTACGAATCATATTTCACTAATATAAGACAGTATATATTATACCTATACAGCCTTTGTCACATCCACCGGTGACAGAGAACTCGTCGATGCGACTACCGTTCCAAATATCGTGAGTGAATGGAGAGGATTATGCTTGACAACCATTTTAGTACTTAAATTAATTATAATAGTTATTAAATGTGATATCGTATTTACTTTCATTTGGATACAGTATAAACATCTTACTTACATAGGATTCTGTGACACTTGTTTTGCTGTTATGCCACCACTGCGCCTATCAGTAGCATATTCATTAGAACTATATATTATTTTTATTTTTACATTTTTAAATTAAAATCAGATCTGCTATCTTTAATTACCATGTATTATAATTTTTAAATTATAGACATGTAAAAAATTTACTTGTATTGACATTTTAATGTAAGTCCGATGTTTTTAATATACAAACTCAATATTATAAAACAAAAAGTACATTAAAGATAAATCATCAAAATTGAACAAGCCATTAGGAGATAAACTACAAACAGACGGACACAAATTATATATACAAAATTGAAGTAGTCCAGATATGTTGAGAATGTCGTATTGATGCAATTTATTAAATTAAGCGCAGTGACAGTATTTGCCGATGTGAGGTTCGATCTCGATAAAGCCCGTGGGCGCTTGGACTACTTTATACTAGAATTATTATGATTTAATTATAATATTTAATATACGGTGACAGCATCATGGTCTTATAACTCAAAATTGATTAGCGATTGTGCCTAGAGTGAAGTGGTTACATGCGATCTCACTATTGTAGAGGACGTGAGTTAATTCCTAGATGTTGACAATTACCTTACGTGATCTAAGCTTATTTAAATCTAACTAGAATAAATCTCATAAATCATTTTATGCCTCTTTTAACTTTTATTCTAACTAAAATGAAATATTTTATTTCTGCTGATATTATTTAATTTCGTGAGACCAAAAAGCTAGAAAAACCAAAAGTTCATGTGATGATGGAATTGCTTATTAAAATCAAATCGTCTTCAATACTCAGTAGCTATACCAAATCTACTTGCGAGGTAAATATAACAAAAGAGAGTAAATATAACATTAAAAGAGCTAACAAAACCTAAAAATTTATAAAGAAAAATAATTTATTTAATCTAAAATACATTAGTTCATGATATACTGTCTTTGGCAAATGTGTTGAATTTTTTCGGCTTAATTTACTGATATTACTATTTGATATAAAACAACAAACACATTACAGCTAATTTAACGGGATCCACGCGTTTGCCGATATGGCTCCGGATAGGTCGTAGGCGCTCGGAGAGTGTTATGCTAGAGCGGGCAATGGATGAAAATGCTTATAATACCTTTTTATTTTATTACATATAAGTATGTCATTAAGATATCAAAACGAAATAATTGATGTCATGTACATGTGTGTACAAATATGTTAAGTACTACTAATAAGTAGTAAGCACCAATCTACCTAATTGCCATAAATTTTCTTCGAGATATTAGGCTCAGCGAAATAAAGGCAGCCGATAGTATCTAATAAATAACTTTGTGACTATTCAAGTATTTTATATTATATATTTCCATTACTTTAGTTATAGCTAGTTCAATTACGACGCTCCGAGTGTCTCGTGGGCGTGTACTGTGCAATGTGCAAGTTGCCTCGAAAGAATGCAACATACTATACTATGTTGGTTGTAATTAGTATCTTATAAATAATACCGATCACGTTGATTTATATAGAAACGCTAAGGCACGTGATTCATTTAATTTAATTGACGTCAACATATTATTATTATTATATGTACATGATTTGCACTGGCTCACTCCTGTACGACGCGCTCCTCGGTGACTCTGACGAAATCCAACCACGGGTTTCTGTACAGGTATGTGTTTTTTCTTGATGTCTTATAGATAATTTTGATACTTTACCACATGTTTGCGTCATGGCTAAATTTGAACAATATAATGTATCTATATCTTTTAACTTAGTGGCAGTGTATCGGCTTACTACTACGAGTATGGAAATCGTAGGATCTGATTTTTCCATGATCCTTGGAGAAAGATTCTTACTGCTTATAGTACAAAGAAAAGCTTTAGCAAGGTAGTTTTTAGAACGAGGATCCATACAGCGTCATAAACTATTTATAGCGACAATATATTCTTCAAAGTGATCAAAAATATTTGAACTTTACAGAATTGTATGGCAATTAACATAATATAAGGCAAGTACATAATATAATTTGTGTGTTCAAATAAGGAAAGGTTTTGTATCGACGAATTCTTAAACAGTTAACAGTAATTAAGTGAACGGTAAAGTCGTCACGCTGAGCGCACTTTTAACATGTTTTTCGGCCCATAGGCTTCTGCTCCGACCCGTCTCGACTTTCATTTCCATGTACTAGAAATTTTTGCATAAAGAAATTTTTCAATTTTAACTGGACGTGCTTTTACTTAATTGTAACTTAATTAGGGGTTAATGTTACTTAGATTAAGAGGATTTTACTATGTTAATATACCATGTCAAATTTACATTTAGCGCGGTGAAGACGGTCTTGTGTGGCCTCGCACAGTCTGCTAACTAGGTTGATGGTTAGACGCGGTTTGTTTTTAAATATTTAAAGTTATGTTCGCTATTCTTCCTAATAAATTGGTACACATCAATTTTTAGTGAGTGTCTTAATTATTAATTAGTACCTTATTATTACATAAGAGTATAAAGTTAATATTACAATACCAGTCTCATTAACTTCCCTATAACCATGATAATGAATTAACCAAAGACTTGTGTAAATAAAAGCCTCGAGCTCAACCTGTTAAGTCGTATTGCTACACTTAACTAATGCATACTGAATCATTGTCTCACTTATGGTATTTACCCATTTTAAAAAATGAAGTATTACAATTATCCGAACCGTTTCGATGCGGCGCAATCGGGTGTGTACAGTTTTTCTACGGATATGAGCGTACTCGACTAATGGAATATCGCATTCGTCTGGAACTAATTGGGATTTTTATTAAAATTAATCACTTTGCACCATATCGATAGATCACAAAAAGCCTAATAATAAGTGCGCTTTATAGTAACAAATAAAACCTTCGCGATCCATTGCTTTTATGATAATCTAGAAATTTTAATTAAGTACAAAAATTTGTTCATATATATACCGTATGTTATATCATTACCTGTTATCTTTATAAATTATACACATTGGCATATAAGTGTTATGTTAATATTTAAGAAGATTACAAGAAATGTATTCAACCCTGTTTAACGTCCAACTTCTGGGCACGGGCCTTTCTAGAACTCGAAGGCATCAAGCCATAGTTCAGGTGCTCCGGGCAACCACGTTGGCCAAATGCGGTGAATTTCATATAAGTATCTTTCGAAAACTTGTGATTTTTTCTTTACCGTAAAAAAAGAGGTTAGTTATCATGTTTGAAATGGTCGCACACGAACATATCACCGGTGCAAAACCCAAGATTTGAATCCACTTCGCTTGTGCGTTAATACAATTAGATTACAAATATTTATTTTTTTTAAAAGATACTTATAGAAGATATAATTATATAAATATCAGCTCAGTGAATTAGTGTATGACCTAGGAAAATAAATGATGACTAGATAGTATTTTGGTGTTGTTTGACGCACAAGTGTATGTATGAACAATAATTATCGCCTTAAGCAGAGCAATTTAGATATGAAATTCGCCAAATTGTATCAAAATCAGTGTAGCATGTACAGTTTTTGTATAAATTAGTGGTTTTTGGTGTTGTATTTAGGTGGGATAGGACTCTCGGCGAGGTCGCTGGCCGCACCTGCCCGCGAGTGGACGCCCCGAGTTAAGAGTTAATTACAATTTCGCTGTCACGGCCACTGGCTTGCTTAATGTCCGAACACTGTATTATTATTTAATAAAATTTTTGGTAATTTTACGGTGAAATTAATATCTGATCTCTTTCTAAGAGTTTGAAAGTACGATGCAAGAAAGTTTGTAGCCTCGCGATGGCGTGCCTAAAAGCCTGACAATCAACAGCCTGGCAATTAACCTGAGTACCTACTCCAGAATATCGAATAACTTTGATATGATATGAAAATATTGAAGCTGAAGCTTTACCCAACATGAAGTGCGAAATAATTGTAACGATGTATCTAATACAGAGCTTTGCTGTCTGTTTAGGATCTGATCGGACTTGGATCTCCACATTGCTAATAAACTAGACCCATATATTTAATAATAATAATCCATCGTATAACGCGATACAAGGAGAAACCACACGCTTTCTGATACGAAACATTAGTTAGGACATAATTAATGCATCTTGTTCACACTTCAGAAAGCCACTACAGTTTTTATCATATGAGTGTCGAGTAACTCGTCTTACCTTATTACATTTGCTAATTATATTTTAAATATTTGTATATATTATGGACGAATTAATGAAGACATGACTGTAACGTTGCAATCAGAATGAATAAATAAATATATAAATCTAAATCTGCATACGTACGTACGTCTCGCCTCATAAGTTCGCGATTTGACATTCGACGCCTAGCGCATGCAACAAACAGTTTTTTTATATATGCGTCAACTTTTTTAGTTCTTTCTTGAATAAATAAGTTGTTCATTTACAATTGTAATCCAAGAAACACGTTCCGTTCAAAAGTTTTTCCATGGACATAAATCCAAATTTTTCCATTCAATCGATACTTATCACGCCGTCGTAAACGTAACATTACTATCCCGTAATCTAGGTGGGAATAAAACATAAGGTTTTAGGGAATAAAAAAAATTATAATATTTTTTATACAAACAAACCATTTTAACCTAATTTTCATATTTTAGATAATTATATTTCAAATTACAGGAGGACATCTCGTCTTAACTATAGATAATATGTAGTAAATATTTTTATAATATTTTTTTTTATTGCTAATTAAATCAAGCATTTGACCGAAAATCACGTTCCAGAAGTAAATTAAAATATTACCTACATTTTAACAAATATTATCTCACACAAATAATCGTTTAAAGAATGATCAAACAGCGAGAACGTGGGCGCGTACACTTCGCAAACAATGACTTAAGCCTCGAAGGAAGTAGCGCTGACAACTTGTTTAGTTAACGTAAACGCTCACTGTGGAATGCTCAAATTGCGCATTTACATGTATTTCATTTAATATATTTAATATATCACTAGTCATAAATCCTTGCTCTGTTCGATCTCTAAGTGTTTACTAGTGTATGCGTCACTGCAGCTAGTCTATATGCCAACTGCTAAATTTCATCGAAATTTGTGCATCCATTTTTTATTACTTGACAAAAATTGAGTACCAGACAAACTTACATGCGTATTTATTTTATTAACATAATTAATAAATATTTTGACCTTAGACATATTTAAACTATATATATTTCACATATACGCATTTTTCATTAAAATATGCGAGTACTTGATATAGTGACCTCAAACCAATTGACAATGGAGATTTAATTACGATAAGCAACACAGTTGGAAAGAGCTTACCCAAACAATGCCGGGCCTTGACAGACGCGCTGCAACCTTCTTCATATATTATTATATACTTCTGTAAATGCAAATAGTTACCCATTCTGACTCCGACTCGGTCTCAAACTCAAATACTACAAGCTTCCTTATTACCTAAGTCCTAGCTCATTATAATAGCAATTTCTATACAAAAAGTTTATTACAATAATAGATTGTAGTTTAAAAAATATTATTATTAATAAAATAAAATGAATACATATAATAAACATATATATTAATTATATATTATAGCTACCGACACGCCCGTGCTCTGCTCGAGTTCGTCCCTACGTATAATTCATCAGTTTTCAGTGATGAGATATTTTCTCGCAGACAGACAAACAAGAATTCTAAAGACTATAGATTCCGCCTAAATATGGTCAATAATGACGATTTAAATAATATTTTCATAAATATACCTAATAGAAAGCTATCTCTTATATTTAATTTGCAAAACAAACAATTTAAGTATGACCGGACTATCCGTTACATCAACCATAAAGGCATACTTTTTAACCTAATTCAAAAACAAAGCCAAGTACTTTTAATTTTCCCAGATTATGAGTTTATTTTTATATTTAAAGAGTCACCCTTAAAGGTAGCTTAATAACTTTTAAAGTAACTGAAACTTATTTAATACAACGTAATTTGTCAATTTTCTATACGGTGAAATATATAAGACATGTATATTGTACCTACATGTATCGGTATATAACCAGTCTAACTAGGATTCCTTTATGCGAGTAAAAATAAATACGTCGAACACCGATCTCACGCTGTTAGCAGCGGTACCTCCGCTGAAAGCAACGCTAAGATACAGCTAGCCTCGAGCTAAATTAATTAGAAATATCACGCACAGGAGCAAGTAAACTCATAACATATTTCAAGACAGCCGGCGGGCCCGCGGCGAGCGGACCAGCTCTTAAAGCATGCGCGGTCTACGCAGAATTTGTTTATCGTTTGCATAACATTTTCTAATAGTATTGATTAGTTGCATTATAGTAAATGATTTTTAAACACTTTACGTGCTATTTTTAATACACGAACTCGTATTATTTTTATTTTAAATTAATCGTTTCTATGAATAATAATAAATTAATAGTAAGACTACTTTTTCATAAGTAAATCAATATGTCAATACAACATAATGGCATAAAAATGTAGAAGAAATCAGATCGTTGCAGTCAGTAATATTGAAGATATTAATAGAATTTATTCAGTGAAAGTACTCGACGCCATGTCCCTGTATCCACCTGCTCGATCACACTAATCTTGAAACCTTAACTACACAGACAATAACGCTACCATTAACTATCTAGTTAAAATTTAACTAAGTATACAACAATTAAAGCTTTACTAGCTTTTCGTTAGCCTATACAAACATATTTTAAAGGTTGGCAGGTTTTTTACGCAACGCAACCTGTTCTATTACGCTATAAACTCTAATTAAAAAGACAGTACAGTGTACACGAGAGAAAACCGCCACTCGCGTTACAAATGCGGCTAGTTAGTCGGTCAGAGTTAATTACCCGTCACTACTCAACTTGGGTCGTTAAGCCTCTAAAGCATATCGAGACTCCAAAATTTTTACGTTTTCCACACACACTGTGCTCTACAGCCCGTCTGTGTGTTCTGCCACGTTGAAGACGAGATTTTGACTTTGAAAAATTAATTGCCGTAACGTTTTTTAATTACTGCCGTTTTGGGCGATGTGCACTTCTCGACCGCACATAGAAACTTGTCGAGATTTAAATTGCATCTCACTACATGACTAATTATATTATAAATACTTTAAATTATAATATTTACATGTAAAAATGCGTGAATGGAATGTTTATACCGTTTTCACTCGGAACAGTGAAAACGCGGATAGTCAGAGTTTATCGATTAAGTTCCATAACAATAAAAAGCTAGCACGAGTAATAAATTTATATTTTTATTAAGCCAATTCTAAATACTAGTGGTTCCGTTTTTTCCGTTTAGGTTTTGTGTAAGTGCTGCTAATGTTGTTGGATCAAAATTATTATTATAGCAACCCGTACTTATACTTATGTACTAAATTTTTTGCGTTTGAGTGAGATTTCAAATAAGTATTATTTTTGAAACAAAACTTAGCACCTATGTTCTTCAGTTTAGAGTTTTTATTTATGTTTGCTGAATTTCAGCGTGAAGAAGAATAAACAAATCGACAGAAACTCACATAAACAGTAGTGTATTTAATAAAAATTTATATAAATATAGATGGTTTCGTAAATAACCGCACAGTTTGTCGTTTGTTGTCGATTGACATCATAAGTTTAAAGGAAGTTAAAGTGACACTGTCATTGAGCTTCATTCTGCGCCGTCGCCTCACTTCAGACTCACTCACGTTGTGTCGATGTCGGAATGAATTTATAATATAATTCAAACAAAATTTTCCATTTGCACTAATTAGTTTTGTTTTTTTTTGTTACTTTGTAAGGTAGGCTCTGTAAGATAATAATTAACTGTTTATTATTTAACTGTTATTGTTAAAATTTATTTTTCATAGCAATTTTCCTGTAATAACTTTTTTAGTTAGTGCATATTGATAAACTCAATGTTAAAAACAGTCAAGTGTGTACAAAACAAGTCCTTAACATACCTAAAGGTGATAAAAAACCATAGAGTATCACGATATATTTTTTATAATAAACTCTTTATTAATAAAAAGACCCATCGTCTGAATTACTATGAAATACAAACAGACTGATGTAGAGTATAACATTATTATTAGTTAATAAAGTAAAAGAAAATGATATGAAAATCAAATGTGAACCATTTAGATCATAATATGAAAACGAAGACAGTGGTAGCCCAGTGGTAACGCGATCACTTAGATATCCGAGTGATGCGGGTTCAATACCGGGTCTCGCACCTCTAATGTTTTCATGTGCCAATTATTTCTATCATGATTACCACTTATCTTACGGTGAAGGAAACATCCTGAAACCTGCATGTCTGAGAGAACTTTGCAAGTTTTCTAAAGACATGTGAAGTCCGCCAACAAGCACTAGGCCACCGCGTGGGCTATGGCCTGATCCCCCTCATACTGAGGGAGGCCCGTGCCCAGCAGTGGGACGCTAAAACAAACTGAATACATAAAAGCTAAGATACTATTTACGTGATTCAATAGAAGTACAACTTAAGTCACTAACTAGTTATAAACATGGAGATTTAATATCCATCTTAATGGAAATTATTGAAATCGTTAAAGTAATATAACTCTTCCGATTGACCGTAACGTAAGGTCTAGGTGTGGCATGTAATTTGCAATATATAACATTTGTTTACATTTACAGTCTTACCTATAGCATAAACACATATTATATAGGTACATAATATAATTCAAGTTAAAATAGGAACATAATGAATCAATTCAATCAAAAATTAACCCAGACCCCATATGAAAGTATGTCTGATATCAAACGACGACATAAATTATTAACAATAATAATATTTTTATTATTATCTGCTAATTTCCGAACATATTATATATGTATATACATATTTTTTAAGACTTTTTGACATTAAAACAAATAAGCTTACAAAACTTACATTAATTGAATTCTTAAGTATGATTTTATAATCTGTAAAGTTATGCCAGCCATTAGATTTTTTTAATCTAAAACACAGCAAGTACTTACATATGGATACCCCTAAGGATATCCAGAGTGGGATTCGAACCCCGGATCTCCGGCATATAAACAGTTTGTCTGACCACTCCACCAGATCATTGTAAAACGTTAGCCATACCATGCCTATAAAGGCATCGTTTCCGGCACAGCAATACCAAAAAGTGCATGTGAGTAAGCAGTGTGATAATATCTTTTGCATCATTCATGGCGATTAAACGACGTTAATATTTAATTAGTGTACATAATGTATGACCGTACGTTCCGCGGCGCGCGGCGGCGCCAGCTCCTATTTGTTATACTTAATCCGCGCATTATTTATCATCACTGTGTTTGTTTTTGAAATGAAATCTATAAAACTATTGAGCTTATACGATAGCGTAATTTCACTTAGATATTTGTGACCATTTTCAAAAAAATGGAAGATGTAAAGTCGTCACTGCAATTAAATCGTTTTCTTAAAAAACACATCCTAAATTATCTACACTAGTTCATATGAAACTAGGTATCTTTATGAACACGCTAGTGATGTACCCTTACGTAGCTTGCATGTGTCACTAAATAACAGTAGTCTATATTACTACATATATTACTCCCTATCATAATCTATAAGTATCTACTAAATTTTATCCAAATCCTTTTCAGCGACAAGAACAAAGACAAAAAACCTACGTACGGACAAGCACATCTAAAATATTAGCTAAATATCGTTTAAGGTCATAATAATTAAAGCTTTAAAGCCTTCAATCAAGCAGAGCTGCACTTAATGAACTTAATATATCCGTTCATTTTCATCCGGAACTTTTAAAGTACAACTTAATGTGTACTTTACATAGAAACACTATACTTTGTTTGAAATTAAAATCACTTAATTACAAATAATTATAAGTCATTAAAATTGGCTAATTGAGCACAGAATTATTTTTATAACCCCATAAATTCACTAGCGATTTGTACGTTGATATGTTTGTGTAATTATCTCCTTAACTACGTCGTATTAAATATCACAGCCGATGTTCTGGGTCGTGTAATAAATTTGTACTTTATTCATTTTTAATGAAACATAAAGAGGAGTTATTAAAATATATAAGCATATTGTATATAATGTTAATAACTTTAATTCGAAATTTGACTAATACTAAGTTGCTCATAGTGTCTATCTTGAAGAAAATTACGTTTCCAAACTCTATCTCTGTTGGTACATTTATTTAACAAAATACTATTTTTCATTTTTTTATATATAAATTGACAAAGATCTCGTTAGTTCTTACAAGTCAAGGAGAGTCTCGCAGTCAGCTAAGCTGCACGTGCTAACTATTGACAATAAACAAAAGCCGGTTTATCGCGAGTATAACGGCCATGGTGATTAGAATATGTATATAAAAATAGATTTTTTATGATCTGTTGACGATCTACAAGTTCTAATATTTGAATTGAATACGAAAGTACAACTTAAATAGAAGTATTATGGCTTTTTTGTCTTCATATATTTGTATTTCATATACGTGATTATAATCTAAATACTTATATAAAAACGAAAGGTCTCATTCATCAGGAGATATCGAACACGTTAATAGAGTTAGGTAATACCACAAACCTATTTAATATACTTATTAGATTTTTTCTTGCGGAGAGTACAAAATAATACTTTGTGTGCCAAAGCGCCTTTTAATTGTAATTTGAAATATTCAGAATTAGGTAATAACAAATTTTTACTTGTCTTCTACCAGTTCGGAAAGATGAAGCTCTAGAAATATGTAATGTAATCATTGCCGCCACTGCGACTGCAGACTAACGTCTTGTGAGAGTACTCGTGAAAAATAATATCATTTAAAATATAACTAAATATATATTAAAAAAACTAGCACTTCCCGCGGCTCCGCCCGCGCCCAAAGGGTTATAATTTATAAGAATCGAGGGTTTTAATTCATCAAATTTAGGGTTATAATTTATAAGAATCGAACGATTTTTTAGAAGACAGTACGCCTTGGGAATGATATGATCGCCACCAGGCTGTTTCAACCTATAAAATTATTGTTAATTTCAATTTAATTAAAAATATATATTAGTCTCGCTGAGTTTCTTTCGCCAGTTCTTCTCAGGTCAGTGGTTTCTTCCTTCCGAACTGGTAGTAGACTCATGACGTTCAGTAAAAAATTGTAATAATTTCATGCTGAATAAAATATTTTGAATTTGATTAAGCACTTTTTGTGAAAGTGAAAAATAAAAATTTGGTCTAAAAATAAAAAATAAATTATCTGGAGAGGGCCACTCATATCATCTAGGCGAATAAAAAACCTATTCTCAGATCTACCAAATATACACAAAAAAAAAATCATGAAAATCGGTCAAGCCGTTTCGGAGGAGTTCGATAACAAACACTGTGACATAAGATTTTTATATGTTAGATATATATAATAGTTATAATATAATAAAGCAAGTCGCATATATCGCAGGTCTGCAGCCTAGTTTATTAAGTAGATAATAAATACAGTTAAAGTACTTTTCCAAAATTTTATAAAATTTTATGGCCTGTTAACGTCAATTAAAACGAACTTTCTGTAATGTAATGCTTATTCGTTAGAGCGTTTATAGAGTAAACTATCACTCGGTTCAAATGTAACTCATTAACATATCAAGCTGTCATCTCAATTTCACTAGACGATGCGCACGCGCATTTTTAAAGTTTTAAATGTATGAAAAAAATCATTATAATATCTTAAAATGATCTTTTGTATGTAAGCATAATAATATATTGAATAAAGCAAGATTTTTTTAATCTAGAATTTGAATCTAACACGCTCGTGCTGTTTTATTTATGTTAAAATGGTATAAAAGTTAGAGTATTTGTTTCAATAGTTACCTAATTTAAAGATCTGAATAATTAAAAAATAATTTCTAACAAATAAAATTATAATTATATAAATAATTGTTCATATAAGTATATGCTAATGCCGCGTCCATTTTTGTTTCTCACTTTCCATCGCGCAGGGTTAACAGAACATTGCGAATACGTATTATGATAATGATGAAAAAGTTAAATAATATTCATGACATGTTAATTTGACGGTATATAAGTGTTAAACGCGCGTAATTGAATACGCTGCGCATGCGACGGCCGCCCGCCCCCGCGACCCCGCGCCCGCCGCCCGCGACCGACCAGCTACTTGTTGTTACGAGTGAATTATGTTAGCTTTAGTTCAGTTATGGGATACGGTGAATTTGCAGTTGGTTTATTTATTAATAGGTAAAATACCTACCTACTCGTATATTAAGGAAAGAAGAGCTTTAAAATGAATTAGGCAATTTTTATTTTTTTAATTAACAGTTTAGGGTTACATTTATGAAAGCATCTTGCACTTAATTCGGTCACACTTTTAACTAACATTTTCCAAAGGACTTATCCATAAAATAGTACCATAAGCCTATAGAACTTTTCAGATTCCAGCCTATAAATATCTCTACAATCATAGAGAAAATAGAGAAAGCTACAGACAAAATTAATTTACTTATATAATATGTATGTACATTTTGTTCATTTAATTTAACATTTCATTGTATTTAATCACTTGTTTTTGAGTCTACTACTTTGTAGTTTTTTTTCTACATCAAATATTTCATTTCGATATTTGCAATAATGACATACGTTGGAGCAGAAAAAGTATGCTTGGATCGTGGACATGGCATTTCATCTCCTCCTACGCCATGGGGGAGATGGCGTGACGGTATGTAGGAATCAAGTATGTTGAATGTTGACTGTTGATTGTATTTAATAACTTCAGTAACTGTAATAAAAGAAATTATAAAAAACATAAAAGCAGCTGTAACATATTGTACTTAGTTTAACATTTTATTAATTAAGAATGTCTTGCGTGCCGCTTGTGCTCGGCAAATGAATCCATAACCTTATAGGTTATCTTGTTGATAAAATAGTAAGACTATATCGCAGTGGACCTGGGTTTGAGTTCTGGAAGGGAAGGGCTGTATTTGGGAGATGTGACATCTAGGTGTATTTTAAAGTATCGGTTCAGCAACTGTTATATTCGTTCCTGATTGAGATGTGATATTTAAATATTGCGAAAAACTAAATTTTCTAAATTGAAGTCGCAGTGTTGTCATTAATTTTAGGATAAACATTATAACATTTGTAGTATATTAAATTAAGTCAGTACTGATAAAGAAAATTAACCGATTACCTTTTTTAACACATTGGTCTGGTTCTTCATAAAACTTATAATAAAATTATACATAATATGATACAGGTATGTACATGTATCTCATATAGCTATTAAAGAAAGGGACAAATTATTCACGCAGCCCCACGCACTGCGCCTGCGCATTGATCGATTGGGTTATTTAGTATTACCCGCTCGCGATTTGTAACTGCCGATACTAATCAACTGTGCTTCAATCGAAAGGATACCGTTGCTTATTTAGTTAGAATATTATATTTAGTATAGAAATCGAAAAATTCGTATTCTTTTACAACAATTATTTGAGGCATTTTGGCACTAATATAATTTACAAGGGCACATTATGTAAAAAATATTAAATAATTCGCTTGCGATGACGGAATTTCATTAAGATCCGAGTGTAGTTTAAGTCAGTTGTCAAATGATACCTATCAATAACACGAAGTACGAAATAAACATAACGTAAATCGCTTCCTTAGATTATTATTATAACAAAATTTTACTTTTAAAGCTTAGGATTTTCATCTTAAGTTATTTCTAGGCTTCGATGAGTATATCGCAATCACCATTCCGCCAGTGGTAGGGCTATGCAGTATGCAAATGCGCGACTCCCGCGTTACGTGGCTAATGGGACCACTTCGAGTAATTTCCACTTCGCTCAAGCTATTTTATTTATATCCATCGTAAAGCATCTACGTACGCATTCAGAAGTGCATAGTTGCTGCTTTGACAGCTTGTATTTTTATGATAGCATGTATTGTAGGTATAGAGTTCAATTAAAAGTCAATCAACTTAAAATCATCATTATTAGTGATTGCAAATAATTATATTGCAACAATTATTAGTTTGTTTTTTTTTGTACCACAAAGTAATTAAAGCTATTTATTAACAGACTCTCTTGATCCTGTCCTTCTGTAAAGAACTCATCAATAACCAACTTTTTTACAAAGTAAAAATGTCTTACATTTCTAAGCCAGTTTAAGTTAAAATATACACATTAATACAAATATTTAACATTAATATCAAGCTGACCCTAAAACCTGATTACAACATGTGGCCTAGAACGCAGTCAATTTAAACGCCATAATCGTGAATGATAAGGATTAACGTTTGATCTGACGTTTGCTCGACAGGCTCCTTTTTACTTCCTTGTTACTTGAATAAAAATAGTAAACTTTAATACATCTTGTTTTTAAAATGTTATATCTAAATATAAATTAGTTTTTTATAAACTTTACAAACAGTAGGAATTTTATAGCTGTGACTATTTCATAGGGCGCTTATCTTATACAATATACAGTAACACATATAACATATTTTTTAAGTGTCTTAGACAAAGCTGTAGTTTCCTTCAAAGGCTCAAGCCTTATTAAAATAAGGACAAGGATATGAGAGCACAGAGTGACAATAAAAACTATTAAAAATAAAAAGAAAGAAATATTTTCTGGTAAGGTTACTCATAATATTAATGTGATGACGACCAAATTTGTATGAAAAGTAATATTTTTTAGAAAGTGTTAAGTAAACAAAACGAAATCAAGTGCTAGTCAGATCAATCTAAGAATTACTAAGTACGTCATTTTAAAATATTAATAACGATGTTACCAGGCTATTACTATGTCATAATATTATAATACGTATTATTTAAAGATGATTTCATAAATATGTAAGAAGGAAGTATGAACACTGCTATAATACATTCGCAACGTCACGAGGCAGCAGATCATAATTAACTTTGCTTGTAGCGTTTTGAAGATTAATATTTGACCTGATTTAAGAATTATAAATTGTTTCTGTTTTGTTAACACATTTCATAAAAGCTCTACAGAGTAAAAATGATTTTTCACCATTTTATGCTACAACAATCAGTGACTCCAGTGTGAATGTTAAGAATACTGCTCTTTATTTTACCTTGCTAGCATTTAGTAGTGTAGCCAATACAAATATAAATATATAAAAACCCGATATAAATATATAAACTAAATACTTTAAACTTCTTTAATGTAATAATTATCATTGAAAAAATATACATGAGCTCAACTTTATTGTTACGTACAAACGTAAGAATATAAAGATATCCATTCTAAATACTAATTAACGCGGTAACTAAAGTAAAATATGATTGTTTTAATTAGTATATGAAACCTTCAAAACAGTTAAATGGCTAACGATACATCACTTGGGCGCTGACCGTTTACTTCAGAAAGATAAAACGGCGAGAAGATTAATATGTAGATAACCACAAATTATATGGATATCTAATACAAATCTCTTGCGGGTGCTACTACTTAAGATTGTTTTTGTAATATATAATTCAATAAAAATATACAAGGTATTTAGAAATAAATAACGTTTTCTTCTGAAATGATTTTGTTAATAAATGAAGGATTTTCCTTCTTCCTTTTAGATGACATTTGGCGAAAGCTGTAACAGAGAGTAGATACAGCCATTAAAACTTTATACCGTGAGTCAATAAAAATTGATGGAGCTTAGAGCTTTTACTTAACGTAGATATAAAACTAAATATAAAAAAATATAAAGGGAAGTAGTTTCCCAGCGTATTCTAGGTTCAATATTATTTTGAAGCGAAGCCAACGCGTGCGCTCTGGCTCGATGCCAGTCGTACTCGTATATGGCAAAAGAAACGGTGGTAGCAAAAAAGGTAATTACATATCTTCATTTGACCGTGGTGTGGTAGGTTTTTGTCGGTTCCGGTCGACGGTCACCGTCGTCTCCTTGGACCTGGGAAAATATTGAAGTATAAAAAAATGTGGACTCACTTCTATCAAAAACTTTTTAATATAAAATTTCCAAGGAAATATAGTTTAGAATATATATTTTCTACAGTTATTTCCTTTGCATTTACACGTTTAGTCTTTAGTACTACCTAAAGTGCACTAGGTTAAGCGTAGGTAGAGTGCACTTTTAGGTAATATTGTTCCGCATTTTTACATATGAAATGGTAATGACAAAAGCGAAACAAGAACCTACAGAACATCACTTTTATAAACATCACTATTTACATGTAAAGGTGTAACTATTTGTTTATACGAGTAAAGCATCTAAGTAAACTTTTATTACAAGGTGGATAAATTGAATGCGATAACATTTTCCTCATGCAAATGAGACACGTTTTGACTAGTTTATTTCCAGATATTAAATAATAACTTACCTAAGTAAAAGACTGCAACCACAATTTCAAAGCATGATAAATAAATATCGATCGAACAGTAATAAGCGTACAAAAACAATCTCAACGTCACGCTAACTGGGCGCGGCGCGAGTGACGAGAAGAAGCGACTCTCAGTGGTTTTGAAGTTACTGATTAGAAAATAGACTTACAGTGAATTTAAATTTTAGGTTATTAATACTATAGTAGTATTTATAAGTCAATAAATATAAAATGACTGATACACCTAAGATAAAGTAGTAGAAAGCTATCCACTATTACTTTTTTAATCTTATACAATTGTTAATCATACATAATAGAATTAATTATTGATATTATAAGTCGCATGAATATTATCTTTTTGGAGTTTATATCACAAGTATAAGTGTTTTACTAGAAGTATACTAGCAATATAATCATAACTGTATAATAATAATATAAATTCAAAAGTATGAAAAATGGCAGAGCAGTAAGTAATATGTAAATGTTGTTCAAAAGTCACACAGTAGCTTTACTTAATCAAAATTAAAATGTGAAAAAGAAATTAAACTTTTACTACACAATTAGTAACACTTATAACTTGCACCACACATGTTTACCGATTCCGTTGCGTTTATCCGTCGATTTGCCGTAAACAACCGATAGAGCTACGATATTAGCGCGCACGTGACATATTTATTATGAATACAGGTTTAGATGACTACTGATCTGTACATAATATAAGAAATAAATTAAAAGTTCATATGAAAAATAGGTAGTGGTAGCTCAGAGGTAACCGGCTCGCTTGAAAAACTGAGTGAAGTGGCTTCAAATACCGGGCCCCGCATCTTTGTTATTCTCATATGCGAATCATTTCCAATATGATTGTCACTTGTCTTACGGTGAAGAAGAACATTGTGATGAAAACTGCATGTCTGAAACGGACGGTAAAAAAGTTGAATACAGTGATAAATAATATTATTAAAAGCGAAGAAGAAAGAGAAGAAGGTCAGAGAACTCGTTAGAATAGATCTTATTTTGATTAAGTGCATACATTAGACATCAGATAAATAACTTATTCTAATATAATTTGAAGTAATACTGCTTTTTTCAACTACTACAAGGTATACATAGTTTATCCCGCGAATTGATCGTCAATCATGAGCACCGACGCAATATATATAATAACTCCTTATTCAATTCAATTTACATATATCTATCTTATCTTATTTAAAACGATGTTTTTTATAAACATTAATCGTAAAAACGATGAATGAAAACCTAAAGTAAACGCCGTGTAAGCTCATTCAAGCACATGTTATGAACAAAACTAAGAAAAAGTACAAAATGATTTCTCACGGGCTATCTGATGATTTTGATAAAATCATCAGATGGAAACATGATCTTACTTTTTATGTGTATTTTCGAGTCATATGTACGTTCGTGTATGTGGTTTTATGGAAGGCCAATAAATATATCGAGCTATCGCAGCTGATGGTTCTACGCACTGCAACGGTATCCAAAGAAAGCGTAGACGGGCGTTTGAAACGCCTCGAATAAACGCTTGTCATTAAATTAACTTATAAGAATAGAAATAATAGGTATGTCCTTCTAGGTTAAAGCGAATAGGCCTTTTATTTATGTGGAAAGCACTTACAGCAATATTTTTTACGATATGTTTGGTGTGCATTATAATTTAGTATTATAAAAACTATTTAAACTAGAAAAACGCTGAGCTTTGTGAGGGCTCGCGTAGTTTGTCTAGGGTAATAATGTTACAGCGACGTCAACTCTTTAGTTTTCTAACATTTGCGTTAGTAGTCCAATAACATTCTATCCAATGAACAAAAAATTGTTAATATTCATTTTTAATGGTTATAAAATTATTAACTTTTGACAGATAACACATCTAGATATGAAGTAAAATTACTATGTTAAAGCACAACTCTATAGGCGTGATAGTTTTTCAGTAAAGTGTACTAAATATTATTCTTACCTAAAAATATAATTACATTTGAAGAAATAATTTTACTATTGTTTAACTTTAGAATAGTCTTTATAGATATCTTAAACATATCTCTCACATACTTAAAAATTGTAAATATATATTATTAATTATGATTGAAGTGTGTAATTTACAATTGATTACCACGTGTAGTTGTTTATAGGATCAACAACAAAACCGCCCGTCTGCTTCACTTGAACATTTCAACATTATGAAAGAGCGGGCGAGCGTCGAGTGGCACGACGTAATTACACAACTCGGGACGCCAATGAAAAGCCATTTTTATGGCGATAAGCGATAAACCGATGCCTTCACTATAGCCTGATAAAAACCACGCTAGAAACCTTCCGCGAGCTTTCGTGCTGTGCTATAGCTGAACATTTCGTAGGACCCAATTTCGATTCACATTTAAAGCACTAACACTATATAAATCACAAAAGTATAACGTATCTATTAATAATAAGTAATAATATATTACCCTCTTTTCAACCGACTTCCAAAAGGAGGAGGTTATCAATTCGTCTGTATTTTTTTTAATGTTTGTTAGCTCATAACTTTGAGCTGGGTGAACCGATTTTGATGATTCTTTTTTTATTTGAAAGGTAGTGCTTCCCATGTGGTCCCATTTTAATATTTTCCAGTTCTGATAATGGCATCCATGAGAAAACCATAAAAGTCTTAAATTTGCATTAAGTATTTGCGCGACAAATGGACGAATAACTCAATATCACGCCAACCGATTTCGATGATTCTTTTTTTAATGGAATGGCACCGACTCCAAAATTAACAAAGTCCTTAAAAGTATTATTTTCTATTTTAAGTTTAGATTTATTAAGTTTGGAAGTCGGTTTTTGTTTTTTTGTTAAAAATATTTTTTTCTTTACATTAGAATAAATTACAGTAAAAAAATTTAGAGCTGGAAACTTTTATTCGTATGTATTTTAGCGCAAAATCCTGTCAATTTCATCGCCGTTGTATCGTTGATATTGTCATCAGCCCATATTTTTCACCGTAAGACAAGTGGTAATCATGATAGAAACGGTTCGCACATGAAAATATCAGACCAAGAAAGTTTTCTATAGGCAAATCCACCAACCCACACCTACCCGATCCCCTATGTATTGAAAGGAGGCCCTTGCCAGAGTGGGTCTTTAGAACGGGTCGAACACATAAATAAAACGACTTAATTCGTAAAAGGTTGGTTGTTTTCGTCACAGCACGTACTAAAATCTGATTAATCATTCAAAATTAGAAGATGCATAAGAATATGAATATATGTAAATGATGATGGTTTTAACAAACTCCCTAGAGAGCCTGGTCTAGTCTCACTAACTATACCTACTGTTGGAGGCATTCAGAGTTTTTACTCGTTGTTAATTGCCAGGAATCGCGCTCCAATGACTCTTGACCTTTACACTTCTCACGATATGTCAGCGTTTCTAAAATATGCCTTTATTGCCCTTTCATATGCACTTGTAGCAATAAACGGTTAAACGCGAAGTATAAAGAAGTCTCGATTATAGTACGATTATCCGCAATGCTTACTTAATGTTATAGATACAAATCGCTTGATCAATCGAAAAATACAACCTGCTTGTGATGTATCCTTCGGAAATCTACCGAACAACAGACTGTTGTGGTGATTTTGAAAGTTCGATAAGGTGTTTTTTTAACATATCAAAATTTGTTTATTTTATTACTTCATTCGTACCTATATACAAAATAATGGTAATTTTCTCCGGTAGAAGATTAAGCACTAGACAGATGTTTTTTTAAAAGATGCTAGTGATTTTTTTTTAACCCGGATCCCAAAACTTTCAGATCTAAAGTCGTTCAAAACATACATAATCTTTGGAGAAGGTTAGAAGGTGTTCTTGATTACCTTGTTTGTCATCTGACTACTTATGTATCTCATGTCTAAGTGTTGGCGCTAATAAAGTTTTTTTAAATGTTAGCATTTTTTCTATTAAAACGATAATTGAATGATATCATCTAGGAATTGAAAAGACGTGTTTACATGTTATTAGTAGATATTAAATATGCTGCTTATATTTATAGAATACAAGTTATTTTCTTGTTAATACTATATTGATAAATTATTTATGTATCTCTTAAATTGAATAGTACTTATGCTTATGTATTCAAAACAACATTTTACAATTAATATTATATCTTACTACATTAACATATAGTCGACCAACAGACGTGACAGCCCAAACTGCCATACACTAATGTCCCAAGCGAGTGTATGGCAGCTTGGGCTGGCTGGGCTTTGCTACTATGATATTATGTAACAGGCAAAAACCAAGGTTGTGTAAATGCACCTTTATGTATGCGTGATATGTCATCATATAGCGGTCAATTTTGTACCGTTCGTAGGAAAGTTATCAGTACTGGTTTTTGCTTAGAAAAAACTTTATAATTGAAATATATCATATTATTTTTAGATATTATAGAAGGGCCGTCGCTTGGCTCTAGTCCATGTAAGGGATAGAATAATGTACACAGCTTATACGTAGTAAGTAACACCCGGCTCGGTCACTAAGGCGCTTTATCAAAGGGCTTAGCTGGCCTAGTAGGTGTTTTACCTATACAGTTATTAAATTGAACCTTATCTATGTATTTATTATTCAAGAAAATATGATTAAGATTTTAATTTCGATTAAATTTAATACTTTCAAAAATCAAAAGATGAGAATGAAAGTATGAATGAAAAAAATGAAAAGAATGGCGATTATATTTGGTTTAACCAAATACTAAGTAATAGCCAATTTTGACATTGTCTTGAAAGTCTCTCTCTAATATTTGTAAATTGTGTGATTAATTCTACTTGGTTTCTGCTGCATTTCGAATTTAAAACATTTAAAATAAAGAAAAGTAGGCGTTGCAAGGTTGTTTCACTTCAAGAAAAATATACTTACATAATTTGTTATTGTAATAATAAATTTTTGAATCGTCATATTTATTTTCCTCACTTCAATCTGCGCAAAAATATGTACCTTCGTTCGTTCATTAGATAAGTATAACGATTGATAATTTTATTCACTTAATTCAAATAAACAAACTAGCTTTAGTTTGTAGAATGTGTTTTTTGCAGAACATCTTTTTATGTCGTTGAGACTAATGTAACTGGTTCTTAACGAACATCTACTTACGATGGAAAATAAAGGAAAAAAATATAATAAAATTAAATAATGCCAAAGAAATCTACATATTTAATTGATATAGATTTAAAAATAATATAAAAACAAGATGCAGGTCAGTTATTCATCAGATTTTTTTGGAAAAAAAATGGTCGCAAAAAAGTGTTTAAAATATGCAAATATGTATCGTCGAGAGGACGTAGCTATATCAGTATTAAACGCTGTATTAAGAATTAAATTATAATTAAATGTATGGTAATAGTGAGATGCAATCTCTTCCGGAAGTGTCCGGAGGGGCGGGCGGGGGTGTGCGGGGCGCGGGGGGCGGCGCGTGGCGGCCATGCTAATTGCCCCCATTCAAATCGGTAAAAAATCTCACACGTTACAATTATGACGGCGAGAATAATGCGAGGAATTTATTTGAATTACAAATTGAACACACCAGACAGTTTCAGCGCGGAGCGAATAAATAATTTGATATTATGCAAAGTGAAGATACCTCACTTGCGGCGACCTTGACATAGACACATAAATAAGAATATCTTAACGCTCATGCATATGGACGGCCGCTCGCACTCGGGTATGGTAAGTGCCGGTTTATGAATAAATTTTATTATTTAAAACTCTGAATGTTCATTACTAAAACAAATACTCGTAAGGCGTAGTAGCACAGGGTGCTCCATTTCATCGATATGACGAGATTGATTGTAAAGACATCGATTATATTATAGGTTTAGATTCTTAAATATATGTTTTTACTTCGACAGTTTGATTGGATTGAATAAAATGTTCAAGGTGATCGAGTCAGGCGCACCCACGCACGTCCCGCGCGCCTTACGTCACGCTATCTGCGACGCGATGTAGAACAATGCATCTAGCCTATCGAAACCTAGTTATGCAACCATTTACACCTTCTACTGGATTTCCCTTAACGATCTATAAAATAAAGTTTTCGCAATACTTTCAAATTCCAGTAAAAGCAGTTAAATATAAATTCTTATTTACGTAAATACAATAATTGTTCAAATCTTAAGTTTTTCGATAACAGATTGGAATGATAGGTTTTGTAGTCACTAGATGAACAAATACGGTAAGTTTAACACCCCGTATAAGACAGTTCACATGACCCGAGGCGAATCGCAAGCGGCTGACAATAAAAACAAGACAACAATCGAGTGTTTCCATTAAACAAATTCGTGAATACGTAATGCCGTTCAATGCTCAATATTAATATTTATACGCGATTTGAATAGATCGCTGATATCGCTCGTTAGCCACTTCATATTTTCATTTCACGACACGATGCCTTACAAGCGAACAATGCATAGATACCCATCCTTATATTTGTACTTCATTATGTTAAAGTATTTCCAAGTGATACGATCGTTTATTTTCCAGTGTTATTGTTTGAAACAGAAATGAGGTTGTAACTAATGTTTTATCAAAATTTGCTTAGTAAAATCAAACCATGAAAATGTCAGGAAATATTTTTTGTTATATAAGAATTATTCTTCGTTCTTATTCCGTTATAAATACATCATACGTGTCGTAATCGTATCGTATGGTATTAAAGTCTAATAACGGGTGTGAAGCCGATGATTCTGTATCTATTTGTTTGTTGAGATTTGCCATTTGCAATTAGCTTATCTGTTGGCGAGATTTTTTTGTACATCATCATTCGCACTAATGCTCGACCTAAAGTCGACATTTATAATTATAGATCTATTATTGAATATATCTGCATCTCCAAAGGGTCAAAGAATGTAGAGTTCTCACGTACATTTTAATGGTTTATCTATAATAATATACATATTTAACACCATAACACTAACACGTTTTGTTTATAAATACATACAAAAAAGTGATCAAATCTTTTTTAATAAAAACATTTGAATGAAACACTCTAAGGGATCTGTAATTTAAACAAAACACGTGTCACAATAACATCCTTTTCATTCAAAAGGACCTTTCGAATGACACAACAATATGGTATAATAAAAAAAAATCTCCACGTAACATGACATTTAATTAAATCCCTTATGATAGAATAGAGGATGAATAGAGTAGAATCGTGTCGTTGAGGTTGTATGATGAAAAAAACCCACCTAAAATATCTGTATTGGGGGTCCATGATTCGTCGACACGTTTGGCCCAGTTTGTAGTGACCCTACTTGATGTGTCAGCAGTTGCGGGTTCGAGTCCCACCGGGGGCATTTATTTGTGAACACAAATTTTTGTATTTTGTATTTAAAGTTATTAATGAGTAGTGCGTCAATTATCTGATATCCATAACACAAGCCTCGTAGCTTACTTTGGAACCATCTAGTACTGTGTGTTATCCCAACATTTTTTAAAATAATATTGATTTAGGTAAATAAAAATACACGGAAATATGTGATCACTGAATGAAAAATACGCCCACTTCTAACAATTTTCATATAAATTGTTATACAAACTGCTCATCACATTCTTATAGAGCTTATAACATACCTTATGCAAACATGATAACAAATATTTAGCTATCCGACTACTACACCTAGAGACGCATTACCGATATTATTAGATATACTAAAATTGTATCATCATCATCAGCCCTTTTTAATGTCCCACTGCTGGGCACGGGCCTCCCTCAGTACGAGGTGGATCAGGCCATAGTCCGCCGCGCTGGCCCAGTGCGTGTTGGCGGACTTCACACGTCTTACGAAAACTTGCTAGGTTTTCTCAGACATGCAGGTTTCCTCACGATGTTTTCCTTCACCGTAAGACAAGTGGTAATCAGGATAGAAATGATTCGCACATGAAAATATCAGAGGTGCGAGACCCGGATTTGAACCCGCATCACTCGGTTATACAAGCAACGCGTTACCGCTGGGCTACCACATGTTGAAGTAATTGATTAAAACACTATTCGTAGAACTAGAGGTGCCCGTGACGTCATGTCACACCGACAAGGACAGTCATTGAAAATATGTGATGTGCATCTCGATCCAACATGCGATATGAGCGTGTTTTATGACCTCTGTTTTTTGTTCTTCCTTATAGCTGCGAGGTTAATATCCTGTACTTAAACGAGCAATATAAGAATAATGTGTTTATACGTGTTTATGGTTTGGCTACTATTACTGTACTGTAGTGTACTGTGGAAATCGAACCTGATACCCATGATGGACTATAGGTTTTTCAACGGTTATTTTAACACACTTTTTTAAATTCACACATAGTGGAATGTTTGTGTTTGAAATACTCAAGAGGCCGAATGAACACTTTTTAGTTTTTTGTCTGTCCGTCTATGCATATAACGAGGAAGTTGATCGACAGATTTTTAGTGAAATCAAAATAAAATACGAAAGCAACACCGTTAGCAGGCTAACAAGTCCAATAGAGGGTGGATTAAAGAAGTCGTCGCATCGCGCTGCAGCGCGCCGCCGCGCCGCTGCACTCCCGGGCGACGACAAAGCCGAGGATACACGTACGTGACGCACAAAGCGGACGACGATATTATCCTGTTTTTTATTTCCATTCATATCGTATACAGGGTGTTAGAGAATCACCTTAATATTTTTTGTAGCAGTTAAATATATAGATTATTTTTGTGAAAAACTAGCATTTTCTAGCTGTTTCATAGTCAATAGTGCGCACTAAATACATACGTCACACACTCGATTTTTATTTATATACATACATGTCTTCGTGTTCGATTTCGGCCGCTAATATTAAGCTATATAAGCCATGTGGGCCACATATTATATAACAGTGCAAACTATTAAATTCTTATTTCGGTGGAGAGAGATCAGGTAGCACGACTTATTAATGTGCTTTTGAAGTCACGATAGTGAAGCACTGATCACTACCTAAGTCCAGCTTGTTAAAAAAAGAAAACATAATACTACTTGTTCCAATCTAAAATTCGAACTCAATACTTTCGGATACAAGCTAGCCAGTACAGAAAATGTAAATATTTCTCAATTTTGGTATTTAATATAACAAGAAAACAGGTAAAATTAATAAATTAATAAATAAATAATAATCAACGTCCTATATACGGGGAGGATTTTGGTTGTCACCACACAGACGTGTCGCTGTGCGCGCGCGCCTCTTTACTCGCTATGTTTATACGCAGTTAGTTCTGATACCGATCTAGTAGCAAACATGATCAACTTGTAGACCTTGCAAAATTCTGTTACTTGGACTTTCTATATATCTTAAAAAGGAATATCTTATAAAACAGTAGATATTATACAATAAGGTACTTTCCTAAAACATATGATAGTACTTGATACCGATTAGTAGTTTTTCACAATATTCATTTTTATTTTATTCGTCATCATTATGAATAAAAGAGCTCAGCCTATAATAGAAATAAATCACCTTATATTGTTTTCAAATTATTAAATGTATCAGAAGTAAACTAAATTATGTAAACTATAATACGAAACAAATGTGCTCTTTTGCAGCCAATAAATAATATTTTCTTGGCATACAAAAGCTGTAAACAAGGAATTGAATTGAGATCGTTAAGAAAATATCAAGGATAGACTACTTTTCGTAGATGACATCGCAGTTACCTAACGCTCCAGTTTTAGATATCGCTATGTTAGACGCAGTGCAAAGTGTATCAAGGCCTATTAATAATGCATATTCACTATCTACAAATGAATGACACTAATGAAAATTTGAATTATAGTAGCAAAAAGACAATCTGCATGACAAAACAAAATTCAAAGCATTATGTAACAATACTTTACTTATAATAATCCTTCTCGTCTTCCGAAGACCATAACGCAGACTCGTATGGTTCGAAATGGCGTGCAGGAGATGAAAAGGCAAAAGTGTAAGTCGTTAGATCCGATTAGGTTGAAGTGATAAGGCCCGCAGTGGATCGACATTGTGGCAGTATCGGGCAGACATCTTGGTTGACAATGTTCTGTAAATACAGTGGTTTATTGTGCGAGATTAGAGGTGAGAGGATTTACTCGTGACACGAGTTATATATAGAACACTGATGACGATCACTTGTTCAGCTTTGTTGTATTTGTTATAGACGATATCCTTTTCAATTTCCATTTTTTATGAGATTCAAATGTATTGGTATTTTGAGATAGTGGCAATATTTTGTTGCGCGTGAATCAAACCTGTGATTGCTCACGAAGCAAGCTATTCACTCATTATTTCTTTTTCCGTGTCAAATTCATCGTATTGGAATGACAAATAGTCGTTTGTGAATAGTTTTAACTCATACTAACTTATGATGTAGTATCAGCACGAAGAAAAACAAATACTGTCAAATTACTTCTAATTATTTCAAACATGGGAACACGGAAACAACAATAGCACCTGCCTCGGAAGTCGAGTGATAATATATCAAAGGTCATCATCGAAGGTCAGATCTGTCAGAATCTAGGTAGCGATAGTGCTGTGTCCCAAACTGTGGGAAGGGAGGAACAATGTGGCTGTTTATCTTGAGTAATTATAGCAATTAAATATTCCAAATTATGTTTTGGCGTAATAATAGGTTTCTAAGTCATAAATTAACACGTTTCACACTATAGACGAATCTTGTAAAATGTGATAATTATTTATAAAAGTTTATACGATAAGTTTGCAGTATTTAATATTATAGTATAGACATTAAGTGTACTTATATGATTTTTTATATAATGAAAAGCTCATCTATGCCGACAAAAATACCGAGCATTTCAACATACCGAGCATTACAAAAACCATATTTTATACAAGTAAAAATATTTTAGCAAGTGGGATATTTGGCGTTTTTAGTTAAAAATTATATATTTTAATTAATTAATAACTTACACTAAATCCACCTAAAATATGAATACGATGTTTATCTACAATCGCATCAAAACCAGCCTATTGTTTTGGTATCATTCCCACGTGTGCTCGTAGTAATGACCTCTGGCACTGACGTATCGTTTTGACGTAAACGCTCAGAGATCATAAGATTGTATGTGATACTTCTGAATAACACTTTGGAAATAAAAATAATTAGATAGAGTATATTCGTTTTATGTTACTTTTGTCCTTGCGGTAATTAAGTGCTCGATAAGTAGTTACCTTGTTAAATATACGTAAAATGCTCTATGGTAAAGTTTATCTATTATATAAATAAAAATGAATGTTGCTAGGCGCAAAACTCGAGAATGGCTCCACCAATTCGGCTAATTTTTTGTATTTTCCTTACGACACACGGAAGGTTTTAATAATAAAAAGAAAAAAAAACAAAGTTTTTATAAAACTTATATTAAAGGATGTATTTTACATTTTTTTATTTTTTATTTTTCACTCTCGCTTCGCTCGGGATTGTCCCTAGGACTAAATATAGTATAGCTACCTTATCACACTTTTGTTGTGTTTGTTTGTTGGCAAAAGTAGAGAAGTAAAGTAAAGTAATAGTAGCTGTTGTATAGTTTACTTATTTTTTGGTAAAAATAGTGATGTAGAGAGTTACATCGTGTTTTAATTTTCTCGTAGTTAGTAGTTATATGTAATATGTATATTGAATAAAATCAAACAGGTCCGAACCAAAGGTCAATAGGAAAAGGAAATTATAACAAAGAAGGAAGTAAGCATTGGATGTGAAGACATCCGTTTTAAATATAAGTAGTTTATACAGAAAAATGTTTATTTTAGCTTTTTACTTTTATACAATATCTAGCCAATATTATGATTTTCTTTTTAGAACTAAATTTTTAGTAGTTCCTAAGATCAGCGCTTTGAAAATAACAAACTTTGCCTCTTTTAATATAACATAAGTAAGTAGTATTATAGTAGTAGTATATTACAACAAAGACATTTCCGAAAAAGTGTCGTTGACATTGATGACGTTAGGTCAAAATAAAAAACTAACTTCAAAAACTGTAAGTTCTAATAGTCTAACTACAAATTCGTCCTTACAAGTTTACTTTTAATTTTATCACCTAGTACTAATATGACGTCATTATTTAGTCATTCACTGGTTATATTATCACCAACATACACAAACATTGATATATAGAATATAGATAAAGATAGCGCTAATAAATGTAGAGATCACCTAGATTCCCTTAAATAAAATACACATTATGTAAAATAACTGTAATTATTATTTCTAATAACTAACTTCAAACATAATAGTTTCTCAGATTTACGCGAATATTCGACATTATAAAAGAAACTACCTTTTCGGATTTTGTCGCGGATTTATTTTGATTTTTAGTTCCCGACGTTTCGAATGCTTTACAGCAATCATGGTCACGGGAGAAAGTCTCTAAAAATAAATCCACGACAAAATCCGAAAAGGTAGTTTCATTTATAATTTCATTTAAACCTCAAACATTTTTAAAGGCTCGATATGTATTAGATGTGCTTCGTCCTTGCGTGTGAACGCGTGACGTACACAAGGTATTTCCTTTTTATATAAGCAATATCAATTTTAAAACAGTCCTTAGGCTCTTAGTAATAAGACACAATGTTTTGGCATTGATCAGATTGGCAGGAAAAGCAACCTTCCGCGTTCTTATCCGGTTTTTAGACGTAATTAAATAAGACTATACATAAAGTTAGACGAAGCTTAGAAAATGGGTTCTTTCTTTCAAAGAATAATTAAATTAAATATATTATAAAGTAACTTATCTCTATGTCATGTAGATACGTAAGGGATGATTACAGCTACGTTATTTACAGGGGAAAGTATCAAAAAGGTTTTATTCAACAGACAAAGTACATTAAGTTTTCAAATTAAATCTAAATCTGTTCATGTGTAACATAAAAAACAAATTCATAATATTATATTACCAATTTTATTAGACTAAATTTGCATATTTGTAATCTTGGCATAGACTTTTATTTATTACTACTGTATTTAACGAGAACTTTTAAATTTGATAAGTTCTTAAAGTTTAGTTTAAACACACACAACACATAATAAAATTCTGAGATGAATCTGTAAGTATATATATTTTTGCAAAATCTTATTGATATAGCCATTTATTGAAAGAAAGGTCGAATTTATATTTATCTCAATGAATCTGGGAACGCAATAAGAAAAATCTGGACCGATTTTCATGGAATTTGAAATAACGATAGCTGGTTATGCGGGTCAACATAATAGGATACTTTTTACTGCAGGAAAATACCTCATCTCGGTATAACCTACCTACCTAAAACTTACTCGCTAAGTACTAATAGTAATGTTAGAGTGCTGATTTTTTTCACATTTCAGACTTGCCATTGCCAGCAAAAAATTGAGCGATTACTTTTTAAAAGTGTATTTTTTTATTTATGATATAGCTTATCGTGTTTCCGCTCAGTACTTCGTAAATGTATTTAATTTTAAAATATTATTTAATTTACCGAAAAAAATCTCCTCATACGCACAAGGCGAGGCAAACTGTATAGATGGTGTGATAACGTTACTTTATGTACCTTATAATATGAAAAGTATATAAAAAGCCATATAAAAATATAATTACTAATGCGAAATAAAAGATATACATTAATGTATAAATAACAATATTTTGAATAGTGTTTAAAAATTTCATATACCTAAAAAACGGAGCAAGTAGAATTCTGGCCATGTCTTCTTAAAATATAAAGTGTTTAGAAAAGACAAAACTTTAGTTTTTGCAGAGTAAAAATATTAAAAAATACGTGTGTTAACTAAAAGTTATGTTGCTTCTTACAAAATCTCGCTTCATTATCGTCACCAGTACACCTACATATAAGTAAATTGATGTGTCTGTTTTTAATTTCAAATAACAGCTTTTCACTAAATGTATATGAAAGCATATACGGTACTTACATCAAAAAATCTATTTTACAGAATTTCGTCTGTCAGTTTGTTCCGGCTAATGTCTGAAACGGCTGGACGGATTTTGACGCGACTTATCGAAGATAGCTAATGTAATAAGGAGTAAATTATAAAAATTGTTCAATTTATTTAAGCTTACGCCCAGCAAAGCGGGCTTGGTTTACTATAGTCTCCAATATAATATCACTTTCGTCAATACGTCATTACTGCCTCAATATATCACAGAGGAACACCCCTTTGGGTAGCCATCAAAATTAAATAAGGCGATAAGGGGTAATCCGCGGTCATCAATCGCTCTGTCGCCTGGACAATAGCGACTGTGCCCGGCTTCACTCGTAATGTACCGCACACGACGACGTGCGATCTGTGGATACGGCATAGGGCCGATTTAAACTCGTTTATATTATAAAAAATATACGAAAAATGGTTTTAGAGTTTCTAGGATCTTAGATCTTAGATATTATTTTCTGACTTTAAATGAAAGTTATTGTATTGGTAAGTGATTTACAATATAGCAGTTTACGATAGTTGAAGTGACAAAAAGCAGTTTTTTCGTTGAAAGTCTTAAATACGAGTATTTATAGTTCATCTAAATAAGCCTTATAAGTAGGTACCCCCTTTTTACTCTGTTAAAATAATTTATTATATATTTTTATGTAACACAAATGTAATCGTTTGTTGTAGGCACAAGTTTTAATTTAACAAGACGTCAGTATTAAAATATATAGCAGTAATTAAGTCGTAATGTAAACCAAATTTATGTCACATGAATCATTCAAACGGCTATCTAATGTATCAGGTAAATGATAATTATTCACCGCACTATAAATGTATGTAAATGCGACAAGATGAGTCAATACACTTATGAACTAGTGAGCCGACCTCGCGTCGCTCGGGGACCTCTCGGGGACTTTGCATCAGACTGATCTCAGGGGAACCTTATCGGAACTTAATCGGACTGCTATTGTAAATGTGAAAGTTTGTATGCGTGTATGTTGTTACGTTAACGGCTGGACGTATTTGAAAAAAAAAATTAGTAGACACAAATCGTCACTAACCGCCGCACTCATAGTCACTTAATGAACCATTAAGTCGAGAATCTCCGTACTAAAGAACTACTTAATGGTTCATTAAGTGACTATGAGTGCGGCGGTAAGACCTGTATCAGCTTTTTTATCCACCTAAGAATGCCCTCGAAGAGGAGGAGAAAATAATATTATATTATAATTTATCCTACTAAGTTCTTTCAATATAGTGTTGATCCCTTGATCCACGCTACGCACGAGATGCAGACTAAGAAACACCCTTTTAGACTTGTAATATTAGTTAGAATAGTTCTTTCGTTTTGACTTGTTAGATGACAGCGTATGCTCAATGCGAGAGCAAGTAAGTTGCATCTCTAACCAAATATCAATGTCAATAATTTTAAAGTGCGCACCATGGAGTATGTTTGCAACGCAATATAGTAACAGACTTTTGCAACGCAATATTTATAACAGATCGTTATGATTCACTGTATAAAGTTGTGGGCTTAGGCCATAAATCGTGTAGAATAAGTACGTAGTAGTACATAAGTTACTTTTAAAAGCGTTTAAGCGATTAAGACATATCTGTATATATAAAAATGAATTGCTGTTCGTTAGTCTCGCTAAAACTCGAGAACGGCTGGACTGATTTGGCTAATTTTGGTCTTGAATTATTCGTGGAGGTCCAGAGAAGGTTCAAAAGTTTAATTCGGTTATTTATGGATTGAGGCAGTACGAAGTCTGCCAGGTCAGCTAGTTATTAATATTTTCGATGATTTACTTGATGATGAATATTTTATATTAAAAGGCATATTAGGTACTAGACAATAATTGCATAACAAAAATAATTTTGATTATTTTCTTTACCTAGTCAGTCCTACATGGACTCTACGACCTATAATAGAGATGGTGTAAGAAATTGGCATTCATGATTTGAAAACTGTGCCTTTCCGCATATGGATAGAGCGAAGCCAAGAGTGACTAATTTGTGATAAGTAGATATACATTATGCATCAGATGATATAAATCTTTCTTTTTATAAAGACGTTAATTATTATCTCCACCTTTTTATTGTTTTATGGATAGTTAATATATTATCATATTACACACTTTTTACTGCGATGAATATTTATCTCGCATTAAAGTAAAGTAAATCTTATTATAAACAAGCTGTTACGTTGCGAGTAATTCTTATTTCAATTTAGTTTTATATATGGCCATAGTAAATACTCGAAAAGAGATGTAATTTAAGAGTTAGGAGTATTTTTTTTGTAAAAAATTTTTACGTGTGTGCTTTTAAGCTTTTATTCCTATTGTCAATTCTATATGCAATTATTGTACGTGTAATACAATCGTTGCATATTAGATATCTAACTTTTTAGTATTCTGAGTAATGTATGTAAGTATTAATAATATTATAATCAACAGCGTCTAGTTTATAGTTAAGAAATCGATATATAAAGAGATAGAAATTGTTTTTATGTATTTAAAGATATACTTAAAAAAGACTATGTTCTTTTTTAAGGTTCTGTACCACAAAAGGAAAAAACGGAACCTTTATAGGTTAAGTTATCACGTTGTTGTCCGTCTGTCTGTCCGCCTTTTTAGTACTTAATCAACGAGGTTAAGCAATGGTATGCGGTCATAATTGTATGGGTGACCAAATCTTTTTGTTGATCTTTTCTACTAATTTGCACAGGAGAGAAAAATCTGAACCCACATATTTTTAAATTTGTACAGAACCCTCTGTTGGGCGAGTCCAATTCGAACTTGTAGGGATTTAAAAAAAACGCTTCCATTCATATTAGTTTCATAATATCTTAAATATTCAATTTTATCTTTCGATTTTCATTTTTAATAGGAACTATAAATCGAATCCGAGATAAACCACATGAACTAACTATCTAAAAAAAACTATCTAAAGAAAAAAAATTGTTTTAAAACTATTTCGGCACTAACTTCGTACATCCGCAGTCGAGGCACCCTTCACACTCTTGACAATGCAGGGATCTACCGACCCTGTCATAATAGTGATCGATCAGCACTGATCCGCAGATACTGCGCTGCGCTAAAAATGTCCAACTTTATTATATCAGTTGTAAAGACCTATATCTATATTTAACTGCATCGGCGGTGTAGTGGCTAGCATGTACGGTCGCACACCGGGAGGTCCTGGGTTCGAGTTCCGGGGGCCAAGTTTAGTTATTGAGTCTTTCTGTTTCATAAGCCTCAGTAACAGCCCGGAGTTGGGAAATTGGCGGTGGTTCACCCCCGTGCCTCGGAGAGCACGTAAAGCTGTCGGTCCTGCGCCTTAGCTCTCAATGGTCGTGTCGAGCAGTCGTCTCACCGGAGTATGAGAGTGATAAGGAACAGAGAGTGCACTTGTGTCTGCGCATACACTTGTGCACTATAATATGTCCCGCGCCGTTGGCTAGTCTCATTGAGATTGGCCGCCGTGGCCGGAGTCTGCCGGGAGGACATCATATCTATATAATAAAATTCAAACTTAGTCGAATCTGTACATAAAATATTTTTTGGAATATCTTATTGAAAAAATCATTATTATGAATAAAGGTAGGTCAGATCTATAATTTTTATACATTTTGTCTGTCTGTCTGTCTGTCTGTCTGTGATCGCATCACGAGAACACCACTGGACAGATTTTGATGAAATTTTGGTATAATGATAGCTGGTTATCCGAATCAGGATATAGGATACTTTTTACTGCTGGAAAATATCTAATTTCTGAGAAATCTTAACTAACCGTTAAAAACCGGCTAGAAAACATTACACGGTATGTAAAATCTAAGAATTTAGTTTTCGGTCTTTAAAGCGGCCGGAGCCGCGGGAAATGCTAGTTGTTTTATATATGTATCAATACGAGAAACATAACCACGCTTTACTTGGTTGGGTACGTACTACGTAGCATTAGCATTAGCCTAATATATTTCATACAAATCTGTTTTAGCGGAAGGAATAACAATCATACACATACAGACATACAAACTTTTATATTTATTATCTATTTAGTATTTTATATATTTTCAATATATGGGTAAATATGCATTTTTACAGTAGATTTCAAACTATAGAAAAAAGCCGCGTAGTAAGTAGCTGCCATTTTAAGACCCAATTTACCTTTTCCTCGTACATACATATATATGAAAATTTATACTTAACTGTTTTAAAAACCGTTTGTATTCTTACGGGAATCGAAGTCCCGACGTATTTTACTTGACGACTTACGACTGTTGGTTAAGAATTTATGACGTCTTAATTTGACTGGAACTAAGCCTTGAGGCTGAAGGGATAATTACCACATCATCTTCTTGTCGTGGAGACGTCAAAGCTATGTTCAATATTGGTATATTGTATACGCTACTTTTTACCACTAGGTATTGCAGTGGCGTCAGTAAAGTCGCAAAAACTATAATAATTATTATATTTGTAAACAACATATGTGCGTACTTGTCAAAGTGTATTAAACAAAAATTAAACAATGCTTAACTTGTTTACTGACATGAAGCTAAGATTTTTTTATTCCAGGAAGCCTTAGCTCGATTGGGTTTTTTGCATTTTGTATTTTATTTACCTATTAAGGAAAGCTATTTAAAATCAATTTATTCAATATAAAACTCATATATTTACGCGAATCTTTGATATTTTAAATAAATTTACCTTTCAGATTTTTTTGTGTTTAAAGTAACTTCAAATTGCGAACATTAAGAGCGAAGTAATTAATCCTAAGCCTACTAATACTAGTTACTTTGTTACACATTGTTTTTCTAAATATCCAATAATTTCAATAACATCAATACAAATAACACCTGCAATATCGAACCAGCGTTATCTGCGATCTGTCACATTAATACCGCGATGATAGCTCAAGGGCGTCCCTAGAAAGGCACTGCGTAGCCTAAATATTTAGACATATTGTTGCTCGCTGTCCTCAATTCACATTTACATTCATTAAATTATTATAATGCTTAAAGTAATTTCAAACTTATCGACCCAAAACCACTAGAGCTTATTATTCCTTTTTTATTACTTCTACTTAGCAAAAGCTCTTGATAAATCTATTGTAGTGATTTGTAGGAAACATCCAACCGTTTAATTCTTAATATTGTTAGTGATTAGACATTTTTATTGTATTTGTACGTAATAATTATAATTAATTGACATTATCTAGTATTTAAAGCGGTAAAAACTAACACATATGTTTTTTCCTGTTTACCGATCATGAGACTCAATGTTTAATATGTTTACAAAATAATATTAAATACTTGCATTACCCGTAGCTTTAAAGACTAGAAACCTAATTGATAGAATTTATGTATTGCTGGAAAATATGTTTTAATTGTCAGTATAATGTATCAGAAATGTAATATTTTCATTTATAATGAGATTATTTTGTAATGAGATAACCAGCTGTCATTATACCAAGTTGCGATTAACTGATTCGGCTAAGTTAGAATATTTATTACATGTATAGATTATAATTTATAAGATATTGAAACATTAAATCTCAACGGCTAGTTAATA
Source organism: Boloria euphrosyne (assembly GCA_951802675.2). Lineage (NCBI taxonomy): Eukaryota > Metazoa > Arthropoda > Insecta > Lepidoptera > Nymphalidae > Boloria > Boloria euphrosyne. Next base: position 449,949 of record OX637876.1, read on the forward strand.
ACAAAAATATCAACACATTCACCAGCAAACCCGGAACACCATATAAGGCGCGCGCGGAAAGTGGCGTCATGCAAACCTAGATAAGGATCTATAGAACATCTAACAGATTGTAACTTACTACCTGATACTCGTTACTAAATATCCTTATATACTGGCGTTGTACTTCGACTGTCAGTTTGTTTAGTTTACCTATTTAATCTTAAAGCAAATTAATTAAATATATATTTCTTTTAATGGAAAGTAAATCAAAGACAAAAACTAACAAAAACTTCTAGTGGAAAAATGTGCATAACATGTTTTTTTTAAACTTTCCATTGGCGATACGTAAGATAATTGAACTCATGGTCTTCATATATATAAGCAGATAAGCGAGAGACTACATCTATTGTATCATTTTTATTTCGACACAGAACCTGTTACATCAGACGTAAGCTCGCTCTATCGCCGAACTTTTCACCTTGCATAACGCGACAGTTGTCCGCGGTGATTTACTTTCTACTTGACTGTCGCGAGACACCACTGATAAGAATCTATTTTATTTACTTGCTTTATCACTATATTTGAATATAAAGAACAGTACTTCTAATATATTATTGAAGAAAAAAAAGTTTTACAATGTATTTGTATGTAAATGTAATGTATTTTTTAATAATTTTTATGTCAATAGTCAAAAGTCAAAATATACTTTATTCAAATAGACTTTTACAAGCACTTTTGAATCGTCACTTTTACATTATTATAAGAATTTAAATCAAGTGTCAGTCTGTAAGTCTGGGACTAGGGAGTAAGCTACCACCGACTCGGAATGCTGTTCTGCCGAGAAGAGCCGGCGAGAAACTCAGCAGTTGCTCTTTTCAAAAAAATATTTGATTACAATAATTATTGCATTACAATATTTATCTATTTATCCTACGTGAGATACAACAGGACATTAATCCTACACATTTGCATCTTCTAAGTATTCCGTGATGGTGTAATATAAAATATTAATATATTACTGCCCTGGTCGATGAGCGGACACATAGCGTAGCTCTAGTTTACTGTACTAAGTAAATCAATATACTTACAGGTACTGTACAGGTTTTTGTACACTTTTAATAATAATATTTTGTACATCTTGTGTTTTTTTCATATATCGTCCGTATTGATTATAAAATATTAATGTTGTAGATGCCTATAGAAATACATTTATATATGAAATGCAAGGGATGACCACTAGTTTTTATTATAAGCAAATCAATTATTACAAGTATATCAATATTAGTAATGCTTCCGTCTACGAGAACATATACTATAAGCTATTAAACGTAAACATCTGTATTGGAACGGACAGACACCTCAATGTAGAGCTTCTACATAGCTTGCGGTGGCTGACGCGAATGTCGTGATACTTTGACAGCTAATAAACCAAGTGTTTACTGTTTAGGGACTGCTTAGAGCCGCTGGTAGGATATCTGATACGCGAAGGACTGTTCACTTGGACTGGTATCACATCACTTAGGTGTACAACTGTGAGTGTGAAAAGCTTTTACACTTTAAAAGCTCGATGTATGTTGATACGAAATTAAGCGTTAAATATAGATTATTTTCATATATTGATTTTCGTTTTCATCTACTTAAAAATAGAGCTTTTTAGGGGTCCTTTCCGTATGAAAAATATCTTATTTATATAATGGTTGGACATGGTTTTGGAAATTAATAATATAAATTCTATAACAAGCTGCTACATTATGTTATTAAAATAATAGATAATAAATTGATACCTCTTTAAATTATCATTTTGATTAATTTGTCACATGTACATACATTATTTAAACTTTTCGTATCACCTTAAATATATTCGTATCACATTAAATAGAATTTATGTATTAGAAATATATAACGAAATATGATTTAAAGCTAAGTCCTCAAATGTGATAGCAGTAGGTGTCGTAGAGTCGATATTTATAGCGCGGTTTGTCGGTCGCCTTGACTGCGCCCACGCACCCGCGCCTCTGGAATGCGGCCCGACGTTGCGTAATCGTGCCACTGTGGAGGGGTTCGGGGGATGAATTACGCTTATCTAGCACTAGCGACTCACCCTCGCTTCGCTTGAAATGAAAAACCGTATTTTCAGGGATATAAATTAACCTATTTGCATCTTCAGACTGTAATCTATATCTTTGCTGAATTTCACCCAGATCCATTTAGTCGTTCTGTCGTGATTAAGTAACAAAAACAAACTTTCGCATTATAATATTATGATAATGAGATTGTTTATTTAGAAGATGTGATATTACGACTTACTATTTAATAGTGTAAAAATGGATAATATATCTGTGGGTACAGACTTTTCTTTTATCCTTTATTGGTTTTGTAGTAAATAATAAATAATTTTCCTACTAAGCAATCATAGAAAATACAATAAAATAAAGCATTTCCTTATTGAGACAATGAATTATGTAATTTAAAAAAAATATACTATCAGATACTCAAAAACAAAAGCAATAACGATTGATGATTATATATTTCATAGATATTTTTTTTACATTTAGTTTGTTGTACTGAAGTACGCCGGTAGCGTATCGCGTTGAAGTCTAATCTGCGTCGAACGAGCGCAACGCTTATAATTACGCAACCATAATAAACGACAAATACCCAGCGCGGATGAAATTCCTGGCGAGTGCTCAGAAATCAATTAAATTGATTAAAATTATAACGTACTTCTGTATGACACCAGCAATTATCTGTGAGATTGTCCCTACTTGGATTGAACTTGTTATTGTATTTACGGATGGTGACGCAAGAGGAGGAGAGGATTGTTTCTGCCTGTTCTTTCCGAACTGGTAATAGAGTCATGATGTTGAGTAAAATATTGTAATAATTTTATGCTAAATTTAAAAACAAAAATATATAATTTTATAAAATGATTTTTAAGTTTCGCTTTTTAATTTTTTTTATAATGTGTAAGATGTATTTAATGTCTGAAAGAATATGGTTTAAAACCAATACATTGGTATGCCTATTTACGTTTATGTTCACATAAAAGCTAGATACATATTCTTCGAAAACTTACTATCTTTTCTCAGACATGCAGGTTTCCTCACGATGTTTTCCTTCACCATAAGGCAAGTGGTAATCATGATAGGAATGATTCGCACATGAAAATATCAGAGGTGCGAGACCCGGATTTGAACCCGCATCACTCGATAATGTAAGCGAGCGCGTTACCGCTGGGCTACTACAGCCTTCTATATATTACGAATATACATATTACGAAATATAAAAGCTGTAGCTGTGTTTGTTTGTATCTAAATCAAGTACATACTCGTATGGCGAGATTTATGATTTAAGCCTATTCCATTTTAGGTACCATTTGTACTTATGTAACATTATTTATATTTATAAATTAACAATAGTAATTTATTGTAGGAGTAACCTCTTTACTTAATAATAATATTACAGTGAACGTGTGTTTTGTTAATACATACGAGTATTTCTTTCACGTAGAAGTACGTAGTTATACTGTCAGTTTTACAAATATTATGTGATAGAAAAATCCTATATTGTAAATGTTTCTTGTAAAAAACTAAATCTAAAATGCTAAGACAAAATGTGTTGAATTTAATAAGGAAAAATAATGAAAACAATTTTAAATATATTTATATTTTTTTCATCAATACTCTACAGTCTACACTTGTTGTGTATGTATGATAACGTCACATCAACACATTTGTATTAATAATTCTAAGCATATTAGACATGTTTTACGTATTTTTTTAAAAACAGATTTACAAACAAACAAACTTTTATATCTTATTTGTATATACATAATATATAGATATTTAAATGCAGAGCGAGTGCACTTTTATATAAATAAGTGTACTGATCTGAGATAATCGTAATTATTCAAACACCTCTAAACAAAGGTGTAAAGTGTTTAATAAAGATTTCCAACAATTACATGTTAACAATTCCCTACACGAGCATCGAATTTGTATAATTGCCGTCAATATGATAATCATTGCTTGGGCGTGCGATTTCAAGACTCGAGATAACCGCTTTAAATAACTGCATACATTACTTACTTTGTTCGTGAATAATTTTATACTCCACTTCTGTAACTTTCCAATACGCAATGTACGTCGAACATCGATAATTAAACGATTATTCGCATTGTCGTGCTTGTTTTGCTAAATCGATTATAATTACGCTATTCGATTAGCATAACTTGCAGTTAAAGTACTTATATTCTATTAAGTGTAATTGTTTTCTTCTCAATATAGCATATTATCTCATTAAGGCCTAGGTATTACTTTGTTTTGTTTTTACGTTATTGTATATTATAGCGACTTCCCCACTTTGCTCGGGTTCAGAATCTAGGTACATTATAACGGTTAGTACTAAAAAGATAGACTAGATTATTTCCGGGATGAAACCTATCTTATGTAACTAACTCACCCTGAGTTCAATTAATACTATAACATAAACTCAAACTATCTCCATACAAAATATTATCGGTTAAGTAAGATGAGCTTGAAAAGGCAACAAACAGTCAGCCAGACTAACATTCGCATTTATAATATAATGTAGTATGGATATAGTTTTAATCATTCACAATGATAACACAATAAAGCACATTCTATTCACAAATCGATTGATTCTATAATGACTCATACGTAAAATATCGATATTATTTAACCTTAGACTTACAAAGTATAATTTTATATATTAATATAATTTTTATGTATTTTCGTGACATTTTAACTCCAAAATGATCCTTAGACTTGTCCTTTTAGTAAGGTTTAATTATATTTGATATATAAACCTGCAAATGAACATGAAAACTTGTGTATTACCTACCTTCTACATAGCAGTGCAATTTAGATGCGACGCTTTACTGGACGACTGGACTTCACACTGAAGTATACTACGTCCAGTCAAGCATCGCGAGAGAAGACCCGGACTAAGTGAGAGAGCTTTGGTTGCAATTATATACCATAGTATTTTTTACCGAATAAAAATAACTTAACAAATAAAAAAATAACTTGTTTTAAATATTACTTAATTATAGTGTTGTATATAAATTAATGTTTTTAATTTAGCATTGAACGCGTGTGATATGATCTACGAGACTTCTGCCGGAAATTACAACCAATTTTTACCAAAAATGTAGACTGTTTTACTTCTTCTTATAGAAAAGATCTTGATAGTGAAGGATAAGGTCGTGAGTTCAATTTTGCATAAGATAAGTCCTATCGTTCTACTATCACTTTCTGCCTTAAGTTTCAAAGTAATATGGTGCCTTTTTGAAAATATTTTGTAAATTGAAAGTAGACACTGTCTGTAACAAGTATATAAACCTCTGAGACGTTAAATATCTTAGTCTCTCCCGTGACCATGATTGCTGTAAAGCATTCGAAACGTCGGGAACTAAAAATCAAAATAAATCCGCGACAAAAATGCCAAAAAAAATAGTTTAATTTATAAAACCTAAGATCGTATCTTGTTATTATACCGTATTTTTTATACAATATATAGATCTTTTTTTCCTATTGGAAGATTAATTATTTTTAAAAATACATAAATCGATTACAAGGCGCTCGAGCATTGGGGTCGAGCCACGGAGACACCTTGCGCCCGTCTTTGTGAAACTTGACTGGTCATAACCTCCTTTTCAAAAGTGTTTTTGTTAAACGCTGCACAAAAGTAAATGAGTTTTTTTTGTGTTAAATATTGGTTTTACCATTTCACAAAGCGAATGCTCATAATAATATTATATTACCATAAAGCTAGAGCTTCTATATAACAGAGTAAGTGTAAGTTTAAGTGGGTTTTGGTGCAATTTCAAAGTTCTACAGTGCTCTATAATACCTTAGTATATATACGAGTAGTTAACTAGCGACTAACCCTTGCTTCGCTCGGGCTCATTCCTAGATTTAGGGCGAATGAAGCCGCGGGTTTCGCTAATAAACAAAACTTGACAAATTATAATATACTAAAGCCTTCCTCGAGAATTAATCTATCCATTGGTGTAAAGAAAATGAAAATGAGTACATTAGCTTGTGAGTTTATCACGAAAAGACAGACAGACTTCTACCTGAGAAGCGGCAGATAACTGTGTTTTATAATAGGTACGTAGTGATGAGGATAAACTTCATAAGAAACTGAAATATTATAAGAAAAATTTAGTAAATAACTAAAATAACTACTTAGTAGAAAAATGTGGAATTCTTGAAATCATTCATAAATGTACTGTATAAATATATAATAAAAATGATAATTTGCTCAGTTAAAGTTACATAATAAACCATTTATGTACATACGAGGAATTTTGAAGAATTTATTTTTTATTTTGTATTATTTTAAATATTTAAGATTCTTAAGTATAATAATGCAGGTAAAGCTTACTCGTGTACTACAATAAAATTTATAATAAGAAAATTTCAATCAGGCTAGTTTTAGTTGAGTTTTTATGCCCAGAAACTCTCAGTTAATCAATCTCAAATAGCCGCTGTGTACAAAATCGACTAGGACGACAGATGACTATATATTTTTTCAATTTGACTTTTTAAGCAGACAGAGGAAGAAAGAGAGAGTGAGGAAGAGAGAGAGAGAGAGAGAGAGAGAGAGAGTTTTAACGTTGTTATATCCTAATACTAGTATTTCTCGCATCTCCGCCCACATTCTAAAAACCAAATTTCTTATAATTTACATATACCTACTAAAACCACCGGAACACGCTGCATCCTATAAAATAATTCCTAGATCTCAGTCAAATAAGAGAAGTCCCGCCATTTATTACTATAGAGATTTTGAACCTGACAAGATTCAATCGCGTTTTCCTAAACGCGTTTAGAAAGTCGCCTAACGCGTGACGCCTATAGTGTCGGCGACAATTATTGCAATCAATAGTAATCGACCATTAGCGGCCAATCTTAGACAACTTATAATTGCCGTCGATTAAAGTTAAGGCGCGGACTGTAGGTATACAATGTAGCAAAACAGAGGTTTTGTCTGTCTGTTTGTTTGTTACGACTATATCCTGAAATTGTTCGAAATTAAGTTGATAATCTTCAATTCATGTTTATTACGATCCTTAAAATAATGGGATATAGAGATAAAAAATAAATATAGAGATAAAAAATAAATAGCAAGTGTAGATATTTGAATTTCCGCGATCTGCGATCCCATTACTTAAGGATCGTAATAAACATGAATTGAAGATTTTATCAGTGTGAAATTCACAAATTGCAAAAAAATCTGTTATCAAGGGATTTGAATCATTGAATAAATACTACTGTAATAGTAATATATGTCGTATAATAAAATTCTAAGAGATCGTATTGAAATAGTCATTATTGTCGATACAGAGACCGAATGAATTTTATTAGAATTTTTGTCTGTCTGTCTGTGACCGTATCACTGAAAACTCGACAGATTTTGAAGAAATTTGGTGTAGTGACCAACATAATGTAGAATACTTTTAACTGCGGGACATTATCTCATTTCTAGGGAATAGAAAATTAGTAGATAGTTATTGTGACGTTTGTTTTCCTCAAAATTATGAAGAAGATACAATTTTCGATGTGCTGTGCGTTATTGTCCCAGTATATTTTAATCTATGTCTATTTCTATGTCTTCAGTCCTTTTTAATGTCCCACTGCTGGGCACGGACCTCCCTCAGTGCGAGGGGATCAGGCCATAGTCCACTTTTGAACACATGATTTTCGAAATCTTGCTAGGTTTTTCTCAAATATGCAGGTTTCCTCGCGATGTTTTTCCTTCACCATAAGACAAGTGGTAATCATGTTAGAATTGATTGGCACATGAAAATATCAGAGCTGCGAGACTCTAATTTGAATCCGCATCACTCAGTTATCCAAGCGAGTGCGTTACCGCTGGGCTACCACTGCCAAGAAATCTATACTAAACGTTTAATCTATCTAGGAACGAACCTGAACGCACTACGGTGAGTCGCTAGCTTATCATAAAAATATTCTACTTACATGTTTTTTACTATTATTCCATATTATTCTTTCATATTCAAGCTATAAATATAAATGATGTACAGAAAGACATTAAAAGCTATCTTCGGATGTAGCGCGGTGGCAAATATGTAACATGCCAAATAGATCGAACCTTTGTGCCGCATTCGTCCTGGCCGGCCTGACGTCACGTATTGTCACCAGGTCGTTCACACTTGAGTGATGGCCGCGACGTGTAGGTTCCTACTTGGCAGAGCCTAGCGACGCTCTGACGCCTTTAACATTCATATAAAGAAAAATATGATAAATTACTATCGCAGAAAGACTCCATACTGCTCCAACTATGCTTCTAATCCTTCTCTATTATAAGCCATTTTTTAGATAGTTATTGTGACGTTTGTTTTCCTCAAAATTATGAAGTAGATACTATTTTCGATGTGCTGTGCGTTAATGTCCGAACATATTTTTTTTTTTTTATGGGTATAATAATAATGAAGAAAATGATTAACAAAATATAATTTAAACTTTTTTAAGATAGTAACTAAATTGCATAAAGTTGATGAATACTAATTCTGAGGTATTTAATATTTAACATGCTGTTCATGTATTGAATTAAAGAAAAAAAATATTTCATTACTGGTGTTTTTGATGGAATTAGTACGTATTTTAATGCCCTTAATGAATAATATTGAGACATAACTAACAAGTTTTTTCAAATGAAATTTTACACATAGCTTATAATATTACGAAGTAAAAAATCCCCTTTGACCGTTTATGTTATCAATAAAAACCATAATATTTTACAAAAATATGAAAAGCTCTGAAGATATCGAACATTTAAAGTGCAGCTTGCTGTAAATAATTACCTTTAATAACAATCGTTGACCATAAAAATGATGAAATTATTAGATTTTATCGATTCTCACAAAGTGAGTGCGCGCCAGCCCTAACAATTACATGTCGAACAAGTAAACAATTGCCGAGATATAAAAAAGAGTCGATCAATCGAAACGGAGAATAGCTCCGTACGAACGCCATATTAGGCACTTGTAATAACGAAAGTGGGTACTCGCTTCACGCAAAACTAAGCAAAAACCAGTCGCCATCACGCCGTGACGGGAAACTTTTTACCAGTTGCCAACGGTGCATGCGTAGGTCAAGTCGGTAAATACTATTGTATATGGCTTTTTCATGTAACACATTAAAAAATAATCTCTTAATTCCCAAGGTGCTATCGTATGCTGCCTTGTTGGTACTGAGTGGCTAAGATGTTGGACTGTAGAACAGAACGTCCTACATTTGAGATTTCGTCCTCAATTGAACCAATTGTAATAAATGTCTCGTCTATAACATGATCTCTTACTGAACTCTTGTCTTAATAGATGTTAAGAGCGAAATAAGTGCAGTTGTGCCTGCATACATAATATAATATTCTTGCATGCATGTCTAATTTCAAATTACATACATCATTATCAATTTACTTAATTCACTCTTCTATGCACTGTCAATACATCATAATGAAAAAAAGCGGAATATTTAATTTTAAGTGCAAATTTTAATTATTAGTCATTAATTTTAAAAGTTATTGTTTATTTATCTTTCCCGCACCGACTAAGCAACAGACCTTATATTGTTTTGATATTATTTTGTTTTCGTATGTTATAAAAGTTTTATGAACCGGAGAATAATAATTTTTTAAGCACCTAATAGATGAGTTTAGTCAAGTCCAGAACAAAGATAAAAGCGAGCAAAAATGCATTGTGTAGGTACGTGTTGTTAAAAATAACAAAATTTCTCCTTTTATCTGTCGAATTGATATTGATGGAGACAAAAATATCTATTTATATCTATAGTCCTTAATAATCTATTAGAGATTTAATTAACATATAGGTCATTATTTTTCTTATACATAAACATATACAATACGTGGGTAAATTTAGACCACAACATGCCTAGGTATATTAACAATTTATGTACAATAGAAATAATTAATGTGGAATGTGAACTTGCGACCACGCGCAAAGAGAAGAGAAAAGGGAAAAGACAAATGATGTATTAGTATAGTGCGCATTCATTTTTATCATCTTACTGCTGGGCTAAGGCCTCCTTTTAATAAGAGGGAGATCAGGCTATAGTTCACTACGCTTAAGTGTTCAAGTGTCTAAATCTGTATTTTGAAACTCGCTAGGTTCTTATTTACAACTGCAGGTTTCCTCACAACGTTTTTATCCGTATATCGAGAAAATATTCGAAGATTTGAACCCGCTTCACTCGGCTTTCCAACCGCGTGCGTTACCATTTGGCTACCGCTGTCTTACTCGAAATGATACTTAAAATTTATTTTACAAAAACAAGACAGCAATTTCTTCATTTTATAACAGATTATAATCTAACAAGCACATAAACAGTTATAGCGAGAACAACGCTACGTGTAAGCCAATTTAATATATAGAATTTTAGTGAAAAACTATAATAATCTTAATTTTTTGCTAACCTTATACTCTACTCCAAAAACCTGCGCGTCTCTCAACAGAGCGTGCATGAAATATGCCGCTTTTGAGCAATTTGATGTTATCTGACGCTGATTAGAATTAAAACGGGCAGAGCGAAGTGATGAAATTAAACCAAAATATTTTGAAATTTAACTTAACACTTTCGCTGCGTTACGGCAAGTATTTTGCCGTTTTTGACTAGTAGTCAGTGCGGCAGCTCATTGTCCTTGTCTTACGCTCGGTGCGGGGGTGATTTAACTATGTTCCCGTAAGTGTAGAAAAGAGACAATGATCTTTTTAATATTGTTACTTTAAATATAATAATATTCTACACTAATAACGTACGGCAAAATAGTTGTCGTAACGCACAGTGAGTGAAATATTTTTGTCTAGTGCGGTACGGCAACTGTTTTGCCGTACCCTCCCAACCCCGCACCTTACCGAATGCGCCCACGCGGTTCCTCACTTTGCACTAGAGCTGGCCATACGTATTTTGTGCTCGATATTTTTTGTGCGAAAAAATTATAGAACTGCTTATTACTCAACTCTAACAAGAAGAAAGTTGAAACAGTGCGTACGTTTTGTAAGGAATGTCAAAAAGTTATGTGTTAAATTGCTACAACAAAATGCACAATCTGTCCGTCCTGGCTGGCACCGAGTTCAAAATAAACTAAGTTCTTAAAAGTATTATTTTCAACTTTTTAGTTTAAATTTGTTTAGTTTAAATGTCGGTTTTTGGTTTTTTGTTAAAAATAATTTATTTTAAACTTTTTAGCGGAAAGTAGATACGTTCGTTCGTTTCGTAGATAGTTCTTTTAAATCCTAACCGTTGAGAAGTTGTATCTTCCATCATCATTTACGGTACGTGAGTTAAATATCCGGATAGCCTATAAAAGATTCGGCCGAGTATCGTTAATTTGCTCCTAAAAATTGAAGAGTTCCGTTACTTTGTCATGGATCCCATCATCAGAACCTTACCAAACTCTCATAAAACTACCCTTGAAGTCCATCCTTTCCAATAAAAAAAGAATCATCGAAATCAGTTGGCGTGAAATTGAGTTATTCTTCCATTTGTCGCGCACAAAATTAATGCAAATTTAAGACTTATATGAATTTCTCATGGATGCCATTGTCAGAACTGAACTAAATTAAAATGAAACCACACGGGAAGCACCACCTTTCAGATTAAAAAAATCATCAAAATCCGTTCATCAAGTCGAAAGTTCTGAGGTAACACACAAAAAAATAAAAATAAAAAAAAATACAGACGAATTGAGAACCTCCTCTGTTTGGAAGTCGGTTGAAAAATAGAGTATTTTTAAAAATTCAGTACACAAGTGCTTTTAAAATTGACGTTAATTATAAGAATGATAATAATTATTACGTTGATCAATTAAGAAGAATTATGTTGATTCATACACTGTTAAACTTTAAAGTGTCTTTAACTTTTGTGTCTAGTATATCTAATAAAGAATATCGTTAAAATATCGATTGTTTATTTTACAAGTAAGCTCAATCCCTAGCATTTTATCACTTCTATGCTATACGGCAAATATATTGCCGTAAATAGCAGATTTTGAAAAATCCCTTTATCTTTCGAAATATCTTACAGAACCCCGGGCGACCGCAGCTACGTATACACGAGGATGTACCCTATCGGTTAGTTAAAAAAAGACGTTGATATTATGAGGTTCCACGTCTGTATGAACCTTGGAAGTCGGGTGCTGGTACGGCAAAATAGAAGTCGTAACGCATAGCAGGAAATATAGATACGGGCAGTATTTGTCTCGTAACGCACGGGAAGAAAGTTTAGGTCTAGCGCCGCCGCAGCGAACGTGTTAAATGGATACGTTTTTAATTATTACATAGATGTAAAATATAAGAGCAGTACCAAATCTATCCGCAGAGTAATTCAATACTATGGTAATTAAGATTTTTGTGGCTGATGATGAATGATTTAAAGCAATTGTTTAAGCAAGTATACATTACATGTCGCATTTTGTACACAGTCAAAAATAATTCTGAAGGACTATAATCTTATAGTACATTTTTGTAATATATAATAAAGCTTAATTAGTAGAATTTTTTTCTTTTTTGATTACTAAGTAAAGACATAATATATTTATTTAGCAAAAAGTTTTGGTTTTGTTTTGACATGCTATCTAATAACAAATACTTATGACTGTAAATTGAATTATATTCTTTGGTAGGTACAGTGTGTGTGTTTATACACTTATATACGTATAATATTTTTATTTAATCTTGCATAAAGTGATATATAGGTTTACCCCAGTTTTGCTCGGGCTCGTCTTAACGGAACAGTCATGAAAAAGTAGGTAAGTAGGTACATACTTCAAAACAACTTGAAATCATCCTCTATTTTTCCTCGTTTGTTCATAATTATTCTGCCTTAATTTGAGAAATAATTGAATGGCAAAACAATATTTGAACCCTTATTTTTCTCCTTTTAAATTTCATTCTTGTGTTTTTTCAATCTCTATACCAAACCTTATCAAAATTGATTCAGCAGCTTACACGTGAAAACCTACCTAACAGACGGATTACTTTATTCACTTAAAATATTTGTAAGGATTGTTCTATAATGTCAAGGAAATACCTATATTAGATCTCAATTTTGTCAGTTTTTTTAGTTTAACTTTTTCCCAGTAAAAATTCTTGTAAAGGTTCTCAAAAGCAATATATTATGTAAAACTTGCAAACCACATATCAAAAGGCTGTCGTCTAGATATTCTAAAGAATATAATATAATCATTATAGTAATATAATTATGATTTTTTTTTATTATCCAAAAACAACGAGCGTCCACTGTGAACAAACGAACGAAGTAATAAAACAATAACTTTTCCAGTTTATAGCTATTATTTACTGAGATTACAACTTGACGTATATTTTCGTATGATGGCGGCGTTAATTAGTACGGTGGCTTTTGTAAGGCCTCTTGCACACCGTGCGATTAGAGAAGATATTTCTAAATTTGTGATTAGATACTTGGTCTCTAATGATTTATTTTATATCAAATGTATATACCTACCTACATATATTCTGAAGTTTACACGAAAAAATTCATTAATTTTTTTCAAAAATTGTTTAATTTCAATTAAAAAAAAGGTTTCAGAACATTTAGTACAAATTATTCATTATTTTATTTTCGACAGTTGTTATTCAGTGGTCGGTGGTCTTTATGGAAGCGCAGTCAACCGTTTGTTGCAGAAACTTGGGCTTAAAAGTTACCATTGCCTTGTAATTCATTAAAAAGGGCAATTATTTTGATATAAGGAGGTAAATTGCTATACAATGCTATATTTTTTATTTATACGTGTTTTGTATTTATACTAGCTATATATTAAATTTAATTTAAAATAATGTTTCAAGCTAGGTACGTCATAGAGTGTACAGAGTAGTGTTATTCATTTTAACATAAACATTAATTAGTGTAATCTGTATGTTTGAAAGAATTTAATTATCAATGGGTAAAAGCCAATAACCTCCGGTGTTCCCGATAGTGGAATAAGCTTGCCCAGCAGTGGGACGTTAAAAACGTTTGCCTCACTTTCTATTTTTTTTGTTTATGTGTTTTAAATCTATAGTTACGTATATAAATGTTGATTTGCAGTTAGAATATTTTTAGCCAGCTTGCTATATGACCTAACATAGCAGAATGTACAACAAGCCACCTGAGGCTATTGGCAATAGTGCAAGACATTAATAACGTGAAATTTTATATTTATTGAAAAATAACGACGAATTTTAACCCAGAAGTTAAGAGGTCAAGCCAATTATGTTCGCGAAAGTCCAAGAGAGAGTTCCTCTATCGTCAATTCTAACAAATTTGATAATTCCATTAATTCATCTAACGGACTTATGCAAGAGTTCGGATCGGGTGAAATAAATTATATTACGTCGTAATTACGTAAAATATTGTTTTCTTTTTCATATTGATCTGTTGACTTCATTAGAATGACTTTAGATAGTTTTAAATAAAATTTCATATAAAACAATTATGTACTTTGTACATATTTAATATATTTCCAAAAAATGCAATTAAAATATATATATAATTATACCATATTTATAAAATATTTTTATTTTTTTAAATTAAATGAAAATGTTTAAAATTAAAATTTATTAGGTACTTTATTGCCATTTTGAAAAATTATTTTGTAAATTGTGGGTAGGCACTGTCTGTAACAAGTATATAAACCTATGAGACGTCAAATACCTTAGTCTCTCCCGTGACCATGATTGCTGTAAAGCATTCGAAACGTCGGGAACTTAAAATCAAAATAAATCCGCGACAAAACCCGAAAAGGTAGTTTCATTTATAATCCATATTTTTTCTTCCCAACGTAAATATGTCACCAAAAACAATTTATATCCATACATTAAATAAAACAACTAGTGAACATTTATACGAAAATTAGCATGACGTTAATACTTCAAATAAATAATACACAACATTAAATAGTTTTAATTAAGGCTAGAGTAATAAATTTTAAAAGCTCTTGAATAACATAAATCACACACGCCTCCGTCGTACTAATTAACTTGATGACTTTCTCTCGTCCAATCTATCACAAATTAAGCTTTTTCATCTATTACGTGAATGTTGATAGATCATTATCACATTTAAGAGCGACTTGTTGTAATACGGTTTATATCGATGTTAGTCAGGCTGTATCGCACTTAGATCTTAACTAAGACATTCTATCGCTACTTCTTATAATGTCGACGACGATTACAAAAATACTTATAAATTGAATTCTGCCATAAATAATACAATAAAAGTTTTTTGTGGGTCAGAGAAAGAGAAGAATATCGATCCGCTATTTGCGAAGATATCATGTAACACAAGATATAGAGACGGATTGAGTACCTCTTATTTGAACTCGGTAAAATATATATTCTGATCACGTATTTCGTTTTCTATTAGCGATATCGATTGTAGAAAGTTTTCTCGGTGATAAGGTCATTTTGGAAATAAATGACGATATGGATATTTATTGAATTTAGCTAGAAAATAAATATAACGTTGCAAAATCATATACGTACTTACATAAGTTTTTCGGTAAGTTCTATATTAATATTTTTTTTAATTATAATATATACATTAACAAAACCAAAGTGCTAATTTTACCAAGATGAAACTAAAGAGCAAGAAGTAACTAAAGGGTTATGTGAGTAATGTTACCAGTAAAAATTTAATATTTAATATACAATACATGGCTCAGTCATCCAGCACGCACGCTTTAGAGTCTTCACATTTTATAAATGGCCTTTTGTGCGATACACCACAATATCTTGACCTATATCATTCCCTAAGTTCCTTAGGATCGTGAAGGCGCTAGGGATCAAGGTAGTGTGGTCGTCGCCGTATACAATACTAGTGAGACAATAAGCGCGATGAATATGCATTCGTTATTGCAATTTGGCCGTAACAGTCTTGCCATGGTAATGTGACAAAAATAGCGCCGCACGCACTTGTTGATACTCGTATGTACCAACATTTATTCATATATTTATTTTTATTGTAGTTTTTAATAGTCTGTACGTTGCTAGTTTTAGTTAGATTTTGATTAGGTGAACTATGTTTCCTTTCGATTTCCTGAAATCTGTGAGAATTATTACGTGGAAAGGGACAGAAGTGTGTAACAGGTAGCTAGGGAAACGCGCTCTATTTGATTTGACCAATTACCGGTGGTAGAGACGAATATCATATTAATAAATGTATTTAGTGTTGATAATAATAAGTGTCTGAAAAGAGTTTAGATCCTAATAATGCAGGTTATTATTCGAATAAATAGTCCAACAATTAGCTTTTTTTTTTAATTTTAAGGTTATAATTATATTTTTTTTAACAATCAATAAAGGCCCATAACCGGTTAAAACACAGTTTTAAGAAAATACAGGATCATAAATACTATACATACTCGTAACATTCATTCGTTAAGAAGAATATTATAAGAAAATTAAAAGTATTATAAGCTTTACCTAAATTTATATAAAAAAATCAATCTATAGTTCATAAATGAAATTCGAACAGATTATTAACTTTGCATAAAAATAATAGTAATTTCATCCTCCCTTTTTGGGTTTCTTAAGAATTCTAAACCTTTTGTCAGCTCGTAGTTGTTACTACAATCTACAGTCAAACAAGGGGTGGGTTTCTATTGTGCAGTATCTCATTTTTTATACTGTGGTATTTTTGAATTTAAACGGGGTCAACAAAATATTCGTTTGTAATCTTTAATTTTAAAAAAAACTCAAAAAAATATGTCTGTCTATAGAATATTTACTAGTTGAATAACATAATGCTTTAGTATGAATACAAAATAGTTACTTATTTTAATTACCCGGCTACGCCCCTAGTTGCCTAGCAATAACTCTGACTGAAGTCTATCAGTGGAATGTAATTGGTCTAAGACGGTTAAGTTATTTCAGCATAGAGGTGTAAAATTAATACATATGAATTTAAACACACTCAAATCACAAAATATATTTATAGAAAATCGCAAACAATATATTACTGGATATATTTTCAGTTAAGATTCATTTTGAACCTTTTAATTTGTAAATAAAAAAAATTATGAGGAACGAAATCAAAGACTTGTACGCTACATAACAGTTAGCGCATAATAATGACATATAAGTACAACACAACTAGTGATTTCGTACATGTTTTCCAAACAACGTTATGTAGGTACTAAACCGCCATATAAGACATATACGAATCGAGCTACTGGAACTTTAAAAATACAAATTTAGTAATAAAAAATCGTAGTTTAT
Source organism: Boloria euphrosyne (assembly GCA_951802675.2). NCBI lineage: Eukaryota > Metazoa > Arthropoda > Insecta > Lepidoptera > Nymphalidae > Boloria > Boloria euphrosyne. The sequence goes on from OX637876.1 coordinate 467,212, forward strand.
GTATTCAGTGCGTGTACAGACGAGTCGCCAACGTTAATAACATAGTTGCGCGTACGTCACCTGCGGTCGCGCAGCTAACCACAGCACGGCGGCGCTCGCGCATGTTACTTGCGCATGAGTGGTATTATTGAAATAATACTTATTTTGTTTGAGAACATCATAATTAAAGTATAACAGATACTTTAAGTCCTTTTGAACATACTTTGTCGATTTAAGCTGTATTATTAAACCTTTGAAATAAAACTACCTTTTCGGGTTTGTTCATGTTCAATTTTGATTTTTGACCTTCGTAATTAAGTGAGTCTCTCTCGTAATTAAAATTGTTGTTGACATTTGAAACATCGGAAACCAAAAATCAAAAATCTGATGATTGAAACTATGAAGTAGACAGAGGAATCCTTCTATAATTTAACAAAAAAAATCAAGGTAGGGCTTGTCTTGATATATTCTACGCTGAATCACTAAGGAGAGGGACCTTACTAGCATGACCTACATTGCCTCCTTTCAGAAAATAATAGTTTGATAGTTTTTCTAGAACCAAAGAATTTATAAATAGGTAAATAAATTATTACAAATATTAGTTAAAATTTTAGTTTTTACCCACAACTTACAATCAAACCTTAGGTGTTTAATTTTATTACGATATACAATTTCGACTCACCTCACATACTTACAATGTGTTTGAATAATGGCGCTGGGAATTAACACATTCATATAATTGCGTAATCTGATTTTTTCTCAGAACAATTAAATTTAGTATATAGTATAGTAAACTATACAAATATTTATAAGTTGTCGTCATATAAGGCTTTTAATACTAATAGCAAAGCCTATGAAATAGTCGGCCAACAGACGTGACAGCCCAAGCTGCCATACACTAATGTCCCAAGCGAGTGTATAAGTACATATACTGATGTCGAATCACTATTTTAGTAATTGCCTGTTTTGCCTTTGATAGATAGACCGTACATCTTAAATTATTGAGTTAATATGGTTATTAAGAGGTTTTAATTCATTTATGACTTATTGAAAATATCTAAGTATCGCGTAAATCTAGAAATGTAAATGTACATTACTTAAACTACAATACTAATTATTGTAATGTTAAATAGACAATTCTTGTTTATTTTTTTATATACCTATCAGGTATATATATACTGTACCTCGGAAACGGAAGCTAATGATTAGGATCAACTTTTGAATTTAGATATGGTTTTTTTCGAAGTTTATGTATATAAAGGTGTCTTTTCTGAAAAATAAACCCTAGTCTTGATTAACTCCGAAAAACGCCCTTTGGTCGGATATTATTTAAAAAAAAAAGCTAGTCACCTAATAGCTGTCACATGAAGCAAACATTGGGGATGTTTACTGCCATCTATAACGACAATCAAAATCGACTCAGGCATCTGTCGATTACGCGACAAAAGTCATACATTCAATCATTGATTGTCAATAGAACGGAAACGCTAACTGAACTCGTTTGCATTGCTAATGCGGCCTATTCCTCCAATGTCATGACGAAAAAAATAAGCTAAGCTCGCATCGGACATGCAAAGGGTTCCTTATAAAATTATTCATTATAGTATTCTATTTGTTTAGTTCGATTTCTTCGCGGTTTTCGTTTGATGTTTTGTTTCGGTATGACTACGAAAGTATTTTGGAGAAATAAATTTGAAATAAATAGAAAATCTAGTTACAATTATTTCATTTAGAGATTGATCTTATTTAATTTTAAATATTATTTTTATTATCTTTATATATTACCCGAAAATATGAATTTTTCGACACTTTAAAGTCAAATACTTCTTTTAAAACATTTGGATATTTACGGTAACACTAGTTAAATAATAATGTTCTGTTTGGACTGTCTGTCGTGTCTGGACAAAGAATGTAAACAGAAATTTACGGAATAAATTTTTATACAAACACCAATAGCAGTCGTACTTATTTATGTTACGAACGTAATTGTAAAGCAAAAAATTGTATAATCTTCAAACTAAGCTTTAGTAATATTTTTAGTTAAAATTTAATATTATGTATTTTAAGCGTCCATTTCAAAACAATGATGGTTTTCACCAATTCGTAGGGGATCTCTACAAATCGCTATCCGATAGTCACCCCGAGTCGCGGGTTGCGGGTTACGCAATTAACATATAAATAACAAGTGATTCTTAACAATCGGAAACATTTATTTACGATCGAATATTTGCATGGCGCTGTCAAAGGTGTAGCAGCTGCCTCGCTCATACACTACCTGCAAATACACGTTCCTAATCAAAACTATACCTAAGTATTATAAATGAAATTTTCTTTTCGAATATTGCCGCGGATTTATTTTGATTTTTAGTTCCCGACGTTTCGAATGCTTTGCAGCAGTCATGGTCACGGGAGAGACTCACAGAGACTCACAGATCCAAAAATCAAAATAATTCGCGACAAAATAGTTTCATTTATAATGTCAAATACCTACTCGCGTAAACCTAAGAAAATATTATACCTATTTAATAAAAATACTATAAGAACTTCTCAGAGTCTTTAGAAAAGAAAGCAAGAAAAATATAGGGACTTGTAACATATTTTCCAATTTTATTTATCTTGAGACGGTATAGAAGTTGTTACTTTCATGATCACTGACAATGTTATTGTGGTGTAATCCCCATGTATCAGTGGTGAAATATCGCTCTCAAAACTGCTAGCTATTTTATATCGTAATATAAAATAGTGTAATGCGCTCGTAGTTTAAATGGAATCTGCGACGCTCGATGAGATATGCGATCGCATTTCTTTAGAATTATATGAAAAACCTCATTATTTGGTAATTACAGCTATTTATATTTAAAATGTTTTATATTTGTCGGTTTCCTTAAGTGAATTCTACAAAAAGTCATATAAATAGTGTGAAGGAATACGTAACAATAATATACTTTAAAATATTTAATGACCTCTATTATACAATAATATACATTAATCTAGTAACATAAAAATGAAATTACAACACTCACTCTCCTATTGAATTTGACAAATGAATATGAAGCAAACCTTGGATACATCAAACCTCTTATCGCTTTTGATATTCTATACTTTTACCTTATTTTACAATACTTATAGGTAAGTATAACTCGTGTGGGACTCGAACCCGCGAACTGAGTCTTAATAAAAATCACCCACAAATAGTTCCGACATGTTCTTTGTCAAGACTATCAGCAGATCTTTTGTCATAATTACGTCTAAAAATATTTTACAATCGTCAACACGGGGCGGTTCGCTAAGAGTTAACTACTAACTTATCTTTACGACCTGCGTTTTTTAATATAAAACTTCCAGATACACTCGGGGCGATGCGACTGAACAAACAGACCGTTATTAAAAAAGCGTAAACGACACTGATTGTTGGTCTTTGCAAAAAATACATTTTTTCCCCCAAAGAGTCCCATCGGCCCCTTTTCGCCCATTGTCTCCCGACTATTGTCTCGGCAATTTAAAATACTTTTATGTTTTCCGGATGACGATAAAGTTTTGGCTTATTTTTCGATAACTATTATTTAGCGTATTTATTGTTGTGAGCTCTATATATCGACGCGCGGTAGTCGATGAGTATCGGCTTAGAGGCAATTTGTACGCGGATGTATCCCACTAATAAATACAACCTAATTATGTGTTCCGTTCAACATTCATTTTCTAATTTTATAGATTAGCGCGCAAGGAATCGTTAAATATTCCCGTTTTCATTGCTTTTTTTGAACATCATGGATTCCTTGTTGTGATCGACTTGGATTTTTATCACATGTCAGGTATTTATTGTTGACACGATTGGCTCAGTTTGTAGTGACTCTACTTGTTGGGCCAGCGGTCGCGGGTTCGAGTCCCGCTGGGGGCATTCAATTGTGTGATGAGCACAAATGTTTGTACTGCAGTCTTAGGTGCTTATACTTACAATGTGCATGTATTTAAAGTTTGGTACCTATCATAACACAAGGCGCGTACTTTACCATAGCACGAGATGGTGCTGAGTGTCAATGTCCCAACATATCTATATATTTTATTACAACTTCTCATTATTTTCATAAAATTATCTTTGTACAAAGATATAAATCATCATCATCATCAGCCCTTTTAAACGTCCCACTGCTGGGCACGGGCCTTCCTCAGTACGAGGGGGATAAGGCCATAGTCCACCTCGCTGGCCCAGTGCGTGTTGGCGGACTTCACATGTCTTACGAAAACTTGCTAGGTTTTCTCAGACATGCAGGTTTCCTCACGATGCTTTCCTTCACCGTAAGACAAGTGGTAATCATGATAGAAATGATTCGCACATGAAAATATCAGAGGTGCGAGACCCGGATTTGAACCCGCATCGCTCGGTAATACAAGCGACTCGTTACCGCTGGGCTACCACTGCCTTATAAGATACAAATATATAAGATGAAATGCAGAAGAAGAATGGGAGAATATACAAATTTCCGAAAATTAAGTTTTTTGTTGAGTACTCTAACTTAGATCTTAATAACTATAAAAAATAGAGTCTTAATAACATTTAAAAATAATTTAAGACGATTTTACGACGAAGAAAAATAGCATTTTTGTATAGAAATATACCCATACATTTTACATGTACCTAAATACCCTACTAGGCTACTGCTGCATAACTTAGTTCTTTCTTATTACCTAAAAGACTAAGACTATAAAAATCTAAGTATGAATCACATTATGTATTACTTTTAAATAAATGTAGTCAATGATTTATAGTCTAATTATTCAAATGAGAAAACGGTATCGCTAGTTTTTGTATGAAATTTGCATGTGAATATACGTAGGTATCGATGGCTGTAGAGCTGTACTGATTGATTTATTTGTTTTGTTTCGATATGCAGCTGTTACGGGCGCATTAAAATTACACTTTATTTTTATTTGCTTGTCATACCTCTTTTATAGTTAGCGTTTAATATGATAATGTTAATATATTACATTCGTATTCTAACTTGTGCAAGCACGGATCGATGGATTGATATTTTTTTATATATGTACCTATAATTCATATGCTATTCAAAAACATGTATAGTTCAATGATAAAAAATTACATTAGCTATGTTTAAAAAGGTTGATTTTTTAATGTGAGTAATGATTTATGCAAAAATTATCTCTTTCTCAGATTTGAACCCACGCACCGCTTACTATTGCCAGGATGATAACATAAAACATTCATGGCATAAATAAAAAGAATTAGAATGATTAACCGTTATATATTAACGTAAAAAGCTATAAAAAGCGAAGAAGTCTACAAAAAATGTTAAGTTGCGGTTAAAAAACAGCACTAACCTACTCCTTTGTACACAGTATCGCTCGCCGCGGACGCGAGGCACGTCCCGCTGAAGGTGTTCCGACGCAACGGCCTCGGCATGTTTCCGAAAACCGTAAAGGAAGTAATTACATATTCTAATCCAAACCCGCCACCGGTTCATATGTCACTCCGCAATAAAAAAGGTAACAAGCGTTAAACTTCCACTCGTAACGGTAAAACTACGGCCCTGAGAAAAAAAAACCAAAGTGAACGGGTCTTGAGAAAAAAATCGCGTACTTATTTTTAATATTCAAAAATATCCACCTTTGATATTCTAATACAGCCCCTAAAACCACATGCGAGAGACGCTATTCCTTTCCTCATTCGTGTGTCAGTTTTAAATTTATGCACGCATTTGCATAATGTGCATAGCCCCTAAATTTTATTGAATAAAAAAATAGGATGGGTAGACTTTTTTGCATAAATTCTTACAAAGGAAACGGGTTAGCGCATTCAGGAAGTAAACGTCGTGGATCCGCTTGCATCGCGGGTTAAGAATCAAAGATCAACTGCGACAAAAATACGATTTTAAACCTTACAATAAAAACATAACCCACAAAATCGATATTTTTCTAAAAGTTCAATACGCCCTTTCAAACATCGACCCCCCGCGACACACAATAAGCCAAAATGTACCTGACTATAATTTATGCGAGAATATTAAGAGAAATGTACCTGCCCTTTTTGAATATTAAGTGCAACCTAACCCCTGACATTATTCAATAGGGTTAAGATACTATTTGAATGGGAATAATATAAAAAAATGCAAATAAACTGTCCCCACATTACGAGGGTTACAGCTTACAGGTATAGAAAAAAAATCGCAACCGTAACAGAAAGTACCCCATTTAATTGTTTGGACGGCGAGCGGAATAAACACGGTTCTTGCTGCGTCGCACTTGTCACCTTGCATTTAATTTGGGCTCGGGTGTTTCTTGCGAGGGGTCACAGATAGCTCTTCTTTAATAGAGTTTTTTATAACGTTTTGTATGCAAAGATTTATTATTCTATATCGGGATGCGTGAGAATGCTCCGGAGATAATCGAATTTGCCTACGACGCATCGCCCTAACCCTTTGGATGGATCGAACGTTTCATGGGAAGATGTGAATATTCAAACAAGGTGTCATCTTTGTGAATATCGATTGCCGTTGAGTCTTTCATGAGCATGGGAATTGATACAGAGAAAAGGACGAGCTACGGTTTTTGCATAATCTATTGGAGCTTCTTTGTTAGGCACTAACGGATTTTTTCAATAAAGGGTTAGACGTCGTTAAAAAATTGGAACCGTTAGATTTTTTCAAAACCAACGACTTCTGTCCAGCTTTGTTTTTTGTCCATGGGACAGTGTTTTGTGTCTTTTGGCCTAACTGTTCCGTTTGTACGACAAGTGTCGAACAAAAGAATTTATTTAAATTATAATGACAAATTAATGCAAATAAATTTGTGTAACATTAAATATTAATAAAATGTAAGCCGCGGGCGCGAGGCTCATTCAAAGTCAAACACTTAGAAGCTAATAGCAGTGATTGTGGCTTTATTGACTCTTAATTATTTCAATACGAATATATTATACAGGGTTTTCTTAAGTAATTTTTACTAAGTAAGCTGAAGAGATGGACATAAACTTATATATACTGATAACCTTACTCAAAAAGAGTTCTTTGTTTACATTTTTTTCACATTCGTCCTTTACACGCCATATATTTACATAATATGTTTATGAGTGAAAGTTAGTTGCAGTCATATACACTAATAGAAACTTATTAATAAATAAATACATATATATTATGTGTAATACAAAAATACATGTTTTACATTAAAATTTTACCAACCAATACAAAATGAACAAATATTGTCAAACAATCTAAAATTTTACTGCAGAAACATAAAACCTCTCTACCCCCATTAAAAATACCAAACTAGAGTAATGTCATTTTTTTATAAAGTCGGCTTTTTATGATATTTGTACCGAACGTCCAAAACAAATAATTTAATGGTTGCCTGGACAGTGGGTAGTGCCGGGGATGTGACGCAATGGAACAAAGGGTTAACTTAGCAAAAAGTGTAACAGTAACATTTTAATAGAGCAGTGTATACAGGGTGCTTAAAATATTCATTTTTTCATATGGTAAATGATTAATGAAGATATTTAAATTCTATTAGCATAGTTGTAATTGTAGGTTGACGCTCGTGTTTAAATACCGTAATTTGAAATATGAATAGATATCACATAATTTATGAATAAATTTGATTATTAATACTTAAATAGTTATGCATACTATATTTAGTCAATAATCATTTTATAAATATGCAAAGGTGTTTTAGATAACCTATTTGTCTTTTACCTAAGTGGAATTTTAAAATTCTTTATACGATAAAATGTAGAGCAGTAGAGTGCTTTTTAGTTCTAATTGAGTGTTAATAAATATTGGAAAAACTAATTTATATATTTATAAGTAGTGATTATTTTTGAACCGATATATATTGAAGCCATTCACAAGAAAACTTCATTGAGTATCGGTACATATGTATAACATAATATAATGTTTAATTACAAAGAATGTCAAACTTACTAAATATGAACATTTTTAGAATTATGACTGGATATTTATTATTAAACTTTTTTTATCTATATTTTTAAAAAGTTTGTAGTTTCGTATACATCATACTCTCATATTAAATTATTTAAATTATGTACGTATATTATCATTTCATACATATTTTACCTACCATTATATAAAAAATAGAAAATTATAATTTTGAACTTTATGCGGCGTGTAACCAGTATTTTTAAATTTATCTAATTATCACATAAAATTCTTAAAATACTTACTTAAGATAATTGTCATTAAAATATTTTGACAATATTCGTTTTAATATTATGAATGAATATTTTAACTTGACTTATAACTATTGTGGGGTAAATACATTAACTCACTGGCACATGTTATTATATATCAGGACTACGTAAGTAAATCCGCGGGCGATCTCTTGTTAATATAACATTCAAATAGCAGGCACGCTGAGTTTACGACATTTTTTCATAGGTCCGGCTTTCAGCAGCTCATAAAGAAATCGTCAGCAAACAGCGTAACGCTTGCGTTTTTTGACCCAATAAAAACGACATATTGTCCTGTTGAAGGGTTGAAATTTATGCAAATTACTTATAAACAAATTGCCTCTGTTCACTACCTTCTACTTGCTGTAGGAATATTTTTTTGAATTCTTTTAGTATAGCTTTTTTGCTGCTTCGAAACAAAATATTTTATTTGTTTTGGAAAGTACGGTTATTTTATGTGACGAATGTTTACAGATGTAACCAATTTTGTAAAGAGAGGTGTCTTATATAGTTGCTTTATGTGCTAGTTATATGGTGACCATTTAAATTAAAAAAAACTTTGAAAGTTAGCGTTAACACTAATTTCAAGATTGTGGTCTGACTCAATCTCTTTCCAATCGGCTACTTATCAGTATGTCATTATTATTATTTTATTAATAATATTTTTGCACAAAAATTAATATTTTAAATGTATATTTTGTTAATATTTACATTTGATTTTATACTTAAATTATTAATATAGAATTTAAATAAACTTCAAAACATGTGGCACCATCTATGATGATTAAGACGGATTAAACAATGATGGAATGAGTCAATATATAGATATGATAAAATTCTAATTGGTTCAAAACTGTAGAAACATTAAGTCTTTTTTGGAAATTCTTGTTAAAATAGTTATTATTAACGATACAAAGACCAAATCTATAGCTTAGAATTTTTGTTTATCTGTTAGTTTGTCTGTCATGAGAAAACCACTAAACTAATTTTTATGAAATTTGGTATGTTGATAGATGGTTCGGTTTAACTTATAGTATGCTACATACACATATTTTACTGCAGGAAAATATCAATAAGAAGTCTACACTAAAAGCGTTAAAACGATCTAGCGACGAACCCGAGCGGAGTGAGAGCGATTTGTAGTTGAACTTATAAATAATATGCAAACATTAACATGGAACCCTTTCATGTAAAATATAAAAAAAACAAAAATACAAAATAAAAACAAAATATCATTGACTGTCAACATCGTATCGACATTATAAATACCACTGTAATTGGTACGATAATAAAACGGTGCCCGTTCAAAAGTTAATTTTAAATACAAGATATTTTTTTTTAAATATGATGCAGTTAGAGCTTTTATTTTAAGCTTTTAATGATATCTATCAATGGGAAAAAACCATGCGACAATACGAGATACCATCAGCCGGGGAACATAAACCCGCGGAGTAACTGCACTCGCGTCCCTTACTTTGCCATATACATGTCAAAATTTAATTGAATCCAAGCTTAAATATGTTTCTTAACGAGATCTCTGTTATCTGTTATGCGATTACTGCGCTAGAGATGATGCGTATGGAGCATCCAGGTACTGGTTTTATTTTTTTATTCGCCTGCCAGTGACCTAGGGTAGAGCCTTAGAAGTAATATTTCCTATACGATTTTATAAGCACTTACTAATCTAAAGTTTTATTATTTTAGAAAGCTTTGCCACTTTTATTATTAGTAAAAATACGTGGTTTAATAATTATATCAATGTAATCATGGAGATAGTTCATAAGTCGAAGAGTGCGTCAGTTTTTTTATAGGTTAAGAAAGTGATTCGTGAGTCATTCATATTTTAGCGTGAAAAAGTATGGTGTAATTATGGTTTGAGCGAAGTGAGGTCCCGCCCTCTACCTGCACCACTAGTATTTATTATAAATAAAGTTGACGTGCTTGAAATTGTTCTCAATGTTTTCTTATAAGACTATTTTTTTTGCTTATAAGTGTACAAATTAATTCATTGTAAACTGTTTTAACTTTTTTCTAAGGGATACTTATAAGAGGGTATCACTCCATTTTATCTTCTTACCAAAAACATGATTATATTACTAACATAACAATAACTATACATTTAATAAAATCCTAAATGTGTCGAATATGTATATTAAATATTTGTTCTAAAATCTTATTGAAATATTCATTATTGTCTCTACAAAGAGCAAATTTATGGTTTTAAGAATTTTTGTCTGTCTGACTGTCTGTGATCTTATCACGAAAAAACCACTGCACTCATTTTTATGAAACTTTGTATGATGATAGCTGGTCACCACATAGGGTACTTTTCACTGCGGGAAAATATTACACCTCTGAGAAATGTATAGTAACTAAATATAAAATTACGATATTAATGGCTCTGATAAGGTAATAAAGTAAAGTTAAGTTATTTATTAACAAATTTTATTATAATCTGTTTCGACACTCTTTTCGACAGGCACTTCATACTAAATTTTGATATTTTACAAAAAAATCCACTTACTACCACTTCTCCCAATTAGCAAATACTTTATATTTATAAAATTACTGTTTAATGTATTCATTATTCAAAAACCATTAATTGTTACCCATTGAGCTTTCATAAGCGTAATTTAATTTAATTTTACGAATACATCAGATCGTTCCACACACATTGAATTATATCACATGTCATATTTTTATAACTAACATTATCATAATTATTATGACAGAATTTCGACGTATTTGATTACATGCCAATAAAATCCTTGCATTAAATTATAAATACAAAAATATATTTATAAGATTTTGACTACTTCATTTTTCAGTGGGTCAAGTATAGTGATATATTACTAAAAGATACGGTATAGTTATAAAAAGTATCTTTTGCTATTTTTTATGATTTAAAATTATCATATAAAAAAATATATTAGTCCCGCTGAGTTTCTTTCGCCAGTTCTTCTCAGGTCAGTAGTTTCTTCCTTCCGAACTGGTAGTAGACTCATGACGTTCAGTAAAAAATTGTAATAATTTCATGCTGAATAAAATATTTTGAATTTGAATATATTTAATCATTATAAGTTATGCAAACAAGTAGTCTTTTTTCCATAGCTCTTACAAATTTTTGTTGTTAGCTAGAATAACTGTAAATACTTATTAGAATATGATTAATGTTTACTTTTATACATAGACATCTTCTTTATAAGAAATATATGGATGTGATATACATGGTATCGGTATTGGTGTTTGTATACACAAATATATTCTATTTATAGAGAGCACTCTCTTCTGTCATACCATGACAGTATTTTAGCATTTATCTGCCAGAATAATTATATTTCTAATTCAAAAGCAGTAAGCAAGCAACATTAATGTTGCTTCGTTTTCATTGAATTTTACGATACTATATTGTGATGTACATTGTGTAAGGATGTACAATACGAGTACAATACTAATACTTTTCAAGCCTTACTAAGTTCGTACCATCTACTTTTAGGATACTCTCCTAGTGAAGTGCCAGTGAAAGATACCTCTTCGCCTTCATAACAAAAAACTCAACGATATTTATATCCGGAAAGGCAAAATAAAAGAACAGGCAAAATTGTGGTCCAAACAGGTCCCGAACACTAGCCTGGACCGAAAACGAACAAATAACGCGCCCGATAACAACACTCGGGAATCGATTTGGAGAGTAACCATTTAATTATTTTATCGATAATCTCGCATCGGTTGGGAAAAAAGAAGAGTGGTGGGTAATCGTCGCTTAACCGACGCCCGGTAGCCGGCGGCGGTCGCTTTTCGATTTTATCGTCTCAAGTCTTCGTACGTATTATATGTAACGTATCCCTCGCGGCCATTCACTGTTCTTGCAACTTTAATTATCGAACCACGTAATTATTTCGCACGCTTTATTAGACCGCCATTCCCGTTTAGGGTATAGAAGCATTCCGAAATTATAGAAATTTATTTTAACCAAATTTAGCTATATTATGGGTACGAGTAGGAATGTCAAGTTGCTTTTATCGCTTCCGTCCGCCGCTGTTTGTACTAGAAGTTCTAATACTCGTTGTATCAGCAAAGTGTTTGTATGTACGTCATTAATTAAGCGTGTTTGAAATTAGTTTATAATTACCAGATAATTGGGAACTATGACTTCAACAAGACCTTGTTATTAGCAGAGATCAAGTAACTTTGGATATGATGAACCAATTGATGTACAAAAATCATTATATTTACGTCCGATTCCTAAGCTCAATATATCAGTCGTGATTAAGATACTGTCGAATTTTAAATTAATAATTAGAGGATATTTGAATTTTTACAGCATTGTTCTCGTAAATAAAATTAATTGATCAAAGACATTACGGGCAACAAGTAGGTCATAAATATTATATATCATAATACATATTAACTTGTAATGCCTGTGACTCGTTTACGCCGAGTCAGTAATTCTTTTTATGGACAATGTATACGCTTATACAACAGGATCCCAGAAAACGTTCAAAAAGCTCCTATTGCCAAATTTAAAAAAATTGTGAAAGAACGTTTGTGTAGTAAAGGATATTATTCGATTAACGATTTTTTAGAAGACAGTACGCCCTGGGAATGATGTGATCGCCTCCAGGCTATTTCAACCAATAGAATTATTGTTCATTTCGATTTCCATTTAAAAAAATATTAAAACAGACAAAAAAAAAATTAGTCCCGCTGAGTTTCTTTCGCCAGTTCTTCTCAGGTCAGTGGCTTCTTCTTTCCGAACTGGTAGTAGACTCATGACGTTCAGTAAAAAATTGTAATAATTTTATGCTGAATAAAATATTTTGAATTTGAATTTGAATTTTGAATAACAGAGGTGTTTGTTAGATATTAAGCTTATGGATATTAAAAAATTTGCCATATCTATATCAGTCTTTCCGTTCAGTTTCTCTGTAAAGCTACTCAACTTTTTACACTCGTGCTACATATTTTTAATAGATATGATCTTTTGTATTTTAATTTTACACAATCTACACACGTACCTAGTAGACACTTTTTATTGTGCCGGAGCAATTTGTCACAAAAAACATACATACATACAATAATAACAATATTATTACCTTTTCTTAATATTTCGTTTTCTTATTGGAAAGTAAGTAAAAGTAAGCATGCAAGCAGCATAATGATATAGATATTGAATGATATTTCATCAAAATTCGTATTCTAATTTAACTTGAGATAAAAATTCTAATATGTTTATTAGTTTTTCATTTATATCAAGTACCATTAGGCTCATTATGAGTAAAAAATCACAAGAAAAGGTAGCTAAAATGATTATAGCAAGTTCTTAGAAGCCACCGACCGCGACAAATATATTTACATACGCGAGAGTGTAGGAAATAATTAAAACTAATTACGTACTTATGAGATTAATTAGAAAAATGCTGGGCCATTCATTATAACAAGTATATAAATGCCATTTATCTTCGCAACGAAAATGTTGAGGGCTTCTAATAGGCATCTATTAGCTTCGGTTAAAACTGGAAACTTGAAAAAATGAGCAAGTGTGATTATACTCTAGTAAATTAGAATTCCACACATTCTTGTTAGATTTATTTAATTTATTTATACAGGTATAAACTTTTCATTAGCTTTGTAACGGTAGAAATATTACTTAGGACCAAATTTTTGAAGAATAATTTTAAAAAAATCATTGTGGCATTATAGAGACTAGTCCCATGAGGCTGATCAACCTTATGGGATCAGGCTCTTTAGTGTACCCTAAAACGTACTGTTTAGTAATTCTAATATATTACATACCGCAGGTCACGAGTTAATAGTGGGTAGGTTAGTACTTTTTGTGTATTAAATGTAACCCATCGGCATTTCATTCACATTGTCGAAAAGCGAAGTCCACCGTACTTGTAATAGACTCTTACTTGATATTAACAAAAGAATTTATTTAAAGATTTTAACACAAATACAAAAATCAGTTTAATTATAAGCATTAAGTCTTACTATTTATGGTACAAAAAATAAATATTCCTTCATTCTTAATTGTACGAGACCACCCGAGAAATAGGCTTTTTAAATACAATATAATCGTCTTAACTGCCTAATATTATGATGAAGTAAGAGAAAGTTAGATGTCCAACTGCTTTAGTGGAAAGTCAGTGAAATATTGTAACATGTTATGTGTTAAATATAACGGTTTGAATAAATAAAAGCAGTTCAAACATGTATTAAGATTTAAGATAAGTATATACATTTTTTTATAAATTCTTTTTGAAGCACCATAATAGTACAGTCATATATACCTACTATTTATTTATATATTTGTGTCAAAATTAGGAAGCTAATATGATAGAACAGTCAACGTACTATATACGATTTAATGGAAATAGAATATCAAATAAAAATAAATGTAATTAACCGTGTGGACTATAATATCAGATGTTATAGTCAACATAGAGATATATAATATTAGAGGTTATTAACCCAATTACAACTAAATTTTTACTTTAAAAAATTCGAGCCACATCTCAGTCATTACTTATATTTTTTTATGAACTAGGTATTGCTCTATGAAATATAAACTATATTATATTCATAAAAAAACTACGTAATAAATAAAATAAAGCAAACATTGAAAAAAATTATATACTTTCCAAAATGAAATAAGTGATTGATTACATCATTCTCTGATTGCACGTCCAACACAACCATCTGCCTACACCTCTGTATAAAAACAATAATAATAATAATGTTGACTCGACGATCCTTGTCCCGTCGCGTTGGTCGTTTCGGCGAACGGTCTTATAGCGAAGAGTCTCGACAAACATCTTAAAAGACTCTCGCTAGATGGCTGGATTAAGGGTCGGATGCAGAAGGCGGTACTTCTGGACACGGCGCGCATTGTCAGGAGGTTCGTCTCTCTGCAGCCCTAACCACCGGTAGCCTGGGCCCTGCCCCGCTGCCGGCGGCACCCTAGGTTAGGTTTTTTATAATGTATTTATATTTTGTAAATTCTGTAATGTATTTTACTTTTGATATAACTTTATTGTAAAAAACCTAGCTTAAGAAATCAAATTAATAAAGGAAATAATAATCAAACAAAATCACTTTAATTTATTACAAATAAACAAAAAAACGACCGACATTCCTTAATTTAGGAAAAAAGGCGACACATGCGCCCGCGCACCGACGTCTTAATTGTGTTGGTGATAACTATGCCACGTGATTTATAAACCCTAAACGTATTAAGCCTTTTGTCGGCATTCGCCTTATCGGCCGCTTAGAAGCAGCTTCCGTCCAATATTTTTATTTTACTTTGTTTATTTACATGCAAAATGCAACGACGATCCTTAAATGGTCCAAATTTTATGTCGATCGAATGGTCCATAAAATCTCGGGGACTCTTTATTATTGTTGTACGCGTGATTTGTATGTGAGAATGATTTTTATCGCGAAATTAACGTTTTAAGATGAAGAATATAACCAGATGTATTTATCTCTAGGTACTTTTAGCCGATGCTTGGGAGTTCAATTATAAAACATACTCATATTTTATTTGTATGGTAGTGGATTTTATTTTAAATTACATCGTACATTATTATTACTTTTAGGTCAGTGATTTTAAAATCAATTTCCTTATAAAACTTACTACAGGTAAATTTAATAATAATTATTAAATACAATGTGGATGTTTCAAAGCCACAGATCGACGCGTGGGAGTCAGAATCTGAAATGTGGTTTGCAAAAAATAAAATATTTTATAGCTGTTCTTAGAATTATAACAATAATAATAAATAGTAATAATACAATATTCGCCATACCTATTACATAAAAAAGATATCGTAAATAAGCAAATTATTCTTTCCGAACTGGTAGTAGACTCATGACGTTCAGTAAAAAATTTTAATAATTTTATGCTGAATAAAATATTTTGAATTTGAATTTGAATTACGTAAAATTCTGTAAAAAAATATTTTCATAGGGTTCCTATACATCGAATATGCTACTCATATGTTACCTTTGTGCGTTTGCGTTACCCTTAACATCTTATGAAGTTTTTAACAGAGAGAAAATCCAGGGCAGGAGAAGGCCTGGTAGAAGAAGAATTTCTTGGTTGCGAAATCTGCGTGAATGGTACGGAAAAAGTACTAGATCGCTCTTCCGTGCGGCGGTGTCCAAATTGCAAACAGCCGCAATGATTGCCAACCTTCGAAAGGAGACGGCACCATAAGAAGAAGAAGAAGTTTTTAAGAGCATATAATATATGAAATGTTACTACTGCCAATTTTAATATTTGAATTAACTTTTTGACAAAATTCATGTTGAAGTTATGATACAGACACTATCCCAAATGAAAATGTAAAAAGTAGCTTAGTATCTTTCAGCCTTGCAATAGCTTTAACAGCTTTTTACATAAATTTTATTACCACATACGGAACCACCAATGCGTGACTGCCACTCGTCACCAATTTTTTGTGACTCAGCTTCCACCGGTCGCTATCAAATATCCTACACATCTTCAAAGGATTGAGAGGAATAAGAGCGTGTGAGACACGGGTGATGAATTGACATGTTCGGAGGCCATTAGGGCCAGATAAGACGCATTTAACTGAAAACGCCGCTACGCCTTCGCTCGCCCGCCGCCAGGATAGTCTAAAGGGTGATTTATATTTTTAAATTCGTGTTTATAATAATATTAAAAATGAAGTAGTATTCGCTGCTGTGCTTATCAGTTGATTAGCCTTTTAACAACAGAAAACATTCAAAAAAAAATCATTATCCTTAAAATTAATGTAATTATTTATGTTCATTAATTTGTTTATATAAGATTCTTACTTAGTTTTAATTTTTTTTAATTTTATGTATTCATTTGTAAAGCAAAAATCAGTTAAGAGTCGACTCTATTAAGAAGAAGATGAAAATGATTTGAAACGATATAACGTGTTGTTAAATTATATTTAAAAGCAAGAAATTACATCTCAATACAATTAGATAATTTTTGAGAAGGAAGAATTTAGTGAAACCTAGAATTTAGTTAAATATAGAGTGAAAAAAAACTAAGTAACTACCAAATACAATATTTTGCTAAAAAGGTATAGGATTTGATTGAACATGTTATATTTGCAATATCATAAAATATAAATAACACTTATTAAGAATAGCAATCGAATGTAGAACTACTTACTTTTTAAGATGTAGCTTAATTGAAGAATAAACTATGTATAATCATAAACACATAAACAAGTCAGTTTGTAAGTAAAAAGAAAACAATTAATCAAAGTTACATGTTTTCGATCAGCCTGTAGACGTGTCGATGGCGCAGTTTATGGGCGCAGCTCCCGGTAGCCGGTTAATGAGAGCGGTTCTGACCCCGTGCACGGTGTTTTAATAACATTTTTATTTGTTGTAAATAAATTTAATTGATATTCTACCTTGGTATTTTATAATTTGAAAACACGTTTGGTTCAGTTTGTAGTGCCTATTTGTTGTGCTAGCAGTCGCGGGTTTGAGTCCTGCTGGGGGCATTAATTTGTATCACACAAATGTTCTGTGTGCGTACAGATCTACACGTATATTTATAATAAGTATGTATTTAAAGTTCTATATATGTAATGTATCAACAATCTGGTGTCCATAACACAAGCCTTGTACCATGGAACTAGGTGGTGTTGTTAAAGTTTCAAAAACATTTTATAATAACTTTATGTATTAATGCAATTTAAATATTTTGGTGGTAAGTGACTTACCCTCGCTTCTTGCATGCTTAAGCATGTACTCGTAATTAGTGTAAGTAGTCACGTCATCTAAATTATGTATAGGTACTATCTAAATAGTAGTACGAGTAAATAACTTAGGAAAAGCTAAATTTTGGATTATTCAAAAATTGATCGAATATAATTTATATCTCCATTTTCTCTTCATTTTCATTTTTTTAATGTTAAGGAGCTTTAGACGAGCTATATCTATTAAAAAAAATTAAAAAGTTTATAAACTTTTAAAAAATATCAATAACAATATAGTCGATTTTTGACCACTACATTTTTGCTTTTTAAATAATATTATCTATTGTACTAATTTGTTCTGATATTTTGGATCTAAAATAAGCGGGATACAATATCGTTTTCTTATTGGAGTTCTAATCAAATTCAATCAGCCATTGTTGTCACCAAGATTCATAATAATACTTTGCAAGTATTCACGTAATTATAAATAGAATTATAAATATAAGTAATGTTGGAAGAAAATTACACATTTAGGTTTTATGGCATGAGTATGTTATTCTCTTTTACTTTTTAATTCTTAATCATATCGAAATCATCATCGAAAGAACAAATCAATTTGGATCCAATTTTAGAAAAAGGAGTTCTAAAAACGTGTTACTGATAATATACAATTATAGTAAAGTTACCAGCAATAAATACGAATATACAACGAATTAGAATATTATTTATTGCAAAATATATTATAGAAATCAGTCACCGGACCAGGTCTCTTGTAATAAGAAGAGGCGATGAGACAAGGTTTAAAAAGTTTATAAAACTTCCATCTCGCGGACCGAGGGTTCACGACGAAAAAATATCAACGGACGCGTGAGTTTCATTGGGAGAGTTTATATAGGTCAAAAAGCTCCAGACATTTTTTTGTACCATATTTTTCGTGTTTTTTTTAACTATAGCATATTAAGTACTACAACTGGACTTTCAAAAAGCTTTAGCTTAATCTTGGTATATGAAATTTGCGTATGAATTGAATCTCGAAACAATTCTTATAAAAAAGTATAATAAGCTATAATACACATAGTTAATGGCATATATAAAAAAAAACCTATTTACCCATTAAATTATATAGATAGTGTCGTAACTTCACTTAGGGAAATCTTAATCAGTATTGGAAAGCATTTCGGTGTGTAGAGTGTAGTGTGATATCCTTATCTGCGATAGCAAGCACGCTGCGCCCGCGTCTAATTAACTTGTTCATTAAGTGTGGGCCTTTTGTGCTATACCAAGGGATTTAGTTATCAGAATAAAGAAAAAATATTAAAAAGTTATACATTATATTATGTGAAATGTGAACGAATGATGGATAAATGATTAAGAGGGTAGAATATATATGTGTATATGTATGTATGTAGGTATGTATGTAGGTATGTATGTATATAATATGTAGCCTATACTATTGGGCATGAGCCCCCCTTTACTTCGAAGGGGATCAGGCTACCAAGGCCAGGTATGGCTTGGTGGACTTCACATCACATTCAAAAACTTGCTAGATCGTTAAGGGAAAATACTTAAAATATAAAATTATGAATTATTTTACTATATCATAATGGCTAAATAACAACTGTTATTTTTAAGTTAAATATATATTCTATTATAATAAATTTTCCTAAGCCTGAATTCAACGTTATTAATCAGCTATGTCATCACTGCACTTTATCTTCAAACTCACAGAAAATCACAAGAAACAATAAGTAGGGCAATGCCTTGAAACGTTATCATTAGTGACTTTGAACAGTCAGAAGCCGCGGTCACTCCCACGGAAGCAGATAACTATATCGTATTAGAATTTAAAGTACTCGATATATATTTTGGAAACATCACCACAATTTTTAAAAGGTACCTATATCAATATATATTTCGTTTAATTTAAATAAGTTATAGTGAAAAGCTCGTATCCTAAAGTGTTTGATATGTTTTCAATAATTCTTATGAAAGCTACGATTCCAAGTCGAAAATCATTAATTAGTATTCGATATATTTTATTTTATACGGTGAATTTTCTGAGTGTGCCTTCACTGAATGCTCTTTGTCAAAGTTCAAAAAGCTCTTCCTTCTCTTAAGAAAGAATTTGCTTAATTGAGAAAATCTGGAAGTTAAAGAAAGAAGTTAGCGACACTAAAACTTGTTAAAATTTGTAATAAAAGATACATTTTTTAATAACATATACATGCTAATAAAATTTAAGTCACCATCAAAATATAAAATTTAGGAAGTATACAGTTTAATCCGTTCTTAAATAGAAAGAACGTGGTATATAATTGATGTAATAAATTATACCGCAAGGCCTTTACGGATTATTGATGTGGTTTTTTAACTTTCGAGTGTGAATTTCGTTCTGATTTTACCAAAGCCTAAGCATCTAATCTGTTTTTTTTTTCAATTTATATCTTTTTCTAGTTCATGTATAGGGATTAAACTCATACAAGAATTTTGGCCTTTTATTACATAATTTAACTTAAGGTTTTATGGGAAAAATATAAAAACAACTTTTAAATACTTTACAGCAATTATGGTTGCGGGAGGGTTTCTACCGAAACGTCGAAAAATCAATATAACCAAAAATCTAAATAAATCCGCAAAAAACAGAAAACATTGTATTCTTTAATACGTCGAACATTCCAGTATATCTTAGGCGGAATAAGTATAAAAAATATTCTAAATAGAATTTATTTTAGAAAAAATTCTTTTCATTGAATCAAATATAAGATAAACCAGAGATTATCTTTCTTAAATGATCCCTCGCAGAAATAAAACTTTCCGATATAAACTTTGCAAGTGTTGTTAGACTAAGAACTTATCAGTGGATTACACTTGATTCTTATTTATGTCACATGTTTATCTCACAACATAGGTAGATAAAACTTAGCAATATCTTCCTTAATATTTTGCAATCTATTTCTTGTTAATGCTAACTCTAATACTATGCTATATTATGGTAGTACAGTACCATTATATTACCATTTGACGACCTACTGCTAGGCACGGGTTCAACTCAATACGAAGTTTTTAATACGAGGGGAATCAGGTCTTAGTCCTCGCTGGCCAAGTGCAAGTGTTAAATCAAATCAAGTTAGAAATGATTCATGCACATAAAAATATTCTGATACCTCTGGGTGTGAGACCCGGATTTGAACCCGCATCACTCGTTATCCAAGCGAGCGTTACCACTGAGCTACCACTGCCTCACTTTGCTATTATTCTTATTAGATAGGTTTCTCACGTTTAAGATAAAAACAGCTATAATTGTAAAAGCTGAAGGACGAACTAATAAGACAATAAAGGGAATTAATTTAAAATATTTATATTGGCATTTATCAAGACGTCAATAAATAAGGCCCTCGTCAGCTTTATCTCACATGAGAACAGTCAGATCAAACTCCGGTAGCTTAATTTATTCCGTGTCGTCGTAACATTGGGACAAAAAGGACAAATCAATTCTGAACGTATGAATACACTTATCAGGTAAAAGAGCCGACTTTTCGTTTGGTGATGCATTAAAAAGTAATTATATTTCAATGTACGGTGTAAATTGTGCTACCTGTTTTGGATATATTGAATATTTATTTTTATCGAATAAGATTGGTAGAGCTGCTCATTTCTGATGATGCAACTTCGATACTGAAGTTTAATATGAGGTTATGCTGAGTTTTATACTGAACTCTACATTGTGTTATTAGATATAGGTAGCTAGAATTTAAAGTATGAGCTATGGATTTCTATCCATAATTTCTGAAATAACCGATTTTAGAATGATTTAATATTTCAAATGTATGTAAATACCATAAAAGTGAAATTATTAACAAAACTTTCAATCGTAAAGAGATGTTTGCAAGCATTTATTTACTTTCTCACGTAATCATCAAAAAGGACTATCGATCAGGGCCTCATCGGGGCCTGTAGTCTGCACAGTCGTGCATCAGGCGTGGAATCGGTCACGAGCCCGATAGAGTCGCCTCGCTACTTCGTAATTAGTACCTGTTCATAATGATTTCTGCGAACGAGATTATTTTGGGACTTGCTTTGTTTAGATGTGTTTTTTGTTTTTTTACACAACAAATAATAAACTCTTATTAATGTAACAAAGACAGTAGAAACCCAGTGGTAAGCGCTCTCTTGGAAAACCGAGTGAAACAGGTTCTAATCCCGGGTCTTGCAACTTAGATATTTTGCTGAGCAAATCATTTCCAACATGATAAGCACATGGCTTACGGTAAAGAAAAACATCGTGTCCGAAATCTGTATGTCTAACCTAACCTAGCAAGTTTTTAAAACCTATGTGGTCATACTATGTCAGTGTCGTATCCTTTATCTGAAGGAATTCCCGTACCCAGCTGCAGTCGGACGTTAAAACTGAAGAATACAATTACAATTCTTAAATAAACTGATTAAAAGTATTACATTAATACTATATTTTTATGAGGAACTTAATCAGTTACTTACCAGTACTATATGTTACAATACCTCAAGTAGGCAATTATACGATACAGTAGATAATAAAAAGTAAAATCCAATACAGCATTAGTTCTCTCAATACACGTGTCCAATAAAATATCAGAGTCTCTGCTTAAGAACTCTACCAAGTTAACTGAGCATATTATTATCGTAGTTTATTAATACCAGCTACTGTCACTTACAATGTTGTAGCAATATCCGATGTAGAGTTGAAGGAGTACGTTCAGTTGAAAATTAATTAAATATATTTTTTTATTCTCGCGATTTAACTCAACAAATGTTCATGGAATTCCTGGGTACAAATTTATTGCTTATGCTTAGTTTTTCTTTTTAAGTTGAAGTTGTACTTTAGTATTTCTTTTTTATTTTTTTATAACACTTACTAGTTTTATATTTATATTTTTCGAAGAAATGTTAGTATTGCTGTATAAGTATCCATTACATATCTATAGAAGTACTACAAACACAGTTTAGTTTTTTTTTTATTTATTGCAATCTAATCGGCTAAAGCAGGCATTAACCAGTTTAAATTCATATGTTAAGTTATTACTTGTCACGATCATTAAAAAGTCATCGTGATTTATGTTTAATAAAAAAGTAAAAGCTGGGCGCTAAATTTTTTAAATTCTTTTATTGCTTACATATCTATTAGGTCAGCTGAGCTCTCTAGTCGTAAAGTACGTACTTAATAGCTGAAGTTACTTCGACTAACTGTACGTAATTAGTGTGGGGACGAAGATAATAAAACATTCCAATACTGAATCCCGTTTCTCGTTTAACCCAAGGTCAGTTTGGTAACAAGACAAACGCATTACCCGGTAGCCGTGGCCGATAGCGGGTTCGATTCTGCTTTTATCTATGCCTACGAGATGGGAGAGATAAGTGAATATGTGGGTGTCGGACTAAAAACACTTATGTGTTAACTGTTCTGATTCAACGTTTGTGACTATTTATACGTCAACCTCGTGTAGATAAATTGATTGTATAGTATCTAATAGAGAGCATTCGGTTGTTTTTTTAATATAAATGTAAAATATATTAAGTGCTTCTTGTTAATTATCATTAAAATATTTATTTTTCTTATATCTGTACTAAAAATAGATAAAAAGTTGAAGAAAATGTTAAAATTAAGATGTAATTTGAAAATAATATTATTCGTGTACTAACCCAATATGCCAAAAACCAAAAATATATAAGATTTTAAAATAGACCAAAATAATATTATACATTAATGGCAGAAAAATCATTTTAAATAGCCATAAGTAAAATACGAAGATCAAGAAATAATGCACATAATTAATTATATAAAATATGTAAAACATTTTTCGATTCAATTTGTTCTTATTCGCCGTTAAAATAAACGGAATAAAAAACGTATAATTTTTTTTAAAAAAAACAACACTTTCTGTATAATTAAAAAATACATGTATAAAAACTCTTTTTATTCAATTAGCTCTAGTTTGCTTATCTATGATCATAGTTTTCTCCTAGACAACTATCGAGTACCAGGGCGCCACGAGTGCGGAGGAGTTCGCATTGTCTCTGTCAATTGAATAACGTATAACTGCACGATCTTAATGAGAGTGGACAAACTGGTACGCCAGGTGCTCGATTTGTATGGACCTGACTTCTTTATATATTTTAACTTCATTGTTAACAAGCATCTCACCCTCGCTTTGCTTGGATTCAGGATCGGATTCCAAGTGAAAAACCAAAAATAAATCTATTCCACAGGAACTGTACATTTTTCTAGGATAAGCAGTGCAATACCAGACTAAAATCTATCTCTCCGTCAAATTGCACCCAAATTCGCTTAGCTGTTCTGATTTATTAATAAACATCTAAACTTTCAAATTTATAACATTAGTAAGATAAGATAGTGGGATAATGGAATATAATATGCTAAAAATATTATGAGATGTGTATTTATTGTTTTTATTAGAAAAAAATATAATATTTGATAAATTACTATTAAAAACAATCAACAATTACAAAAAAAAAAGTGAAAGTATATCCATACAAACCCTCCAGATCATATCCACATTATCTCATCCGCAGTAACACCGGCAGTCATAATGCCCTATAAGGCAGGTATCATTCGCCGAGTGAGCTCCTACCCGCACTGCACGCCTGGTAGCTGTACTTTATACTCTTTATTATTATTGTTATACGTTACGATTGCCACAAAGCCAGGTTTCTTCAACCATTATGGTAAATAAACTTCTGTTTAATAAAATAAATAAAAATAAATTTAAAATCTTGTAAATAATAAAAAAAAGAAACAATTGTATATATTCATAGAATTATAGATCCGTCTATATAATATATAATATAATATATATAAATATCACAGTGTCTGTCCGTGTGTAACATATTATACTCGCAAGTATTGTATTATGTAGTATGTAACTCAAAGTCTTAATCAGCTGATGTTAAAGACAAAAATATTTTAAATTAAAACTCTCTTTTCGGATATTTTCGCGGATTTATTTTGATTTTTAGTTTCCGGCGTTTCGAATGCTTTACAGCGATTGTTGAATAATTAATACTTTATTTAAGTATACGTTAACGTAAATTTATTCAAAACATATCTTCAATATATTTTTTTAATTATAAAGAATCCTCGACACGAGTCAGAATCACACTTGACCAATTTTTATTTCGTTTTCCAATGTACCAAATGTTGCCAGAACCTGAGCGTAGTATGGACTGATCACTAGTACTTATATAGTAGTAATTATCCACAAACAAGAACATTTATGTACAAAAAGGCAAGTAAGTTAAAAATTAACTTATAAAAATATGATATAAAGTAAGGTTTAGATTATAACCCATGTTTAGTTATTACAGAGGTTTACCACGAAGGGGCGGTACGCTACTGTGCCACGTTAACTCGATACGTGCCACCGGGCTTTTGAAACTGCCTATGATAGCAGCTTTAATGTCACTGAGATGTTATTATCATTCATCTTTAATCGATTATGTACTGTAAAATATTACATTTTACGAGATAAGTAATATTGGGTTATCAAAATAGTATAGGTTTGTATGTGTAGGCTTTGTTGCTCCGAAACGGTTTGAACGACTTTAAAGCGATTATTATAAGCAAATACTTTATTGTAATGAAAATGTTATTATAATAAGTGACTTTACAGTATCATTCATTAATCCGAACATCTTTTTCTTCAATTAATCCATCATTCATTTATTAAAAAATAATAAAAATAATAATCTTTATTTTAAAATCTAGTAAGAGAGTTTAGGCAAGAATTCACCAGACTGGAAATGCTATGTAATAATAATTATATTTTTTATAGAAGTTGGGAGACCAGTTCAAAGATAATCTACTTCACTCTTTACTTTACACTTTACTTACGCAGTCGAAACCAACTTAAAATATTGAAGTACTTTAATCGTTCGCTCTTATAATGACAAAAAATCTTGTAAATGTGGCAGAAATTCTCTACCTTCAAAAGTTAATTATCCTCTACATAAAACTTATCATAAGTACAACTCGAAGTTGATATGAGGTTGATTGCAACACCATCCTAAAAACAAAACTATGTAATTATAATATAAAATAATGTTATATGATAGTATAAAATAATAACCTTTAACCTTTAAATATTTCTTAGAAACGAGACCACAAATGGGAATCAAATTCATTACCTTCGGAATACAAGAGGCAAAAAAATGCAACTCAACCATATAGAGATAGGTGTAAACAAGGAAAGCGATATATCCGCTGATCGACGAAGCTTCAATTATGCTTAATTGCTTTTAATATCGGTTATTTTAATTCGCAATTACATTTGACCTTTAATTGAGGACGATACGAATATTTAAGAACCGTTACAACATGTTCTTGAACTTATCTGTGGGCAGAAATAACGTCCTATCTTCATACATGTGATAATGTAAATAACAATTTTATTTGAAATGTAATGTCCTTAAATATGTTCCAATATATAATTATTAATTAGTTACTGCTTTAGGCTTCCTTATTTTCTCCAAAATCGAGTAAACATGATACACATATTAACTTCGTATTTATTAAGTATTCTTCATAATACTAACGTTTTCCCGCAGATGTGCCCATAAATTTATTTTAATTAAATTTTTGAATGTGATTCTTAGATAAATAATCTATATTATAATGGAGTTTTATCAAAATCTGTTCAGTAGTTTTGTGTCATAGAGTAACTAACATATAACCGTCGTTTCATCGTCATATAATATAAGTAGGATAAGCTGTGATACACTGACAAGCAAACACGAAGTTACAATAATGGTTTATTTTACTATAGAATACATGCGGAACCCATAAATATATAAAAATCAATTATACCTTTGATTCTTTTGTACAAAAAAATTTAGAAAGCAAACGTTTAACGAGTCGTTCATGTCATTATTGTTATGCAATGTTAAAAGTGTAAAAAGATAAGTTAATTATAACTTTTAAAAGTATTACATTACAATTGTAAGTAAGTTATAATTTTAATAGTTAACGAATTCTCTATTCTATTCAGATTTTTTTTTTCCTTCCCACGCCTGGGGGTGGGCCTTGCTTCAATGCGAGGGGGATCAAGCCATAATCCTCAACGCTGGTCAAGTGCGGGTTGGGTCTCTCAAACATGCAGGTTCCTCTACGATGTTCTTTTACCATTATTAAATTGGGGCAAAATTTAATGTGCACAAGAAGAAAGTCGAATAACACTAGTAAATTCATACAGCTAAAAATAAATAATATTTGTTTACAAATATACAAGATTTTGAATCATTTTAAAGTAACACAAAAAATACCTTATGAATAAACATGATCGTAACATAATGTCAACGTATAATTTGAGCTGAATATATAAATATTAAGAAGCAACTAAACGGTTTTTTATTCAAATAAATCACCGATGTGGTTATTGAAAACATAGCACATTCATTTAAACAAGGAGATGTTATTTTTAGTTGTTTATTTTTAATAGGATTCCATTTTTTATTTATTACGGCTTGTTATTGAAGTTATTCTAGATGTGAATCAAACCTAGTATCTTTGGCTTAGTAGTCACTGACGATCTAGATGTGTTATTATTGGGCTTATACAATAAAAAAAAATATGTTGGGACATTATTACAACAGCGCCATCTACTTCCTTGGTAAGCTACGTTACGTGCTTGTGTTACGGATACCAGATAGTTGATATACTACACATATACATTTTAAATACATAAATATTATAAATATAAACACCCACTTTGACTGGAGTACTAACATTCATGCTCATCAAATGAATGCCCCCAGGGACTCGAACCCGGGACCGCTGGCGCAGCAAGTACAACTACCAACTGAGCCAAACGTGTCGTCTAAATACAATGTATTGAATAAACTAAGAAAACAAGTCTCTAAACAGAAAGTGAAAAAGTGAAATCGCGACGGCAAAAATACATAGCCTATAATTAAAGAGGTTCACATAAATATTGAGTTAAAATAAAATATAAATTGGGAGGTTACGACCATCTAACCACTGGAGGACCATGCCATAGTCCATCACGCTCTAGATTCGCTAGATTACCTTAGACATACAGGTTTCTACACTATATTTGTACTCACTGTAAGACTAGGACTAAGATGTGATAGTCATGTTCGAAATGATTCGTACATGAAAATTTCAGAGGTCCAAAACCCGGGATTTGAACCCGCTTCACTCTGTTTTCCGAGCGTGCGCAATACCACTGGGCTACCGGGCCTTGAATATAGTAATATATAAAATATTTATTTAAGAAATAAAGCAATATAAACATTCGTCAGTGATAGATCAAAGTCACAACGGGTCACGACTCGCCAATAACATTAAACCAATAACTTCATATAAATGTATGTAATTATATACAGCTTTGTGTGAGTCAATATCTTTTAATTAACACATTGAATAGTAATTTATTAATAAGTAAGAAAATTGTAAAGAACTCTTTTAAGAAAACTGAGAATTGAAATATTCGACACAGAAGGTTAAGAAAAGCTCTTTTGTTCTTAAAAAGAGTAAAATAATACGCGACATCAAACTTATTAATAAAACAAGCTTTGAGCTTTAGGAAACATAATAAAAACGTAAACATAACAAAAAGGAGTTTAGCTTTCTCGAGCTTTATAAATCTTTTAAAGTGCAAAATTTTACAAAACGATTAATTTGTAAGTAATAAAAACAAAATGTTCTCATTCTGACGATAGTGTTATAAATAAAACTGCTACAAGTCCAGTAGCAACGAGCTGTCTTAAGCCTCTATAGTACTTATCGAGAAAAAACAACTAAAGCATTTATATTCGATTCATGATCTTTGAACAGAATCAGCCTTTATCTCTCTCGCACACTCTCACTACTCATTCAAGTCTTTTGATCTTATTTTCGATATGAATGAAGGATGGACAATAAGCGCCGACGCATATGAAAATAATTCAAGACGTCTCGTGACTTGCACAATTGGTTTTTTCTATCATAGCTATCGTATTCAACTACAAGTGTGTAAGTATTATTTTGTAATGTCACGTGAGCTTTTATCACTTAGTCGTTTGTGTTGAAATATTACTTAACTAGGGTTAATCAAAGTAGTGTTTTATGTTTTAAGTAATCGGAATTAAGCATTACTTTTTATCAGAATTCTTATATAATGTACAACAAAAACTTGTACGTCTGTTTATCTGTAGAGCACTTTACCTGGTAAATTCTAGCATAAAAGTTTTTTTTTTATTTTGACAGTTTTGTTTTTAATTCACAAAAAAAAGAATAAAAAATATTTGTACATGTATTTATAATAATAAAAATTGTCCAAATAATTCTCTAACTTTTACTGACTTTACTTTGACATTCAATTAAGTTTTAATATTTGTCTTTATAATTTAATAAAATACTTGACCCATGATGTAGGTACATTTGTGAGTGGTGGTTTAAAGTTTTTCTTCTAGTAGCCTTGAAGTTAAGCAAAAAACACTACTTTTTATCATTTTCCACATCTAAACATATATAACAGGAGGTAAATAAGCCCTTTGTGCTATAAGATAGTTAACTTACTTTTTTCTCAGCTATAAAAAACGTTAGTGTTACTATTTACGACCCACACAGCGTAAAATACAGCCAAGTGGTATACAATTTAATTTTTTTTACTCTTAAAATAAAATCCACTTTCCACGCGAAACTAACATCAGAACTATGTAATTAGTTTATTGAAGCGTTTATACTTGCCTGTGATTAGAAATAATATGAGGGCGTTACGTATTTAATAACTCCGATATATGATTTCTTATACATATTTTTTTAAGATAACATTTTTTTGCTTATGTTTCGCTTTTTTCCTTACTGGCTTTCTTGATAAAGAATCTTTTTATCACTCAGATATTTGTTTGTATATCTGTTTTCGTTATAATGATTGCTAATATCTGAATTCATACCTATAGTTATTTTTAACGACCCACTGCTGGGTATGGGTCTCGCTTCAATAACCATAAGACTATAGTTCACCACGCTACTTCACGCTGATTCTTTCAAACATGCATTTTCTCACGACGTTTTTCTTCACAGTACATCAAGCAGTAATCATGTGGGAAATGATTGGACTATTTAAAAAATCAGAGGTGTATGACTCGGGATTTGAATCCGCTTAACGAATTTAGAAGAAAGCGAGGTAGCACAGGGCTATCACAGTCTTGTCTACACATTTTATCGTCCTATACCGACATATTATATCGTCAATTTAGATAAGTTTTTCTCAAACTTAACTTTAATACATTTATTATTACTATTTTTGGTAGTAAGAAAACGAAAAAAATACTAAATAACCTAGCTATATATTTAAATGTCTCTTTGTAAATAAATATACATATTTAATCTCATTTATTATTCTTTTATTTTTAAATTAAATAAAAATAATGTCATTTTTATATTTTGTCAAATACAATAACGTAGTTTACGATATCTTTAAAATGTCAAAGAAGCATGAATAAAATTTTCCATTTCTGTTAGAAATGTGTTCATAACTTAACGAAATCGAGGCCTCACCAAATGTACCCGGTTCTTCTAGCTGTAATGTTAATCAACCACTGACGTAACGCGATATAGCGGCGTACAATCTTAAGAAGGCTTTATATATTATTTATATACTACATTATATACACGAAAATTCTATACGTATACGTATTATATGTTGTTGTTATTATATGTACATATGTCAGTACATTGTACATAATATATAAAGTTGCAAGTCCTGTTTGATTATCTTTTAGTAATACACTGGACCTAACAAACAGATAATAATTAACGAAATTAATATAATATAAATAATGACAATGCTTTTAAAGAGAAAACTTAATATTCGGGTGTCATCAAATCTTTCAAGTAAATTCAAAAAATCGGGGCGCGAAGTTATAAAATGAGATTACTACCAAATCTTTTTTTTTTTTAAATAACAATAAATAGTTATTAAAAGGCATATTATAAGCTTTATATAGCGCTAGAACACCAGTGGACGCGTTTGGTCAATAATCAGAGAAGGCAATATAAGCGGCCTTAGAGGCCGTTGAATTGGCATGACATATTTTATTTATAAATTGACACTAACGGGTTGTAGCTAGCCAACACATTTCATTACGAACTTTGAAATATTTATACAAGTTGTCGATCGGGACTTTGCCTTTGCTCGTATCTGAGAAACACGATATGATAAGTATGTTATAATAGGTATCTTATGTTATGTATAGTAGATGTATGTTTAGGGATTTCGTTTTTAGGGTTCCTTGCTTAGAAGATTCGAATATCTAAGTAAGCTTTTCTGACTCTTCTGTCTGTCCTACTTTTAAAAGCTGTAAGTTTTTAACCGTAAATAGTTGAAAGTTTATCGGAATATGTAATAAAACGCTGTTTTATTTCAAAATATTAAAATGAATTTATTACTATTACTTATACAATTATATTTTATACAATGTGTTAACCGAACAATTAGTTTTTAGGAGTAGGTTACCAATACGAGCTTAATTATGCACAGACTAAAATTAAATTAAATTTTCATCTTTGTTTCGACTATTTTGATTTAAGGTTCCCCATATTTTAAATGCTTTACAGAAATCATGGTCTCGAGAGAGACTCAGTAGAATTAGTTCTATTTAAAACAATGCTGTTACCGCTTGACGCATTTGTATGGGTTTTGAATGAAAATTATAACATAGAACTGAAGTAGTGCGTTAGCTATATGTCTCCTAAATAGGCACCCAAGCGAAGCGAGGGTAAGCTACATACATATTATTACCAAAAGTACTGTAAGTAGCTTAAATATATCGTAAATTAAGCATTTTAAAATACCAAGCAGTTTGAATATGCAGTTAATTAAGAATATTTTAAGAAATCCAATTATATATTTTTACACTTATTCAGGCGGTATGCGTGTCCATCCCGCGAGTGCTTACACTCCCGCGATAACATTCCACTGTTGAAATCGACGCAGACCAGATTGTTTACGTTTGAGATACAGATAGCTAAATGTGTACGTGAAACGCAACTCACGATAGGCGAATTGTTGACATGCCTTTTAATAAATTCAAAGTTTAAAGAATATTATTAGTTTTAAATACAATATTTATTAAATATCTAAGAATGTTAAGCTATGATTTATGGAGAATGTATGTTTTTAAGCTTTATTGATAGAAAATACCTAAATAGAATCAATATTTTTGTAAATTTTTATAATATATTTCATAAAAAAGTAAAGGAATTAAAACGACTTATGCATTATGTATCTAACGACATATTCCTAATATTTTACCATTTAAAAAATTAGGATATAGATTTTAATAAATGTGAATTTATTATACTTCATTTAGCTATAAAAGTATGAATAAGATAACCCCTAAACTATACACGACGTAAACCCAACGTTTCTCATCTCAATTAATCTTTGGCTGGATATCACAGTGCCAAAACCACCTATCACACAAACTTTATTATAATTAAAAAAAAACATATAATATACTAGTAATGTCCACGCAAATCGCAGCTAAGTTAAGTTTCAATAACTTGCCATACTGGTCGCAAACATCAGCACCGGACGACCTTCCTTGGCGACAGGTCACTCGTATGGCGACTAATAGTGCTACTTGCGAAACTAACCTGCCGGCCACTATGTATACGGAACTCACTTGACTATAACACGCACATCGCTTTTATATACATAGCTTAAACTTATAAGTTAGAAAAACGGATGATACCATTTAACTTCTTGAGCCTACGCAAAATAACTAATCGTTACCTTATAGAGGCGTAAGAGGTCATTCTTTATAGTTATTAATCCTGAACAAATTACTTTTTATATGTATTTAATAACTAACTTTAATGCCAATTTATAATTTTTGGTTGGTTTCAGATGTCTTAAAGGCATTATATGCTTGTTATAGACAGTGCCTAAATTTTCTTCACACTTTACGAAAGTCTGTAAAAAATAGAAAAGTTATATTATTTTCCTAATTTTAATCTATTATTAGTATTCTGAAGAGATCAAACATCTAAACAAACCTCTTTATTAAAGTAAAAGAAAAAAAAGAACAAAAACCATAAAATCATATTAGCACTTAATAAAATGATAATCTATTAATGATTCAAATTAATATTTGAATATGTATAAGATCATTAGACACGTAGTTTTATATAGACATTTACGTGTTTGATTGAATATATTAATTTATGCAACAACTTTATTTTTTCTTCATTAAATATAGGTAATTAACAATGTACAGACAGTCCGTAATAAGTCATTATTACGGACTAACTTCACTATTAAGACGAAAAGGCAAAAAGATTTATGCCGTTTACACGAGAAAACCATTTCGACTTTTTTGACTGTTTGATTATTTTGGGTACAAAATACATGTTTGGAACTTTTTTATTTTTATGCTTTAATTAAGGTTTCTTACTTCTAAAAAGTTACTTAGAATAAGTATTTTATAATACAAAATATTATTCGGTTCGCATTAACCCATATTAAAACACCCATTTAAAACAAAAAAATGTTAGACGAGACGGCCTCTATGAAGCAATTTGAGAAATGAACAGATAAGACTCCTTGGCCTTAATTCAACAAAAATATAAAATGTATATAAATCTTGCTAAAGGTATTTTAGATGTTGCTAAAAAATTATAGTTAAGTTTCGTTTTTATGTTTTTAATATGCGTGTATTTAAAAGTTAACGAAGATGGTGATGATATATAATAAATATTATATAGTGTTAAAATAATTATATTATATTATAATAATTATATTATACCTATTTATTATTTTTAGTAAAGAATACAATTTGGACTTATGTTTTTGAACGCATAATAATAATCATATCTGCTGGGCATAAGTCTTTTCCAAAGATTTCCACTACTGCTGGTCAGTGGGTTCCAGCTACTATGAACAGGTCGTCGATCCACATTTGGCTTGCCCATGGTTTTCGGTTCGAGATAAATATCGAACTGGTGAACACCAACATAGGATGAGATGCTCTTACTACAATGCGATTTAGGGCCTATTAAGTGGAATTTTAGTACTGATTCTTAAATAACCCAGAATTGAACTAAAGACGACTCATGACGACAATCAAACGAAATTGAGCACTTAATGTTAATACAATTTATTTATTTCATTAAATTTTAGTAATTAGTTTCTTATTCTATAACATTCTTGTATTACTACAAAATAACAAAAATAAGCTAACAAATTAATATGCGATATGGAGTTGACTGACGTTTGAACCAGATTTTCCATTCAATAGAATAATTAAATATATTTAAATAGATAAAATCAGTAAATTTGTTGTGATCTTATATTTCAACAGACAGACAAACCACACTTGCTCACAATAATATATTTATATATGCAGAAATGCACAAAGTGGGCGCCGTTTACGACGTAACGACGGAGGTGTTAATACAACTTAGCGTTAATTATAATGATTTACAATCCAAATACTCTTATTAGTGATCTCAGTTCAACTGTCTTTATTATCTCGTCAGATTTTCGAGAGATCCAGTAGTGATTTAAAGCTTTTAAGTTTCAAGGCAAGGCAGCTTACAGCGTGAGCTTTAATTTATCATTTATAGTGTGAGCTTTATTTATTTTTTAATTGGTGTTTTTTGAGTAAGCTGGCCCACATGTTGGTTGATTATGGTAAGATTTGATATGGTAAGGTTAGGTGAATTTAGATATACTATATCAGTACATTCATATAAATAAAATTGAAGTGTCTGTTTAATTTCAAATTAACAGCTTTCCAGTAAATGCATTTGAAAGCATATTATATGGTTCTTACATCGAAAAACCAATTTTATTTTTTTTACGTCTGCCTGTGCCGATTTTGATGGGACTTTCATTCGTAGATAGCTAATGTTATAAGAAGTAACTTAAGCTACTTTTATTTTATTAGAAAAACCGTTTAATTTATTTTAACTTGCGTTCAGCGAAGCGACTTTGCTAGTTACATAATAAATTAATTAATAACTTATTTTTGTCACTTATTACTTTATTCTTATAATTCTGGAAAAATATAGAATTTTATATAAATTTCATTTTGTTCATGAGTATGTTTATCATTATTATTGCACTAATCGAGTGAACTTCAGAGTGATGAGCAAAACCGTAGGCAACAACTAGTAATACATTCATGGAATTTGTATGCCACATTGCATTACTTATAAGTTAGTATAATAAATTTTAGAAGAACGAATTTTTGTTGAGTCGGTGTGTTACGAAAGCGATGCTACTTGTTTCGTAAAGACACCAAGGCTGTTACGAGATTGTCCAATGCGGCGATAAAACTCTATCACGTGCCATAACTCACTCTGATTACTTTATATTTCACACATTCAGACGTTCAAGAATGTTTTACTGTGAGTAATTATATGCACGTGTAGTATTGCTGAGTGTTCAACCTTTTTAGGGGTTCATAAATGGCTTGAAAAACGAAACCCAAACTAAATTGTGTGTCCGCTTATTTGTCAATTTTCTCCGAAATTATTATATAAAATACCATTGGTTTCTAAAAGAACATTAAAGTTGATTCACATTTTTGTTATTACCTACAAAAGCACTCTTATTTAGTACATCATACTTTTGAAGTCGGATAAATTTGTTGTTTGAGTGAAAATGCATACAATAAACATTATTCCACAAAATTACACATAGTTGATATCAACTAAATAACAATATTAACTTAAGTGAAACGAAGTCATCGTTTTATATCTTTTTTATGGGTTTTAAATGGAACTTTTTTATCACACTACTAAAAGCTTCATAGCGAATTCTATTAAATTTTTTAAGTAAATCAAAATCTATCACTTCTTAAAATAAAATAAAGAATGTCTCAAACTACATACAAAGGCTTCTAACAAAAATACATTATTTGAGAAAGAATTACTTCATCGATGTAAGATTCGTGTTAGGAACAATTACATCTAACGTTGCTAATTGATAACCGCCGTATTATGCCATTACGTTTGAAGACCCAAGGTTCATTAAGTTAATGCTTTCCGTATTCCGGACAGTGAGTTCAAAAAAGACGTCATCATATCATCCTTGGGTCAGTTAAATTTTAACAAATTTACAACAATGCTTTGTTTGGTAAGCTCCAGAAAATATGACAATACTATATTTACAAAAGATCTATGAGATCAAGATATTATATGAGTATAATATAGTTGTTGAATTAACGACTTAAGGTAGTCCTTAAGAAGAATTTCGCATCTTTACCAAGTAATTAAAGTTAAACAGCTTTAGTTCAAGACATTCCTGTCATACATTTTGTGACGAACTGATTCATTTTTATATACCTAAATTATAAGCTATTAAAGCAAAACCATGTATTTGTAATTGGATGTAATGTTTCAATATAATCTAAATATATATCATATTCGGTACATCGAATCGTCTGACTGTATGAATGTAGCTCAAAATTAAACTGAACATGTATAATGTCATACCTAATATGAACTAATGGTTCTTACCGGTTGGAGACATACGTACATTTCAAATATTTGCTAATATAAAGTTAACTGTGAAGTAACTCTGTTTGCTATTAAACAAATTTCAAGGGAAAAAAAGAAAATACAATTGCTCCATTCTGTAGAAAGACATACTTTTTTTTTATGGGACAAAGGGGGCAAACGGGCAGGAGGCTCACCTGATGGTAAGTGATCACCTCCGCCCATGGACATCTGCAACACCTTACACCACAGGGCTTGCAGATGCGTTGCCGGCCTTTCAGGAGAGGGAGGGAGGAGGGAGAAGGACGGGAGTAGGGATGGGGAGTGGGCCTCCCGGACTACTTTTAATCCCTACCCTACTCACTACACAAGCGAAACCACTGGC
This sequence comes from Boloria euphrosyne, assembly GCA_951802675.2. NCBI lineage: Eukaryota > Metazoa > Arthropoda > Insecta > Lepidoptera > Nymphalidae > Boloria > Boloria euphrosyne. The sequence goes on from OX637876.1 coordinate 503,991, forward strand.
AAAAACTTGTTAAACATGAAAATTGATAGTACTACATTATTGAAACCTTCCGAAATTGATATTAGGCGATGTATTCGATGTAACCTTTACGATAACAGATGGATCTACATTTTATAATAATTTTGCAATAAAACACATTCGACAGATAATAAAACGGCACAGTTGAAATAATAGACCATTTAATTTACACGCGCATATTTTTACATTTAACGAATTACAAAATATGCAAAATAAATAATACGCCATAAACATAATAATACGCTTCTGTTCGGAAAATCATAATATCTGTGTTTCATTAAAAAAATACACACTTTTTTGTTATTTTCGATTTCATGGACTGGAATAATTAATCGACTTTCGGTGCTGCGGTGGTTAGTCGGTGCCAGCTAGAGCTTGAATTCTTTAAGATGTGAATTTCTAGTAGGATAGGGTATTATTTAATTATATTTAAAAAAATATATTTACACAAGCGTCTCTCCCTAGCTCTGTTCGTCTTCGTCCCTAGGTACACTTTTACGATCAGTATACATTGGTGTGAGATGACTATTTTCTCATAGCAAAAAGTAGCCTAAGTGTATGTCGACCTGGATTCTCAGCTATCATCATACCAAATTACATCAAACATGTCCAGTGGCTTCCTCATGAAACTGTTCGACTTCTATAATTATAATAATTAAATAAGATAATAAACTCAGTTAAAAATTTGTTAAATCATATACTTATGTATAATTATGATAGTATATATATAATATATGTATATAGTATATAGATGATAGTAATCACATTGAAACAGATTTACTTAGCTTTGCATCGACTGGCACCGATCTCGAAAATATCTTAACTATAGAACTGTTATTTTTTACTTTTTAGTGTCTGGAAGTCAGTTTTACTACGTTTTAAATTTTTTACACAAATAAAGCTTAAGAAATAATAAGTTTGAGCTGCACAAAGCTCAGTAATATTAATTTTAAATAGTTTCTTAAATGACTTATTAATTTGCAAGTTTCAATATAAATTCATCTTCACCTCTCCGTGTTGCCTGACCGAACATTTAAAACTCCAATAAAACATATTTCGTAAGTAATCATAAGAAAAACAAAATGGTTAACCGCATGACGTCTGTTGATTTATCGATCAAGTTAACTTCACTGCATTTACTACCCACCTATGGCATCTTTTATGATTTCGAGCACTGTACAGTGAACAGTGAATACCGTACAATGTACATTTGTATCGCAACAATAAGTCATATTACTGATCCAGAGGTCACACGTTCCATTGAGTCTTGACGAGATGCCATTCTATAAACGTTAAAATATCGAAATCTATATTAATAAAATTGATGTCTCTCGTAATGTCAAAATACCAATTCATACTAAATGCATGCATGCAAAGTATATACGGTAAATATACAAAGAACACATTTTTAATTTTTTTTGTCATTATATACATATTTGATTATAGTATTCTGTAAAAAAATTATAAGGATATTTTTTAAAGTAACATTCGGCTTAAGCCTAAGTCCATTACATTTTAAAGATTAAACCTTACCTAATTATTTGATATGCTCTGTTTTTTTCTCTCACGATAATCATATTGATGAATAAGCCTATCAAAAAAAGGCTATTTTAGGACCTTGAAAGTTTTATGATATAACTGATCATTATATACGAGTATTTATAAGATAATATTTACCTTTATGTAATTTTGACGTAGTTATTGCCCTCTCGTAGGTCAGGGTTAAACGTTAATAGGCCACATTCTACTGCTATGGCTATCATCAATATATAAATAGACAAGTCTAAACAAATAAACAGTTTTCTATCGATTTTGTTTTCTCTTTTAAATAATTTTTAAAAAGCTTTTTTTTTCATAGTTCAGTATTTGTAGTCTTTTATGATTAATTTTCTTAACAGAAATTAGCTTAAGTATAAATATTAAACAGCATAAAAATTTACCATAATATGATACAGGTACCATATCATACAGAACGAAAGTATGTACGTTCAAAAGACAGAGTCCTTGATTGAAGTGGGAAAATGTTATAGTAATGAGTCCTAAAAACATTGTACAAAACCTTTTATTGAAGCTTTTATTATAACTTACACTGAAACAGTTACCAACTCTATCTTAACAAGTATTGGTCATTACACCAGCCTCGGTACATCCATAAACTTGGGGACTCATTAAGAGGAAACAGGCGACAGGCAAGTCAGTAACAAACTTCGCCAAACACAGCCAGAGCTTGCACTTGCAAACTTATTACAGTCTGAGAGACTGAGGAATTGCATTGCCACAAAGAAAATATAATTATGTATGTTCTGTGCAAATTAAATTGAACATCATTGAATTTAAGGAAAGTAGACTTGTTATGACTTATATTGTTTGTATTGAAATATACTTAATTAAATTTTATTTACTTCTTATAAGTAAATAGTTAAACTTCAATATAATTAACCAACGAAAGATATGTTTGATGTGCGAATCTTAATTTCAATATGATTCTTGCCAATATAGAGAAGAGAAATATGCTGAGGTCTGAAAGAACCTAATTTGTTTACGACGATATATTCGCCAAATTGAATTTACCCATTGAAATTCCAGCATTGAGAGGCAAAATAGCTACATTATCATTAAAATTTCAATAAGTACATATTATATGATCACATACACATATACAAACGTACTCGTATATGTGGCTACTATAAACTTAAAAAATCGTGATCACTCACTTCGATTTCGTGGTCTTCTTCTTTATCTTCAATTTATACAATTGGTATAAAGTATATCTCGAGGCTAGGCAAGAGTTTTCGGTATTTTGGTAGATCGATGGACCATTTTGCATACTTTCGTGCACGCGACGATCAAACACACGAAATGCCAATCATGTCACAGATTCCAATGAAAGTTTTAAAATTCTTTAAAAAATATTTGCATAAATTGTCTCGCTTTATTTCATTTAAAAAAAATATATTAAAAAAATTGATTTAAGTGACTTTCACCAAAATAAAAGAAACAGCCCGTTAGATACATTACATTTTTATACAACGATGTTATCAAAATTCCAAAATAAAAATATGTAACACGAATATACAAAAACTAGAATACGGGGTACTGACTTTTTTCCTCTGTTCTTTGTAGTTTTTTTTTTATTGAAAAAAAATGTCAAATGCTAAATATATGTACCTAATAACTACATCGATCTCTTTAACACCGTGGCCTATAAATAAAAACACTTTTTAGCCCTGCACGAGCTAAAAAGTGTACATTTAACATATTATAAAATAAACATAATGGAAAATTCCCATTACCTCAAGGCAAAAAGTACTTGGTCATGGCATGTGTATATAATATAGGTCAGTTCTATATACTCGCATTAACCGTCTACCGTCTATCATCGGTTGCGATAGCAGCAACACGCGTGACCAGCTCGGATTAATAGCGATACGATCTCTTCCGCGTATCACGACTTCTAAAAATTCAATTAATTTCCCTTATTTTTTGCTTAAAAATCCATTTGTGAGGAATAAACTATAATTTTAAATATTTTTTTGACAGCGAACTGATATTAGGAAGTCATTTAGACTGTAATATGTGTGTACAGAAATGTTTAATTTTAATTCTCGAAGTGATAAAATACCACGTTAGTATTATAATCGTCTACATTATACATAAGTTATTGTTTTGTTTTTTCGGTATTTTGGATGCGTAAATATATTTTTTTATTATCTTATATAGTTACGTAAGTTAGGATAAAAATATATAAAATAAACTAGTTTTTGCCCGCGGCCTCGCATCATTTTGCCTGATAAGCGCCCGTTCTCTTTTCTTTTCTCTTATCAATGTAGCGAAGCCACGGGTAGTACGCATACATCAGATCTCATGATGTAATCTATATTCTGGCAAATTTTTATCAAAATCTGTTCGGCAGCAAAAATATGAAAAGGTAACTCAAAAGTCAAACATTTATATTAACCGTTAAGTGCTCAAGTCAGTCACAGTATTAATAATATTTTGTACAACTTATTTTTAAATCGGCTTTATTTCCACAACAAAATCATTTTTTTAATTAGACATAATAATTAATTTATACAAAAAACTTATAAGTAAGCATTCTGTCGTGACTAGAAACACAAAGGCTTTGGTGAACTATTTGTGATCAAAATATCTAGTATTTGTATTGAATACTAGATAGTCTAGTCTACGAGTATTTGTATTGAATCTTAAGTAAAAGGTACATTTATTTACATCACCAATAAAATCACGAGAAATTGAAATCGCACCTACGAAATGCTTCCGAATTGCCGTAATATATTGAAATTTATTCAAAAATATACCAGTAAAAATTACACGGTGATATTGCGAGCTTTATGCCTTTACAATTCATAACATTAGCATTATAAGTGCACATTGAATTATATATATTTTATTAACTGTTTTTATCGGAACAAAATCTGACAATTACACTAACAGTAGTTCATGACTTCGTGTTCGATCTTCATTTTCTAATTAGTGTGTATAGACTATTATTAAGCACTATTATTCATTTGTACACCGCCTTTTTTGAAGTTTCACTGCAGGGTATGGGTCTTCCTTTCAATACGAGAGTGATCAAGCCACGGACTTCACATTTCTTTCGATAACTTGCCAGGGTTTCTCAGATTTGAAGTTTTTGCACGAATTAAAAAGTTTATTATTGATGTAACTATTACGCTATTGGAATCAAAAACGAACCACTTGTGATATAAATATATTATAAACATAATTTTGTATATAAGTCGTAGAAGAATAAAATTTAGGCAATAAGCAGAATTAAATCATGTAGGTATATAAGGTAGGTATATATAAGAGATTTTTCAAGTAAATAAACATACGTGACAAAAATTGAGGAAAATTTATTTCTTGTCCTTAAATTTCCTACAACTAGATAATTAATTTAATTTCAAATAACTTGTAAACAGCTTTGTCTAGCCTTTCATTCATTTGACTCAGATATTAACCTGTACATGATAAGTTACAATGCTTGTATAACAGCTTATTCCTTTATCTTTATATCTATATTCAAATATTATGTATAAAATAAATACCTAGATTTCATTAGAGCAGGATTCAGTTGACAAATAAATAAGGATATAAGTACAAAACTAGATAAACTGGTCACGTCATACAAAGTTCTTGCAATAGCTATTGCTTGTGCTAAGGCACATTCTCAAATTCAGAAATGATTTGACAGACAAACAAAAACAAAGAACTTATATGAACATACCTGTATATATTACAATTTTTTTACGAGTAATTTATAAAGGCTTGATATAGTATGGATATAGAATTGGCTTACCAAAATCGAAACATACATTCAAAATACCAAAAATGCTTTCCCTGGTTAACAATTTTAATTATTTTACTTGATATAAGATATCCAGTTCCAGTAGAGTTTAAAATTAGCCTCCTTTACGTAGGTTTATATGAGCTAAAGCGTTGGTATCATAGTGCGCAGTAGTCGAAGCGATCAAGGTCACGCACTTCCACTAACGTGTCCATTAAACGTGAATATTTTATCAGGATATTAATTTAAATACCTTTTGTTACTATACTTTAAAATCAAAATAATCGTCTGTAAAATGTAGTGGCGGTCCTCAGTTCATTTACTCCAATAAAACGCAACTACATCGATCGCCGATGTAACAAAACGCGATCTGGCGTCTGTCTGTCTGTGCGATTGTGTACTTTGCGTTTCACTTATTTCAACTTCAAACTATTTCACACATGCTTGTAAATTTTTTTAATATTTTGATCTTAGATTCTATAAGTATGATAAGTCTTTAGTTTTCAAAAACTCTTCACCTTCTACTTTATATCGTTTTAAACACATTCTGTAGCCATTACAATTCCATATTAACAATTATCAAATTCCTTGAGAAAGCAACACTTAAATATCTTATTAATTCATATTTTATCTTTAAATGTATTATATATTTTTGGACACCCTACTCGCGACTCCTGCGCAAACAAGCTTGTAAAATGTATTTAATATTGATATTGATACGTTTAGATAGGATTCTGTTTATTGCTCATTCCATTTTGTTATCGTGATTACAATTCCTCTTTGAATGTATCCGACATATAATGTTTTTTAAATATTATTTTATTAGTTGACATTCAGAATTAAATACAAAAAGTTTTTTTTAACCTAGATTAACAAAAAATGAGATCTTATATTAATAATATTGTTCTCCGGCCGATTCCGGCAATGGCAGCCAATCTCATTGAGACTAGCCAACTACGCAGGAGATATTATAGTGCACGAGTGTACGCGCAGACACAAGTGCACTCTCTGTTCCTATTACTCTCATACTATGGTGGGACGACTACTCGACACGACCAGTGATAACTAAGGCGCAGGACCGACGGCTTTACGTGCTCTCCGAGGCACGGGGGTAACACACCGCCAACTTCCCAACTCCGAGCTGTTACTGAGGCTCACTAAACAGCAAGACTCAATAACTAAGCTTGGCCCGACCCGGGACTCGAACCCAGGACCTCTCGATGTGTAGCCGTACTTGCTAGCCACTACACCACCGAGGCAGTTAAAGATCTTATAATATCGATCGATTGAAGGTCACTTTTAGAAGGATAACATTGCTTAAAATATATGTCAAATACAATAACATCGAAATGTTTATATGTTGTCATAAAACTATTAAGTATATATCGTTTTGGTCAGTTTTTTACGTACTAAAAACACAAATGTGTATGTCTAATATACGCACATGCTCCTTGAACAGCGAAACTCATAAATCCTAGCAACAAAAAAGACAATTTAGCCGCACGCTGTCTTTAGTATAAAGCAAAAGAAATCTCAATAAATAATCATAAGGTCAGGCTTAATATTAATAACACACGTTATATGTTTTTGATTTCACTTTTATTGGTTAGTAGGTGTTCTAATAAATTAGCAATTTTTCCAATATAGACTCATCAAACAGGTACGGTGATAACTTGAATTGCCTCATAATGATTATAGTTTTAATAAAATACATAAAATTAGATATAAAATAAATTAGTCAAGTGCGAGTCACGCTTGTCCATCAGAGTTCTTCACACGATATATTCGTGCCAAAATTGATGTTGGCTGGACGGAGTGGCTAATCTCCATTGTCCGTCCGACTCACACTTGACCAGTGCTTGTTGATGTTTTTTAGAGTTAAATAGAAGAGCTTTATAAGCAGACATACCACCTGAAAATATTTGCTATATTTGTCTTCAGCCCTTTTAACGTCCCACTGCTGGGCACGGGCCTCCCTCAGTAATTTAAGTTTTAAAATCTCCATATTAATTTAAACTAGTGGCAGCGAGTAAAGTCACTAGAGAACAAGAATCTTGTCCTTGACTGCTCAGTGCCGGAATCGAGAAATTAAGTATCAAGATTTCTTAATGGCCTAATGTTATTTATACTAATGTTGTGATTTTGAAACACTTAAATATCTGGCCATTATGTCAATGAATTAACAATTCAAGGGACGTGAGCCAACCAGTTCTGATAAACTAAACTTGAACTATTAGTTTTAATAGGAAAATCATGCAAAATTTCGCAAAAATGTTAAAAATGGAGGTTATACTTTAACTGTATAATTAAAATATAGTCAGAACAAACGAAAAGCACATGTTAACTTAAAAAATAATGGGAAAAATATTTATATTTCTACCATATAACATAGATAATTTTTACTTCTACCCTATAAAATGAATATTTTGAAACATAAGTCAAGAATTTTATTATATCAACTGAAAACCTAACTAAAGGTTATTATTATGAATTCCTAATAGGAATTTTATTTTTTTTATTTTTATTTTAAAATTTAGCCTCGCTGTTATTTTTTCAGAACTTTCAGCTTATTTGACTCTAAAGTGAAAACTGTCAAAAAGTATATAGGTAATTATAATACTTGTAAATTGAACATTTTTATCAACGGTTTAGTATTATTTATCGATTTTTCCGAAAATATCGATTTTTATGAAATTATTTTAGAAGTAAATTAGATTAGAAGAAATTATAAAGAAAGAGAAAGAAATTATATTAGAAGTAAATTAACTAAGTAACTTCTACTGTAGACAACTTCACACTTTACTAAGTTTCGCCTTATCCTTAACTTATATTACTAGAAATAATTAGGTATGTAATAGCAAAAAATCATTAAATCGTACATGATATTATTAATTTTGCTCTCTGGTCTGATGGTAATAAAGTATGGTGACAAATATCCATGCTTTCTCAGCGGTCTTAATATTACTGAGATCACAATTAGATAGCTTGATTACATTGTTTTCTTGTACTTGAAATAGAATTTAAACAATGAAACAAAAAAAAACTATCGCTTCTATATAGTTAGTTACTAACTTTAGTAAAAAACAAATAAGTGATAAAATATATAATTTATAGCTAAGGAAATAAAATAAACGGCTTTGTTTTTAATAAAATTTAAATTACAAGCTAATTTAATTTTTTATTGAAAACAAATAGTGTGGAATTTTTTGCTAATTATTTATTAATATTATTATGTGAAGACATTTTAAATTAGCTGTGCGCCACAGCGCCTTATTAAAATTCGATAATAATGTTTTTAAGGAATACTAAATTTTGTCTACGACTTTACTGTTAAAATATATTATTTTTATTCAGGAAAAAAAATCGTAATTTGCAATAGCTAAGTATGTTTTCTTCTTACAACTTAAAAAAATAACTAAAACTAACTCTGATTCTTCAATGATTGAACAATTAATAATTATGTTTATTTTTGTCAATCTAATACCAACTTAATTACTTTAATTGTAAAATTGTACTCAAGAAATAGCAATGCATGTTGTTTTTAAATTGTAATGTTGATTTAGTTTATTGTTCTAATATTTTTTATATTAAGGATATTTTCAATGCTTGCGTGTCTTACGTGTAACACTAAAGGCAACACTGGATTGTAACAATTTGTATAAATAATATTGTGCTATTGTTAGAGTAGTTCTTGTTGTGGTTTAATAAATAAATAACTGAATAAATAAATTATACAATCTTTTAAACCTTCCCACGTCTGAGTTAACACAAAACCTCTTTCATATAAAGTTGAGTAATCTAATAGGTCTTTCATTTCTTAAAGCAAACGCGAAGGTCCGGGGAGACGCATCGATTGACCGAATCGAGATCCTGTGGGATCGACGCGTAATTTCTCCGAGCGAGACGTGCGTCGAATAATGAAGCGCGCAATCGGTCACACCATTACGCTAAGATACTTGGGTCACTGTGTAAACTATATACGCTAACGATTTTGCAATATCTAGTAAAGTAATATATGTAGGTAGTATACTAACATTGTATAGTTTATCGTAGGTCGCATTTTCGACAAACGATAGTGAAGGTTTACACACATGTTCCCGTCGAATTTAATAAATATTTAATTCTTCGTTTCACACCCGCTAAAGTTAAGTGTATGTACTAAATAATACATGTCTGACTGATTTCTAAAGAAACCCTCAAATTAAACGATCGACATTTTGACATTTTTTATAAAAACAGATTTTTAGGATACCGACTTACTCTTGCTTCAATAAGGTGCGTCTCCGAGGGACATTAATTTTTTGAGTGGAGTTATTATTCTTTTTATAGAATAAACTTAGCCTAAGTTACTCCTTAACTTAGTCTACATAATAATTATGTTATACGTTAGCTATCTGCCAGTGAAAGTTCTGTCAAATCAGTCCAGCTGCTTCAAAGCTTAGCTGGAATAAAAGCAACTGCTTTTAAGTATTTACCCAACATACCTACTATATTATTTATCGACAATTACATTTTTGTTCTAATCTTCTAATCAATTCTAGTTTTTACGAAGGCGTTTCGTGTAAACTAGTTTTGACTAGTTGAAGCGCGTTGTAACTGAGACCGGGTTTTAACTGTAACATATATATGGTCATTGCATAGATTTTAATGGTAGTTGCCTGAATTTTATTAATACAAGAACGTTTAAATGGATTAAATCTCATCACTTAGACGGATGTAGAGCATATTACGAGAATCGATGTCAAATCGTAGCGGGTAGTGAAGCGAGTTTCTTACAACTGAAAACTGATTACCGAAAGAGTACCGATTTGGTACAAAGATAAATATTATAAATAACATAACAAGTGTTCCTTAATAACAAAATTTACTAATTGACTAATATCCAAATAGATATACTTGAGGTACCAAAATCAAAATAACCCTGTGCATAGCTCATCTTAAAAATTGTACGATTAATTTTTAACAAGAAAAAATGAATGTTTTTTTGGAAAAACGTACGGAAATAATTATTATTATCGATACAGAGGTTGAAACTATAGTCCTTAGAATGTCTGTCTGTCTGTGTCCGCATCATGACAGAATCACTGGGCAACTGCTTGTCCGGGTCAACGTATTGGATACTTTAACTACGAGCTTATTTTACTTGTGATTAACTTTCTGAGAAAACTATGGTAATTGTTTAAATGAATTAAAGAACGAACCTTTGTGGGTCGAGAGTGAGTCTCTAATGAAACTTAAACTTTGGAATTTTAAATTGCAGTTTAAATAAGTTAAAATTTAATACTTTCTTAGGTTTACGCGAATATTTGACATTATAAATGAAACCTCTCTAAGTTATGATTAAATTTGAACAAACGCATAAAAATAACTTATTTAGAGCCAAAATAGAGGCCCTAAGCTTTCATGCTACAGATATTGAAGAGAGAGAGTCCGTGCGTAAAGCTGAGGGGATCCCCCGCGCGAGTACGTGCGTGACAATCACGCTTTATTGCCGCGGACGAGAAATTGAATGAATCCTACTTTACGTGTACAGACGCCGTGTACATATATTAAAATGTAAGTAAAATAAATGATTTAATTTTTCGGTTATAGCCTTACGTAGGTATTGATCAGTCACCAACTGCTGCGGTAGTTAAATTCTATAATATCTTACTCCTGCATTTTTACGAACGAATAATTTTCGATCGACACTTAATTTTCAAACATTAATGCAAATGTGTGTATTATTTTATTATTATTTCATATTATTTCTCCGATTTGTATAAAACAACAGTAGTGTGGTATAACAAAAAAATTTAATCAATTCGATCTATATCTATGTCTAGGTAATGAAAATATTGTAGATATTTGAGATATCACCCACGCCGCGCCGGTATGGCCGGCAACTATGTACCTCATACCGTATCACATCGAGTTATGGCGGAAGATATAAAATATTATTGATTAAACTAATCAGATTCTGATAAAAACGCGGCGCTAGCGGGTTGGTCGTAAACAAAAAGCTCGTCAGGGTCCCCTCGGTTCGCGACAGCACGTACAAGCCTCATTCCTATAATTCTTTTTAAATGTGAAATGTTATTTTTTTGACAGCCAACCGCTTACAGATGGCATCCCCAAATAATTTCACGTCGGTTTATGGCAAGAAAAATATATTCAAGTATAACTTCAGATGCAATGATGATTTATGAGGTTGTGTTGTCCTCAGCTCTAATGTGTGACCATTTACCATAAGCCAAATAAAAATACTGAATATAAATTTAAATACATTTAAAATGTATAAATCAAAAATATTTACTAGTTCTAAAAAGCATCAAAAGTAGAGCAAAAGCTTATAAAGATGGACGACTTACGGAAACCACACTGCAGCCAGATAAACTGACACAGCTAAAGTAAGGAAAACATTTATGATAATTCAATTTCTAAACCACTCGTATATCTCGAAGCAAACCACGAAAATATCTAACAGTTTTAAATCTATTTTTACGATGTCTCTGTCGAGAGCCTCTTTTTATGGCGGCAATATATTTGATGCAGTAGGAAAATGCGAATGTATCGGTATTACTCCGATAACCTAAATAGTGATTTCTGATATCGGAACGCGACCGCGCATAAATACCACTATTTTTATTTACGACGATTTTTATTGTCATGCCCTAACTGGAGAGCTCTCACATTTTGTAGGACTCCTCCTAATACTTAAGTCTGAATTTATTGATAACTTAATATTTGCATTGGAAAGGTTTTAGACACTTGTCTAAGTCATTTTTATGTATTTATTTAGTTCATTAATAACTTATCCATACAAAATCAATCACATGCTTTTTTGATATTACATTCTTAAATTGTATTTTTTTGTTTATTGCAAACCAAAAACAAACTAGAGTTTTAATTATGTTTCTGTTCTAGAAAAAAACAAAATTTAATTTACATTTCGTATTAATTGCCTTTACTAAATGTAGCTAGATGATAACCTTTCTTTCGAGCTCCTTAACAATAAAGCTCTATACAAACTATACCATTTTTATTATTAGATATGAAGCAAAATAAACAATACTACCCATTCTATTAATGTTGATCCGATGCTAAGGGCCATTATCCCGTGTTATAACTATCAAGTACCTTTGAAATGTGTTCCCTGGTATCTGTATTGATGATACTAAGAAGATTACGCCAATGTAGGCTCTTTGGATATTGCACGTTTGTCTCAAAGAAAACATTAAGTGTATTCTTTAATAATAAAAATGATAGTTTGAAAGAAAGGTTTCTTTTACAAAACAAAGTAAAGCAAATTGATAATTTTACTTTCTTTTTTCATAATAGATAATTGAAAAATAAATGAAAATGACCAAATGTTAGCGATCAGCTATATAGCTTTTTTATTATAGCTGTTTACAGCTATTTATATCAATATAATTTTTTTCAGGTGTGTTTGTTTGTGCCTTTCTTCACGTTGAAACAAAGAGGCAGAGTGATTTACTGTGTAAAAATAGTTGTAAGGGCTGGAATGTGACATAAGCTACTTTTTACCACAGGATATTAGTTATTTTACTCCTTCAGAAAAACACGTTATAATACAACTCACAACAACTCATCATATAAACCTTCTCGTAATAATAGATATAGTCTAGCTATTCCATACTAAATAACTACTATAATTTTAGAAACTTCTGCAAAAAGCCATTCAAATGAACATTGCATAAAATATAATCCGACACTCAATTAACTTGTATGGGTGTTTAAAATCAAAAGTCGCTTATGTAGCAGTACTTGCAAACCATTAGGTACTTAACGTACGAACAGGTTGGCTTCGTTAGGCAACAGGCTCGGTGACATTCTCGCCGGTCATAATCTAAAGTATTAGCGTTAGGACAAACTACACGTTTATCTCTATCTCGTCACGTTGAAACGCCGATATCTAAAACTTGATTACACCTGGACTTGATTGGAGCTGCGCGGGCGCATATAAGCCTATTTTTATACGATGAAAACAAGATACTTAATCATACACTTAAAAGCTTTTGATATTTCAAATTAAAGTTCGCATGTTAAGATTAGGAGATTCAGTTTTCATTTATTTGTTTTTTCTTATATTTGTTTTGGGTAAAAAGTTAAAGTAAAGCTCTTATGTTGATAATATACAATATGAATAAGTGATAAGATGTATGATTAAATACGGATTTAAAATGTTATAAATAACACAAATGAAATCTATTTCCTTTTTATTTGTATTTACATACGGTCTTTATAACCTTAACTCAGGTATAATTTCAATATAAGATATAATGAGTTCGTATAAATTACTTCTAGATGGATAATTCAATAGAAGAACAATTAGCCGTCGAAGCGTATAGAGAGCAGTGTAGAGCTACAAGATCAATAGTGTAGTGAAGGCATAGCTGCACCTGCACTGCCGTCAATAATTATGTGAACTAATTAAATTATTTCGGCCCACATCGCTCGAAACGCCTGCAGCGATTTCGATAATTGTCACAGATTATTAAAGTAAGTAGATATGGTATGTCCACTAATAATATAATAATAATGTCCTTACCACCAATTTTGAATAATCTAAATGAAACGAGTTAGCTGGGCAGAATATTTTAAAGTGAAAGACATACGTGCATTTTCTAGTCTTAGAGGCCGACTCTTACTCTCAGAGGCCGATGGGACGGTTCGAGAGTTTATTCTTAGGCGCAGGACAGACGGTTTGTGCAATCCGAGAGATAGAAGTGAAACATAAAACTTCCTAATTCTGGGAATTTCTTAATAGAAATACTTAACAGCACAAAATAATGATGTAAAATATAAATAACTAGAGAGTCGGGTTCACTCGGTTAGTATAGATTTCTCTGACATTAAATGTTTTCCCACAAAAATTAAAAAAAATGAGGTTTTTATATGTATAAATAATAAGATCATAAAAGAAGCACAGTCATTTCTATCCTTAGACTGCTCTATGTGTATCCAAACACACAAGCACGTGTAGTTCTTCGACGTATTTTTACTGCCGAGGCATTTTAACGGTGGTCAGGTATCAGCATTGCGCAAGTTTTATCTCTATTTCACTAATCATTTGATGTCCCATTTGAAGCTTAATATAATTAAGCTTGAGGCGACCCGTGACTACATTTTTTTCGTAAAGTATCATCGTTCGTTTCAATTTAAAAGCAATGATAGATTAAATATTTTCACGCTGTATATTTTAAGAGATGGACAGTATCGTTCATGAGAAATGAAAACTTATATTTTGTATATAAATTTTTGGCTTTTATTTCTGTTTACGCATTTCTCGCACGCCGCAGCTTCAAATAAGTTAAAAGGGTTAGTACTTAGGTCACAACCTAAATACATAATGATAAGCACTTAATCACTAGAAATCATTTGCATCTTAAGTAAAATTTATAAAAACAATAACAGTATATTTTATAGTCGTGTGAGAAGACACAAGTTTGGTTTTCAAATAACTTAGTAATATTAAACTTAGATGAAAGTACTTAAATCTATAAAATTTTGTTAAAATTTGCATAATGAGTATACAGTTACTATCCTATACCATAACGGAGAATTTTTTTTTTTATAATTGTTTTCTTGGATTTATAATTTTTGGATCATCACGTTTCAAATATTTTACAACTATCATAGTCATGGAGATGGTTCTCTAAAAACGTAGTTTATTTAAAATCTTACGCACATTCACATTCCCGTACAAACCGAACAACTTGTCGGAGACATCTTCACACCTGTTCACCTCAAGTCGTTTACGTAATCGTTAAATTTTTACTGCCATCTTATTACTGGCAATGATATCAGAAGTGGGCATAAATTTGAACCGTAATTAGGTGAAGATAAAGCGACTTCTGATAAGGAAAATAAAATGCATATCGTCCCTTTGAATCGATCATCAATACTGATGATCTTAGGTTTTAATTAAGAAACGTTCAACATACAAGTTTGTTATTTAATTAATTTTAACTGTAGCAGCTGGATTAGATGTTTATGGAAAATTGTTCCACATACAAGCATTCTCTTGAGTTAATTACTTTACGAAGAAAAAATATGAATATTACGGATATAAAGAGCAAGTTTCTTTTCGGCTCTTCTCAGAAGAATTGCTTTGGAGGGAGTGGTAAATCCCTAATGGAATTCCATACTGACACTATTTCAATTAGAATGACCATTAAAACATGCCTGTACTCGTATAAGTCAAATTAAATATTTATTTTATTTGATTGTTCAAATTTTTCTTCACATCGTTCTTAATGAGCAATATTGGAGGAGCAACCTCTTGCTAAAAATATTGTATTATGTTTTCAATTATTTCTGCCTTGCCTTCTTTATATCTCTAAATCTTAATAAAAGATATTGAAATTCTCCATAAAATAACATTTGAAATTGGTTTTTATATGAACTGTTCTAAAACCGTATCTTCGTTCTTCAGCTAAAGAGTTAAAAATCGCCCTTTAAAAATCGTGGGTTTTAGCTTGAAGCTAATACTCATTACGCAATAACATTAAATGTCTTTAATATAGTCAATTTTAATAAGTATTACATTAACATATGTATAGTTTAATTGTATATTTTTTAGTGTTGTAAATAAGCACACAGTATCGTAAGAAACCCTAATCTAAGAAAAGTCTTACAAATTTTCTTTATATTGTAAATCGATATTTATTTTTATTGATATTAATAATTATTTATACCGTAAAAATCGAAACTACTAGTACTTAATAAGCGTAATGCCTTCGTTCATAAGGATTAGATACTCTCTGTAATTCATCATGTGACCCTAAATCGCTAATTCTACTTGAAATATCGCATTTGCAGGGGATATTAACAGCCTGTTCGAAGTTAACTCTTTCTGTATTAAGGGGTTCATACAAAGCTAAGAAAAATGAAGCTCCGAGATTTAAAAATAGACCAGATTTTCTAATTTAATTTATAAATAACATTCATTTTTCAAATATTCAATATATTTAATTATTACATGACATAAAAATACTAACGACTGTTATTTACAGGATATGAGTGAATCTCTAAACAAAATGAACTAAATTTTACCTAAATAAGTCAAGCCGTTTTAGCTTAAAGATAACAAACATACAAACTTTTGCATTTATAATGTGCTGAAATAGAAATATTTCATGAAATCAAAATAAATAATACAATTTCGAAACAATCTGTTTAACATAAACAAAGGTTTTTGATAATACATCCAAAGTAATTCCTCAGGGCCTCAAGTCTGCTATTTTACATGCAATTGTCATTGAATTACAATGCAATTTTAATTCAATTACCATTGGTCCAAAATTTGGTAGTCTACTAAATTTACAATGGTCGATCAATGGTCTTGTCATTGGATTGTAGTTGAATTGTAGTAGAAAGGGAATCGGTATTGCCATTAGCAAAAAGCGTTCGCCGAAATTAATTTTAAGCTAGTTTCGATTATAATATTATATGTTATTAGTTTATGTTTTAAAGACTAAATATTATGTAAAATGATCATAAAAAGCCAAAAAGATAAATTTTAAGTGCAATCTAAAAAATAAAACTAATAATAGTAATTTTTGAGTTTATTCATTTCATACAAAAATACAAATCTATCCTCTTTATAATATTATTATAGATTAGTATAGATTAATATGAAAATCAAGTATACTTAGACTATAGCTATGCCTTTAGGGATAAGTAAAGTAATTGAAGCAATGGTTCACACACTTCACAACTTAAGAATATTGGTTAATAAATAAAATAAATAAATAAAAATAGCCTTTTATTACTGAAAAAAATTGACATTTATACATTCATTCATTGTATTTTTGATTCAACTAAATTCTTTTTTAATATTAATTCACAACATTTCACATTAATTTACCTTACATTATTAATTTGTCTATAACTATTATTAACATTAATTCACAACTCTTGTTTACATAGTATTTATAAATAGGATAATAATGCTAAACTTATTTTATTAAATTAAATAGGTCAGTTCTTTTTGTTATAATTATTAGGAATATTATATTAATTATAGGAACCTATGTGTTTTTGTTTACAACTTGTTAATTGAAAATTAAGAAAAAAATTTTTTCTTTAAGAAACATCTTTAAGTTTATTCAAGTACTTATGTAATTACTTAACTTATTTATGTAAATAAGATATTACAATTAAATAACAATTTCCTCATTATAATAAGTTGATTATAAATTACAATAATATAAAGTAGAAATAAATTTTTATTATTAAAGGTAATTAATGTTACTAATCAATTTAGTTATTAGATTAAATTATAAGATTTCATTATTAATAATTTTATTAGTAGTTTAATTTTATGTATGTATCTATTTTTTTTTAACTTTTAGTGTTTCTCTATTTTTTTCAGTTTGCCTATGGGCAAAGGCCTCCTCTAGCTCCTACCATTGTTGTCTGTTGTGTTGTGTTCTACTCTTCACCATTATGATCCTGCTGTGTCTTTTATTGCTAGAGGGTGTTGGTCTGGACGTTCCGCGGTGACCAGCCGTATTGGGATGTTTAAAGGAGGCAGCCATTACTAAGCTTTCTTACGGTGCTTATTTCTGTTGATTTCCTCTGTTCTATTTATAAATGCATACATTGTAGTCTTATTCTTTTTAACTGCTTTAGATAAATTTACTTGGTCACTTGAGTGTTGAGCTAATGGTGGGGATTCAGGTTTTCTTTTCTTGTATCGGGCTGAAGGGTTTGTACCATATCCTTTCTCTTTACTGCTAAGTTCATAGTATATTTTGGGTAATTGACCTTTGTTTCTGTTTGGGTTTAGAGATACAATTTTATCATATTTTAGGATTACTTTCTCTCCTTGTTCCCTTCTCTGTATTCTTCTAGTAGTAGCTTCCTTTTTTCTAGTATATCTGGTGGAATATCTTCATTTATGTAGATTGATGAGGAGTTGTTTAGCTCCTTCTTGCTCTCTAGTAGGGCTAATTTTCGGCCTAGTATAGTAAAAGTTACTAATATAGGTCGTACATTCTTATCCCTCTTCCCCAATCTTTTCACTAATTCTATATCATTGTTGTTATACTGTATTTCCATTGATTCACTTATCACTTATTAGTTTCTTATATTAATCACTTTCGCTTTAATTTCACTTATCACTATTCACTTGACAGTAGGTTCGTACTTTTGAACTTTTTTTGCATATCTTCTTCATTCATGGCAAGAGATGATATTTCTTTGGACGTAGACGTAGTAAAGTATTTTTATCATTTTTATACACTTTTCTTGCATTTATAACTACTTAAACAATTATAATCATATTATTTTAACGAGACCGTGATAATATTGGTTTAGGTGACAAATATGCAATGACAGCACAATTGCGCATCAATGGTAGTTCAGTGGCGTTCCATCGGCTTTAATGCAATCACAATGACAGCACAATTGCACATCAATGGTAGTTCAGTGGCGTTCCAGTGGTCATTAGAACTGTCAAAATATTAACAAACTACGCAATTCATCCGATCATTGACTTGTCATTATGTACGGGACTACCAATTGTTTGGAAATGTATCATTGAAGTGTCGTTGAAGTGTCAGTGACAAACCATCGGAAAACCATTGAATTAGTAGACTGCAAAAATTGCAAAAAATAGCAATTACAATGTCATTGAAAGACAACTGTGACACAATTGTAATAGCAGACTTGAGGCCCAGAGCTTCTGCAACATAATTGACCACAAATAAAGCCAAGTTGAAATTACGATGACGTGCGTCGCGATAAACAATACGATAACGAAGCATAGCGTACGTACGCACCCACTGCGACGCACAAATCCTTCCACGCTTGTAGCCTATCGGAAATAATTGACACGCACTAAAGGATTCTATTCCTTTGACTTACCTCGTAAAATAATCAAAAAGTTCTTACTTTAGGCATTCGTTGCAGAAAATGTATGGAACACTAAGAAATAAAATGTTGTTTGTTCGTACAGATATGAGATAACTAAAGAAGTTTTCCTAAGAAGTTCCTTGTTCGTATAATGCCATGTTCACACAGTTTTTAATGATGTATCGTGTAAGCTAAGTCGTCTGTATACAAAACTTTGCTGCAGTGACAAACCACATTAGTATTGAAAATCATGTATTTTGTAGAAAAACATGTACTTATAAGAAAATTTATGTATTCGACATTAATTTATAATTTATACTCGAAATTTAATATGAAAATAGTAGATTTATGGTCTTTTTTTGAATTTCAATTACATCAAGTCGGATAATATACGTTCTCAGCGACTCTTACATTCTACCTTATTTTCTGTGAAGTTATACTTTTCTAAATTTTAGTTGAATATAAAATACAAACCAGTTAAAGTTTTCTAACTACTACATGCATAACCTTTTATTTGAATAATAAAGGTCGGCACAAGTTAACGCTATCTACTTCCTAACACGTGTCACAACGGAATGCAGTCCTAAGAATGTAGCGCACCTAACGTTACGATTGTTCTTGCATCGTAAATGCTCTATGTTCGCTTATAATAATTGTCTCATATATCTATACTTACAATAATACATTGAATTTATATATAAAATACTAATGATTCTTCGTAATTCATATCATTGGGGCAAAAACTAGTCACTGTCGTACTTTATTATCTATCTAATACGGATTTTAAAAGAAAAGATTTTTCAGATATTTTTTTTTTTGTAATTTGACCATTTTTAGTGCGACTATATTTTAATTTAAATTTAATATTTATATAGGTTCAGTCGATACTGCGTCGATACGCAGTATAATTTTTTTTCCAGTCAATCAAAGTCCAGTGCTGTTTGCTAGTCGCCGTATCTTTTACCAGTAAATTCATTTTTAATTAGCGTCACAAAAACACGCCAGTCTTTTGCATTGATTCGCTATAAATCTTACATTAGATCGAGTAATTATCAAACAATTTATATGCAAAATTAAATGGGCGGTTAGTGCATTTTATCGTTCCAACTAGGTTAAGGTCTCTCTTTTGTGATAAGTATTTTTAGCAAAATTAATTGACGTTTCAAAGAAATATCTTGATGTGTCCGTAATTATAATAAAAAATCTCTTTAGTTTTCATTGTCTTGAATCGCAAAAACGATCAAGCAATAGTAAATATATTAAGAAATCTCAAGTTAAATTCATTTAAAATTGATTTACGAAACAGCAAGTATTGACTCTAATTGTTTAGTATTGCGCTAATTACAATGTCAATGCTAAATCCGTGGTAACTGTCAAAAGTTACAAGTCGCATAAACATGTAAATAAAAATATATTGAAATGAAATTCGTTACTCGTATTACTGTCGTAGAGAATTTGAGAGTTATGATTATTTTCCTGATAAATTGTTAAGGTGTATTTTATTAATAGTTCCTAATTTTAAAATTGTTCTTAGATATTCTACTTTTTCTTAAAGTCTTGCAATTTCAAAAAATATTTTTATTTTTTGTAATAAGTCTTATTTTTGACATATTCCATAATATGATGTAATAATGTTCTCCGACCGATTCCGGCCACGGCGGCCAATCTCATTGAGACCAGCCAACGGCGCGGCGGCGGGACATATTATAGTGCAGGAGTGTACGCGCAGACACAAGTGCACTCTCTGTTTCTTATCACTCATATTCCGGTTGGACGAATGCTCGACACGACCAGAGAGCTAAGGCGCAGGATCGACGGCTTTTCGTACACTCCGAGGCACGGAGGTGCAACACCACCAACTTCCCAACTCCGGGCTGTTATCGAGGCTTACTAAACAAAAACACTCAATTACTATACTCGAACCCAGGACCTCTTGATGACCGTACATGTCAACGACGTACATGTATGATGTACAAGTCTACTAACTGTATGTACATATGTAATCTATATAAAGCGGTAATGAGATTTTCTTATTCGATGATGATGATTATGAAATTAATAAATATTATTAATAGTGAGTTATTTTTCTTTATTGTTATTGAGAACTAGAGAAAGAAATTAACTAATAAAATGTATTAATATGTAAATAGGTCTTCAAGGAAAGCCAGTTTTGAAAACTAGTAAAGCACAAATGTATCTCATTAGAAACGATTCTTTCTTTGCTTATTAATTATGCAAATGTTCATTCTGATAATATAAAGATACTTCAGTCGTAAATATCATCAATACTGTCATAATCTTCCACTTGACCTCGCGTTTATAGCCCGGCATTTTTTATAATATTCTCGAGATTTTTTTAAATTAAAAATAACTATTTAACACAGTAGTATACTTTTTTTAGACTAAATATGTATCTATTTCTTATATATATTTTTTAGTTTTAGTCATACTATTGTTATTTTAAAAATCAAATTGGAAATATAATACAAACAAATATTATTTATCTCTTGTGAAGATCGACTGATTAATTATAAGTAATACTAATGAAATATTTTGGAATGCTTTAATTTTCTTCCCCAAAACACATCTCTTACGCATTCAACGATGCATGCGGAAAAATATTACGTACAATCAATATAAAACGAGATTTGTTCTAAAATTGCCTCTAAATCTAAGTTCCCCTAATTCGCTCGCATTATAATAGGGAAGTTTAAAAAATAACCATTTCAGGGACGGTTAGTTCATCTTGAGGGTTCCGTTGAAGATTTAAGAGCAGCTATTTAATAGTAGAAATTATACGTTAATTAGATTAGATTCATTAGGTATAGGATTGCTAGGCGCTTGAAACCGAATATTTTAACATTTAAAACCAAAAGTTAACTAAAATCAGATAAAATTTACATATTTTGGTCGTCAATGTAAGTTATTTCTAAAATATTTGCACTTAAAATTTTATTTGTTTATGGAAAATTTATAGTAGAGTTTAAAATTACAACTAGTTGACTCCGGATTGTTTAAGACTATTAGCCATATTTAATTTGCTTTATTGCCATATTGATCTCTAATATTATATACAATATTTTTACACAAAGTATATTAATACCTATTTTTATAAATAACGTTGTCTCAATACGTATTTGTTCAAAAGAGCAATTTACCAAAAGAATTTTTAATACAGAAGTATTAGTTGTAGATAACACTTCTATTGGTGTAACACACATTTTACTTTAATAAAGACGAATTTTAGTTTTACTTCAATTAAACGTATATAAAAAAATCTTAAAAATAAGCCTTGCTTTTAAGAATATAAAAAAAACACACTTCTGTAAAGTACAACAAGTGTTGGTGAATTGCACCAATGAGCTCGATTACGATATAATAATTATGAATTACTATAATTATAAGAGATTGTAATTGATTAAACTAATTATTTTACAAAATATCAATAATTTCGTAAGTATGAAACTTGGTGACACACTGCCGTGCGCCCAAACCTCAAACATTCACATCATTTAGAATACGTAATGGAATCCTCTATTTTGACCCTTAAACACCTTCAATAAGAATCAATTTGGTACACATTACTCTTCCAGAATTCCACCAATAAATCACACGCTTCGAAGATAAAGGAGATATAGCTCGAAAATGACTTTTATGGCAAAAATATCTTGATTTCGACATACATTTCTCATGATCAGAAATTAGGAAAATTAAATTAGAATGTGATTAATAAAAAACGTATAGCATCTTGCGTTAATAATTTAGCTATTCTTATATTGTATTTAATTATTTAGTAGCATTCAATCACGGGACTCCTCACGTGCATTACGATGATTTAGGAGTTCAAGTTACGATTACAATGAAACAGGTAACCTACCTACTAAGTGCAGATATTGAAATTTATTTATTTATTTATTTAGGATATACAAACTTAGTACACAAAAAAACTTACTCTAGTACATTTTCAAAAACTTAACCTATATTTACATACAATTATAGAAGAACACAACATGCTCCATAGTTTATATAAAAAAATATTTTGACATCCACCAGGTATTAAAACGGCAACAATAATAATACATAACACGGCATATATTATAATAACAAGACTAATATACTAAAACAATCCTTAAAACGAACAAAACAAAAACTATTTAATGCTGTAAAGAAATCATTAAAAATATTTTTTATTGAATTGCATAAAATATGCAAATATTATTAAGATTCAGTTCGTAATATATTTATTTATATACGAGTATAATATTATAGTAGTAATTAAGCCGACATGTGCCACATTATTTACATTAGTTACTGTGCTCAACACAACACAGCAAAAACTTTAAGAAAGTAAATTTACCTGTATACTAATAACTAGGAAGTAAACTCCGTTACTTTTACAAATAATTATTTATTTATGACATTAAGCCCAAAGAACAAGTTAACCTTTAACCCTTTAACGTGTGTATGATGAAGCACCGTGGAAATTTTAGGCAAGCTGTCTCTCAAATAAAGATTTATAGTATAATAATTTGTTATATCCACTAATAGAAGATTAATATTACTTAACAACATTTGCATAAGGTGCTTAAATTAATAGATAAAAAAGCAATAAAACAGAAATTTTATAGTGACATCAGAGGAGTGAAAATTTACAAAGAATTTGGTATACCATTTTGCTATTTATAACGTGACAGATACATTTTCACCCAATATACTAATAGTATATACATATACGAGTACCGCGACTTATGCGACGTAGAATAAATCTTACTAGAGTTATAATAAAGTAATCTAAATATGCTTATTATGAATGAACTAGAGATAAGATATTTTCCCGCAGTAAAAAGTATTCTTTAGGTTGGCCCATATAGCCTGTTATCATTTTACAAATTTCATCAACATCAGTCCAAATATTTTCTCGTTATGCATTACCAGACGCCGTCTGGCAGACGGACAGACAAACATTTTAAAAATTTGTCCCCATTTAGGTCCGTTTTTCGACTTCTGTGTGATCAAGTCACAAATATACATATGTTAAAACTTTCACATAATATAATATTATGTTTATATATTAATAAAAATAAAAAGAACCCGAGAAGGGGAAGGGTTAGTGTCTAGTAATTAATAATATTTCAAAAGATTTATTTTCAGTAAATTCTTCTAAATTAATCGATATTTATTTCATTAAGAATCCAAATAATGCGCCCTGTTCAGCTTCTTACAAATTCTTTTCTAAATTTTATTTCTCTGTACAAATTAATTTTAGGATAATTTTCCGTTACGGAAGATCCTTTTTATTTCTGGGGGTGAGTTTTTGCAGGGGAGTTTAGTTTTTTATCGGATGTATTTAAAGTCTTAGGGGTTAAGTTACCTCAATACTTCCTTTTTGTGTATAACGTCTATTGACGAAGGGATGCTGATGGGTTTAGTTATTTTTTATTTAAAATATAATTTATACAATTGTTCTTATTTTAAATGGTTACGTTATACTTTTTCTAAGCATTAACCTAAGTTAAGAGTTTTGATTTTAAGAAAAAAATTAAAATAAATTCAAATAAAATCTTGTTCAATTAATGTAAATACTTCGAAAAAAATATTTCAGCAATTCCAAATTCAGAAATCACCAAGTTTAAGAATTTGAAACAATAAAGCGCGTCGCGGAAATGGAAAACGGAGCGCGGTTTGCAGGGAACGCAAAAAACGTTACCCCACATGACCCTGACTCACGTAAAATGTAATGGGAAATTACTCTAAAATAAAAAACGTCTCCCTCCAACGGAACCCTACGTTACGGCAATTTGGATAAGACTCCCCTGGCACGAACACTAAAAATTCCACTTAGAAACAACTCTCAATATGCAGGGAGATATTCCAATTACAATACAAGCTCATAAAACTTG
This sequence comes from Boloria euphrosyne, assembly GCA_951802675.2. Lineage (NCBI taxonomy): Eukaryota > Metazoa > Arthropoda > Insecta > Lepidoptera > Nymphalidae > Boloria > Boloria euphrosyne. The sequence continues at coordinate 529,080 of OX637876.1, forward strand.
AACGGTTTTAATCGTGGACTACCTAAGATCTTATTTTTTCTAATTCCTATATTTATAAAGCACTAGTACAGATGCTTACACTAATGTTACGTTTACTCTATAATCTACTATTATAAATATGTTTCTTTTGTATGTGCGTATGTGTGTATGAATATTTGTTACTCCTTCAGGCTAAAACGTTAAATGAAATCAATTCAAAATATATACTTTATTCAAAACAGACTTTTACAAGCACTTTTGAATCATTAATTGTTACGTTATTAACTTGTAGACGTTAAAATCAGTATCGTTAAAAAGTATTTAGAAATCAAATTAGTCGATGACCTGGAGTAACACGTAATCAACTGCGACACCTAGGGACTTATACAGCGCGAAGTATAATAAAAGAATTAAGACTGTTTAAAAAATCATATTTAAAAACGAGTCTTTATTTTTAATAATAAAAGATTGAATATATTTATATTTTTATTTGGTGATAAATAAAAAACAATAAATGTATGGTAATATTGTTAAAATATTATATGACAATTGAAGTAAATATTTTAAGTTTTTTTTTTATTTCGCCATCAATATCAATTTTGTTAGGCCATTTAAGACGTTGGCTTTACGGCTAACCACTTTTCGTTGATCCACAAAAAACACAATAAGCTGAATTGCCGTCTTTATACATATCCCTGTCATTTCAACCCCACTGTGATCTCTGTAAGCGTTTGATAAAGTATATCACAAAACGCGAAGCAAAATAATGCAACATAAATAAAAACGGTCCCATAAGTGGTCCTTGCGGTAAGCCGCAGCAACCCTGACAGTATAGCTAGAGTGGTATGATCTAACCGTGCGAAACGCCTTCCAAGTTGTTATTGTAAAATGTGAATTATGAAAATAATAAAAAATAAAGCGGTGGGTATCGGCGGGGGGCTAACTCGAGGCACGCGCCGCACGTGCGTCTCTATTGCTTTAACCAAAATATTGAAAATTTTAACCGCGGGATTGGGCGACGGCGGCTTTTAATGTGGCACGAGACTATCTTAATTTCGCTAAACTACACCTAGCTGGGGTCGCCCAATTACTTCATCAAAACAGCTGTGATATTTAACTACACTTTTCATTTTGTTACGATTCTGTTACAAAAAGTCCACTAAAATACTTAAATAATTTTGTTTTCCAGCCAAACAATATAAGAAATAAAAAACTTTACATTAAACACAAAATTATTTTGACTACACAGCCACAGATATTTACGTATTACAAAATATTGATTAAGATAACAGGCACATGTACGGTGATTAAGTTAATTAATCAGATTATATTGCAGAAGATCTCCGAGGTCGAAGCGAACGCACCTGCTTAATTAGCTTAAGAGATTTTAACACTGAAATCAAAAATTTATTTTCATTAACTGATTACGGCGTTGTTTGTCACAGCAGCACGTTTAATATTCGATCTGAATAAGGATTATCCATCCCTCCCGTCCCTTGCCGTTCCATTCATCCAATATTTATTTGCCGCCATTGTATTAATAGTACAAAAATTTTATACTGTTAGTGTGTGCCGCGTAGGCTCAGCGAGCGGATTATAGGCGTAGTTTTTTAAATAGGGTTAGGTTCGGTTTTTTCCTCCGAAGGGAGGGTCGTGATAAATGACACATGCACATTTCGAAATACCCAATTTCGGATTTAAGTCACCCTAAAGTGGCCTGGTGGTGGACAATAGGATAGTAAGCTCGGAAGCGATCGCTCGCGTAATTTACACCGGCTTTGTGTTGCAAAGGGTAGTGTTTGCGCACCTCAGTCACATTATTTTGAACGGTTATAGAGTTAATAATGTATTTTTCTATCGGCGCTGCACCATTACCGAATAAATTGCATGTACCATTAATATTTCATGTTAAGCGTGCTTTTGTAGTGTGGAGATGTGGCCAGAGAGGAGATTCTTTTGGACATTCAATATATCAAATAAAACTATCTTTTGGGATGCTTTAGCTTTTTGTTTTTTTATTTTTGGTTTCATTCGAAATTTCGGTAGCCAAAATACAAAATAAATCCGAAAAGTAAGTTTTATTAAGATCTAAGAAAATATATAAATTTTATATTATAGAGTTTTGAAAAACTATTTATCAATTATAATTTTGTTTCTTACGTTAGTTATGACGTTGACTCTAACATTGTAGATAGTATAAAAGCTGTTACATTTTTTTATTTAAAAAAAAAAACAACGTTACAGTTAGTATTCCTTCTCTTAATGAAGAAATAATTGTGCTCGACCTTTTACACACGTAAGTAACTTCATGTAATAATACTTATATCCCTATATAAAAACTAACAGAACGCGGATAGCGTCGCTATGTCACGTTTCGTCGTTAATTTGATTAATTACATTAATTAAATAGTATTTTATACTCGTATAAAGCGAGAGGAATTTTAACTATTCCATTATAATGTGCTAAAAACATGCAAAGCCATCACTTTATTTACAAAAAATCAATAAAATTAATAAATTTAGATTTAAGCAGCTATAGAAAAAGCTTCTTTGCGAGATCAATAAATGTGATTAGAAATCGCTATAAGTTTTACAACAGCCTGCATCAAACAAACAAGCTTAATAAAAGTAATAAATATAAACATACACAGTACACACTTGAAAACATTACCCTCCCAATCCGAAAATACCATTTTTTTCCTTGCTAAATGCATTTACTCAAAAGACAAGTCTTACTCATCCCACCTGTAGAAAAAGGTGGTCGCGTGGGGGCTCTCCGGTCAGAAACCACCCAATCCTACCCAATGAAACCCAAGCCCATCTTCCGTCTAAATGGGATATATCAGGGTCGCTTGCGCATTCCACCACAACACCCTAATGGGCCGGCAGATCTGCCAAATCAGACCACAAAGCAAAAGAGTTGTTCCACATTCACTCTGCTCTCAGAGAAGTAACAGGAGCAATCTGCATGACGCAGCGCCCACCAATGTGGGCCTTCCCTATGCGTTCTTGGTTTTACGCCCGGTCGGTTTGCTGGACGCTACTGAGCCCTCCTAACACAATGGATCCGAAAATAAACCATCTGCAACATTCGTTAACTATATAAAAGTGAAATCTAACTAGCAAATAGTTAAATTAAGGTGAGCTGACATTTTGATTAAACGGTGGAAATATGCAAACGACATCAAGAGATAAAAGTTCGATAAAGGTTTAAATTAATAAAACATTTTATCGCAACTTGTAATACTAGTTTAACTAGGAATAGGATAGTTTGATTTGTTTACACGATATTTGTATTTTAACTTTGATACAAAATCGTGACAGAATTAACTGTAAACTAGATAAATTTTATTCACATGCTTTTCTAGCATTTGACTGATTTTGATGTTTAATTTTGTATTCCTATTTGTAGAGTCATCTGATGGATATAAGCTGTAGTTCGACAAGAAGACGTCTGCTTCCGAAATCTTCTAATTAAAAAAATGCTGATTCAACTATGTTCATATTGTCAAATGACTCATTTTTTTTGCAGCATAAATAACTTAAAATACTATTAAACGTAGACTTTGTTCCTATTAAGTTAATAATCTATCTCTACCCATGAAAATCACTTCAATATATAGTTCCATATTTGATTTAAGAAAAACAAACCAACTGAAACAATGTAAAAATAACTTGCTGAATAGATTTCGATGAAATTTCGCAAGAATATAGGTTCCATTATGACGACCAAATTTTATCACCACGTGTGACGCGATTTTCATGCAAGCGAAACTGCAGACAGAAACTAGCTTATAATACATCTATGTATGAAGAATTAATAGTTTTAAAAATGAAGAAGAAAATTTTTCTCAAAAAAGTAAAACTTTAAAGAACATTATTTTATCCAATATCTTTAATCCCTCTATAAAAAAGAGCACATAAAACATTTAAATACAATCGTAAATCGATCAACGTCGACAAACAGACGACAGGAATTTGTTTTATACTTTCCTTTCTGACCAGAAGTTTAAAGGCGCATTCCTCAAGCAACCCTCGAGGGTAGTAATAGGCTATTTATTATAGGCCAGGGAACAGTGACGTCTCGTGTCAATAATACAGAAATACATCGTGTAGAACCCTGCATTTCTTTTAAACCCTTCTGCCCGTTGATAAATGTCAACGAAACGGGCTTGAAATTGATATTTGAAGTGTACTTTATATTAAAACTTTTTATTTTACTTTGAAATTTAATTTGTATTAAAAATGTATGTATGATTGTTATTTTATACATATAAATATATAAATAGGGATGCATTTTTTATTGCTTTTAAGCTTCTAATATTAAGATTTTAGAAGACCACAGGCGCGAGGCCGGGATTTGAATCCGCTTCTCTGAGTTTCCCAAGCGGGCGCGTTGCCACTGCGCAAGCTGCCTCAAACGGTTATTAAAAATATTTGCGTAAACGGTGCAATAATTGAAACTCACGCACGCGCGTAAGTAAGCTGTACTTAATGCAATAGCATGGTCAATTTAATACGAAATTTGTATGAATTATGCATTTAGAAAAAGTGGTTTGTGTAACAAATTTCACAGTTCAAATGTTGGGTTAAATTTGGTTGCTATCAAAACTATATTTCTTTGGTCTTCTTTAAATACGTTCTAGACTTATAGCGGTTCTGTACAATTACATATGTTACTCCACGTTTATTTGTGTATAAAATTCCATCTAAATCAGTTCAGTCATATTTATATTCAGACATAGCCATTACAACTTGCTACATTGTTTATTTGTAATGGACCGCTCTGTGGAACTTAAAACTCAGATTTTTAGCAACTCTAACTCTTTCATATTAATAACATTAATATAAATTGTTCAATTCAATTCAATTCTCTTGTTAATGGCTTCAAGCGTGACATTTGAGCACAAATTACTTCACCAGTGTCACGTAGAATGGAGAAGACATGATATAAATTGTTATTAAGACAAATATAATTATGTCAAACAGAAACCTCTACTTCAAAGAGAACTTTACTGTACTACTACGTTTTTGAAATTGAGTTCTAGTGGCTCAAATAAAACCAGTGTGTTAGATTATGGTCTAATCAATAAGATGGTAAGCCCGTACCGATCAGTAGTACTATCTATAATCTTGTAACAGCTCAAATACCCCAAGTTGGCGAAACCAACCAAATACAATTATTACAGTAAAAAACTAGTTTTAAATTACACATCCATCACTGTTATCTATGACCATCATCATGACTGGAAGCAAGTAGAAAATATCAAATATCAAGTGTATCAAGTATTTAAACATTTCTGTCCCAAAATAGTGTTGGAAAGTATTATATACAAGAAATTAGAAATTATGACGCTCTATCTTCACATTATTATTAAGTTTGCCAAAACAAAATTATAGGAGATTTTAATATTACGCTAGTATCTCATCTAAAACCCCACAAATATCGTAAGAAAAAACCATGTAACTCTAACTTGCATTCACGTGCTTTAACCGAAAATGATTTACACTTATCGAAATCGATAACTGTAAATCATTTTTTATCAATGACAATACCAAATTAGGCAAAGAAAGTGAAACATTGCTATCTTAAGATCTACTGGAGGATGTCGTTCCAGTAATCAGTTGTTACACGCTGGTGTCACGCCGCAATAACCGAGGCAACGGTCGCCGCGCACCTTGCGGCACACCTTGCGTATAACGTCCTGTTCAGATACAAGATATCAATTATATCCGAGAAAATAACACAAATGGACCTCACATTCAACACCAAAATCAACTTTATTTTAATATAGATAAAGGTAGTAATACAATAGACGACGATTTGAAGCGGAAAGATGTTACCACCCTACCTGTAGATTTTATTAAGCCCAGTTTTTTTTACCAGTATATTAGTGGATACGGTTGTCTTATAGAATTAGCAGCGTTAGTTTCGGTCAATTTGGAGCGCAGGAGCCGTTGAGATCTCATTCGATAACTATAGCGATAATGAAAGTTAGTCTATTGGTCTATTTGTGCGTGTCACGGTTAGTTTTTATACTGAGTGCCTAATAAGTAGTTGATGACCTTAACAATGGTAGATGACAGTAACATTTTTATTAGTATTGAAACTTAAGGGAGTTTTGAAGTATTCAAATACGGGTATTCAAGTATTCCATTGAATTATGAAAAAAGCTTATATACATTATTATGTTAATAATAAAAGAATTAATTCTACGTTTTAATTTAAGTATTTTCTATATAAAATTAAAAAATGGGACCTAACTCACTATATGTAAGTATACTGATCAATCCCACATCAAGTGCACTATACAATATACGTCAGTTAGGACTCGTGTTAACACAAATACTAAAATATACATTTATATTTTTTGCTACAATTACCTGTAATAATTACAAAGTTGCTCAAAATTAATAAGTTTTGCGCCTGTCCGTATTAATCAAGTTGTAAAAAAGTTTGTAAGAGACAAACTAGCTCGTGCTGTGACTTTACTTGTTCATAAACCTTTTTTAATTTACCTATTTGCTTGTAATTTAAGAAAGTTTATATAATTATTTTTTCCTTAAGGTCCTATACTTAGACCATTGATAAAATATTTAAAATGTATTAATCTTTACACATTAGATTATTGCACTTGAATATTATGACGACACGTTTGGCTCAGTTGGTAGTAACCCTACTTTCAGCGCCAGCGGTCGCGGGTTCGAGTCCCGCTGGGAGCATTCATTTGTTGAGCATGAATGTATGTACTCCAGCCATGAGTGTTTATATTTATAATATGTATGTATTTAAAACTTATATAATGTGTGTAATATATTAACTATCTGGTATCGGTAATACAAGCCTCGTAGCTTACCACGGAACTAGATGGCGCTGTTGTAATAATATTTATTATTTTATTATTATTATTTATTGTCTAACTTCACTCAAGTAATTTACTTTATATCTAATTATACTATCCTTGTGAATCATTTTCTTCATCAGCATCACACAATACACAATAACACATACAGCACATTGAACACATTCTTTTTAAGTTGGTTAATATACGGAGTATATATAAAGTATATAAAGTGACAGCAATACATCAAAGCAGACAGACATTTATATGTATGTATAAATATGTTAATGGACAATTATTGCTGCTAAATACATTCATTTAAGAATAATTAATATGTAACTAAATGCACGATTTGATAAATAAAATTAGCCTAAGTACCATTTACCTACATATATGGTCACCGTATAATAGAGTAATAAATAATGAGTCAATTACAAGTTACAAAGTAGCAGTAAAAATTAAAATATCACAACAATAAATCGGAATACATATTAGCGATATTAATGTAAGAAAAAGAATTATCACCTATTTATATCAATTTAGCATTTCTTTACTAAATTTATAAATGAAACTATCTTTTCGGATTTTGTCGCGGATTTATTTTGATTTTTGGTTCCCGACGTTTCCAATGCTTTACAGAAATCATGGTCACGGGAGTCACCCGTCCGTAAATCCAGGAAGATAGTTTCATATAATGTCAAATATTCGCGTAAACCGAAGAAAGAATACTAGCTTTACTTTAAATTAGAACTAACTATTCACCTTGACTTTGCTCGGGTTCTTCTGTAGGGGTATTTTAAATGTAAGTATGGAATAGGCAGATTGTACGTACATAAGGAGATGTATACCTATATCTACATAGGTGATGAATGATTGATTTCCCGTACAAGCTTTCATTTCCTTAAGGGTTTATTTCCGGAATAAAAACTATCCCAAGTACTTTTAAGGATCTCAAAATATGTTACATGCAATACATATCTAAATCGGTTCGACAAATTAGCAATTAACAAACAAACCTACAAAAATATATAATATTAGTAATTATAGTATTATCTGTAGTATTATACAACGGCCATTATGAAATGCCACTGCTATACCTGTGACTATGTTAAAAGTTTCATTTCCTTAATATTCTAATTCGTAGCGATTAATCTTTAGTTTGTGTATTTTTTTTATTTTAAACTTATTTAAAATAAAAAATACACTAAGTTCAAAATAACTTTAAGATATTGTCACGGATGGGTCATGTTGTACTGGAGATATTCTAGAAGTGAAGTTGGTTCCCAAAACCAATGGCTTAACACGCTCCCCGAGGCATGGGAGCCTTGCACTGGTCAGTCACCGTCAATTTGTTAAAAACCTCAAATACTAAATTTTGTTTCACCCAGGATTCGAAACTTATACCTGCATCTGTAGCGGAACCCGTTAGCCACTAGACCACTACTGTTTTTGCCTTGATAAAAACGCCATTTTTATGAAATACTAGAAACACAAGCCAGCAAATATCATAACACTCTGCCGTAGCACCGGCAATTGCGTGCATTTCCTACAATGTAAGCCAGTTCGGCATTGTGCGTAACAAGTCGCTATGAAAGCCACTTAAAATGGTAATTATTCTCGTGCATAATCGCCGTAATTAGTATGTGATTATATTGTACCTGTTCGATCAATCGAGGGACAGTTTTATTTTAAGCCTGTAGTTTATAATCTGGAATTACTTGAAGTCTAGACTGGAGCTATCTGTATTGAACGTTTTTCATTATGATAGTGAAGAAGTTAAGTCATCTTTACACCGACATTACATTTAACATTAAGTAATTATTCTTCCTCTATTTGGGTGCTATTTCCTCTTTTCTTCTTTTTACTTTTTACTCTACTTTTTACTTTTTTTTCTTTTAATACCTAATGGCTTATTTTATTTCTAACAATAGCCTTTGCACTATTGTTTGTTTTACTTTATTGGTTTTCTATAATATCATCGAAATCCGTTCAGTCTTTTGTATATACTCGTAGAAGAAACGAGTAACAAACACCTTATCATACAAGGTTTTGTATTTATTATGTAACTAGCTGTGCCCGCGACTTCGTTCGCGTGGATGTCGGAACTTAACAATGTATTTTTAGTGCGAAGCGCTGTTGGGGGATACCGATACAAATCATTTTTTTTTATTTATGCTAGTGCTTCTTTATAAACAACATAAGCTGTGGAACCATCAATTCAAATCATTATCAATCAAAATAACTTTTCCATCTTCTTGTACGGGGTATGTGCCATCGCCTATTTGTAACAATAAATTGGAAAACTCCTGTGCATTTTCGCAGCCTCCCAACTGTGCACGCATATTTACATTCAGGTGTGTAGATGAGTGAGACCAAATTCACATAACCCTAATTTTACTTCTGGAATTTCTCTACTTCTTCACTTTAAACTCAAATATCTTTTGATAGACTGAACCGATTGCAATGAAACAAAAACTAAATGTTACTTCAAGTTACGTTCAATCGTTGTGTATAAAAGTTATCTACATTGCTTTCGTACATTTTACGTGATGCCCGGATAAATAAACAGACAAACCGACAAACCGACAAACAGACAAACAGACAAAAATTCTAAAAATGGGTTCTATTGGTTGTCCTTTAAAACCCTGGCTATTTTTTTCAAATTTTTTTTATGTACAAAAACGACATTTCTACAGTTTTATTATATGTAATAGATGGTGTTGTAATATAATGTTAAAAGACATCATACATCTTCCTAAAGCTTATTACTTCAATTTATACACTAAACAAGTATCGAACTTATAACCAACAGACGATACCGTTCAGATTAATATCTTTACGCCGAACCAAACATTTTAGACGGATGTAATAACAATTAAACATCTTACTTTAAGAAGTACTTGTTACACAAATTTATATTTATTTACCCAACATACATGTGACGGTTGATCTTCTAATCTTATTGAAAATCATATCGTCAGTCTCATCTTCAGATTTCTATCACCTGTAAGTTAGAAATCAGTGTCCATGGACGTCCATATAGTCTCATATCTCTCAATATCTTTATGATATCTTTAAGTAAGAACAAGGTATGGTGCTTTCAACGATAATACTACTTTGTAGTTGACAAAAATGTCTTCATTTAAATTTTATTATGTCATTGGATTGTAATCACATCTTTATGAAACACAAAATCAAAATTATTTCTTAATATCAAAAGTTTTAAGAGCCTAAAGATTTACTCTGAAATAAAAAAAGTATTACATAATTGATAACAGCATTAAAATAATTGTTTAAATATTTTTACTAGCATGAAAAATTTTACTACGATAAAGCTTATAAAAAGCTCTAAAAGCCCTTTTTAAAACTTAATAGCAAAAAAGAAATAGAAATCATCATAGTTCACATAAAAAGAAAAAATATAAAGGGAAAATATTTTACTTCTGTTCAATGTTATCTTTTTGCACGGTCGACAGTAACATTACCACAAATAGCCAAAAGCGTAATGAGTATGAAATAATAAAATTAGTGAACAAATTTACGATTGCGTGCGAACCACGCAGGTGATACAATTCTGATTAACACGTCGCTCGAAATTAATGGCCTCATAAAAACCCGAAAAACCTACCGCATGAAACATTACGAAGCGATAACACTTTGCCACAAAACTGTTGATTTTCGTATCGTATATTGATGTATCATTTACTGTATTTAGAAGAGTTTCTATATCCATGAATCCATACAGTCAGTACGTACAACTTGACTTAACGTACCTATGTACATGTTGTAGGTATATCTTAGCTACGCTTAGCTAAATACGGCAAAATGTTAGTTTTTTTTAATTCTGTGTGGTCTCTGCTTACAATGTAAATTATAAGGATTATCGTAATTGAATATAAGCTATAAAGCAAACTGACAAGTATATTATTAAAATCTAGTTACCAGAAGCATCGAATTATATTCGCATTTATCAAGCACTTAAGCCAAAGAAGAGGTAACAAAAAATGATTATTTCAATGAGGCGAAATTCATTTAAACACAGCTTTTTAACAACAGGTGAACTAAAGTTTCAAGTTTTGTAACAATCGTTAAAAAACGACATTACATTGTAAGACAAAACAGAAAGCATGTCTCCAAAAGACTAGAAACAACTTCTACATATTTGACAAACTTAATCTCCGACAGTACAAATGTAAGATGATGACCTGATAAGTCGATTTACAATAACCCTCTCAACTTTTACGATGCTATAAACACAGACACTGCGTGCGTAAATTCTGTGATAACTCCGAAACTCGTTTGAGGGCGCCGGTCATCTGATAGACCCGGGGGTGGAGTGTCAAGCCTTAACACTTACTTCGAATTCTCTAGCTTTGATAGTGTAGAAATGTGAGCTGTAGACTTTTGTATATCCTTTCAGAGTAAAAGGAAGATAAAACCTGAAATATTTTACAAAATAGTTCAAATTATTTGCAGATGTTATTATTTGTTATTCAGAAATATGGAAACGTGTTATATAGAAAAATTACAAAATATATAAATGGTAATGGTAAATAAAATTATTATCATAAATATGCGGTAACAACGAACAGGTACTCCAATTGCAAATATTAGCAATATATAATTTTTTTTTTTGATTGAAATAATTATAAATCTTTATTGAAATTCAAACCTATATTATTAACTCAACATTTGTAATTAATTTTAATTGCATGATAATATTAAGAAAATACAGCAAGTAGTGTAAAATTAAAACAAAAAAACTAAAGTAGTTAGTAAATACACGGCCAGTTCGATGTATATAAAGATTTTCTTTAAAAATGTAGCTTTAAATTCTTACAAAAATATTGTCACTTAAACTTAAATCCTTCTATCCCGAGGTGTCGTAGAGCAGATCATTACTTTCCCAGGCGTGCCCCAGGGATTGCCACTTTGCCCACATTTCCTTCTGCTGGCAGCTGGCACTCGATTTCTTTAAACGCCTCGGACGGCCATTTATCGACACATCGTTTGGATGTTTTGGGTATAGCTCCCCTGCTTACGTGATAATTTTAGGAACTTATAGTAAAAAGGGAAAATCGGGTCATTCTTTAGTGTGCCAAGCAATATAACCTTTTCTTTAAATTATATGCTTATATATTTAAATGAACTTGACGTTTATTTTCCAATCCAAATTTTAATTTAAAATGAATGAAAAATATTCACGTAAATATCAGAAAGAAAGTTAGTTCAGTAAAAGCTTGAAATAATACGTCTTTAGACTTATCAGGGCGACTTCATTAGCTCTTACGCAAATACAGTAGTCGTAAGACGCGTCCCAACTATGTCCGGCGCCGGCTTATTGTGATTGACACGTCCCGCTGACCGCTCTCAAGGGGCTGTAATACCTTAGTATTGGCATAAATGGAGATTTTGCATCCAAATACAAAATAATGAGCGGAATAATCATATAATGTAAACGTAATTTAACTCAAATTGAAATTGTACTATTGAATTGTGTATGAAGTTATGGTTCTATGAACAAAATCCTAATTTGGACTTCATATATTTTCGATTTAATTACATATAAAATAGTCTCGATATCAGATTTCTCAAGCATCAGAAAGCATTGATATTATAAGCACGTATGTTAAAACAATTGCAGTTAACCTTTTATAAATTAACTTTCCCTAAACAGGGCAAGACCGCAATCAGTTCCCATTTGCAGCTCATTTGAGACCTCGGATCCGCACAGTCGTTTGTGGCTCGCCTCCTCCCTGCTGACCATACTGATTTATTGAAGGACCCAGAACAAAAACAAATGTATTTATAGATATTTAATGAGGTTTCCATATTTCAATAACTTTAACTAGGTGAAACGCAAAAGTAGTATTTTTTGTATAGGCAGGAATGTAATATTAGTTATTTATATTTCTTTAAAAGTCAAAAACTACCACGTTAACGTTAAAATAATTTTCTTATACTTACATTGAAAGTATATAAGACGGAAGCTTTTAGACTAAAAATGTACGTTTTAACAATTCCCTTAATATGTGTAATATGTACAAACACCCAAATTGTGTGTGCTTCTTCTTTTATAGGGTCAATTACTCTAACTTAATTTAAGACAGTAAATGAAAAGAAATAAGTCATGATGTAACCACTATTACCTCAAAACACGAATGAACAGATGTAGCGACAATTACAGCAAATTCATATCCAAAACTCAACTTTAACACCGCAATATAACAATAAAGTCGTTGCGAAACAATATGAAACACTCGAAATATTCTGAACGTAAATGTGTCATAAAGACTAGACCTAAAAGTTTAGTACATAAATCATCCCGATAGAGGAATTCCGGGGAGTGTATGTGCGTCCTCCCGCGCCGGCCATATGTCATCTCGGTCAAGCTGTTATTTGTCTTGCAAAAATTCGGGAAATATCTTAAGAATGCTAAGGGGTCGCTTACATAGGAATGTGTCCGGTTAGGGTGTTGTTTAGGGACTGCGACATAGCATAGGGTCTCTGTAGATCTCGAGCTTGTCACGCTTCAGATATATTTGGAATTTGAAAAAGTAACGAAAGTACTTATTCAAATATTTACAGTATACAATTTTTTTTTTATGGGACAAAGGAGGCAAACGGGCAGGAGGCTCACCTGATGGTAAGTGATCACCTCCGCCCATGGACATCTGCAACACCATCAGGGCTTGCAGATGCGTTGCCGGTCTTTCAGGAAAGGGAGGGAGGGGGGAGGGAGGGGGGAGGGAGAAGGACGGGAGGAAGGATGGGGAGTGGGCCTTCCGGACTCTCACTTACCGGACGAAACGCGACAGCATAGCTGCCACTTCACGCCGGTCTTCTGTGAGAGAGTGGTACTATACGGGGCGTGCCGGCCCATTCGGCTGCTACCCGAAGGTAACAAGCATGGCACTACCACTTGAAAACCGGTAATTAGAATCTTAGAAGATAACTAATTCTGTTTATCACCTTTATGTTTTTAACTGATCTGAATCTCCTCTCCTGAACAAAGCCCGTCTGCCATCACGTCATATAGACTTTATATTCTCCTCAAATTCAAAAAGAGTTTTTCAAATCGGAAAGTAGTTCCGGGAGATTAGTGCTTACAAACAATTTTTTCTCATTACTCTATCTCTCATACTATGAAACTGGCTTAAGCTCTGCTTTCTAATTCTTGAATATATGACATAGGTATTTATTTCTTATAAAATGATGATTTATGAATGTATTTATTAAAGAAATTATAGATTTATAAATGAAACTACCTTTTCAGATTTTGTCACGAATTTATTTTGATTTTAGTTACCCAAAATCTGAAAAGGTAGTTTCTTTTATAATGTAATGTAATAAGAAAGTATTATTAGAAATTATAGAATTAAGTAAATTGTTTCCGAGATATAATCAACTAAATGCAAAGCTTACATATTTATATTTTTAAAGCTGAAAATGTTTCGCATATCTCCATATCTCATATAGAAGAAAGCCAAACATAAATCAGCATCTAGTCTAGTAAATAAAACAGTCTGATTGGGACGCTCGGCAAACACTCGGGGCAAACAGTCCGCGTTTCGTGCCCACCGCGCCTGTGCCTAATGTATGCGAATATATTATCATATTCTATCTTATCTCCAGTTTGAGCTGGTTATTACTTGTTTAAGGAAACTAACCTGATTGGTCTATTATTAATTTACTCTAAATTACCACCTGGATTTCCTCGAGAAACGAAGGAATTATTATAAAAGAAATTATGTTTTACGCGTACCATTCCTTTAAAGTTGAGATGAACAGACCAACGTTCACCCCAACGTATCCAACGTATGAATTGACGGACAATATAGGCTGAGCACTGCGAGGTTCATCATCATCATCATCAGTCCTTTTTTAACGTCCCACTGCTGGGCGCGGGCCTCCCTCAGTACAAGAGGTATAGTACGATCTAGTAACTACGAGGTTACTAGATCGTATTTACATAATATTATTTGTAGGTATTATAAAAATATGCATTTTTGATGTTAGAAATGTATTTTAACTTACTTTAAAGGACAAGGTCTCGATCACTCCATGGAAAAGTTGTTACGTTAATTTACATATTTTAGAACACTATTTAGTTATTGTTTTATTTAAGCATAGTATATAGAGTGAAGAATAGTTGGTAGATTATGTAGCTTTACAACTCGACCGCAAACCGCAGTGGGCGGGAGGAGACCTAGCGCGCACAAATGAGCGCTCAGTGCTATAGTTACAAATATGCCAAGGAAGTATGATTACCAATATTTATCCATGTTAATATTTTTATATACACAGTGCAAAACCACTAATAATATATTACAAAAAATAATGTTTTAATAATATACTAAAGGAAGCTAACTAACTATACATATATTTTGTAGTATATAGTATGATATTTTCTTATAATTTATATTATTATATCTGGATCTAAAACGTATTAACTATAAAAAACGATTTATAAATCAATCATAACTTAAAATGCTGTAACACATACAGTATGCACTAAACATGGTTAATAAGAATAAATTAATCCTTTAAGTCGGCCAGAGATTAAAAATAATTATCTTTAGCAGAATATCATTAGTAGATGTTCAAGCCACTATTATCTAATATATCAAATCGGTCGCACAACCTTAACTGTCGTAGACATTTCGCTAAAAGCCCCGTGAGATCTGGGATTCAATAAGGAAAGAAAAACCGGCGATCAGACATCGCCGCCCCCGAGATTTCCCCACCCGCGGCCAAACATAAAACGTTAATGGCATAACCGAATGGCAGAATCGAAGTATTCATTACATGTCATGTATGTGCAAATTGTGCATGTTTCTGAACTTATTCATTTTAGAGATACAGAATTATCTGTACTGTTTACATTCAATATATTGAATTTAAGAAATTATAATTACAATCAAAAAAATTTGACTTTATATAACTTAGTTTTATGAGGCTATGAAAACCCATTTTTTATCGGGTGTAGATTCGATTTTTTAAATGTGATACTAATTTGAATATCTTACACTGACTGAAATATTCGGGATATTGACCCTACTACTACGCTAGATGTATCTACCTAATATGCCACTTTTAATGTTATAGAGAAAACAATGTAAGAAAATTTGCAAGTATGAGAAAACTTGCCTTATTTTAAAAAAATTTAAAAATTTTATCCTACGTTAGTATCCAAACAGCAAATTAAACTTCTCAATTTAACACTTTCGCTGCGTTACGGCAAGTATTTTGCCGTTTTTGACTAGTAGTCAGTGCGGCAGCTCATTGTCCTTGTCTTACGCTCGGTGCGGGGGTGATTTAACTATGTTCCCGTAAGTGTAGAAAAGAGACAATGATCTTTTTAATATTGTTACTTTAAATATAATAATATTCTACACTAATAACGTACGGCAAAATAGTTGTCGTAACGCACAGTGAGTGAAATATTTTTGTCTAGTGCGGTACGGCAACTGTTTTGCCGTACCCTCCCAACCCCGCACCTTACCGAATGCGCCCACGCGGTTCCTCACTTTGCACTAGAGCTGGCCATACGTATTTTGTGCTCGATATTTTTTATGCGAAAAAATTATAGAACTGCTTATTACTCAACTCTAACAAGAAGAAAGTTGAAACAGTGCGTACGTTTTGTAAGGAATGTCAAAAAGTTATGTGTTAAATTGCTACAACAAAATGCACAATCTGTCCGTCCTGGCTGGCACCGAGTTCAACTAAGTTCTTAAAAGTATTATTTTCAACTTTTTAGTTTAAATTTGTTTAGTTTAAATGTCGGTTTTTGGTTTTTTGTTAAAAATAATTTATTTTAAACTTTTTAGCGGAAAGTAGATACGTTCGTTCGTTTCGTAGATAGTTCTTTTAAATCCTAACCGTTGAGAAGTTGTATCTTCCATCATCATTTACGGTACGTGAGTTAAATATCCGGATAGCCTATAAAAGATTCGGCCGAGTATCGTTAATTTGCTCCTAAAAATTGAAGAGTTCCGTTACTTTGTCATGGATTCCATCATCAGAACCTTACCAAACTCTCATAAAACTACCCTTGAAGTCCATCCTTTCCAATAAAAAAAGAATCATAGAAATCAGTTGGCGTGAAATTGAGTTATTCTTCCATTTGTCGCGCACAAAATTAATGCAAATTTAAGACTTATATGAATTTCTCATGGATGCCATTGTCAGAACTGAACTAAATTAAAATGAAACCACACGGGAAGCACCACCTTTCAGATTAAAAAAATCATCAAAATCCGTTCATCAAGTCGAAAGTTCTGAGGTAACACACAAAAAAAAATAAAAATAAAAAAAATACAGACGAATTGAGAACCTCCTCTCTTTGGAAGTCGGTTGAAAAATAGAGTATTTTTAAAAATTCAGTACACAAGTGCTTTTAAAATTGACGTTAATTATAAGAATGATAATAATTATTATGTTGATCAATTAAGAAGAATTATGTTGATTCATACACTGTTAAGTTTTAAAGTTGTATCTAGTATATCTAATAAAGAATATCGTTAAAATATCGATTGTTTATTTTATAAGTAAGCTCAATCCCTAGCATTTTTTCACTTCTATGCTATACGGCAAATATATTGCCGTAAATAGCAGATTTTGAAAAATCCCTTTATCTTTCGAAATATCTTACAGAACCCCGGGCGACCGCAGCTACGTATACACGAGGATGTACCCTATCGGTTAGTTAAAAAAAGACGATGATATTATGAGGTTCCACGTCTGTATGAACCTTGGAAGTCGGGTGCTGGTACGGCAAAATAGAAGTCGTAACGCATAGCAGGAAATATAGATACGGGCAGTATTTGTCTCGTAACGCACGGGCAGAAAGTTTAGTTCTAGCGCCGCCGCAGCGAACGTGTTAATAGTTAATTCGTCGAAAAATCAATTGTAATCTTTTTTTTTACTATAGTAAGTATAGATTAATATTATAATAACAAGTACAAAACACCATTGAGAACATAATAAAATGACGTCTTTCGATTAAAAATCTTTACTGTTTACCGATACAATATAAAACTATCCTTTCTTTATTATATGCACAAGAACGTGCGACGTATTAAAATATCGTATGCAATTATATTATTGACGCACTCAGGTACGACTAGTAGTCTTAAATCAAAGGCTAATGGGTCTTATTTGTTGGATACTTAGAATATTTTATATAACTGCGTAAAAACAAGAACGTATAGAATTAAGTTATGTGCATATTGCGTTGGCTTTGGTGTAGTGGTGTCGTGTTAGACTTAACTTAAGAGGTTACGGGTTCAGTCTATATTCGACTTTTACTTTTTCTTTTAACTAGGTCTCTAAAAAGGACCCGAGACGATCAATCGCAATTGTCAATGTGCTACATTATTGTCAATTGCAATTGAAGTGCGATTGATGCTTTCTTTAACTATATGGCAAGTGGTAATCATGTTGTAAATGAATCCCACATAAAAATGTCAGAAGTGCGAGGCCCGGGATTTGAACTCGCTTCCTTCGGTTTTCCAAGCGATAGCGTTAACACTGGACTATTACTGGGTTTTATACAGAAATTAAACTAATATTTAATTTAAACTAACGTCTTATACACAATAAATACCACTTAGTCGTAATAATTAATAATATGTTCTAGAAACATGCATTCATTGAATGGAGACATTTATATCACATAAATTATTGTAATACGCCCTTATCTTATACGTGTGCTTACTCTTGATCCCAACAAAGGAAATGAATTTGAATCATACAACATAAATGGTAGACGATCTTTCTTTTACCGTTTCAAATTGTTTTCCATACGACGCTGAATGTCCACTGTGCCCCGGACATTTAGATCCGGCCTTAGTAGAGCCATGAAGTGAATGGGTCACTAAAGCTACGTTGTAAGAGCGGTAATCGTCATTATTTAATTCTAAATAAGTATATCAAAATATAATTAATATAAACATATTGCGTATTTTAGAAAAAGAAAAAAGGTTAAAAGCCAAGGTTGTTTGTATCGGTCGGAAATTTTTTTAAAGGATACTTTGAACAAAACACATAAACTGCGTGACCAAATTTACTTTTACGTCTTAGCTTGCATCGGAAACTTTTCCCAACTCAATATTATACTTAAATTAATTATAAACTAATATAATGACTAATGAGTTATTAAATATGTATATTGTAGAGATATAGGGATTCAAATATACAGGAACACAAGTTAAGACGTACTTCACGATGAAACCGAGCGAGGCGGAGATGAGCTTATAACTAATAAACGGTCAGCTAAAATTCTGATCTCAAGCCAAGTTTCTACTCTTCCATAGATAAAAGCCTACCTACCGTTCTTCAAGTCAATAAAGTAAGTAAATTGAATAATTAATTTAATAAATAAATAAATGTGTTGGGACATTATTGGGACAGCACCATCTAGTTCAGTGGTAAGCTACAAGGCTTGTGTTACGGATACCAGATAGTTGATATACAATACATATATAACTTTAAATACATACCTACATATTATAAATATAAACACCCCACTCTACGACTAGAGTACAAACATTCGTGATCAACAAATGAATGTCCCCTGCGGGACTCGAACCCGCGACCGCTAGCACAGCAAGTAGGGTCGCTACAAACTGAGCCAACGTGTCGTCGTGAATACTATAAACCTCTTGGCCTGCCTCCCGGCCGCAGCCCGACGCAGGGCTGGCCGGTCACACCAATACAACATTTTGTGTCTTATCTGATTTATCGCGATCCCCGTGGCACCGCGGGAAACAATTACCCCTTACATTTTCTATCATTCAGTTCCGATTTCCGACCTTTTTATGGAAAACATTCATTTAATTGAAAGATTTGACAATAAAGATTTGTTTTAAGCTTTTAAGTTTCTTCAAATTTAACTTAAATTTATTTTGAATAGTATTTCGTCGTAAGCCTCGCTTTATTGGAATTTCACCATTGATTTAAACCGAAGAACAACTGTTGTTCAAGAACTTTAATATTTTTCTTAAATATTTATTAGTCAATTAATATGCCATAGAATGATAAACAATTTTTAGTCTTGGTAATCAATCTTACTTCGAATGAATACTGTACAAGATATTAGCACCATTTGTGTCCTTAGTATACCTTTACCTAACTGTAGCCTATGTATAATACCATGTCGCTTATCTTTGTGGCTTTCATCCATATGTCTTCGACAGTTCATCCACATAATCACTCATATACACAAAATTTTGCAATCATAATATTAGGTACTCCGAGGTAATATATGGTCTAATACCAAAAGTCCGATAACTCCGACCCAAATCGAAACTACTCATAACGTAAGTAGTTTTCCACTAGGCCAAGGAGACGTTAACTAACACCTATTATTAGCAAGTACAAAATGATGGAACAGGAACAGCTAACAACAGCGTGTCACGCGTGGGCTCACTAGTCACCGCGACTCGAACAATGTGCATTGTAAAGAACGTGACGCACACTGCATTGTTTTATCAACTTTCTACTAACCTTTACCAGTGACGGTTGTGAAAAACCTCTGTCATATTCATATTGTCACCTAACCTGCGTGGGCTGGTGTCAATGATTAATTAGATACGTTAATTTAATACTTCTTCCATTAGCAACATCAAAAATAATGGTACTAAAAATGCCTTTTTCAGAAAAGAACTCAACCCAACTATTTGTGTATGTAGATACACTTAAACACAAGACCATAATAAAAAATAAACCATAACCATGTTACGTTTCTTTTTAAATTAAACGGCACTGGGATAACGATAATATTTATATGTGCCGTTTTTTTTTCATCGTAGTACATTTGGGAAGCTAGACTTTATAAATGAAACTACCTTTTCGGATTTTGTCGCGGATTTATTAGACTCTCCCGTGACCATGATTGCTGCAATGCATTCGAAACGTCGTAACTAAAAATCAAAATAAATCCGCGACAAAATCCAAAAAGGTACCTACTTTCATTTATAATGTCAAATATTCGCGTAAACCCAAGAAAGTATTAAGCTAGACTTTAGTCCACTTTGTCAATGGTTCCTCTTCCGTGGTTCCTCTAAAATATGTATTAGAATTAAGTATTTTTTTACGGTTATGAACCTTTTCCGATAAAGAATTCCTTGAGGAGGCATTAACATAAAACGTTATCTTCCTACCAGACGTACATCATATGGATACCATCGATCTATAATAATAACATATTTACCGACTTACAAATATTATTAAATTCGAAAATGTATTGGTTTGGGTTGGTTCTTTTTTCGATATACATATTATTAAAAGCTAATAGAAGTAATAAAAGAAATGTATTAATAATAGTTAGTTAAGTGAAACAGAGGAAGCAGTTTTTTGACTGAGATATAATTGAAATCAAAGCTCTGTGTTCTGTAACATAATGAGTACACGAATAATAAGTAGACAAGCTTACTTAAGATGTCCTCGTTACTCTGTAGTGGGAGGAGCGTCACAACTTAATATTGCCAGTATCAATAAAAATATCTATATATATATATATACGTATATGTAGGCAGAAATAGTTCAGAATGTTTTCTCGTCTGTTGGTCAAGTTAATTTTTTTTTGAGGTTAATGTTTACGTATTAGCGTTCGAAGAACTTAAGTACTATCAATAGTTTTTTTAATGAAAGGTTCCTTTTTGCACATTTAATTGGTTTTAATAATTTCGGTATCAATCATTACGATCGAAATTTGATCACTGGGTAATTGATCAATAGTATATGGTGTAGTAGACATGTGTTTGTTTTCGAGCTTGTAATACTAAAAAAATATACCTATATTTTTTTAGTATTACAAGCATATTTTATAAAACTTTTATCATTCAATAAAAAAATGGAGTTATTCAGTGTATAAAGAAATAAATAAAATTTGTTTCTTTGATTTACTATACATAATACTTAGAGACATACTATGTACCTAAAGATTTTAAGCCAGACCTTCTATTCAGATGCAATGTATGAATAAACCAGCCAACTAAGTCATACAATTCATAGTTCATCGATAAATTCAACATCGGAAATCCATCGTTGTTTTCGGACGGGTCGCTTGTAGAATATTATTATATACGTAGGTAAATTCGATGGAGGTGAATTCATGAATAGTCATCACAGTGTTTACACTCTACTCCTCTCGATCTATGAAAATCAATGTGCTCTATTCAAATTATATGTCAAAAATAATATCTGATAATGTTGTTGATGGTATGGTTGGTTGAAATGAAATCAGATTCAGATACTGAACTGATATTTTAAAACTAGCTTAAGTTACTCCTTATCAGCTATCGGACAGTGAAAGTCTCGTCGTAATTAGTTCAGCCGCATGTTTTGTAAATTAGCCGGGACACGTAGACAGACAAAAAAAAATGGAAAATTGTGCTTTTCTCATAAATTGCGTATATCATTTCGTATCCATTTAATAAATAAACTTCTGCGCGTGCAGAAGTGTACGCGCAGACACTAGTGCACTCTCTGTTCCCAACACTATCATACTCGGTGGGACGACTGCTCGACACGACCAGTGAGAGCTAAGGCACAGGACCGACGGCTTTACGTGCTCTCCGAGGCACTTGGGCGACACACCGCCAACTTCCCAACTCCGGGCTGTTATTGAGGCTTACTAAACAGAAATACTCAATAACTAAACCTGGCCCAACCCGGGACTCGAACCCAGGACCTCTCGATGTATGATAGTACATGCTAGCCACTGCACCACCGAGGCAGTTAATAGTAATGTTAATATAAATTTCATACTTATACAATATACAAGTCTCAAGCAACGTGCGTACGAAAAGTTGTTTTTATTATGATCAACAAAGTTTACTATCAAGTACTGGTTTTGTTTACCTAAGACAGGTAGTCTAAGGTGAGCCTGTTCCTAGATCGTGATGGCCTTCGAGTTAAGTTCCTCGTCCACAAATATTATGTATAGTTAGGTGGATGTACCACGCAATAGTCAACAACTATTTCAGAATAATTATAATATGGCGTTGTGAAATTGAGCTTAATGTATCGTCAATTTATATATTATACTCTTGTATAATTTATATTACTTTTTTGATGACAAGGCCAATATTGTTAAAAATTTCAGTATTGTACTAAACAATGCCGACATATTATCGAACTGGTTGTTCATGCTTCGATTTATTTACTCAATTTGACATATTCTTGAGAATACGTGGAATGCAGTAAAGTGCTAAGTCATGTAGCCCGATCTTTACAAAAATATAAAGCTGAAGTATTAATTTATTGAAACGTAAATATTTTTATAGACTATTAATTGTGAAAAGTTATATGCAAATAGTAATAACAAATGTTAAAACACTTCCGGATAATAGCAAATCATGCATATTAATAAACCTGAAAAACCTTCTAAAACGTCATACGTGTACGATTTCTATCGATCGCAAATATCTTTCATTCAATTATTGAGTGCATTTAGATTCTGAATTTGTAATGCTACATGGTTTTTGGATTTACTGTTTTTGATCATTTTAGTGTTAATAGCGCGATGGATTGACTGGTACGAGTACATATACTACTACAGTGTACCACCAGAGGTGTATTAAGTTTCCAACCTGTGCATTATCTAGCTGTCCATATTTATATAGATTTTACTACTCTTCTGTATGAATATGTAAAACACAAAGTGATTCAATTTGAACTGGCTAATATTCTCGTGACCAAAATCCGTTAGGAGAATTTCGTTTTAATTTCACAGTACAATGGATTATGGAATGGTACTTTGATACGATGGTAAGATTTAAGGCAGTAAACTGACGACTTTACGTACTATCTAAAACAAGGTGTAGACCACCGCCAATTTCCGAATAACTTCTAAGAATATCTTTAATAAAAACTTAGTAATTGAATTTGACTTGACCTGGGAACTTGAACCCAGGACCTTCAAATCTATCATGCATGCCAGCAACTAGACCACCGAGGCAGTTGACTGAGATATTTACGTTTTATTAGAAGAACCTACACCAGATTCGAATACCCTCTAATTTTGTGTATGTATTGTATCCTTAGGAGGATACAGCAGAAGATATAGAGCAAGTACAGAAATGTACAGATGTACACATTCAATTACGATAAGTAAATTTGCATACGCTATATAATATCTGCTAACTGCATAGGGGTTTTAAAGCTCAGGCAACTTACATGCCGTTCTAATCATTTATTCGCACAGATGTCCCTTATACGGGTCTTAAGAATTCCAAAGCTATGATGGTTCAGGACCTTATAATATAATTATTTCCTAGATACGCACAACCCGCTTATGTTTTTTCCTGGATTTATACTTATTTTTGTGGAGTTGGCTGGATATAGTATAAAAGAATGGTTTCCTGTGGCTTCACTCGCGCAGGTTTTTTATCTATGTATAATTTGTCCGCTTCTAAACACATCAACGCCTTCTTTCACCTTACCGATAATATATTGCATAAAATTTTGACTTACCATACTTATTATGTTTTTTTTTATTATTTTCTAAATTAGTGCTTGGCTGCGTTCCACCTGATGGTAAGTGGTAACGCAGTCGTAGATGGTAATCGAATGAGACTACTTTTAAAAATTCTGATTACTTTCACTTTCATTCTCTTAAGTATTTCCAAAACAGATTTCTTAGTGGATATCTAATTCCTATGAGGTATCTACCATCTGAAATATATTTTGCATTCTTACATACAGTGATTTCTGTTATTATTCATTACTACTTATTATCTCCAGTATAACTTTTGTAATAGAATACTGATTTATGTACATTGTACATATTATTTTAATGAATTAAAAGAGATTTGTATATCAAATTCATATCTCTTAAAGATTAAACTACTATTTTCTCTAATTACACAAAAATAAATATAATAAAATTTAATATTATTAACTTGCCAAATACTAAATTTATTTTGATAAGGTTTGTTAGAAAAGTCGATGACTAGTTAATACTTCAAACCCCATTTTTAAAGTGGATTTAAAGTACAGTCACGTTAATAGGCTATATCTTTATTAGGCAGAAGGGTTAAGCGGGAATTGTGCAATAAACGAAATGAAATAGTTAACCCTGCAGCGGTCTTCACACTCAGTTTAATTTAGTTAACTGTTCCACTGCGCCCCGGGCGTGCTGCAAGGGTTGCTGGGACTCGATAGAGTTGAACACTTAGATAGTGTATTTTTAATTACTTATCTCGGCTCTACGTTGGTTTTACTTCGACTTTTTTTGTATAGTATATATTTTTTTAAATATTGAAGTAGTTTTACATATTGTTGTACAACGTTAAATTAAAGCGTATCTACGTAAAAAAGCGAAAATCTCTAAAAACTAGAACTTAGTAAAATTTTAGTATAATTGTATATATAGTTAATTTAAAACGTCAATACTGACGGACACAACTATTTAAAATTGAAGACATTATATTTAATTTATAAAAAATATTTACATTTATTTTAAGAATTTAATCTGTCAATTTAACCTCAACATTAGCTTGTCAGCAACTTTAGTAATTATTAAAAAAATAATTACAAATGCCAATTAAAAATTTTCACAATCATATCATACTTCCCTGGAAATAATAAAATATATTCTATCGAATTTCGCCATCTCTAAGACACGTTTTCAACGAGAGCTAATTTATATAGAGCCGCTGCACCCTCACTGCTTAAAGCTTATAATCGCGATGAAACATTGCCGTTGATTAATAGAACCGAACTCCGAATTGTTACTCAAAATATCATCACGCCGCTAATTATGACGGAGTGAAGTATCGAATTCCCTCAGAGCTTTTCATGTAATTGACAGCTTTTGTTTCGAAGTCAATATCAATAAATATCTTGGCTGTTTTTAATTTAAATAAGTTAAATAAGTTAAAGCTAGCTCTAGTGTTAGAAAACGGGGAAAATAACACTTTTAAACTATTTTGTATTAATGTAAATATATAAACGGAAAGGCTCACTCATCACGAAATAACGAAAACCGCTTGACGTATTAAGATGAAATTTGGCAGGAAAGTAGTTTTAATAATTAGTAGATGTCCGCTAAGAATAGATTTTGCATCAGGGTCGGATTAAGAAGGTATAAGGACTCTCATAATTTTGTATGAAAGTCCTTCATTTCTTCTGAAACAAACTTTAAACTTAACAGGGAAGCAAGGGTAAGTCAGGTGTTATAACTATGGACATTTACCAGATATATAATGAAATAAGATTTCGATTTTTTTTAATTCTTAAGTGTTTAGATGTGTACAGTTCGTCGGGCTGTTTTATATTTTAAGATATCAATGGTCACCACAGGTAGAATCGTCCATAGGTAATAACACTTTCCTATAATATATCTATTAGAAAATAATAAGCTATCTGTAGTTTATTTAATTGTAAATTATTGATGAAGCTTTATGTTTATAATTATACTAGGTAAGTAAAACACTTCTTACTTTACAAAATTTTTATAAAATCTGAATTCATAAAAAGAACATTAATCTTTTAAATTTTAAATAATATAGCAAATACTTTGATAAAATAGAAACCGCGACCAATTGAGCAAAATGTTAATTTCAAAATATATTATCAAACCTATCAGTAGTATTGTAAAAGTATTCTTCGACATTCTGGAACTATTAGAACCAACAAACAGCCGTACTCTCAATTTGTTATATTCGTATCAATAAACAAATCAAGGTAGATTTACATTTATAGCAGAGCAAGCTTAGCCACAATAATGTCATCGCCTACAGATACAATATACAGGCGCAGGATTTATCGCCGTATGACTTACTTTATATTCATTGTTTCACTTTATTACGCTTTAAACTACCTTCAGAAGTATTGTTATTATTGTTAATTTATTGAATACTAGGCATTGCTCGCGGCTTTGCGTGAAATTGTCAATGTTATATGTAATAGTCTAAATAAAGAAATGTGTTTGTTTATAGTTTCGTAACTTATCCTACTGCGTCTTATTGAGAAGTAACTGATTGATAAATCATTATGACTTTTTTATCAAGCCAAGTGCGTGTTGGCGGACTTCCCACCTTTCGAAAACTTGCTAGGTTCTCTTAGACATGCGGGTTTCCTCACGATGTTTTCCTTCCTCGTAAGACAAGTGGTAAACATGTTGGAAATGATTTGCACATGAAAATATCAGAGAGGGACCCGGATTTGAACACGCTTCAATTGATTACCGAAGTGAGCGCGTCACCACTGGGCTACCACTGCCGCTACGTTCTAGTTAAAAATGAAGGTTTTGACAAGATTTTCTGAATATGTGAAGAAAGGAATAAGTGATTGAAGAAATTAAACTAACTATAAGAAAACATTAACTAAAGCTGGTGTCATCGTAATCAGTATGTTGTTAATCACTGCTGAGAAAAGCTATAAAAAAAATTAACTAAGACCTGAAGTAGTAATCTACAAAAGCTTTCATGTATCGCGACAACTTAATATGCACTTCAAGTGTGTTAATTATCAATGTTATGATTATAAATGAAACTATCTTTTCGGATTTTGTCGCGGATTTATGTATTTTTTTTAATTCAGTTTTAAAAATTTATTATTTGGTACTTATAAGAAATAAGATTTTTTTGTCTATCTGTCCGTATGTCTGTATCTTTGTTCTGGCTAACCTTCAAAACGGCTGGACCGATTTTAACAGGACCTTGCCAGAACAAACTTATACGTGAATTAAATCCGAACAAAGCGACGGTGAGTCGGTGGTATAAAATATAACTCATTATTTTATGAATATAATTCCAAAAAATACGTGTTTTGATGAGTATGTGGGAAAAAAACTAAATACATATATTAATATTATTCAAAATAAAACGTCTCTAAACGTATTGGTAAATATTTACATACATATACATGACATTTAGAATTTGAAATTGAGTGTTTGACTTCGTAACATCAAAACTAGAATAGTAAGAATGGAACAATTTGTTTGCACAAAACCTAGTTATAAATAGGCATTGTTAAAATAAAAATTATAATTTGTTTCGTCAAGGGGTTGCTTGATACATAGAGTAAAAATTGTTAGATGTAAGTTTGGAATTATAGCAGTATTATAATGAATGTGTAGAGGGATTTTTTACTCTGTAGCATGGACGAGCTACGTCTGCAGATAGTTTAACCGGGGACAAGCGTGACGAAATTGTGTGGGGTAGTGATGCAACCCTTCTATACTCGCCGTGTAGGGATGCTGTGTAGTGTACGAAAGAATCTTGATAGTTAAAAAACTTTTAATATTATCACTTTTATAAAAATTAAGCCTAAAATGAAAAAATAAATGCTAGTTTATGCTAGACTAGACTATAACTGATCTTTATTGTTTTAACATCGTTACAATTTTTTTCATTGCCTAAAAAACAATTTGCCCGTGAAAAATATTTTCAGTATGCCCAAAAACCATACCTAAACATAATACCCAAAAAATAAAAAATAAAAAATCTTCCTAAATATATAGGTATGAAGAAATAGCAAAAAATATCAAAATGACTGAATCCCTGCACACCCGACCCCCGGTGGAAGCGTGAAATTCATACAATAAATGCCTTTGTATTGCGGCGGCTGTTGACTTTTGCGCGAAACCGCTAAGCAATGTTTTATACTTGTATAAGTAACTTTTTACCTTTTATAAAAACCCTTTTCTATATCGCTGGCCTTCACCCAACAAATATTTACTCTTTGTAACTAATCTATACAATATAATATTATAATAAAATTCTAAATTAGTTGAGGCTGTACATTAAATGTCTTTTGGAACATCTTATTGAAATAGTTATTATTATCGAAACAGGCTGAATCTAGTTTTAGAATTTTTGTCTGTCTGTCTGTTCGTGATCGCATCACGAGGTACCCATTGCATAGTTTTTGATATTTGGTATGATGGTAGCTGGTTATACGTGTTAATGTAAAATATACTTTTTACTGAAAGAAAATATCTAACCCTTAAAACAAACTAGGTTATTTTGAATCCGATCGGACGGGCGTAAAATATAATGCTTTTATTAATATCACTCATCATAAAAATTCTATACATTATAATATGAAAATCGATTCTCTTATTAACACTATCTCGTACAAAATAATCATCTGATCGTTGATTCGTCCACCACTTCAGGAAGCAAATGTCTCCAAATGTTACAGCTCTGAAAAAACTAACTCATCACGTCTATAATTCATTTTATATTCTTTAAAAAAAGTAAATTTTAATTATTTGATCGAAATAGGAAAAGATAATACCATCCCGCTGTAAACATAACTAAGTTCTGGTAACATAATTTTGTCTCCAATTAAAAGATTCACATATTTTCTATCAAAATTATTTCCATACGAATCTCTCGAAATATTACGTACTAAGTACATTTTTTTAATACGGATAAGGTATAAAAACAGACCTTTAGGTATAAGTTTTAAAATGAGCAAATGTCATATCCCTTTGTGCCTACATCGCTTCGTCAGCGTAACTTGTATCTCGAGTGACGTTTTCGAAAATCGCTCGCCTGGCATCGTTTCTGACAACATTAAACTTACGATTCGACATTGCAAAAAGAACTTTATAGTCTTAATAAAAAGGTATAGAGTAAGCGAATTAGTTATGTTTGTTGTGTAGTGAAGTTTGCACACTTGACGTCGTGTGTCATGACACTGGAATCATCGAATCAGTGGGTGGGTTTTTGTGATGGCAGTGAGATGGATAATATAAATACAAAGAAAATGGCGGTATTGCGTAATTTTAAAGTATACAAAAATAAGTAGATTGAAACAATCCAGCATGTAGCTTTAATTTAAACCATTTAACTTGAATTTTAAGCTCTTTATTTGACTTATATTTAGGTATATCCCTTAGAAAAAGTTTTGTTATAAAGTCAAAAAGTTATAAAAAGATACAAAAATATTCTGTTTTGATTTTGATTTTGTTTTTTTTATTACTTTAATTTGAGCTTGATATTTTCTTACATTAAATAATTATAAGCATACGTATCTGAAAATAGTAGTGTAAATAAAACACAGCTGTAGCTATAAAAGCTTTACGATATAAAAGTAACACAATTTCAAATCTAACATTTGTTGGCAATGGTCCGATCAATTTTACACAAGAATTGACAGTTTTGATATATTTCGCGCGAATTAAGATGAATTATTAAACTAACTATAATTTTGATCTACGTTACAGCCCCTTTGTTAAAACTTACGTTCAATCACAGTTAAGGTATAGTAAACCTTATGTAATAAAAATAGAGTTTATATTTAGTTGTAAATTTTGTAATGTTGGTAGAAAATTTAGTTTAAAGGTGGGGAAGCTTGGTGGTGCCATATGTGGTCAATTTCCAGTTCTCGTCTCGCCGAATTACCTCTAATCCAAGCCATTATGTCAACACTTTTATATAAATTTAACGAGATTAGCACATTTCGGTTAGGGGATGTCTTGTTAGTATTGATTGGTTCAAATTAATTGATAGTTTAAATATTGTTAACTAGGTTAGCAGTTAAGAGGTTGTCTTATACATTTTTTTTGTTTGCGAATTTATATGCCTTTAAAAATTAGAGTTAAAACTTAACGGCGATGTTAGTGGATATGGCTGTTTAATATAAGCTTTTACGACTACTTAGTTATTTTCAAGAGATTAAATACGTTATTCCCCAAAAAGCTCTTAGGTTTAACATTTCATTATTATATAAATGGCTGAAATTCAATGAGTATTTTGATCGAGCATGATCCATATTAAATGTTTGGATCGTTTAGTACTAAATGGATTAAACAGTAAACTTACACTGTTATATCCTGGTATAGAATAAAAGCTCTATAAGATGATTACTTTGTTGACTGTCTTTGTAGCTCTCTTCTACACTTAATTATGTAATTAAATCCTTAAAGTAGAATTTATAATTATTTAACTGTAACATTATTTTTAATCAAAAAAATGGTGGATATGTATTTATATGAAAACACGATTTGATAATATCAATCTTTTTTCATTTAAACAGTATTTTTCTTTCGCTAAAAGTTTATTTTTTCAAATATCTTTAAGTTACAACTGAAACAAATGTATTTTAGTAGAGAAACTTTGCGAACTCGCCTTATGTATCATACGGTTAGTTAATTCTTAATCAAAATAGGTACAGCTAATCCAATATGCGGCACACCCTATCTAATTGCATCGTTGACAATGCAAGGGTTAGCTCAGTATTGACAGACCCTTCTGTTTGCGGTTATTGTTTTCCTGATTCCAGTCCGACACTAATTAATAAAGTTTGCTCGTATGTACGTACGTACGTATATCTTATATACAATACAATTATAAGTACATTAAATATTTTTTTTTGGAAAATCTTATAGTATTGCCCATTATTATCTATACAGTGCCCGAATCTGTGCTTTTTAGTATTTGTGTTTGTCTGTAACCGTTTCATGAGAAAGCCACTGGCCAGATATTCTTGAAATTCGGACGATTGATAAAAAAGCCTGTTACAAATATCACATCTCTAAGAAAACTACACTAACCGTGAAAATGTAAAGGGACGCACCCGAGCAGAGCAAGGGGAGTTTCTAGTATAATATAAATATTTTTTCGTGTTTGTCGGTTTGTTACCTATTGGATACATACTTTATTAGAGAAGTGAAGGCTTCGCTCAAATTCGCATGAAGCAGCAACAACATAAATGCACATGCTAACTTTCATTGATAAGTATATAAAATCCTTTTTGTAATAAAGAATTTAAATAACAATAAATACATAAGAAGTAAAACGGTTGACTCATCTGTAAAAAATACTCGTATATGAGAAGTAGGAGTAAAGTGAGACTAACAAAGTTTTGGATATAAAGTATTATTTTTGACCGAATTTGAACAATTTTGACTCAATTTGATTGTATAGCATTTTTTCATTTGTGTGTCTATTACACGACAATTCCACTAATTATTGTAAATGGATTATTTCAATTTCTCCCATAAAATATCTTTAAAAACGTATTTATTTTTTATTACGTATTATTTCCTTGAAGTAACACTCAATCGTATCTACAATTATAAGTAAAACTTATTTAACCATTGTTGTAATTCAACCATGATAACTCATAAAGATTCATTTGCGGGCAAGTAGAGCCGTAACCCTCGACTTGTAACTGGTAACCCAAGTTGTTACTCACATGTGTTCAGACTTGGAAGATGTGTCTTGGGGTTGATCGTCGCGGTTTAACAGAAATCTTGCGTTCGCGGTCGCATTATGTACGAGGCGTCGTGGTTAAATATGGAGGTTATATTTGTTTCAAGTTATTTTGGAGGATTTCCATTATATAGATGTATTTTGTGGGTTATTTTTAACTCAAAGTTTATTTTAATTTGAATGAAGATAGAAATAAACTGTTTTATTGTACCTACTACTAGCGATTTAACCTTGCTTCGCTCGGGTTCGATCCTAGGTTCGTTTTAATATTTACAAATAAATATCTAAATTTTGTTCTGCCGTTTCAAAGATTAGCTAAAAGCAGATAGACAGACAAAAATATTAAATATTGCATATCTTACAAGAACCTGATATAATTTAATATGCATTTAGTGAAAAGCTGTTACATTGATGTTTCCAACAGATACTTTAACTTTATTTTTATATATAGATTTATAGATTAATAGAGGTGAAAAATTGATTATTAGTTTTCCTAACAACAAAAGAAAACAATATAAAAATACCTATGTATGTTTTTTTTTGTCATCTGTCAAACGATTTTTGCGAAAGAACATTTTGGCATAGAAATTGAATTCAGTGACTATAGTAAAGGGTGTTTAGTGGTAGTTAGTTTAAAATAACATAAAATGACATATCCTTATGAAAATCCGACTCCCACTTGACCATTTTGTAGCTTATAATAAATTTAATATAATTTTATCCTTATATCGTATAAGCGTGAATTCCTTAGTCCCTCTTTACCGCGTAACGTAGTAAATAGACCAGAAACTCATATAGACTTTCTATAACGTTACTTCAAGTTGCTCTCGAGTCTCAATGTAAAACTACTAAAAAACTTCTTCAATAAATTATAGTGCTTAATATGCTTATTATTACGCTTTGTCATTATAATATAAATGGAGAGTTTGTTTTACTGTTTGTTTGAACGTTTTAATTTTAGGTACTAATTTTAGCATTAATAAAACAATAAAGTTATGTAAAATCATACAACAACCCTTAGGGGCAGGCAAGTAGCAATCGAGCGGAACCGCGGCCCAAAGCTAGATTTTAATAAATGTACACGTATTACTTAGATTTAAAATACATTAAACACTATCGATCAAATATAACAAAGCGTTTAACACCATTTTACTTAACCACAAAACAAAAAGCATAATATATAATAGTATTCCACATATTTCGCGCGATCTATCATCATCAGTTCGACTCCCCTCAGTTTATAATTTGATTTCAACAAGCCGTCACGGCGACTGCGGTCTCTTTTTATTAATATCTTTTTTCCTTCCATTTCAATTGTTCGTACAGTTTTGTCTTTTATCAAACATAAATCTTATGAATCTGTAACACTTAATAACGACTTTTTTCGCGAGTTCGTAAACAAAAGTTACGTTGCTGCGTTTATATTAGAGCTTTCGAAATTCGTTATGTATGGTTTCAAATTTTTTTATTTATTCATTTCAATTCCCTCAACTTTTTTTATTTATTCATTACCTTTATTGCACGTTTTTATAATAAATGCATAAATATTATTCTTCTTGATTGACGTGGTCAGGTGTCACGGAGTTACACACAATCACATTAGTTGTGCTCAACTGGCACGCATTGAAGCCATCAAACCAAAGAATTGAATTGAGATAGTTTAGTTAGTTAGAAAGAGATGAAGAAAGAGAGAGTATAAAGACTATTATTAATAGTGACGACGTTTGGCTCAGTTGGTAGTGACCCTACTTTCTGCGCCAGCGGTCGTGGGTTCGAGTACCGCTGGGGGATTCATTTGTTGAGCACGAATGTTTGTACTCTAGTCATGGGTGTTTATATTTATAATATGTATGTATTTAAAATTTATATGTGTAGTATATCAACTATCTGGTATCCGTAACACAAGCACGTAACGTAGCTTACTGCGGAACTAGATGGCGCTGTTGTAATAATGTACCAACATATTTATTTTATTTATTTATAGTACATGTGACTTCAGGACGGTTCAAACAATGTATAAGACGTTTCTTGCATGCTGTTCAAGAGATTGAAGAAAGTGTCTAAAAAATAAGCAGATGGACGTATTAAAATTAAACTATCAGTTATTTGGACAAAGTTCAAGGGGCTTGTAAATATCATTTAATAACTGATAGTTTAATTTTAATACGTCCATTTGCTTATTTTTTACACAATACGTTTCCTTCTGAACTACATTTCACACACTTTTTAAAACCAACAAAACATACCTAACATACATTTTATGCTACTATTAAGTAAGTGTTCTAATAAGTATAACAAATTATGATCAAATTCAGATTTAATTAAAGTAATCTCTATTTTCCACACAACTATTGAATCTTCCGATATAATGTAGAACACACCCCAATTCTGCGGTAACAATATCATCCGACATTCGTCCGTCACGACCAACTGTCGCTCATATTGACAACGAGCTTTTCCATATTTCAAGTAACACTAGTTATGTAGCCTGGGTTTTCTAATGTTTATAATTCAAAAAAATAATAAAAAAGGAAAAAACTATAAAAATACATTAAAACAAAACGAATTGTATTGTTAAACATTCTATGTATAGCCCTATCTTTAACGTCCCACTGCTGGACACGGGTCTCCCTTTAAAACGAGGGGAATCAGGCCATACTCCACGAGTTAAAAATTCCTAAGTTATCTCAGACATGCAGGTTTCCTCACGATGTTTTCCTTCACCGTAAGACAAGTGGTAATCATAATAGAAATGATTTGCACATGAAAATATCAGAGGTGCGAGACCCAAATTTAAACCGGCGTCACTAGGTTATCCGAGCAAGCACGCTACCACTGGGCTACCACTGAACTGAACATATACACAGATATGTATAAAATATATGTTGTGACAGTACAACATAGAAATAAATGATAATCTTAAAAATTGAGGTGATTCTTTTAAAAGTTTTGCACACGGCCATCTACCTCTCTACCACCACCTAGGTTAATTTTGCTAATTATAACGATAAGCTTTGTAATCAAAATAAAATAAGCTCGTCTTAAGCTACAATTAACGTTGACTTAGACACTTTTAATGAAAGTATTTTGCAGAAGTATGCATTAGTATCGCTGCGAGCTTCCGACCGCAATCGGCACGGACTGGCTTTATCGAGTGTGACGGAGCTTTGGTACTTTCAAAAAAGCACACTTTAATTTTGAATCGACCGACCCAACTAGGAGAGCTGGCCGTGCGTGACGCCCGCCTTATTTGATTACCTATAAAACGTTCTTCTGCCAACCTTTTGCTACGATCTATTACTTGGTTTGAATATATTTCGGTAATAATACCCATGAAGACGAGACTTAAACTAAGGTAGGTACTAAAATTCATAGAGCATTTAATTATATAGATTATTTATTTATTTAACTATGCACAATCAAGATAATTCTCAATTAAGTCCGATTCTAACCTGATCGAAACCTTATTCAATGTCAACTAAATAAGAAAAAGTGATCAATATACTCGTATGTCCTGAATTCACATATTTAAAGATTAATATTCACGACACGTTTGGTTCAGTTGGTGACCCTACTTTCTGCGCCAGCGGTCGCGGGTTCGAGTCCCGCTGGGGGCATTCATTGGTTGAGCACGAATATTTGTACTCTAGTCCTGGGTGTTTGTATTTATAATATGTACATATGTATTTAAAATTTATATGTGTAGTATATCAACTATCTGGTATCCGTAACACAAGCACATAACGTAGTTTACCACGGAACTAGATGGCGCTGTTGTAATAATGTCCTAACATATTTATTTATTTATATTTATTTATTTAATATGAACTAAATGGCATAAACAATGGTCGCTTAACACGACAGAAACAACTTTCCCACAGTTTCGTAATTCTTAGAACTAGAGCCCCTAACTAATGGGCTAGCAATCGATACTGGAGCTTTTTTTTCCTTCCGCCAGACAAATTGTCTTGCAAGACGAAATTAATTTGACAAGTCCAGAGCAGCCCCTAGACGCCTGTATTAATTTATTTGGACGAGTAAAAATGTGGTTTCGGTCAGGGACCGAAGTTCGAGCGGCGGGAAGTTGCGATGGGCTTTATTGGTTTGCTTTATAAGTGTTTTGGAAAGTTTTAATGCACAGAGATTATTTAAAATTAGCTTTAAGTTTCCTAACAGTCATGACTAATTTTAATATATTTTCGCAACAGCATTATTACATGATATTTTAATATGACTTTTTACAGTATATCGATACCTACATGAAACACTACTGTTTATCGTAGTTTAGCATTAGCATTAGCATTATCGAAGGATAATAAGACTGAATAAGCCCATGGTCAATTATTAAGGTCTGACGTACAATTTTTTTTTTAGATATAAGTAATATTAATAAAAACCATTTTAAACCTAAGATATTAATAATCCAAATCTTATTTTATTAAAATGTATTTTGTTTTAGTTATATTACTTGACCAATGAAATAAGCAACCAAATTCTAACAAACACGTATTATAAAGCACTCAACCATGATTCTGTTATCACTAAAAGATACAACTACAGTGTAAATACACTATCACTATCCCCTTATGAGTCGAAAAAGGAAAATAACTTCCTTAATAAGTCGGAAAGCAAACTCCACAGCCGACTCAGTTATCACCTACACGATATAATGTTATGAGGAAAAACTCGCGGCGTATAGGATATATCGCCATCGATACCGAGGGGACGTAACAAGTAGGGGAGTGGGATTTATGACATTCTGATGATACAATCGAATCAAATAAAGCATCTATAAATCAATGTCCGATCCGACTTGTACAGATTTTTTGGTGAAATAGAAATGTGCTGGAAATCTCGTAATCGTCTCAAATCTTAAAGGTTAGGTGGCGCAGTGAAGTTTTTATATTTTCAAAGGACATTTACTATTAAATTAGAATAATTTGCAATGATAATAATGTATTTACATACACAATAAAATTTTAAAAGTCAGGAATTAAGATTGGATTAATTTGTAGGCTTCTTAAAATTAAAAAAAAATAATGAGTAGTTATTAGAATAACCGAAATGTTTTAATATTTACAACCTGTAGTTTTTTCTTTAAAATACACCAACAATGTTATATTATTTATATTTAACACGATTGTTTACAAACGATTTATGATATTTATCATATATCTTTATTAATATAATAGTAGTAATTCATCCTCGCTTCTTATTTTTCCTTCATATTTTTTAAAAAATTTTCTTATAAATACCGTATATAATTCCATTCGCATTTAATTAAAAGCTGTTTTTTTGACATACTGACATATCAATTTTATTTAGGTCTCTGCATGTGTAGAAAAAGTGCCTTTGCAATACAAATTATCTTACCCAGCAAAAGAACTTTTTGGACCAGCATTCCCTAATTTGGTGGTGACGTTTGGTTCGAACTCCGAAATAAAAACAAAGTTTCAATTAACAATGATTCGATAAGTTAGGTAATGAGAGGTTGTATGGATTTATCGTCGAATAACCGACAATTAACCGTCTTTGTTCGAGACACGACGACACCGCCCCACTGCGCCTGCGACCTCACAAAATGTGAACTCTACATAGAGTTAGGAAACAATAAACAAATTGCAATTTAGTTCATATATTACGTATTTTTTCTGTATTGTTTTTATAGTAGGACTTTAATTAAATAAATTCGTTGTTAAATAATTAACTACGAGGCTTGTGGTATGGATACCACATAGTTATAATACACAATAAATACATATAATACAAACATTGTGCTCATCATACAAATGGGAGTGTTCCCCTAGCGGGATTAGAACCCGCGACCAAACCACCACTACAAACTAAGCCAAACGTGTCCTTATCACGTATCAATATCCTTATATATATATATATATATATATATATATATATATATATATATATATATATATATATATATATATATATATATATATATATATATATATATATATATATATATATATATATATATATATATATATATATATATATATATATATATATATATATATATATGAATATATTCAAAAGGACTTCAAATTTGTTTTTTCCATAAACATAACCAGCAATCAATAATTAAGGCTATAATAATAAGCTTTATAAGCCAAGTATTTAAGTTAAAAGAATGCCTGTAACTTTGCACTTTCGTACATCGCACACAAAGCGAGGTACGAGACAAAGTCCAGCCCCCCAGGACGGCATTGTCGGCGCTCTGTACTTAACTTCACAAAGACCCTAATAAGAATTTTCACGCATTACAACGTCCGCTCTTAAATTATTTCGTAATTATTACTGTCTTATTTTTGGAGACAATGACAAAAGTAATGTCTTTTTGCGAGAAATTATTGTAAAATAAATTTGTTTCGCATAAGTAATAAATAAATAAATAAATATTCGGAACATTAATAAACACAGTGCTATCTCATTCTGTGGTAACCTACTACAACCTACGAGGCTCGTGTTACGGACACCAGATAGTTGATACACTAAACACATAACTTTAAATACTTACATAATAAATTATAAATATAAACACCCATGACTGGAGTACAAACATTCGTGCTCAACAAATGAATGCCTCCAGCGGGACTCGAACCTGCGACCGCTGGTGAAGAAAGCAGGGTCGCAAACTGAGCCAAACAAACAAATTCGCAAGCAGTAGCTATTATTTAATATAAATCTTCACTTCACTCAAAAGTAGATCTATTTGTTTTCAAAGTTGTTTCCGAAATATTGAATTAACTCGAAGCTTTTTTATATAAGATTAAAAAATTAACGGCGAAGTCGCCTAAAGGTGTTCCCGTCTTGCATAGAGTAAGTTTATAAAAAATCTTTTTTTATACGGTAACTTTTGCCATCACTATATTAATGTAACTTTCTGTAATGTAATTAAGTCATTAGTGTAATTAAGTCATTAATAATATTAAGTTTAGCATATTTATACATAAATAACGACTAAGCTAAGCTATGAGGAGCTTAAAGCTCAACCTCGTTATCATATCAGTATAAAGCTAAGTTCATCTCAAATCAATTCAATAACTCTATTGTACTTGATACTTATCTACTTCGTCTTAACACTTTTGTATAATCTTGTGATGACTAACACCTTTACCTAAAAGTTTTGCTTAAGCAACCTTATATCAATACCTATAGGTATTATTTTTGAATGTTACTATATAATATTTAACTTTTTACTTAGCTATTACCGAGCTTACTTAAAAAATCATATTTTATTTAATTTTAAATGAAGGAAAAGCTCTCGAAAGTCGTTTAAACATTATTTCACTAAAACAATATAGTATATTTTTAGGATGAGAGGAATCACGGGCAAAGGTAGTATAGTATACATTATAACCTCCACACGTACATATCGTATTAGATATTTAACTCATTTAAAATATTAATAGCCGTCAGCCCATTCATAGTGTATTCATAGTGATTATGAATCAATGTACGGTTCATTCATAAATCCGAGCTTATA
This sequence comes from Boloria euphrosyne, assembly GCA_951802675.2. Taxonomy (NCBI): domain Eukaryota; kingdom Metazoa; phylum Arthropoda; class Insecta; order Lepidoptera; family Nymphalidae; genus Boloria; species Boloria euphrosyne. The sequence goes on from OX637876.1 coordinate 568,586, forward strand.
ATTACAGCACGAGAACAAAGACGTGTCAAAAAACTTTTTGATACAACACTTGTAGTAGATTGTGTTGTGTGAGACGAGGATTTTGACAGAGGTCAATAGCTTTAGAATAAGTTTCCATCGAGTATTTAGCCGAATATGCAAAAAGTTTTGAAAATTACATACTTTAATTACGAATTTAGTATAGTTAATAAAATAAGAATATTAAGGTATTTAATTTCCATCCTTGGGATACAACTCAGTACCTCTTTTTTATTAAATTCAGTCTAAAATAACAATATTGATGATTTGTTACGATTATTTTAATATTTTTTACCTATTTATTTAGATATTGTAGTATTTTCACTAACATATTATTAATAATAATGTCGAGAAGTCAGTTCATATGTCCTGAACTAAAAATAAAGGCATAATTCCCGAACGAGTAATTGTAGCATTGAGTCTGCGCCATAATGTATGTCATCACTCATAAAACAAAACCTTCGTTTTGATTTAAGAATATTCGTGATAGAAACACAGCGAATGACTCGACTCAACTCGCCCTGTCAAAGATTATTGGTTTAATCTAAATTTATACAAACATATTTTGGACAAAAGTCGCAATTTTTTGCATAAAAAACTCTTATTTTATTTTTTTATCAACAAAACAGTAATTGCAAGTACCTAATATTAAAAGCAATAGTTTAATATGGGAATATAATGTCCTCAGAAAGGCTGCATTCGTGTAGGCAGTAATCTTCTTCTACACGTTGATATTCGTAATACTCCAATGCCTCCTCAATGTACGGGATGTGATTAATACAGACACACCCCATATGATAATACAGGCTTTGTTTCCTTGCGTAGGCGCACGTCCTGCGACGCGACGCTAAAATCTTGACACAACAATTTGATTTATAAAACGACAAGGAATTTAATTTCATTGAGCCACTCTAGAGTATGTACGTATATATACTCAGTAGGCTTGCTTATTTAAAAATGTTTGTTAAAAATATATAACTTTAGTAGCATAAATTACATACCTCATTAGGTTAAGTTACTTTTGATAACAATTAGTAAAATCTGATTTCGATCAAGAAATTGCTGGATAAAATGTACTTTATGACGTCACTCATTCAAAACATCAGTTGTAAAAATAGTTCCATTTAAGAAAGAAGTATACTGTCCTCTACTTTTTTATATAATGGCAGATTTTTATTGCCAAAGATTTTTAGCATTTAGGATAGAGCCAATAGTATTCCGGTATCTTGTGAATAATAAATTACAAATTATTTAGCCATTAGAAGTGCACAAGTAAAGGTGTTTTTAAAGATTCATCGTCATTTAAGATTTTCAACCGACTTCCAAAAGGAGGAGGTTATCAATTCGTCTGTATTTTTTTTTTTTTTATGTTTGTTAGCTCATAACTTTGAACTGGGTGAACCGATTTTGATGATTCTTTTTTTATTTGAAAGGTAGTGCTTCCCATGTGGTCCCATTTTAATATTTTCTAGTTCTAACAATGGCATCCATGAGAAAACCATAAAAGTCTTAAATTTGCATTAAGTATTTGCACGACAAATGGACGAATAACTCAATATCACGCCAACCGATTTCGATGATTCTTTTTTTAATGGAAAGGATATACTTCAAGGGTAGTTTGATGAGAGTTTGGTAAGGTTCTGATGATGGGATCCATGACAAAGTATCCGAACTCTTCAATTCTTAGGAGCAAATTAACGATGCTCGGCGGAATCTTATATAGGCTATATGGATATTTGAGTCACGTACCGTAACTGATGATGGAAGGTACAACTCCTCAACGGTTAGCAGTTTAAAGAAAATTCTTTCAATTTAATACGCAATTATGGACCGATAGTTGTATACTTTCAGGCTATTAGGTTTACCTCATAATAGAAGGAAAATTTTTATAGTCATTAACACAATACGTATCTACTTTCCGCTAAAAATTTTAAAATAAATTATTTTTAACAAAAAAACAAAAACCGACTTCCAAACGTAATAAATCTAAACTAAAAAGTAGAAAATAATACTTTTAAGGACTTTGTTAATTTTGAAGTCGGTGCCAGCCAAAGCAAAATAACCCTAAATAGAGACATATTCGATTAATCAATTTGTAATAAATACATATCAATTTGTAAACATAATCGAAATACCTGGCTGGCACCGACTCCAAAATTAACAAAGTCCTTAAAAGTATTATTTTCTACTTTTTAGTTTAGATTTATTACGTTTGGAAGTCGGTTTTTGTTTTTTTGTTAAAAATAATTTATTAATGAAACAAGTCAATAAAACTGAAATATAAAAGTGTATTATTAGGTAAACTAGTAATATTAGTCGAAAGTCAACAAAAGGGTACAAAATCAATATTAAGCTCTAACCATCTAATATCAGCCTAATCAAGGCTTAGAAAAGCTAAAATAGACATTAGGAGCAAGAGAATATCCGAGACGGTAACCGTTTCTATTGTTAACACAAATACGCCACATTTGCTATAATTACAGGGCGTCACCTACAATCCGCTGTATTAGCTTCGACCCCAGGACTCGGACACGATTATTAAAATATAGTTTCAACAATTATTTTGATATTTATCATCCATTGCTGATTTTTACGTGTACTTAAATGTATTTCAAGATAAAACCAGTCGATGTAAGCAATGGAAATTAAATAACAGTTCCGAAACTTTCGCAATGTACAGCGAGGGGTGTCAAACCCATGATTACAGTATTATTAACAGAGGGGTACGTTTGTGGCCAAAAATGTTGCAGCCTCCTTCAAATTTTAACTGTTACTATGAGTTTAATAGCGCATATGTCGTAGAACTTTCGATATATTTGTCTATGTAAATTTAGTTTTTTTTTTCACTTTTTAAATTATATGGAACGAAGTATTTAAACCATTTTTTTCGATACCTCATTTTTGCCTAGTAAATTTTAAAATATGTACCTATAACGTATAAAAATACTATTTTATATACGTCGATCTTACAATGTGTACATACATCTTCGTATATGAACTAACAACTTATTTGCATCTTTATGTACTTTTATTTTAATACTAGTTACTGACACTCAGTTTTATATTTAACAGTAACCTTTACTACCTATCTATGTACAAAATTTCATCAAAATTGTTTCAATGAGAGGATTCAATAATACCCTAAAAATATTTACTGTAGTATAGTCGTAAACTTACTGTACGTACATTCGTAAACGAACTTAACTGCGAGTACTTTACAAAAAAAAAATATTGATAAATAAGTACGAGTATAAATTAATTTCAACAATAAACAGTGATGTGAGATAAAACTGCAATCAAAACTAAAGCTCAGAAAATCTCTGCAGCAAATTGATCCCATTTACCATTTTCAAAATTAGGAACTTCGTGGAATCAACTTCGATGCGATTTCTGGCCATTGTCAAATAACATCTGATTGATGAAGACTATTTTTTATTGACTTCTTCACGAAAAACTTTAAAACTCCTAACAATAGGTGAATGATATTCGATCATCGATTAATTTTTTATCGTAAGAAGTTTACGCCCATAGTTAATTTCGACGTTAGTAAAATTGATTCTTGACACGTGTTATAAAAATAATTTTGTGGGTGCGTGATTGTGCGCTTTTATCACTTTTGTTTGTTTCTTTTGGCCGACGCCTGCGTGGTGAGGCATTTAGTGCGTGACTCGTACTTTTTTATTGCGTTTGTATTGAAAAAGTGGTATCGCTTTCTGTCCACCTGACGTACTTATGTCGAGAGCTTTTGAGAAAATTGCGGTCAATTTGCCAGGCTGTCCATTACTGAGTGAATAGAGCTGTTTTAGTTTTTAAGACAGCTTTTAAGTAGCATTATGGTTTTTTTTTACAAAATATACAAAAATGTTTCCTCTAAAAACGAGAAGTTTGAGGGCTAGTGTGTATATAAATACAGCCTATTCTTCATTTTTGATTTTACTTTCATAGTTGTATGATTTAGTTCTTTATAATATTATGTAAATAGCCACAAAAACTACATTGGAGATGTACCTGTGTGCACACAAGTACGACTTCCATTTCATTTCACACTTTCAAAGCTTTACTTACTTTTTACAAAACTTGGTTTAAAACTGTCGTTTCACTAGCTCAGTACGCTTCTACCTCGTTCGTACTCAAGAAATACCTTGATAAAAAACCCTTATGATAATTCTTGAGTCTTAAGTGGACTTGACGTGGCTTCAGAACTTACACCTAAACTTTACATTTAGATAATTATATTTTACAAAGCTCATTAATTGAATGATTGTTTGCTCACTTCACAGACTAAATTCAATCAATAGAACACAAGTTAAGTTGTAGTACACTGTTTTAGATGATTTGATTAATAGTGTTTAATAAACGTTACTATAAAAATGTAAGTACAAGTTATGTATTATTATAGTAGTTATGTATGTATTTAGTCTTTTTATTGCTGGAGGTGGGCTCTCCTCCTTAATACGAGGGTGATCAGGCATTAGTCCATCATGCTTCTTCGACTTCACATGCCTTTCGAAAACTTGCTATGTTCTCTCAAACACGTACGATGCTTACATTCACCGTAAGATAAATGGTAGTAATGCGAGACCCGGAATTTGAACCCGGTTCTCTAGGTTTCCCAAGCGAATAACCACTGAGCTTCCACTGCTTACTGCTGCTTAAGTCTACCTACATTTTATTTTTGGTTTGAGACAATCCTACTCTCTTGATCTTGCAAGAAACTACTATTAAAATTTAAATGACTTGACCAATGAAAATATCAATGTTGTAGTACTATACCTTTCGTGAAGATTACTTACCCACGTCAAGTCTCTCGTTAGATCCTCTCGCTTCATGCCCCCAAAACATTCAATAACATAACTTATAACTCGAAAACGAGCTTTCAAATTACACAAAACTGACAGCTTTAATATTTGCCCTAAGCTTGTGAAGAGCTCATGCTGGGCTTTTAATTTGTTCCATACATCCTTTCTCGAGGTTTTTTCTGTGTTTTGTTTGAGAGTGGTGATCGATCGTTTGCCGGTTTTTTACCTTGTTTAATTTTGGAAGGAGCTTAGTTTCGCTAAGTCATTAGCGTTAGCACTCGGTCTGTTTCGAAGCTCATTTTTATTTTTCCTACTTGACAGACCTTCTACATTGTTTGTCCTTGTGAGAAATTAATTTATTTTTACAATAGTCGGTTAGGGAAAGATAAATCGGTAAGAAATGAATGGTTTAGGCGGCCTAAGTGTGATAAATTAACATTAATACCACCTGAATTTATGTGTCAAATAACAAACTCAATCAGCTGTTGTAAACGGCACAATGTTTTGAAATTAACCTAACGGTACTTAAAAACCCTTTAGAATATCATACGATGTACACCGAGAAGAATGGTGAAGAATGTCAGAATATTTTAGTATCGAAGGAGTTTTTGCACAAACTCAAAAGGCGTAATTGGTGGCGATTACTTGGAATAACTCATGCTTTCACATTGATAAAGTTATTGCCTTTAAGATTGCTGTCGCCGTTAAATATATCGGGACTCGGAAATTACAGTTTGATGAATTAAAAATAAAAAATTTTTTACAACGTATATTAAAACAATACAATTCGTTTATTCTAGACGATTTGTAACAAATAGCCTAATTTATTTGTATTATATTAAGCAAGAGAATTGACATATTTTGTTATCTTCCTTAAAGAAAAACCAATGGCAATAACTCCCATTATTCTGCACCACGATTGAGATTATTCTACACCATGAAGGAGATTATTCTACACTTAAATACAAATAATTAATTTAATTTAATTCTAAATAAATATTATAAACACAAAAGTATATTTGTTAATATGAAGTTAGTTATATGTTGGAAGTACATACTTCTTTCTTCTTTTTTTTTCTGTCTTCTCTTCCTATATACAGGCCAGCGTACAGACACAATAGCACTTGTATTTCAATACATCAAGAGCTATTGGAATATAAAGGATATTAGAAAAAGCATGGAATTTTTACCGAGATATCAGTTTTCAGAACACCACTTTTTATAGTAGATAGCATAGTACGTACTGGAAGTACAAATTCAAAATATTTGGTCACCGTGGTTATGTTGTCTCGACCAGGATTTACGACTCAACTTTGGCAGCTCGCGCAATCATTTTCCCAACTTTAACGCGTTCAGTGTTTAAATCGAAAATAAAATAATAAATATCTTGGAAATTGTGATATATTTCACGTCTTCTTTTCTCTCAGTCTTCGAGTATTGTTTATTACAGTTACTCGTAGTAATGGTTTTCTGAATAACATTAAAGACAATACATTCTTCTGCTGTGTTACTTAATAGTAAGTAAATAAAAGTAACTAACCACTAACCTAAATAGTAATGTATATAATAACAGTTTTATTGTAATTAGCTGTATAATAACAGCTTTATTGTAATTATAGCATATTATAAGGTATAACGTTTTCTTTGTCTTGGGAAGTACACTAAAATGTAAAATTTTATAACATAAAATTTTTACTGTCTAATTATTATATTTACATTATGCAAGCTGTGTTTAACGAACATTTAAGCTATTTCTGTTAAATAAAATTATATAGCACTGCATAACCCTTTATTACAAAAATAAATAATTTCAAGCAAAGCAAACATCTGTAAGGACCTGAGCTCCCGCTTGAAGCATATTTACCAACAAAATCCAAAATCAATCAATAATATTACATCTTAGCAATCACTTTCGATTGTGTAACCGACACCTAAGGTTTCCCATTTACAAAACCGACATTCTATGCAAAGTCATAACTTAATTTTAATAGCTATGTGGAGGTGTGAACAATATTTCACAATACATAAATACTCATAAATACAGCACACGTAAAAACAGCTTTAGCAAGCGATATGACGCGGACGCTGCGGGCTCTTGAGAGATTCCGACTTGAAATATACACAGTTAACTGTTTGGTTAGTTTTGTTTACAATTAAGATTTAGTTACGATTTTAACTTAAGATTTTTAATAGAGTAGATTCCTTTTATAATTTCGTAACATGTTCTCTATGTAAAATTAGAGAGAGTTGGGACTGCTTTGACTAATTTTATAAGACTAGCTAGTATTTTAATTATTTTTGTCAATTAAGCACTGTTTTTCGTTTCATTTTCGAGAAATAAATGCTCCCATAAGCGTTAACTAATTATTTTTAGGTCATTTTAAAATTGGTATACTATTTTAAATAGAATATAATATCATATTCTTTTTTAAAAATCCATGACATAGTCGCGATGCCAGACGATGTTTTCCTTCACCGTAAGACAAGTGGTAATCATGTTAGAATTAATTCGCACATGAAAATATTAGAGGTGCGAGACCAGGATTTGAATGCGGGTTCAAACCCATATATCTAAGCGAGCGCGTTACCACTGGGCGATAGCCCAGTAGATCAATATTTAAAAAAATAAACAGCATATTAAGAAACACAAATTTCTATTACAACATTAGTAAGTATTATTAAGGATTTTCTTAACTATTTATATAATAATTCTACAATATTAACAGCTGTGATGAAACAAATATAACAATAAACAAATGTCTGTGATATACCAGTTATAGACACGCAATTCGCGATATACCATCTGATAGTGAAAAGAGTAACACAAGATATTGTCCGCACTACATCATATCAGATATAGGGATGCTGTTTATCCTTGTACACCGATATCGATTAAATTTATTGTGTTCTTTCTGTCTTTACTGCGTTGGTATAATCAGTTCTGATTTTTGTAGCCCATGAGTCGAATGTTAGATCAAAAAATTAATATCCTAATAGCATTGATTAAAACGCCGCATTGATGGTAAAAAGCACAAACACTATGGGTTATAACATTTACTGTAACTTACGATGTTGATTTTCATGTGAATAATCATGCTTTCACAATTATTACATCGAGGCACATATAACAAATATGTAGATTAAGAATCAAAAGTAGGTACTATCATAACTTTTTGTAACATTTTCTGTAATTTATTTGAAAAAAAAAATATGAATTTTCCTCAAAAAAATTGTAACAAGTGACTCTGTATATCTATCCCATACATATGTAAAAATTTCACTTTTGTTTCTATAGTTGTTGATTGTGGTTCACATTTCAAACGTTAAAGCATTAAAAATATAATAGACCAATAATAACAGCACTTATAAGTCGTGATTTATTTTCACAACATATATAATATTATATATACAAGAGCTTGAAACGACAACGTTTAAATTTTTAGACCACTGAAATTTCTTTTCTCCCAGTGGCAAAACCAAATACAATCTCAAAAAGATCTCTCCATTCTTACGTCATTTACAGCTTTACAATTGTTCCTGTCGCGGCCGCAGTGAAAGTTACAAGGAATATTGTCCACTTTATTTTACTGTTTATGATAGTGTAAGTACTTTGAGATATCCACAGTACTTTGAATAATGGCCACTATATTTTAAATGTTAGAGATTTGCTTTCGAAAGCACGTAACAGTTATTATTCAATTCAATAGTGACTGCTATTCCTTCATGTTTGTGTATAAGTTTAAATTTTTAAATTAATTCATAAAAAATTTGCGTTACGGCTATAAATTCTAAATATATTACTGAAATACTTCACTGATTTAACACAAGTCAACTCAAAAGTCAACCTATCAAGATAATAGGAAAAACTATAGAAATCAATAAACTATAACATACGTAGTTAAAAAATACGTAGTTAAAAGCAGTAGGAGTATATAAAATTAAATTTTGTTATAAATTATCCACATATCATTATCATATCTTCAAATAAACAATAACATTTTATTAGACTGTAACCTACTATATTACATTAAATATTTAAAATCGTACTAATGGCTGCCTATATCGAGTATCGAAGGAAGTACATCACTAACCAACCTACACTCGAAGTCGATGTCGACAGCGCGCAACACTAGGGGGCCTCACGCGTAGATACGTCGCTCGCGGCTCATAATTTAAAACCTCTGATTTATATCCCAACAGTAGCATTAAATTTGTAATCATATATTGATTTACAGCGTCGATAAGGGCGCGCCCGCGATCTTCTGAGAACATTGCTATTCGCTTTGCACTGAAATTACTTTTGAACACGTGGGATGGATATGAGCTGTGTTCTATGGGATTGCTCAATAGTTATGACAAATCGCCTTTAACGTATATGGTTTTGGCAAAAGGTAGAAATTATAAGACACAATGGCGGTGTGTATATCAAGCCATAATTACAATATGTATCTTTATATTTTCTTAGATCTTTTTTACTCACGGAAGAATAATTTCGTTCTTTATTGGGAGCTAAAATTTAAAATAAATCTGCGAAAAGATACGCAATGATAAGTAGTTAAAAAAAATCTTTTGCGCTGTAAAGGAGACCAATTAACAATTACTTTTTAAATTATTCTTCTCCGTTATCTTTCTTTCTGTGCCTTTTAAATCTTATAAGATATTTACATACATCTTACTTGAATGTATGAATAGGCCATCATTTAAAATTATATTCAATTTATTATAACAATTTAAAATGTCACAAATTCAAACACACCAGTCACGATGGAAACAATAGTATTAAAATTTGTCGAAATAGCCGTCGAGTATAACTCGATTTAGTCGACACTTCCTGTGCATTGTCGATCGTCTCCCGCTACGAGGCTGACTTGCGCAGGCGCATGATCAAAGAATATAAATTACAGAGAAGATAAGTGATATTTGATATGTATATATTTGAAATTCCTATTGCTAAATATAATAAAATTATTAATTTATTCCCTTACATCGTAAATGATAATTGGTACAGTAAATAAAAAAATAAATGTATTCCATAAAATCGTAAAGTTTGTTTTTATGTAATGAAATCTCATGAGGGAGATGGACTAACCATAAAGCTAGCACCGGATTCACGTAAATCAAAGAAAGGCAAGAAAAATCAATACCTGAGATCAACTTGAAAAATTTTACAAGATCAACCGCTTAGCAGCTCATATTTCTATGGATATACATGCACACTTCAATTTTTATATACAGATTTGGTATCAATGTCAAAGTCAGATCTACAGCCACATCTAATCTATGACACAAAATTAAAACTGTCTACGCAGCGGGATGTGGGTGTCAGTGTGACGTACGCGCACTATGATTTGCGCGCTCCGGTGACCAAATGATTGATAATCTCAACGAACTGCGTAATAAACGGAATTCTGTTAATATAACACTTTTAACACTTTTGTACAACCATCATTGTATGACCGTAATTATACGTGGCTGTGACAGGTGACGAAATATTGAAAAATCCATAATTTCATTAATTAAATTCAAATATTTAAATACGTTAGTAATTTATTATTTATTATGTGAATATGATTGACTCAGTTTTTAGTGACCGTACTTGCTGTGCCAGTCATTAAGGCTGTGGATTCGAGTCCCGCTAGGGGCATTCATTTCTTAATATGTAATTATATAATTTAATGTATAAATTCTGATCAGTAATTAATATAACTCTAAAAATTAAGCAACTATTTTATATTCATTATTATATTCAAATTGAAGAATGAAAAGAGTAGTGTAATCTATGTATTGATTTGAAATAACACGTTACTACTAGTTTGTTCTAGGCATAATAGGTTGTTGTAGTCAAATAAAATGACTAAGAGATAGCCTTTTCTGAGAACGGCACTATCAGTCAAAGCGGCTAAAGCGTGAAGTCGTAACCTCTAATAATGAAACATTATGTATTCGGACCCACGTGCCGCAAATAATGACAAAATGTGCCGCGGAAAATAAAACAAAAGTATTTTGTATGGTTTTATAAGCGTTCGGCACCTCTTACAATTGTTTATGATTTAATGACATACCCGTCACGAGTCACAGTTGAGTTGCTTGAGGACTGCGCTGCGGGTCAAGGGTTTAAAGTTGAGGTTGTTCTTACTAGAAAATATAGAAGAAATTTAATGCTGGTAAACAGTTATTTTTTACAGTAAACAGATCTTCATCTTCGACCAATTTGCTTGAAGAGTTACAAAAAAATGTATTTTAATCTCTTGAATAAATTTTCATGCTTTTTATTCCAATAGCCCTAAAAGGATAATCGTTTTGTAATTAAACACAAAAAATTTAAATCAACAAAACAAAGATCAAACTTCCTTTGTAAAATTACACTTTTTGCTACAAAGTATGTCTAATTCCCCAGTGTGCGGGCCGTCAACCGTTACCTCTTGCCACTTCAGTAATAACGTAATTACTATAATTATCCAGTAATGTCATTTATTCGCCTTTCCTGATGTGATCATGATAATTGATATTTAAGCTCTACTTAATCATCTAATTACATGATAGATAATTAAGCTACACTACGTATTAAAAGCCACAATACTAACCTACAACACTAACTGAACATGTATCAAAAATATAGAAAAATTGAAGAATATTCATTTACATTTTAAAATTTCCGCTCACATTATTATTCGAAAGAAGCAAAGATTATAAGTTCACTGTAGAAAATAATCTTATAAACTACTGATGTCCTTTAATAAGATCCTAATAAAATTTCCTTCTACTACACACTATTACCTGCTGCTAAAATTATTTTTCTTTAGATGAGTTTTTAGTTAAAAATGATATCGTAATAGTTTGCTTGCAATAATATTACAAACTAACAGTTCCCGCAGCTTCACCTGCGTTTAATAAGTAGTTTGATCATCTAGTGGGCTAATCTGAAGATTGCCTGAATATACATAGATCATAGTTTGTGTGTAATACACATTCGTGCTGTAATAGCTCAGTTTATAGACAGAAAAGTAGAAAACTTAAAAAGTGGGAAACTACTTGTATCTCTATTGTTTATAAAGTTTCAAATTAAATTACGTAAGTTAGCACAAGTGGCAAAGATTCTTAGTAAAATAGCTTAGCTTCATTAAAAATATTCGGCTGTTTAGTTTTGAGTTTTTGCACCAACCCTGCTTACGTTTGCTTCCATAAGATACTTACTCTCTTTGGCAAACAAAAAATATTTTATAAATCTACAATAACATCCGAAAAACAGCTTAAAATATAATGTCAATTATATTCGCGTTATTAAAAAGTATTATGAAAAGGCTTAAAGCATTGTATTTAATAAGTCATACATCACTCCGACGCTAGCAAGGTTTATAAAAGGCCCAGTCTTAATAACATCCCCTAATTGGCTAACACAATCTCACGGTGTGAGTGGACACGGTTATTTGTAGTCTGAAGGGAGGCTCGTCTTCACCTAATCTCCTTTTGACTGTCCGGTGTCCGCGCGTTGTTTGTATGGAGACTGCTTTTTTATTTCTTATTGAAAACATTATATAGAAGTAAATAAAGTATTTAAGACACTCAGATAAATATTTACTCACAATTACAACATGTATAAGAGTGTCAAAGAATGACAGAGGAGAGAGGAAGAAGAAGATATGTTGTACCGACCCCACCCCAAACTAATACATCGCCAAACTTTAAAAAAAATATTGTATTTTGAATGGCCAGAAAGCCGATCCTATCAACTGTTAGAAAACCGCTCCAGCTCCTACAAGAATCGAATCCGTAATCACGTTTTACCATTTTCTACATTTTATATATTAAAATATGGAAGTAAGATATTAAAAATACATAATTATTATATCATCATAGTTATTAAGACTTATTTTAAATTAGCCAGTTTTGATAAGAAGCAAGTTCTAAAAGTAGAAGCCATTTCCATTGTTCACACGAAAGGACGTCACGGTTGAAAAAATAGTTAGTGCATTTTAGCAGTAGATGGCCCTATCTGTTGACACATCGCCCTCGGCCCCATTCTTCTCCTTTACGGCCTTTTAACTGGCTGTTTCGTACCAGTTTCACTGAAAGGTTACGTATGAAAATGTGAAAATATCTTAGACATTTCTGAATATTTGTTCTTATCTTATCTTTTGTCTGTATCTGTCTTTTACCAAATTAAAAGAATGGATGAGCGTTAAATCGAGAACTTGTACACTGATTTTCGTATATAATTTAAATAGAGAAAAGTTTATCATTTACTTACGGACTAAACACATACCGCTGCACTCAGAGGAACTTAATGAACCATTAAGTCGAGAATCTCCATACTAAAGAACGACATTAAGTGACTCTGAGTGCGGCGAATAATCTCAAAAACTACTAAGTAAGTAACGAAACTAGACAGATTTAGAGTTTCAAGTCAGGCCTGAAAGGACGTTAAACACGACTATTATTATCAAAATACTGTAGTTGCTAGAAAAATAAAAATATTTTTTTTGCTATAGGACAACTCTAGTATACGTTAAAACCATACTGTAATGCTAAAATATTCACACTTCCAACAACGGCAGAGCTGCTTCATTAATTCTCTATGACTATATAGATATAAAAGATCAACACCAATAATGATCTCGCCATCCCATACAAAAAGAAGCGCAAAATAAAAAATCTGTCGCTGCATCAGAATTCGAACATGAGGTAATCCCCTAAATTGTTTCCGCCTTATCACCACCTAACCGTTTAGCGCTTGGAAAAAACCTTCGACCCTTGAAGAGATCAAGCGATCACGAGATTACAAGTCAATGGTCAATACGAGCTGGCCCCTAAGTGTACACTCAGCTTTACTTGTTGATGACGCACTAAATGATAAGGCGGTGGAGACAGTTTCTGCAAAAAGGTCACTCATGACTATTTGATTTCTGATAGGTCTTCGGATGTGAATCTTTTGTATGATGCTGGGTAAGCGCGATAACACTAGTTCAATTTTTAGTTAAGAAGTACCAATTCAAGTCTTGTAAATGTAACAAGTAAAAATAAAAGAGATGCAAACCCGGGGTTCGAACTCGCTACACTTAGTTTCCGATGCAAATACGTAACCATTGAACCGTCATATTTACAAAACATAATCAAGTCATTTTCCTCCATAAAATGTAAATCACTTCCATTATATGACTAAATATAGATAGGTAGCTTGTAATTAATTTCCTCATAAAGTACAAATTAAGTATAATAGAACATAGTTTTTTTATTCACACTTTCCTTACATAAAGTTTTGTGTAAAACTTCACGTTACTTATCCATTGGTAAAGCAAGGAAGAAAAGCGAATAACAGATATTAATGTGGGTGGACAAGAAAATAGGGCGTCTCTACGCGTGTCCGACGTCGCCGCCCTTCCTTCCGCTGTGACATCTAACATTATGATAGGTACAGATACCGCGTTCACATGGAGTCGTTTTAGTCGATCAACTGGTACTGTGAAAGTAATTTGAATATAGATTTGTAACAAAGCAAACGTCGATTTAAAAAGAATAGGCCGTTGGGGGATATTAAATCTCATCCACATGTAAATTAATACTTTCTTTATTTACACGACTACAAAACTTTAAACTCTTTTAACCCAATATAAATTACTATGATTTACCATTGCTTCGCTAAGTTCCCCCATACGATATGGATATTATGCTACGGGAACCGTAATTTTTCTAATTTTTCTAAAAATAAAAAGTTATATTTTATGTGCTCTTTCAGACTATAACCTATCTCTGTTTTGATATCAGCAAATACCTATTTTTCTCAGAATTAATATTACAGTCTTGGTCTTGTACTCGTGTATTATACCACTTTGTACATATCTTCCGTAATACTTTAAATATTGTTAATAAATGTTGTAATAAAATCCATCATAATATCTATTGCCATTTTATGGAGCTTTACGAACATATACGCAAATCAATGTAATGGTTGGCAGTTTTGGAATAGGTAGATTAAAATAGTAGTTATAGAGTAATAGAATGTAGGAAATAAATACTAAACTAAACTATAACAAAAATGAAGACTAAGAGGAAACAAGTGGGTGGGCGCGGAAATAGAGCATCTGTGCATGTGTCCGACCGCCGCCCGCCCTTCCTTCCTAACTCACTTGTAACTTCACGTGTTTTGATAACGAACTGTACTAGCATAGTTTATTATACATTAGTTTACAGCTTACAAACTTTGGCCTATCTTAACCTAATACGGAGGTATATTCATATGAACAAATATATAATACTATAAAGTGCAGTGCCATAATCAGTAGAGTACCTACGTCAGGACTTACAATTTTGAAATTATATTGACCTGACATATAGAAATATTATTAATACGTCAAATTTACATAATTTTTAAATCACCAAATTTTTCTACAAAAAAGCTGTAGGTACCTTATATGAATAAGCTCTATCCTATATACGATATAATTAAAATTTAGCATCACATAATAAACATAAACACGACTTGCGCCAAAAGGCCAAGAAAACCTGTATTCTTAAATGACACAGGTTAATTAGGTGACAAATGTTTAATTTCTAACGAAAATTGAACTCGCAATCTAATCCTCAATACGCAATATATAAGAGAATACCACCACAGTGCTACGATCTTCGTATAAAGACGTTAAGTTATCGTAGAAAGACAATACGCAAGTTCATTTCCATACAGGTATATAGAGCATTCATATTTATCACGTCGCTAGTCGCTACCGTACAACGCGTAAGTCGCTTGGAGCTGCACGACTAATCGAATTTTCATCTCTAAGTCATTCTATTTGGAGCGCAACTACGTTTACAATATACGTTATTATTATGATTGTTTTGTGCCAAATATTGCCTTTTTACATGATTCAGAAACATGTTCTAATTATGTATATACAACTGCTACGTATTTATGCGAGCTTTGTGAAAATTAAGTTATAAGTTATTACTGTAAAACCAATAAAAGTCGTTGTGTAAATATATACGAGTACACATGTTTTGGAAAAACGTAATTTATAAGATAAGTTAACTTTTACTTCAATCCAAATCATTTGTTGTCACATCCAAAGTTAATGACGATATTTTTTTAAAATATCAAAAATCGTAACGACATTTAAAATTAATAGACCATCGTAAGGTCTAAAAACCTTTTCTACCTACAGTCTAGCAAACAGTACAGTGTAAGCAGAGACAGGCAACTTGCCTCTAAGATCCCAATCCCGTAAACCGGGATTTGTATGACCGATCCCGCGACAACTTTCACAATTACGCCGGGATCGCAATTTGCAAGTGGGCCTTTGAATTATAAGGGATATGCTTTTCATATAGTAAGTTTACCAAAATTATTTATATACCATAAATAGTATGATATCACGGTGTCTGTTAAATTCTACAGAAATTAATACATATTAATACATGCGAGACATTAAAATGTATTAGCTAATATACATACATACTTATTATAGATATACAAGGACAAAATAGTTTACTATTTTCTTTTTATCGACCAATTTATTTGATGTGTTATGTATAAAAAATATTATGATCAAATTTCGACCACAAGACGAACACTTCATATAATATAAATTAATTGCATTTTATAATAATGACGATGTTCCATATTTATGCAAAGAGCCATTAGCAGCGTGGGCCACGCTAGGATATATTATTGTTTTTTTATAGGTTCACAAAATATCTTTCATGAAAACTAAACAACGAATAGTAGTACAAGCCATTATCACAAATATTTACTGTACTTGTATACCAAGTTCTTTACTTCCAGCCCAAAAAACATAATTGTAAGTTATAGGTAGAGTTTTCAATGCAAAATATCATTAAGCATATGTATATTAGTTTCCCCTAAACATAACACTTAATAACTCCTTTCTACGAGACGAATGCGTGTTGCAATTGCAATTCTTTCTAATAAAGCGATGTGATTCTTAAGGACTTGCAGTTGTTTAAATCGTCAAAGCTACCAAGCTTATCGTAGCTTAGCATGTCTGTAAAAAATATTTTTTAAGCTGGTAACACCGCTATTAAAATCTTTCTATTGTATTTAAGTTTGATTATCTTCAATAAGTAGGTATACTTAGATCTACATATACCTTGATATACATAGATATATATAACCATGTATACGCGGTCACAAGGACACTCAGTGATGCGCGTGACTGTTCGATATCGATAGTCCATTTTGTCCGTCCGTTCGCAGACACGTTGATAAAAAGATTACGCGTTTGCGTACGAATTGTGCGTGATGTGAATAATAATGCGTTCTCCCCTTTCGCTGGCACTAATAGATTTTAATCGTCCACACCAGTGACAGCGGGAATTTGACTTTTCTATATATGCAAATGGTTCTAGTCGATAGCATACATATCAAAAAGAAAATTTTACTATCCCACTAAATGACCACTGATGAATATTAGTGCATACTTAGAAAGTTGTGAAAGTTGATTATTGTATTTAATATTATATTAAAAGAAGTATTTTTTACTTTAATGTGTCTTATTACTTGTAATGTCATAAAAATGCCATAAATCATTTGATATATGAATACTTTCAAAATACTTGAAATACTTATGATTAATTCACTTCAATTATATATTATACTTACTGTTCTTTACAAAGGTTATATGTATATTTTACGTAATTTATTATTTACGTACTATTATGTAATAAATTTACTTACAATGTACTATGTATTTACAGCGCGAACCATTCCCACACGCGACATCCAAACAGATTATCGTAAGTGGGCGAGATTTGAATATTTTTATCTAGTTGCTTTAAAATATTAATGGCGTTTCAAGCATTAAGAGAATTATGGACACCCTTGTTTTTGTTCGACGAATTTGCATGTTGGGGCAGCGGCAATCCGTGTTTGCACGCGGATGGATCAAAGAGGTGCATTATAGCAATGTATTCGCTAACACGTAAATAAATAAAGATAAATATTATGTTATGTCGATACAATTGAGGTACATCTCTATTGATGGCTTGTTATTTAAAACAATGTAAATCTATTTTTTTGAATGTTATAATTTACGCTTTAAAAATATTAAATGGGTAAATAAAAAATTTCTTTATAATATGTACATATATTTACAGACTATAATGAGAATCTAATCGCTGAAATAGTAGTATGAGAATAATATAAACACCATAATATACGAGCAAAAAGCTTTTGTGAGGGCTCGCGTAGTTTTTCTAATAGCGAATAATTTTACAGCGATGTTAACTGTTTGGTTTTCTGATAGATGGCATTAGTAGTGCAATAACATTCTATCCAATGAACACAAAATTGTTAATGTTCATTTTTTAATAGTTATAAAATTATATTTCTTTTGACAGATAACACATCTAGATATGAAGGAAAATTACTATATTAAAGCACAAATCTATAGGCGTGATACTTTTTCAGTAAAGTGTACCACAAAATGCTCAGGTTGTGGGATAGAGTTAGGTCTTGCTTTGCTCACTCTAATTAATAACATAAACAACAGATCAACGATTTTATTTTTCTAAATCAATAAACAATTAACGTTAACTCTACCTCGTCTCTAACAAAATCTTTCTACCACTACTATATATAGAAGTCGTTTATAAGTAAAGTTTTCTATACATGGAGATGGTATATATATTAAAGTTAGTTAGGCAAGATCTAGGCGATAAGATCTGAACCATGAACAACTTATACAAATGATATAATTCGTAATGAAACATAGATGTGCAAATGAAAGCTGTACAAGACGCTCGGTTAAAAGATCAATAAAGTGATATAGGGACAATATATCTAGCGATAGTGGATGTCTGCCCATAATATTCTTTGGGGTGCATCTCATTTGGCTTAAGAACCTGCCTTTGTCAACAAAGTTGGGGAAGGAAAAATCAATAGCCGCAAAGGCAGGCCTCGATCAGGGCTCGCTTGTTTAACGTAACTCGTGTCTCAATTTAAATTTTCAATTTTAACAAAAATAACTATTATCAGCGATTATAATTAAGTAGTTATTATTGGTATATTGCAGACAATTGCTTGCAGCCGTAACCTGAATATGACCTGAGTCAGTCATGGAATCCTAGAGGAATAGGAGTCTTATATTTGCTTTTTCCTTTGGTATATTTTTTAAGTTATTTAACCATATAATTGAAAAAAAGAAATAAAACTCAACGCGTTATATAATGTATACAAATATATAGCATATTATGATTAAAGTCATTCGTCATAACATTATGTTTGTCTCGAACTAACCAAAACTACTACAATTGTAGCTAATGACTTTGTATGGATGAGGTCTATTATAAACTTAATCTTATATTATATTTAATTTTGCCGAGAAAAAAATGTTTTTACATCGCTAAAAAGTTATTTTTACAAAAAAGCTACTTTATATTACGTTTATATCTCCTCAAATAATTTAATCACTAGAAATCTTCTACTTGTATCCTAGCTTTTTCAGATCAGCTCGATGTTACCAACTTATATATATTGTCAAGTGTCATCCAACTTTCCATACAAACAACAACACAAACAAAAGCAAAGCATATCAAAAGATAAGCAGCTTTCCTTTTACAATCATATAATTAATAACAAACTAATTGTTAATGTTAGATCAGACTTTCAAGAAACATTTTATTAAAATTTCCAGTAACTAAGGGTTGGAGTTTAAAGTATTCGCTCACGGTTCCATATAAGGCAAAGGTCGCCTTACTAATGAAAATAGCTGTTTTACCGGAATTCCAGCGGAGTCGCAGGAAATGACCATTTCTTTATAAAGACATCGGCATACTTGTTTTTCAGAATATCATTCTTTAAGATACCTTGTATAAGGAATAGAACTATTATCTACTCGTGTTTCGTAATTTTCTTAATCGATTTGTTAAATTTCAATACATATCTATTCTATAAATTAAAATGTATGTTTGTGTATAATGTTTATGTTCGAACAACATTTTAACACATTTTCTTTAAATTACTTGAAGGTACATAGAAACTTAAATAGGTTATTTATATAAGTATTAATAGTACATTTATGTAAATAGTCTTCATTTCGTGAATTCTGCCTAAAATTGTTGTTTTAGTAAATATTTTCAATATATATTGTTAATTTAGTTAACATAAATAAATATTTATTAAAATATTCATGATTTGCAAGAATTCCATTTGCAAAGGTGAAGGCTTTTTCCAAAGACCCCAATACGCACTTTATTTAAGAATATTTCACTTTGAAATATAATTATTAGGTTTATAGTGTTCATTGCCAAATTTAAATTTTATATTATGCTTTGTTAGTATAATTTTACTTTCGATTTAAATTATCCAAGTAGTATTGAGTATTAGGCTATATTTTTAGTATGTATACATTTTCCCCCACTATTTGCTTAAAAAAATCTTATGCATATTGTATTCAGCCGTTTTTTAACGTCCCGATGTTGAGCTAGGGCCTCCCTTCAGTACGAGGGAGATTAGGCCATAGTCCACCGCGCTGGCCTAGTGCGGGTTGGCGGACTTCATGTCTTGCGAAAACTTGCTAGGTTCTCACAAACATGCAGGTTTCTTCACGTTTTCGTTCACCATAAGACAAGAGGTAATTATGTTAGAAAATGACTCGCACATGAAAAGATCAGAGGTGCGAGATCCGTATTTGAACCTGCATCGCTTGGATATCTCACTCGGATCGCTTGAAAAACCGAGTGAGCACTGGGCTACCACTGCCTTATTGAAGTATTAGAAAGAAAAAATAAACTATAAATGCATATTGACTAAAGAAATTAAAAAAAAAATTATATGCATATTGCATATACATGTTAATGCGGATGACAATAATAGTGACTAAAATACAGCACCTAAGTATTACTAGGTACAATAAATTAAAGCGAAAATAACATCAAGTACCTAGTAATTACAAGAATTACAATTATAACTTATTAGTATGTATGGAACAGACGCAATTACGCGATTAACTTACATAAATCTCTAAGCTATTTACATAATGGTTACATATTTATCAATCACAACCAATAAGTCATGACTGACGATTGAGTAAATTAGTATAATTTATTACATGCCCATAGCGAGTTTGGTATAGGTATATCTTCCCCGAATACAACGACGGAAGTCACTAGTTCAATCTCTGAGTAGTGTTACAGAAGATCGTTAAAATTATTGAAAATAACCTTACATTAATGTATAAGATTTTTCATTTCGGACAAAGTTTACGAAATCCAACGCTTGCCGAATTTAAATCGGACTTGCTTTATTACGCCGATATGTAAATTTTGTACAGCGTCACTACCCTTATAAAGACCCTGTTTGAATTGAAAATTTAGTCGAACGAGAGAAAGCTCTATTCAGCCAGTACCGCTACGTCTTTCAGGCAACTCGCTGCTTCTATCGTTTTACAGTGCCCGTGTACAAAAAATATAAACTGTGTGGCTGTTAAACGGCTAAAACTACATCATTATCGCTTCAGCCATCTGAAATATGTATAGATACGATTAATTTATATATACGTAGTACGTACGTATACTTATATAGTGTGTCACGTGGTACGGTGATCTGTCAAAATGTGACAGAGATAGCAAATCAAGGGGGAGGTATCGCGTGTAAGAACGTAAGTAAACAAAGCCAGTGCCCAGTAGATAAGGCGCTTTGATGTGACGTGTACCTTTGTATGAATATTTAACTAAGGATATATATTTCAATGACCTGTTATAGTTGCAGCTTGCTATTTTATTACGGGTTCGATTCCCGTACGAGGCAAATGTTATAATGGCAAGAAATAAATTGTTTATTTGTTTTTTTGTCTATAGAACTAAACACCAGTTCTTTTGCAAAAATATAGAATAATATAAATTAAAAAAATATTTATTTTAACAGCACTTATTTATAGTAAGTCAGTCAAATGTCATGTCACTGATCGCGCAATACGTCGTAGACGAGACAGTTCCTTTGAGCTATTGTAACACCCAGATATGTTTAAACGGCAATTAAGATAACGAAATTGTTAATAAAGTTTCAAATTGAATCTTTTATTTAAATTAGTCTATTAATATAAAAGATTGTTACATTAATATAATATGATGTGCTTTATAAGAATCATTATTTCACATACACCCTAAAAACACTTTCTATATAATTATAAAAAGCTGTAGCATTTGTTTGTTCAACCATGCGTATCTCTGAAGCTACCTCGACGATTTAAAGAGTACCTATTGCACTTAGCCTATTTATTGAAGAGGATTTCATGTAATATTTACACTATTACACACAAATAAGACTTTTTATGAAACACAAATAACTAGCGATTCACCCTGACTTTGCTCGAGTTATAATGGTTAGTAGGTATAAGTGGATAGATTATATCATCATCATCATCAGCCCTTTTTAACGTCCCACTGCTGGGCACGGGCCTCCCTCAGTACGAGGGAGATCAGGCCATAGTCCATTATTAGATTATATATTACTTCATAATATATACATATATACATAGGTATGATGAGATACATATACCTTACTTGAGAAATAATTGATTTTTTTAGAAATCCACTTTTCCACTTAAGGGACGATTTTCAATATAGAAACTAACCTATATTTTCATTTTCATGCCAAATGCCATCCGATTCGATTTAACAGATTTTCAGTTTATCCATTACAAATAAAAGTTAAAATTACTTCACTTTATAATATTAGTATTGATGAAGCTATAATAGCATTCATGACCTCCTAAAAATGAATTAGAACCAACTGCACTAATAATAATTTTCAGTCATTAGCTTCCAACCCTTCGACCGACTCTGTTCGACTCCGTCTTTAAGGACTGAAATACTTTTTAATTTACTTTACTGTTTTCATTTAGTCTTATAGATTTATATTATTAAGTTCAATTATTTTTATCCGACTTCTAAAAAGGATAACAAGATAAAATATATTATGTAAAAGTACTAAGTTACACATTATTACTTGCGTTATACTCTTGCTTTTTTCGTATGCGTCTTAGTTTGTTAGTTGCTGGTGTAGGAATGAAAACATAAATGTTTAAAGAACAAAGTATTTTTTACATTAAAACCTTCTCAGGCGTAAATAGACTAACCGTCGCACTTACAGTCACTTAATGAACCATTAAATCGAGAGTCTCCATACTAAAGAACGCCTTAATGGTTCATTAAGTGACTCTGAGTGCTGCGGTAAAACTATCAGAGTTTCATCACAATCGGAACAAACGACCAATTGACAACAAAAATACAAAGTTTTATTCGTTTTTACGAGTATATTAAACCATCAACTTTATTTGATGTACACGTGAACTTCGGTTAAAGAAAAATATTTGGCAGCTTTACTTTGATCTACTTTATAGGTAGGTAAAAATTAAAAAACTATATTTTTTAATATTGTAGTTTTTATTAGTTTTAAAAACATTTTTTTGTAAATTTTTCTACTTTTATTCGAAAGTTTTTCAGTATTTTTTATTACAAATCAAAAAAAACCATGCTGTTTAAGAGCTTTGAATGAACACTGAAAAAGATTTTATTAGTGACAAACCGTTACATTTCAATTCCCAAATCCACATACAACTCAAATTGCAAACTATAGAACTTCAATCGATGACCACTCCATCTTAGCAGCATGTAGCCCTCCACGCCTCCGGGCAACGATTATCATAACAAGGCACCATTACGCACCTCTGGTATATGCCCTGCTTAACCAATTTACTCAAAAACCTTTAAAAATCCCATGTAATCTCTATTACTAGGTTGCAAAGCTGAAATTAGCTTAGCAGCGAGTTTTTGACAGGTCTACAGGGTTGTCATCTCTTTTGTTACACTGAAAACTAGAATTTGACAGAAGAACGCTTCGTTTGTCAATTGCCATCGATTATGTATGGTGAAGTTGGCAGCCCGAGGCTAATTTAGGGGTCCGTAGTTAGGTATTTTTCATCACTAACTAGATAACAAGTGGTTTTAAATTGGAATCTACATAATAATGCAAGCGGAGGGTGTCTAATAAAGTTGGGAGGGCGACGCTGTCAGTCGAACGCGGCATACTCGTACGCAATTACTTTTCAATGTAACGTCACTATTAGTTTAATTCTGTTTAAATTAAATAAGCTCCTAGTGTAAATCTCTAAATCAAAAAATATCCAAAAATTTATTAATTTTATCTATTCATTTACAAAGAAAAAACTTTATAGTAGGTACCCGGAATTCTTTTTGAATTTTAAATGTATTAACTAAAGAACAATTTTGTACATACATATAATACTATAATATATAACAGAATTCAGTTTGTATTTTAATTCTAAAACATTAACATCGTATATATTTTTGAAAATGTACTTAAAGTATTCTCTTCAGCTAATCACAATTCAAAATTTCGTCGACGCATCGTATTTTCCTCGTTAAATAAAGCCTCGGAATGGACGTTTAAAAAAACACCGGCAGAGAACCGCGGTATGGGGCAGAGTGTGGCACGTGTCGTAAATTATCAATATCCCATGATAAAATAAACGCTTTTGTTTGTTTGTCGGTTGTTTTTAAACAAAACTCAGGCTGGCTCGCCGGTTTACAGTCGGCTACGCTTTAGGGTCCCGTCATTTCGCCAGCAGCTAAGGATGTAGCGTGAAATGGTTTCTTTAATAAAATAAATAAATTTAAGCTTTATTCCTCTATGGTAGAGGTGGGGAGAGTTATCTTATAATTCCTTTTCAAGTATATTTACACAAACTGCGAACTATCTTTGGTTCTCAAAGTTTATGAAATTCTATAGCAATCGACCATGATTCTGACTGTCATCATGGGGAAAGGGCGAAAAGACAGTTTTATATAAAATCCTCAATTTTTTTGTAGGTTAGGTATATTTGTTATTGTTAGTGACGGTCTCGTAATGTCACAGGTTGCCACTTCTATAGTTTTAAAGTCAAAAGAGGGACATTATTTTCCGTAATTTCCATTCACAATGGAACACGTTTGTTCTGAATTATAGTTTCTAGCATCTACCTGAATCAATCTAAGACAAAAATGCAATAGAATACGTTACTATAACTCTGCTTGTAACGACCGACCACGTAAAGTCTAACAGCTTATACACTACATTACGAAATCCTATGACTGAAGTGCACATTCGTGCTCAACAATTGAATGCCCCCAGCGGGACTCGAACCCGCGAACGTTCGCGCAGAAAGTGTCACTACCAACTGAGTCAAACGTGTCGTCAAAGGTTATAAGGTTTTAGAAGCGCTATAAGCAAAAGTAGTAGGTACAAGCGATGCGTGCTTTTTTATAAAAAATGTATTTAAAACTAATACCTTCAACAATGTGACATACAATCTTTGAAGAAATTTCCTCAACGACATAATAAAACGTTTTTGAAAATAATCAATCTATTCTACAATTCAATGGACTTGGCAACCCAACAATGAAGATACGGAGCCAAATAGGTTACACGCTAATTGTAGAGTCGGTTAGCGTCGAGTCGTTTTACGATGTTTTACTTAACTGATGCAAGGAACTGATATATTAATACTATTGATACACTCTCGCTTTGCTTGAGTTCGTCCTTAGGTAGGTTTCAACGAACAGTGATTTTCATACAAAATAAACAATTCTGAACTTTTAGTTTTTCCAGATGTCTTTTTGTATACATTTTTAAACCTAAACCACCCTACACACCCCCAACAGAACCAAAAAATACAATGGCCGTTATTGAAAGGCTGTGCTAATATCATTATTTTAAACCTACTGTTTTAACTAAGGAAGAAAGATAACATATAACTATTCGCTTTTAGAAGCCGATTAAACGTAGAATAAAAATCTTTTGTGAAACGTACGTGGCCGGGTCAAATATAATTTTGTAAGTATAATAAAAAAAGATACTGAAAAAAGTGTATATACAAATTATAATCGTTTCCATTAAAATTTTTAAAAATAATAATTTAAAACTTTGCTAGCAGAGCGTGGTTTCGATCCACGGACCTCTGGGTTATGGGCCCAGCACGCTTCCACTGCGCCACTCTGCTCTATGACTACAAGTCAAAATAGACTCATGGTAGATAATGTACCTGATAATGGTGTTTATAATGATAACATCTCTTATTAGTAAACTGATATCGCGTTTCGTTTATATATTTTTATTTGTGAATTATTATGGCAAAGTACGCCCATACTCATGTAGGGTAGATTACAAAATATTAAATAATTTTGATGTTAAAATAAAATTTTACTGTTATATACATTGCAAAACACTACATTATATTTTTAACTCATCAAAATCAATGCAGTTTTAATTATATGCAAAAGAATATAACATTATTATATTTTTAAATACTTTACAAGATAAAATATTCTAAAACTAACTTTAAACACACAGAGTTTTAGTACATAACTAATCTAAATTACCTTTCAATTAAAGCTATAACGATCTATAAATACTAAATTGAAAATTTGCGAAAAAACCAACGCAGTTGCAACATTTCAAACTTAACAATACCACTCGATTAAATCATGCGTTAATTCACAGCCATATACGTGAAGCAGCGAACTATGAACAAGTATCGCCCTCGGCTACTGATATTGTAATTCCCACATACACTCGTACACTCGCACTGTGTATTGAAATATTTCATTCATTCAAAGTGCTTTTTAAATTGAAGTTGTTTAACTAAATATGTTCTTGACTTATAATGAAATAAAAAAGGCAAGGGTTGTAAAGAGATCGGGATTTTTAGAGCTTAAAAAGGCGAGAAAGTGCATGATTGATTAAATTTGAAGGAATAAATATGAAGGAATAAATATGAAGTAAAAAGTTTTCTTTTAAAATGTATGTCTTTTACTAAATCTATTATAAATAAATACGAGTATGTTAGGACATTATTACAACAGCGTCGTCTAGTTCCATGGTAAGCTACGTTACGTGCTTGTGTTACGGATACTAGATAGTTGATATGCTACACATATATAAATTTTAAATACATACATATTATAAATATAAACACCCATGACTGGAGCACAAAAATTCGTGCTCTACAAAGATTGCTCCCAGCGGCATTCGAACCCACGACCGCTGGCGCAGAAAGTAGTGTAACTACCAACTGAGTCAAACGTAGCATTATCTAATTTATTATAAAAAATATTTTTGGATCTCAATAACGGAAACAAGAACCTACGCTAAAAACCATCCAGGTGACCCACAAGTACCTACAAAAATAATCATTATCGGACGTTGGTTAATCCATTTGTTGGAGGAAGAATTACGAATTCACGCACAATGTTTTTTTTCATAAAGTTTTATAATCACTTTATAAGCGTATATATTATTGTAAAACTAAAAATGGTATAAATAGCTACAATAGAAGATACAAACGTTGAACATTACTTAAAATAATAGAATTCTAATTCTTTACCAAATCATTAACGAAGAGGTATTTAAATCACTCGACAAATCGATGTTTTGGCCAATTATGAATTGATTTCCGTCTCGAATATATTACTTAAATTCAATGTGACCTAATTGAAAAATAAATTTTTACTAAGTAATTTTTGTATTAAGAAAGTAACAATCAAGTGTTAACTATTGACAGTCAACGCAGTACCAGTTAGATGCATACATCACCACCTAATAAGACAATTAGCAAATATGGCATATCATTGCACAGAGGGTCCAACCGTCACCTCAGGGAGTCTGTGGACACCAATAAAATGGTACAAAGGTCCCCCGCGGCGACCCTGTAACGTTCTTTACGGCGTTAGAATGGTTAATCTCGCTAGTGGGGGTGTCGCTTTATTGCCTTTTACTAGTACTTATTTGGATGTAAGAAAGCCGATTTGTTACAGAACTGATCACAGAGCATTAGTCTTAATGAAACTGAAAGAGATTTTTTCTAGGAAAGGTAATGATGGAAT
This sequence comes from Boloria euphrosyne, assembly GCA_951802675.2. Classification (NCBI taxonomy): domain Eukaryota; kingdom Metazoa; phylum Arthropoda; class Insecta; order Lepidoptera; family Nymphalidae; genus Boloria; species Boloria euphrosyne. Next base: position 596,296 of record OX637876.1, read on the forward strand.
TGGTAATTCCTTCCTCGTTAGTCAATCGCAATTATTCGCGAAGAAGCAGGTTTTTATACATGTTGTACTTTCATAGTAAATATTTTTAATCCGTCACATAGAAAAATTAAAAAATATCATTAAAGCAAAGCTAAACTTAAAAAAGTTATTGTGACGATTTCAAATGGTATCAACAAGAAATGCTTTAAGTCACTTTCCATCACACGTCTTACTATATATGCCGTAAGATCTTATTAAAACATGGAAATTAAAATAAACGATATTATGGTGTACTAATTACCATAAGACTATTCTATTATGTACTTATATTTAAGTGTCAATTTAAAAAGTGCTATTTTAAGCGCATCTAATACTTCCGGGTTATGGAAAGCTCCAACTGACAACAATAGTGTTTACAAAAAAATACATCGCTTTTTCGAATATAATTGTTAAAATTTTGTATTTTATATTAAATTCTTCTTTTTTCTAAAAGCAAAGTGCCTTAAAAGCTATTGGAAGACAATACTTTATTTTTTATCTTGTTAGAAATAAATTATACTTAAATATGTAAACAGTTACGCAAAAAAAACATCTCAATAAAAATGTCACATGCGTACTAGTGAGGGGCACGACACTCGCGTCATAAACCAAAATTAAAACTATTCGATACATTACTCGAGTACAATAAAACCATTCCGCCATACTAAATACTGTACATTAAGGTGTCGTTAGTCAAATGACGTAGCCGAAGTCGATCCCATCCCTAGTCACTAATAATATGTAAATGATTTTGAGCTTTACGATTAGACAATAAAGTTTAGATTTACTTGACATTTAAGTTTGTTAGGACATTATAAAATGTAAGGCAAACTATAAAAAATCTTTATGAATGGGGTTGTCGTGTGACGCTGCCCTATTTTAATAAATTATTTTGGCAATTTCGCGAATTGTTTTATGAAAGTCTTTTGTCCACATTAGTTGTAATAAAAAATATTATGTTTTGAACACGATACAATACATTCTTATAAGTAAATGTCTTTAAATTAATTTAAACTACAATATACTTAAAAAAGACATTCTTTGCCTAATAAATTAAGCTGCATTAAAAGCGTTGAAAGCTCACCAGTATCTTGTTTACTGCATCGTTTTAGAAAAAAAAAACAATAGTAAAAATACTTATATAAAAAATAAAATCGGCTTAATTTTACCGATATTTTATAATATGCTTATAAAAAATCATAATATATAAGAGTACCTACAATCTACACGTGTTATGGCAACATTTTTGTTTTAAGTATTAGTATTATATAATACTTAAAACAAAAATGTTGCCATAACACAACACATTTATATATCTATAACCAAATATCAATAAAAATGAGAATGAAAATTACCTAACTAATGCTAAGGGAGCTTGTAAAATATTTTATTTCGAGCCATCATTCAAACATAATAGTAGTCGTCATCAAAAGGGACGTTTAACAAATGATACGACGCACTTCTATTGTTAAACCTTTGTTGTTTAGCTTTTACTTGCCAGCAAAAAGACTATAAATTCAAGTCACTCAATTCTAAACTGTAGTTCGTTTAGTTAAAGTTTAATTTGTTATAATATAAAGTACGCGGATAATACATTTCATGTGCATAATTATTGTATTGCGCTTCGAATGCAAGTCATGAATGCTATGCTAGTTGGTCGTTTTGCCTCAATCTGCTTTGTTTTGATACACGTTAGATTTTACTTAAACGTTGAACTTATTTATATCATAATTGTAAACGTATCAAATTTGCATTTTAGAATAAAAAGTTGGTTTGTGTTTGTTTGAAAACCTCAATGAAACTACCGATTCGATTAGAAATATTATTAAAGCATTTAATAGCTTTTTTATTATGGAAGGTAATGGGCTATCTGAGATTGCGTTGTATGTTTAGAAGTATTAAAATAATATGAAAGAAAGTGATTAAGAGATATTTGATATTATTAATGTTTTAAATACTATTCTCCAAGCAGTTCAAATTAAAGAAAAAAATAGTTTCCATTTTTTTAAACTCCTGAGTGTAGTAGGTTCAATTTATTTCTAACATGATTACCAGTTATTTTACGGTTAATCTCACGGTGAAGACATAATAAGAAGGCCTCCATGTCTGAGATAACCAAGCAAGTTTTCGAAGAACATGTGAAGACCACCAACCCACACTTGACCAGAATGGTGGGTTATGACTTGACCAAAATCACCCTCATATTATTTAATAAAGGCTAAATACTCTTTATACTATGACTATAACTCGCTAATAGCAACTAAACAGAAAAGCAGTGAATCTGTTGACAAATACGCTAGAAAAAGGCAGTGAACTGTTGCGCCTTTGCCCATTTATAAATAGGCATGTACGTAATGACCTAGATTCAAATGTGCGGGCAGATTTTATACAAACAGACGCCTATTATATATTAGGGCGGAATTGAAAACGTTGGTAAATTTCCATTAAATCTCTTGCTTGTTTTGAACTTCAGCTCGCGTTTCAAAGTACTTGGATGAAATGGTAGTCTGTGAGATGGAAGATGCTGCTGTACGTAGCTACTAGCTTTATACAACTGGCTACGAATATATTCGAATAAAACAGTTTTTAAGAAATAAAAATTAAATAGTTTATATAAAATGTAATTAAAATTATCGGTTTAGAATTCTTAGGATTTTGTCTGTCTGTGACCGCATCACGAGAAAACCTCTGGATAGATTTTGACCAAATTAAGCGTAATAATATAGTAACATAATAACTCGTTCGAAAATCTGGGTCTGATGATCTTTTTAATATTTGAAAATATCTTGTCACTGAGAAATCTACACTAACCGTTATTACTTACCTAGGGGCAAACCCAAGCGGAGAAAGAGAGAGGCACTTGTTAAAAAATATGTATAGCATACTTCTTTAATTAAAGTTATTTTTTTAAACCACACTAGCGACTTACCTTCGCATCGCTCGGAGTTTCTAGATTTGACGCGAGCGAAGTCGCGGGTACCGCTAGTAAATTTGTACAAAAACTTGACTAATTATACACTAAAACCTTCCTCGAGAACCACTTTATCTATTGGTAAAACTGCATGAAAATTGGTGCAGTAGTATTTGAATTTATCGCGAACAGACAGATAGACAGACGCAGCGGAGGACTTTGTTTTATAATGTGTAGTGATAATACAAAAAGCATATTATGTAGTTTTATTGCTTAGTAATTTTACCAATTCAACCAATATATAACACCTTAGAAGTGTATTAATAATGGGGTTTTGATACTATTTAGCGATCTTTAAGTCTAAGATTATACAAGATTATTTTTGCAGCCTAAATAAAATACTGAAAAAATTAGCGCGGCTATTAATATTTTGATGACTATAGAATCAAAACTAATTAATAAACAATTTAAAGAAGCACCCACCATTCCTACCACCATCAATTTCCATATGACACATTAATGGGTTTACAGCTTCCATTTATCTTGTGTTTTAGAGCCCGCGTGCTATACGTTTTGTTCGCGATCGTCTCATTGATACAGATCGGGCACGCGTTCTATTATAATACTATACTATTATACCATAGTATTCTATATTAGGTACCGATGCCTTCGCCAGGGGTGTGGCAGGCTCCCAGGCCAGACACGTGCACTTCATTATTTTCGCGCCGAAATGTTCCAACATCGTTTTGTTAGGAGATTAGGCGTGATCGACGCATTTAATGGTACTTTTATTTTTGTTATTAACGTATTGTATGGATATGTACATAAAATAGATTTGTTTGTAAGTTATATAACTTATTTACAACAAACTGTTTTTCAAAGCTTTGTATTTTCCAGAGCTTTTTCTTTACGTCAAACTTGATATTTTGAGCCTATATTAAAGGTATATGGAGAATATAATGTTGAATGACCAAAATATGTTTGGGAAAGTTCGTTATAGCAAACTTTTAAAAATATTTAAGTAATAAATAATTTATTTGAGATGAATAATAAATTGAGTTAAATAGGAGAGAAAATAAATGATTTGAATACGAGGTCAAATCTAAAGTTTGTTAAAATATAAATAAAATTTTATTTTTAAACAAATTTAATAATATGTGTGTAAAAAAGTTAAATTGAGCTTTAAGCTTTTTGTCATTTAACTAATCTTAGAACATTTTACTTTAGGAACATATTATAATTTAAAAAAATACTTTTGAAATTTGCTTTTTATATATGCTATACGACGTGTTTATTGCAAAATTTAATAATAATAAATCATTTATAGTAGGTATGTTGAATTTCTTGCAGGTGTCGAAATATGAACCATATTCGTATATGGCCGTATCTTTTGAACGCATTGGCTAAGAAAGATTTTTTCACAAGTCCTATGGATTGCAAACCTAAGTATTTGTAATTTTTTTCTTAATACCACTATACGTTCCGTAGCAAAGTGGTCTTAATAGACAAATAGAAAAACGGAACCCTAAAAAATTAAAATTGATCAATAATGGCAACCATCTACCCTAGATTAAATTAAAATTATAAAATGTACATCTCGTTACAGTATTACATGCTTGCTATATGACGGCTCCGTGTCCCAGTAACTTACCAAATACCAAGCCGAGCTATCGATATGATAGCTGGTTTGTTTTGTCCTTCCCCAGTATTAATCACCCCATACAAAAATATTGAAACACAGGCGGCGCGGCCATTGTGCTGTAGGCGGTGCCGACCATATTTATTATTTTTGTCACCATTGTATGCGAGTGGATTATAGCTGGTATTTAGATGAAATTGGGGATAAGGCACGCTAATCTCGCTTTGTATCGATTTTTTAGGATTCCGCACCCAAAAGGTTGAGACGGAACTCTATAAGTAAAACTGTGCAGTTTTTTCAATCGTCTTACCTGATTTTAGTTTTATTATAACTTACAAAATCAATTCAAAAACAACTAGAATTCTCGAACTAAATATTAATGTTTCGGTGTGTTTTTGCTAAAATTAGATGCTATGCTAATAACTAATTAATTATGATAAAAATTCTAACGCAAGTTAACATTAAAACCTAGAACTAGCCAAGAAATAAGTCAGATAACGTGGAAACAATAAAAAGCTCTGATATTGAATGTAAACTTAATATACATAATATACTTATTAGTGGTTTGGAACCTTCGCGACTTTAGTTCGCACTTGACCAATTTTTTAAACATAAGCGATACTATACTCGCTTGAATAGATATCGATTTTTTAATTCACACCTAACATCACTAGTTTTTATCGATATCGGTCTTTTAATATGCAACACAATAGCGTGGGCGCTTCTTTACGAGTGTTTTATCGTTATGAAGACAAATATTTAAAATAAAAATTCAATGGGAATAAATTTTGACACTTAATAAAATTGTAAGATTATTCTTATAATAATCATGTTTTCTTTCAGTATGGGTCGACAATTTTGGTAAAGAAAATTATTACCGTTCCTTTGTACATTTTAACGGTTAGCATACATTTACAAAACATAACTATGTTCTCTAGTAGTGAAAAGTATCCCATATTAAGTTAACCCGAATAACCTATTATCATCATATCAAATTTTATCAAAATCTGTGAAGTGGTTATCTTGTGATGCGGTCACAGACAGACAAAAATAATGATTTCAATTAAGTATATTTAAAAAAAAAATATTTAGTACAGATTCGACTCAGTTAAAATGTTATCATAACTTAGCCAACTAAAAGTAGGCAATATGGATATATTTAATTATGTACACATATATATTATTATAATAAGGTCTAATTATTCAGTGAAAAATCCCATTTAATTCTAATGTACTTTTTAATCTCTATTCTTATTAAATGTAACTTAATATTCATTCAAAAGAAAACAAATATTCTAAAAGCACAAGCACATCCGAAATATAATAATATTCTTAGCGCGTGCTATGATGCAATATTGCATCATTATGTTCATGTTTTAATCAATGCTGTTGAATGCATTTAAACGCGTTATATCGATCTCGAACACGCCTTTAACTAATGATGAACTAAGTTTCTGATATCGACTGAGTCATCGCATTTTCTTAACCACTAGATCTGAAGGGCTGAAGGGCATGATCGCCTCTTTCTTTAATGAAAGACGTAACCGCTATGTAAGAGTTTCTTGAAATTCGTGTAAGGTGACCAAAATATACATTATAATATTTGTTTTTGGCATTTCAACATTATAATTTTAATTTTTCTTTACATTTGGTGCGATTTGATAGTCGAACCTTGATCTTTTGCATCAACCGTTCATCCCTACCACTAAGCCAGCTAGGTGAAAAACAAGCTTACTTTCCACTTAAAATTTGCCATATTTACACTGATTGCAGGAAGACAGTCTATATTATGTACAATACATTGCTGATGTTTCAAGTATAGTAATACTTAGTAACAATATACCCATATTAACCAGTGTAACACATAGTTTGGGCCAAACTTCTCCCAGCAACAGTACATTAGCACTACACTCCGATGTGGATAACCCTTGAAACGCTGCCCCGGGTCACGACGACCCTTCACTTTATCTGATCAAGGAATATCTGAAGGAATATATTCACTGATCTTGCCAGGAACTTCATTTTTAATAATAACTAGCTTTAAAGTGCTTTAGGTTTTAAATATTTTTTAAATGTTTTACTGTTCTAATATTTTAAATGGTATACTATACACATTGTTCAGAATCAAATAATCACTACGTTTTGAATCAAAGTCGATCAATACTTCAGATATCTCTGTAAATTACAGAACAAATTAAATTATTGCGCTAGTTTAGTATATTTCTGCTAAGAACTTAATATTCGTTATAATTTAGTAACAAAAATTGTTTTACCGTCTTAACTAATTAATTTAATTTTGAGAGTATTATATTTTGTCCTTGGCTTTACTCAAGTTATAATTTCACTCAAACTGGTTCAGCCATAATAGTCAAAAAAAGATACTCACTCTATATTATTATTTAGATAACAGAAATTTAAAAAAAAAATATAAAAAAAAAATATTATATACACTTGTAAAATTCTTATATCCGAAGGGTACTAAGGGTAAGCTATCGTTGACATTTTTCTAATGAAAATTTTATCGATGCTACCTACAAACAATATTATCGATACACCTGTAAGTACACAAACAAGTTTTGGTTGCTCTCAGGTCTATGTTTTAAGTATAAAATTTCTAATTGAATTCATTTGGTGGACGTAAGCGTTGCTATGGTTATTGAATATTTAAGCTAATTTATTAATTTAAGAAATGCTAATTAAAATTTTTATATAACTTAAGTATTATTGAGGAAGCATTCTTCGATAGCAAAAAAATCATTATTCCCTAGATTGTTTTGAAAAAGGCCGCCCTACGAGGGCCGCATCGGGCGAGGGCAATCAATACGGGTAGCGCTCGTTCAGAATACTAAGCAGGTGTCGACCGTCGCGACTCCCTGCACTATCCGTGGGCTCTATGTTGTAATTATATTTTTTGAAAATATTCAACATCAGTTACCCTAACTTTGTTATTGTTGTGTTGTAAAATTTCCAGAAAAGTAATTAATGAACAAATAAACGATTTCCTTGAAACATTTAAGTCACTTTATAGTTTTGTGCTATAATGTGCAATAACTATTAAAATTTAATAATAATATATGCTGTTACATTACTGATTGAACATTCCTTTATATTAACGCGCAGAAGTTCGGGAATGAAACGGATATTGAAACGCTTATCAGCAAGACGCGATCTTCAATGTCAACAGATAACCCGTTTGCGCCAACACAAACATCGAGGCAAACAATGAAGCACTCATCCTGAGAGCCAATCCAATCATCTCAAACAGTAACTATCTGAGATAACAATACTCGAACAACCCTTGAGAATACGGCCAAATCAACTTAACGTTTCATTCCGAAAACGCCCTTGTTGACTTTTGACGTTACTACATTGGCAATGTTATCTTAGTTTACTTAATCAGCAGTGGAACGCAACCGATTCGTTGTGTGGTCTCAGGGGCCCCTTAACCGGTTAACTGGCCCCAAAACGTAGCTCCCCATCCGTGGGTCAAAAGGGGTTTTCCTTCATAATCTCGATGCGAAAGGAAAATATTCCTTATCTTTTTAATTATAGCCCAGTGACGGTTCTGCTACGTCATCTGTTTTAATTTTCGCCCCGCCCCGAGGGAATCCGATAGCAAATATGATATTATGAGAACGTTAGTATTAATTCTGTTGCTTAATATTGTCATTAAGAGGAGGCAACACCTCCAACTCATAGTCATTCTTCTAACTGTTATGATTTTCTATATAAATAAGTGGTTTGACTTATATTCAATAAAAATATATTATGTATAAAGAAATAAAGAAATAAACGTAAAGTAATTTGTAACAAACATAATATCGTTATAATTTAATTGGAAAGGTAATAATTTTAAAGGTCTTTATTTATCTATAGAGTTCAGAACATAAATATATTTTTAAAACACACACTTTTGTATTCTTTAATGTATTTTTAAATCATTAAAATAAAAATAAATTGTAGCAATTTATTTCGCATCACAGTTCCGTAACCCCCGCCGTCAACGCGACTGCAGATATGACGGCCAGGATACCCTCAAATCTGGTGTCAAACTACATCCCATCTGTCACTCCTAGCACCGCTCTAAAAACTTAATAAGCGATCCGTCACCATAAAATAACCATTAAAAAGCCGTCGGACGCTTTTAAAAATACATCAAGAAATGAAATCGGTAGTTAATTACCTAGAGACTTCGCGGATCCGATTTCACTGGGGCGGTTGGGGTGAGTGTGAGTTATCTCGCGAAAAAGCTAGAAACACCCCACGTCCGCACATTGTTACAAGCAAGATACGTAAGGACTATTAAGAATAAGTCAAACAAAACAGGGTATTGTCAAAGAAAAATATAAAAAGTCATTATTTACATTTTTCTTCATTAGATTCATTCATTCATTCATTCCATTACAATGACAATACAAGTACCGGTCATTGAACCTACGATCCTCAGCATACCAAGCTAAGTCCATCATCATCATCATCATCAGCCCTTTTTAACGTCCCACTGCTAGGCACGGGCCTCCCTCAATACGAGGGGGATCAGGCTATAGTCCACCGCGCTGGCCCAGTGCGTGTTGGCGGACTTCACACGTCTTACGAAAACTTGCTAGGTTTTCTCAGACATGCAGGTTTCCTCACGATGTTTTCCTTCACCGTAAGACAAGTGGTAATCAGGATAGAAATGATTCGCACATGAAAATATCAGAGGTGCGAGACCCGGATTTGAACCCGCATCACTCGGTTATACAAGCGACGCGTTACCGCTGGGCTACCACTGCCTAAGCTAAGTCCAAGCCTCTAAAATGCTAAGAAACCTAAATTCATTTATTTGCATTTACACACTTTTAGTTTATAATACGTTATGCAAATATTTACTATCACTCATATTGTATACAGGTAGGCATATACGACCCCATTCACAGTGCACGCTTCAGTGAGTGCTAACGAATCGTTCGTCCCCTACTCCCGTCTGGTATCACATCCACCCACACAGGTATTATACGAAGCATTCACTATTTACCTACGACCTATGCAAGGATCCCAGTTTCAAATTTGCGCGTCGGGTCGAAGCCCTTGTACGTCCAATAGGAGCGAACGAGGGGTTGAATTTAATTGTTAATTACGATCTTGTCTACACTGTATGGACTGATGAATTACGTTTTGGTTCGGATTTGTTGGTGTGGTTTCCCTGAAATATTTGGGTATTTCTCTCATAATCGAATTTTAGTTGTATTAGTTATAGTAAACTACAATACAAGTAGTATTTTATTTTGTAGTTTACTATCACTAACCTATTGCATGTGAGTCGTGATCGTGATAAGACTACCTTGACTATTGAACTATAAAGACGCAGTCCACCAAAGTCAAAGTTATTCTACTGTTCTCAATTTTGCCATATAATCGATTTTACTTTCCTTAAAAGACTAAGGGATTCATTATATTACCTATTTGAAATTTAGTTATAAACATAAATAATTAGAAATAAAGTATGAACATTAATTTATTTACTTATCACTCAGTATATAATTTTCATTTGTGTACATATTTTAAAAATAAATTGCTTAGCTTCTCATTTCTATATCACTCTGTCTAAGCCGACAAAAAACAAAAATAAACGTCCACTTTGTAATCAGCAGCAAAAAAAAACTTTAAGCACAAATCAACTTATCGCTTATCAATCAAAAATTCGTTCAAACGTATGGCAGTATGAGACAATAAAAATAAAGCAACTTATCACTAAAATAATATATCATAAATTCCGTCCTAAGCGTTACAATAATCAAAAGCTTTATCCTCTTATTTTAAATATTTCGCATTTATAAGTCCCACGTCGAGAGACGTACGAGAATAGGCCCCCGGAGACCGCACGGTTAAAAGCTCGCTCACTCTCGGGTTCAACGGTATGAATAGCGTAAGGTATTTTGGATTCTACATATAAGATCATGTCATATACTTTCAGTAAAACCTCAAGATAAAATTTTATATAAGCCAACTTATTATCACCGGTTTTCATCTATCCTTATGCGTTCTGAAATTTACTAGGGTCTAAAATTTACTGTACTAAAATTCTAACTTAGTCAAATCCGTACATTGATTATTATTTTCTGGAAAACCTTATTAAAGTAGTCATTATTATCGATACAGAGGCCGAATCTTAACTTTTTAGAATTTTGTATGTCTGTCTATCTGTGACCGCATTACGACGAAACCACTGGAGATTAAACACACTGATTTTATTGAAATTTGGTATGATGATATTTGGTATTGGTCAACATATAGGATATTTTTTACAGCTTAAAAATATTATCTAATTTTTAAGATATCTCAATTTACCGTTACAAAAATTTCGTTTCCGGTCTTTAGAAAGCAGGCGAAGAAGAAATGCTAGTCTATTACATACAATAAAATTCAAATTTAGTCTTATCTGTACATAGAATATTTTAGCAAATTCAATTGAAATAGTCATTATTAACGATACAGAGGCCGAACCTATAGGTTATTTGAATTTTTGTGTCTGTCTATCAACGAATCACGAGAAAACCACTCGACAGATTTTGATGAAATTTTGTATGATGATAGCTGTTTATCCGGGTCAATACATAGGATACTTTTTACTGCAGTAAAATATCAAATTTCTGAGAAACCTATATTTACACTTATATAAAATAAAAATAATACTCCAGTAATAAAAAATCTACGAATTAAGTTTTCTGGTCTTTAGTATGCAGACGGAGCCGTGGAAAATGCTAGTGTAAAATATATTTTGACGGAAGAAAAATATATGATTTTGAATTCATAATTATTTTAGAAAACAATTGGCCGCTCAAAAAATTTAAAAGTATTTGGAGATGGCAATCAAGTTCAAAATAAAAGAAATACACCAAAACAAACAGTTAAAATACCTCGCCATTACTTTAGATGACAAACAACCATCAAACCAAAGCAAAAGCGAAGCGAAACAACAAAAATAGAAGGATAATCGAATTATGCATCTCATTATCGCCCGTTTTAAATTAAGGGACGGAATCAGCCCTTGCATTGGCGGATAACAACTTCCTTGTTAGCGAACCCGTGTATACGGCACTGAGATTTCCACTTGGACACGGTTCCATCACAATCCGTACTCACAAACGATATTCATCCCTAAAATTTACATATAAGGTTTATTTTACTTTATTATTTTAAATGTAGTACAACTTAATGTAAATAGTTGGGTTTTGCGGTGAACCAAAATGAAGACTGTTTTCAGTAAAAGGCGTCAGCTTGTATGATAGGATTTGTGTATAGAAGTATGAACTAATCTCCCTTCGTTTGATAACTCAATAACGTCGCATAATGACGCCTTTGATGCGTCCCCACGAGGTGTCGAAATCCTAATTGTAGATAAAAAGATAGCTTTGGCTCTGGGGATGGAATATTTATTGGCGTTATGCATTCGCGGAGGCGGAAAATAAGCGAAAATATTATCTGGACTTCAATCGTTATTTCAATGCCTGTGTAATGTAAAAAATGTTTATGTGTGATTTAAGAAAAAAAAGTATATTTTTTTTTATTTATTTGTTTAATAGGTTTTTCTTTTTTTGTTTAACTCTCTCTCTCTGACTAGTTTTTGACTAAAAATGTATACAATTAGTAGAATAAATTCAACATTAGTATAATCGTAGTTGAATAACGAAATTACAACATTAGTATAATCGTAGTTGAATAACAAAAAATAATAGGGAAATACCTACCATACTTTAGAGTCACAACATACATTATTCCCACATCTGTCAATACGATAGCTTCATTTTCCCCGTAAAAGGTCCCATTAGTACACCATTAAATAACATGCCTATTTATATCATAATTATCATCACACTTCGCTATCACAGATCTAAGCGCATTATCTCTTCATCTGGCGATCGCGGGGCGCGAACGAATTGCAAAATTAAAACTCCCAGGACGATTTAAAATCAGCGAGCATTGAACATTTTTATATGGGGACATGTCGATGTGGTCACCCCTTCAACCCCATGTACAATTTAATGACATTGGTTTTTTATTTGATTTTATGTATTTTATTTTCTCCTTGTACCTACTCTAACTTTCGTTGTTATTACCTGATATTACTAGCATAATTATAAAATGACGATATTTACCTGGCAATTGGTGTTTCCAAGGTTTCAGTTTAATAGTAAGTGAAAGCAGGTTGACAAAATTTGTATATAAACCCTTTTTGAATTGAAATTACTTTAAACTCGAACTATTTTAAAATATTAGTCTCGAATGCAAATTAATGTGTAATTTAAAATAACTCATTTCCAAGGGGTAAGCTTCATTTATGAGTAATAATCACGGAAAAATGAAGAAAAATTAACATTTTAATTATGGTTTAATATTTTATAATGTATTTTTTCAGTTTTACTGCAAAATGCTTTTACACAGCTTTTATGACGATATATAGAAAAGCTCAGGTATCACTCACATCCTGACTGTATAAATTATTATATCAATGGAAAAAAATGGTTTCGAATATGAAATACTACTGTATTACCGACAAGTAGTATTATATAGTATACTTAATTTCCATATCTAAGTACGAAAGAAAGATACGCTATGTCAGTGTCAGAGCTGGATAGGGAGTCGTAGATTAGTTACAGTAATAAAACGCAGGGTAAAAAAACTTCAAAACGGATGAGCGTAACAAATGTATTAGCTGTGGTGATCTGGCTACGAGGTCTTTGGCGAAGACTTCAAGTACATAGACTAGCTTTATTTTGTGGCGATGCTCGCTTTGTAGGTCAATAAAAAGCGAAATATATATTGAATAAAATTATATTTTTAGTTTTTTTTTTAGTGATCATGGTCACAGGAGAGATTGTCCGTCTCTCTGTTTGCTGTAAAGCATTTAAAGCGTAAAATAAAAATAATCAAATAAATCTACAAAAAGCTTGTAATTAAGCTATATAGTTATTCAAGAAATTATCGTTATCCATAGCACTATAAATATATTATAAGCATACTCATTCAACTTCAATTTTGATAAAACACACACAATTTGTTTATTCTTCTTGAAGACAGTAAAAAGAAAAAAAATATTATAAGACTTTCCACATATTATGTAGTAACAAAAATTGAAATTTTTACAATTCCTAGTTTAAAACTGTTGGTCCTGTGGTCGACATTCGACCATAATCAATGTTTGTGGCAAATATATGAATACAATTTACCCTTCAAAATTAAACTGTATCAAATATTTTTTATTAATAAACTTGTTGCTAGCTTCTTATTGACTTGACAATTTCTATTTAAAATAAAAACCAAATTGACAATATCTGAAAAGATATTTTTTAATTTACGAGTATATAGACAACTCCATTAAAAGTAAGAAATTTACAACAAAATCATTTTTATTCGTATTTATCAATTATTTTACAGTTTTATTTCTTAATTACAGTCACTATACACGTTTCTAATATAACATTTTCCGTTTCACGGTAATCGAACCCAACCATACCTACATATTAACAAAACACAACGTCCATACGTTTACTTCAATAATTACATCGTGCATAAATTACGAGAACAACTCACCCTACGTGGCATTCACGGCGCTACACACGACGCTATCTGGACTCTGACAATAGATAAACTGCATGCCATAAGATAATTTACTTTTCTATTTCAATTATCTGTATTTTCTTGAATTGCAGAATATTTATTACATAGCGGGATGTTCAATACTGATTGTATGTTGATGGTTTTTTTTTTATGGGACAAAGGGGGCAAACGGGCAGGAGGCTCACCTGATGGGAAGTGATCACCGCCGCCCATGGACATCTGCAACACCACAGGGCTTGCAAATGCGTTGCCGGCCTTAATGATTGAGATATAATATATGACAAATCTAAACAGTTGATGTTAAAATTTTCTATAAAGATTACCCAAAAAGAAGTATGTATCCAGTAGTTTTAAACCCACTGATGGGTGTGGGTCTTTTTTCAATACGAAGCGTAAGCGTTCGAAAACTTGCTTGCTCACGTTGTTTCCTTTTCAGTAAGTGGTAATTATGTTAGAATTGATTCGTACATGAAAATATTAGAGGTAGGAGACGCGAGCTTTAACCCGGGCTTTGCTTCACTTGATTTCCCTAGCAAGTGCGCTACCATTGGGCTATTGCTACATATTACTGCAAAAGTAATGTCGTCAATCTAATTAGTTTTTTCATGACGGGGCCATGCCTGCTAAAATATTTGTATATGCGTAAACATTAGTAAAATTAAAAACCTACTTTTTCAAATCGGCTATAAAAGATTAAGAAAACACCTATTAATGTTAATTAGTCCACACTTACCCGAGTTCTAATTAGAAAAATACGTTTTATAGGTGATGGTATCGCATACAAATGTCAGTCGTATTAAATTGTACTTAAATATGTCGCTAATTTTATTAAATATTTTTTTTTTTGGATTTAGTTTTGAAAAAAAATTAAATATTACTACAAGATTGTATAATATAAGAATTTATTTGAAGACTATACTACATGAACTAAAACATGCCTATAGTCTAGATATAGACTATCTATCACAATCAAACCTAAACCTTAAAACAAATATTTACAATAAGTCTTTATTTTCTTAATTCTCCTTTCTACATTCTGATACTTAATTTACATTCGCCAATATTATCCTATAATAATACGAGTATCTTAATATCACTTTCATAACAAAGACAAAACTAACGAAACCGCGTATCTCATATATTTTACCAAGGTAATCAATATAAGTTATTAGTTACATCCCTAGTAAATAACTTAACTCTTAAATTAAATGGGTTAATCGGCTTAAAAATCATTTAATACCACCGTAAGAGTTTTTATTTTTTATTTGGAAAATTAATTCACATTCCATAATTGCCAGGAATGTAACGGAACATGTACCTATAAAAACACAAAAGAATTAAAAACCTCTTTCTAGCGATGTCGGTCAAAAATTCAGCAGTAAACCACAAGTATGGTGCATGAAGTTGTCGAACAATATAATTACTGGAACGAAATTAGTGATATTTTTAATAACGCGTGAACGTGTACCGAGATTTTATCGGATTCCTTGAATAATTAACTAAATATATATACATTGGTCACAATGCTTTCAGTTCAAAGAGCCTTGGCCCATTACAGTAACGGGCTGTTACTTTGATACCATCTTATACTTATTATTTAATTTATAGCGTATGATTTTTTATTACTTTATACTGTGAATAAAAGTAGTTGAACAAAGAAAATTTTTAACAACTGCGAGAACAATTACATTTTAATTACACCTTATAAGCTTGGTAAAGTACTTTTATACGTTTAAAAGTGCGTTTTTCATAGCATTATAATATATTATATTTATTTATCAGGAAGAAAAATTACAAAAAAATTAATGCAGTCTCCGTTTATCACTAACTAGCGACTTGCCCTTACTTCGCTCGTGTGTGTCCCTGGATGCCTAATTCTTAATATTCTGTTCAGTAAATTTCATAATTTATCAATAACAAACACGTACAAAAATACATACAAACTTCCGCATTAAAACAGTACCTACTGGTGTTTATGGTGACAACGTGTACGCATTGTATAAAAATTAGTTTTCAATTAGAAAAAGGATTTTAGATAAAATTCAACTTTATTGTATTTTTCTTAGAAACCACCTGAAAATTGCAGGAAAACCCACGTCACAGAGGTAGTGATAATCATAAATCAGCACAGTTATCGAGTCTGTTGGATCACATCATGTGCAATATGAACTCCCGGAGAGAAAGTGTAGGGTGCATCCGTTGAATATGTATGAGGGGGTGGCTGGGGGTGTTGCGGGAGGGGGCATCGTGTAAATGGAAATTTCAAATAAAAACGCCTCAAATATTAACATGAGCTGGATTCGTGTTTTTCCGCGTTTTGTGCGGAGCGGAACACGTGTGATAACATAATAAAAGCCCGCTTTCAGAGATATGTCCTGAATTACGGCTGAAATATGAAAATCTGGCTTTTTAATTGTTTTCAGAGTAAAATGTCGAACATTTAGTGTATGCATATGTCAATTTAGCTTAGAATATTATTTGGATCAGTATAATTCAAGTTTAGATAGTAACAAATTCTATTTATTATAAATGATACGTTTAACATAGGATAAAAAATACTCTTATGTAAGAAAGTTAAAACATTAGTTTTTATTTTTTATAAGCTTTTCCAAGCCTTAGAATTTAAATGTCTTCAGCCCTTTTAACGTCCCACTGCTGGGCACAGACCTCCCTCAGTACGAGGGTAATCAGGCCATAGTACATCGCGCTGGCCTAATGCGTGATGGCGGACTTCACATGTCTTTCGAAAACTTGCTAGGTTTTGTAAGACATGTAGGTTTCCTCACGATGTTTTCCTTCACTGCAAGACGAGTGGTAATCATGATAGAAATGATTCGCACATGAAAATATCAAAGGTGCGAGACCCGGATTTGAACCCGCATCACTCGGTTATCCAAACGAGCGCTGGGCTACCACTGTCTCAATATTTAAGTATATAGTGCGAAGTTCTAACTACCGGTAGAATATGAAAGAAAATTCTTTAGCACATTAGAAATACTATAAGGTAGATATTTTAAATTACAAAATGACGTTGTCTTAATGTGTATTTTTTCAATAAAGATGCTATTGAAGTCTATCATTTCTTATATTATAGACGAGACAAGTACGATCAGTAAATAAACAAACATTATGCAATATACATACATATATATTTATACTATTGCTTTATCTATTTTTTGGCGTGACTTCGTATTTTGACTTCACGTATCCCAATATTACTTCTAGAAGTAAGAATAATTTTTTTTTAATATAAAATTGTGTAAATATTACATTTATTTTTATTATCCTAATAAAGAAGTACGAGACTTAACAGTGCATTAAAATCGCCATATAAATTAATAAAATAATCGTTATACATTAAAAATTCCAAACAATACATTCATGATATATTCTGAAACAAACCCTAATTACAGTCTGCGGCGGAAGTGCGTCATGCGGTGACGTCACGGCCCGGAAGTGGCCGCCCGGAACCGGAACTCATAGCCGACATCTTATCCGATGTAAATGACCTATGCTCCTAATATCTGTTTGTGTTGTTTCTTAAACTAATAGTTTTGTTTATATTTTGTTTTAAATTACTAGTGTACTAATAATAAAACACTTAAACTTAATGTTTTGTAATTAAATTTTGACATACATATGGCGTAATTCAGCTTCACTTGACAGCGCTTTTTGTTTGATTTGACGATGACCATGGAAATATTTTAATTCAAATCAGAGACAACAGATTTTAAGACTTTACCTGAATGTAAATAAAATAAACACCTTTCCTATATTTGCTTAACAAACATTATTTTTTTGACTTTAATATACCTAATCTCTGTGTATTAGAATTCATCAAAATCAGTTCAGCCTTTATAAAATTTATCTAATTACTGTTTTTTAGCTCTTTTTCAATGAAGTATTTATAATTGTCATTTTAAAAATAACTTCAGTAGAAATAACTATACCAGTTCTAAAATACTGCCTGTCTTAAAAAAGCAATTACATGGAATAATAATGTGATTATTTCATTAAACATTTACCCTATAACTAAGTTATAATTATAATATAAATAATGCTGATAAAAATTGTTGAAAGTATAATAATTTATTCATGTTGTTTTTACACTAACACATAATACACCTAAACGATTAAGAGATTTAAAAAAATATTAGATTTTTTTTTGGAACCTACACGAACTAGGTTAAAAGCCTGTGCGTCGTGTTTAAATGTTATTATATTATACTAAATGCTTAAACTTTACAGAATAGGGAAACTTATATTTCAAATACGAGCATAAAATGAAACGGTGCCGCTATGTTGTACCCTCTCATGCAAGATTAAGAATTATTAAAGCTTATCTTAGCGCTAGTTGACAACTCGACGGCTATTCGCCATATCTACTACTGAAAACTCGACCATCCCTAAAAGCTCTATAATAAAGCTTATTTTACAATGGGACAAGAGACGTATGACTAATCTAAAGTGGAGAATCATTTGCGATTCGAAAGAGACAAATAATATCTTGTTGTACAAATGTTCGTGTATGAAAGGGACAGCGAGTAAATCAGGCTTCACTTCGACAAAATTTATTTCCAGTGAAAATTTATTACAAAGCGTTGAGGTGCTTCAAATTAATTACGCTAAGTTTTGCTTTAATTTCGCCCCATTGTGAGGGATGATTTTGAGATGTCGTCGGATCGGTTTTTATTGCGGAATCTAAGGAATTATTACGGTTCAAGATACCAAAAATCTCTTGAAAATTAATTTTTCTATATAGGTGATATTGTACTTTATTCTCAGTGTCATGGAGAATGTATTTAGACCACTGTTTCTTTGATAGCATATTTTAATGATTGATCAGAGTTGCTTAATGAGTGTTTATACTTTTGTAAGCTTAGAAGCTTTTCCCCGGCTTCTCCAACTCGTCTCCCACGTCTTGTATACTCAAAATTATTTTCGTGTTTTTTTTAAAAATGCTTGGGTTGTTGTATTTTAATAATAAATGCAATTAGCATTCAGCGTAACAATTAAAAACCCAAAAAATATATAAATATCGGTCGACTTGTATATAATAATAAATTAATATTATATAATATTACACCAACTATTATAGCTTCATTCAGTTCTTACATGGGGTAATCTACATTAGTACCTACCACGCGAGAGAAACCGCGCGCATCAATTATAGCTCACTATAACTTAACAAATTACATGAAACTTCAAGATTAATTACTAAAAATAAATCAAATACATACATAACTACAAGACACAAGTATATAATATATGCAAATGAACGCAAAAGCTGTTAATAACGAGTAAACAACCGAACGTCTTAGAAAATGTCTTGGTGATAGGATTAAATGGCTTGCGTGAAGGGAGGTGGCAACAACCCTTTAAAATAGTGTCATTTGGGGAGGGTGGACTAAATATCGCTTAGTATCTGCGAATCGTCTTATTTAGAGATTCTACAGTCACGTTCGGCGTGAGGTTTAGATAGATACGTAGTGGGCAAAGTGATCGAGCATCTCATAAATGTGAGATGCTATTTTGATTTGGAAAAAATTTGGTCTAAAAATATAAAATAAAATATCTGAAGAGGTTCACCCTTACCACCTAGGCCGACCTATTCTCAGCCCTACTAAAAAAACATAAAAGTCTGTCAAGTCGTTTCGGAGGAGTTCGATAACAAACACTGTGACACGAGATTTTTATACATTAGATATAGGCACCCTGTCTAGAGTACAAAGTTAAGTATTCATCAAACAAGAATGCCCCCAGCTGAACCCAAAAACACAACCGCTGGCACAGCAAGAAGGATCACTACCAATTGATTCAAGCGAATCGTCCAGATTTGAACCCACTCTGCTCGGTTTCCTAAGCGAACGCGTCACCACTGAACTACCACTTCCTTAATTCCTTGCGTAAGTAGGTTCCTCGAAAGCATCCGGCAGCGAACGATCTCTAGACTTCACTCGTTGTGTCAAGGAGATGGATATCAATAGTATATATCTTATACAATAATATGCTATTACTTTTTTATGATAGATGCATTAAGAGAGCTTTTCAGGCATTTTTCGATTAATTCATTTTATTATCTAGTTCTCTATTTCTATTATCAAATTGTCTATTAAATTTGTAGAAAAAATTCAGTAAAAAATTAGGTTCTTTAACTATAAGAATTGCTTGATCATGGCTTGTTTTAAATTTGTGAAACTTAAGCAATCTTGATGTGTACCTGAACTAGCCCTATCTTAAAAAACAACACTATATGCTTGCTTGGAACAGACCAAGTCAAGTGTCGGATATCTCTAGAAACATCAGATTATAATACTTTCAGTAAACAAACACGTTTCTAAAAAACATCTTTACTGCTCTCAGCGGACTTCAAACGGCCTCCCTAAAATATTCCATTTGACACCCGCTCTTTGATCTCCGACAGCCAATCACGGGCCGGTTCAAGTTTGATTGCTTCAGGGACTCTTAATTACCCGATGACCTCCTGCAAAGACCCTCAACACCATGATTTGGGATATAGGACACGCATTTGGAATTTCCAAACCGGATTTATCTTCATGTAAATAGCTTTTACAATATAGACCCACTCTACTATTCAGCAATATATTTCTAGGTAACTGTTCCTCCTGTATCTACTTGCGTTAATAATAAGAAAAGAAATACTTAAATGTATCACCCTTATCTTAAAGTTTCAATTCTAGGGAAAGTTTCAACAATTGATTGACCTTTTTGTTAAAACTTTATTAGTAATCGTAGTTCCTGTTATAAATTATAATGTTAAGCTGCATCATACAATAGTAAAAAAGATGGTAAAAAAGACAATTTAATTGACAGTAGCATCCGAGAGCAAGTACGAACGCAAAACATAGAATTCATATGAAAGGTTTGCTAACTATGCGTCTCAATGATACGCGCAAGCTTGCGACGACGGAGGGTCCTCTCACGTTGGATGGACTTATATGTTATTTTGATTACTAGCATTTATCCACGACTTCACTCGTTATAGTAAACCTGAAGTAATCAAACTACTCTTAATAGCCTTTGATGTGCTACTCGATAGGATTAGAAAAAAAAACCTGTAAAAAAACAGATTAAGACAAAAAAATATGTTAGTCCCGCTGAATTTCTTTCGCCAGTTCTTTTCAAGTCAGAAACGTCTTATTTCCGAACTGGTAGTATACTAACTCATGACGTTTAGTAAAAAAATGTAATAATTTTATGCTGAATAAAATATTTTGATTTTGAAATTGCACTTGTACAAACACAAAAAATATACATATATTCTTTTTTAATTTGCATAATTTTACATTTATAATTACTCTTTGAATGTATAAAAGTAAATATTAATGGTTTGTTTTAAAGAAATTACCAACTTTATTTTTTTATAATCTTAAAAGTTTATGCGAAAGCTCAGTTCATGCGACGCTTACTTTTAACCGTGCCTTGCGACAGGATGTGTTAGTTAGCTTCCTCTACCAACAAGCTGGCTAGGTATGGCTTGCTCAATATTCTATTGTTCAACTTCTCCACTTGTCTTATATAAAAATGGTGAAGAGAAATAAGCTTTATTTTATATATGTAACTTCGGTGGAATGTATATTATAGTATATGTTATGTCAATTCACTAAAATAAAATTATATTTTGTTTTATTTTAAGTAGAGAAAAACCTATGTCCTTAGATAAAAGTTTGTAATATATAAGCGAGCATACTTATAATTTTTTTTAAAAAATGTAACAAAATAGTCTCTCCCGCGACCGTGATTATCGTAGAGTATTCAAAATATTGAATAATCCGAAAAGATAGTTTCAATTAAGATCTTTAACAATAGCATTTAAAGATACATCGCAAAAGAAATTGCATAATTTAATAAAGATTTTTATTCAATAAAATGTGTAATTTAATATTGAAATTTACTTTTTTTTCCTTTTAATTCACTTAGTACCGTTACTCAGTTTTGCGAGCTGATATAAGGCCTTGGCTACAACTATTCCTAGAATTGACCAAATGTGTAAGTTATATTGTTCATTTTTGATTGAATTTATACGATTTTATTTTAATGGCTTGCAACTTTTGAAAGATACTCCCTCGTGACCATGATTGCTGTAAAGCCGCTAATAAATCCACGAAAAATGGCTTAAGTAAAATGAGAAATATATTTGCGTAAATCTAATAAAAGTCCGCTCATATTACATATAAAACGAAAAGAGCACGCCGTATCTAAAAATAAGCACATTACAATATTAACATTTTATTTAAAGCAATCAAGGGAACTGAGATAAATTCTTATCACAACAGATGATGAAATGTTAATTAAGATCAGTCTGAAAATAACCAATGATACATAATATTAAAATCCCGATACCGTATCAACCTGCATGTGACGTGACGGACAAGTGATGTATCCGATCAATCTGGGGAGCTACCAGCGCGACCAGTTCGTGTCACCACTACCTATACCACTATACACTACCTATGAAAAATGTTACAAAATAAACTCTTAACCCATAAGTTTAAAGCTTAAATTGTATTAGCAAAACTTTTGGTAGGATATCTTTTATTTTGAGTACGACTCAATAAATTCCTAACTCGGGAGCGAATGTTGGAAGCATTAAAAAATCTGCAGACATTGTTTCGTGGACGCTCACTGTTTTTTGCTTTATCGACTGTCATGCGAAGTAAAATGTATTATAACGACCAATTCTTTGTTCATTTTTGCGTTAATGTTTCCTTAAATGAACTTTGTATTTCTGGTAAAAAAGTTTACGACTTGATTTATAAAATCTCAAAGTATACTTAAATGTTTAGTCTGTAACAACATTTATGTACATACACAATAATAATATTATTTCAATTCTGATATCCCATGAAATGATTTATTTAAAAGAATATTATCTCAAACCCGAAAGCTTATTATTATAGTGTCTCGTAAAAATGGTAACATGATTTTGGCTTTTTTTTTAACTGACAGTTAATATAGTCCCCATAAAACTACTTGCTCCAAATAATTATTTAAAAACACATACATTAAACCAAATAACAATTATTTTAAACAAAAGTTCAAAGACCTTACATTTCCACCCACAATCCATGGGTTCCGTAAAATCGTCACCCAAACAAGCTAATTAACGTAATATAATTGGAATTCCCGGGACGACGACATCTTGCACTAAGAGCAACTCTGTGTCGCGCTGGGGGGCGCCTGTAGCTGTGATTAAAGGCGCAAGCGCATGTTTCACTTAATTAGCCTAAAAGACATGCCGCGTTCACACTCCAACGCGCCTAAAAAGGAGTTCAAGTTAGCCCTAAGTGCCTGTGTACGAGACGTTTTGTTCTGATTCTATATAGATTATCCTATTTAGGAAGATTCTCTACAATTCGCAATGTATACTTTCATTTTCCTTTAAAGTATTCATTTAAAAGTGGATACAACTCATGAATTGTAATCAAAGATTGCGGTTCAAAAATTCAAGGGTGAATATTTTATATATTATTTGACTTAAGATAACTGACTATATATTAAAGACTAGCTACAAAGTGTGGTACTAGCTGCATGTGTTTTATATATTTTTCGTAGAACCCTAATCTTGTCCTTAGATATATGTAACCTAAGTGAATCATTGTAAGATGAACAATCTGCCAGTCTTTGGTTTGGGAGATTATCCGGAACATACAGACAGACAGACAAAAACTATAAAAATGCATGTTTTATTTACCATAAGTAACGTATATTTAGTTTTTAGTAAAAATCTGTTATTTAGAATTTTTTTAATATCTATTTAAAGAGCTTTGTCGTTTTTTTTGATATTACAAACGGACACTTTAATTTTATTTATTTATATAAATAACTAAGTATAACCAAATAAGAACCATCACCCAGCAAGAAATCCATTGCTCTATCTTCTATCAAGAGCTATAAAAATAGATACATCATCTCATTCGTTACATAACATATAGCGCAGGTACACAAAAACTTGACGTTGGATTATGAAAAACAAAAACCCTAGCAAATACAATACAAGAGTAGTCTTGCTTCATTCCGGGCTCCGAGGCAGGCGAGGTGCATAAAAAAGCTGCACGTTCGCAATGCGGTCAACGGTAGCATAATAAGATAAAGAAGTGAACTTAAAACAAAAGGAAGGTTAATAAAATAAGGCGAAGAGGTATAAGGAGTGACGCGGTGTGGGCTTCTCATTGTGTTCTAAAACATGGATCGAGGTACAATGGAGGCGATAGTCTGAAGTGTAATCCAATAATGATATACTGGATTTGTTATGAGGTTGGTATGAAAAAATATTTGAAGACTTCTTAGATAGTATTGTTAATGTGAATTTGAATGTTTGTTTGTTTTAGTTTAAACACTTTAACTCTCGTTTTCATATTATGTATATATTTAATGCCCTAAAACCCAAGGACCAGTAAAGCTAATTATTGTGCAAATCTAATTATAATTTGATGTACATTAAAGTGATAGTTATCATCAGAAACATCTTAAAAATTAAAAACCAAATTATGGTATATGAGAAACAAATATTTTTTTACCTAATCGCAACAGTGAATAATACTAAAACACACCCTTTAAAGCGTCGCTGCAATCGACTCAGGCGCATGTCAATGAGCCTGTAATGTAGAAACGTAGTATAGAATAGAATATGTGATGAAGCGATTTATGCTCAGTCAGATAAATAATGAAATATTACTAAGTACCTTTATTTAATATTCATTAAAACGATTTAAATAAGCACTTAGTACTACTAATTAGGTCTATAACGTAATTTGTAATCGTGTTTATCGCTGTTTCTTTTATTCATAATAGCAACATCTTAACATTAAAATTAATTTAATTACCTTCGTGACATATTCTTTAAACTACAGATGAAATCGTAATAAAGGCTTAATACAAATATTTATTCCATGGGACAAAAACGTTGATGTAATGACTTTAAAACGTGTCAGTTTTGCACAGATAACTTCGCCAATGCCACTGAGAATTAAAAAGACACGAGATTTGTCGTAAAATGAGCTTACTGTATATTAAATAATATTTAAATTTAAATACTTTGAAAATCGTATAATATATAAGACTAAGAAGCAGTATAATATGTATTTTTTAACCTATTGTCGTCTACTGCTGGCTGCTGCGCGAAAGTCTCTCCCATGAACATAATCTCTGTTAAACTTTCAAAAATAACAAACATTTAAAATACCACATCCATTTTTAGCAAATCCAGGTCGTGGATACTGATAAAAAAAATCATTCGCAATGAAACTGGCCGTGTACATCATTGTTGCTTCCGATACGTGCTACCATTCGAGCCACGTTTCTTTTCCACAGCATCCTTATACCTCATGAATAAGAGCGAAACTCGCTTGACTTATACTAATTAATGCTAAGGAATCATATGGGAGTCTCTACCATTGATAAACTGACAACCACAAAAACTTATGCTGTCTTGCTTTTGTATTGTTTGTATTAATTTTTTAAATCGACTTGAAAATTCAATTCTGTTTTAAAAGTTGGAAATCGTATATGAAATAAAATGTAGAGAAAGAAACATTTTCCTGTGCCTTCATTTGCTTTTGTATATATAGATTTTTTTCAAAACTATTGTTATATGTAAATAATAAAACATTAAATGTCATTGGTACAAAAGATACAAAAATAGACAGAAATAATTTTCAAGAATTAATCCTGCAGGTGTTAATAAGAGATGAATGTTTGAATGGAAGTGGATTCTTTCTGAAAAAAAAATTGTGGAAAATAATTTTAATATTTAAGCTTGCATAGTATTGTCTATAGATTTATATCATGGCTTATATTTTGTATATATTATATATATATATATATATATATATATATATATATATATATATATATATATATATATATATATATATATATATATATATATATATATATATATATATATATATATATATATATATATATATATATATATATTGTAACATACTTATAAGTAAGCTGCAGATTTTAACAACTGACATTGACAGATCAAAAAAAGAATAACAGATAATTAACATTTTACTTTATAGATATGTAGACAAAAAAAGTACATAATATGTAGTTACTATTTCGATATTCTTTACAACAATACTATTGTGTATTTTAATTGAAATATATTATTAAAATCTATACATATAAAGTATATTTTTAAAATATTAAAATATATATAAATATAATTACAAAGAGTAAATTAGAAAAAGAAATAGAATCAATGATTAAAGAAATTTATCTATGGATAGAACACAGGTGACATATATAAGGCGGACAGCTTGCGTGGAATCTTTTTCTTGGAGAAAGACATGGTCTCGGAGTCGACCTGACAGTTTGACCGCGGACGGCTGCGTCCTGGTCTTTATTTTACCAATTACTGAGTACTTCAATTATTATACTTAATGTACTAATTAGTCTATTCTTTTGTATTTTCGTGAAGTATAATAACCCCAGACTGGGTAAGTGTTGTGAGATTTTATTATTTTTGTTATAGCATAATTGTCTAGTTACTTTCGCCTTATGTCTACCCGACACTTTATTATAAAAAGAAAAATAGTTCTTACATATTATTATTCTCATTCTATTATAGATTTAAATATATTTTTGTAAGCATAACATTTTGTTAATAGGTTCATCGAATATTTTTATGCATCAGATCTATTGTGTTATTTACGCTCATATTACATTTACTTTGCAATACATTTGCTAGTTATAGTTTTAGTTAATTTGTAATGTGCTCATTCCTATTGCTTCGCATTATATAATGATTTAATTGTGCCTGGACTGCCTCACCATTATATACGCTACTTGACCTGCGCTTAGCATTTCATTAAATATAAACGTCGACGATGGGTGTTGCAGTCAGGCTTTGGAAAACGGCCATTTTTTAAGAAGTCCG
This sequence comes from Boloria euphrosyne, assembly GCA_951802675.2. Classification (NCBI taxonomy): domain Eukaryota; kingdom Metazoa; phylum Arthropoda; class Insecta; order Lepidoptera; family Nymphalidae; genus Boloria; species Boloria euphrosyne. The sequence continues at coordinate 623,377 of OX637876.1, forward strand.
ATTTGTGCATTACAGGGTATTTTCTACCTACTAAAAATCGCCTAACCGTTGAAGTAACCCAGCGGAATTTTACCGAAGATTTTCCTCATGCTGTTGTTCGAGGGAACGCGCTGTGAAGGATATATACTGTTTTACCTACCCTCTGCTGACTGAATGGAGGCCTACAACTTCGGCTAGCCAGGGCAGTAGTGTTTTTTTTATCGAGTCGTTGGAACTATTTAGTGTGTGAACCCTACCCATATTTTCTTATATAAATGTAAATATCCGTTTAGCTAATATTTAAACCTACCCTCTACTTATTACTTTTAAATTTTACATAGTAATTTTTTTTGATTAATAAATGTACTGTTAAATCGAAGTGGTTAATTTATTTTTTTAAATATAAGTGTTACATTGGCGCCCAACATAAAAACGGCAGCACACTATATTAGTTCCAACACTTTTTGGTGACGGTTGATCCATGGCCATATCTTTAAGTTTATTGTATATTTTTTAATTATAATTTTACTATTTAATTAACCAGTAAATGGGTTTATTATTTGATTTTAAATAAGATATTTGATATTTCTCTTCTCGTATATTTTGTTTTTTTAATTTGCTTCTGACCCATATGCTGATTAAAATTAAAATAAGAACAAATTTTGTCATTAAATTGTAAAAATCTTACAACACAACTCAGTCTAAAATTAACTTTTTAAATAAGGCGCTATAAATATGTCATACGCCATAAAATATTTGTCATTGCAAAAACAAGAATTAGAATATGAAGTATCTGTTCGTGGTCATACTCCAGGAGACTCAGTTCAAGAACTTCGTAAGCAAATTGTCAAAATTTGTAACGATCCGCCATCGGAAGACATCCTTGAATCCTACTTAGAGCCGGTTGAGGATCTTAAATGTGTGAAAGAGTCACTTAGTAAAGCTTTAAATAATGTAGTAGTATTGAGAGGTAGATTTGATAAAAATCTTTTTATTAGAACCGAAACACTATTAAATCACATATATCATCGTCTAAATAGAATAACACCTTCACCGGAATTATCTGATTTGTTTAAAATAAACCAATCCAATTTTAAATCATTACACAAGGAAATATTAACTTTGAAACCTCAAGCTTCTCTAGGCACGTCAGATAAAGAACCTTCAGTTCTATCTGTCAATTGCGATCATAATTTACTAACTGATATTGAAAAACTTAAATATTCTGGTAAAACCTGTGTCCGCGCTTTCATCCAAAAAGTTGAAGAATTCGTAATTTCTAGAAACATAACATATGATAAAATACTATCCTTTGCTTACGAGATTTTTACAGACGATGCTCTTTATTGGTACCGTTACGTTAAAAATGATATTACTTCTTGGAACGATTTGGTGGTTCGTCTTAAACAAGACTTCAGCTCTAAAGACTATGATTACCGTCTCTTAGCAGAAATTCGTTCTCGTACTCAGGGTGAGAATGAGAGTATTGCCATCTATCTGTCTATTATGCACGGAATGTTCTCCAGATTAGGGAAACCCTTGGACGAAGAGGATAAATTAGAAATTTTACTACATAATATTCGACCTTGTTACGCGAGCACACTAGCATCGACAAATGCAATCAGCAGTGTGGATCAATTAAAAAGTCTTTGTTGTAACTTTGAAAATATTCAATCTCGTCTAAAACAGTTTCACGAACCACCAAACATTTCTAATGATACAGTTGCCCCAGAGTTTGCTTATCGTAGCACTACATTTTTCAACACTAGTTTTAAAAAAACTTACTATGCTGATTCTAAAAATGCCAGTAACTATAATTCTTATCAAAAAAATACAAATTATACAAATAGCCCTAACATTACTAGTAACGCTAATAGCTTAAGCGTGAACTACAAAAGGTACTGCCCCAGATGCAGGTCGGACACTCATTCACTTAAGCAGTGTTCAAAGGCACGTTTTCCCATATGTTTTAAATGTGGAAAAAAGGATGTTCGATTTCCTGAATGTCCCGACTGTAACACCGACCAAAAAAAACTAGCTGCGTCGGATCGAGGAGAGCGCGTCACATATCATAAAGAAAATTTTGACTTAAATGATTGGAATAAATGGATCCAGGTCATTTCTAAATATTTTTCTTGCTATGGTATCTCCTCTATCCGAGATAATGATTTTTCTAGACCGTATGTAAATATTGATATTAATAAAAAACACAACCTGCTAGGTCTCCTCGATACAGGATCCTCGATTTCAATTCTCGGTAATGGTGCTCATGAGCGTCTGATCGATGACGACCTAAAAATGTATGATTGTGACGCTAATTTTAAGTTCACTGCTGCTGGTGGTCAGAAACTTTCACCAATAGGCGTAATGTTATTACCTATTTCATTTAAGAATCAAACCTTACCTATTAAAACTTTTGTTGTACCTGAAATACAAAACTCGCTTATTTTAGGTATGGACTTTTGGGAAGCGTTTGATATTTTCCCAAAAAAATTGGATGCAGTTAGGTTGGTTGACAAATCCTGCGATATGCTAGCCAGTCCACCTATCGAAAAGACTACACACTTATGTTCCTATGATAATTTAAGTGAAGACCAAAGGGAATTGGCCAATAATATCATTGAACAATTTCGTGAAATTTCATACGAGGAGCGTGGGTTAGGTAGAACTTCTTTAATTACTCACACTATCGATACCGGAGATGCGACCCCCATACGTCAAAGATATTACAGAATGTCTCCCGAGAAGCAACGCATCTTGGTGGAGCAATTAGATGTTATGCTTAAAGAAGATGTAGTAGAACCATGTGAGAGTCCATGGTCCTCCCCTGTTCTCTTAACACCAAAAAAAAATGGTGATTTACGTTTCTGTCTTGACTGCCGAAAATTAAATGCTATTACCAAAAAGGATGCTTATAGTCTTCCCTATATATCTGACATTCTAGACAATCTTCGAGATGCCAAATATTTAACAAGCTTAGATTTATCTAAAAGTTTTTGGCAAATTCTAATCAAACAAGAGGATCGTTGTAAAACTGCCTTTTATATACCGTCTCGAGGCACATTTCAATTTAAATCTATGCCCTTTGGATTAACAAATGCTCCTGCTACGCAACAAAGACTAGTAGACATTTTATTCTATGGACCTGAATTTGAACACTTGGTTTTCGTTTATATTGATGATATAATTATAATTTCTCCTACTTTTGAAAAACATTTATCGCTTTTAAAACAAGTATTACATAAACTTAGATCGGCTAACCTCACAATAAACTTTGAAAAAAGTAATTTTTTTAGAAAAGAACTCAAATATTTAGGCTATATAGTAGATTCTAAAGGTCTCCATGCGGACCCTTCTAAAATAGAAGCTATTCTTAATTATAAAACTCCAAGCAATCGTAAAGAAGTTAGAAGATTTCTAGGAACTGCATCTTGGTATCGGAGATTTATTCCAAATTTTAGCTCTATAGCTGCTCCTCTGAATAAATTAACATCTCAAGGAAAAAAAGCATCTCCGTTTGCTTGGACTCCGGAAGCTGAAAATTCGTTTAGAAAATTAAAACAATGTTTAACTTCCACGCCAATACTGGCTTGTCCTAACTACTGCTTGCCATTTGAAGTTCACACAGATGCAAGTGATTTTGGTATTGGCGCAGTATTAACACAAACTCAGGACGGTGACGAAAAAGTTATTGCATACATGAGCAAATCTCTTAATAAACAAGAACGTAATTATAGTGCAACCGAAAGGGAGGCATTAGCTGTTTTGACAGCAATAGAACATTGGAGGTGCTATCTCGAGAATGGATTAAAATTTACTGTTTATACGGATCATTCATCCTTGAAATGGTTCTTAAATTTGAATAACCCTACAGGTCGCTTAGCTCGTTGGGGTGTTAGGCTATCAGCCTATAACTTCGATATTAAACACCGCCGTGGAGTTGATAATCTTATCCCAGACAGTCTTTCTCGTTCAGTACCTATTTCAGTTATTAAAACAGACTATTGCGAAAATTTGAGCTTATATGATACCCAGGATCCATGGTTTCTGAATATCTATGATAAATGTAAAAAATCTCTTAACTTTCCAAATTATAAAATAAAAAATAATAAATTATATCGTCACATACCAACTCTTAATCCGCTTGTAAAAGAATTTGAATGGAAGGAGGTGATCCCGCTAGAACATAGGCAAGAAATAATTGAAAAAAATCATTCCGAACCTACCGCAGGCCACTTCGGTATTTATAAGACATATAAACGCCTATGTCTTAGATATTTTTGGCCTCGAATGCATTATGATGTCTCAAAATTTATTGCAAATTGTGATGTTTGCAATGCTCATAAACATCCCAATCACGCCACATTGGGAACTATGGGTAGACCAAAGGATTGCTCAAGACCATTCCAAGTCCTTAGCATGGATCTCATAGGACCTCTACCTACCACTAAGAAACAAAATTCTTTTATATTTGTTGTAACATGTTGTTTCTCTAAATACTGTCTAATGTTTCCTATCAAACGTGCTACCTCTGAGGTACTAGTCCGTTTATTGGAGGAAAATGTGTTTCTTATTCATGGAATTCCAAGTACAGTATTAATGGACAATGGCAAACAATTTACAAGCAATGTATTTAAAAAACTTCTTACTAACTATAACATCCCTAATATCTGTTATACTCCTAAATATACCCCACAGGTGAACTCGGTTGAAAGATATAACAAAACTATCATAACTGCTATATCCTCATATATAGAGCATGATCATCGGTTATGGGATAGTAACTTAGCTAAAATACAATTTGCATTAAATAGTTCTGTAAATGAAGTTACTGGATTTACGCCGTCTTTTCTGGTATTTGGTCGTGAAGTAGTTACTTGCGGATCACATTACGTGGATATAGACAATAGTGATAATGTAATATTTTCACCTCGCGATGAGTATGCAGAAAATCTCGGTACACTTCATAAATACTTTAATAAAGTTCAATTAGCTTTGCTTAAAGCACATTCAAGAAGTTGTAGTTACTATAATTTGCGTCGTAAAGTTAATGAATTTAAGATAGGTGATATTGTTTGGAAACGAACCTACTATTTAAGCGATAAAGATAATCGTTTTACAAAAAAACTCGCCCCAAAATTTCTAAAATGCCGTGTAGTAGGTAAGCGGTCCCCACTTATATATGAACTTGAGGATTTTAATAATAAAAACTTAGGAATATGGCACATAAAAGATTTGAAAATGAATGGGAACATAAACTAGTCCAGCTACTCAAGATTGATATAGCATAAAGATATGTTATATCATTCCCTTCTTTAGTGGATTTTTATAAGAAAAATCCTACCTTAAAAGGGGGGGTATGTAACATACTTATAAGTAAGCTGCAGATTTTAACAACTGACATTGACAGATCAAAAAAAGAATAACAGATAATTAACATTTTACTTTATAGATATGTAGACAAAAAAAGTACATAATATGTAGTTACTATTTCGATATTCTTTACAACAATACTATTGTGTATTTTAATTGAAATATATTATTAAAATCTATACATATAAAGTATATTTTTAAAATATTAAAATATATATAAATATAATTACAAAGAGTAAATTAGAAAAAGAAATAGAATCAATGATTAAAGAAATTTATCTATGGATAGAACACAGGTGACATATATAAGGCGGACAGCTTGCGTGGAATCTTTTTCTTGGAGAAAGACATGGTCTCGGAGTCGACCTGACAGTTTGACCGCGGACGGCTGCGTCCTGGTCTTTATTTTACCAATTACTGAGTACTTCAATTATTATACTTAATGTACTAATTAGTCTATTCTTTTGTATTTTCGTGAAGTATAATAACCCCAGACTGGGTAAGTGTTGTGAGATTTTATTATTTTTGTTATAGCATAATTGTCTAGTTACTTTCGCCTTATGTCTACCCGACACTTTATTATAAAAAGAAAAATAGTTCTTACATATTATTATTCTCATTCTATTATAGATTTAAATATATTTTTGTAAGCATAACATTTTGTTAATAGGTTCATCGAATATTTTTATGCATCAGATCTATTGTGTTATTTACGCTCATATTACATTTACTTTGCAATACATTTGCTAGTTATAGTTTTAGTTAATTTGTAATGTGCTCATTCCTATTGCTTCGCATTATATAATGATTTAATTGTGCCTGGACTGCCTCACCATTATATACGCTACTTGACCTGCGCTTAGCATTTCATTAAATATAAACGTCGACGATGGGTGTTGCAGTCAGGCTTTGGAAAACGGCCATTTTTTAAGAAGTCCGATTTGTGCATTACAGGGTATTTTCTACCTACTAAAAATCGCCTAACCGTTGAAGTAACCCAGCGGAATTTTACCGAAGATTTTCCTCATGCTGTTGTTCGAGGGAACGCGCTGTGAAGGATATATACTGTTTTACCTACCCTCTGCTGACTGAATGGAGGCCTACAACTTCGGCTAGCCAGGGCAGTAGTGTTTTTTTTATCGAGTCGTTGGAACTATTTAGTGTGTGAACCCTACCCATATTTTCTTATATAAATGTAAATATCCGTTTAGCTAATATTTAAACCTACCCTCTACTTATTACTTTTAAATTTTACATAGTAATTTTTTTTGATTAATAAATGTACTGTTAAATCGAAGTGGTTAATTTATTTTTTTAAATATAAGTGTTACAATATATATATATATATATATATATATATATATATATATATATATATATATATATATATATATATATATATATATATATATATATATATATATATATATAAAATATATATATACAAAATATAAGCCATTATAGTTTATTTTCCATGCAAATCTCTCGCGACCTCCAACGTAGAGACATGAAACATGCTACAGAAAGTACTAGAGCATTTATTACAGCAGCATTTTAGTATATAAAAGTGTTCGAAAAGCTCGTTAGTTCGACATATTCAGGTACCTGGTACATAGATGGATGTGTGCGGCGCGTCACGTCAGGTATTTGGCTCAAATCCACCGGCTTTACATTACAATTGTCGCTCCATCCTGCACTGGGATATGATGAGTTAGTCTACTCGAGACGAGAAATGCTAGACGTTTTTTATATTAATTTAATATTTTTTATATTCAATTTAATATTGAATTTAATCATACTTTCTAAGTTTATTGCTTTAAGTTTAAAAAAATAATATCAATCGAATAATAATAATAATAAAAAACAAATAATAATAAAAAAAGGTTTTGAATGGACGTTCCATTTGGAACCACTACGAATACATCTAAAGTTTTACGAGTACGTCTAAATTATAAGTCTTGAACGCAAAACCATATTATGAATAGCAAAGTTATTAGTAGTTACTTTTTGTTATATTATATAGAAATAAAGCGATAAAAAATATTTCGCATCCCACATATACAATGCAAAATATATAAAAATTCTTTCAAAGGAATTTTATCATGAGTGTACGACGTACGTAGAGACATCGCTATTGCTCTACTTATATAGAGAATTTACTAAACCAGACGTACAGTGCACACAATAAGTAGTTCTTACTGTATTGAGCTTAAAGACTACAATATCAATGCTGTGTTGCCGAGTGTACAGTTTGTTTGTCATGAACCCGTCTATTCGGACTCTACATTTAGTTATAGCTAAGTAAATAAAGATACTTACTATCTATAACTACATGTAGAGTCCGAACTCTATATACTTATTAGATGATAATATATGAGTTTGTTGAAGCAATTGAGTAAATTGCTATCAATTTTAAAATAAAATGAAAAGATGAAGTTTATTATCTAGAATGAATAAAAATAAAAAATATTTTTACTTGAGTCATACATTTATTTTCACTGCAGTATATTTTATTACATTGAATAGAAATTAGTATAACATACTCGTATAAAATGAAAAAACCTTGTTAGTGAAGCATCTTATGTTTGAATTCATTATTTAGTAACACCTTGTTTATCATAACATTATGTAATAGTTTACCTCGCTCGAGAATCAAACTTCATATATACCTCCTTGCCATACCATGCTGTTGTTTTATTATGCTCGTGAGGCTTCGCGGAAGGCGCCTAATGAAGATCTTAATTGGGTGCGCGTGTGTCGACGCCCTTATCAGAACCTTATAGTGAGTATCCGTATCGGTTTTTTCCAAGTATTTTCAGCAGATTTTTAAAAAATATTAATTCCTTTACACAAAAGGTGTTAACAAATATTTATTTAAAATAAATTGAAAAATTGCTACGATAATCGTCATATTTCATCGCCTAATGGCACTAGGTAATACGACATAGATCAAAGGTTCGATTATCACATAACATTGTTTTTTTTATTAATCATACAAAGATTGATTCTGCTCTGCAAAGGTTAAAAAAAACTTAAAAAAATATGCAGTGTATACATTATAAAGTAAAGTGAAGCGATATGTTTACTTTAGATTTAAATTACAAAGTTACATTGAATCGGTCCTCTGTTACAGCGCAAAATAAAGACAAACTAAAAAAAACTATCTATATATTTTATATTATTACATACATCATACATTTACCCTTACTTCGTTCAAAAAGTTACTACATACTTAAAACTTATATAAGTTACTCCAGGTGATAATCTTTCTATCCAATACATTTTAATCTAAATCCGTCAAGCCGTTTCAGCATAACACACTAACTTTGGCCTTCTGAAATAAGGACTTAAATAAGTTAAAATTAAGCATATAATACGTATTGCATGTTAAAAGTGGTTTCCAGGTTACACTCAGTTCTAAAACAATGCTCTAGAGCTTTAAAGATTTATGACTAATAAAATCGTTTACATGAGCACGTGTAAGTTCACTACACCATAAGTTTAAGTCAAGTGCTTGTGTCTAGTTTTTATCGTTAACCCAATAGTACAAAAATAAACTGGTATGGTGGGTTATTTTATATTCCTAAAGAAGAATTTATCAGTATAATGTAGTTCCCAACATATATCTTTAAACGAATATTTTTAATGTAAGGTAATAAATGAGTTGTTAGTAAGAATATACTTACAAGGGAGGAAGTCTAAAGTATATTTTAAGCAATCTGAGAGCAAGGGTAGTCACCCCGAGCCTCGGGGTATAAAAACCGTGACCTAACCTGCGTATTTAGGCTGCACTTGCAGGTCTAACGTACTAAAACAGAATATCGATTACTTTCGCTACTATAATGTAATCCCCCGCCCACTTTTTTTTTACTTCAGGATAATAATATAGTCGTCTCTCTCATCCCCATAGCGAGGCGAAGTTCCGCGACGCTCATCCCTCTCGCACTCGATCCGCACCCCGTATGTAAATGATCGTCTCCGTGCTAGTGTGTGAGTACCACCCTCGTCGATACACACTCACACAGACGAGCTCGACGTTTGAGGTTCACTACTCTGACAGCTTTTGTCCTATTTTAAACAGGATTTTGATGTTTTTTCCATAGAAATGCAAGAACAGAGATAACATGATATGATTGTACAGTACAGTATGCAAAATTGTTGAAAATGATAAGGTTGTTGCCATCGAAGATGATGCAGTCACGCTACCCCTGACTTGTAACGTTGTCTTCGTGGCTACGTATGTTTAAAGCCCAGTGACGTCACGTTACGTAGAAAATGACACTTTTACGAGGCATAATTTACATTATTTCGGTGCTTAGCCTCGCGTGTCGGCCGATTGATTTTATACCAGTCGCTTCTCCTATTTGCGTTTGGTAAATCGAATCACTACATTGCGCAGTTATTTTGTAATGGTTGTTTCGCGTGAGAGAGGTTTTTTTCAAGTTTTTTCGTTATTTATTTTTTGCTTATCGTATATCGTTACGCGGTCCAGTCCCAAGGGCTCCGTACGTACGCAATCCGTTAGGCTTTATAACGTATTGCCGGGTTCTGTAACATGATATGCCTTCATTAAAACGCACTAGGAAGTTGTATTTTTGTTATCGTATAATCTTTTTATGATGCAACCTAATATGTATCTAAAGGTTAAATGTTTTGAATAATAATTTGCAAACTGATTTTGCTTTTTGTTTTATCTTTGGATTGAATAAATATGGTAGTGATTAAATTTAGAGTATTAAACGTTTGTTAACTATTTTTGGTAAACTTCAAAATATGAAAAAAAATAATGTATCAAAAATTCTAAAAGTGATTTTTTTATTTTTAAAGGCTTTTTATTAGCTATATAGTTTTAAGATATGTTAAAAAATGAATATATTTTTACATTTGTTTCTATTTAATATTACTTCTTGTATATTACTCCAAATTTCAAAACTGGTATTTCTTGACAGAATTTTCAAACTCAAAAATATTAATTTTCAGACTATATCTAAAACGTTCAAAAAAAAATGTAATACTTTAGTGAATTTCGTATTTGCACTCAAAGCACATCTTAAAAATAGACAATTCAAAGAGAAAACTAAAACTTTGGGTCCTTCTCAAAGGACTGGAAAGTGTTTTATAATTTACAACGACAGAAACGTGGCCTATTTCCGCTTCCTGAATCATTGATTGGTATGTATTATTAACAGAGATAGAATGATATCAAAGATGCACCGTTTAAAGAGAATGAGCCGAGGGGTATTTCTCGCATAATTTCACAGCTCTTAATTCAGTACTTAATGTACTTGCAAAGTACTTGTGGATTACTATTCATTACAAACTTGATTTTTTTATTGGAACTCTAATTCTTTTTCTAAAAGAAGTACCTGAAGTTACTCCTTATAACATGAGCTATCTGTCATTGAAAGGACCATCAAAATCTGCCAGCCGTTTCAGTCTGTGCCGCCCAGTCGTTTGGCGATTTATTGCAACAAAAAGACTGACAAAAATATTCAAACTTGTATCTTTTAGTATGATGTTGTAATGTTTATATTAGCATAAATCACTTTCTGTTACTTTCTTCAATCAATCATTAGTTAAAGATAATTAATTTATGAGCCCCAAAAGTTCTAGACGACACTTTTTACGTCGGTAAATGTTTGATGTACCTACTAGAAAATATAATCAGGTCACTAGAAAATGTGTCACTATTTTGCTTATAGCTCATTTTACGCCGAGATATAAAGTCGTGAGCAAGGAATTGAAAATCAGAGAACCTTCAAGTCAAATGAGGTGTGGAGCGTTTACGCATAATTTGACAGTGACCCTTCGGCGACGTGCTAAAGACACACTGACTGCGAGATAAACTACTTCACTACAACTTTGTATGAGTGTTACTGAACGTAATTTAATAATTTTCTTTCCGGAATACTTTATTAGGTTTACGCGAATATTTGACATTTTAATATAGAACTTTGGATATTATCGCGGATTTATTTACGCTTCCAGGTCAAAATTTTATAATAACTTTTTTATTGATAACTAAAGCTCGTTAATTCACGAATACGATACTGTTTTACTTATTTATATTATGTGGATCACGATATTTTAAATGCTTTACAGCAATCGTGGAATTTTGTCTTTCTATTGAACACTCTACTTTGCTTATTTTGATAGTAGGTTTAGTAATAATTTATAAACAAAATGTGAATTTATGCCTATGTATTAATGGAGGTTATAGAATACCTAATGTTTTCCTCAATGAATTTAAAAGCGGAGATATTAAACATATTCGAACTAAACGTTTTTTCTATGAGAAAAAGTTTTCTTTTTCGTTAAGCATTACTTAATTCGAACATAAACCAGCTCGGTACTAGTAAAATTTAATTATAGATATCTAAAATTCATGCATTGCCAAAATCTAAAACTAATTGCTTACAAGTAAATTGAAATTACATTAAATTTAAAGGTCCATTAAACGTAAACCCAACGTCACTGTCATAAACTACGTAAACCCAAATTCGTAAACGTGACATAACGCGCCGTTACGCACAAACGACAACAACAGATATTTGTATAGTGATAAAATCCATTTACACTGCGCTACAATGCGGGACGAACAAACTTTATTTCCATATCTTTCATATCGGTCCTAAACAGAGTAGCCCATAGAGATGCGAAACTATCGACATTGATGTAACACTAGCCACCTACCTATGTTTGGCTCATATTAAACAAGTGACGTACGTTATATATTACGAGAATATTTATATACAAACGATGATGTACATCACTAAGTGCCTAATATAAAATATGTATTATTCTAGAATCTAGTCTATTTTTGTACTCATCCAAAAGTTTCAATGTGTAGTTACAAATATATAACCACCCACATACAAACTTTCGTATATACTTTATTCTAGTACTTCTATATTAAGTACTAACTGTAAAGTTAACGTGTTATCCATACAAATCGAAACTTTAGGTGAAACAATAGTTTCTAGTATTAGAATATTAAATGACCGTCTCTTATATATACTAAACTGTTAATTTTATTTTGTGTATCTCAGAAACAACATAAGTTTCTCTCAAAGTCTTTTTTGAGAAAACGCAATTTTCACTTAATCTGTTCCGAAAACTACGAATCTCGGTCACCCAAGCAGGTATGTACTTAAATAAAATACTATAAAAATTTAAAAAAAAAAACAAATTACACAAAATATATCTTTCGCTGACATCACTAACCGAAGCCACCCTCAGTTTCCTTACAATTTTCCTTTTGCGATCCCCGCTTATTTAATTGACGAAGAATTTTGATTGGTCGAGTTGCCATATTTCTATGCATCCGTCGCGACGGTGGATCCTCTTTTTTCTCATCTCATTTATTATTCCTCTCTTATTTTAATGGTTAGGTTCGTTATTGTTGGACGCGAGCTGCAGATATCGCCACTAATTGCTGAGTTCGAGGACTTTCGAAAGCTTTGTTCATGTTAGATATTATTTTGAGTGATTATCGAAGCTTTTTGTTTATACTTCTCAAGTGGTTGTAAGCTTCGTATTGTTTTACATGCAGAATATTATATCTGTTATGAAAATTTTCATAATAATAAATCAGTATTTTGGATTTCAGAGGAATAGTTATTTCGATCGAATTACAAAAATCTATAATAAATAGGTTTAGTTTTAAAAAGTTGTATATTTTAGAATTTACAATAATGATAAATTTTAGTAGGAAATTTTCACGCGTCTCAATACAGAATTCACCATTGTTCATAGGTACTCGTAAACTTTCACACACTTAGGCTACAGATTATTAGAGGCATCTAGGTATTCGAGTGAAGCAAGGGTAAATGACTAGTTTACATCATTAGAAAAAATCTACTATAATGAAATCGCCACTACTATCACTGATAATACCATTGATAACTAGATCCTTATATTATATAATTTATCAAATGAAAATCATATTTTTAAACCATTTAACTTCAAATTGATAACAAAATAATACCAACTTGTGTATACAGTATGTTCAAAATATAGCAAAATGAATTTCCTAGCTGAGCTGGAATAAACACTTATTAATGTAAACCAATGGATACATTAAATATTCTCAAAGACAAAAAAGCTTTTAAACATTTCAATCGAGCAGCAATTACTCGTCAAAGGCGGTACACTTGAATGGTTTATACGCTATAGCGGGACGGATTGACAAAATGGCTGCGCGCGCGCCGATTCACTTGTATATAGGATGGCACAACAAATTTCAAGAATCGCTACCCATTGAAACGTCAGAAGCCCTGTATTGTGTGTCTGACGGTATAACTGGCTTTCAAATATCGATACTTTATTTCATTTAGATGTTTTTAAAATAGTGCTCAATTAAAAAAATGCGCGTGTTCCTCTAAAGGCTTATTTTAGACACCGATATTTCAGGTGGAAGCCATTTTCGTAAAAAAACTTATTCAACATTGAAAATTTAAGTTTATTGAATTTTATTCTACTTTGTATTAAAAACTGAAGCAATGGTAAATTATTTAAAGTTTTCAGTTACCACCATACGAACCGATTTTCTGAGGGCAAAACTCTTATAGGAATGATCATGTATTTCTAACAGTACTTAATAGCGTACAAACTTCTAGTACAAACAAACACGTACAAACAATACATCGTTAGATGTTTCAATACTTGAGATAAAATAATTCTTATTCGAAGGATTAATTTTGGGGGACTAGTTAGTTAGTTTTTTTAGTGCACATCAGTTATGATGTAAATAAAATTGAAGATTTGAAATTAACAGCAACATTTAATTTTAAATTAACAGCTTTTCACTAAATTCATATGAAAGTATATTTGGTTCTTACATTAAAAAAAATCAATTTTAAATAAAAAGTTTTTTGATGTTAGATATTTAAGAGTTATTAAAATAGAATTATTGACCTTTAAATATCTGTTACCTACTATGTAGCAAATTTCATCTAAATCGCTTTTTGTATAAATATATAATAAAAAAATCCGTTTGAAAGTGTATTGCAAAGGCAGGATAAAACTGTCTTTCTCGGCTTTATTATATTTTTTACTTTTTAGTTAAAACTGTAAACTAAACAGTTTTGAGGTCGGTTTTAGTTTTTTTGTTAAAAATAATTTATTAGCTTATCCATTACGAACATACAAAAATATAACCTAATAGCAGTAGTATAAAGGTCTAGTATACTATAATATAAAAAGTCTAAAAAATGTAATACAGTGACATTTCTAAACGCAACGTTACGTGATAAAAAGAAAACATTCTGAATCGTTTAAAGTTTTTTATTACCTACTAGCATTTCCCGCGGCTCCGCCCGCGTTTTAGAGACCGGAAACTAAATTCTTAGATTTTATATACCGTGTGACGTTTTACGGATGGTTTTTAACGGTAACTTGAGATTTCTCTGAAATGAAATATTTTCCAGCAGTAAAAAGTATCCTATATCCTGACCCGGATATCCAGCTATCATCATACCAAATTTTATTAATCTGTTCAGTGGCTTTCTCGTGATGTGGTCACAGACAGACAGACAGACAAAAATTCTAAAAGCTGTAGATTCGGCCACTATATTGATAATAATGACTGAATTAATGAATTTCCAAAAAATATTCAATGTACAGATTTGACTAAGTTACAATTTTATTATATGTATAGAAGATATCAAATGTACAAACTAATTTGTGATGACAGTACAATTTTCTATTTATCCTCAACACAAAAAGCCATTAAAGAACTAGTAATTAAAGCAACAATACGTCTTATAGAAAACGCGAAGCTCTGTGACCGATGAATGAAATATCTTAGAGGCACAACATCTGATTAATCGCTATTAGCATTCCAGCCGCGAGCCCGCCGGCGCCGCGCCGCGATACCCGGCACAGAGATTGTGGGATAAAGCTTTCGGAAAGCTCTTACATTACACAGAAATTATTTTCAATGACCATTTAAGTTTAATATTTCTTGAAATATTAATATTATTGGATTCCAAAAGCTACTGCTAATTGCTAAGTAGGTATGTAAGTATGTGTATATGCTTGACGACACGTTTGGTTCAATTGGTAGTTTCTGCGCCAGCGGTCGCGGGTTCGAGACAGTTCGAATTCGAGGGAGTATTCATTTGTTGAGCACGAATGTTTGTACTCCATGGGTAAATGTATTTAAAATTTATATTATGTGTAGTAAATCAACCATCTGGTATCCGTAACACAAGTCTCGTAGCTTACTACGGAACTAGATGGCGCTGTTGTAGTAATGTCCCAACATTTTTTTTTATATGCTTATACTTATATCTATGTAAATTTGTATCTATAAACATATTACTTTAAAAAGTACCATACATATACTACAATTCTAACTTAGTCGAATTTATACATTAAAACATTTTGAAGTCTTATTCAAATAATTATAATTATCAATGCAGAAGTCGTACATATAGTTTTTAGAAGTTTTGTCTGTCCGTCTGTTACCGCATGGCGAGATAACCACTGGACAGATTATGATGAAATTTGACATGACGATAGCCAGTTATCTTAAAATCTACACTCTAACAACTAAACTAAAATCTAACAATTAATACTTACCCAGGAACAAATACGAGTGGAGCGAGGTTGAGTCACTAGTATCTCAATAAAATCGATCAAATCCGAAGTAATGTATTATATCCTTGTAACACACTTTAAATCATTGTAGAAAAGGAACTTAATTTATCATTTTTAAAAATCGGTTGTTGTTCTATTTTTATAAACAATCAAACATTTTGTAAACAAAGTACGTGATTATTACGCCGCGCTTTAACCGTCCCGTTGAAGACAGTTATAGGCCATAGTCGAATTTAGAAGAGCTTTTATTGACCTGGTTTTATGATCATTGCATTAAGCTTAAACAAATGTATGGATAGCTCTTAATTGAAGTAATGATATATTTAATCTATTTTTTTTCGTCACCTTTAGTATATTACTCTTACTCTACCTGCATTTCTTTCTTATACCATGGTATATAGATACCTTATCTACTGGTTTTTGCTTTCTCGTGTCATGCTGATGTCTTCAGTTACAAATACCAAAATAATAAATTATTCCAATAGAAAATTTCTGCCTCTTAAAAGAATGCTTTCCTGAGAATATTTTGGTTACAATTTTTTCCCTTAAATAGTTTTTAAAACAAAATGGTCTATGCCAATTACGAGTATATGTCATAATACCTACTTAATTAAAAATATATGTTTTTTCTAATATCTCCATTAGACGAAAATAAGAATAAAATCCTTTATAAATACTAGTCCTTGCACATGGTTCCGCTTACATGTTATATCTAATAAATATATAACGAACAAACAAATACTCACAAACTTTCACATTAATAATGTAAACGCGAAAAGCTTCTTTAACGGAAAAAATATTCCGTTTATTGCTCGCTCCTGTTACGCTTCAAACTGTGAATCTTTAATCTCACTGTCTTCAAGTTTAAATAACTTAGATCTTTTCTTCGCTTCCTTTTACTACTGAAACTAGACTAGCGACTAGATTTAACAATACTTATAACTGTTTCTAACTATTGTGATTTCTACATACGACATAAAAAATGTAGGGTGTTTGAGTTCACTTTGATTAAATTTTTCATACTATGATTTTTTTACATTTGGTTCCTTTTAACGTCCCACTGGCCATAGTTCATCACGTTGGCCTAATGTAGGTTGGCGGAATTTACAAGCCTTTCGCTTGCTTGGTTAAAACTTGCTTATAGGGTCTCTCAAACACGGAAAATTTCTCACGATGTTTTCCTTCAATGTAAGACAAGATAATCATATAATTTATATATGAAAATAACATATTTATATGACCAAAAGGCAAATTTTCATTTAACAAATTTCATACCAACACATCGCTATTTGGCGAATGGCGAAACATCTATATTAGAAATGATCTATATCATCTTAGTAGAGTCCAGGGCGGCGCTATTACGTACACTATCTCTACATATACCCAAATGTAAAGCAAATAGTCTAAGCAGAGCTCCGCGCAGGTTCATTAACCCCTCCCACCGCCTCCATCATATAAATACGTACATATTTATTAAATACGATATAATACAGGAAACTTATGACGTAAGTCTGTTGTAAATTACTATGGATAGCTAAATCCGACTCCATTTTTATATGAATCGTTCTCGCTCCGCTCGGACCCTAGATTTTTTTTTTTTTTTATGTGACAAAGGGGGCAAACGGGCAGGAGGCTCACCTGATGGGAAGTGATCACCTCCGCCCATGGACATCTGCAAGACTGCAGGTCTTGCAGTTTTGCAGATTCGTTGCCGGCCTTTTAGGAAAGGGAGGGAGGGGGAAGGGGGGAGGAAGAAGGACGGGAGGAGGGATAGGGTGTGGGCCTCCCGGACTCTCACTTACCGGACGAAACGCGACAGCATAGCTGCCACTTCACGCCGGTCTTCTGCGAGAGAGTGGTACGATACGGGGCGTGCCGGCCCATTCGGCTGCCACCCGAAGGTTACAAGCATGGCACTACCACTTAAAAAAAAGATTTAGCGCGAGTAAAGCCGCGGGTCCCGCTAGTAAATGTTACAAAAACTTGACAAATTATATACTAAAACTTTCCTGGAGTATCATCTATCGGTGAAAACAGCATGAAAATCGGTGCAGCATTTTTTGAGTTTATCGCGAACAGACAGACAGACGCGGCGGATGACATTGATTTATAATATGTAGTGAAATCCTTTTGAATTTTAAAATATTACAATAAATTTTAATATTTTAATGTATTTAGTACATGGCTTTATTTGAGGGTGTGTGACATATTAAGTCTTAAAGCGTAATCGCTATTTCCATAATTAATACGATGTTAATGGGTTGGATTGGTATTGATTAATTGATGATGATCGAAAATATTTTTCCTTGTTGTTCTCCTTATTAAATATCGCACTCAGTATGTTATAAAAATATTCTAAGATAACTAAAAAACCATTTGTTTCAACTTATGTATCTATATTTCCACAGTTAAAAGTGAGATGCAAATGAAAAAGCACCTCCAATTAGCTTAAGCTTTGAACGGAGCTAAGTACATTTGTTACAGATGCTGGAACTTTAGACATGATGATCATAACAAGTATTTGTTTTATTTTCAGACGGCGCTCGGAACATGCAAAGTTGGAGGCGAGCCCTTGACACGGGCCTACTTCAAGACTTCATTATACCGTACAATGCCCGTTAAAAGTTGACACGCACACAACCGAGACACGTGTTTACAAACAAGTAATTAGGGTGTGTGGGACATCGCATAGACTAAATAATACAGTGGGATAGTAAATACAATCTCTGAAGTGGACTATTGATATATTGTAACTGCGTAAGTGTGAATGTAAATGTATAATATATTGTATACATGTATGTATTATATGTATGTATGTATGTATATTTAGTATATAACATATGTACTAAATTAATATCAATATCTATGTATTTTATTTACTCGTAATTGTATGTGCATGTACGTTATTTAGTTTCATACATCCCTATATACTATTACTTTTTTTTATTTCGTTATCTGGCTAAGTTACAATCTTTCTAATCTAAAGTTGTCCTGAAAAAGTCTCTGTTAGAGGCAAGTCCACCTTTGCCTTCAATATTTTTCATAATGATGTATTATAATCTTTTTGTACAATAAAGAATATAATAAAGAATGTGTAATTAGAATATTTGTTACTCCTTCACGATGTTGCTTCTAGTATTTGAATGAAATTTATTTAGTACTGAGATAGACTATGACCTGGAGTGACACCGAAGCTACTGTCATACACCCGAATGAAGCAATATTTATGTGGTCTTTTACTTGACTTTAACGCAGTAACTGACATATTGACGTGATTTTTAGACTTATTTCAGGACAACAATTATTTCAGTAGAACGTCTGGATTTTTTTAATTATTGCACGGACTAAAAAGCGAGGGCCATAGATATTTTACATTTTTTTCAAAATGATGCTTTTTAAAACTAAACTAAAAAAAGTACTTAGAAAATACTCTACCAAGTACTGGAACTATGACTACTCAACTCACCAAATGATCCAAATTTAGCACTAATAAAATAAAGTGGCACGAAAAGTAGTGGTAGGTATAGATAATAAAATAAAAAAAACAAATATTTTATATATTTTAGCGTTATCTCTCGCGCTAATACCTATTGGCTTGCTAAGAACTAATTTTTTATCAATGCAAATTATGTACATTAGATACTATAATCGTTAATTTATTGAGTCTGTACATTGTCTCGGTGATAACATGGACTAGACTTTCAGAATAAATATGTCAATGTCTGATATGGCTTTCTTTGGTAATATTTAAATATATAAAACGTGTTTGTTTGTTCATCGTTTAGGCACTAATAAAGAAAAATTTATGCAAATATCACGCCACGTACGCAATTTTTTATTAAGTTTAAAGTTACTATAGTAACCAAGATCAAACTTGAAAATTGAAATCGTGTAGCTCAATTTTAACAGGTTTAAATGCTGTAGAAATATATTGTAAAACTTCTTTTTTATGAAGTTAGGTACTTCTCAAAAAATGAAAACTTTTTTTTAAAAAGTCAGAAAATCTCTAGCTATCTTTAAAGTATCTAGATTATAGTAAAAATAATAATGAAAACATTTATGATATTAAGATGGATTAGAACAGAACCTACGACTGTGGCGCTGATTTATCTACTCTGTGGCTGAGCCGACAATGGAGTATGTGGGGGTAGCGCTCATGTAAAATGCATAAGATACTTTCGTACGCTGTCTTGGTACGCACAGATGTTTCGGCAAAAGCAAATTTTTGTGGCCGTGAAAATTTCCCGCTGAAATTTTAATAAACACTACGTGATAGGCACCGTCCGGCCCAATTGTAGTGTACTGTCGTATTACTAAATGTCCTCAGTTCGATTACTGGTTCAGAAAAATAATATATTAGCATTAATTTTTTTAATCAATATGTAAAATATTATATAATGTAGAAGGAGAGTAGTTATTTATTATTTGTTTAATTTCTTTTTTATATAGTTACTTAATATACCTCGAACAAACAATTTATACGTTTTTAAAAAACGCATTTTGCACATTATAAACATTATCATACCTACTGAATTTATTCAAAACCGATAACATACAGATTAGTATTGTATATAAAAAGACCTGAAATTAACAATACTTGGAATAGAATTAGCAGTATCCTTCATAAAATACTCCTTAAAGAGAAAAATCTGACTGAAGTCTTACGTAATATAGTACGCCACAAAACCTTAATGTAGAGGTTAGAGACTTGGACAATTTGAAAATCTTAATATGTTTATACTATTTACATCTAATCAGCAAGTTTTTATAGAATGTCACTTTCATTTTTACACAAAAAGAATATAGTATATAATAACTATGCAGTTCTTTTCTTTGTAAAAACACGTTCAAACATCACGTTATTCGGTGATGTGCATTACACAAAGCTTTCACTTTAAAAATACACACTTAGATGACTTTCTACGATGGATTGCAAATGGAAAGCTAAACATATACGAAAATAATATATTTTCTTTCGTTTAGTTTTCTATTAGCGATATTACTGTCGCTATAAAATGACATCTTGCTCTCAGGACAATCATCTGTGCGAACTTTCGTTTCGCTCAGAGGTCGCCATTGTGACATTTAGCTAAGTACTAATTGCTAAGTGTTTTCAAATAGACTTTTCTTGTTCAGACATTAACACACACCATCTAGTTGCATTTTAGCTAAAAGGCTTGTGCTGTGGATATCAGATAGTTGATACAATAAGCATATACATATAACTTAAATGCATTCATATTAAAAATATAAACACTCATCACGCAAATTAATGCCCCAAGTGGGATTCAAACCCGCGAATAGCCATTTGATAATCAAAACAAATCTTTTACGCAAACTAGCAAGTCTAAAAGTCAGTCAATATCCATACAATGTAGAGGAAATTTCTCTCACCTAGACCGTGGTGAACAAATGTGTGTTGGAAAGTTAATTTCTATTCAGAGTACGTCGCGGCAGATGTCGGGGCGCGAGCATTAGCGTACACTGTGAAGTATAACTACTTTTGTATTTATCTTTGACGTTTTATTAGAAATATGCGACAGTTGATTCTCAGTTACTAAATAAGCCATAATTTAAAATAAAAATCGCTCCGATAGGTATGGCCAATCCGGACTCTTGCAGTTTCAGACATTAAAAAGGACAAAAATACATGTGATTACAGTTTATGAGTGTAAAAATAATTTTACTAGTGCTTAGTAAAACCTGCTTAGATGATAGATTATTCTATAATTAATGATGAATTGAAATCTAAGATAATGAAAGAGTGTGGGATGTAATGATTTTATGACAAATATTTTTGTCATTTCGATATAATTTTTACAATTTTTATTCCTAAAAAATGGTAAAATAAATAAACATCTGAAACATTAATATATAGACATGTGTTTTTATTGCCTTATCTCTTAAAAATTATGGGTCAATCAGCTCTGAGATATGTAGTACAAGCTTCTTATTTATCAGAAGAGTGTCGAGCTTTTCATCGATCTAACAAGCTTTAAAAGCTTGAGTCAGGCCTGAAAGTTGAAATTAGGTTAACAATGTCACTCGAGCTTAATATCACCATATAACTAAAGAGGTGTTAAAAAGTAAGTCAAGACAATAGCAAGTATATGAGACCTGATTTTGTCAGAGGTCCTGAATTTGAATCCAAGTTGGGGTAAATTTAATAATTTCTGTGATTTACTGTAATATTTGTATCAAAGCACACATTATTTATAATAATAATGCTTTGGACATTTAAACCAGACATACTGTGTAAGAGGATATTTGCTTGACATTCTAATAGAAATTAGTTAAAGTTAAGTTAAATTTTAACTTAAAATATTTAAAAAACTTAAACTACAGAGTAAACACACTAGATTCATATCTATTAGGCACTGCAATTAGGCTTCAACAAATTAAATCGCTTCACTTCGCTTCGCTTCGCCAGTACGTCCGAATAGATCCAGTATTTTCAGTGTGATAAAATTACAAGAATACACAAACGTAAAATGATATTTGTATTATTTCCTCTTTTAATCTGTATATACTTGTTTAGTCAATTTTTTTATTACTTCAATAATTTATTACTAAGAATTCTCAGCATATTGAAACTTAATATACCTAATATGTACAATGTTAATATAGGCATATTATGACACGTTTTATGAAATTAAAAACTTATTCTTAATACTTTCCGCCCCGACTTTACCTGTATTCCAAATGCATATACAAGCACCTACACCCACCACAAGCATTACTAGAAATTAATCAAGTTTCATTGTACGTGCATGAATTAATAAGAAAAGTATATATTTATTAACAGACATACATTCATTTTTATATATATACTAAATATGCGTAAATCTCTTAAATATCACTTTAAAAAGCATCATGTATGTTTATGTAGAAGTAGGGAGGTTCAGGGAGGAGGGCGTCGACCTTGCTATTTCAATGCGCAACACGCGCTGTACTTTTGTCGTCTGGAATAAGGTCACGCTCGTTTCATAAGTTACATATTTATTTCAACAACTTCAAGACATGTTACTTGCGGGAGCCAAATATTTATTTGGGCTAATGGTTCTATAACAGATTTAGTATGAATGCTTTTAAAAATCCGTTGATATATCGTAAAGATGAGAGTTCCAGACGTTTATGGGTTTTCAATTGTCTTTTAATTGTCATAGTTTAAATCAATTTCGTCAAAAACTGTTTTTTGTAAAAGTAATTGTCTTACTCTGTCTAACTTTAAATCAGTACTATTTTTTTTTTTTTTTTATGGGACAAAGGGGGCGAACGGGCAGGAGGCTCACCTGATGGTAAGTGATCACCTCCGCCCATGGACATCTGCAACACCACAGGGCTTGCAGATGCGTTGCCGGCCTTTCAGGAAAGGGAGGGAAGGAGGAGGGAGAAGGACGGGAGTAGGGATGGGGAGTGGGCCTCCCGGACTCTCACTTACCGGACGAAACGCGACAGCATAGCTGCCACTTCACGCCGGTCTTCTGTGAGAGAGTGGTACTATACGGGGCGTGCCGGCCCATTCGGCTGCTACCCGAAGGTAACAAGCATGGCACTACCACTTAAAAGTGGTAGTGCCTAAAAAAAACTATAAAGCTATCAGATTTTTATTTAATATAATATATTTTTTCTGTTCCAGATGGTGCCGAAAAAACAAAATATTTGCAGAATCGAAATACTACAAGGCATTAAACACATAAGTATCTAAGCATAAATACATAAATAACTTTCACTTTTAAATATCTTTAATATGTTTCTATAAGGAGAAGATGCCATAAGTCAGTTTAATAGTGCGTATGTCGGCCATGAATCGTCCCATAGCATTTACAATCATACAAACTAAAAAGATTCAGTACAACAAACAGCACATTTTTCAGAACAAACGAGAGAAACAAAATTGCTAAAACTTAAGGGGCGACGACACCGCCGAACCGCGTTGAAATGTATTCAAATATATGCGCGATTAATTCAGCCTGCATAGCCAGCGGGACGGTGTTAGTAGTGGCAGCCAATCTCACTTTCTACGCGGATCGATGAGGCCGTGACCTTCACAATGCCTCTTATTTGCTTCATGCTTTGATTTTTTTGGACAATTCCTGGAATGGACCCTTGGAAGCTGGTCTCCACCACGTGGACGTTGCTACGGGCGCGTCAGTCCTAGATATCTTCAAAGTCGTTCCTATAGCTTTCTTATTAAGATATATTCTTAACTCTTATAATTTGTAAATCTAAAAATATCAAATTTTCTAATTTGCATAGAGTAAAGACGTAATTACGATAAGTTGTAATATGTAGTTGTAATTAGGTTACTATTATGCCACAATG
This sequence comes from Boloria euphrosyne, assembly GCA_951802675.2. Lineage (NCBI taxonomy): Eukaryota > Metazoa > Arthropoda > Insecta > Lepidoptera > Nymphalidae > Boloria > Boloria euphrosyne. Next base: position 647,656 of record OX637876.1, read on the forward strand.
TCTTTATAACATAATATGATTGTGTATTGCCAATCTTCTAAATCACACGTGAATATTGATCCTCTTGAAACGAGATCTTCTGCAATTGTAATAGCAAGTGCTCTACCAGATCAGTTAGAGTTGTAGGTATTTACATGTTTTTCATGAAGTAGTATGAAAGATATAAATTAAATAAATTATTTATTTATGAATGAAGGATACAATTTTGTGATTTATCAAATAAACTAAAGTAAAATCAAGAAATTACGATAACTCTAATGAAATACAGACTCAAGTCTCTCCCATCGCACTTCTTACCCAAAAATAACGATCTCAAGCTACAAAGAGCAAATCGTATCAATGCCCTCCCGTTTTCCAAGCAAAGGTTTGTTCAAAAGAAACGGCGCCCTTGTAAAATTCCATTTCAGGTCTCGGAGGTATCCGAGAACACGTAGAAGTGGGATATACACATAAAAATAGATAGTAGTCGGGGCGTAGAAGGTCGGTCTGTGTGTGCGTGCGACGTGACGCAAATACTACGAGCGAGTGCGCCAGTGTGCGTTGTATGCGATGCACGGAAGTATGTAGTGCGGTTGACGATCTTTGAGCAAATGTGACGTCACAACATAATCAATTTAAGTCGAATATGTTGTTAATGGCTAGATTATCGAATGTTATTATAATTTTAAATGAAAATTTATAATAAAAACTCAAGCGTATTTGTTATTTTTTTTTAAACCCAACTTGTCACTATAATCATACACTTGATTAAATAAATACATGTATTTTATTTACATCGTTAAATACAATATTGTAATACTTATTAGTTAAATAATAAATAATAAGATTAATCTGTACAATGTTTATAATAAAAAACATATTTACAATATTAATCATGATATAACCTTCATTCTATTATTCTATTATTAGAACCGATTTCTGTTAAAAATATATATAAATAAAAAAAACCCAACCCAGTCAATCCCGTAACGAACAAACACTCAAACTAGCAAATATCAAGACACGTAGTCCGCAGCCGCCGACGCACACAGCCGTCGCTACGTGCCGTCGCCTTGGCAACGAGACGCATGCGTGGCGCCGCCTACCTCCCCCCCGTGTATTACAAATCTATTCTATATGATGATTGGTCATTCAAAGACAGGACATCGCAGGTTTTTTCCTAACAATTTAATCGTCAGCCATCATTAAATGATTGTAAAGTGATTGATAATGTGAAAACGATTAAAATGACACAGCTTTTATACATATTTTAATAGATCATTATAGAAAAGACTCTACAACTCCAGGTTTCGGCTTGCTCTATATATGATAATACTGAACTATATTATTGATAAAACTACATAATAACAGCAACATGATTCAATATAAATTTAACGTATCCTGAACTTTTGTAATCAAGACATAAACGCGGCAATAAATGTGAAGTTAACTAAAATAAAGTTTCTAAGTTCAAAGTAAAAAGTACAAAAAAAAAACAAAAATATGTTCTACGACAGTACATTCAGGAGGACATTTACAAAACACTGCTAAGTACACAATAATTGACTAGCCATATCTATAGTGAGAGAACGAGAGGGACGACTCGCAGGAGGAGGAAAATCACTCACACCAGCATTTACTTGTCTGCGTGACGTACTCGTAGGTATTCGTCAGTTTATAACTGCAATGGATTCCATCCCTCTATGAAGGGTTCAGTGATTTCCCATTTACTTAATAATTGAAATTATTCACTTTGAATACCAGTTAATTGTTGGTTCATTTTGAACGTCAAAGTTTTAGTGAGTTGGTAATGTTATTTATTTCTAGTTTAGTTTATTTCAATAGTATGGCCTTCTTTAAGAATAGTGCCTACATTACATTAGTAATGTTAGAATATTATAATTATTGATAGTTAAATGTTATTTTAATGTAAAGAAAAAATATTAAATATGAATTTTGACATTTAATGGAAGTTTTATTTTAATTCTTATAGGATACTAGCGACGCGCCCGCGCTCCGCTTGGTTTTGTCCGTAGGTAAGTATAGTCGGTTACTATAAATAGAAAGATGAGATATAACATAGAAAGAAGAAATTTTTCCTCAAAAAAGCACATATATTATTTTACTAAATTTCATCAAAACCTGTCCAGTGATTTTTTCGTTACGCTTCCAGAAATACATACAAAAATTAATCGGCTTCTGTATCGATAATAATGACTTTTTCAATAAGATTTCAAGATCAAATGAAATAAATTTGAATTATGTAAGAAATATGATAATTATATATTTTACATATTTAAATAAATGACAAAATATGTTGCCATTAGATTTAAAAATAAAAGTTAATTAAATGAGTATATTAATGAATGTAATTTAAATTTAAGAAGTAATTAACATAAGTAACAGAATATTTGATGTATTAGTACCTACACTTACGTTTCTTGAAGTTAAGTTGAGGTTGGTCAGAAAAGGCAAAGTCAGAATATTAAAAAAGTTACCTCAATGAAGTTAAATATATGATATACAAAATAATTGTAAGAATAAAAATGACACTTTTTAAATATTATTTTACTAAAATAATGAAATAACTATAAACATTTATTCTAATTATTCAATACTTTTATCAACAATTCGAAAATAAACAAACAAACAAAAATGTACTTCAAGTGTAGTAATTTTGATTTATATCGCATTGATACGACCTCTTAAGTTTACTTGCACAATCGTCACTCGTAGCATAGAGCGCCATCTAATATCGAGTAGCGGAACCACCAAAAGTATGGTTCTTATCTAAGTAAATATTCAACTAATAAAAATTAAAAAACATTTAATAAAAAATAATGTTAAAAACTTTCATTTTGTAAAGAAAAAAGTGGTAAAATAATACTTTGCTACATGAAGTGGAAATAAATTCAAATGACCTTGCTTCATTAATTCATTATATAAATTATACATGAGGTTTTATCATTGTTCGCGGTTTCTGCTTTTTACGTCGCATAATGAACGTTTTGACTTAACACCTGTCGTTTACTTTTTAAATCATTATGGGATATTATATAACGTGGTGCAATGTATTGTAATTGGTTTATCTTGAGATCTTCCGACGTTAATACGTTGAAAATTATAGTATTGTTCTTAAGATAAATACCAAGTGTAGCATTTTGATTGCTGGTTGAGTCACTTGTAATGACAAAGTGTATTTTCAAATATTTGTCGCTGGAAGAAAATGTGAAAGAAAATTGTTAATAACGAAATACTAAAAATTTATACTATTGTTACTTCTTGTATTTCATATGTTAAACTAATAATTACAACTATTTCACTTTAACCTATAAACCTTAAAAAGGTAATTTTATTTTCTATCAAAGTTAACACTAAACAAATAGGTTAAATTCAAAGTTACGTAATTGAATAGCGAAGGCAATAAGACTTTGAAAATTTACAGCTTAAATGGAGTAACACTTTATTGTAGAATATATTATTGTATTTAGGGTAACGTCTACAAAAATATGTATAACACAAAAGTTCAATGTAGACGTTGGTGATATTATCTTAAAATTAACAAATTTATGATGTCTTCAGCCCTTTTCAACGTCCCACTGCTAGGCACGGGCCTCCCTCAGTTCGAGGGGGATCAGTGTAGGCGGACTTCGCATGTCTTTCGAAAACTTGCAAGGTTCTCTCAGACGTGCAGGTTTCCTCACGATGTTCTCCAACCAACAAAAAATATAAATTAAATATATTACACATGCATTTAGATTACTTGTTTAATTTCTTGTGATACTTAATACTTTCTTAGGTTTAAAGCTCTACGATGAACTTTAAGTCAAGCAAACCCCGTCTTCAGTGAAGGAACCTAACATAATTTAAAGAATAAAAATATGTAAGAAATAGCTTTAAAGTTGTATGTCGAATAATTTACCTAATAAATATATTTATTTAATGTTCAAACGTAATATAAAATGAAATATGACACATTTTAACAATTTTTCGAAATAACAGTACTATTGATGTAACAAAATGTTTACTTTATTAATGACTAGCGCTAAAGCTCGTGGACGTGATCTACATAACTAATTCAATCAACTATCGACGCAACTGAAAAACATACATATGTTTTGGATATTATAAAACTAGATTACTTTTACTAAATTTATTCAAAATAAAATCACATCTAGTTTACAAAATCCAAAAAAAGCTTTTTAAAATATTTCACTTAGATCATTAGATCATTTTAGAGAAAATCCGAAAAGGTAGTTTCATTTATAACTTTCACATATATAATATTACTTTAATAAGATGTAATTTTAAGTTGCCAATTACCTCTAAATTAGTTCTAGCATCGAACAACCCGCCATTAATATCAACAGTATTGTATACTACATGTATGTTTGTATGTAAGTATACAATACCAGCATATAGTGAGTAAATAGTGGGGTACAGTTAACAGTGCATTGTTCCCATGGTCGCCGCGACCGACGCGCCGACCGTGAAATGAACCAGCTGGCTACATAAGTCATATGCAAAGGGTAAATACATACTTGTCTCCCGGTTTTGTTTGTCATTTTGTATTAAAAAAGCTATTTATGTACATTTAAAGCAAAAAAATAGATTAGCGCTTCTTATTAATATTTTTGGTTATAATATGAACTAAAATGAATGAATTCATAAATAGTAAACTAATGTTACCTATATATTTTATGATCTAAGTACTTTTACAATATAATTTTAAAACATTTTTTTAAATATACTTTTACTTTTTTATTTAAAAAAAAACAAATAAAATCATTATTCATATTATGGATTTATAAAACTTTTTTTTTGCTAATTTCCTTCACGTAAATATAAATTACGATGGTAATTATCATTAAAATTTATTCCATACGAAATTAAAACAATAGTAGATAAATGAATTGTTATGTAAATAAAGAAATGACTCTAGAATACCTAGTGTACACGATACACTATACAAGCCTCCATCATGCATTTTCACTTCTCTTTCACCGTTTTCACCGTTAATAATCAAACTACAAATTGGTTAGAAACTTTTAACTTATAAACATCATGAATAACTATTTCCAAAGTTGAAGATCATGTAAAAAATATTTAAAATGAGTAAAGTTTCAGTGTAGTAACATGTAAAAACAATTACACTTTTCTTATCTTCGACAGGTTGATACCCTCTACAGACGACTTACAACTGTTTTCTTTGGAACTGTATACCAGTTTGATATCACAAAAATTTTAGATTATTCATTAAAATTCTTTCATTTGCCTTTCTCCTACATTTAGATTGAAAATTCTTCTTTGTAGCAAAAAAGTTGATGCGATATCTTCACTAATAGCAAACTGATTGTGTTCATTATTTTAACTCATAAATGTGGATACATGTAAATAAAAAAGCAGCTAAAATTAATTCTTTGTTTTTTAATTTAAAATTAATTAAGCAGCTAAAAGTGAATACTTTTAAAATGACTTTGTTTTTACTGTAACTATAATTAAAAAATGCTTTATAGCTTCAGTTTTTCGAGCGAGTAGTGAGTGACAATTAGCTTAGGGCATTTTATCCAGATACATCCAATAGTTTACCATGTTCATCCTTGAAAATTTATGGGAACATATAACAAACTTTTCTATCCATATTAAAAAATCTATTATTACCAAAATTATTTTATTGATAACGATAAAGCTCGTCAGTAGCTTCTAACAACTGAACTTTTAATACAATATTTACATTACGTTTTTATTAAAACAGAACCTTTAAATACATTTTAGATGCACTTATTCTATATTCATTTACCTTAACCCACACAAAAAAATCATACAACTTATTACATACCTCTCTTTTTTGACATCGGTTAATACAATAACAAAGTATTAATTCACCGATGTATAAGACGATGGCTGTAGGAAAAGTCAGGAGTAATCTTTGGTTGAATCGTTATAAACAGTGTAATTTTGTATCACAACAGTATGCCTAGTATGATGGGCGGACGGCGATTTGTTGAGAACGCCATGCGTGAAATGAACCCGCGGCAGACAGACAGTCCGCACTTTATATTATATATCATTATAGAACATTGTGATGATATGTACTTAGAAAACTTTATTTACTCCGTTTTAGTTTGGCAAGATCGATTAATTATTAGATGCCGAATTTTATATATTCATCTTTTGTTATCTCAGTGAAAGTAGCCTATACATAAATAAAATTGAACTATTTGTAATTTCAGCAATACAGCTTTTTACTAAATACATATGGAAGTTTATAAGATACTTATAAGTAAAACACCTTTTTTTTATTTTGTCTGCCTGCTGATAGTTTCAATTTCTGCCAATCTTCGCCACCACTAAACTAATATCTTTCACTGGCCGATAACTGATTGTGAGTAAATTATTATATTATATATAAAAATGAATTGCTGTTCGTTAGTCTCGCTAAAACTCGAGAACGGCTGGACCGATTTGGCTAATTTTGGTGTTAAAACATTTGTGGAAGTCCAGTCCAGGACGAACCTGAGCGAAGGGAGGGTGAGTTAGTTATTTAATAAAAATATCTGGGTTCCACAAAAAAAAATGTAGATCAGCTGTTTATGTTACGTATACTAAATAATAAATATTTATATTCCTCAATAACACTGAATTGATGTTTTTAAACACATCAATCCATTGTAAACCCCCTTTTTAAGGGTTAATAGTTACAAAAGTTATGGAACATTTGAGTTTTAGGTTTATCTTTTACTTATTTTACTAAGAAGTTACGAGACAAACACTCACTCTTCAATGAAATATTTTGCATTTGCAAAAGAAAACTAGAAAAAAATACAATTCTCATAACACAATAAAACTGATGTCGTGCGAAGCTCTGACTCATACAAACACAAACCTTACAATGACTAAAACAATAAAAACATTACGCTTATATTTATATAATGGTTTGTACCATGGGGTGAATAATAGAGATATTAGTCGCTGACTTCCTTAGAATTTCTAATAACGTATAAACATTTCGCGCTATTACTAGCGAGGTAGAAACCACGTAGTAAGATCGAAAGCATATGTTTCGCTTTCTCGAGTCATTTTTAGTCGTTATATCTCTTCATTTTACAAGATTGATGATTGATGTTTAGGGACTTCAGGCTTTTCTGAGAATTTCTTGATAGAACAACGCTGTAACTAAACACGGCCCGATCCGGTACTCGAACTCAGGATCTTGGGATCTGTGACCGTATATGCTAGCCAATAGACCACCGAAGCAGTTATAGACACAGTTACTTACGAATGAACAATTTTCTTTTTAATATATCTTCGTAACTATCAAACTGATTCTGAAAAATCTTTTGTTTTACCAGTCGTAATAAATTTTGAAAAAAAAATATTATGTGATATCTTACACAATTATGGAGAATTTACTAAAATTTTACTCCTCAAGTGAAGTAATAAAAACGTAGATTACATTTTTCTATGACTTTATTAAATATAAAAACAAAAACAAATGTCTGGATAATATATCAGTACAAATTAACAAATTATAGTTTTGAACATTGAAGCATGAACCGTTAATACCCTCAACAGAAACTGCTCCCAAATATCAAATATGATAGCTGTAGACAAAACCCGGTGTACGCTGAATACAATTAAGCGATCCCGCAATCCGGTGAATTATAAATTCCATGGGAAAGGCGACAGGTGTCGTAATCGCATGAGCCTGAATCATACCCGTCATAGAGTAAAAGCAGAGAAGGTTATGTAAAACGTTTATAAGTCGGTAATATTGAAATACTCACCCTCGCTTCGCTTGAATTCATCACTAGGTACATATTGTATCATAAATAAGATTAGTTAATGAGACCTTATTTAAAAATAATAATCCCCTTTAGGAAGAAGAAAGAAGAATAAAGAAGGTTAAGAAGAAAGGACAAGAAGGTTTCCAGGATAAAAGCTATACTATATTCTTCCTAGGACCTGAAACCATCTTCATACTAGAACCTGCAGAAAGAGTATGGATAAGTTAAAAAAAACATTTTTAGCCTCTTTCTAGGTACTCGCCAAAATGTAATAAGTCCAAAATCAAAGTGAACCATCAACGGTATGTCAACGAATTAGCCTCAGGCTTAATATTAATTACATAAGAATATTGCTATTAGTTAGTACATCGTGAAGCTGAATTTTTCATTTACCTTTGTTTATTTCAACTTTTCTTTGAGTAATGTTCGTCAGATCTGAATACCAAATAAGAAAGTAGCAAGCAACTTGGATTCGGCCCATTTTAAAATCCCACTGCTGGGCCCGGGCCTCCCTTCAGTACAAAGGAGATCAGGCTATAGTCCACTACGCTGGTCAAGTGCGGGTTGCTGGGCTTCAAAAATCTGTTGAAAACTTGCTGGACTTTCTTAAACATGCAGGTTTCTCATTTCTTCCTTCGTCGTAACACGTAAGTTGTAATCAGATAAGAAATGATTGGCACATGAAAATGTCAGACGTTCAAAACTCAGGATTTGAATCCGCTTCACTCAATTTCCGAAGCGAAGTCATTACTTCTCTAAATCTTTTACGTCTCTAAATATTTCTTACAATGACATTTTAGCTAAGACTATGACAATAGGTACCACTAGTACAAAATAAATCAGGGTCCAAAGTGACCCCTCTCTGGTTTCCTTACTCCACAGTCAGTAGGCACGAACTACGTACATAATTGGCGAGTATTTGCGCAGCGCCACGTGAAATAACATCTGACGGATAACTCGCAACCACCACTATTGTTTTTAGTTTGGACAACGAATATTATGAAATACATCGAATTTAAATATTATTGTACCTACACTTTTGTTATTTATTCTTCATTTTATGCTTCATTTGCTTTCGCCCGCTGCTCCGTTTGACTATAAAAAGCCTATGTTGCTTAAAATTAGTGGAGCTTTTTCACCACGAATTGTGGGTTTAAAAACTATTAATTACTCTCAAAGGAACTGATGTATTGAAACAAACATTGTAGCAATTCAAAACCTAAAGAAAGTTCGCCAAATTTCATTACATAATTTAAACTATGAAAAAACCTGTGCATACGACTTAGAAATGAAAGAACTAAAAGAAATTTAGTAATACATACTTATACAAAAAAAATAAAACACGATTTAGCAATCGACATAAATCGTGTTAAAACAACAACATAATCTAGCAATAATTTGACTCACTAATTGTAAAGTAGCTATACATTACTCGTAGTATTGGTAGATAAATTATTATGTTTCCACCAACTTACAAATACAAACTCACTGACAGCTGTTTTTACAAAGCATGCGTAGGCGCATTACGTACATAAATAGGGATGTGATATTAATGAACACTATTCAATTTTCAATAAAAAAAACGTAATAAATGACAAATTTCATCAAAACCTGTCCAGTAGTTTGATCGTTATACATTTCCAAACAGGCAGAGCTCTGTTTTGAGAATAATTATTATTTCAATCAAATTTCCCGAAAAAAAAAATAATGTACAGATTACTCACAACTTTTATTATATTTATGTATAGATTTTAAAACATCATTGTTTGGTTTCATGGCTAGTTAAATATATATTAGTGTTCCGAATCTCTTTTTGAAGCTTTATAAGCTCATATCTTACGTAATTCTGAAAACAATTCATAGTAACAGTTGCAATACAACGAAAGTTGAGCAAAAGAAAATTGTTAATTCACTTATTTAGAACTTTATACATCATCTAATAAAATTAAAATAATAAAATTCTGAATGAAAATCTTTAAAATATTATTTTTTGCGAAACCTTCTTGAAATAGTCATTATTATCGATACAGAGGCCGAATCTATAATTTTTAGAATATTAGTATGTCTGTCTGACTGTCTGTGACCACACCACGAGAAAACCTCTCAACATATTTTGATGTTTAATAGGATACTTTTTACAGCGAAAAAAATATAATCTCTGAGAATTTCTTGCTCACGTAATTTAAACAGCAGAACTCAAATAATGAACAATCATAAGCTTTAAAATAAATTAAAACATTTGAATATTACACAAAACAATTATATTTAACATCGATATATTTATCGATAACAAACTAATACTGACTGAAAATAGTATCGAATGTAATAAAAAATACGTTAATTTTTCGTCTCGCTGCGTTTTAACTGTTTTGACGTGTTTACAATAGAAATTTATCGCGCGAATCGTAGAAAAGTGCACTTATCGTTTAATGTATTTATACAATAATGCACTTTAAATATTGTTCAGGAAAGGATAGATTAGCTTAAATTATAAAAATTATTCAGTAAATTTTATTCACTGTACCAAGGTGAGCCGACAACGTCACGGCTTCACGCGTGAAATATTTCAAATATAAGCAGAAAAATGTTTTTTTTAAAGCAAACACTTGTTGCCTTATTGTTTAATCACATACGGCCTAAACATGTTTTTTTATATAATAACATCGAAGTTTACGAAATCACTAAGAAATTTCCACTTACTAGTAAATGTGTCGTATTTTTAAAGTCCCCATATCAGTTTACTAGTTAGGTATATTAAACTACAAGGCAGTAGAAATTATAAAAAAAACATTGTAGTTATATGCATCTATAGAATATTTAAAAATCGAAGTGTATGTTGGTAATATTGGTAAAATTTTAAAATCTTACCACTTTTTTCTAAATGCATATGAAATATTATAATATGGTAATTATAAAAAAAAACACTTTTTTAAAAATTTCTGGCTGTCTTCGATCATTCCGGCTAATCTCCGAAACGACTGGACTAATTTTGACAGGACTTTGGCTGGGGAAATTAGGGTTTCGCTCAAAAAGCATACCAAGACCCGAGCGAAGCGATGGTTAGTGTTTAGCACCTACCAAAATCGATGATAAGCGACAGTGAATTATTAATAAATAAACTGATTATCAGGTATATCTGCTTAAGTTTTAACCTGTCTTATTTTTCTTGAGTTTAATTGAAGTGTTTCAAAAAATCACACCAATAATTTTCTTAAAATCATTAAGTACAACAATATTACGTAAAACTAATAAAACTACTTGCTTTACAAGTTACGAGTATTAGCAAGTCCAATCGTTGCTAATACAGCAATAAACATTATCATATAAAGGTGTAACAAAGATAAATGGAGAGCTCTTAGTAGAGCATAAATCATGCCTCCTAATAGAGGAAGCTAATTCCTTATCTATATGTATAAATAAAATGGTTTGTCTGTGGCTGTAAAATATTTTCGTTTAAACTTGCTTGGATCAAATATTATTGTATTTGACCATATAAATTTTAACTTTAACTTCTTTTACTGCATGGCTAGCATGTACGGCTCCACTTAGGTATATCCTAGGTTCGAGTCCCGGGTCGGGCTAAGTTTAGTTATTGAGTCTTTCTGTTAAGTAGGCCTCAGTAACATCCTGGAGTTGGAAAGTTGGTGGCGTTTCACTCCTGTCGAGCACCAAAAGACGTCTGCCTGCGCATTAACTCCATTGCCCAAATTTTGACATATAATCATCGTTATTAGATAAAATATACTCCTTATTTTTAAATAAATAAGAGTGCATTTGTGCCTGGCCTACTCGCGCTGCACTATAACATTTCGGTTGGAAGCACATTATAATAATACGTATGAAATGAAAACATATGAAAAAAATCTCTATATCTTAATGCTTTATCGAAAGATAAACAACTACGTTATTCTTAAGTGTTTTTGTGTAAAAGATTTATAAAACTGAAGTATGTTCTCAGTAAAAGTTAAACAGTGGTTCTGAATCATAATTCAAGCGTAAACTTTGATAAAAAGTGACGTTGGAGCAAAACTTTTAAATGTATATTACTGGTTCTTTATATAATAGCTTAAAAGAAGCTTAAATGCGTAAAATTTAAAAAAGTTTATTTATAAAACTACTTACATGGTCAAGGAATTCCTTTGGTCATCGGTCATGCATCATCAAACCAATACCATGATAGTGTAACATACTGATAAATATTAGACTCGTCGCCATAGTTACATAATAAGTGAAACATTATAATAATATACTTTTGTCTGACAAACAGACGAACAAAGTTTTAATATACTTTCATAGAACTATCTATCATTTTGGTTTATAAAATCAAATAATTTTAAAGAAGTGCTTCCTTACATTTTTTAATAACTTTGCATGTCTTATTTATTTACATCTAATTAAAAGTCTAAAAAATAAGTTTCAAGCTCCTTGCTTAAAAATGACGTAATTCCCATACAAACTTACATCCCCAATTTCAACCCTTTACAGCCATATTAGTAGCCTTTCCCAGGCTCTAGACTATCTTTGTACCAAATTTCATTTAAATCGGTTCAGTAGTTCAGGCGTAATTGAGTTACATACAGACAAACAGATTTACTTTCGCATTTATAATATTAGTAAAGATAAGGATAATTAAACGTGAGAATGCTACCTGTATACTAAAGTACTAGAGAAGCAAAGTTGCGAACTAACACTATCATATCACAGTCACTTGCAATGTTGCTCGCAAGGACAGTTTGCGTAAAAGTTGTTTTCTATGTTGCTTCTTGTTAGCCGTGATGTAAAGCTAAAATATGGATCTAGAGGGAAAATAATTAGAATTAAGTTGTAACTGGGTTATACATATTTAATATCTTCATTTTAAAGTACATAGATAAACCTTTACTGATTCGCGATATTTTGTCGAGATTTTCTTAATAGCCAAATCTTGTGCAAACAAAACCACTAATAAACCAAAATAAACTAATAACTAAAAAAACTTATACTAAGGGTACCTAGGAAATAACTCGAGCGAAGCGAGGGTGAGTCGCTAGTAGAAAACTAAAAATACTAACTAAAGCTAAAACACTAAAAAAAGGTATTGAAATTACTCATTTTGAATAGTTTTAATGTTTAAATATATCTTTGTATTACATTTATTTTTTTCACATCATTAAAAATCAAATTCAAATTCAGAATATTCAGCATAAAATTATTACAATCATTTCTGAAAGTCATGATGTCTACTACCAGTTCGGAAAGAAGAAGCCTCTGATCTGAGAAGGCTTGATAATATAATATTTTTTGTCTTAATCTATTTCTTTTTCAAATTAAATTAAAATAAAAAAAAATCTATAGGTTGAAATAGCCTGGAGACGCTAATATAATATTTTCAAACTGCGCATAACTGACCGTTCTAATTTAGCCACTGAAAAAGCTACCAAAAATTAGGGCTTAAACAAGCTTAATAAAATTCTATTGTTTATGAAAATTAAGACAGCGAATAACGCCTGATATTTGTTAAGAACCATGTTAAATTTTTAGTATAAAACCAGTAACCTCTAAGTTAACGTATAAGGATGAATATACTTGAATATGCACAGTTAAGTCTCAAGTTAATTTTAACATACACGATAACAAGCTGTGGCTAATTTTTAATCAATTGTCTACAATGTACGGAGCTAATTTATTTAATAGAAATAATTTTATATTTTCCATACACTATGACTTTCCAATAATTGCTGTTAAAAGCTTTTATCAATTAAATTAAGAGCTTTTGTTTAAGCTATAAGCTTAAAGGTATTGATTATGAAAGGCAATAATAGTATTTATTTTTTTAGTAATAGGTGCTTTTATCAGTAGTTTTGTACTACGTGTAATAATTTGTATGTATGTACATAGTCGTACATTGTATCTACACTTTTTGGTTAATTCATGGGAAATAACACCCATAACCTTTAAACATGAGTGAAGTTAGCGTTTTTTAAAAAATAAATGTTAATAACGATAGCATCCTTTAATAAAATATATATAAAATTATACCTTCCGAGGAATTCAATCATTTAGAGGTCAAGCAAGCCCCAGCAAAATGAAAAAGGGGTTCATTTACGTACGTCACTGCGCGTACGCATAATAAGCGGAAGGAAGTGGATCGATTGAAAGATACATACATTAGCATCCATTTACATAATGCAAGTGCCCTAGCTTATGTTGTGAGCATTTATATATAGCTGTTGTTATAATTAACTTTTATGAAATGATTAATGTACACTGCTTCAATAGCGGTGGTCTAACACTACTTTTATTACAATTGTTAGTTGGATTTACTCTAGTCGATGTCAATCAATTTTCATAGAGGTAAAAGTAAATACAATTATTAATTAGCTCTACACTAGATCGTGGTAAGACTTATAGAAATTTCGATGTTTTATATAAGGTTTTGACTAAGTAATGTAATATATGAATATTACACGTTTAGAACGCATAAGTAAGCGGTAGGGTACATATATAATTATTATTTTCCTTCTTTATTTTCTATTAGCGATAACGATTGTAGATATCGCTAGTAATTTTAAGTGCCTGTAAAAGCTAAGCATATAATATTATAATAAATACATTCCATTATTTAAGCTGTTACCAAATAAAGAAAGCACGCTCTAGACCAATACTTCATTGTAAAAATATCAAATTTCGTCACTTAACTAAAAACAACGTTATTACACAAATAAAAAAATACTCACGCACATTATGCAAATACCTGTGAAATAAGCTCTCAAACCGAACAAAATAAAAGTGTTTTCAGCATATTATTTCTTACATGGCGTGTGTTGGGCGATAACAGGAACATGTCACGGGAAATAAGCAAATAGTGGCGTGAAAAATCTGTTACCAATTAAATATGGGCCTCAACCTCATTATTAACCGACTACATAAATGTAAATTTGTTTTACACTATTTTAAACCATGCATATACATGTGAATTATAATTTACTATTTACTTTTATTCGATATTGGTTGTTGAATGGGCTGAAGCTTTTAACTGTTCTAAATGCATCGGATATGAATCTTTATTTATTACTTATTTCTTCTTTCGTCTCAAAAATGTGTCTATTTGTCAATTTTAACATGTGGGTATTACTCAAAATGATTTAGAACATTTTAATTAGTTATAATATACTGAAATATCAAAAAGCTTCAGAAGCTTCAATAATTACGAATATTTTACGAACACTTAGTAAATGTTTACATTACGAGTACATAATACTCGTACATATTTTGTTTGTTAAAACTGTATCAACAGCTTTTTGACAATTAATCAAGAGCGGTTTTCGACCCATTAACGAACAAAAACTTTAATTAGAGATTGCCATACATACTATTTGATGATAAGTCCAATTAGAAATGGTGTTCTTAAAAAATAATTGAGTAAGGGGAAGTCCCTATTATATAAAGATCTTGATATTACAAAACTATAGTACACCATAGGAATAACACATTACTTACATTTTTCTCTTGGAATTCCATTTTGTTATTTGTTACATTATAAAAAAGCTTTGTAAGTGCTTCTGTTGATGTTGTTATGCATTATGTAACAGTTTTTTTTAACAAAATTCGTTTCATAATGTTGGGGTCAATTGAATTTTAATTTTATAAAGCATATTTATTTCATTCTATCTAATCAAGGAATATTCTTATCATTTCTTCTTCTTATTCTTGAGCATTTACGAAAAATATACTGATAAGATAATTATCTGCGGTAAATAGTATCCTATGTATTGATAACCACAAAACTAGCCATCATACCAAATTTTAACAAAATCTGCCCAGTGACTTTCTCGTCATGCGGTCAGACGACAGAAATTAAGACGTCGACCTCAGACGACAGACCGACAAACATACAAAAATTCTAAAAACTATATATTATAGATATCTGTATATATAATGTTCCAAATTTCATTTGACTTATTTTGGATTTTATTACACTATGACTTAGATTTAATAAAACTATTTTTTTCGGACTTTTTCGCGGATTTATTTAAATTTTTGGTTTCCGACGTGTTGAATTCAGAGTAATTTAAACTGTAAAAATTATATATTAATATTTAATATACATCGCACACGAAATACCTGTAACTTACAACTACACGTAGTCGTCGTATTTGTACTACAATATATATACAATATAGATTATTTTTACGAAGGCATTACCAGTTATAGAGCCTAATAGCCGATGCCGCACGCCGCCGTCACGCCCATACGTAGTTTGTTTTCCTTTTTTAAGTAATTACTCTTTGTTCTACTGAAACAAAGTATATAAGTATACCTACAGTACATTTCTTTGCTATAGTACAGTATATAATGGACTAGATGTCCTTGGTAATCATATTATTAATACGAATATAAATATAAATCGTTTTAAATTATTTTTTTGCTGTAGAACTAAAAGTGAGGCAAGAACAATAATGTTTGAAAAAAGTGTAGTTGTTAATTGTGATAATTAAACAAAAACATTCATAAATGATACGATAGAATTTGAACAATAATATTATTAGAATATACTCGTATTATTATCTTTAATATTCATGATTCTTCTGAAAAAGTGTAAATTCCTCTTTGAAATCATATAAGAAAAGTAAACGTTTATATACGTACGTGTAAGAGTATTCTTACACGTACGTATACAAACGTTTACTTTTTGTCAGTATTGACACAAACAAAAATCAAGTCTCTAATTTATACTTAAATATTATATTTAGCGAGATTCGACTAAACAATTCGTTATTCAGATTTTCTTAACTACGGAGCTATAAAATATATTTGAAAACAGTTAGTCCTGCTGATAAGAAGCAGGAAATATAACAATCAATAATATTTTTAGATTATATAAATTAAAATAGTTATTTCGATATTAATATTCTCTGTACAATATAAATATTTCAAAAATACACTTATTTTTTTTAAAAACATCTCAACAGATTTGAATAAAACCTTTGCCTAGATAACTACAATAACGAACTAACGGCGTTATTAGCGGCGAACTTCTTGAATACACAATAATTGCACACATGAAATACAGATTTAGAAGTTTGATAAAAAAAACGGTCGCCTAAAAGATTACAAAACATTCTTAGTCAATTTCCCACGAAGAAAAATGTTAGCCAGCATATGGCGGGTTCGTTGCTCATGCATATTTATAAGAGCGACCCTCGTAACGAACTAACGTACATTGCGAGTGATATGAACCCATAGGACTGATTTGCAGATTTCCTATCATATACCGACTTGGAAGAAGGAGGAAATGAGTTAATAATAAAAATACAATTTTAAAAAGGCTTCAATAGGTACAAAAGTGTAGTGAGATATGTCTTAGTTCCTATCCTACATTGAAGGATTAACTGTGTCGGGTGTATAGGAAGTTAATTTTTTAACTGATTTATAATTGATCGTTCCATCGCTTGTGCTATGACATCCTTGCTATAAAGTCTAATTAAATGATGAAATAACATTCACCTTGAGATGTGTGACCCGCCATTGTGTATTCAAATAGATGTTTTTGTTAACTAAAATATATTTCCTCTTTATATAATTTTATAAGCAAACTAGCTGACCCAGCAGACTTCGTACTGCCTCAATCGATAAATAAAAGACCTAAACTTTTTTTTTCATATTTATTCACCTTTTAAGCCTTCTCTGGACTTGCACAAATAATTCAAGACCAAAATTAGCCAAATCGGTTCAGCCGTTCTCGAATTTTAGCGAGACTAACGAACAGCAATTCTTTTTTATATATAAGATGTATAGTTCTATAAAGAATATAACAAAATCTTTGATGCCAAATCTCACAAATGTACGAGTCTTACATCATGTTAATTTTCACCTCGCACCTGCAAGATGTGGAATGTTCTCCTCCTGAAATTTTCCATAAGTCTGATATTCTTCAGGTCTCTTGAAGGCCGACAACATAAATATTCTTAATTATTACGCCTCTTATGTGGCAGATGTCTAAGATCGTATCGATCGATCGAAGTTAAGTCGTTTGCTCGGTTGTCTCTTTTACGAAAAATAATATTACATTAAATATGAAAATAATAATTATATAATTTATACATTCATTAAAATAATTTATCCTTCGTGAATGTCTCTCTCTCTCCCTCTCTCTTCCTTGCTATTTATCCCACATGATGGTGGGATCAGCCTTCATGAATGTCTAAGCCTTTTAATTAAAAAAAAATATTGTATGATTTTTAATATAGTATAACAATATCAGTATCATATATCTATTTGTTTTGAATATTTTTTGATCTTTTTTTTTTGCGAATTTAAAAGAGTTCAGCACAATTTCCTCCTCTGTTCGTCAGTTTTCTACTTTAAGTTATTTTAATATTCGACAATTTCATGAAGAATGGTGTTTTTTTAAAAGTTGGCTTTACTTTATATTTAGTAGAAAAATACATGGATTATAATATGCTTCATAAGAAATGCTCTTGTACTTGCACTTCATTCAGGTGCCTTAAGTATAAAAGACGTAAAAATCTGCTCAATTTCTATGTAAATATCTAGATTTCAAATTAATGACAATTTTCTATTCAATAGTAAGGCTTAAAAGATAAATACTAAGTGTCACATCTTGGCACAACACTGAAGAATTTCTCAGATTAAATTATACATTCATTACGAATAAATTAGCTTGCAGTGCATCGAATGTGCATAAATTACATAATATTATGTACAGTGTGTTTTGATTTGTAAACATTTGTTTTAAACTTACAAAATGTAGAGATAACAAGCTTTAACTCTTGTGGGAAAAACTGTGAGCTTTTATGTAAATACATAAAATTTAATTGCCTCGGTGATGTAGTCGGCTCGGCTAGCATGTACGGTGGCACACTTGGAGGTCCTAGGTTCGAGTCCCAGGTCGGGCCAAGTTTAGTTATTGAGTCTTTCTGTTTAGTAAGCCTCAGTAACATACTTGGGAAGTAGGCGGTGTTTTACTCCCGTGCCTCGGAAAGCACGTAAAGCCGTCGGTCCTGCGCCTTAACTCTCACTGGTCGTGTCGAGCAGTCGTCCCACCGGAATATGAGAGTGATAAGGAACAGAGAATGCACTTGTGTTTGCGCGTACCCTAGTACACTATAATAGCTCCCACGCAGATAGCTAGTCTCAATGAGATCGGCCGCCGTGGCCGCATTCGGTTGGGAGGACATTGCATGAAATTTGATTAAAAGAACATTTCTATTTATAGTATATAAACTATATTTCTATTAATATATAAACTCTCAAAATAGCACATTATGAAAAGAGCATCAAAAGGTGTAGAGTGTATGTTTAATCATGAGCTCACTTACATAGAACATTATAAATATTAATATACTGGCTACGCCATCTATGGGTGAATAGCGGAACTAAATAAAGCCTATAATATATTTTGATAAATAAAATGCTCATTACTTCATAGTTTATATTGATAATATAATAGCTAATGTGTATTCTTAGTGTTTTTTTTTTATGCTACAAATTTTATTTACCTCAGATTGTTTTGAGTGTAATCTATACATAATATAATAAAATTCTAACTTGTCAAATGTGTACATAGATTTTTTTGGAAAATCTTATTGAAATAGTAATTATTATCGATACAGAGTCCGAATCTGTAGTTTTTAGAATGTTTGTCTCTCTGTCTGTCTGTCTGTGACCGCATCACGAATAAACCACTGGACAGATTTTGATAAAATTTGGTATTACGATAGCTGGTTACGAGTCAAGATATAGGATCCTTTTTACTGCTGGATAATATCTCATTTCTGAGAAATCTCAACTAATCGATACCAAACGCCTTTCAAACATCACAAAGTATGTGAAATCTAAGAATTCGGTTTCCGGTCTTTATAACGCGGGTGAAGCCGCGGGAAACGTTAGTTATGTATAAAAATGAACACTGTCACAAAAGCCTAATTTTGCGTTCGTATATATTTATTGTAAGACATGTGAAGTCCGCCAACACGCACTGGGCCAGCGCGGTGGACTATGGCCTGATCCCCCTCGTACTGAGGGAGGCCTGTGCCCAGCGGTGGGACGTTAAAAAGGGCTGATGACATATATTAATTGTATAGTATATAATAATGTATCTATCAGTAAAAATATAAGAACTACACAGTAAACCAACGCCTGATAGGCAAAATCACGGAAAATAAAGTAATTTTCACCTTCACGGTTAAATGAAAATTAAAAATACCTTTTAACTGAATTCTCAAGAAAGACCTAGACAAGTTCATAAAAATATTGTTATAATGTATACGATAACAGTTTGCCCGCATCATAACTTTCCCACATCACAACAAAAATTTAAAGGCTATACAAGAAATATTACAGATAATACACCGTAGCGGATCTGGACGTTTAGTTCGAAAAAAATAACCTTAGCCGGGAGGTAGAACACCTGACGTTTAAATATTCCAAATATAGATACATATATAATATGAATTTTTTTCTCGTCTGTTCATTGGATAAAAATTTACAGCTGAATTCCTAACTTTTTAATGAGTTATTGACTTTATTATTTACGTTACTTGACATTGAAATGGACATACCTCGTAGTAATTCCAAATCCGTTCGCGATACTTTAAATACTCGTAGTTACAAATATATATTTAAGCGTCTGTTCATTTTGCTTTTCATTGTATCAATCAGATTATTATTTCTTTTATTTACTCTGTCATACGCATCTATTTTTATTAGGCACTAATTGCTAATATGTATAAACAAAATTTCTAAAACTTATAAGAAATGTTTAAATTACTATAATACGATACAATGTATTGTTCTCTTACGATGACTTATTCCGCAGACATAATACAGGCATGCTCCATAGATCGGTATATCTTTCCATGTGAAGACTAATATTTGATTGAAAACGACGAAGTATTTACACAATATTTAAGAAACTGACTTTAAAACTGACCGTTGGAAAGCGAGATAGGGAAAAAAGTAAAAACAACGGTTTAAAAAAGCGACCCATGTGCGTCTAATTTTATTCCCCTGTTCAGTGGATATGAAATGTATGCAAATTTATTCGGCGATACGCGAGTTTATCGGGTGCCATCGATGTGGGACGAAATTTTTTTACAAAGCTATTCGAAGTAAAAAAATAATTAGACCTATCATATGTTGTGGCTATTACGTGTAATCGCTTTGCTTCGTTATAAGTGCTTTCTATTTATAAGCAATCTGCGTGATACGAGGCCTGTGATTAAGAACGATTAAGTACTTAGTCTTTTCCAAATAAGAAAAACTTTATAGTTCAGAAATAAGATATTGTTACGTTCTATGAATTCGGATCGGATTGGATCACTTCTTTTGTTTTACGGATGTTTCAATGATTTTCTATGACAGTTTGCACAGAATTCTAACTACATTCAGTGTCTGGGCAATAATTTTCATCTCTGAAAGTGAAGTTGTAATGAAAGTACTTGTGACACTGTCACTACGACTTTACTTTAGTCCAAAGTTTAATTTAGTCCACTAAGCAAATAATAGTATATTTCAAATAGAACTATCTTTTCGAATTTTTTCGCGGAATTATTTTGATTTTGGTTCCCGAAGTTCGAATGCTTTAAAGCAAACAAAATCACGAAAGAGTAAATTTTATTTAATTCGTCAAATATTTGCCTAAACCTAAGAAAATATGAATACTAGTATAAATAAACGAATGTGTTTATTTCACAAATTCTATTTCTAAAGTACGTAAGAAGGTAATCCATTAGTAAATGAGCTTATTACAATTTCAAATCCGCACTAGCGATGTGGACTCTCCGCCGGCAACTCCGCTTGCACGTAAACAAAATCTTTTTATACGAAAATATAGGTCCATACTAAAGCTGTATTGGATATTCATAGTGGCAAGTTATGTTTGTACATAACCAATTTATTAAACCTTAGAAGTGTATAGTTGGTGGATTGAATACATAATAAAACAAAATAATCTAAGTAATTACAGTTTATGTACAGTTCATAAAATATTACGAGTTTCAACTCAAATTAAATATTTTTTGTTAAACCACTATCCTTTTTTTGGCTTATCAAATTTTAATATTATTTTATTTTTACATTTTGCTCTGTTTTAGTCCATCATTAAAAAATAAGGAGGTATAAAAAATATATATAACGATATTCATTTAATATCGTTAAATATATTTTTGTGTTATATTCGACCCAAAATAGTAACATAAATATTTGTAAATGGAACCGAATAATCAGCTATAATTATAAATAAATAAATATAAATAAATATGTTAGGACATTATTACAACAGCGCCATCTAGTTCCGTAGTAAGCTACGTTACATGCTTGTGTTACGGATACCAGATAGTTGATATACTACACATATAAATTTTAATTACATACATATTATAAATATTAACTCCCATGACTGGAGTACAAACATTCGTGCTCATCAAATGCCCCCAGCGGGACTCGAACCCGCGACCGCTGGCGCAGAAAGTAGGATCACTACCAACTGAGTCAAACGTGTCATTATTATCAAACTAAACTTTATCAAAATACGTCCAGTTGTTTTCTCATTGAAGAAATTTGTGAAAAACTTGTAAAATCCATGTGAGGGAATTGTAAATACATACTTATATTTCAGAAGATTTTTGTAAAAATGTAATACTTAAAATTCCCTAACTTATAATTGACAGAACGAAACGCCATTCAAATTTGAATATATTGTGGTAATTTTTTAAAACTTTCTGTCCGTCCGTTCCTGCGGTTTGTTTATATTTCCAGTTATTAATTCTCATCTTGACGCCTGTAATATATTCTGTGTCCGCTAAATTAAAAACTTTTTGAGTGTCCGCGTTTTTCTACCCTCATTTAAATATCGGATACGATATCCACTTCACTTCAAAATAAAGTGAGAGCTCTTTAAAATTTTATATTTATTTTACAGGATTTTTAATAACTTCGAGTTTATGGCCGTCAAATGAAAATGATGAATTAATGAAATAACTTTCTTTTTTTTCTAAGACATGAATCTTTGTACATAATTAAAGACAGTTTAAAACATACATACATACGTAAAAACAAATAAAAAAGTCTACGTAGCTTACATTTAACACAACAGTTCCGCCTCTCCCCACAAGAGGTCGTTACTAATTACTCTATTAGCATAGCCTTTGATTCCGGCTCAACTGAGCTTTTTCTAAATCTTCTTAATTTCCAGGGAGCTTGCAAGTCTTCGCTGGTGGTTGAATCATGAATATGTACATTGGTTTACCGAGTCAAAGGAGTCGGCGTCTTTACGCGACACGTTATTTTATACTTTACACTTTTTATTTAAACTTTTTATTACTAGTATCATACTAGTTAATAAAGTAAAGGATTTTTGATACTAAACTTAGAACTTAGGTGATACGTCGGCAAGCAAAATAGTTCAAAACAATATTTTAATTTAAAATTACTAACTTATCAGGTTATTTATGAATAAATATATAATAATAAACTTATTATATAATATCCACAAATATGATTGCAATTATTTAAGCGACAAACCGACAGATATATTGTCGGATAAAAAGCTTGATACTTGTAAATGAGTTAAAGCCTAAAGCCCCCAAATTAAGGTTTTTGTAGACGATGCAAATTCGAAGACATTAGCGTGTACAGATAAGAAATGGGATTAAGTGTCTTATTGCGAAGGCGTTCTGTGACTCGTTAGGATAATTACTGCTGCGATCGATTCACTTACATTTTGTTTAACGTTCTATAACTGTTTCTATTAGTATCTCTAGCATCTAGTTTTTTTATTATAATTAATTATACAAGAATGTTTTATTAACG
Source organism: Boloria euphrosyne (assembly GCA_951802675.2). NCBI lineage: Eukaryota > Metazoa > Arthropoda > Insecta > Lepidoptera > Nymphalidae > Boloria > Boloria euphrosyne. The sequence goes on from OX637876.1 coordinate 671,235, forward strand.
ACACTTTTGGTATAGTTTGTAGTGGCCCTGCTTGCTGTGCCAGCGGTCGCGGGTTCGAGTCTTCCTAGGGGCATTCATTTGTGTGATGAGCGCGAATGGTTGTACTCAGTTATAGGCATTAATATTTATAATATGTATAATAAAGTTACATATATGCAGTGTATCAACTATCTAGTATTCATAACACAAGCCTCGTAGCTTACAATAGTATGTTTTAAGTTTAACTAAAACAAGTACCTTTTCTGGAAAAACACTTTTTGTATCTTCTACGAAATTGTCTAGCGAAGCGCTGTCGTCCATTTGTATGAAAAATATTACCTCAACCCCTTACACTATCTTGCTAATAATAAAATGAAATTTTCATCCATTTCGTCTCGATGAAAGTAATCGATAGAAGCACACAATTGGATGAAAGCCACATTTCAACGGAACATCTCCCTCAAGTATTTTTATCAATAAGACCAGAAAAACGAAGCATTGATATAATAAAAGGCGAGCAATAACAATAAAACATAACGGCAACGGACTCAATAAATTTCCTTTATTTTTCTTGCGTTGGCCAGTTCAGGGTGCATAACAAGTGTGGGGTGTCCGGCTTGCGGTAAGGTGGAGTGCACACGGGGGAGCTTCTTACTTTAAAAGAGTATGTTTGTATAAGCTTGAATTTTTTTTTTTGCTATATCTCCCACATAGGACAGTCTCAGTGAAATCGATCTCAATGTAATTCAATTTTGTGGATTGTAATATGTGTGTGTGTATACTGTATATTATAATTTCTAGTCCATGCTACTAAAATTGATTCTCGGTTTTATATACGAACACCGAGACTGGATAGCTCCAGCTTAGTTCAAAGATCTATTTAAGAATCTGTTTTCAGATCCCTTAAAGGTTTCCAACACATTCAAAATTCTTCTCATGATGTAGATTTCTATGAACGATGATCGCCACTTACAATCAGATGGATGGTTCCTTGGCTGCTTTTTTTCATTAAAAAAACCTCCTTTTTAACAATGTTTTCAATTCAATCACAAAATAAAAACCCAAAGCCCTCACTAAAACCAAAGTCAAACTAAATAAATAAAAGCAGTCACTAAGGTCGACAGTGTGTTCCCAACGCGAGTGAGGAAGATGGATTGGATCGCGGTTAGCTGGTAATTTATCACGTATTGACTACGCTTTTGTTATACATTTTGGTTTATTCCGTAAACTAAAGTAAAACTGCATAGCATATTGTGTGTTTCCTTCGTCATCCTGTCTTAACGACGGGCTCTCTACCGATAAGTTAAGAATGTTGATGTATCATCGTATATTACTTAATGTTAATGTTGCTTTATGTTTCTAATACGAAATTTATATTAAATGATAAATAGAAATACAACTTACTTTGTAATTAGTAGTTTTACTACTTACTTTGTAATTAGTTACATGTTTTCAATTGGATGAGAGAGCGAGAAGAGGTCAATAAAAAATGAAGATTTCGTTCGTCTAAAATACATTATTGTGTATTATAAAGAGAAAATATGCGTTATATATTCGTTTATAAAAAAAACATATTTTTTTACTATTTTGTCAGTCTGTCTGTTTGTTTCCGCTAATGTCTAAAGCGGCCGGACAGATTTTGATGGGAGTTTCAATGGCAGATAACTGACTTTATAAAGAGTAATTTAAATTACTTATATGTATTTTAGAAATAGAATAAGGGTTTCACTTAAAGCGCAACTTACCTAAAAAAGAACCCGAGTGAAGTGAGGGTAAGTCGCTAGTAGTAATAATAATTTAGTAAAAGTGTTTCTAAGAGACTTACTGTCTTACATTTTATGAATTTAACATATTTATTTTGAACACTAATAAAAATAAAGTTAAAGAGAATACATAAAGAGATAAACCGGTAAAAGTATTTACAAAGTATTCATTACATATACCGTAAAGCTATGTGTTATTACAATTTGACAAACTAAACATTTCAATCTTTGATCGTCGGGGCGAGATCCCTCGCAAGTGAAGTGGAAACTTTAGGAGGCTCACTCAACTGCCCATTTTGAATTCATCTTTGTAAATAAATTTGTACTCTATGAAACTAGGCGTTCGAATATCTTACCTAAATTATTATTGTTTTTAAATAGGTGTTAGAAAAATATAAATTCCACATTTAGATAATAAATGATACCTATGTCAGAACGTTGAAAAGAAATCAGAATTTGACGAGGCGTTTAGCTCAGTTTGTAGTGACCCTAGTTCCTGCCCAGCGGTCTCAAGTTCGAGTCCGGCTGGGGACATTCCTTTATTGAGCACGAATGCTTGTACTCCAATTATGATATTATTAATATATATAATATAATAATATGTATTTAAACTTATATATAGGTATGTAATATATTAACTATCTGGTATCCGTAATACAAGCCTCGTCGCTTACCACGGAACTAGACTGTGCTGTGTGTAATATTTTATTTATTTATGTTTATTCCAACATATTTATTTATTTATGTATCAAGTACCTATGTAACAAGTAACTATTTTAGTTATTAGATGTAGGCCTTTTAACAAACCAATTAGTAGTTTTTTTTTTTATAAATACTTTAAGCTTATGTTAAAAAGTTTGAGCTCAGGTATAACTTTCAGTTAAACCTATTATATAATCTACAAAATAAATATAAAAAAATTTACAAAAAATGTAAGCAGAATCCTTTAAAATCTGTAAATTTTGTTTGCACTTATCAAATAATACCTCTCCGAAGCGTCGCTCATTACCGCGGGTCATCAGTATGCATAATTAATGCCATCTAGCGGCCCGTAGCCGTACTAAGGACCAAGATTGATTACCGGGAGAGTGAATTATTGTGGGGATACATCTACTTGCTTATTCTTAATCTTTTATTGATATTTTGCTTAAGAACCTCAGAAATCGGAAGTTAAATGTGTAAAAATTGGGAGGACTTTGTAATTGTCTAGTGCATTGTCAACAAATTGCGTTGATAGATTGTTATTATTTTAAATGAAATTTTTCATACTTAATATAATTTAATATAGGACTTATGTATTTTTTAAATATGTCAATGAAAGCAACTTAAGGTGCACAGTAGTGCCCCGTCAAGTCGAGCAAAAAGGGGGCACTTCAGTACCATCTTTATCTCGAAGCGATTCAGGGCATTTTTTATTTTTACAGATATGCTTACGTTTGGCATATTAGACAGCTTCTATAAGTAAAATTTTCAAAATCTAACTTTGACAGATTAATGAATACGAAAAAACAAACTTGTCATGTTGAAAGAAACAATTTGAAGAAGAAGTAGAAAAGTAGCAATTCGTTTATTTAGGAAAACCTTTGTAAGTATCATTAGATATGTAATAAATATGTTGGGACATATGAGCAAAGAAAGTGTTGCAGATAAAATTTAAAGGATACCGTCAAAACCGCTATCAATCAGTCAAATTATACCTTACTGTAGCATGAAAAGTAAAACAGAATGATGACCATCTTTAACCACAATACATACAAGTATATATAGCAGTAATATAAAAAATGATAAATCTTGGAAATAAAATATGAAACAAAGATAACATTAGCGTTCTTACTTCGTATCCCCAAGAAACATAATTAAATCACAAATTTATCATAACGACGACATAACCGCGACCATTACTCCTCGTTACAATGTCTCCCTCGGCTCCACCAAGAGCTTTTACGTCCCAAGAAAGATGGCTTCGAGCTTTATTACCACTTGAATAAAGCCTATATTATTATAACGTAGTGGTACCACATAGTTACCACAAGGGTCTATAAGTAGCAGGCGCGAGATGGTAACGTCGATTTATCTCAGTGACAAGTGGCCTATCCGCGCCAGACGAAGATGCTTTTTACTACCAACAGTTTGGAAGTCGCATAATTTCTGAAAGTTGCTACTAGTATTAAAGATTATTTCGACCAGTCTCTTTTTCCCTTACTAAATTATTTTATCCTTAATTTACTTAAGAAAACCATTTAATATAGCAATATATAGCAACCAGTGACTAACCCTGGATTCTCTCCAGCGTGATATATATTTATACGTTTATACTATATAAAAAAAAAATTAACGTTATAAGGATTTCAATATGAAAATACGAACTTCGTTAAAATATAATTTAAATTTATATTCAAAACTTAAAAAAATAACTATACAAGAGTATTTATATACTCATTTTAACCGTTTTAAACATGTATTTTTAGTTAAAAAGAAAATTAGTATTCAAATACTTATCAGCTTTCAGTACAAACAAGTGTAGTAAAAGTATCGCTGTCAGCCAAAGCTGGTGATAAGATACCGAACCTGAAGGCAAAGTTATGACTAATAGCCGGAACAATAACGACAGTGCTATTTACATTTGCGACCGAGTCTAGTAGACTTAAGACAAGACTGTCGCAAAATAATTTAATACTTTTATTAATGATATACATTTACGATAATAATTATAATGTAAATCTTATATGAAAGCTCAATTTACATCTTGATCTATTTGACCTATTTATATCAAATTATTATTTCTGATTAGAATATTAGTAATTAGATTATGATTTTAAGAAATACACGACTAACTAACATGTCACTATTAAAATGGGCAAAAGCTACCTAAAGCTTAATGTCCACTATTTACTCTATTAAAATTAGGGAAAACTTTGTTTTTTCTCCAACCTTTTAATCACCTTTTACTGCATACTTTTCTTATAATTATTTATTCATCTATTACGAACTATAGAATTATTATTAATTTTAATTTAATTTAAAAAGAAACAGTTAAAGACAAAATATATATATATTAGTCCCGATGTGTTTCTTTCGCCAGTTCTTCTCAGGTCAGCGGATTCTTCTTTCCGAACTGATGACTTTTGTTAAAAAATTGTAATAATTTCATGGTGAATAAAATATTTCGAATTTGAATTTGTATAGACTTGGGTCTGCACATTTCCCTTATAAGATAACGATAGTAAGACAAAGCTCCTAAAAACTTAAGTCAGGGGTCGCCGCTTGTACACTGATTATATTCTTAGTATATCTTGAAATTCTGTAAAATTGACTTTGTTTTACCTAACTTCATCATTTAGCCCTATTTTTAAAGTCCCACTTCTGGGCATGGGCCTCCCTCAGTTCGAGGAATTCATAAAAAAATTAAAAATATATTTCAGTTAATATTATATTAAAATTAATTTTACTCAACTAGACTTTGACGATGTTTAAAGATAGTCGGCAGTGTAGTCGGTTCGAGGCGAAACTATCACCGGCTCAGAACGTAGTTCTTCTAAAAGAACCGGCGAGAAACTCAACAGTTACTCTTTTAATAAATATTTTTTTATACAATATTATAGCGATCCCACATAGAAGTGAAAGAGGGAATACTGGTTGGTGAACCAATAAATATACTATGAAAAACTATTAGGACATCAAATGCGTGTTTCTTTTTTGAATTTCACTTGAATCCCTTGGGCTTTTACATGTAACCCCACATTTTTTTCACCTTTTGTCAGCATACAAATTCTAACAAACCCATATAGAAATGAAAATATTTCCATATTTAGAATAAGCCCAAAAATACTTTAATTAAAGCAAATAAAACAGACAAACCTCAAAATATATAGGTCAAAGTTAAGTCTAAGCTTAAAGCTCGGTAAAAGCAGTAACATCGCAAATAGTCGGTCCCTATAATGCAAGTCAGTGGTTTTTCCATGACTATTCATGCTTTCCTTGCCTTAAACCCACCGACCACTTCAGTACACCTCGTTTTGACTTTGGGGTATAGCTTAGTGGGATAACTTAGTAACTGAATTAAATCTTTGGAGATTTTAAACATTTTCCACATTGCAATAATTAATATAGATAGACATTACAATGGATCTTAATAAAATAAAATCATAACCAAAATAAGCTAAAGCTTCAGAAAAGTATGCAGAAGTCGTCAGAGAGATATCAGCTAAGTGCATATACTATACTAGCGACTCACTCTTGCTTCGCTCAGATTCGTCCCTGCCTTTAAAGTTTGTAGTACAAAAAATGAAGGACATTCATACAAACTTGAGATAGCCCTTAGAAATTCGCTTAAATCAGTCCCTTTCGCAAAATCCATTTTAATGGACGTCTACTTGTTCTCAGAAATTTACTTGTTCTCAGAATGTCTATAGATATAATAATAATGTAATAGAATCTATAGATATGTAAGTATAAATGAGCATAAACTAGGTGCTACATTCATATAATTGTATAATCCAGCTGCTTGAGACAAGCTTTCTGTTTAACCTGAAAAAAAAGCTAGAATATAAAAAGTAATGTTTTCATAATTCTAACTCTCTGTCAAATACAGGTTTACCAAGATGAAGCGTAGAGTATCTCATTGAGATGCTGTGACCTCTCATCTCCCCAACGTCCCCCTCCATTAATGTAATAGCATTTGTACGTCGAGTATTAATTAACTTTATCGGACAAGTCGAGTGGAAGATTTTTATTTTATTGCCCCGTGGTTAGTGAAGTGGACCGCCATTGTTACTTAAACAGGACATTTGTTAGCTCGTTACACGTAGCCAGTATACACTAGTGGTGTACCCTGTCCTTTGTAACTTTTATTTACTTCAATCAATGTGTTTTTGCCATTAAACAAAATAAAAAAAAACATTTACTATAGAGGAATTATTGCTATTTTAAACTTGAAGCCTGGGTTATTGGTAAACGAAATGATACTCATTTGATAAGTTGTTTGGACTTCCATACTTTCAGAAGTTAATAAAAATTAAATAATTTCAAAACGAATTTATATTTTTAATGAAAGGTGCAACATTACTAATTTATAATGAAAATACTATATAACATTTAATAACAGTACTTAAAACTAATGTTACATTATATACAAGATATCGGTTATATGCACATAGCGTCGTGGGCGGCGCGAGCCAGCCAATGTTCTAAGAGATAAAGATAGGGTCGACTCCACTTGAATGTCACAAATTATATTATGACTAGTGACTTACCCACGATTTGCTTGGGTGCGTTTAGGTTCATAGTATTCTTTTTGTTACTTTATAGTCTATCTTTGTGGTGAATTTCACCGAAATCTGCTCAGCCATTACAGCATGAAGTAGTAAAAACATTCACACATATGACGAATTTAATGTTATAAAGTAAAAAGTGAAGGCTTATCATCAGTTTTACTATCATATTTTTGAGAGGAATCCTTATTCTTTTTTAAAAATAAATGAAACACAAGTTACTCTTTATGGTATCAGTTATCAGCTAGTAAAAGTCCCCTTAAAATCTGCTCAGCCGTTTCGTGAAGCATCGAGAACAAATAGACAAAAATGTCAAACATTGTGTTTTTTTTATTAGTACTATATGCATTTAGTAAAAAATGTATGTTTATGTTACAAATAAACACATCATAGATGGCAAAAATCCTTAAAATATAAACATACTACAACATAATAAATCACATTATTTTCTACACAGAAGCAGTTTATTATTTTAAGGTTTCAAACCAAAAGTAAAAGCCTAATTTCTTTAATTTTAAATAAATTATACAGTATTTTCTTAACACAGGAGCAACCCTTAGAGGCGCCTCCCTCACAATAGCAAAAGAAAGCGGCCCCCTCCCCCCGCGCCCCCGACACACTCCACAACCATTGCTCATGTATGAATTCAGCACATTACGAGTCAAGTAGGATAAAAACAGGACGAGAAAGCTTTGAAAAATATCCGGGCATTGAGTGATATTTTCAAGTGCCTTTTATTTCTTAAGGTTAAAATAAAAGCTCGGTGTCCATCAAATGATAGGATCTGGGCGTCTTAAGACGATATTTCTTTTGGAATATAAAGTATAACTTCTGGTTTGGATTCGATGTTTGTTTTTTGAAACATAAATGAAAGTGAAATACCGAATGATTAATCGCGAAGTCTCAGAAAGTATAAGCTTGAAATTTGAAAGTCATAGAAATACGATTCCTGAAACCTACCAAAAGGACCAATAACTAGTAGAGCTTAAAGTTTACAATATAACGTTAGCTTTACATTTGATTATGACTATTAATTAGCAATAATATATTTTTGCATTATAATTTTGGATGGGACCTATTTATTATTTGGACACGAGGTACTCGTTCCTTTAGAATATTCTAGGTCACAGATGTTTTTTTTTTTAATTCAAATTATCAGGCTTATAAACCAAACTTTATTCAAGTTATGTGAAAACAGCCAAAAAATAATATAAAAAAATTAATAAAATACCTATGTTTACTTGTACACAGCATATTTACTAAGCTAATATTTCTCAGCCACTGACCCTTTAATAAAAATACATCTTTCAATACAGACTCCCAAATACATATTTTGGTTCAAAACAAAAATACTTAAGTAATTCCAGAACAGTTCATCTCGTAGGTGTTTTTCCCACTTTGTATAACATTCGCATGAGAATGAAGACATAAACCCGCTATAAAAGCTTATTACACCTTCGAATATAATTAAATTGAATACGTTACGAGGATTCACCCTCTCGTTTTTTTTTTTCAAATTGTATTTTGTTATCTTTTTTGATTAAAATTGTTTTATTTCAAATGTTTCCTTCAGAAAAATATGATTTATTGTTCTTAAAAAGTAAATTTAGAAAGAATTATAAGAAACAATTTTTTGTGCTACAAACTTTAAATTTGGTAGGAAGCACCTAGGGATGAACCCGAGCGAAGCTAGGATGAGTCGCTAGTAACAAATAAAAAAGAACGGCTAGCCTTAGTTAATTTGGACCACAATTATTAGATACATACATATATTATGTACCTATTACTCCTTGCTTTATTCGTTGCAGGAATGAAAACAGAAATTAGCTTTACGCTACGCTAAACGAACGTAGCGCTAATTAGCGCTACGTTCGTAAAGTCAAGTCTTCTTATAATATTTAAAGTGAAGTATTTTCGTAATCTTTGATAATCTCGTTATTTTGAAGGGGCATGAATATGGAGGCTGTTAATGAAAGAAAGAGGTGTTAATCTCGGAACTTCGAGTTTTAATTAATACAATCAAAATAAACACAGGGGCTGAACGGCTTATATAGCGCAGGCACGGATTGTGACACAAACTTTTTGTTTCGCATAACTATGATTTATACGTACTTACACAATACTCTATATAACTTATATAGAGGCAAAATTAAAAAACTATAACTTGTATTCCGCGTATGTTAAATCTGATAAAAATACATATGTACCGATTAGGATAAAAATCTTTATTCTGTTACCTTGATTTTTTTACAGTTTCCGTCGATAATTTCTTTTTAATATATACCGATATAATACGTATTAAAAAAAATTGAGTAAAATTTTTTATGCTAGTAATAATTTTTCAGTTGGAAATAACTATTATTAAATTATGTTCTCATAGTTTGGAAAACGATGAAAAAAATATTAAATAATAAGAAAAATTAACATTATTACAGTAATATAATGTTGTTAAAACAAACATATTTTTGTTAATTTTTAAATAAACAGTACAGCCCTGGCCATTCATCCCAGCAACTAGCGACCCTCGAGTCTTTCATTAACCGCAGAATTTTATTAAAAACCTCACCTATTCATCTGCCGCCGTAAACTCATTTTAATATTTACATTCTGTTTTCTTTCGGGAAATGTTCGTTTCTTTATTTTCCCTAAATTAATTCAATTTTATTTTAACTTTTGTGAATAGATCGAGGTATTTCAACGATACGTTTGGCTCAGATTGTTGTAACCATAGTTACTGTGATAACGAATGTAGGTTTGAGTCCCGTGTGATGAATCATTTGCATGATGAACACGACTGCTTGTTCTCATCATGGGTATCTGTATTTGTGTAGAGCATTAATTATCTTGTATCCATAACACAAGGCTTGCTACCTTCCCATGGAACTAGATGGTGTTGACTTTCTAACAACATACTTATTTATTAGTTTACTTATTTCTATAGATCTAGGTCAAACCTAGATTCGGACGATTTTGGCTTGGGCAAATATTCCGACTATCTTTATACATCTACATTTATATATTTAACTTCCATTTTACATATTGTGAAATATCATTTATTTATGCATTTATAATATGTTTAGTTTTACATTATATACAACTTAACGTCACGGCATTAAAGCAGCCCGCTATATAACACTTTTTTTAACTTCTTGGCAAAAAAATCATAGAGATAAAGAGTCTACCTACAAAGACTACCACAAAGTTTATAAGTGCAATAAACTATATATAAATAAATATTCTCGGAGTAAATCACTCTCAATTACACAAAACTTTCCTTCATAAAATTGCGTTGGGGAAAAAACTGCAAACTAAAAGTCGTCCATGAATACCAAATTGGACAGACAGACAGTTTCACTTCTGAAATATTGCCTGAAATTTACATGGAACATTTTAATATCCACCTGGCCTTTTTCTCACGCAATAAACCCAAGTTGAATTGGATGCCTCAAACCCGTTATCGTTTTAATGCTCTGCAAAAGCTTCTTTATGTTTATGATGAAATAAAAATTGCGTATGTGGTAATGTTTCACGACTTTACACGGGATATTAAATTCATATCTTTTTAAGGTGACTTTGAAATGACAATAGGCTTTTAATACCTTACTTAGCGTCTTTTTCCAACTCTCAGAAATACCTTGTTAGAGTGAACTTGAATATGAGACTAACTTATTGAATTACAGTATTTACACTGAAACCAGTGTTCTCTAACCCATATTCATAAGGAAGTATACTATAGGTAGCATGATATAGTATCAGTTTTCACAAGTTACTTAACTAATTAAAATACAACATGTAAAGAGCTTAATGCATGAAAAGGGCTAAATTCATGAAGAGAAAGCAATCTTTTGTTATTTTCACGATTCACAACGTTTTTGAAAATGTTTTAAGAGAAGTAACCGATATTTTGGCCAGTCTACAGCTTTAAGTAGTATTGCTGTATGATCACATGTAGGATCTATGATCTGCTATGTATTGCTGTCGAAAAGAGATATAAGGGCTATGATTTTAGATACACGTATAAAACGATATGTCCATATTTTTCATTATCAAACAAAGAAACAAATATATTTACGATATATATTAATATATAACTGTATAAAAATCAAGTTTTAGCCATGTTTCATTAATCAATAATAATTATTTTTAAGAACACTGTAATTGACATACTTATACAAAAGGTATACTTTACGAAACTTTCATAACTCAGCTTTTTTAAGCTTATGTGCTTGTACCGATTAAAGAGCTTTATAGAATGTTATAAAGATAAATATGTTCAACGTAATAAGTACAGGTTTTGTATAAAAAATAAATATCTGAAAAAAGTTATATTATAAATTTACCTAGTGTTAAAGTTGAAAACTTTTTCTTAATATTGTTTTTGAATACATGTATCATATAATACATACAATCTTAACGGTTTTATTTCTAGTATAATATATCAGACGAAAGTATACAGTATTTTTATCTACATAATTATTTCAAATTTAAAGCGAAGGATTTTATCATAATATATGAAAAAAGCAAAATGTACTGTAGCATTTTGTTTCATTGCGTGTCGCTTGGTACCGGTTGATTGAAATTGATTAAATATTTGTCAATTGTACAAAATAAAGAAGAGGATATATGCGTGCAAAACCATAGGCACAAACTAGGGTTATAATGAAATAGACTCTAAGGCAACGGCATTTCGACACAAGAATGTTATAGGCAGTAAAAAATAAAATAAAAGAGATATTTCTAGAACGTATAAAGCGTATATTCACATTTTCCAAATCTGTCGTGTGACTAAGAGCTCTCAGAGTAAGTTATGTGCATACATTGACTGGGTTTTCGACGCGACCCGACCATCTTTGACGCGACGGTAAGAGGTGAAAATGTTGACTAGCAAAATATATCATCTCCGAACCAACTTCAGACTGTAATTTATATTTGGAAACTATCAAAATTATGAAGTATCAAAAAAATTATTTTAGGGTCTACGAGTATTAGGAAATATCATCGTATTTTGCATCGGTTTTTATCAATATTATTTTTCAAAGTATATTTCATTCTTTATCCAGATATAATTTCGAAATTTTTAAATGAATTCAAAATTATCTTTTTGATGCAAAAATAACTGTTGAATTCAGATGTAAAGCTTTCCATAACAACAAAGAGCTTTAAGTCTATGAGAGCTTCCTGAAAACTTACAATACTAAAATTCTACTGAAATGTATCTGATTCCGTTTTCGGTAACTTGATGATATTATTGGACTAAATCTAGAAGAGCATGTAAAGTTTCCCCCTCCTACTGAGGGAGGCCCGTGCCCAGCAGTGGGACGTCAAAAAGGGCTGATGATGATGATGATGTAAAGTTTCATAAAGCGTGCTTCCTATGTTTGATCTCTCAACGGTCGTATCGAATAGAAGTCAAAAGAGTTTAGAGGGTACTTGTCTGGGCACACTTTTACTACACTATTTCATCATATCACAGCAGTCTATCTCAGCTGGATCACTAAACGTATCAAAAATTTGTCTAAGATTTTTTTATATACAATATCTCCATATTAAAAGCATTCATACACGAGGTTATTTTTATATCAACTATCTGGTATCCGTAACACAAGCCTCGTATCTTACTACGGAACAAGATGGCGCTGTTGAAATAATTTCCCAACATACTTATTTATTTTATTTATTATTAGGTAAGTAAAACGAAAACGGACACACAAAAAAACATTTTCACATGCATTGGTATCGTATTATCCTTTATGATTAATTCTCCAGACTCCCATTGTCATGTCAAAAGGTGCGGGAATCACAATGCGAGTCAATTTATGCACATACTCACATCGAGAGCACTCCGTCGCACGGCGTGTGTGAAAAATGTTATACAACTAGATATACCAATACTTTATATTTTAGGAGAAAAAAGTTATTTTCCTCTATTGGTTTTTTTTAAAGATTTTCTATCATAGTCATTTTTAACTGCTGAATTGTCACTAAAGTTACTTTTTAAAATTATATACCTAATAGCGTTTCGCTCTCGCTCCGCTCGGGCTCGTACCTAGTTATATTTTAATATTTCTCAGAAATTAGATATTCTCGCGCTGTAATATATTTGGCCTCTATATCGATAATAATGATATTGAATAAATTGCAGTTTTTCATAATGATTCCTTGATGTAATACTTAAGTTCTAAAATACTGATTTTTGACTACTTTAACCAAACTTAAAAATGTTTTTCATTGCAATAAAATAATGCCACTCATCATCATCAAATAAGCTACATAGTATAAATTACAAAATTTTAATATTGTATAGGGATTACACTGTAATGACGTAATCACGAGTGAATATTATGACACGATATTGTTTAGCTCCTTTACAAGAAAGTAATAATGAAAAGTGTGGACTTACATTTAATAAATTTAATAATATATTTTATTTAATAAAGACATCAATTCGCAAGCAAAGTCACTGACTGAAGCTAGTTCATATCAAAATAAACATCCGAGTAGCATTAATAATATTTTTACTTTACATTTTTCTTGTAAATCCGCAACATTATCGACACAACTAATGCCAGTATTTCGGTGAAAATTGAGGATCAAAGCACGCGTCGAGTAATGCATAGTGATTGACCGATGAAGGTTTTTTATTTAACACTTTATCTATCTTAAAACATGTTATATGTTTTTTATAATAATAGATTGATACTATGTCAGGGACTTTAGAGTTAGAATAGTAACAACTAACAATATCTATTAAGTACGAGTAAAACTAAAAAATATACTTGTTTAGTAAAATAACCTATTCGAAAAACTAACAGAATAGTGATAACTTTGCTTAGAAATTTTATATTTTTATAAATTTTATGAATCTTTAAGCTTGGTATAAAATTTTTTGAAGTGAAACTTCTATAGAATCGTTGTGATTTGAAACTCGATGAAACGAAAATGCGTCACGATAAAGAAAGAAATACATACATTTATAAGATTAAATCGACGAGAGAATGAGATAGAATACATTCCCATGTTGCCATGGCAACCGTTGTTATTGTCTGACAAGTACATAATATTATATTCTTTCCATACATGATATTCTATAAATATGTGATTGTATTATGCCTAATATGCCAAAGAAGTTTTACTTCAACCGCGCGTAAACGTTACACGCACCTATTTTTTTTTTATTGTAGTATTGTTCGAGTCTATCAATTTCTTTCGAAAATGCTTTCTTAACATAATATATGAAAATATATTTTCATCATTTACGCTTTAAAGAAAAGGACAGAACCTACCATTCGCATAACATTTTAAAAGTTAAAAAAATCTAAGTTATCGAATAATTGTTGCTGTAAGAATAACTGTAATCGTAAGAGTAACTAATTAATAATATCCCGCATTGCAATCTCTATTGGCCTCTGAATTTCAGGACTAATTGATTGAAGATTGGTAACGATCTTTATAAATGATATTTATTTTATAATTTGTATGTTGTATTTGTATATACTTTAAAAGCTCATACATCCTATAAGATTTTTCTCATTTCCCTTTATAATGGTATTCAACAAAATGCAATAAATTGTAGCTGAAATCATATCAGCAAGTTAAAAATTATAATGAATTGCTTATTTACAGAAGGGCTAATAAAGTATTTTTTGTATTAACTAATCGATCAAACGGTCACAGCCTGACACCTGCTTCCCAATTCTAAGTAGCTTAGAAAGGGTTGGTTAGAATATTAAGTGGTTTATAAAATCTTCGTTCTTAGTTATATTTACGGTACTTTTTCGAGCTTACCTGTTTATTACATCTTATATTATTTCATGATGAAATCAGCCAATAACCATCAATTGGAATCTGAATTGACACATGGTAGGGTGTCAGTTTAAAATACTTACTTTCCGAATCCATCTTCTATATAGATAAATAAAACACCAGAAGGTTTTACTAAATGCATGTATTACAATTTATATCATTTTTGTTTGTATGTCTGTCTGTACTCTGTTGGTAGAAGCATCTTAGGCTAGTAGAAAAAATTTGGAGTTCCATCCACTCAAAAATATAAAACGAACCTCGGGAGGGCCACAATCGAAGCGAGGGTGAGTTTGTAGTTGAGAATAAAGTCAAATCAAATAACCTCAAGCTGTAAAAAGTAAATCTACTATTGTAACACAATACTAAAATTCACTACGAGATATCCAAAACAGTTCCAATATTTTCTAAACGCAAATGAATTGGAACCTACGACCTATAATCACGATACCAATGAGTCATATCGACTCATCAATGTAAAGTATACAGAATCCAAGTTCAAAATCAATATTTGTGCAATCGTAATTAATCAAACAAGCAAGTAACCGCTAGAACAATCGGAAGAAATCTCGTCGCCTCGACGCAGAGCCGAGTTTTTGCGCTCCGTATTCATGGATATTACTTATGCATGCAGCAGCGAAAATATTACAAGATTTTAATGAAAGAAATATTAATTTTAAGGCAAGTTTTCTTTGCGGTCGGAGAGGGCGAAATTACGTTGGTCTGGCGTAAATACTGAGGCTTTAAATGTGCGGCTTTATATTTTACGTTTGAAACTTGTTATATTAGATGTATGGATGAAAATATTTTATTAGCCGTGAAAGTTCTAAAAGCCTAGCATTTTTTTTAAATCACACTTAATAGTAGAAAAATAAAGACCTAATGTATTTGTTTTAAACATGCCCTTTGACTTTAACATGCGTTAAAAAGGTTATTTCTAACATTGTAAAAAAAAATAATATGCACTTTTTACGGTAAATCCTGTGCGACGAGTCTAGAACCAAACGCTAGACCTCAAAGGGCTCAAATGTCAACGATATACACTTACTTGACATCGTCTGTAAATAAAAGCATTTTAGTAAGTTTGTCGACGAAATTTATCAGGGTTGTAATTCTGTTGAAAATTTAATTAATTGAAATTTAATACAATTGTCTTCAAGCGCCATTCAAGAACCCACTGATATTTTCGAAATCTAATAAAAAAATATCGCAGTGCTCTTAAACGGCTCGACCTATTTTAATGATGTTTTTTTCTTTTGTTATCATACCTACCTACCCAAGAACAATACCAAAGAATAGGCTATAAAGTATTGTTTACCATTCTACCCGAACCATCCATTTTTAATCGCAATTTTAGTAGTTTATACGTCAGAACAACGTTTGTCAAATTAAAATGCAGATGAAACCGGGCAAGTTGCTTGTCTTTACGTACTAAATATCAGCTTGCTAATAGATAAAGAGAAGCGACTGAATTCAAAAATGTATATTAATGTTAAGAGTCGTACAAACGCGAGTTAATCTAAAAGAAAATAATGTCGACGCACTTTATTCAAATCCGGCGTCGGGAACAGTTGAAGTGGAAAAAATATGAATATGATTTCCTCGTTTATGCCGAACTTTCCTCGCCAAATGAAGCATATTTCGAACCATAACACTCGCATTATTCAAAAAACTTTGTAAAGCTCGCTGTTGAAACGGATATATTCGATGTTGTTTTAATTTTGTACTTATATTTTGTAATGAATATTTTTGTTTTGTCATTTTATTATTTACTGGTGTTCGCTCGCGGTTCTACTTGCATGTGGTTGACAAAAAGTAGCCAATGTATGTATTTCGGATCGCACTCTTAGCGGGAACCTCACGGGAATTTTTAAAAAATCCTATGATTTATAATAATAAATATGGCAGTTTGATGGAAAATTTAATTACTAACAAAACAATTTTTTTGTACAAATATTGGCCTGAATGTAAATAACATTTTATCGAATAGAAAAAGGCAAAATCCATCGAAATTGTATGAATACTAAAATTATTTATTATTCTTACTTGTGTAATCAATGAAAAGTAGGTTTATATTTTACTTTATATCAATATTTTATAATTTAGTTAAACAAAATAGCGTAGCGTTGTCTAAGGGTTCCATGGGCGGCTTTATTCAAAACGTTTCTTAAGAACACTGGAAGGGAACTGAAGTACCTTAACTTTTATATACATTCCCTGGCAAATGAAGTGAGACTGTCTCACAGATGCTAACGAAAGTTATTTTTTATGCCCCCTGCGAAGCTCCGATTTGCATAAGGACCAGTTCAAACAAACGCGGAACCATCGGCCGGATAACGTTTAATTAAAATATTTTGTTTATCTGACAATTGTTGTTAAAATGTTCAAAAATGTTTATTTGTAATTAGAAAATATACTTCTGGAAAAAATAGTAAAAATACCTATACTAAAATTCTTTCAAAAATCTTAGAAAAATGCTCTTCAAACAGAAAACACTCACGATGCTCCAGGTATGTAAATTCATTGGGGGCGCCAGAGCTGTACTTGAACATAACAAATGCATCTTCAAAAGTAATAACCTAACATGATTATTTATGAGGAATAGATATAGAGAAATATCATTATATTCATGTATAAAACAACATTTGCTTTATAAGTGTTGTAAATGAGTTTCATTCTACACTATGGTATGGTCTTTATGACTTGCGTACCACAATAATTATATAACGTCAAGCAAAAAGTCAGGTTTTGTATGAAATCACGACTAATTAAATGTAACAGATACCTATATTATTTGTAATACTAAATTTAAGTATGTAGTTTTCTTAGAAAAAAATATTTACCTGAAATTACTGTAATTTATATACCGTATACAATTTAGTTACGTTATTGGATAAATAAACCTATAACTATTAAGTATAAATACTAAGTATGAACGGTTAACAGTACTTAAGTGATTCAATTTACTGATATTTATAAGGATGTACAGCAGTAAATGTAAAGAGGTTGTCTTTGCGGTCCGTGGAAAAAAGTCTTATCACAAAATATATTCAGTACTACGAAAAATAATAAAAAAATAAACGTATTTCCTCGTTTTAAGGTAATTATTCTACTACCCTCTTAATACATTTTGTAATGTACACTTTATATGCTATGTATAGAACTGAAGTACAACTCGATATTCGAAAACAAAGCATCTGATGCTGAAAATCCAACAAATTGATTGAAATCAGCGACAGAAGTAAAGAAATATAACGGTAGCCGAGGTGCTCCGCGCCGCTCGCGGACGCATTCATTACAATAATTTAGCCAGCCGCAGAAATACATCGCTTAGCTACTGTGCTTTTGACTTCGAAAAATGTCCAAATTAATTTGCTGTTGTTGCCTAATGGTATACGATTTGTTAATATATATTTTTTATCTGATGTTTCATTTAAATAATAGTATCAAAGAGATTTATTATTATATTTAGGAATTATGACAAAAAATATAGTACAAGCGGCACACTGTGGCTCCACTTTTTTTTGCTTTCTAATAAAAAATAAGTGTGTTTTAGGAGCAGGATATATGCAAAATATAAAAAAAAATAACCTTAACCTACCGAGCTGAAAATTTATTATTTAAATTCCACCGACTTTTAAAATAACATAACATCCTCAAAATTATTTTTATCCTTTATCACACGTTAATAAAACTATTTCAACAACATATAAGAATAAACAAAAGTCTCAGTCGCAAAAAATCAAATACCAACAGTCGGCTGTCGGACGAATAAAATTTTTTTATTCATCCGATTAGCGGACGACTAGACACTTCGAAAATGGATTTTTCAATTAGATTAAAAAAAATGGATATTTCAATTAGATAAAAAAAAAAACAATGTACAGATTTGACTCAGATTTTTTTATTATTTATATGTAGATAAGCAAAACCATTGGACCGATGTTGATGAAATTTGGTATGATGATAGCATTATCCGGATCGACATAATATAGGATATATTAACGGTTCAGTTTCTAATCTCTGTGAAATGTACACTAACCGATGAAATATACGTAGACACGAGCGGAGCAAGGTTGAATCGCTAGTATATAATATTAATGTATTGATATTGTTTGTGTGTATTTTTGTAATATGTTTTTCACATCTTCGATCATATACCTGTATAAAGTATATTCTCCAGGGGCCTATACAGGGGTGCTTAATTTATGAACAATATTTTCCTCAAACATCCATCATTCTTGCGCGATAAATAAGGGCCTGTAAGGACTGACCCTATGAACCAACCGTAAATTACTTATATCTACGTTTATAATAAAACTAGCTTTAGGTATAGCTAGTAATATTTTTTGTATTTTTGTAATTAGTAGCGACTTACGCAAATTATATCGGTTTAGCCCTTTCGAAAATTAGTTGGAACCAAACAAACAGACCGACCGACAAAGAGAAAAATATTTAAGAGTTATATTTCTTTCATAAGTAGGTACATATATATAACTACATGTACATTTGGTAATATGCTGTTGTTATGATAAAACCAATATAACCTTTAATTTTATGTATATGTACATTGTACATATGTACCGATACATTAATTAGGTATTTTTAGTCAAAAATTATTTAAACCATTTGCTTTATCTTTCAAAATCTGTTATTATCTCATAGATATAAAAGAAATACTTATTTAAAAAGTTTTCATTTAGAATATATCAATCATGAAAAATTTAAACTTGTTCCCTTTAACAAAACGTAAGGCAGTTATTTAAAACGGCTCAGTAGTGATATTACTATACCAAATAAAACAACAGAATTCAAGACGGTTCCAAATGTACTGGAAAACAAAATTAATATAGAATTTAATTCAATTCAATACAAACATCGTCTAGCCAATGCTCTTAGAGGAATAGAATCAAGTGAATCAGACAATTCAATTTGGCTGGTTTTATCTTAATCAGAGCGAAGTAAAAATGGTTGAAGTGGAGACAAATAAGACGTCCCTTAATTCCCCCTCGCATACATTACACGTTATTTGTTTTTGCTACATTAACATTTTTATGACTAAACTGAAATCACTTGCTCGATGGCACCGCATTTGTCTTAGATGAATGCCATTTGCATTATAATCGACTTAAAAAGTAAAGACGTCAACGATATAATAAAACTAATACCAAAAACTATAACTTCTCTAAAGCTGTTTGGAAAATAGATGTCAAGTTCTAGTCAAATTATTAAAAAAATATATTAATTTGTACTGTGTGTACTGAGAAAAGAACCCCGTATAAGTCTTTAGAAAATTAACAAGTGTTCCTGGAGATGCTTCTAAAGCCGTAAACATTGTGTATCCTACTAAAGTAGGAAATCAAAAAACATGTAGGTAACAAAGTTTTCAAAATACTTTCCACAAAAATTATTTTACTTGCTCTACTCTAAATATCATACGATGTAAAGAAAAAAATATTGTATTATAACATTTCGAATTTCTTAAGTTAAATAAAAAAGGACAATGAAATATAAATTAAGCCTTAATTCTTATGACCGTAGAACTACTCACAACACCGGAGCGCCCGTGATTTTACGCCTCCGCTAACCGCAGGCGAAATACATTACAATTTCATAACATATTAAACGTAATTTACAAAATACGAGCACAAAAGCCTCATTTAAGGCTTTAAACTTTAAAATGTCCACGAAATGAAGTTCCAAAAGCGTTTAAGTCCCAAAAATCACGTTATCAAGTTAGGACCAGCTTTGCGATCTTCGCATACATTAAGCAAGGTGTGAGTAAAACAAAATCATTATTCAAATCTCCTGAATAATGTTTTGGGGAATCGGGCCCAGAGTTTCCAGTCGTTTTTGAATTTTAATATGGACTCTAACAAGTTTTCTGTCAAAGGAAATCGGTGCGACTAGGTTTTGTTACGCTTACGAGCTGAGCGGACATTTCACCTTAAGATATAGATTGTAGGCATTATATGCCCATAATATACTCGTTATAGACCAAAACTGCCAGCAAAATGTAAGAGGCAGTTTCATGAATAGTCTTATCTAATATTAGCAATCACTTAAATTCGTGAATATATTTTAACCAGGATTATTTTTGTAACTGATTTTTAAAAGTACAAGCTGTTCCTTGTTATAATTCCTAATGAAATTATAACATTCTTACAAAAAAATTATAAAAATATGTAAGAATTATTATCAATTAATAAAGTGACAGAAAATAATAAGTAGTTAGACTAAATGTCCGTTTTACTCTATTACACGAGAGTTTCGATCAAAGGCGCGTGATCAAAGGACGTCGAGTGGCCGGCGATAATTAGCACCTTACAACCTACAGACGACGAAAAAGTAGGAAACTACCTGAAATTATTAGTAGTTCATCTCTTGAAACATTTCCACTACTTTTGTTTCAGGTAAAATATGAAAATGTCGTGTTATTGAAATTATACATTTATTTGAACATATCTGAAACAGAAAGGCATACATCAGAAACGGTTTTATAAAATTAATATAACTTAGCAGTGTTTAAAAAATATTGGGTTTATTTACACCATCCAACAGTTTTATACGTATCTCGCTCTTGAATTATTCTCGCTTGAATTATACAGTATAATAAGTTTTTTCTTCGAATAGATAAAGAGCTCTCTTGCAATGTTTAGATTAATCGTAATAGTCTACTGTATTTTTGAAATATAGAATATTGAATACGTTACATTAGTGTTACCAGTAAAGAAAATACCAAGTTTGCTTTTCAGTCAATAATTATTTTTGGACCATTATTTTTCCCCCACCGCGGAAACGCGATGAGGACCAAACAGTAATATAGAAACACAAAAAAATACATATCCTGTCATCGGTGGCAGCTTAAATAGGCGATTCAGCGACCACCCGTCGCTCCGCATCGCGATCACCGGTCACTCGGTCATTACTGCCCTCCTCTATGAAATATTTATGACGACTCCCATAATAACGGCGACGATATCATTATACTTTGTGATAGGGGTGTCGGGCGGGGCGGAATTTTTGATGTTCTTACAGTTGCAAAGTCGTTTCAGGACTTCGTATCCACTTTAAAATCCAAGATGCATGTAAATGACGACGAAATCTACGTCACCAACCTCAATATTTGATCGTCGATTCAAATTTGAAGCCACCATCGATGAAATACAACGGCCTGTGCGCAGACGCGGCGGGACGTCCATATTAACTTGTTAATTAGGCCCATAATACTTGCAGATGAGCTACAGAGTTGTGAAGTTGAATATATAAAAAGCCCTTTTTCAGCGATCGCATGCATTGTCCCGGCAGTGCCTAGCGGGAGGCGAGCCTATACCCACCAGAAGTTTGCCTGTTCATAAATAAACGCGAACGGTATTCAACAGCCCTTGGTGCTGTATGCATAACGAATTTGAAGGAGGCAAACTTGGAGGCTCTGCTCGGATGGAGTATAAAATTCAGTAACAACATGGTAGAGCTTTTCATTCGACGGTTCGCTGTCGTTGAAGACATAGCTCTCGCTAATTAATTAGTAATTAGTATATAAGTGTATCGTTACAAGGTCAAGTTTGTTTTGTGTTGTGATGAGTGATCGACTTCGAACCTGCGACCTTTTGGGAAGTGATTGTGTATTTGGTGATTGTTTTGTGCAATGAGGCAGTCACGAGATGGAGTTGGCGGCGGCCATCTTGGGAATTTGACGTGTGAGTACTTCCGCCGCTAGGTGGCGCTCGAGAAGTCGAATACGATATTGGAACACCGTTTGAATATTTTTGCATGTTATTCATACAAAGTATTTTTTTCATTTGATAAACCAAGCTTTTATTGAAATATTGAATGATGCAAACAAAATTTGTTGTATAATTTGAACAAAATTTTTGACTGAAATTTTTATTTTCTTCTGTAAGAATGTTGATTTTGGACAAAATATAATTATGTAGTGACTTGTATAACAAAGAAAATATTAAATCTAATTACATAAGGTATAAACTGAAACACCTATAGGTTGTATGAACTCGTCTTTTCTTTTCTACTTTGTTCAAAATTATTTCTTTCAGTTTCTAACGCGTATACGAATACGATTTAAACGAAAATTACAGTATATAAAGTGACCATGATGTAAATCTGTATAACAATGCAAAATTATAAACTTCGTCCTAACTAAATAGTAAACATGCATTATATCGGCATATTTATGAAAATTTCCATTTCGAAATACGTTGTCGGTTCGTGGATGGCTCTCACGTTGACACGTCATTTTCTGCGCCGCTGCCGTCCGAATTTGCTTACGTCAAGTGTCAAAAACATCAAAAAATCTCTATAGTACTTAATGTAACGTGCTTAAGGTTGAAATTCGTTTATCTTTTGATACGAACATCGGAAGTTTTATAACGGCTTTCAATCCCATACAGCTAGGTGTTAAGAGTGATATTGAACCACGACTTGTTTTGCGTTCAAGTGATGTGAAATGCTATGTCAAACATAATGCAGTTTTAACCGACCTCAAAAAGAGAGTGTTGTAATTTATTCCGCTGATTATTCAGATTTTTATAGTAATAGATAAATTTCTTTAATATTTTATATCTTATCTTACATTGTTATGTTTATGTTCATGTTATCTTTTCCCAAAACAATGGAGCAACGATTAACGTGATCTCGCGTAAATAGTAAATAAATACCATAAGTCAGAATGTCTAGATTTTTATTTAAGTGGATTACACTTTTTATTTCTAGATTTTTTAATTCAATTTATTCTATATTATTATAAGACTTCTTACATTCTACTTACTCTTAATATACTTTACTTTTTGTTTGTCATCTTGAATAGACTCAAATTACAGGTATTTATAATTTTTCCTAAATACCTTCAGACGACTCATGTCGATGTTAAAAAATCACATTCTACATTCTAAATTAGTACTCTTTTTAGTAACTTTATATTATTGCAAAAAGTATTTCCTTGCCTTAAATCGCAAGTCCTCTAACTCCATCTCAGTTATTTTTTAAAGACTACCAAAATAATGTCAACAATATTAATTATAAGTAAATTCGGAACAATGAATATTCCATTTTTACTAACGGTAACGTTAGTAAAAATGGAAGTATATTTTTTAACCATCTTAAAGTTTATTTTTTTCTGAATTTGTGATATTATTGAAATAATCTCTAATTTAAAAGCAGAGCTATCCAATGAAGGTCCATTTTGGCATTTTTAATAACGTAAGATACTTTTTTCCTTTCAAATAGTAGAAACTAATGCTAACTGTTATTTTTCCTTATAGCAAAGTACAGTCATAATCGTTAGCTTTATCAGCTCTGTTGATGAAAAAAATATTTCACTTCAAGCAACTGTTACCGCAATGCGGGTCATTTGACTTCATATTCTACACTTGTTAAAGCTTCCGAAAATTTTCTGTATATAATTTTACAATATAAATATCATTAAGAATATGTAAGCCCTTTCTTAGACACAACTTAGGCTAATTTAATTCTAAGAAACCTAGTTAGAGGGTATGTGGTAATTAACTAATTACACTCGAACTGCTGGTCTCCATCCTTATGTCGTGGACATTCAACCCGTTGGGACGAAGCGTTTCGCTGCATCATTTATTATACGTGCGGCTAAGGATTTGAACAACCTGCCTGCGTCAGTGTTTCCGTCCGAATACAATATGGGTGTCTTCAAGGCTAGAGTGAATAGGTGGCTACTGAATTAGTGCAACTTACCATCTACGACTGCGTTACCACTTACTACCAGGTGGAACGTAGTCAAGCACTAATTCAGAATAGTAAAAAAACTACCCTTTTCCTTCAACTAATACTAGAGGGATCAAGCCATGATCCACCACGGTGGCCAAGTGGGAGTTGGCGGACTTGGCATGTGTTTTGAAAACTTACTTATTTTTCTCAGACATACTAGTTTCTTAAGATGTTTTCCTTCGCCGTATATTTATAAAATAAACATATCTCAGATAATTACGTAACAAATTATAGGAAACTTATAATAGCTTAGAAATGATATATAGCCATGTAAGTAGTAGGGTAGACTGGGTACGGTTGAAACATTTTAGCGTTTATCGTCCATTGCATCGGTATTAGTAATGCGAGACATGATGGAAATATATTAAATAAAAGAGCATATATCCCTCTACTAATGGGCAATGTTATTTGAGATCACTGTAATGTACTTTATTTATAAAATCAAATTTTAAAAAAAACGTAATTTGTTTCAACCGTCCCCTTGCCAGGGTCGGTTGAAACAGTGCCTGGGGTCAATTGAAACACATGCAAACAATACAAAATATAATAAATAAACATCTTTTATTCATCGTCTAATAACATTTTACGACTCGTAATGTAACAGTTGAACATCACAAATATTGTTTTATTAATAGTCAAGTCTTTCACGACACTTATAGGTACTTATAGGTTTATATTAAATAAAACTTTAATTATATAACCTAATCAGATGTTGGTGACGTTTTTTTTGTAATAATTGTGCACTACTTGCTCTAATATTTCTAAAAAATCAACAGCATTAATTATTATATACTAGATTTTAGCACTTCAGCTAGGAAAACACAATTTCATAACATCCCTTTAAGTTAGGTCAAAATATATATCTGCACAATATAAATATTCCATTTCCATTTTTTTTTTTGCCGCTCTTCTTAACGAAGATCCGGCTTATACATCTTCATAGGTTTGTTTGTACGTTGATAAGTCGGCCTGACTTCTTTTTAGTCTTCCTTCGGCGTACCCTTGGCATCTAAAAATCAAGAAAATTAAATAAATAAACTGTTTCAACCGTACCCACAAAAAATGTTTCAACTGTCCCCAACCACCCTTCTAGGTATAAAACGGTTCACAGAAAGATTGATAATACATTTAAATAAAAAGTAATCACACAGCCATACTCTTCAAACTTCAACTAAAACGATACAAAACTCTCAATACTCTAACTTTAATAAAACCACAATAATTACAAAAATGTACGAACAAGAAATACTTACTTTTCCGTCAAAAAACACAATGGGGCCTCCTGTACAGAACCACAGCGCGCGAAAAGCAACGCAACATAAACATTCGTGTTTCGACTTGTCGTCCGCTTAGTTCTACCTTTGTACCCCTCACCTCATAACGAATGGTTTCGAGGTATTAGCTTTGTTTCAACCGTCCACCGTTTCAACCGTATCCAGTCTACCCTACACTTTAAAGTTTATAATAAAATAAATAATCGAATTATCCACATATCTATTGGAATTACTAATAATATATCACTATGCCATACGGAATGCTTGCCCTTATATAGGCAATTCCATCGTCCGATACTTTGTAGTATAACCTTATAAGGTAATATCAGTGTACACAGATAATATCTGTTTGTCTGATCATTAATAACTTATAAATTGTGTGATGGATTGCGTACATTTGAGTTTCTTTAATAATTCTCGTTATAACTATGAGAGTAGCATGGCGGGCAAATACTCTGCGTTTTCCTTATTAGGAAAATTATGAACACGATCGTTTATTATAATAATTAAATTATTGCATTAATAACGGAGGGTACAGTTACACATGCTCATAACTAGCACGAAAGCATGACACTATTGAGCAATAGCTACTTAGTAGCATGTGTGTCGAAACATTGCTAATAATGAGCATGCTTATTTCGAGCATGCTCAAATTTCGACGGTCGTGCGATTTTTGGGCATGCTACTGTCAAAGTCTATTGGAAAATTCACTTGGTTTTACATTTTTCACTTGCACACTGGCAGAGAACTTGCTAGAATGTCGAATACCAAAGAACCAGCCCGTGCTTAAATAGCATGTGTGTTCAATTTATTGCGTCAGCGTTTTTAATTTATAATGTGTCAGTCAATTACATTTATAATATATGTCAGTTTGAAGAGCATGCTTGTTTTAAGCATGCTAATAAGCATGACATTTTATGAGCATGTGTAACTTTACCTAATACTACAAAATAGTACAATAATGTATTTAGCCCTCTTTTGAGTTTTGACGTCCCACTGCGGGGCACTGGCCTTCTTCAATAGCAGAGGGATCAAACCATAGTTTTCCACATTAATCAAATACACTAGATTTTCACAGGTTTTCCTAAAACTTGGAGAATCTACCTCTCATACCTTGTTTCCTCACGAAGTTTTCCTTCACCGTAAGTGGTAAACATAGTGTTAAGGATGGTGAGTGAAATGAAATAGGTTTTACCAGCGAGTGCGTTATTACTGCGCTACAGCTGTCTGGACTGTTATATCTCAATGGACTATCCCTTATCAGTTTAGCGGATAACATACAAACGTACAGACATAAAAGAAACTATTTTTATAATAGTTTATTGGACTTAAGTACTGTTAAGATTCATATCCTTTCAATTTACCTAAAATCGAGAATAACAAATACAAACAGCTATCAACTTCCTGATATTTGAAGACACAATGCACAGTAGTTTGAGGTGATCTATGATAGTGGGTAATGCCGCGGGCGTCGCGTCCGCGGCGGCGCACGCCTTCGCTATCCCACGATATTATGTGCACAGGATGATTCTAATCTACTCATTTTTATTTACTTTATAACTTAGATATTATTTATATTTACTTACACTATACTTAATAACTTTTATTATTAAATTGTTTACTACTTTTGGTTTAACTGATGGAGAAATAAATGATTTTTCAGAACACTATAAGCTGGTCATCTTGTACTTAGTATTATTTGTTTCTGTTGCAACGAAAACTAAAAGTATATCGTTTTTTAAAAGTTTTGGATGATTTATTTTAGGCCAGTGACTTACCCTCACTTCCATCGAGTACATAGTTAGTGTCTTACAGCTTACGTGTTACACCGGGACTTAATCTACAAAATCCTCCGTTCCGTTGGACGTTTGCTTTTATAATAGGTATGTTTTTAATAGATTAAATGAAATAAATGTCATTACAAGTTTGAAAGAAATTACTTTACCAAGAAGGTTTAGGATGACCCTTTTATTTTACGCTTATTAATACTTGCATGTATAACATAAAAATAGTTCCGTATCAAAGTTGTAAGAGTTGGTGTTTTGGTTTCAACCTACTTCAAAAAAGATATTAATTCGACTCAGTTTCTCAAGCGAGCGTGTCCCCACTGACCTATCACTACCTTTTCACATATGTACCTATGATAAAACTGTAGGTCTCTCGTAGCTTTCAATATGTACAAAAAATATTTCATAATTTGACGGTACTTTCTTTTTGATTAGTACGTTTTTATGTAGTAACAGATCGATAGATTCACATATATTAATTTATTACAGTTACTTACAAGCTATAAAAAGCTCATGGGAACCATCCAGGTGGTTTTAAAAGTAGGTATGAAAACACACTGTAGGCATTGTTTGCAAAACGTGTAGCCACAGCAGTTTGTTCGACGCGATTATCGCGTAAGATCGCATCACGAAGCCGACGCTTCGATCGTTCAATAAATTATTACCTGAATATTGCATACAGTAGTAATTACACTTTAGATGCTTGAGTACCAAATCGTTTAACGCTACAACTTTTGATATTTCTAGCCAATTCAATAACTATAGTATTGTATATTTTACATTATTTTAATACGGACTATTGGCATGGGCGTAGCGAGGTACGGGCAGGGGGGGGCAGCTGCCCCCCCCTAGACGATGGCTCACAAACCATAAAGTAATATCACGTAGGTAACAAAAACAAAGTTGATTCTATTACAGGCAAATAAGAATTTTATAAGATTGTGGTATGAATGGTTGAATCTAGATTTGGTTTTATACGCGCAAAACGTAACAATTTACGTCGTTTTAAAACATGGCTGAGATGAACGATGACTCTCAACGTCGACTACTTTTTTTCAATATATAATATAGTATTGCGTGATTGCCATACAGGGTCTAAGTTGTGCGAAGGTTGCTCGTGCTTTGGCGATTCTCGAAGTGATGCATAGTGACTGCATAGTCCAGTCTTCTAAGGAGTTGGTTTTGCCCCATTCAATGCCACGGCGCTTGTTCTTCGTGGTATTATGCAGATTACCATCCAGAACGACTAGAAAGAGAATTACTGAAAGAAGACAGCCCTGTCTCACGCCTGTCCTCTATGTCCTCCGAAATGAGCCTTTTATGAGTCACTTTACAATAATAATTCTTGTGATATTAATATAGTGTACATTATTCTTCTAGTCAAGCCCTTTCATTTGATACCCATATTGAGGGAGTTGTGAAAAAATACGTAATTTGCCATTTTGTGGCGGCGGCCATCTTGGACCAATTTTTATCAAACATAGCTAAAAACACTTTCGACTAATTCACCTTTCAAATGAAAAAAACAAAATCAAAATCGGTTTATCCGTTCGGGAGGTACGATGCCACAGACAGACACAAACACAGACATGTCGTACTTATAACAACCTGTCATTTTTGCGTCGGCGGTTAGTGAAAAACAAAATATCCATCAGTGAATTGCCCACACACTAGCGACTTGCCCAGATTTTGCTCGGTTATATTTCCTACAAAATTAGATTTAGAGAAGGATGAAGACCACACCAGAGAACATGGCGTGGGAGTTCTCATATCGGATGTGGAGAAAAGATGCCTTCTGGGCTGGAAACCGATCTCAGACCAAATCATAACAGCGCATCGGCAGGAAGAAGATTTACCAGGCGATTGGAACAAAGGCCTTCTTATCACTGTACCAAAAAAAGGGGAACTCAGTCAATGCTGTAACTGGAGGCTTATTTTTCGGGCTTTGATTTCGGTCACGTCCAAAGACCAAAGTGTCCTAAAAAGTCATTTTGGATAGGCTTTCGAAGGCCGTCGCCCCTCTCATACGCAGTGAGTAAGCAGGATTTCAGGGTTTCAGCCCAATCGATCGTGTACAAATCAGATCAACACTCTCCGTATCATACTAGAACAGGCAACAGAATGGCAAAGGGAGATAGGATCTCACTTTTTTGATTTCGAAAAGGTCTGTGATACATACGTTGAGGTGGGCCAGCATCTGGCTTCGATTGCAAAATTGACTTCCCAGAGGTTAAAAGAGAATGAGGAATTTTAACTAAGAAATGAAAACTAGAATAGATTGATGAGAAAAGTGGAGTATGACTGGTACATAGAATCTAACGAATAAATTTTTATTTAGCTTTTCGTACATTATTATTATTTTGTGTCAGGGGTTTTTTATTTTTTTTATTTGATTTTATCTTACATATTACTAGCGGGGCTCCCGGTTCCACTCGCGCTAAAAGTACAAAAAAAATATTTTTGTCCACAAACAGCTATTGTGTTTTCCTTTGAAGACATATACTTACTATTACAAACTTTTCAGTAGGCCTTGTAAGACCTACAATATTCTAAATTAATACATAATTTTAAGTTATAGTTAAAGTTAGCCATATTTTGTTGCCCTTATCCTTAGGAGAGGAGATAGATATTTGATATTTTAAACATTTCTGTCGGGCTATTTAATTTTCTACAGTATAGTTTTGATATATCTCTCAAGATTTAGCCAGCACTTGGTTTCTTAAAACGACTCAATAAAACTAATTATTTTGTTTTCCAGTGGAAAAGTAATATTTTTCTGCTATAAAAAGTACCTATCTTAAGTCACGACCCCAATAACAAGTAAACACGTCACAAAATTTGTTTAAAATCCGTGCAGTACTGTTTGAGTTAAACGATAACATTCAAACAGACAGACATACCGGCAATTAGACATAAATTTTTAATACTGCTGTTTCTAGGTCTATACAAAATATATAAAATAAATAAATAAAAAATCAAAAAACTACAGTCCAATGAACCAAAAGCAGACGGGTTTTTTGATTTTTTACTTTTTATACTTTTTAGTTATGAGTACCTAGCTAGTTTCAAATAAAAAGTCGAAAAATGTTAAGAGAAAATTAAAAATGATTTTTATTAAATACCTATTCAACAACGATACCCCACTTTACACTTGAGTTTGTTGACTTTCACTTTTTCAGTTTCACAATATGGCGTCCAGTAGTCGCCATATTGAATTTTCACCAACGTCATGTCTTTAGTGACACTCGCCGGACTAAGAGGAATCGATTGACGTGTGAATCATAAAAATCGGCCTAGACGTTTGGTCTGTATAATGCTTGAAAGGAACATAGAAACATACATATACATAGACTGATAAACATGTTAGCACTTCTTTGCGTCGCGCAGTCGGGTGAAAATAAGTTACAGTCATTGTTTTAAAAAAATATTTTATGTAAAGATTCTCTTCTGAGATACTGTTTTATTATAAGCATTTACCTTAGATTATATTCTTGGTTTGTCTAGCCTGCCCCCCCCTAAACAAAATCCTGGCTACGCCCTTGACTATTGGCTGTACAGTCTGTGTCATTATTACACAAGTAAGTAAAAGTTTAAGACTATACTAGCATTTCCCGCAGCTCCACTCGCGTTTTAAAGAAACTAAATTCTTATATTTCACATACCGTGTGATGTTTTACAGCCAGTTTTTAACCGTTAATTGAGATTTCTCAGAAATCAGATATTTTCCAGCAGTAAAAAGTGTTCTTATTCTGACCCGGGTAACCAGCTATCTTACAAATTTTTTCTTGTGGTGCGGTCACAGATAAACAGACGGACAAAAAATCTAAAAACTATAGATTGGGCCTCTGTATCGATAACAATTACTATTCCAATAAGAATTTTCAAAAAATATTCAATGTAAAAATTCGACTACGTTATAATTTTATTGTACGTGTAGATAAATGTGGTTATATAAGTAATGATTAATTTAAATCGGAATTGTAAAGAATCCAAAGAAACAAAGCGGTCATATTTTATATACCTCTTATTTTTCATTAGTTAAAAAGTTAACATGACAGGCAAATTACTTCATCATAGTTAACATAATATGCTAAATGTTGCACATACTATATACCGTTTCATTGAACTACATATTATATAGTCTAGTGATTCAACCTCGTTCCGCTCGGATTTGTTCCCTAGATACATTTTAACAGTTTTTTACCCAAATTTCATCAAGACCGGTTTATCACGATGAGGTTTCAGACGGACAGACAAAAATTGAAAAAACTATGGTTTCGGCCTCTATCAATAATAATGACTGTTTCAATATGATTTTCCAAAAAATATTTCATATTATACAGATTCAACTCACTTACAATGTTACTATAATGTACTATAGATAAGAAATAACTTAAAACAACAGTGCATAGCCGACTACAATAAGATAAAGGTCCACATAAATCTCTGGAGTACGCCAACGTTTTGTACTTTTTAACTGTAACCGCGTTTTTATTCAAAGTAGCCACTTAGTAAATAAAATATGTCCGTATCTAAAACAATAAACCCTCCCGTTTCCCCCGTTTCATGATTTCCTCCTTTTTGTGCTTTTTTAACAGATGCGAGGGCTAGGACAAATGAAGTACACTGCGGGACATGTTCAACTTTCAAGTGTACACTGAAATAAAAAAGCAATCTGATAAACGAACAGTTGTACTATAACTAAGTAAAAAATCTTATTTTGAATACAAGCTTTTCTGAAAGTTCAGATTAATACAGACAACAATGTATTATTTTTCATTTTCGTGAAAAAAATGTTGCTAGTTGGTATTTCTTACAAATTGTAGTACTTTTGGAATGGAACGATATAAACTATATTTTTGTTTGGGCGCAGACACTGTTATCCAGTGATCAGAGCCTTGTATACGACTTTTTTATACTAAGAATCATAAGTTCATTGCTCCAATTATTTTCCAATTAGTTCCAAGGTATAATATTTATGCATAGTGTGTAGTTACTACTTATATATAATAGAAAATATATAACTAATAAATTAGGATTATTTAATTAGAACTGAACATTAAGAAGAAAGAACTTTACTTCTATATTGCAATATGTCATAGAAACTGAATTTGTTTGAATTGTTTGAAAATGAATTTGTAAATAAAGCTAACATACAAATTTTAAACGAAATATTAAAGTATGTTATTTAAAAATAATATCATAACTTCTACTGCACAATATCAATACAATAATATAATAATATCATAACTTCTTCTACGTGTATTAACAGCCTTAGGCTGTTAGTTAATATGATCAGCTCGAGAACAAGCAAGTTCTATAATTGCTGTTTAAAATCAAATTATATAACTTGCTCGGATTCCATAGTTACTTCCTTAACGACTATATCCAATTATGAAGAACGATCTTTTTACCTCCCTTGATCTTTACTATTTATTTATTTTATATCTCGCGTTGCTTATTGTATTTTCTTACAAAGCTGACATAAGTAATTCTAGCTTTTTATTATAATAAATGTTTATTATAATATTTTTTATTATAATAGTGTTCTAACGCTTCGATATTGTTTTATTTTTTGTTGCAATTCCAGCGGCTCCGCCCGCACCTGATGGTTGAATATTTAGGGTGATAAGATTTTTTTTTTAATGCCAAATCATAAAAAAGTGAAAAATAAAAATTTGGACTAAAAATAAAAAAAAATATATGAAGATTAAAATTTTCATAAAAATTGGTTAAGCCTTTACGAAGGAGTTCGATAACAAACACTGTGACACGAGATTTTTATATATAAGATGTATGAGGTATTTTAAACAATTCTATACAATGAATAAAAGCATGCCATAAGTTTTTAAAACATTATTTAATGTTTAGAATTAAAAACAATCTTGCACGTTTTTCTTGCAAGGGAGTGTACCCCATTTCGTGGGTAATGTTACCGAAAAATGTTTAGTTTTTAAAGAATTAGCATTTGTTTGGTCTTTGTTTTCTATGGAGCCCTCTTGTTAGACCACTGTTTGCAATAGAATTTTCTAAAAAAAGTTCTAAGTGGTGTTTTTGTTTTTGAACTTCTCTTATTACACTAGCATTAACCTGCGGCTATACGTCTTGCTAGAATAGCCAATATAGAGTGTATCAATAATAGAAAGTTGCAGGTCTCAGCTATTGAGATCTAGAGATAGTATTATGCTTACAAAAACAATTTTACTTCTTTATACCTAATCGCATATAATAGAAATAGCATGAGATATGTTTATAATGTTACAGGTAATATAATAATAAGTAGTGATGTAGTAAAACTGATGATGACGATGACCTAACTGATTTCGGTCGCGACCAATTAAAACTAGCCAAATGGGCAAATACAACGCCAATAAGTGATAATAGTGCATAATTAATGTATGCAAAGACACGGTGTACTGTCAAATTTCAAAGATGTTTCAAAAGGACTATATTTTGACACGACCGGAGGTAGTTTACGTTCTCTTCGAGGTTTTACCGAGGCTTTTGAGAAAAAAAATACTCTGAACCTCCTCAGAAACAAGAAAATCAGAAAAAGAAGAAATAGAGAAAATTATGGAGTTTTATTAATTTTTAATAATTTTATATTATTACTATAACTCAAAAATGAATGTTCATATTTTTTATGAATAATGATAAAAGTAACACATCACATGTGGGTAGATATATATTATTCACTAAATAAATTGTAACATCATCATATTGACATCTAAGAATGAAATTATTTTTAATCCTTAGTTTTGAAGTGTACTGATCCTTTGTACTTATTTAAAAGTCGACTTATTATTAGGTATTAAAAGTCTAATTACTTAATACGCTTATTAATGTTTTGTATCGTATTAATACACTTGCTGTTTTGTTTAAAACGATTTTATAAACGTTTCACTTGAACTATAATCAAGTTGGTTATAGCTTCTTATGCTTCTAACAATACGAAGCTGTGATACATAGTCGTAATAAAACTTAGCGTAATCTAGAATCCCGTTTCAATCTAGTTCAAGTCATCGCAAAAACTATCCATCTACCTACACTTATATAACAAGTAGCAATTTATTTTATCAAATACGCCAACTAAAAGTTACTCGGAACACGCCCATTGGGTGAGACACGCCCCGCGCCACGCCCACTGGTTTTCCTTTTATTTCACTTATATAATATATTTGGGGGTAGCAGGGGTGGGGGTGGGGGGTTTTGGCAAGTGTTATTAAATTTATCGAGCTGCCCAGCCAAGATGGCGTCCAGAAGATTGCCTTTTACATCTTAATAATAATTTAAGTTAATGTTGACGGTAAAATTGTACTAATGTTTCAGTTTTTACTTCAGATTTATTTTAAATTTATCTACACCTTACATACGTTTAGGAATCTGTTA
Organism: Boloria euphrosyne; assembly: GCA_951802675.2. Classification (NCBI taxonomy): domain Eukaryota; kingdom Metazoa; phylum Arthropoda; class Insecta; order Lepidoptera; family Nymphalidae; genus Boloria; species Boloria euphrosyne. The sequence goes on from OX637876.1 coordinate 706,253, forward strand.
TACTTAGAAGTTTAATGCAAGAAACAGTATTTTTTGTACAAAATGTATGACAAAGAAAAAATGTATTTAGAACCTATTTGGTATACAAGGTAAATGTAGTGAAAGTATAAACACAACAGTGGATGTACCTTATTTAACGAGTATAAGCTTTAGGTATAGTGTGAACATTAAACATTGTTAACTTCAATAGATAACGGAGTTTTCGTAAGCTATGATTATTTTTTCTTTTAATTAAAAGGTCGATTAAACCCAAGTAATTAAGCTATGATTTTTAAATACTAATGTCAATTCGATGATCAAATTACCGGATATAACATTAATGTTTCTTATACCATACTAGCGACTCACCCTCGCTACGTTCGGGTTCATCTCTAGATACCCCCTTAAGCATAATTTTTATACAAACTGAATGTCTTACTTATTTATATATAATCAAAAGCCTAAAATATAAGTTTCAAGCATCTAGCTTTATAAATGACAATTTCCATACAAATTTTCATCCCCTCTTTCAACCTTTTACATCCCTTTTTTCGACTTAAAAAGTAGCTTATGCCCTTTCACAGGCTCTAGACTATCTGTGTACCAAATTTCATAAAAATCGGTCCAGTAGTTTTTGAGTTTATTCTTTACATACAAAAATACAAATCTTTCCTCTTTTTAATATTATAGTATAGAAGTATAGATTTATTTCTTATAACATACTCGTATAACATATTATTACACGAAATACAAAAATCACAACAAATTGTCAAATTGATAAGACTTTCTTAGTATTACGCGAATATTCGACATTATAAATGAAACTATTTTTTTCGGATTTTGTCGCGGATTTATTTTTATTTTTAGTTCTCGACGTTTTGAATGCTTTACAGCAATCATGGTCACGGGACTTTTCTACGGTTACTTTCCTAGATATTTTCATTTAGAATATTAAATTTTTAAACACAATTTTTAAACACGACCATTGATACTTCAAGACAATTGTAAAATTACTTAATATATTTTTATTTTTATGTAAATGAGGGTAGATTTAAAAATCTCGATCATTCGATGAGTATGGGCATTTTAAGTAAAGATGTAAGTGAAAATTTATACATACCATGAGTATAGTTGTAAAAATTATAAACCACTTTAGATTTTTAATCGAAAAATAAAAAAATATGTGAGAATACTGTAAAAATAAAATAAGTTAGACTACAAGCTACTAATTATCTAGTAATAGTATCCTAGTTAATATGATCACTATTTTAAAGCAATTACTTTTTGCTACGTAGTGGGACAGGATCTTATTTTTTATTTACATTTTCATAACGTTGACCGAAGAAAAGTGATTATACTATACTACATGATACGTACTTACGTAATAATCATGATGATTCTACGTTATTTTAGATAATTGCAATTCTAGCAAACCGAAAAATTCCTATTCTGGAAAAAAGTAATTTTACAGCATAAAAAATTACGTAAATAAAATTGTGGTATTAAATCCTATTTAAGGAAAAGAGGAAGTAAAACCCATTTAAAACTTAAATTATTTTTCTATATTAATATTTGCTATATTTTATATTTATTATTATTCAGTTACATCCTTTTTCTTTCGACCAGTCTTATCGTAGGTATAAAAGGTGACACGCGCATACGCAATTTGCACTCGGGCGATGACGCGGGACGTGAGTATATTTTGATATGCATATTATCTTATTTTTCTGATCTAACCGCCATTTTGTTTTTGTTTTTTATACCACGTGCTGGCCATTTACATTGAAAGTGTGTTTTTTTAAATAAGTGTAACTTTTTATTTATTTAGTGTAACTTAGTCTCTATGATTTAGTTTTAATAGTGTCATTTTTACAAGTTAATAATTAAAGTAATTAAATTTAATTTGTTCTCTTTATATAGTGGCTGAGTGCCATTTGGGTGCTGGCTCTAATTTTTGATGTCGCTTAAAATGTATAAGAATAAGTATTATTTATAACCTATAATATTATCCATTATTTAACCACGTGTTCTCCGTAAAACTTAAATTGACTAGTTTTCTCCTTCGTTTTGCATAGATGTGTGTACATATATCAAAACAAATAACCTATATTACTATAAAATAGTGTTGCTTTCTTTTAATTTAAAACTTTTGAAGACTTCTAAGAGTTTAAGAGATAGCACGTGTAAATTCAAAGCACGTGTATACACATTGTTTTTCTTGTATATAATAAAGTGGCATAAAATTTAATTAACCTCTGGTTTTTACAGTGAGCCAGGGTGCCCGCGGACAACGTGGCCTGCTGGATGGAGTAAGTACCTCCTATTTTTTTATTTTGGAATGTCCTTCGCGTACCTTTTTCATATTTTAATACATACCATCATTCAAAAATAACCAGTGATTATCAAAATTCATCCATTTCCGTTCAGCCCATCACCATAATCCGCTGGCTTCCGGATTAGGTACTTGACAATTCCAAGTGGTTGCTCGTGCAACATCGTGGTCTGCTAACCTACCTGTTTATAGTCTGGCGACTGCTATGCTGCATAACCGCAAAATAATATCTGTTCAGCCGTGATTGAGTGACAAAAATATAAGGTACTTACGTACTAATAATGACACACTTTTATTTTGCTTTTATTTTTAATGTGCTTATATCGTAAAAAACTATTTTCTTTGGGTTTTCATATAATAGGTTCATAAGGTTAATTTTATGACTCTTTCTTTCTAGGTTGGTTAGGTTAGGTTAGATATATGACCAAAATATCGCACGAGCCGAGCGAGCGCAGCGAGCGTGCCGCGGCAGCGGCCGGCGAGTGCCATAGACATGTCATATTGAATCTATGTTGAATTCAATATCAATCCATTTTCCACCACATAATTCAATTGACTAGTACTTAACTACTTTGTTTTTAAATAAATTTTTTGATTTCAAAAGTGTTTTTATGGTAGTTTTCATCATATGGTCATATATCTAACCTAACCAACCTAGAAAAAAAGATTCTTAAAATTAACCTTATGAACCTATTATTAAATTTTGACTATGGCACTCGCCGGCCGCTGCCGCGGCACGCTCGCTGCGCTCGCTCGGCTCGTGCGATATTGTGGTCATATATCTAACCTAACCTAACCAACCTAGAAAGAAACATTCTTAAAATTAACTTTATGAACCTATTATTAATTTTCGATTTAAGATTTTACGATATAAGCACATTCACACAAATCTATAGAAAAAATAAAAGTGTGTCATCATTAGTACGTAAGTACCAAATATAAACTTACTTATAATACTAGTGACTACATATTATAAAGTCCTTCGCCGCGTCTGTCTGTGTGTTCGCAATAAACTCGAACTACTGCACCGATTTTCATTTCATTCTTCACCAATTTATAGAGTAGTTAAAGATTTAGCATATAACTAGCGGAACCCGCAGCTTCGCTTACGCTAGTAAGATATAAGTATCAGATATGTCTGTACTAATTGAAGTAATTCCCACAGGCATACCAGAGCATGACCCAGTCAGCAGGCCGCAGCCCGGCGGCCGCACGCGTCGCGCGACGCCGCCCGGCCGCACTGGCCGCGCGCCTGCCGCCGCTCCTCGCGAGCCGCGACCAGTCACGCGCTTTTAGGATAGGGTACGTACTTACTAGACGCTACTACTGTATTCTTACATAATAATAGAAAAGAAAGTAAAGTATTGAGGAAACCTAAAGTTCTGACTAAGACATAGTCATATGAGCACTGCAAGATATGTACCTATTATGTATAGTGCACAAGGATTCCCACAAATACAAGTACATTCTCTATTCCTGTCAATCTCACTCTCCCATCGTTTGACACGATCGAACTGGTTTAGATGCAGCCACTATCCCCACAACTCCGTCACTTTTAGTACCAATCTGTTAATGAAATTATCCGTAAAAACAAAATTTAAACTTGATCCAACTCGAGACTCGAACCTACGACGTCTGATTGTGAAGCCGTAGCGTATACTAGGCACAAAGATAGTTACTTGCAAAGAACAAAGCTTAATAAATATTAAGTTAAATTTTCCTTTGAACTTGACCATCTAGCATAGACTAGACAGCTCGTTGTTTAGAATTAAAACTCTTTTCACGCACATTCATAGAATAAATGTTTTTTTTTTCAGTATTAGCTTTAGTGACGAAAACTGCTATGACGTTATGACGTGCTGGCCATAGTTGAGGTCTAAAGTGCTGAGCTCGGCGCTTTCTTTTCTTTTAGTTGTAAGTATTTTCATTATTTCACCTACAACTGCTAAAAGGACTGATGTCAGATTAAATAATGACGTTATATCGACAAATTTTTCCTTTGTCTTCTTAATCTTGCATGATATTGGCGAAGTAATCTGTGCTCAACTGATACCCTTAAAGTTAAAACCATTAAAAAAACACAAGAAAATTTCCTTAAATTTATCCTATTTCTGGTACCATAGTAAGTTACAAGACTTGTGTTACGGATATCAGATAGTTAATACACTATATATATATAATAAATATTATTTAGGTACATATTAATTAATATAAACATCCATGCATGGAATAAAACATTCGTTCTCATCACAAATGAATGCCCCCAGCAAGACTCGAACCCACGACCGCTGGCACGACAAGTAGTGTAACTAGAACTTGAGCCAAACGTGCGGTTAACTTTAAACTTTTTTTATTATTTTTGATTTATTCCAGGTGACTTTATAAACAAACGATATCGCTAATATTAAAATAGATTTACTAAGGTATTTAATTAAAAACATGTTGATACTTATTATGAATTCCTGTTTGTTTCAGGTAATATAAGAAAATGGAGTATGTATGTAGCTTATTGTGAATATTGACGCAAATCTTAAACTCGTTTACTTATGCTGTGTAACCATACAACCGTTATACAACTTTTCCGTTACTTTTATAAGTGTATTTTTAGGGAATAATTCGTTAGTACTTTGCGATAATAAGTTAAGATTCATTATGATGAGCATGTTTTTTGTTTTTGTTTAGTTCTTTCCTACAGTCACAAGTCCAGGTGAAGCGAGCGAAACCTTTAGTTAGTAAGTTCCATATATTGTTTCTGTTACAAGTACAACTTGGTTAGAGCGTGCCTTTCGTAGTTTAGTGCTTACGTATGCCTCAAGTCTGTTATTTTTCATACGTTTAAGGTTTTAGTTTTAGTTTTTAATTTTATTACATGTTTTCTTACTTATGACGCTGTTTTATTCTTACATCTTCCTCTTTTTCATAATTATGTATTGTACTCATCCTTTTTAAAGTCCCACGGCTGGGGGTTGATTTTTTAATTCGAGGAGGACTAGGTCATAGTCCATCACGCGGACCATGCGGGTTTGCGGAATTCATAGGTTTCTCTAAAACTTGCTGGCTTTCTTCAAGCAAGTTTCCTCACATATAAAAAAAACTGTACAACATGTGATGATCATGTTGGACATCATTCGCACATTAGATTAATACATATATATAGGTGTGTATGTTTTAACAAAGTACCTACATAGGTTTTTAAAATGTTATAATATACTTGTATATTGTATAAGTACACCATTTTACCTTTTACCCTCGGCTAGAATATATTTAGAAAAGTAAAATAAAGCGGCGAACACTAATATTGTCGTTCAAATCCGCTCGCTGGTGCTTTGATCCCGGTATAGACTATTGATCGGTGCACACTAGGTGGTTTTTCTTGCTTTATTAAATCTAAAATAACTTTACAGTAACACTTCATTTTTTAATAACTGTATAAATTACAAAATGCATAAATAACATAAGTACATACAATAAAACATTTGAAAATTATTAACATCATCATATCTATGCTTGAAAAATCGGATACAAATGAATTTTGTATTTTTAATTATCAAATACTTATCATATTATTGTATTGTCACAGATTCAGTCTGAGAGATATTAACAGCTTACTAAATGATAAATTCTTAAATATCAAGGTTTATTATATTGTTAATGCAGACAAGCCTTAAATTAATAATATCCGCTCAAGTATGGACATGTAATCCATTTTTACTAATACTATAAATGCGAAAGTAACTGTTTGTCTCACTTTCACACCAAAACTACTGAACAGATTTAAATGAAATTTGGTACACACTACACAGATAGAGCCTGAGAAAGGACATGCGAAAAAAGCGCTGTAAGTGGTTCAAATAAGGGTTGAAATTTTGTATGGAAATTACGTCATTTTTAAAGCAGAAGCTTGAAACTTATTTTTAGGCTGTTGATTATATATAGATAAGTAAGAGATTCAAAGTTTGTAAAAATTTTATACTAAAGGGGGTACCTAGGGACCCCCGAGCGAAGCGAGGGTGAGTCGCTAATATTTAATTATAACATTAAAATATTTTTTAAGGCTAATAAAACTCGTGTAGTGTGGTGTAACCTTGTTTTAGTAACTTCTAAACACCCTCGCTGTCCCTCGCAGATATTTAAATTAGGATCATCTGTTACTTTGCGCTTTTTGCCGCCATCTTGTGCCCGTCCCAGAACACTCCCGTTGATATTAGTTGGGTGCGTTTGAATAACCTCGAGACCGGCGGATAGTGACGCTTCAAAGTGATAAATACTGTTTTAAGAGTGGAATAATGTAAACGACCCACCCTTTACTACTTAGTTTTATTTTATTACAAGACTTGCTGACCCAATAGACGTTGTCCTGTCATAAATCTACAATGTTCATGACAAAATTTCTTTAGATTCAAAGTTCACATTTAGTAAAGCAATTAAAATATATCATGAAAATTAAAATTCTCTGTGAAATTTACCTATAATTTTATCCTAATGACAGTTCATAAATAAATCGCAATTCAGATTTTAAATAAATATTATAAATTGAGCGTCCTAATGAAAGGCATTTTTACATAGAAGAACGACTATTCATTAATTAAAGTAATTACATACTTTCAACACATTAATTACAAAAAAATAACAAAATAGGTTGACTTGACTATTTTAATGGCTTCAGTTGTGCCAGTAAGGCACGATTGATTCCGCCAATGTCGCGTAGGGACAAAATAGGTTACTATAGGTATAGCACAGAAGTCGACATACAAAACTACCACAGTAACTACTGAGAAAATCTGTCATAACATTATAAAAACATTTAATACAAAGTTTCATTTTTCTAACAGAATCCATCAACTCTAAATATCACAAAACAAACACGTTTAAAATAAACATTAACATAGAAATAACTCGACAGGTACAAATGTTCGGGCGGTATAAATTGAAATGAGATGAATTAAAAAATAAATCAAAAGAGGATTTTCCCGACACGTCGCCGGCGACGGCGAAATTGGAAAAAGTGAACACTTTCACACTGTTTCCATTGCACCGAGCGATATTATCTACGACTCGTAAGTACGTCTTGTGGATATATACAAGCAACTCATCCTTGCTTTACTTGGTTTCGTCCTTCAGTACGTTTTAACTTCAGTACGATTATGTATTACTCTAGAAATGACTAATATTCCATACAAACTTTCATCCCCCTTTCATCGCCAAGGGACATGTAAAAATATTTGTTTTTCCTTTATAATAGTAGTATCATATTAAAATGTAATCCACATACAAGTTATAAACAAAAATATATGGTACTGTAAAAAGCAACAAAAATTATTTTTTTTATGTGAATTTAATGCAAGTCTTTTACATACTGATGTTTGTAAAGCAAAGCAAAAGTAAAATGCATAAAAACTTGAACTTAACTTGAACTCAAATTGTTCAAACAATCATTTTGTAAAATCTTTTTTATAAAACTCTAGAATCTAGATGGTATTTTACTTTATTTTGCGTAATGTTTATTTCTACCGACAACAAAGCTTATATTCATTTGTTTTCAATTTAAATTTTTTAACATTTTTGAAGGTGTCATGACAAAACTTTATGACGTGTCACAATGTACTCGCGTCGCTGCAAGATAATAAGAGTGTTTCGTTCATATTAAGGCGTACAGACTGTAATACAAACCTAATTTACATATACATGATGATATTGAAAGAACTGTAGGCGAGCTGTCTACTTTATTGCTTTGACAATATATTATGTTTAAATTACATTTATAATTTTGTCCTTTTTTCACACGAGTGTTATTTCATCATCCTCGCTAAAAGATTGATTATTCGAATCGCGTGTACGACTTTTTTTAACCGACTCCGAAAAGGAGCAGGTTATTAATTAGGTTGATTTTATGTTTGTTAATTAAGAACTCTGACTATTATTTACAGATTTATTTATTTTTTATTTGAAAGAGTAAACCTACTTTTATTTTGGACCATTTAAAATTAAAAAAAATCAACCTCAAGTTTAAAAAATGGGGGATGATGGACCTGTATTTTTATGTTTGATTACTTTTTGCAGTATCTTTGACTTTTTACAGTATTCCGCCTTCCAATAATTTTTTTGGAAAAAAAAAGTAATTCACCCCTAATTGAAGAAAACAGGTGATTTAATTTCACCAATCTCGCACTTTCTTGATTTGCTACAACTATGTCAGTAAAATTGTAAAAAAAACTAAAAATAATAACCGACTTAAAAAAACACTTAACGGTAAAACGTAGTACTGATTTTCATTTACTTACTATAGGTACTTAATCATAAAATTCATCTATACATATCATAAAACTTTAACTCAGTTGGATCTGTACATTAAAAATTATAGAAAAATCTCATTGAAATCGTAATAATTGTCGATATAGACGACGAGTCTATAGATTTTAGAATTTCTGTCTGTCTGTCTACATCATCACAAGAAAAGCACTGAACATATTTTGATAAAATTTTGTATAATCGTAGCTGGTTATTCGGGGTCAACAGATTTGGTTAGAAACTTTTTATTGCGAGAAAACATCTCTTCTCTGGTAAATGTAAACCTACTAACAATTAAAATGCCCGTAGTGACGTACTTGAGCGGAGCGAGGGTGAATCGCAGGTAAGCTTATGTTACTTTAAGTCATCTTCGGATACATCTACTAGCACGGGCGTAGCCAGGTTTTAATTTTGGGGGGGGTTCAAGAAAATAAAACTACTAAAATTGCATGAAAAAAATGAAATATATTGTCGCTTAATATAGTGTGAACTCGTCATAATAGCACGCTTGTACCATGCCTAAGAACGGCGAATGTCAATTTTTAACGTATGTCAATTACATGACAGGAACAGTTTATTACAATTTCTAATGTGTTAGAGAGAGAGACAAAACACTTTCGGGAAAGGATTCGAAATTACTAGAAACATTTTGAATTTTCGATAATAGAATGTTCTTAAATTTACCAGGAGGTACGTGCAACTGTGCGCTTAAGACGCCATACTAGTTTTAAGGAAGCCGTCGCTCATGCTCTAGAGGTTGAAGCTGTGCGTCATGACTCTAGACCTTGGAAGGTGCGGGAAGTAAGTACAGAAGGAGCATCGGCCCGAGAACGTAGGTTTAGCTCAAGTTGCTACGAGTGCGGCGGTCGGGGCCATCTTCGAAGTAACTGCCCTTCAAGGAAGAACGGTCGACGACAGTCAGATATTGGTATATCAACTTATAATCAAGCCAGAAGAAAACTGATCTCTGCCAGAGCTAGGACTTGGGCACTGATCGGGGAATCTATAACCCCAGCGATAAAAGTAAAACATCACTAGATGGAAACACCTTGGTTATACATGGGGCTATAAATGGAGTAGCATGTAAACTCACGCTGGATACCGGAGCATCACGAACTGTCATTAATAACCGAAGATTGAGACACATTGCAGACAATAATTTGCATGATAGAAACACACATTCCTCTTACGACAGCCACCGGCCAGCGCATACCTGTTTGGGGAAAGGAAAATCGCTATCAAAATTGGGGACTACATCTATTGGCATAACGCAATAGTTGCAGATATCGTGGATGATTGCATTATTGGATTGGACTTTCTTCAAAATAACCAGTGTACGATTGACATGAAACATGGAGTTTTACGATGCAGAAATAGAGAAGTGCCGATAAGTGACGGAATTCATGGAAAAGTTCGTTGCTTGAAAGACACCGCTCTTCCACCAAGATCGCAGACTCTAGTACCTGTCTCTTTACCTCAAAACAAGTCAGGCCGTCCATGGTCATGTTCTATTATAGAGAAGTCGGAAGATGAGAGCTCATGGATCCCGACAAGAGTTGTTGTAGGTAAAACTTCGACATCTATGGTTCCAGTTCTGAATACCAGTAATTCTACTCAAACCATTTGAAGAGGCGAAGATGTGGGGAGTTGTGAAGAGATAGCCTGGTTAAGTAGATGTCAACCGAAAGAGAAGGAACAAGGATAAAGAGCAAGCAATGAAACTTTTGAAAGATTGTAAAGAAGATCTCACGAGTTCACAGAAGATAAAAGCTGAAAATTTACTGTACTGATATTCAGATTTGTTCTCTAAACATGACGGCGATATAGGAAGAAATGGATTAGTTAAGCATAAAATTAATACTGGGAACGTAGCGCCTATTCGACAACGACCTAGACGAATACCTTGGGCTAAGGAAAAGGAAGTTGACGACATGATCCAAGACATGAGAAAGAATAACATCATTGAACACTGGAGTGTTAGTCCTTGGTGTTCGCCAGTAGTACTAGTAAGGAAGAAGGATGGATCTACAAGGTTTTGCATCGATTACCGCAGGCTCAACGATGTTACTAAAAAGGATTGTTATCCCCTGCCCCGAATCGACGACACCCTAGACACTCTCAGCGGTATGAAATGGTTTTCAACTCTCGACTTGAAGAGTGGCTACTGGCAAGTGGACATGGACCCCGTGGATAAGGAGAAAACTGCGTTTTCAACTGGAAAAGGGTTGTGGCAGTTTAATGTTATGCCGTTCGGGTTATGCAATGCACCAGCCACATTCTTAATTTTTCGGGGGGGGTTTAAACCCCCTAAACCCTCCCCCTGGCTACGCCCGTGTCTACTAGGGTAGGTACTGTTCAGTGTTCATCCATACGGCCAGTAGCTTCAGCGAAAATGGGATGAACATAATTCATACACATTACATACGTATTCGTAACTACTTATAATAATACTCTAATTGTTGTACTAAAACTCCTCTTTTCTTTTACAATGTAACTTGAAGATCAATTTATTCGCATAATAATACCTACACATTATAAAAAGTGCTTTATGTGTGCCTCATTAATTGAAGCAGTCTTTGTTACTCTTTCATAATGTAATTTGCTTGTAGTTAATGAGTAAAGTATCACCGTATAGGAGACCCGCAGCCCAGCGTAGAAAATCCTGCGATTTTATTTGTAGGACGAGTAAAAGGCATATTTTTAACCGACTCCAAAACAATAAGTTTTATGGTATTATCTCTAAAAAGTTCGGATAGGAGAGGGACTATTTGATCCAAAGCATCTGTATTGTAGGACATCTGGTCTTATATTGAACTAGCGACTCACCCTCGTTTGCTCGGGTCCGTCCCTAGGTTTAACGTCAGCGAAGCCACGGGTTCCGCTAGTTAAACTAAATAAATTTTCTAAAATGTAATCGCCTCCTTTTTTGAAGTCGGTTAAAAAGTAGCCTAAGTTACTCCTTCATCATTAGCTATCTGCCAGTGAAAGTCCCGTCAAAATCGGTCCAGCCGTTTCAGAGATTAGCCGGAACAAACAGACAGACAGAAAAGAAAATGGTTTTTTGTTGTTAGAATCGTATAAGTTACTTTAAAATGCATTTAGTGAAAAGCTGTTAACTTGAAATTAAAAACAGGCACTTCAATTTTATTTATATTTATATACTAGCGAGTAGCGATATCCGACATTCCCGCAGTAAAGTGTCCTATATGTTGACCCGAATAACCTCCAACCAAAACTCATACCAAATTTTTCAAAATCTGTCCAGAGGTTTTCTTGTAATGCGTTCCCGGACAGACAGACAAAATTTCTCAAAACCTTGACTATTCCATAATGATTCCCAAAAAAAAAGATAAAAGAAAAGATTCGACTCGGTAAAAATTTAATACATTTGTTTTGTTTCATCGGTATACATTTGTATAGATTATCCCAAAAATAAATTGCGAAATAGCCTGTTCATTTCTAATTATTAAATAATCACTTTTTTGATGTTTCGTATCAATCTATAATCAGCTCATTAGGTAGTACTATAAACTATTGGGGTCGCTAGCATTCTAGAAAAAAGTACGTTATAATTTACTGGTACAACATAATTTTCTCTATTTGGAACTAGTTGTCACTCTACGTATATGTACAAAGACCATTTGTGGAATGATACCTGTTAAAATTGACTCAGTCATAACGAAGGTTTACAGAATTAGTATAGGGCAGTGGTAGCGGGTAGGCCAGCGGCAACGTGCTCTTCGGTGACCGAGCGAAGCGGGTTCAAATACCAGGTCTCATACCTCTGATATTTTTATGCGCGAATCGTTTCTAACATGATAACCAGTTGTTTGACGGTGAAGGAAAAATAGGTAGAGGTATCCTACACGTTTGAAAGAACATCAAGATCACGAAAGACATAGGTACCGTTCCCAACCCGCATCGGGGCTAACCGGGGCTTGATCCCCCTCTCACTGAAGGACACCCGTGCCCAAAGTGGAACGTTAAAAAGGGCTGAATCCATATATCTACATACATATGTATGTATGTATATTAGTTAATGACTTTATCTTTGCGTATTATTGTTATGGCTTCTATGTTTCCACACTACCATTCGAGGCGGCGCGGGGGCAGGATCATTATGGACAGACAAAACTGAAAATTAAATGAAAAAAAAAACAACGAGTGCTGTATAAATCTACTTAATTACAGTATGAACGATATTGTATATAAAAAAAACACATTTTGAAGCGATGAGATTTTTAAATGTAGTAAAAGTAAATGAAGGCTAACTTTATATAATAGACAATAGCTTAGCTTAATAATTTATATTTTTTCATACAATATTAAAGATAATAATAATAATTGTTTCAACTAAAAAAACAAATATCTAGGAGTCCATTCTCGATAAACTTTAATAAAAGCTCTCCAAAAGAAAGCAAACAGAACAAGTATTTTACCGAGAATTCTCCTCTGGAAATACAAATGAAATGGAAACACTAAGAGCCACTTGACATGGTCTCCAAGCGCCGCCCCCCGCCAGGCCCCGCCCACCGGCCGCCACGCCCAGCTTTTTATAGAACTTTTAAAGCTCAAATATAGTTACAGATTCACAAAGTATCTCCTCCGAGTCTCGTAGTTTATGAAAGAATTTTTATATTTTCAACTCCATCTTAGAAGTTTTTAATGGGAATTGCTAAGAAACTTTCGGATGAAATGATACGGACAATTGCAGCTTGTTTATTTGGTAGCAGCTCTGAAAAACTAACAACTTGTATTTAAGACATTGGTAGTGAGTTCGGTTTCGGCTCAACCAAATTTTTTACATTGCAATAAATATTCTAGCAATTGGAATACATCTTTACGTACTTATTAAATATGTTCCAAGTATAGCTTTAAACTTTAACATTTAAGAATAAAATAATCTAGAAGAAGAAGAAGATTTCCATAATCCTACTTAAGCCGATAACCATAAACTCAAGCACTTTAAAAATACGTAACTAACAGAATATACAACATTTATGTGAAGAGGCTTTTTACTTACAAAAAATACATAATATGAACCTGTTTTTATTACAAGTCAACATTAGCGAGAATTTATAGTAAGTATTAATATAAACTGTACCTACATTATTTTAGACTGTACCTAGCTACTTTTAAATGTGTAATAGAGATGGATACCATATTTTTGCAATGCAATTATTAACTTTACTTGCAGTTAACTAAGCTTAACTTGAACAAACAAATCTAGAAATTACGTTTTAAAGTTGCATAATTTTTTTGATTATTAGCGAAATGATATGATCATCAAAGGAAGCAAAACATGAATGGTAATTTTTTTTGGCAACTTAAGTGTTCTTCGTTTTCAGATTGTTGTTTATGAAAAAGGCCATTCTGCTTGTTATAGTTACTCGTAATATAAAATTCGAACTGCTACCATTTTCCCCCGTTTTTCCTGCGAAAAAAAAGAATGTGAAAAGTATTTTATACATATCATAATATATTTCTATTTACAAACCCTCATCCGATAGTTACAAAGGCCCAAAGAAGCAAAAACCAATATTCACCTTAAATTGATCCCAAATCGTTCCACTATGGAATTACAGCATCCCTGAAGAACAACGTTTCATCTCAGTGAGATATCAAAAAATACATCCGGCCGGCCTTTCCACGCTTTATTAAGAATAAATTTAGGACCCTACAAGGGTTTGCAAGTTGTAAGAAAGAAGCGATTTATTTTTTTGGACTTGCGATTTATATTATTTAAAATTACCCGCTAAATGATTAAGGCAAATGCGACCAGCATGCAAACACATTTTAGTAATTATATGTTAGAGAAGCTGAATGATGAGAAGAACTGTCCATTTCAGATTTTTACATTCTTTACATTACTCATCATTGCTCAACACTTTGTGATCAAATTACCTTATTTTTTATCTGAATACGATCACTATGTTTGTTCATACATTGATTTAAATCCGCTAAATAGTTTGTTTGAGAAATATGAACTAATTAAAACACAGACATGCAGTCAACGGAAAAAGACTGTTTATTTTTTCTACTCGCATATCGCTGAATAAACATGTCAAAGAAATAAAAAATAAGTATATAATATACAGACTCAACCTGATTTGTACTCGATTGCATTGCATTCAATACGATTTATTAATTATTATAAGTATATTATAGGATAACTTGCAATAGCTCTGTGAAAATATTGATTATTTTTTTCATTTTTGTGTTTTAACATATTTGCAGACTCAAGATCTATACAATACTATTGCTTATATAAAAATTAACTGGTCCATATTTAATTAATAATCATAAAAGTAATATTAGATATATATAAAGTTTCTAAAGTAATAATAAGTAAAACAATATAAAATCGCTACCGCTTATGTCTTAGATGGCGATAGTGCTTGGCGCCTATCTTCAGTCTAATGCATTTATGCAAGAGGCGCGATCGATCGCCGTAATTCCGCCAAATATTGCTACTGTTTATTTTTATACTCTCTTTGTGCTCGAACGAACTAGTTTTAAATGAAATGTTATTTTTAGCTACCGTTCTTTAAAATGAATTATTTTTATGAAAGAACCGAAAAGTATAATAAATGTTTTATATAGGAAAGTTTATGACTGTGAATTTGTCACTTTATGATGTTAAAGTTCATAAAACTGACAGAAGTTTAATGATTTAATTGTATTTTATTATTATTAAAATTAATTTAAATAATTTTAATATTATATTAACACAGCTTTATTAATCTTTTATATATTTGTTTCCTCAGAGCGCAATGAAATGTATGTGAATAATCTGTAACAATTACCTACCTGCAACATTAGAGGTATCGGGCTCAAATTCCACACCAGTTATCCATAATCAACATAATATAATAGGTAATTGGCTGCTTCGGTCGTGTAGTGGCTAAAATGTACGGCTGCACAACCGTATGTGCTCGGTTCGAGTCCCGGATCGGACCAAGTTAGTTATTGAGTATTTTTGATTAGTAAACCTCAGTAACAGCCCGAAGCTTACGACGTTTCACCTCCGCGCCTCGAAGAGCACATAAAGCCGGTCGTGCGACCGGCTTAGACTTAGATCTCGAGACGCAAAACAGTATTCCAGATATTCTATCAATGTACTCACCCAATCTATCCATTAGGTCCGTACAAATAACAAACATTTTAATTACATTAAGACATTAACACACAGCACCATCTGGTTCCATGACATGCTACGAGGCTTATGTTACGAATACCAGATAATTGCTACAGTACGTACATAACTCGTATAAACTTTAAATACATATTATAAATATCTACGACTGGTGAAAAAGCATTCGTGCTCTTCACACAAATTAATGCCCCCATCGGCACTCGAACTCGCAAGCACTGACAAACAAAGTAAGATCACTACAATATTACCAAAACGTGTTCTCAACACAAATATAGAAACTTTCATATAAATATTAATAGTAGAACTGCTGTTTGTATTTATTTAGCGGGCAGCAAGGCACAGTAAAATGTAATAACAAAATTTAAATACCTGAGCCTTAAAACTAAGACCACAATATACCACCGCTAAGAACTTTCGTCTCAGCACTTAAACAGACAAAAAATAAATAAAAGCAGCAAAAAAAGGGAGGTAAAGTTAAACAAGCGCTCTTAACAAGAACGAAAATCGGATTTGCGAACGCATTTGAATAAGACGGCATTTGAAACGTTGGAATTTTATTTTTGCGTCTTTATACGGAACTTTGTAACGAGGAAAAGTTCTTTGAAGATTCCAACTTGAAAATACAATAAGACAAAAAACAAAAAAACGGTCTACGGTAGATACGTACATTGTACATTTCTTAGGATACCATTAGGTAACCAAATTACCAGAGGCTCCGTCCACTTAAAATATTACTACTCAGCGCGGGAGCGACAGCTTTACATGCTCCATATAAATGAAAAACAATGTGAAAATTTCTGAGTACTAAAACTTAATAACAAGTTTTAACAAGTTTTTTCTAACAAGTTATCGAAAAAACATGTGAAGCCCGCCAACACACACTAGGCCACCCACGGTGACCTGATTCCCCTCGTACTGAGGGAGGCCCGTGCCCAGCAGTGGGACGTTAAAAAGGGATGAATACAAAACCTAATAAGAACTTAGGCTTCAAACTTAAGCACGAAATTAATTTCTAGGGTTATAGCACCTAATCAAAACACTATTGTCAAGAATAAAATAAAAAATAAATAAAATAAATATGTTGGGACATTATTACAACAGCGCCATCTAGTTCCGCAGTAAGCTACGTAACGTGCTTGTGTTGCGGATACCAGATAGTTGATATACTACACATATAAATTTTAAATACATACATATTATAAATATAAACACCCATGACTGGAGTACAAACATTCGTGATTGTGATGTGACGAATTTATGACAAACGCAAGAAAACAGAACAATAATCGAATAATATTAGGCCAAAAGCAAGCAAAAAGCTCTACCCCAAATAATTCAAGGCAATATCGTCGATCGTTATTCCCTTACAAAAGAAATCTTTTATTCGAAATTCATTAACATGATTGCTAGCAATATCCTAAATTACCTACCACATCAATATATCAACTGCATGGCATTTAATCATGTAAAGTTTAAATACTAGGTAAAACGATATAAACTTCACCCGTGTTTAATTAAACAAACATAAATATAATGAAACCTAATTAACTGTTTTAAAAAAATATTATTTTATTAGTAAGTAAATTTAATACTTATGTAATATTATTAAGTACATTAAGTTACATGTCCCTAACACTTAAAATTGTAAGCATTTCGACTTATTGACAAAAATCGTTAAAAATCCAATCGTTATCTGCCAAAATTTTGTTATTAATATGAACATATTTTTGGCTTCGTTATCAAATCTTCGCAAGGTTGAGACTCTTTCTATGTGTATAAAATAATGCATGCAAAATTAACCGTCTGTTTGTTCTCTTCTAAAGCTAAAACTCATATTATAGCATAGGCTATCTTTCATATCCGCTTAGCATGTGAAAGGAGTCACGAAAAACACGAATCTTTTAAAAAATGTACTACCTTCTATACCTACCTATAAAGACACGATTTTGTAACAACTACTAAAAGACATTAGGCATGATCCTATAGAGAAATTGAATCTGTAAAGCTCATGCAATAACAGATGCTGTAATGTGATCAAACGATCATTAAAAACATTCTTTCAATCTTAAACGATACAGAAAGATAACCTAATTCTCCCCGCATCTAAGTATACCTTGATTTCAAAAAAGGCAAATAATAAAGCAAGTGTCACAGTGCGGGGTAATCAGAAGCTCATCGTCATGGCTGTCACAATACCGCCGATATAATGTACGTTACACTACAAAAATAACAAATATCGTCCGTCCGTATGAAAGGTGGAAATCCAAATATTTTGTTGCTTCGTCACCTTTATAGTCGATTACGTTTTCTTCAGTACAAATTGGATTGCGAAAATTGGATGAGGCGTTTGGAAATAATTTGAAGAGATACAAACTCAGGAGTACCTACTTTTCACTCGCAAGTAATTAGTGAAGCACAAACCCACATCCGGCATTGCTACAATATTTAATTATAACACAGTTCTTATTTATCAAATGCACATAAATTCATAAAATATGCATTTGTATTCAGCCATTTGTTTTTAACGTCCCGCTGCTGGGCACGGGCCTCTCCCCAATACTAGGGAGATCTTGCCACGGTCCATCACACTGGCCAAGTGCGAGTAGACGAACTTTACATGGAAAATGCTAGGTTCTCTCAGACATGCTTCCTCACGATGTTTTCCTTCACTGTAAGAGAAATGGTAATGACGTTGTAAATGATTAATTTCTTTATGATAAACTAAAAAGTAGAAAATAATACTTTTAAGAACTTCGTTAATTTTGAAGTCGGTGCCAGCCAAGACGGATAGATTTATCTTGCCTTTGCAATGGACTTTCGAACGGTATTTTGATTATGTTTACAAATATAGATATAGATTAATCGAATATGTGTCTATTTAAGGTTATTTTGCTTTGGCTGGCACCGACTTCTAAATTAACGAAGTTCTTAAAAGTATTATTTTCTACTTTTTAGTTTAGATTTGTTTAGTTTTGAAGTCGGTTTTTGTTTTTTGTTAAAAATAATTTATTTTCAAATTTTTAGCGGAAATTAGATACTTATTTTGTTTATGTACAAAAAAGAATTTTCCAAATCGGTCCAGCCATCTTCGAGTAATGGGGAACATACATAAAAAAAGTCCCCAACGAATTGAGAACCTCCTCCTTTTTTGAAGTCGGTTAATAAGAGCCTGAAAGAATTTACCTATCGGTCTATAATTACGTATAATTTTGAAAGAATTTTCTTTTAACTCCTAACCGTTGAAGAGTTGTACCTTCCATCATTAGCTCAACCACAGGAGATGATGATTATCAGACGCAAATACTTGAACAGCTTTAGAAAATATATGAAAAACGTAATAATTGCCTATAAAATTTGAGAGTTGTCTTCGATCGATCCCATCATCAGATCGTGACTTAGTGACTATGGGACCAACTAGAAACTATACCCTTTCAAACAAAAAAGAATTTTCCAAATCGGTCCAGCCATCGTCGAGTAATCGGGGAACATACATATAAAAAAAAAAAGTCCCCGACGAATTGAGAACCTCCTCCTTTTTTTGAAGTCGGTTAAAAATATCAGAGATATGAGAGTAAACTTCCATTTACTAGGTATTCAATATTCTTATTAGCCCCTTAAAATTTTATTGTTAAAAAAGGGCATTTAAATACTTGGAAAGTAAATGTCATATCAAAAATTAACATTCCTAATTCGGTAGTTTTCATGTAAAAAACCGTCAAATCACGTCGATTAGTGGCCGATGCTACAGAACTCATTGTTGGCGTCACCACAATGCTCAAACGATCTTACACAATTCAATACTGGAACATCGTCATTTGTACGTGTCAACCCTCGGACTATTTAAGGGCGGTATACGAAAAGCTTATCGCAGTAATTTATGGAAATTTGAAAGAAAATCATGTAAATAGGAAAATATAACTAGTGTATTAAAATTTTAAACATTTTATAATGAATCCTCAAACTGAACCTCTAGATCTATCAATAAAAGGAAGACCTAAAATGTTAAATATTTTCGATTTGAAATTTCTCACAGGACTTAACAATCACCTCGTTAAGTTGTATGAAAGGACCAGTTTTGTAGATAAGAGAGCAACAACCAACCAGAAGGGGATAAAGACAGTGCTTCCGTGCCAAGTCTGCATGAAGACGTTCGACAGACCGTCACTGTTAAAGCGACATATGCGAACCCATACAGGTACCTTTCTACTCGTAAACTTTTCCGTGAGGTTTCTTAATAATTATATTTAATTTAATTTCTTTTACAATTTAATTTCTTTTATTTTTCTTCAAAAAAATACTTTAGGTACTAGGTATCCTATTAAAACAGTCTTATGCAAATGAAATGTAAGAAATATGAACATTCGTTGTAGGGGAAAAACCTCACATCTGCAATGTATGCAGCAAAGGCTTCAGCACGTCCAGCTCTCTGAACACCCACCGTAGAATACATACAGGTAATTTATATTTACTGTCCTATTTCCGTATTAAATTAAAATAAGGCTATTTGCAAAGTTGATACCATAGATATCCTGATATTATGGTATTCTATACTCTTCAACCTATGAATTTAAAAGCTGCATAAACCACATTGTTTTATACTTTAATAATAATTAATCGTAAACGTTGAAACATCTTATTAAGGCTTCCCAATTAATTAGTAAATTTATCTTTACCTACCCAATATACCTACCTATAATACACAAACTGCCTATTTAAAAATGTGATTGATCCAGACTGAAATAATACAGATGTAAGCCCATTAAGCGGTTCTCCATGATCCATCGCATTCGGTAAACGTACAAAAAAAAGATTTAAAAGTAGAACATCACATTCTTATGGTGTCATTGATGCTACCAATTCATATCAGAATTAAAAAAAAACTGTTTTTGATCACCATCCACCACCAATCCACACTTGATATTCACACCAAGTGCGGATTAATAGTCGTATACATGCAGGTTTCCTTGTTTTTCTTTCATAGTATTATTCAAGTGCCCTTTCAGCCCTTTTAACGTCCCACTGCTGGGCACAGGCCTCCCTCAGAACGAGGGGAATCAGGCCTTAGTCCACCGCTCTGGCCTAGTGCGTGTCAGCGGACTTCACATACCTTTCGAAAACTTGCTAGATTTTTCTAAGACATACAGGTTTCCTCACAATGTTTTCGATGAAGGGTGGTAATCATGATAGTAATGATACGCACATGAAAATATCAGATGTGCGAGACCGAGAGAGGATTTGAACCCATATCACTCGGTTATACAAGCGAGCGGTTAACCGCTGGGCTACCACTGCATATTCAAGAATTTATAATTAGAAAAAATATTTAAATCTTGCAGCTCTTTCCTCATCGAACACGTTAGGTGTTACCGTTAGACAACCATTGCTATAAGTGTTATTTGTACACAGGTGAAAAACCACACAGGTGTCCGGAGTGTGGCAAGTGCTTCACCGCCAGTTCCAACTTGTACTACCATCGGATGACGCATACTAAGGTGAAGTATTTTTAATTACTGTAACTTCTATTCTATAGAAATCGTTTAAATGGAGTATTTATAAACTTCTATACTATAGGTACCTAAATATTATGTACTCAATAATCATAATTATACCACTTTGTTAAGTTGGTACGAATACTATACAATTTGCACAACATCAAACACTAAACTTTGTTTAAGTTTTCTGAATATTGTATTCAGCCCTTTTTAACGTCCCACTGCTGGGCACGGGCTTTCCTTCAATACTAGGAGGATCAAGTCCACCGTGCTGGTCTAGAGCAGGTTGGCGGACATCAAATATCTTTAAAAAACGATGTTTTTCTTCACCGTGAGACAAGCGGTAATTATGTTAGAAATGACTCATACATGAAAATATCAGAGGAGCGAGACCCGGATTTGAACCCGCATCACCCGGTTATCCAAGCGAGCACGTTACCACTGGGCTACCATTGTCTTTACTGAATATTAGTCAAAGATGATATAATATGTACTTAATACTTAAACTAACCGAAAACCCTTTTAAACTAATACATAACCTCTAATTAACCTAACCTTCCATTCTACTGGTTATTGGTCACTAAATGTTTCAGTCACAAATAACCTCTACAACCTAAATTACCCCTATTATTTTATAACTAAATCCTAACCCCTATTTTCAGAACAAACCCCACAAATGTATTTGGTGCCCACGCTCGTTCCCCACGCCTGGGGAACTCCGAGCCCACATCAACTCGCACAGTGGGCAAAATCGATACATCGATCACATCGGCAAGCAGAAACACGATTTATGGCCCTTTACTGTTAGCCAAAATCGATATCGCTATACAAAAACTTACGATGGTCAATAAAATATTGATACTACCTACTGTTGTTTAAATGTATCATCTTAATATCCCTAATATAAAACCTTTTAAAGTAAGTTAAAAAAAAAAAGAAATAGCAGTCTGCTAAATTCACATTCAGTAAACGATTATCAGCTTTTCACGTAATGTATATGAAAATATATACGGAATATTTTACATCAAATAATCAATTTTTAAAACTTTTTCTATCTCTCTGTTTGTTTGTTTCGGTTAATCTCTGAAAGGGTAGAAATATTTTGACGGTACTTTCACTCGCAGATAGCTAATGTTATAAGGAGTGAAGGTGAAGAACTAAAGCTACTTTTATTTAAGTTTATTTATTTTAACTAGCGGAACCCGCGGCTTCACTCACGCCAAATATTTATTCACAATAATAACTCCCACGTTATATTACCATTGTAGAAAGCAAAGACCTATGAGAGTACATACGAGTAGTAAGTCAAAAACTAGTTGTATGTATGAATCTAGTCGATCGTTTGAAATACAATAAAATTTAATTAATTATATCAATTTCTTAGTATTATCCATAAAACTTTACATTGTCATTGAAATCTTTCAAACACGTCGATAAATAAAAAGTATAAAACTACTATTACATTGTTTAGTACATTATCTCCAAACTCAAAATTGTCCAAAGACACGTTATTATACTTTTTTACACGTTTTTTATTAGCTTCACCTGTATGTTTGTATGTATGTATGTTTGTAACCGACTTCTTTGGGCGCGATTTTGACCCACTTTAAACGGCCAGATTTCGTTCAAACTTTGTAGATTTATCGAGGACCGATGACAATACACTAATTTGATAAAATAAATAAACGAAACTAAAAAGTAGAAAATAAATAATAGTTTAAAAAACTAAAAACACGCTTTTTATAGAAAACCAAACTAAAAAATAGAAAATAAATTTTAATGAATTTAAATTAATTATTTGATTTTAAAAAAAGCGTGGGGTGCTTTTTAAGATATTATCAAAATGATAATCACTCTACTCATATCGGTCAATAAAATATTTATAACTATTGACACCACGCACCCCACGCTTTTTTTAAAATCAAATAATTTTTAAAATTTATTTTATATTTTTTAGTTCGGTTTTCTATAAAAAGCGTGTTTTTTAGTTTTTTTAAACTATTATTTATTTTCTTTTAATTTAATTTAAAAAACTGGAAATAAATAATTATAAACAAAATTGAAAGGCATTTATTTAATCATCTTGTTTAGCTTTCTTACTATCAACTACTTCTTCACTGTCACTTATCTTCCTTTTATCTCCTACACTCTCTTCAAAGCTTTCATTCTGATCACAGCTTCTATCATGTTGCTCAGAGTTACTATCACAATCACCAATGTTACCATCATGATGATCAATGTTACCATCACTATTATCAATGTTACCATCATGATCATCAATGTTACTATCACGCTGATTAATATGACTATCAGATTTGTTACTTCTATTGCTATTATTTCTCTCCCTTGTCCGACTCTGGCTATCGGTTTTGTGATAATTATTCTGTAACGCTTGATTATCAGAAGATGTATCAACTCTTAACAATTCTCGTAACGCCATGGTCGCGTAGCAACTTGTGGGTAACGACATTGTGAGTAACAACGCCTTATATTTTCCATCTGTAATGTGAATATTTTATATTATTTTATATTAATTAATAAATTCCTGTCAGCATTATTAATTATAATATTGATGGACACCATGATTCTTTAGGTAGGTATGGAAATTATTTCAAGTTAAATTTTGTAATGGAAAAGTAACAGGGGAATGACATTTATACCTTAAAAATAAAAAGTCTTGAAAAATAATTGATGATGATATTTTATATAAGAATGTGTTTATACATAATTATATGTATATTGATGGGTGGATGTTATTTTCAGTGAAATTGACCGTCGTGACTGAAATTAGAGTTTGTAAGGATTTATTTGTGTGATGTATTACAGTGCACAGCATATATGTATGTGTGAGTGTCATCGTGAAAACGGCTACCGGCTACCACACGGTTCAATTTGACTAGATTGGCAATCGGATTGTGCAGTGTGGATAAAAATATGAAATTGAAGGTCATTGGTTAGCTGTTATTTAGTTGCCCTCTTTCATTCACTGTTTTGTCCATAGTCTTCTACTTTTTTTATGTAATCAAATAATTAGGGTTAATTATTTCTGTAAGTTTTTGTTAAGAGGCATTACACATTACACAAGTCCCAGCAGGGGCAACAAAATACACACGTACACCCTCGACGTGTGCGTGTATGAATTAAGTGTGATGACACGATGGTGTACGACGCATGTGTGTGTGTATGCGTATGTGTGCGTGCGAGCACTGACCTCTATCAATACCACTTACCTGGCGGTTGTCAAAGAGCTTTTGTGTCTGTTTGATATTCGCCATTATGGCGCTGTCGGACGTAGCGAGTGTCTGTAGTACTAAAACTAGTGATGTTGACATCAGTCAACAAACATCGATAAAATACTTTACAGTAAATAAACACTTCTCTCGCAGTCTTTTGTAACGATTAAACAATACGAGTAAATACAAATACATACTCGATACTTTTCTCCGATACCAAGTACTTTTAGTATCGATACTTTTCAATTGATACCGAGTACCTTAATGGTATCAACAATAGTCATTTACAATATACGTCAAATTAGTTCTCTGGACATTCGCTAGTGGCGCTTCAAATGGACACAAAGAAATTGCTGTCAAACGCTTGGAACAGCCTGTCCAGTGGTATTATAGAGGTCAGTGGGGGGGGGGGGGGGGGGGGGTGTCTCACCGTCGACGACGCCGGCGTCTTGGTCAGTGAGGCCGCGCAGGCGGTCGAGGTCGGACAGCAGCAGGTCGGCGCGCGGGTCGCGGTAGCGCGCCGGCCGCCAGCGCACGCCGCGCGCCGCCGCCACCACGCGCCGGTAGCCGCCCGACAGCGAGTACTTCCTGCGGGGACACGACACTCATGTACATCCGTTTCCCAAGACATCCCACTCTATAGTATATTATATAAACATTATCGCTGTCTTAGAGTTAAGGAATACATTGTAAAGAAATCTACATGTTTGAGAGTATGTAAAGAGTAGTATAGCCTTATTCCGTACTAAGATACAAAGCTTGCGTTACGGATACCAAATACTTGGTACATGACACATAACTTTAAATACATACATATACATACAATTTTTTTAATATAAACACCCATGATTAAGGTATAAACATTCGTGCTAATAAATAAATGCCCCCAATAAAAATCGAATCAGCAACTACTTACTTTACAGCAAGCAAAGTCATTACAAAATAAGCCAAACTTGTCATCACATACTAAGCACCAAAGTGTCATTTTAAGCAGAAACTTCACTAAACTCACTTGTACTTATGTTTCATATCCAATGTCAAACCATCCTCGGCCAAAACACTTTCATAGAAATCCTTCATATTGGGCGGATATATGACGCTGTGTCCAGGCAATGGTAACACTATATCGAAAATTGTGAAACTATTATTATCTATGTCCTCTTGAGTGACCACTTTCACTGCTATCTGTTTTTTCTCTTCTACTTTCTTCTCTTTCTTTTTTTGTTCTATTTCTTTTTTGTCTATTTCATCGTTTTCTTCATCTTCTTCGTCTGAGTGTTCGTCAATATCGTCTGAAATTTACAAAAAAATTACAAATCTACCTTGAAGGACTTAAGACGAAGCGTTTAACCCACATTAGTTTACTATATTTCTACAACATTAGGTTTGTACAATATTGGTATACATTATAGAGATACATTCATACAGTGTATTGAACGTAAGTGAGTGTGCGCGAGCATTTGTCACGTGTTAATGTTTAACGTATGTGTGCCTGTGTATATGTACGTGAGAGCGTGCAGCATACATGTGTACGTGCATATGTACTGTGTGTGTGTACGTGTGTGAGGGAAGAAGGAAGTATGTGTGAGAGAGACAGTGGGGGGTGTTCACCGTCGAGCGAGTTGAGTGTGTGGGGTGGGGGGAGAGTAGCGGTGCAGCATTATTTTTTATATAATTGAAGTGAAACTTCTTTAGAATCGTTGCGATTTGAAACTCGATGAAACGAAAATGCGTCACGATAAAGAAAGAAATACATAAAAGTATAGGATTAAGTCGGAAAGAATGAGATAGAATACATTCCCATGTTGCCATGGTAACCGTTGTTTATTTTTGAAGTGAAACTTCTTTAGAATCGTTGCGATTTGAAACTCGATGAAACGAAAATGCGTCACGATAAAGAAAGAAATACATAAAAGTATAGGATTAAGTCGGAAAGAATGAGATAGAATACATTCCCATGTTGCCATGGTAACCGTTGTTTATTTTTGAAGTGAAACTTCTTTAGAATCGTTGTGATTTCAAACTCGATGAAACGAAAAAGTCCATAGAGACACAAACACGTAAGTCAAGTACCAGGCGCTCAGAGACGGGGAAGAGTTAGCGCCACCACATTAGTATGTATACAGTGTGTACAATTTATAAATAAAGAAGTTTCACTTCTGACATGTGTACTTTGTACGCACGCACTTTGTTTTATTTATGTAAGTATATGCTTACCGTCGATGTCGTCGTGCGCGTGCAGCGCGGCGAGGTCGCCGGGCGCGGGCGCGCGCGCGAGCGTCGCCAGCCGCCGCGACGCCGCGCGGTTCCACACCAGCGACTGGTACGCGTGCACGTACAGCAGCCGCGAGTTGCGCGGCAGCTACGTACCATATCACGACCATTCCAATATAAAAAGTAATAATTATTAATAATTCGAAAGCAGTCAATCACTAATTCAGTTTTAAATAAAAATAAAATAAATATATTTTGCATTTCACAGATTAATTAATTTTATCTTAGAAAAACTTAAATTTTATCTTTATAACTTTAAACATAAATGTAGCAATACATAAGAACTTTTGTATTGTAGTTAAACATAATTTTAAAATTTAATATAATTTAAAATTAAATTTAATAAATATGTTAGGACACTATTACAACAGCGCCATCTAGTTCCGTGGTAAGCTACGTAACGTGCTTGTTTTACGAATACCAAATAGTTGATATACTACACATATAAATTTAATTACATACATATTATAAATATAAACACCCATGACTGGAGTACAAACATTCGTGATTAGCAAATGAATGCCCCCAGTGGCACTCGAACCCGCGATCACTGGCGCAAAAAGTAGGGTCACTACTAACTGAGCCAAACGTGTCGTCAAATTTACAGGTAAACTATCACGCGTACGTAATCAAGAAAAATAATAATAAACAAATTTTATTATATTCAGTCCCCTGCACAATCCCAGGCTCAGTCCCCATACCTTGTCGAGCGCGGAGAGCAGGTCGTTGGGGCGCGGCAGCAGCACGCTGAGCAGGCGCGCCTCCAGCGAGTGGTGGCGCGGCCGCAGCTGCTGCCACTCCGACGTGCCCAGGATCACGTTGATAGCCTGCAGCACCACCCACGATATATACACTTGCTGCTAGTTCATACTGATCTGGTACCCCATTATAATAATACCAGTCTCAATTAAGAAGTTTAAGTTGTATTGAAGACAATTGTTTAACAATTGTTAATACGTTATTTTATATGTAAAAATCTCGTGTCACAGTGTTTGTTATCAAACTTCTCCGAAACAGCTTGATCGTATCTTATGAAACTTTTCGTGTATATTTGGTAGGTCTGAGAATAGGTCGTACTATTATATTCCCCTAAGTGATAAGAGTGGTCTTCTCCAGATTTGTTTATTTTTATTTTTAGACCAAATTTTCTTTTTTTTTCTTTTATGATTTGGCATCAAAATCTATTTCTTAAGAGTCATTTAAACGCGGGCGGAGCCGCGGGGACTTCTAGTATTGTATAAACATTACATGACATTATGTGGGATTTGCAAGATGTAAGAGCATGCGTGAAATGACATTGCAAAAGTAAAAATATATGATTTTAAGGAAAAAAGAAAAACGAAGTATCGCGTGTCGCCATAATAATTATACGTCCGTCCGTCCGTGTGTTCTGTCATTATTATACAATAAATACTTGTAATTCCCCCCCGGATCCTGCATGTACATAAGTGTCTCTATTAAAAAATATCCAAAGTGACCTCTCTATACTTCCCCTGCAGCAGCTTCCTGCCGATCTCGTAGGTGGGCAGCTCGACGCGGGTACCGAACCTCTGCAGCCCGTAGTAGTTCACGAAGCCGTTCTTCTCGAGCAGGGAGCAGGCGTTGTCGATGCACTCGTCTGACGCCGTCACGTTGCGGAGGCAGATCCTGAACCTGGAAATATATTCAAATATAAGACTATTTTTTTGAAGTGAAACTTCTTATGCTACTTCCAACAAGGTAGCGTTAAACGTTCAACGCAACCAAGTACCAGGCTCTCAGAGACGGGGAAGAGTTAGCGCCGCCACCCCTCAGACGGTCAACATGCGCAGGTGGGGTCTTGCCCACCGCAAGTCGGTCATTTTTATTGTGACGTTATGTGTAGCAAAAGTATTATAATATACAGCCTAACTTATGACGTGGCTGCTCATGCTGCTAATCGTAAGGAATTGTTTTTGAAGTGAAATTACCGTATAATTAGTATGTATACAGTGTGTAAACAGTGAGTAAAATTTATAAATAAAGAAGTTTCACTTCTGACATGTATACTTTGTACACACGCACTTTTTTTATCTATCTATTCCTACTAATCCGTCTGTGACCGCATCACAAGAATACTACTGAACAGATTTCGGTGAAATTTGGTGTGGTGATAGTTGGTTATTTGGATCAACATATGATACTTTTTTTGAGGGAAAAATATCTCGTCTCTGAGAAATCTGTACCTACTAACCGATAAAACCTACCTAGGAAATAACCTGAGATGAACAATGGTGAGACACTAATTCTGTGTAAGTTCAAAGAATAATTAAAATAAAGTGCGTGCGTACAAAGTACACGTGAAACTTCTTTATTTATAAATTTTACTCACTGTTTACACACTGTATAAATACTAATGATATTACAATATTATAGATATTACAATTTAACTTCAAAAACAATTCCTCCCGATTACCAGCATGAGCAGCCACGTCATAAGTTAGGCTGTATATTGTAATACTTTTGCTTGCGGTGGGCGAGACCCCCGACCTGCGCATGTTGACCGACTGAGGGGTGGTGGCGCTGACTCTTCCCCGTCTCTAAGCGCCTGGTACCTGTACTGGTGCTCGTTTATTTTTTATACTAATCTAAAGCTTTAGATTTCCGAGACTTAGAAGGTTGCGTTAAACGTTTAACGCAACCTTGTTGGAAGTTGCATAAGAAGTTTCACTTCAATAAATTGTTAAAAAATAAAATCAATTAATCAAACTACTACATGTTTAAAATATTTCTATAAAAAAACCTATACTCACACATTGCCTTTCAACATGCCCAACTTCAGCGGATGATCTGCAAAGCTGTAGTTACCAACTCTGATGTCCCTCAAGTCGTTGCATTGAGCAATCTTCCTTGGATCCACCTTCCTCAAACTAAACCATTGAGAAGTCTTGGCTCTTCGATCCTTGGTGCCAGAATAACCGAGCATGCTAGGTCTTATACTGAAATAAAGATACAATACATGGTTTTATTTTTCACACCTTATTATATGGACAGCATCCAATAAGCAACGTGATGTCAATGTAAATCCAATATGGCGGACTCCTAAAGACGGCTAACTGATTTTATACACCCCCATAATATAAATATGAAATAAATGGGTGTTCACGATGAACAAAAAAAGGATTGGGATATCTTCTTAAAGAATTATATTTGGTCTGTTTTAACAGAATTACAATAGGTTTTCTTGTGTAGTGCTAGTGTCGCTTGCGCGGGATGGAATATAGAATCAGAATGTTTGTGATGTTAGAACGTTAGATGAGGTGTGTTTGACGTAGTGCGTGACGAAATTGTATTTGATTTATTTCATTGGTTGAATGTATGGCTCGATATAATAGACATAATAAACGCCTTATGATAAATGCAATAAGGTCGACGATAGGAAATCTGGCGTCAACAATGGGTTTGTTGAGAAGAACACGAAAAAAGTCCAAAACATAAAAAGTTTTAACATTAAAAAAACAAGCTTTTATTAAAGTGCTCAAAAACAAATAAGTATACCTTCTAAATATTTTCTCTGAATAACAATTTTGAATTATGACTCACAAAAGTAACAAAATTACTAATTAATAATAATAATAATATATTAATATAGTAATGATAACTATTCCTTACGTAAGTCTGAGTCGTTCTGCGATGCGTGAGGCAGCCTCCATGGTATCTAAGTTTTGTTTGTACAAAATAAAATGCACGTATTCACCCGGCCATAACCACTTTACCCTGTTGTCGACGCGCACTAAGATATGTAACAAAATAAAAGAAGATTATTTAACAATGACACTTTTCAACAACAAGTTTACTAAGTGAGTGAGTCTGAATAATATAATATCGGCCAAGCGCAAGTTGGCCCCATAATTTTCTTTATATACCAATTTAAAAAAAACCCTTAACATTACTGCGAAGTGATGATAAACCATGGCTCGACACATGCTCTAAAGACCGGCAATCATGTTTTTATATTTTACATATAAAACCAACACTGAAACGTTCTGCATGCTTTGAAATAAGCTCCATGTCTATCTGTTTTTCAGTTTTTACAATTAGAGCAAGTGAGCGCCATTTTTTAGTATAGGGATTATAATTGTGACAGATTTTATTGTTTGAAAATTAACTCTAACAAAAGAATATACTTATATATTTTTAATTTTAAATAAAATATGATATCATACCTCCTTTTCTGTATTTATCAAATGTCACATACTTTTTGTCGTCAACTGTGACAGTGCTACCGACAATGCTTTCACCAAATGCCTTTTTGACTGCATCATGTATTTTAGTTCGTTCTTGCTTTGTCATACCCGTCACATCTATCTGAAAAAGATTTTTTTCACAATTAAAATTATTTTTGTTAGCAAATTAATTACGGTATAGACTTGAAGAACATCACTGAACCTCCTCATAGCAAATATAATGTCATCTATATTTTTTATTTACATTCCTAAGAGATTTGTGAATAATTCTTATATAGTATTCTTAATGCTAAAAAATTTTGTAACTATGAATAATAATCCTGGAGATTATAAAAATTCAAACAAACAAACTCAGGTAGACTTTATAATATTATTATTATATTATTAAAATAAATGTACAATTACTTCAACTTTGTCCACAGATGATGAATTAATATCAATTGCCAATTTGTTGATTTTATCCCAAGTTTCCATGGGCAAAATTTCAAGATTGTATTTTTTTAAAAGGAGATCCTCATCATCTTCTACTTCGTTATCCTCCTTAACAGGCTCAGGGGGAGAAAGATCAGTTAACTTTGCAACTTCACCCTTCATATTTATTTCGGAGACTTGAAAATCAGAGAATCTATAACAAGGATTTTCCTAGTCTTATAATTTCTGCATTAATTATATTTAATATATAAGTTTTAAATGGTTTTATAATAGTAGGTTTATAGGAGTTCAAGAAATTGGCAAGAAAGTCTCACCTGGACTTAATAATTCCATTAAAACCTTCATGATCACTGATGTACTCCGTTACGAAAATGTCTTGTTCAGAAAGCCTTTTAGAAGGTGCTTCAGGTTTAGGTCTAGGTGTCCATTGATGGTTAACATTTCTCTCAAAGTTCTGACCACCCCTACCACCTCGATCGAAGCGTGTATTTGATCCTCTAAAGCCTCTAGAAGGCCAGAAACCACCCGAGCCCCTTCCTCTCCCATGCCCTCGTCCACCTCCTCCTCTATAGGAACCGCGCCCTTGATTACGATTCCAATTGTTATTCATTGTATTTTAAAACTAAAATAACCTAGTTGTTGTCAATATTTTTGGTTATACGTATACTATCAAAATAACACACAACATCAAAGTTAATGTTTTCTAAGTCTACCTTATACGAGCAAAACAAAAATACTTTGAATGACCGACTGGAAATATTATATTAATTAAAAAATAACTAAATTAGTAGAAATATTACAATATATGTAAATCTAGTTTCCACAGACATTGACATTTGACACATGTGTTGGTGAATTCCGGCATGTTTGATGTTTGTTTTGATTTTGAACCTGTGGCTCAGTCAATTGTAGCCATAGATAAATAATAAAACCAGCTGCCAGATTATCCACCACAGATAAATAAATGAGCTACGTTTATATTTCTTCTTTTTTTGTTTAAAAAATAGGTACCTAACATGAAAAAAAAACTTTTTTTATTTTTTTCATATCTTCACAAATATCTCTCAGTTTATTTACTATAATGAATAGGTTGAAGACATTTACTACATTCAGTTTTATTCCCCGAATTTCAGCGGCTATATAATGTCGACATTTGGTAGGTTATCCGACTGTCCTTTTACAAAACACTCTCCATCACTATTTTAATTTAATGACAATAATATTTAAAGTAACCGCCAACACAAACATTAAAAATAATTAGTTCAAACCACTTCACAGACCAAGAAGTCATCGCAGTTCATAGAGTATATTGGGCTCACTGAATTTGGCCTGACTTGTTTTGATTTTCAGATTTTTTTTATTTATAATTATCTGTTCCTCGTTTGTTCGTTAAAAGTTCGACCGTAAAAATT
Source organism: Boloria euphrosyne (assembly GCA_951802675.2). Lineage (NCBI taxonomy): Eukaryota > Metazoa > Arthropoda > Insecta > Lepidoptera > Nymphalidae > Boloria > Boloria euphrosyne. The sequence continues at coordinate 739,056 of OX637876.1, forward strand.
GTTTGTTCGTCTTTTATTTATTTATAATTAATTAATTAAACAAATGTTCACCCTTAAGTTGGACACCGTTACTAGATATCTTTATTTTTATCGCTCAGATTAATTAATTTTGATCAATTATCGTTTGTTCGACAACTATTAGTGATTGTTCGATCATAAAAACAATTAAGATTCCCAATTATTAATTATTTTATATCTAATAAGCAAACCATCACTTCACGCCTACACTGCGCTGCGCATGCACATTGCACAGCAGTATAATGGCGACTGAGCGATGCATATTGCATATGTAAAAAAATGACATTATAAATAATGCTCCATTTCGAATATCATCACAGAGTACATTGGTAGCTAGTAAATACGGCCATTGCCAACTGACGGACAAACCGGCGATTAAGGAGACTACGCAGCGCGCAAAGGAACGTAAATTTAAAAAAGCGTTGAAAGTTGAAACTTTTGTAAAGTAAGTTAAAAGTTTATATTATATGTAGACACTGTAACTTTGGAAATCTTGGCCCGATTTCGATGAAACAAAAACTATTCACAATCATGAATATATTGTTTGGAATTACGGTTATTTTATTAAATTGTATGAAGATTTTGTGTACACGTTTGGCGCAGTTTATAGTGACATTACTTGCTGCGCCAGCGCGGCGGTTGCGGGTTCGAGTCCCGCTAGAGGCATTCATTTGTTGAGCACGAATGTTTGTACTCCAGTCATGGGTGTATATTTATAATATGTATGTATTTAAATTTTATATGTGTATATCAACTATCTGGTATCTGAAAGACAAGCCTCGTAACTTACCGCGGAACTAGATAGCGCTGTTGTAATAATGTCCCAACTTACGTACGTACAACAACATATTTATTTATTCATCATTCACTCATTATCCTTTTAAGGGAATAGAAAAAACAACCTTCAATTTATATCAATAGAATGTAGTAAGAAACTAATCACAGCAACAATGGCAAGTTAGTAGTTAGTTGTTATTAAAATTGAAAAAATCGACTGCGATGCATTTTTGGTTTTAGCCAGAGGTGCTTTATAAGTCACAAGATTGTAAAAATCCATTAAAATTATCGACGTAAGTTACATCATATGGCTCAATAGCTTAGCCTGACGTTTATAAGTATCCAATAATTGTGCAATTGTTCAAGCTAGCCACTACAACATCAAGGCAGTAAAATACTAAAACAATGAGCCGCCATGTAGAGCATGTCGGAATTGCCATATACTATTGTAAGAATGTATGGTAAAAAAAATCTGTTCATTTATTAGGCTTTTATTAAAAGTAGAAAATCAGTAACTTATAATTGAAATTAAAATTTATATAACACAAATACAAGGTCCCACTTTCTTATTTTATAAGTAGTATTAATTACATAATATAACAATCTACTAATAATTTTAATTCTAACAATAAAAAAAACAGTGTGAATTTATTAATCTAATACCGTAATATTAACAAACTCGTTTTTATCCTATAACACTTAATGAAACATATTGATACAAAATCACAATTAATATTCTTGTGAAAATCCATCATTTTTTGGAATACTGTGATGACTTTTGTTCGCTGTCTTCTTAGGTAGTAACTGAGGCATTATCTTAGGCATAACTCCTCCTTGTGATATTGTTACACCCTTCAACATTTTGTCAAGTTCATCATCATTGCTAATAGCCAACATTATATGTCTGGGTGATATTCTACAATAAAATTGCAATAGGAATGAGTAAAAACTAAGTAAAATCATATTTAAATTACAAATAATTAATATAATTTAAAATACAATTTAACTGAAGTATTATATTTTTAATTTGTACCTCTGAAAAAAATAATCATGGAATACTTTTGAAAACTTTTAAATAGAAATATTACAATACAAGCAAAAAAGTTAAATTATATTATTCACCTCAATCTGCCATTATCCTGGGCAGCTTTTGCAGCTAGCTCTAAGATTTCCGCAGAGAGATATTCTAAAACAGCCGATAGATAAACCGCGGCACCGCAACCGACTCGAGGCGCGTAATTACCCTGACGAAGAATTCTGTGAATCCTTCCCACAGGAAATGTAAGTCCCGAACGTGCACTACGAGTCTTATTCTTACTTTTACCTGAAAACATAAGAATTTAATTTATACAATAAAGTTTAGGATGTTATATTATACATAAGTCAATGTTGGTTTTAAAACTGACCAGTTTTACTATTTTCTCTTCCAGACATGTTAGAATCTGACTTATTTCAGCACAATAAGCTATGAATTACTCAACTTAAAGTCAACAACCCTTGAAAATTAAAATAAATATTAGAAGTTCGTTTTTAACAAAGACTAGTAACAAAAAGTTTTTAAAATTAAACAGCAAAATTGTTCCTTTTTAAATTTGACTTTCCTGACAAGTTGACAGCTCTAAAACGCGGGTAAATTTTCATAACCATAGATGAAAATAAAATTATCGAATACCTATCGAGCTATAATAAAACTCTACTTGAAATTTACGCAAATATTTGAAATTTATAAAAAGAAAGATTTGTTTTAGGCTTCATAAAATTTGACTATGTTTATTTAAGATAAGGACGACTCGATACTCGATAGTACCTACATAATTATTACTATATTATTCTATGTCAAATTCAAATTCAAAATATTTTATTCAGCATGAAATTATTACAATTTTTTACTGATCGTCATGAATCTACTACCAGTTCGGAAGAAAGAAACCACTGACCTGAGAAGAACTGGCAAAAGAAACTCAGCGGGACTAATATATATTTTTTTCTTTTTTTTTTTTGTCTGTTTTTTTCTTTTTTAAATTAAATTGAAATTAACAATAATTCTATAGGTTGAAACACTGACCTCTATAATACCACTGGACTGGCTGTTCCAAGCGTTTGACAGTAATTTTTTTGTGTCCATTAGAAGCGCCACTAGCGAGAGTCCCGAGAACTAATTTATACGTACGTATGACGTATGTACGTATACGTGCAAATGACAGCGAGAAGTGTTTGTTTACTGTAAAGTAATTTTGCATTTTCGTTGTTAATATAACATAAGTAGTAATTATGATGATACGGTTATTGATTAATAAAAATAAAAAAATAAAAATCTTTATATCGACATCTTTAGTTTTACGAACCACGAACTCTCGCTACGTCCGACAGCGGCGGACAGCGCCAAAATGGCGAATATCAAGCAGCCACCAAAGCACGTTGACAACAGCCAGTCCAGTGGTATTATAAAGGTCAGTGGGTTGAAACAGCCTGGTGGCGATCACATCATTCCCAAGGCGTACTATCTTCTAAAAAATCGTTAATCGTATAATATCCTTTAGTACACAAACATTCTTTCACAATTTTTTTGAACCTGGGAAATTCGTGTATATTTTTATGAACATATATATAACGTTTTCGTACACGTACTGAGAAGTGAGAAGCAACAGTCAATATTTTTATTTCTTTAAACTTATCTCTTAATGATACTCTAGGGCCTAAACTATAAATTGCATTTCCCCATAATAAGATACCATATGACATAATACTATGAAAATAACTAAAGTATACTATGCGAGCTGTATCTATGTCAGTAATAAGTCTAATTTTTTAACCGCGAACGCTGCAGAGCTAAGCCTATTCGCTAGCTCCTCAATGTGTAAATAAGAAGGTATCCCAAATGTTGACTGAAGTAATCTGTAATCATCATCAGCGTTACGGATTTATACGTTAGTGGTTAAATTTATATACATAATAGATATTAATGAAAAACGAAGTATTCAGTTACATAAAAAGTTTGGACGAAGCAAAACGCTAAGGAACGCAAAAATAAAACAACTGAACCAGTCTTGTAAATGACATGTAATTTTAAATACTGTAGGTAAACAAGAGATCCGATATTTAATTCCTTTAAATCCATATGGTACAATGTACAAATGTTACCATGTCCTAGGTTAAAACAACACCAAAATATTTTCAGTACTTTTTTAAAATTATAAAACAGCATGCGTGGATACATAGATCTATAGAATTTACCATAACGGCTACAATATTTAATAAACGAATAAATGCTAATGTTATATATTGCAAATACAGGACTAGCTACATATTTACGTCAGCTAAAATCATTCATAAAATCTATACTTATAGAAGCTTACAATGAGGAATGACATTAATGCTCACCAGGTGGCAACACTGACATCAATATTGAAAACAAAATAGTGTTACACTCATTATTTGTAAATACAATTAAATTGGAAGAAAGGAGTCCTTATGGAATGATAAAAATAAATAATATCATTGGGCTAATGGGCTAAAAATACTAAACAAACACCTTTTAAACTCTTTCTAATATTAGGTGGCTAATGAAGTTATCAGCCCACACTGAATTTATAATTTTTTTTTACATCTAAGCAACATGACTTGACAACAAAACTTTTTTTAAAACCAAAATTATTACAATACGAGTACACAAATTCTCTATCTGACAGACAAATAAACAGTACAGTAGTCATAAACACTTTAAACTACACTAGTTGTTCAGAAAAGTCACTATGGAAATCTAATTACCGCTAACATATACAAGTTTTACATCACTATACTCACACTGGTGACAAAAGTCAATCCTCATTGCAAAGGAACATAATAATTTGATACTGCACGATTTATGGCTACTATCTAATGCTATGTTAAAATAATAAAAAATACTCAATAAAATATGCAAATTAAAAACTATTAAAAGTACCACATCAAAAAATACACTGAGATATAAATGCATAAATCATTGTCAAAAGAATGTGTAATGGAATAAAAAAATAAAAATTGCAAATCGAATAGCGATTTCTCGTAAAAAGGAATGATTAGATATATCAGTGCTTTGATGTAGGCATTATTAAAAAAAGCAAGGGTAAAACACTTTTCATCTCTCAATTTGTATTAATAAGACCTTATTGTTTTAATCATAATTTGACAGAAAATAAAAACCGAAAACTGATTACAAAATGTAAGGAGGGTATAGATAAGGAGAACCGACTCATATGGGGGGAAAGTTGAAAACGTGTCCAGCTGTATACTGACAATAAAGTTTCCATTACCTACCATAATAGCGCTGGCGTGCGAATAGTTTCAATATGAACATAGCTGTTATAAATGGAGTGATGTTAGCTGAGTTCGAATATTAAAAAATGTTAATGACTCGATTAGTTAGTAAAATGCTAGTATACAAAATCTCAACTATTTACGTAGTCTAAAAAATGTTTTAGTAAATATAAACAAAATACTGCAGAGAGAAAGCGTAATTTTTTTCTAATTACGTTTGGCGCTTTCTTTAAAATTTATCGACTGCTACTGCAGCGCCATTCTTATTGGACGCGTTTTTACTGCCACTTGTTCGTGTACGAGTTGGTCCTCCTTATCTCTACCCTCTATAAGTGATAAAATGTTACATTTTGCAACTAGAAATGTGTGAAAGTATTGCTAGTAAAAAAAACATACTATACATACAGCTATTGAAAAATAAGAATATTTAAATATATTTTGTTCTTAACATCGGTGTTTACATTAATTCGTTGATAATTGTTTAAATAGACAACATTCTTATAAATTACAATCATCAACTATAATTAGATATACATTTGAAAAGAGTTCAAAAAAATATAATCATAATTAGTTTGAAAACATTCACTTTACATATTATCTTATATATTATATCTTAATATAGAACAAAGAAACAAAAAATATGAGACATTTTAATGTTTAAAAACATATCAATGAACTGGAAAACAAAAATAAAATAGTAAACATAAAAGTGAATGTAATAAAAGGATACAGTCCTTGCACCTTAAGCTCAGCTTTGCATTTGCTTGTGAAGTAACGCGTCCCGCACTCGGTTGAAACCCGTTTATACTGGTTTTTAAAGCACGGGCGGTTTCAAGCCAAGCTCGGCTCAGATGGCGCTACCAGCGCATAACGCCACCAACGAAAACCTCAATGCCGCCTATTTTGACAGACGCTTTTATTATTATAGAATAGTTTAGTTAAGTTTTGTAAAATCAAATATAAGATGGCAAAATACGGTGTTTTAACTATTGTTGAATTAAAAAAATTTACAAAATTTGACATACACTACATACATTCTTGACGTTGTTTACGTTATGCGGTTGTAGCGCCACCAACGGCTAAAACTCGCAGCAAGACCTCCCATTGGCTTTTGGCTATCACTTACACAAATGCAACACTGAGCTTATGCCTCAAGAACTATAATAAACAAATTGCACATACCATAAAACTTAGCATTATCTGTGTAAACTATGTCTATGTATATAACAAGCACAGTAATACTATTTATAAGAAAGTTTGGAGATTATCGAAAATAATACAATTTATAAAGTATATTTCATATAAAAACCTGAAATAGCGGTATTTACTAGTCTTAAAGACACATCTGTAAAATGTGTATACCTATATGTTATAAAACATCATATTCATAAGAATTAACTGGGATTTTGAAAATATACTATAATGAACAAAGAGAAAGAGAGAGAGTGAGAGAAAGAGGTTCCAACATTGTTTTATAATAATAGAGCTCGCGTCATGTAAAAAGAACGCTGGCTGTCAAGCGCAGAGACGATTTATCGGCCAATTTGGTGGCATGAGTTCTTCAGTTTAAAATACCATAGCGCACACAATAGTTTTAATTACGACATTATTTTACATAGACAAGAGAGAGAAAATATTTTTGACGTATTTTGTTTTATAAAGAGTCCAATAATAATAATGCAGTTAACAATTTAAAAGAAAAAGGATTGAACGAATTAATTTCATTTTTTGTAAGTAGATTAAACATTCTACACAGAATTAAAAATATTTTATTAATTAATAGACTTCTATTTAATGATATATATTTTTCAATGTAACCAATGTAAAATGTTCCAACCAATAACCAATATAAGTCGCTAGCGAAAAGCTAGTTCAAAAATATATTAATACTTTCGTGCGCGAATGTACCCATGTGCAAACACAACACTTTCTTCCAGCGTTCTTTTTACGTGACGCGATTAATTATAACATACACATTTTTAGGTATGTTAAAGTCAAACTTATTAGTTATAATTTTAATATGAAATTTACTTATATTTAAATGATAACGTGTAGTGTTTAGGGAATGAAGCTTCATTGGCAGTGATCGATAGTGGGATACAAAATGACAACATTATAACAATTTACCTATAAGTATCAAGAGATCATAATATAAGCAAAACTCTTAACCAAAACATTTCACCAATGAGGGCTAATTTCTTATACTAGTATTTTAAAAATGTGAACTCATTTGGAATATCTTAAGAAATAGGTAAAAGATTGATTGAAAAGTTATTTATAAATTTATTTTAAGGACATCTTTGTGATGGTATTTTTATATATATATTTTTGTGGAATATTAAAAAAAACAATATGATATCATAATTTGCAAATTGTCTTTAAGAATTTCAAATTACAGACCATTAACGTTTATAGTATCTCACTTACATACTTAAACTTTGATTAAGTGCACTTCTTTGGGGTCTCAGAAATATTATTATTAAAAAAATATGATTTTAAATTACATCATTACTAAAAAATGGATAATTTATGGTTCTGAATTCATACTACCTAAGTATTATTGAATTTCTTATGATTCTGGTAGCCTCTGAAAATTTTATTCAAATAGCCAACTTGCGAGTTGAGGTGTTGATTAGTTTAAAAATGTAATGTAATAATTATCTAAAATAATTTTTAGCCCTCATTGTAATTAAAATTTTAATGAGCATTAATAATATTTAATTATTTGTCAAATTTTGAAAATTTTCTATATAAAATTGGCAACAATTATATATATAATAGCAATGTACAAAAATTACTAGATATATAAGTGCTCACGGTATAAGTGGATTGGCCACCGTTTATAAAACGTTATGAAAATACACAACCATCATACCTTATTCACACTGCACACTAAACCATTTTCTCTCTTGAACTAATCAAATTTAGATGTAAAAAACACTATCTATAACCCAACCTTTTGTTCCGTTGCGACCAAACTTACATTTATCAATTAACGGAATTCACATTTTAATCAAAGAAAGTTGAAAAATACTTACAATTTCACCTAAAATGAGATTTCAAATACTGGAATCCTGAATCCACATGCAAACAAAAACTTCTATACCACTCTATTGACTAGCCACCTTTTTAATACATGTCGTTTAAGCCAATACCATACAAAAACACTGTATAAGCTACTGAATTACGAACTAAATGAGCTGAGAGCACTATTTTTACTATCACAAAGTTTATTATCAGTCGTGTGCAGAACTAACTTCTGCATTGAGTCTATAATTATTTTAGAATCATCATTATTTATATCCTCTAGCTTTGTATTTTCTGGGTCGTTCACATTTTTATTGTCAAAGACAGGGAAGAAATCAAAGTGTGATTTGCCGTTTGTCATTTTCTTGTCGCTTTTAGTTTTCTTTTTAGAGTCATCCGCTTTGGGTAAGTTCCGTTTTGAGAACTCATCCCATCCTTGTGTTGATTTTTGAGTCGTTGCACTTCTGAATGAACTTGAGGGTTTTGTCATTTCGTTTGTAGAAAATTTCTGTTGTATATCATTTATTTGGTTGTGATTTTCTCTACTCGAGACTATCTGTCCGTACACTGGTGTACAGTATGTAGTGTCATCTGTACTCCCACATCTGCTTTCTCGGCTAGTGGTATTCTGGTTCAATTGACAATTGTTCATCCCGGAATCGAACTCGGATTTTTGTCCGGCATTTTTCAGTATCTGTTTGGATGATTTAACTGTTTTCTTATCATAACTTCTGTTTGGTGAACCATTGTCGAATTGTTTACCATTTTTAATATTAGCTTGGTCGTCTTCATTCATGTCTTCGTTGCCAATGCCGTCGATGTCGTACACCTGAAATATTACAATTCATCATGTTATATATCTAATTATTATTATTTTTTATATTGAATGTAATATATTTAATATTTTTTTTATGTTTTCCTTGATCTATTTTGCAGTAAATTGATAAGATGAAGCCAAAAGAAGTACTATAAGAACAATTAAAGTAAATCTAATTACAATCCATGTGTTAACTTCTTAACAACATTACTTAGAATTAGTATTATCTTGACATATTTATTTTTTACAATACAACTACAAGACATCATCATGTCCCAACATATTTATTTATAATATTCTTTATACTAAGTTTCTCCTATTTTATGTTAATATTAAAAACCATTTAAAATGTTATTATAACTTGTATTAAGAGCACTAAAGATGGCATAATATATTCACATTAAATGTAAACATGAACTTTTCATTTTAAATTTCTCACAGTTCTCCATCCAATTTTTAGTACTATTTGATTTTTTTTATTACAAACATTCTTCTATTAATACTACTACTAAACCAACAATACCTTATACATAACATCTTGATTGAGTCCCTTCTCCCTCTCCCTCTTATTCTGAACAGCGAGCCAAACATCTTTTAACTCCCCAGCTAGATCTCTATCTTTCAGTATAACTGGATTTCTGGTAAGTATTAATCCTGGATTCATAGCCTCTACAAAGTCACAGAGAAGGCTGACTAGTGCTTCTCGGTCCTGTAATACAAAATTGTTATTTGTTAACAATATCCTTTCAAATTATGGTTTATTTTAAAGAATACTTTAAATTTAAGACTATATTATATAATGAATGTTATAATGTGGTTGCTAAGTAAAAGATAAAGAATATATAGACATCTTAAGAGTTTAATATTAGAAAGATGACTTCACAAGTAAAGTAGAATACTTTACCTTATTAGATGCATCTATAATCTACATTTAAATGTATTTTAAGTATTTGATTGTAAGATGCAAGCAACAATGCAAAAATTGAAGCTATATTTATTTATAAATTACTTTGTTGTTAATGTTAAAAAAAATCCTTAGAACTAAAACATAGTATGAAAAAGTACTTTTTTTTATATTATAGAATAATTTATTTTGTATAAGAATAAATGAATATGAATAACTAAATAAATATTTATTACCGTTGGATTTGAAGCATTTTTTCCATTTGCTTTAAGTATGTCAGGATTAACCATAACTGCAAATACTAGAAGAGGTGGTCTATTGCTATTTGGCCCACATCCTTGATGCACCTGATAAAAGAAAATAATTGTATTGAATACTGCTCAATTACTTATTCACATTGAAGTTTATGCAATGGAAACTATTATTTTATTTTGCGGCACTAATTACATTTGAAGGGTACAGGGGCAAAACAAGGAATGTCACAAAAAATTCAAAAGTAGAAAAGTATGCGAACATTAAGATTTTGCATTGTATTATAGATTGCAATGTTTTAATTAAAAAAAAAATGTGACATTCCTTGTTTTGCCCCTGTACGCTTCATTTAATAACAGTTGAATTAGTTACCTGCATTCCTCCATACAAAGGTATTGGATCTGAATACTGCTTGGGATTTGCTATTTTTTGCCACCCCAAAACATTTATGTACAGTTTTTCTGTAGTATCCTTTATTGTATCCTGAATGCACATATGAGGCTGGGGTGGATTCTTAAATTGACGGAAAGCTCGCGAGCCACGCACATATTGTATTGGAACAGTTCTTTCTTGAGGGTTTGGGTTATCCATTAGTTCGATTAGCACTTATAAGAACACACAAAGTTAGCTAAAATACACTAAACATTCGCTATAAATACCAATAACCAATAATGACATTTCTAAAAGGCCTCACTACTGACTGACTTACAAGTTTATTGAACTCTCACACGCCGCACATAACACGATTTACTCCTTAAATAAAACGTTTCTCACTCAATATGTTTAACAATTATTCGTTTATCTATAAATATTTATATTAAAATCATAAATCTGTAAATAGAAACGAAAATAAAGATAAAGACTTCCGTAAAAGAGAAAGATGTCAAAAGGCGGGTTGCTTTTTTTTTACTCTGTGTAGCTGAGCCTGAGAGTGAGACCGATTTGACGCGAAGAATATTTTGTAAGTTCTACAACAACAAGTATTTTTAACCTTTTTTTAACAGTAATGAATAGAAATTATCTTTTTATTTAAAAATAAAATATTACTATATATCTTATATCCATAAACTGATTTTTTCGTAAGCATCATGTTGGAGAAAACTTTGAATAAAAAATATTAATTTTAGTACGATTTTAGTCTATTCGACCATTCTATCGAACCGATTTGCTTATATTTTTTTAAATGAAAGGTTGAATGCACAGAATTATTATCGAGCATTGAAAATTAATCAAATTTTAACGAAATATATCATTTGAGAAGATCAAATGATATATTTCGTTTTCATCATGGATGATTATACATTTTTCATAGCTTTCTTTCTCTATGTATGGCACGAGAAGAATTGAATTGAATTCTCTATGTATCCTTGGAGCCCAACTCCCAAGACTTATGGTTAAGTCGCTGGGATGAGCTATAAGCTATTTCATTGGCTACCCTACCCCAGCCTGCAAATTTATGATATTTGCAATGAAAAAAATACTAATCGATAGATTTTCAATAGCTCAATTTAACTACGTAGCCCTTTCAAATTGCTCACCTTTAATTATTTAATTAAAAATCAATAAAGTCTTTGAAAAAAAATTAATTTATCTGTATATTCAAACTCCTATATCTTTTGATGTATACAATATTTCAAATTGCTCAAAGTTCTAAAACACTGCTCAAGTTGCATTTGTAATTGCTCAAGTAGAGTTTTTACCAGCTCCACTTTCGCTGATTATTAAATAATTAAAAGTATAGTTGTAACAAATGTAACGTAGGTTAAGTGAGCGTGCGCATGCGCACCGCGCATTGATTTTGAGATTTGAGATTTTGTCTTAATTTATCTGCTCCACTTTCGCTGATTATTAAATAATTAAAAGTATAGTTGTAACAAATGTAACGTAGGTTAAGTGAGCGTGCGCATGCGCACCGCGCATTGATTTTGAGATTTGAGATTTTGTCTTAATTTATCTGTTGGTATTAATTTTCATTTATTGGTAGATTCCAGATCTATTCTTTATGTTATAATATCTGAAGTGGAATCACGTAATGTGAACAATTCATAAATTCAATAAATTTAAAGAAATCCACCGAGAAACAGAATTAAGACGTTGAATTGGAACGATTGTCCAAGCCCGCCGAGGCCGACCGCGGTGCGCATGCGCACGCTCACTTAACCTACGTTACATTTGTTACAACTATACTTTTAATTATTTAATAATCAGCGAAAGTGGAGCTGGTAAAAACTCTACTTGAGCAATTACAAATGCAACTTGAGCAGTGTTTTAGAACTTTGAGCAATTTGAAATATTGTATACATCAAAAGATATAGGAGTTTGAATATACAGATAAATTAATTTTTTTTCAAAGACTTTATTGATTTTTAATTAAATAATTAAAGGTGAGCAATTTGAAAGGGCTACGTAGTTAAATTGAGCTATTGAAAATCTATCGATTAGTATTTTTTTCATTGCAAATATCATAAATTTGCAGGCTGGGGTAGGGTAGCCTATTTCATTGCTGTTTTCGCCTACTTTTGGTTTAGTAGGAAATCTAGGTTTTAGGTAAACATTCAACTTACACAGCACGATGCTGCGGAAAAACACGGGTCTAGTTAAAAGGAAGAATATTTTAAAAACTTTATTTTGATATTTTAGCTCGCTATCTATGTAATATTTTTAAGAAGTAATTTTTATATAATTAAATAAAATATGTACAGGTGTAACATTATGTTTTATTACGTCTATTATATGAGTTTTTACAAAGATAAATTAACTTCTACGTACACACTATGTAGGTAATTATACTTATAACAGAGGTTCGCTAATCACTTATTACTATATATTGTAACAATCTCGTGAGTCGTGTCCGGCAACCGATTACAGCGTGCGCGGCTAAGCTCTGTAGTAGCGGGGAGCCGACTGCCTGCTCAAGCGAGCGACGGTGGCGGCGGCGGGGAGCGGGCGACCTAACCGCGACGCGGGCGAAACGCAACGCTACACACTCCCCCTCTAGTTCGAACAAAGCGCCCTCGCGTTCGGGCTAGCAATCAAATCTACGTGGACGACCGCGTCTGCGCTTTTCTCTAATCGGAGCTTCGACGTCACCGATGAATGGAGTAATATCAGAGACATGATAACGTCCTACGTGCTCACCTCCAGTAACACTCTCCACTTGGTATGTAGTAGGGCTTACTACTTCGCGGATGCGGTAAGGGCCATCTCTCCGAGGTAAAAATTTGGAACACTGACCAGAGCCGGCATCATTCATCCCTTGCGTCTTTAACAAAACTAGATCACCTACCTTGTATTCTGGAGGGTCGCGTCTGCCTTCATCCGCGTACTTCTTCTGCAAAGACTGGTTACGTTCGTGGACGTCACGAGCGTCGAGCAGAACCGTCGACAACCTACGAAGGTAAGGAGTGATATTGTGGACGAAATTGTCACTGTCCACAATAGTCTTCATATCTGCCACGACATCGGATGGCGCGCGCAGCTCTCTCCCGAAGGTAAGGAAAGCTGGTGAAAATCCAGTGCTCGCTGTAACAGCGGAGTTCATCGCAAACCTTATGGCTGCGAGATGTGTATCCCATGATGTGTGATCCTTTCCCACCAGGATCGCTAACTGGGGTTTAAGGTCACGATTTTTACGTTCAACCGGGTTTGCTTCCGGATGATATAACGGCGTCAATGTCTGTTTGATACCCATCACATGACAGGCCTGTTGCATCACCTCGGCAACGAACTGGACTCCGTTGTCGCTGATCATCCTGCGTGGGACTCCATACCTCAGGAAGACCTCGGCTATTAACGTCTCAGCGCATTCCACGCTGGTGGCTTTCTCCAACGGAAATAGCTCAACCCAATGGGAGCACGTGTCTTCTAATATTAAAATCCAACGGTTACCCTTTGAAGTCTTCGGTAGGGGTCCAAACAAGTCGACTGATATTACTTCGAATCGCCGAGTGGGTGCAGGCGTCTGGAGTAGACCTGCCGGTTTCCTATTATCCACTTTGTAACGCTGGCATGCAGCACAGCGTTTAATATATTCTGTAACAAATGATTTCATCCCTGGCCAAAAGTACCGTGCTCTGATGCGTTGTAGGGTACGTTCGGCACCAAAGTGGCCTGCTGTGGGAGCGTCGTGAAACTCTAAGAGTACGGCCTCTCTCTCGTGTTTAGGGACCACGAGGCAAGCGGAGTCAGCGTCTTCGGAATCAGGAGTGCATCTGTACAACACACCATCAGACATTAGGTAGCCTCTCTCTGACCACCCTCTCCCCCTGAAGGGATCGTCAATAGTCTCTAGGTCCTCGATGATGCTTTTCAACTCTGGATCTTTAAGTTGGTTAGAGCGTACATCCTCAGGTGTTCTATGTGGCATATCTACGGTCACTAAGCATACCTCGCAACCAGCTGGGTTTTCCTCGCAACAAGCTGGGCGGCTTAGTGCGTCAGCAATCACGTTCACCTTTCCGGGAGTATATTGTATCTGCAGGTTGTAGGCTTGAAGTGTCAATGCCCATCTGGCAAGACGGCCACTGGGAGACTTAAGACTCATCAGCCAACGTAGCGGCTGATGGTCGGACTTAACTACTACTTCCGAGCCTTCCACATAACCCCTGAACTTTGTCACCGCCCAGACGAAGGCGAGAGCTTCACGTTCGGTGGTGGTGTAGTTGCGCTCGGCAGGCGAGAGTAGGCGGCTGGCGTACTCTATGGGTCTTTCGTCAGGACCCTCCCCCTGCATCAAAACTGCACCGAGACAGTAGCTACTGCTATCTGTCCGGAGGGAGAACGGCTTAGACTCGTCAGCCTGGCGAAGAATGGGAGCAGTTACCAGGAGCTCTTTGATGTGCTCGAAAGCAGCCTGCTGCTCATCATGCCACCGCCAACTGCTATTCTTCTTGAGCAGGTCAGTCAAAGGTCTGGCGATTGCAGCGTAGTTCGTTACAAACCGTCGAAACCAGCTGGATGTAGCCAGAAAACCCTTGAGCTGCCTCTCGTTCTTCGGGGCAGGCATGTCAGCAATAGCTGAGGTTTTCTCTGGGTCTACTTGTAGACCTCCAGGAACAATTATGTGACCAAGAAATTTCACAGAGTCACGGGCAAAGCAGCTTTTCTTCCGATTGACTCGAAGATCGAACTTCTCGAGTCTGTCGAAGACTGCTTCGAGATCTTCAATATGATCCTCGAAACTCGGTGACAAGATTATTAGATCGTCCAGATATCCAAGAATAGTCACAGGCCTACTCTTTTGGAGCTCTGGTGGGATATCGGAGTCGTCACTTTCCTTGTACCCTCGCGTAGATACACTCAGGTTTGATTTAAACCGATCTATTAATCTCTGAAACGTGGCGCCAGAGTTGCGAAGGCCCATCGGCATCCTCTTAAATCTATAGGTGCCGGAGGGTGTAACGAATGCCGTTTTGTCGCGGTCCTCTTCTGCGACACTAACTTGAAAGTAGCCAGAGTGGAGGTCTAGTGTCGTCATGTAGCTGGTCGTCTTGGCAGCATGAAGAACGTCTTCCAAGCGCGGGAGCGGGTACCTATCCGGTTCAGTCATGGCGTTAAGTTTACGGTAGTCCACGCATAAGCGGACTCCGCCATCTTTCTTTGTGACTAAGACGACGTTGGCAGCCCACGGCGACTCGCACTCCTCTATTATATCTGCGTGCAGCAGCTTCTCAAGTTCGGCGTCCAATAACTCTCTCTTACCTTGCGACATCCTATAGGGTGGTGAAGCAGTCTGTTCCTGCTTCTCGTCAACCCGAATGTGATGAGTGGCGTAAGTTGTAGGGGGTCCTTCGGTGGTGAAGCGCTGACCCCTCTTAGTTATTAGTTGGTTGAGCTGCATCCTTTGAGCAGGTGACAGCTTCGTCCCCTCATCCTCTCTCAGCGCCAAGCCGGTGGTATCAACCTGCATCAGCTCTGCATCGCTGGCGGGTGTGAGGGTAAAAGACTGAATAAAAGTAAACTTCTGCTCAGGGGAATTACTAAAATGCCAACAGTTATGTTGGAGGTCCACTAATATACCTGCTCTAGCGATAAAGTCCTGCCCTAGGAGCGTCTTATTATTCGCGTCCGGTATCACTAAGAAAGTGGTGGGGATAACGCGTCCCTGAATTGTGACGTTCGTGTCACATGATAATAATTCACGTACCTGCTGCGTTCCATCGGCGAGGCCAAGGTTGCGACGTGCTTTCACAAAAGAAGTCCCACTGTCTAATAATATTTTATACAATCCGGGACTAGCGAGGCTCTCCGTAGCTCCTGTGTCTAGCATTGCAACACCTACTAAAGATGCTACTTCTATCTTAACCGTAGGGTGTGATAAGTCAGACTCATGCGTGGTCGCGCTTTGGAAACTCACCTTGTCCGTAGAGGGCGTGCTTTTACACGTCGGACACTTTGAACGTATTACTCCTTGTCGACCGCAGCCGTAACAAGAAAGCGGTGCCTTATTATTATTATAATTATGTTCGCCTGATTTTATTTTAATTTTGCATTCATCTATCGAATGACCGAAACGTTTACAAAAAGCGCAGCGCGGTCTAACACGTTTCTTATTCAAATCGTTACAAATATTCGAACTAGAGTCGGGCACAGCGTGCGAAGGGTTATTCATAGTATGAGGCGGTATCAGTGATGTATTATTATGACTTACCTCGCCCAGCGTCTCCTCAACATACCTTGCTCGCTCGAGTAGACAGTCGACGCTACTTACACTATCGCGTGACACTCTTTTACGTAACTTACGATTTAAAAGGCCATAAACTATATCTAATTGCATAATGTCTGGTAGCTTATAAGGTAAACGTGACATTTCTGACCGCACTCGCGATATAAAGGAATCGACACTATCGTTATCACTTTGTTCGCGCGCAAATATTTCTCGAAAGATGCGGTGGGCGGGGCGCGGGGCGCCGTACATGAATCGCAGGCGGCGTATCGCGTCGTCCCAGGTCTCCACGGTAGACTTTACGCCCTGCCACCACACTGCAGCCTCTCCAGTCAGCAACATAGGTAGACCACGAAGTGCGTGTTCGTCGGATACACTTGCGCACTCTTTGTAGATGAGCACGCTCTCAACGAATGCTTCCAGGGCTTCGGTACTGCGGGTGGCTCCGTCGAAGCGGGCCGTGCACCAGGTGAAGTTGCTGTGCGCGGTCGGTCCACTGAGTGCAGTGGTGAGTTGAGTCGGTCCCGTAAGTCCATCGCTCGTAGACGTCGGCGTCGGCGTCACGACGCTTCTCATGACGTTGGATAATAATCGTGTGAGCTGTTCCTCGGACATGGAAATCATGTTACTACATGCCGTTGTCGAAATCGGTATAGCTGTTGCCGCGGTGTTCATGCTCGCGGGGTTAGCTACTGTGTGACTTTCCTCATCACAACTGGAACTATCGTTTTTGTCTTCGTTTGCATACGTGCGACGTGTTTTTGGCGGCATTTTCTCGACACTAACACTTGGTACTTTACGCAATCGGTAAAAACGGCAATAAGTCCAGTAGGTACACAGATTATTCGATTTGTGACTAGGTAGAACACTATTCACGTGAATTTCTTTCGCACTCGCGTTGATTATTTAGGTACTTGCCGTACGGAGCACGTGCCCCACGTTGGGCGCCATTTGTAACATTATGTTTTATTACGTCTATTATATGAGTTTTTACAAAGATAAATTAACTTCTACGTACACACTATGTAGGTAATTATACTTATAACAGAGGTTCGCTAATCACTTATTACTATATATTGTAACAATCTCGTGAGTCGTGTCCGGCAACCGATTACAGCGTGCGCGGCTAAGCTCTGTAGTAGCGGGGAGCCGACTGCCTGCTCAAGCGAGCGACGGTGGCGGCGGCGGGGAGCGGGCGACCTAACCGCGACGCGGGCGAAACGCAACGCTACACAGGGTAAATATCATATTCTTAGAAAAATTAAATTCAAAAGGATTTCGCATTTTACAAGAACCTATGTTCTAGCTAATCTTTATAATTTATGCATCTCTTTCTGTCGACATTGCTTGACTGACTTTAACGAGACTTTTTATAGTAAAGATCGAAGATCGAATAGTATACTAATTAAATTAAAAATATAATAACGGCGCTCTTAGGCATTGATTATATCTTAGGATTGAAAATAAATTCAGTTTGAGGGTCCGTTCTTTTATGTACAGAGCGAATTTTAGGGATAACTTTATTGAGTATAAAAAAGAAATTATTTTTCTTTTTACAAAAAGTAATAATATCGAGAGATATTATTTTAATCGAAATTTAAAATAAAAAAAACATAGAGCTTTAATTAAATAAAATAAATTTATATATAAAATTTATTGTGGAAAAGAAATAATAAATCAATATTTTTCTCACCCAATTTATTACTATAAACACTAATATATTTTCATAATACATATAATTACTAAGTATGCAATTTGTACTAGTTTTCGTCAAAAGAAATGGTGCTTTTTAGTTCAAATCTAATTTATTTAACCTTGCATTTAGTGTGTAGTAGACATTTTATAACATATTTACTGTCGCAAAAGAGCATAGTAGCTGTAAGCTCCTTTTAAAATCTGTAAAAAACGGATACTGTTAAAAACACTGAAAGTTGAAAATATTGTTTTTATGGCTCCTATTTCCTAACGATGTTTAAATTGTTTCAAATGAAACACAGATATATTAATAAATAAATTCCACTTCTTAATATGTCAAAACGTGCCAAAACGCTTATTAATTATTCATAATTTATATAATTAACAAAAAATAAAGTTTGCGCTTGAGGTTTTAAATCCCTTACATTCTGCTTGGAAAATCCGGTACCTAACTGAAAAACAGCCTCCGCTTCTTTTTCTCTCTTTCTCTCGCTCTCTCTTTCGCATTAAAATAAGCTTCTTTAACCCTTTAATCGTTATATGACCACAAAAAATTCGGACATATTGAGTTTATTACGATGCAAAACTGTATTAGCTATATTTATTGAAATCTGATAATTAGCTTAAACTTAATTAAATTACAAACGTACAACCTTCGAAACCATTTGTTTTATATTCGTGTAATATACATTTTATAATATAAACATGAGGCCCTCATGATAGTTCTTAGGAAACCTTTTTTCCCATTAACCCTACAACCGTTACGTAGTAGCCACTCGAATGGCAAATAGTTAGATCATTGCTGATGATCATTATCATATTATGGCGGTGAAACTTGAAAGCTTACTCAGAGGAATTTTCTTTTTCACGGTTTAAATGTTAGTAATAGCCTAATTAATTATTAAATTAAATGTTAGTAATTATTGTCTAAAGCCATTATTATTTTTCAGTCCGAGTCATGTTCGTCATTATGATTACGGTGAATAAACAAACATTTGAAACTTACAGTAACAGAAGTAGATAATGTCAGTTCAGTAAATGGACCGGCGGTGTATACATGCACTATTTTAAGCTGCCCAGCCAGAATAAGTATGCTTTTTCTTTGTTTCAAGCCTACGCCCACGTTACACCATTGACTTTCATACGGTCCAAGCATAACTTCGTTGTTCTGAAAAGGTTTTTATATCCAACAATTTTTAAAATAAATATGTTTTTATTATTATAAATAATATACACATCACAATTTATTTATTAAATAAAAACTAAGATTTAATTTCTTACTTTGCCTAAAACATCGTTACTGTGCCAGCAAAACATAAAAAGTTGAGCTACGCCAAAAACGAAGTATTCAGCCATTAAAATTTTCTGGGTTGTATTTGTCGCAGTCTAGAAAAAAATCAATTGAATTTCTTAGGTATTCATAACTGCGTATTCTAAAATTCTGTACATTGAAATACAAGGTAGATTACTTATTTGCTATATCTAATTACAACTTTTTGGGAAGAACCTACTCTGTAAATATTCTACTTTGCCCAGTAGGTTGTCTGGTAACAGTGAAGTGTACTTAACATACGAAAGTACGAGTATATGTAATCTATAATATAACTCTATTTTTCTATATACATCTAATACTAAATAATAATAAAGATTAAATAAAATATTGCTTTACTTTACTTACAGTAAGTTGAAATGCACTAGCACATAGCATTAAAGAACACATTACTACGTACAAAAACATTACTGGCGACAACAACGAGTTAAATAATCTTGAGTTTCTGAAAAATAAAAACAATAATTATTTCTTAAGAGGATTGTGAAGCGACGATACGCGGCGCCAATAGGTATTTTATAAATTTCTATCTGTTTCATACTGCTTAGCTTCCCCGCGGGCGCTAACGACACAAATACAACACACGCAAATTCTCACGCACACTATGATAGCAGCGGGCGTCGCGAGGGGCGGGTGGAGGGCGGCAGCGCGGTTGGCGCGAGAGCATTCAATTCATTCGATTTTCGAAGTCTATCTGCGGTTTGCGTACATAGATACCTACATTCACTATACGTTCCTGATTTTGTTTGTTACTTTGAAATTGCAAAATATAGGCAAGGTAGACATTTATTACTTACTAGTTACTACTAGTAGTTAAATAGGTATTATGTCCCCTATAGGTAAAGTTATATTTTGGAAATCGGTGGCAAAACAATAACTAATAATTAATGGACATATACATATATTGATAATTTATTATTAAAATATAGATGACGACGGTTGATGTTCTTTTAAAATAAGTTTTTTTATATAATAGGTACTTGTAAATTATTTAATCATCCACAATAAACATATCGTGCATGTACGCAAAGATTATTTATTGTAGGCATTTTTAGGTACCTATAAAAAATAAAATCGCGTAAATCTAAGAAAGTATTACCTATAAAAAATTAATAATTTCATTATTTATTTTTTATACCTAAAAATGCCATTCTAAGGCTTAGTTGAAGTATGAAGGAAAATGAAATACTTAGTATGCTTGATAGTTAAAATATGTGAAGTAATCTAAATATTCATATTTTAAAGTCAAACGCCTAAGTTTCCATTTATATAGCGGTCGCAGGTTCGAGTCCCACTGGGAGGCTTTCATTGGTTGAGCACAAATGTTTGTAGTCCAGTCTTATATACATACACACACACACACACACTCACATATACATCACACATACATATGGTGTTTATATTAATAATATGTATGTACCTATTTAAAATTTGTATATCTATCAACTATCTGGTATCCGTAGCACAAGCCTCGTAGCTTACCACGGAACTAGATGACGCTGGTGTAACAATGTCACAACATAATATTTATTTACTAGCGAATCACCCTCGCTTCGCTCCGTTTCGTCCCTAGGTACTTACCACTTTTAGGATAAAATTTTTACAAACTCTGAATGTCTTGTTTATTTATATCTAATTGAATATTAAGTTTCAAGCTTCTAGATTTATTACATTAAAAATGACGTAATTTCCATACAAACTTTCATCCCCTATTTCAACCCCTTATACCCCTTTTTTTCGCCTTAAAAAGTAGCCATTCATTTATATTGGTTTAGTAGTTTTATGGAGAAAGCGCGATAGACAGACTGACGAGTTACTTTCGCATTTATAATATTAGTGAGGATTTATTCATTTATTCATGTTATTATGTTCTACTAAAACTGTACTAATAGTGTTAGTTGTTACTACTATGTAGTACCTAGTACATTGTACGAAATGTACAATTAGTTATTGAAACAATACCGATTACCGACGCTTGGCGGCGAAATATATTATATTAAAAAAATATATAAAAAGTTCGTTACTATTGCAGGTAAGGAAATGAACTATCAATTTTTAAGAATATAAATAATCGGAATATTTTTTTATTTGTTTATTGAAGTTGAACCATTATATTCCATACGTGCATTGAAATTTTCTACATAACGCCCGTTAGTCCATCATTAAACGTCCTATAACTCAAAAAGTATGGACATTACAAAAAAAAGTTTGTAGAGAATATACTGATCTTCAAAAACGGATATCTATGCATTTTTTTAAGTAATATTTTGTGAGTTATCGGCTGAGACAGAAAGATGGACACATTAAATGGGCCATAAATCGTAAACGGTAAGTTTTACAAAAAAGTTTACAGGAAAGAAAAGATGTGAAAATTAATTCTCTACAATAATGGATCCAATAACTTTTGCTCTAAAGCGCATAGTTTCCGAGATATCGGCCAAAAACTTTTTTCAAGGTGGCTTGAAACTCCACCTGGATCTGTCAGCATTTTGTAATTTTGTCCTCAGTAAGTGATACTAAACCTTATAAAAAACAAAAATTGGATAGGAAATTTAGTGCGAGGTTGACCAAAAAATAACGGCTATTGATACTGACAGAGAAATCAAAGTATTTTTTTACTTTGTAGTTTTTGAAGGCGGTTATTTTTTTTTTTATTTATTCACCAACCTACTTTAGTGTAAAGTTGACATCTTTTTAATTTATAGTCCTTATGGACTCTTAAATAAAAATACAGTAAATTAATGTTCGGCCTTTTTTGATTTTTCATGATAGTAAATAATTGTGGGTTTATAGTTCTGATTGATGATTTTTTCAATATCCATCGATATATTACTTTCACCTTCCTAGGCGATGATAATGTCGATACACCTCCATCATCACTACAATATGCCCTGCCTCCCGACCCGTATAGTGCGATAGAGAGAGTTGCAAGTCTTCGAGGCAAATACCTATATTTCCTGTTTGAAATATGGTTTCGGCCCTTAACGGTTTCACACCCCTAAACATTTACGAAATAAGACAATTTTGGTGTCATTCGATTCAGTAAGCCCTCATCTAGGCCTGTACGTTTTGCTTTTTTAATAATTTAGTTTAGTTTAATTTTAAAAAATAAAATCACGCGACGAAGTTTTTACGTCGAAAATAACGATTTTTAGATGCTTATAATTTCTGTTGTAATCAATATTTCTTTAAAATCAAAACGTACGGGCCTAGATTTCTATTATATCTACAACATTTCCAAAAATTAAGAAAATTGGACTATGTTTAGGGGGTGAAAAACGTTAAGGCTTTTTGTATGAAAATGTACAGCTTCACAATCCTCTTAATGATTGTTTTGTTTTTTTGGCTGTGAATATGGCGCTTTTCAACGGTCAATGGCTGGAATAGTTCGGGAGAAGTGTCGATAAAAATTTATAAGTAAGTTCTTTTAGTTTTTTCTTATAAAAATTGTAACATTTACTATATTTTAAAAATGTTGTCTTACACTTGGTAGTTTTTGCACATTATTAAATACAGTAAATTTTCGGGAGCGGTTAAACAAGTATTCTTTAATAGAGTAGTTAAAATAGGGATTCAAAACTTAAGAAATTCAAATTCAAATTCAAAATATTTTATTCAGCATGAAATTATTACAATTTTTTACTGAACGTCATGAGTCTACTACCAGTTCGGAAGGAAGAAACCACTGACCTGATGATGACCTGATGATATAAAAATATCAACATTTTAAATACATAATGAATGCATTTTGAGATGCAACTTTAAAGTAACATTTGAATAAATGTTATACTTATGTAAAAAACGTAGAATTTGCTAATACTATACAAATGTCAGAAAAAATATATTTAAAGCTAAAATTTTAAATAAATATGTATAAGCTTTAGTATCGAGATTGTATTTATAGAATAAAATACCGTTAAATTAATAGCTGTCATTTTCGTTTATTATTTCAAGGTTATGGTACTTACTCATAGAAAGAAAGAAGAAATTATGGCAATTAGTTAAAGAAAAATACGCGCTGTTTATATTTCTCTTTTTTTTCTTTCGTTTAAAGAGCAGAATTTTGTCTCTCTTTTAAGCAGGATGTTGATGCTTAATAATGGCAAAAATGACAGGAAACCATATTAATTATTATAAACAGTTGAAGTTTGTTTGTTCATATTAATTTCATGAGTGTTATTATTTTCATGTGTGAATAATTGCCAACATTATTACCTTACTTACACTTGCCTTAAGTTAAAGGAAAACATCGTTAGGAAACCTACATGTCTGAAACAAACTAACAAGTTCCAGAAAAACGTCAAAGTCCAACAACCCCTTACTTGTCTAGCGCGTTGGACTATAGCCTGAACCTCTTGCATTGAAGAAATGCTCTCGTCCAGCAGTAGCCAGTGGGACGTTAATAGAGGCTGAATACAAAGGTACCAGATAATAGTGATTTTAAAAGTTTCGGCCCTCATCGAAGCCACACTATTTATTGAGTAATACTCATGTATCTTATTTATGCCGGTATAACACGTTAGTAGGTAACAACTTTTATTTAGTGGCAGTAATTGTACAAATACATACATAAATAGATAAAAATGAAACCTTTAAGATAATATAAAGATGTAAATGACAAATTATAAATAACATAAGGTTTTACTGCAGGAGATTAAAAAGCTTGAGATTGGAAGATTGCTTTTTTTAAAAGAAAATATTTCAGTGACTAACAAAAAAGAGAGCGTGTAACGTAAGAGAGCAATGAGTTCTTGGAAACAAGTTGAAACACTTGCTTTTTTTATATTTTTTGACTTTCTCATTGGTTAAGGAATTAGCTTACACAATTATAGTTCTGGAATCCTTACGTTTCAGGTAGAGCTGGGTGTGGTTACTTTCGCGAGTCCAAATTCCAATAATAGCCATATTTTATCAAATGTAATAGCGCGTAATGTTATCGATAGAGCGCCTGATACCTCATCGGTTGTGATGAATTGTCATTTGGGTTTGAGAGTAGAAACAATAGAAAGTGTACATGTATTTGCGCGTCTACTTCTGCACTAATATATATAAGGGCTCATCTCATTGGAATCAACCACTTTGACCCAAGTTGATCATTACATCAAAAAATATCTAGATACTTTGCAAAATATGGTGCTGCTGGGTGAGTTTTAGTTCCATGGTCACAATTACTATGGTGCACACAATCATAAGAAATATACTTCTTTCGAGTAATTTTATTTTACTAACAATTGCTTAAAAACATTTTGTAAAATTGTGAATTTGGCTTCGTGAGTCTGAATTTAGTTTTTCTACTTGTACGATATAAGATTTACTCAATACGGAGTAATTACACGTTGTAATTTCACAAAATTTGTCATGATTTGTTTGTCATGAGAACTAGAACTCGATCTAGTTGCGAAATCTAAAGATTTACTTTTAAACTGATCTTTACATTTACCTATTTAGAAATTACATTATTATCTAATTTAATATTGCGAAGAGGGAATGCAATATAGTATCTGATTTCAATGTTTTAATAACTTTTATAATGATAGTTGTATTGTAATTACACTTTAAAATTAAAAAAGCCATATAGGATTATAATAAGATTTTTAAATAATTGAGCCTTAATTACTAGCGGAAACGACCTATATTTTTACCTTTTATATAAAATTACAACATAGGTAGTCTGTATACAGGCCGTTTTCAGTCACTGCGAATTATCACACTGAGACTAGTTAGAGCAGGATATTAAAGTGTATCTTGAAGTATACGCGCAATAACAATCTCATTCACTGTTCGTTTTAATCTTAAAGTCCGATGAGACGATACTTCGACACGTCCGGTGAGAGTTAAGGCGTATGGCCGATGGCTTCACGTGCTCTGCGAGGCACGAGGGTGATACATAGCCATCTTTACAACTAATTGAACCCAGGATCTCTAGATCTGTAGCCGTACATGCTAGCCAATGCAATAATTCAATATATAACAGAGTGAACAACGACACGGATTCTTTCCCGAGACCAGGCAAAGTGTAACAGAACGTAATCTTCTATAAAAAAGTTAATATTGGCCAGCAAGACAAAAGTAATTTCTATTACGAGTATAATTACTTTAATTTTTTTTATAATACCCCAATCATTATGAAAAATGCAATATAATAAAATGTATTTTTAATACAAGTTTCCAAAAAAAGTGACCATAAAAGATCTCAGATTCGTTTTGAGCTTACTTATTAATACACAAAGTTCTTAGTTTAAAATTACTTACTTCATTAGGAGAACATGTAAGTTATGGAGTTCGCGTATTGCTCTGCTTGCCTGCTCATCACTTAAGCTTGAGCCTTTGAAACTGAAGATTGTCCTACATCTTTCCCTGAGCAGTTCTAACTTTCCGCCAAAAAATACCATGATCACGATTATAAGTGTATCGTATGCAGCCATAATTCCAGCTCCATAGGCACAGAGTAAAATGTGATAGACAACCGTAACCCAATTGCCAGGGAAGCTATATTTATCAAATGGCACCCATGCACTAAAAATGTGAGGAAAAGGCTCAGTGCCATTATTAAAAGCTTCTCTAAACGTGGCTGATGATAAGAACTTTATTAAAGGAGTTGATATAACGGTCACAAATGTAATAAAGACTAAAATCCAATAAAAATGTATAACTCGGCGACAGTAATTAGTGTAAGAATTTAAAATGTTCACTCTCTGCGTGTCATTGTTGTCTCTTTCGTATGAATCTGCTTCTGTTACGTATTCAATTAATTCTTTCCAGCGTTTTTGCCAAAATACAAACGTATTAGCTTTAACAATACATACAATGCTCAACATGGATATCTTAAGATTTGTTAACACTTCATCTAGGTCTGATCTTATCACATATAGCTCCATGTATTGGGTAACAACAAAAAATGTTACAATTTCATGTATTAATATGTAAATGACCTTAACTAAACTATTTTCTTCAAAAATTAGTCCCATTTTCTTCAAAAGCCAATAGTTTGGACCAAGCAGTGGTTTTTCGGGATTTTCGAGGCTTGCGATAAATGAGCGCATCATTTTAATGATTATGAATTGGAGGTCGAAATATAAATGTTCCTAGTAAAAGAAACCCTCATTTATATAGTCTCAGATCACGTGTAACCCTACGTTCAAGGAAATATTTCATGGGAAATATTAGTAAATCTTTTTTACCGACGCCACCGTTGACATACATTTTTGATAAGTAGAATTTTTAAAATCATATATCAAGAGTGCTACTTAAGTAAACTATATGAAAAAGAGTTTTATTTTGTTTTTATTAAACTCTTAAAATAAAATTGTTGCAATTTACATTAGCTGCAAAATTTTTTAACATTTAATTACGATATTATTTTATTAGACACTAATTATTTTAACCAACATATTGCAATTAGCCTTTTTAACGCCCCCATGCTGGGCACCTGCCTCTTTTTAATACGAGGGGAATCAGGCCATCAACCTCCTCGCTGGCCAAGTGCGGGTTGGCGGACTTCCCAAGTCTTTCGAAAACTTGCTAAGTTCTCTCAGGCATGCAGGTTTCCTCACGATTTTTTCCTTTACCGTAAGACAAGTAGTAATCATGTTAGAAATGATTCGGACATGAAAATATCAGAGGTGCGAGACCCGGATTTGAACCTATATCACTCGGTTATCCGAGTGAGCTCGTTACCATTGGGCTTCCAATATATGACTGATAAATAAATTTTAATATTTTTAACTGGATTTTCTTAAAGCTCAATCTTGTACCTTTGAGGTATTATATTATATATATTATTATATATATATTAGATATATTAAATTATTTAACTTTTATCAATCTACCAAATATATATTATGATCTTTTAAGCAATGTGCTTAATTGTTTTGTCTATTATTTTACAATTCTAAATAGATTTTAAAAGACAGGTTTAAAAAAATAATATATCGATAAATTTAAAATGTCACATCACTACTTGACAATTTTCACCGTGACGAAGTGGTAGCAAACCCTTAATTTAAACGTCTCTATTATACCCGCTAAATGTGGGCGGGTCGGTCACACCACGCTCTCCGAAATAAAAATATAATGAAGACATCACGATACCGACAGTCGACATGCAATCATTAACTCTTATATTATATAATAGACACATGGCATCGTCGAGGGTTTATCTTTATTATTACAGTGAAATTTTATTGACAGGCGTTTGTTAATATTTTTATTTATTCACGATAGATACCTAGATTATAGAAAATGAGCCACACTACAATATATTTAAATTTTAGTTATATGTACCTTTTAAAAAATCCTTACCCCAAAGACAGAATTAAAAATGTATTACTAGGATAAATAACTTTTTTTTCTAAATGCATATGAAAGTATATAGGTACCTAACCACGGTACATCAAATTTTTTGTTTGTCTATCTGTTTGTTTCGGCAAATCTCCGAAACGGCTGGAATGATTTTGATGGTACACAAGTGCTGCGAGGCTTATAATATCTTTAGTTCTAACCATATAAAATTTGTAATGATTTTATACTAAAAACCTATGTACTGTAGAAAATTTAAAAATTAAGGAAACAAAAAGTGACCTCTTTCATTGAATATAATGAACCACGCGAAACATACAATATAAATATCACAATACCCACAAAACAAGACATATAAATGTGAAAATGGAAACCAAGTTCAAAATTAAGAATAGAATATAAAGCGTGGTTTTCGATTTCGTCTACAAAAGAAGTTAGATCTAAACGGGTGCTAAGTTTTGTAGATAATCCTGAAATTCAATCATTTTTACATCTTATTGATAAGATCTAATGCAAGGATAAATCTATTAATCATTTTCTTGTTTTTTTCTACAATATAAATGTTTACAATAATAATAAAATGTATTCATTTTATTCACAGTTCACACCACTTTTTGTAGAATTATTTATACATGCATGCCTATGACGCAGGATATTATAATAATTAAGAAGCTTAAGGTTTGTTTTAAATCTAATTAGGAAAAAAAACTCCAAATATTTGTCTGGATAAAACTGAAGCTAATAATTTCTGAACTGCTTAAACGACAAACACGCGTTTTGGTTTTCGCTCTCGCTTGTTGTGGTTGACACACGTGTAGTGAGATCTTTCGGCCTTTCTTATAAGGATTATTGTTTTGTAAAGTATTAAATAGTTGGTTTTCTGTGTAGTTGTGTGTCTTGTGTGGTGGTAAGTAGTTTAATTGTGTAGTATAGTGTGTATTGTTAGTTTTATAAGGCGTTGTGATGGATGGTGACCCTCCTCCGGAACCTCCGGATACTGGAGGTGGAATAAACATAAATTCAATTCCTATTTTTCGTAAAAGACCAGGCGATAATGATGTAGATCCAATTATAAATAAAAAAACCATAACAGATCCTAATTTAGCCACTCCTTCGATCCAAAATGTGTATGTTCACCCGAGTATGGTTGATGGTCCCAAAGCATACTCTATTGATGACAAAGGTCTCTTTATTGTTCATGTCTCACGAGAAGTTGCAGACCCTTCAGCAGGAACTACTGTACGGGCTATTAAATTTGGTCAATTCTTGCATCACAATAAAATACAATCTATAGCTCATGATGGGGTAAAAAATGTTGGTCGAAACAAAATCTCAGTCCAATTTACATCAGCTCAAGCAGCAAATGATTTCTTAGGTAACCCCTTTTTAAAATTGGCTAAGTATGTTGCAATTATACCAACTTATAACATCACAAGAATGGGTCTGATTAAGGGTGTCCCGGTAGACTGGTCAATGGATGAGCTTGCCGAGTCATTAGAAATTCCTACTGGTTGTGGAGCAGTAATGAAAGCTCGAAGGTTGAACAGAAAGAATGTTAGTGAGGGTGTAGTAACATGGGTTCCGACTCAATCTGTTGTTATCACATTCCGTGGACAAATGTTACCTGAAAAAGTGTACTGTTACCATTCATCCTTACCTGTTGAAACTTATAAACTCCCTACAATCCAATGCCTTAGCTGTTGCCGCTTTGGTCATATTAAAGCCCAGTGTCGATCAAAGCCTAGATGTTACAGGTGTGCCCAACCACATACTGGGGATGCGTGTGATATCTCAAAAGATTCTTCAACATGTTTATATTGTTCAGGTAAACATTTTGCCATCGATAAAGATTGTCCTGAGTTCTCTAGACAGCAAGCCATTAAAATTGTAATGTCTCAAGATAATGTGTCCTATATGGAAGCCTCGGCTCGCTTTCCTCCTGTCCAAAGATCCTACTCCGATGTAGCTAAGGAAATGTTTACCCCTCCCGCATATTCCATTTCTCAAGGTCACACTCCTGTCCCCTCTCCTTCTCAGACAAGATCTTATCGCCAAACTGTTGTTAGACAATCTCGTCCCAGGGCCCCTTTGGGTAAGGGATATGATAAAGAAGCCCACCAAGCCATTACTGGCAATTGTCCCTCCTCCTTGTCCAATGGTTGTGCTCTTAACAATAATGTTAATACCCCTTCAGAACATAAATCCCTCTTACTTATTTTATCAGAAGCATTAATTAGTATTGTCTCAATGTGTGATGAACTCCCCCTACCGTCCAACGTTGCCCAAAAACTTTCTCATCTTTTTAATATCATTAACAATGGCCCCACACCACTTTCTCCAATGGAACAGTAAAAGTGTTAAAAACAAAAAACATGAATTACTCTCCATTATTAACCTGCATAAGCCTGTCATTATTGCCATCTCGGAAACATGGTTGTTGCCTGGTTCTCGCTTTCGAATTTCAGGTTTCACCTGTTTGAGGGATGACAGAAGTGATGGGTTTGCAGGTAGTGCCATCTTTATTCGGCACTCTATCCCTTTTTATTCTATTTCTCTTCCCCCTCATAGCCAGCACATTAATGCTGTTGCTGTGAGAGCCTTCGATATTTCATTTCTATCTCTTTATATTCCCCACCCATCCTCTGCCCTTATTCCTGAGCTACATTCTATCCTAGCTGCCCTCCCCAGTCCTTGTCTGATAATGGGGGACTTTAACACCCATCATACTATGTGGGGTTGCTATTATTGTGATGGGGTTTCTCCTTTGTTGGTTGACATGTTTGACGACCTAAACATGTGCATTTTAAATGATGGTTCTCCGACCAGAAGAGTCCTTCCGAATCAGAACCCCAAGACAGCTGTGGACTTATCCATATCCTCTCCCACTCTTGCTTCTCAACTATCATCGACCACTCTTACATCCACCTATGGTAGTGATCACTTTCCCATCTTCATAGCTATTTATAACAAAATTATTCCCCTTCCAAATTCCAAACCCCTACTATCACATATCCTTAAGAAAGCGAACTGGGAAGACTATGCTTGTTCGGTTGATTGCATGATTAAAACACTTCCGGAGATTGTTAATAGTGAAAATATTGTGTTTTGTTACAACCACTTTGTTACAGCCATTTTATTTTCCGCGGACCTGAACATCCCTAGAAAACCCTCCTCACAGAATCAGTTGCCTTCCAATCCATGGTGGGATCAGGAATGCACTGATGCTGTCAACCAAAGATATTCTGCTGAAATGTCATACAAGGCATCTATGACAGAGGAAAATTTTATTACTTTTAAGCGTAGTGATGCAAAGCTTAGGAGACTAATTTCAAAAA
Organism: Boloria euphrosyne; assembly: GCA_951802675.2. Lineage (NCBI taxonomy): Eukaryota > Metazoa > Arthropoda > Insecta > Lepidoptera > Nymphalidae > Boloria > Boloria euphrosyne. Next base: position 770,469 of record OX637876.1, read on the forward strand.
AGAAAAAGTCTGGTTGGATCACCTTCTGTGAATCCTTAAATCCTCGCTGCCCATCCTGCTCCAAGTTTGGAGAAATGTCAAAAGATTTCGCAGATCTCTTGATAATTCCCAGCTAAATTCCAGTAATCCGTCCGAGTGGCTTAATGACTTTGCAGACAAATTAGCTCCTCCTTTTGTCCCTAATAGTGATTCCTTCCCCGATTTCCTGACAACTCCTACTACTTGTGAATTAGATGCCTCTTTCTCCTTTGATGAACTCAATAACGTCTTAACGGGTTTAAAAGATTCATGCCCAGGAGAGGATGGCATTCCTTATTCATTTTTATCCAAACTTAATGACAGGGCAAAAAAATATTTATTAAATTTAATTAATACATCTTTTGATTCAGGTATTATTCCTGATGCATGGAAATCCCAGATTATAATGCCTGTGCTAAAACCAGGTAAAAGTCCCTCCGATCCCAATTCCTACAGACCAATTGCATTAGCTTCTACTCAGATTAAAATCTTTGAACATCTTCTTAAAAATCGCTTGGAATGGTTAGTGGAAAGCAGTAAAATCTTAGCGCCTTCTCAATTTGGCTTCAGAAAGGGCCTGAGCACAATAGATAGCCTCAGCATTTTTACGACAGACATTCGACTAGCCTTCGCCAAGGGGGAGTTCTTGGTTGGTGTCTTTCTGGATGTTGCTTCTGCATATGATAATGTTCTTCTTCCGGTACTCAGGCAAAAAATGCTCCAGCTGAGTATCCCTGCGAGGTTGAACCGGTAGAACCATATCTGTTAGACACCGGTTGCTAGGTATTCCTCCTAGGCGGGTTTGGAAAGGACTTCCACAAGGTTCGGTCCTCAGCGCTTTGCTCTATAGCATTTATACCCACGACCTCGAATTGTCTGTCAACAGTTTTTGCAATATTTTACAGTATGCTGATGACATCGTCCTCTATTTTAGCTCAAAATCAATAGAGGATATTCAGTTTCGTTTGAATTCTGCTTTGCACTACCTAGACCAATGGCTCTCTAATCATGGTTTATCCCTGTCTATGGATAAATGCCGTACAGTAGTTTTCACAAGAAAAAGAAGTATTCCAAATTTTAATTTTTACGTGGAAGATCATCCTATTAGGGTGGTTGATAAAGTAAAGTTTTTAGGTATTATTCTCGATAACAGACTGAACGGAGTTTCTCATTCGGAGTATATTAAGGATAAATGTGAGAAAGGTGTTAACGTTTTAAGAGCACTATCGGGTGTGTGGTGGGGTGCACACCCATATACTCAAAAACTGCTGTATAACGCTTTAATCCGAAGCCATATTGATTATGGACTCTTTATCTTAGACCCCTTTAATAAGGCAGCCTCAGAAAAGCTGAATAGACTGCAATACAAATGTCTCAGAATCGTAATTGGTGCAATGAGATCTACTCCAACCAATGCGCTTCAGGTAGAATGTGTGGATGCTCCATTTCCTATTCGCCGCCAGTTCCTTTCTGATCGTTTTGTCTGCAAAACATTACAGCTTTCATCCCACCCTTTGTGGCCCCGTTTAACTGAACTATCTGAAATTAACGCTCCACGTGGACCTACTTCCTACCTTTTGAATAGTTTCCGTAGATTTACCAACCTTCCTAATCCTATTAATTCTTTTAACTCCAATCCACTCTTCTCTACCCCCTATCCTGCCTTGACTTATTCCCCTCCTATAACAACAGATATTGGTCTAATAAAGGGTGCAGCTGATACCAACACGAAGTTTAAAGCTCTTTTACATCAAAATTGGTTGAACCACGTCCATATATATACAGACGCCTCTAAGTTGTCTAAAGATGGCTGTGTTGGTTCAGCGTGCTGGATTCCTAAATTTAATATAAGTCTGCAGTTCAAATGCCCTCCTCAATCGTCGGTATTCACAGGCGAGGCTGTAGCCATATTGGAAGCAATCTTGTTCGTTCACTCGCATAACATAAACCAGGCGGTCATTTTTAGTGACTCCTTAAGTTGTTTACTGGCTATTAAAGAAAACCCTTTTCGTAGCAAATCAAGGTATTCCATTATATTAAAGATCCGTGAAGCTTTACTCTCATGCCTCAATAAGCATCTTAATGTTCAATTAGTTTGGATCCCAGGTCATTCCGGTATTATCGGTAATGAGTCTGCTGACTCTTGCGCTAAAGTGGCTACTCAGTGTGGCTCTCTTGAACACTTTAGTAACTCTGCTCAAGATGTATTACCCCTTGCTAAAACTCATCTAGTCAACTCATGGTTCAGCTACTGGAATTCATCAAAATCTTTTAAGGGAAAGCATTATGCTTCTCTCCAGGCGGAGATTCCTAAGCGTCCTTGGCTTTTTCATCAGAAACATACTGAACGGTGGGTTATTACTACTATTAGTCGCCTTCGCTTTGGACACGCAAGTACTCCTGTTCATCTGGCTAAGATCAGGGTTAGGGACCACTCATTATGCGAGTGTGGTCTGGATGAAGGCTCAGCTTCCCACATCCTCTTCAATTGCCCCAAACTCCTTCGTCCCCTTTATGATGCTCTTCCTTCCAAGGTTCCCCGTCCCCTTAATGTTCAATGTTTGTTGATGTTTGTGTTTAGTCCCCTTTGTACATTTTTATGTAAATTTGTTAAATATAATAAAATTAAGCTTTGATAGTAGTAAGTAGTGAAATAGTTGTAGTAGTTCTCTAACATGTCCTTTTTTTTTGTATAAATTAACTAACCCTTGTGCCGTTTATATGTTTTTAGGTGGAGGTAATATTGTAAAAATAAAATCATACTATTTAATACTGTGAATCCAGTCTTTTTTGTGGAATAAGTTAAAATTTCACCGGCCAATCTCGAACGTGACTCCTCCATTCAACGTGACATTGGCGAAATAATTTGTGCTCAACTGGCACGCATTGAAGCCAACAAACCAAAGAATTGAATTGAATTGAACTGCTTAAACAGCAAATTATCATCATTTGATGAGAAAATCATTTTTATTTACATTTTATAATATACATAGTAGTAAATACTTGATAATAGTTCCTCTGTGTGAGACTGAGTACAGATTTACTATAATTTAAAGTGTATATACTATATACTATATTATAGTTAAATTTATCTGAGCTTGGCATATTAAATGCTTTGCGATGTACAATGTACATTTCAACGGTTCGTATACGTTTCCCAGACATGAGATCCCTACTTTGAATGAAATGAAATGAATAAATAATCCTGAATGTTGAGCTATCACATACCGAATTTTGTCATTATTTGTACTGTGTTTTTTGGAAGATTTTTCAAAAAATATTTGACTCGGAATTTTATTATATACCGTACTGTACCTATAGGTAGATATTAGATCTAGCCTCTAGGAACCATGGTATAGTTTCTACAGAAACCTTATCTTGAAATAATTGTTGGCTAAAATGACATAATTATTATTAATTAATTTAGTGAAGGCATAGCTAAAAGTAATAAGTTTTAAAAAAATATAATATATGTTCTTTGGCTGTATATATCCTATATTAGTTCAGAAATTACTTAGTGACAGTGACATTGACATTTGACATTTATTCGTTTGTTGTTATTTTGCCAAATGCAAATGCCGAAAACAATTAGAAAAAAATAAATTTAAAAGCTAAAACTTTTCTAGGTTGGTAAATGGAAGCCTGAATAAATAATTTAAAATAATAATAATGTCAAATTTTCGTAATAAATGAAGACTATACATAACAAAGTTGGTACAGTGAATTTATTTTAGCAATGGTTTGTTGTGCTGTATCTAATTGCAAAAATACATCTGCTAAAATATCTAAAAATAAAGATGGCATTACTTTTCACAGGTAAATGATCATAAAGAATAAAAAAATGTGTGCAAAGAAAAAAATAGATACTATAGTTTAAATGTGTGCATAGATACTATAGGTTATTTATTATTACAATTAGATAATTTTTAATGTAATTAAGTTGTGAATACAACTAATGTAAAAATGCAGTAACATAAAACATTTTCTGACCAATTTTAGATTTCCTCGGGACCCAGACAGAAAACATCTTTGGGAAATTGCAGTGAATCGTGAAGACTGGTCAGCTACTATGTCCAGTGCAGTATGCTCAGAACATTTTGATGCTAAAGATTTTTATATTACTGCAAGTGGTCTGAGAAGGTTATCTATGGATGCTGTTCCTTCAATAAACATATCTGTAAGTTACATGTATATTATATTATATTCATTTTTTTCATTATTACTTTATATTTAATTGAAGCCATTGAGCATGTCATCTAACCAAATTTTACTATTTTGAACAAATATTTCTTACATTTTATGAGCTAATAGAGATGTCCAAGTGACACATAAAAACCATAAAAAAAGTTGACTTCAACATTTGTACAACATAATTTTCAGCCTTGTCAAGAACCTGAACCTACAATTTCAAACTGTCTTCCAATAGATATTAAACCAACAGATACAGATGAAGTTATAAAGTTGAAATTCAAAGTTAAAAGACTAGAAATAATCGCGGCAAATAGGAAGAAAAGGCTAAATATAATGTGGCAAAGCAGACGGAGGCTAAAAAAGAAGCTAGAAAAATTCAAATGTATCATTAAACATCTAATAAGTTATAAGCAAGACAAGGAAAATAGGTAGTGTAGGTAAAATTTTTGTGTATACCATATTTTCTACATTTTTTTTGTAATTTTTTAATTATAATTCTATTCTATTGTTTTGTAGCTTCTAGGACTCTCAGTTGAGTTTAATTTACTTGCCAATGAGGCATAGAACGGAGAGGACATACATGGAATGACTTGAAACAAGAAAAGCAGTTGCAAGATAAACATAACCTATCAAAGGGTGCGCGGTCAATATAGATTTATAACAATTGAAAATCTATTGTGTCTCGTTTGTTCGCGTTGACGGGTTAAATAAATTATATATTAATTTAGATATGCTTAACATTTGTTTAATCATGTGCCATAGTAATATAGTGTATTTTTAATAAATTATTATCAATTATATTTTTATATTTATAGTAACTATTATTATATAAAAAAATATAAGATTATCTTAAGTTACTAGTTTATGTGTAGTGTTGTATTACCTAAGGGTTGTATAGGAATCTTATTTATAAGCATATTATGGTCTTCCCTAATATTTCAATGCACTACCTAATTTTTTAATATCTGACAAGATATTGTAATATTTTTTAAAACAATCATCAACAAATACAATATTTATGTTTATAATATTTTTTATTTACATTTTTATTTTTTCTTCTGTGTTAATAACCAAAATAATTTTTTAATGAAGATGGAAAATTTAAATTAGGCATTTTTGGAATAAACAAAAAAAAAAGGATTTGAACTAGCCATCATACCAAATTTCGTCATAGTCCGTCCAGTGGTTTTCTCATGAATCGTGAAGTGGTCACAGAGAGACAGACGAAAATTCTAAAAACTAGATTCCAACTCTGACTATTTTTAATAAGACTTCAAAAATTATTGAATATTCATATTCCACTATGTTAGAATTTCTTTATATGTATAGACTAGAAACTTCGCTAGGGCTCGTCCCTAGACAGTGCGGGGGGAGGGTCGGCGATAGCATCAAGCGATGTGAGGCGCTTGAATTTTATTCCCGCGTCCGTAATTTTTTTACGATTAATCCTAAGATATTCGTTTAAATTATTTGGTGTAAAAGCGTAATGTAATGTGCATGAAATGCTTAAAGCTAGAGGCTTTTTAAGCTAGAGACTTTAATATCGTGTTTGTGTAAACAGCTTTCCAATTGCCGCTTTATGATTGCACATTTTTTAAAATATTAAAATGCATATTGTATGTAATTCTTAATCGATCTGCCATTGAGGACTTTTCTGTAGACCTAAATAAGATACACAATTTCATACATCATATTCGAAGGGTTTATGCAGCGTTTTCGATTTCTTTTTGATTCGATTTTCGATAAAGCTCACAGACGGCTTATTTTTTTCCGACATTTTAGCCAATGTATACGAAACGAATTAAATCACTTGACAAATTATATACTACAACCTTCTTCGAGAAGCACTCTATCCATTGGTGAAAACAGCATGACAGTAGCATTCAGGGCAATAAGGATGGCGAGGAAATCGAAAGACCGCTCAATTAACATCCTGAGCGATTCAAGATCCTCGCTCGATCTCTTGAGGAGCCCATCGGTTACTCATCATCTAGCCCTAGAGATGAAGCAGTGTGTACGAGAAATTCGACAGGAAGGCAGAATTGTGAGGTTCTTCTGGTTGAGAGCCTACGTAGGTACCCCGGGTAATGAGAGAGCGAACGAATTAGCTAAAAAAGCAGCCCTAACCAAAAAGACGGCTCCTGACTACGATCGAGTCCCAATATCGTATGTCAAAAAGCAGATACGCGAGGAAACGGTGAGACGGTGGCAGCTGCGCTACGACACCTCCACAACTGGCATGGTCACAAAGACGTTCATCCCCGACGTAAAGATCGCCAAAAAGATCATTCAAAACACGACACTAACACCAGTCGATGTTCAAATCCTGACCGGCCATGGAGGATTCGCGGCGTATCTTCACCGCTTCAATCTTAAGGACAGTCCCTCTTGTGTCTGCGACCCCGAATGTGAGGAAACTATATTCCATATACTACTAGAATGTCCCAGATTTATCCAGAGAAGGCAGGAATTAAAATCCAACTTACAACTGGATCTGGATCAGCCCTCCTTACCCACCATCATGGAAAATGAGGACACTAGAACACCTTTCCTCGCATTCGCAAGAAAAGCCGTCCAAGTGGCAGCTAAAAGGAACGGTTCGACCGCAATACCATCTGTAACAACAACAACCACAACATCTGCAACATTACACACTTCATACACCACAAGCATAACACACACAACACACACAACACACTCAACACATACAACGTCAACACCAACACAAAACCCGTCTGCAACATCGCCACAACCCACTCTGAGGCAGCGACTCCGCGCAATTCCAAGCACGCTGAGGAGTCTCGTCACGAGGAGACCCACACCAATTACACCTCCACCCACCACCTTCCCCGAAACCCTCTCCGAGCTCATACTCGAAAGAGCGGGAACAGGAGAACGGGGCCTAAGGGTAAAAGGTGTGGCACTCTTCATGAGCTGCGAACAAGAGAGAGTGGGAATCAGCTTCTGTCGCCTAGAGAGTTCGGACAGAGTGACGGTGTCGCCGGGGCTCGCCCTACTGATAAAAGGGAGCACAACAAATACGAGCATCAAGTGCACAAAGATCAACGCACTCACAGTACAGAGGGAGGACAACCAACCTTACCGGCTGGTGTGGTTACAACACAAAGTAATCGCACTATTCGAGTGGGGAAGGGAATCCGCCTTTTCACAAGCATGCTCTACGCTCTCAAGAATCGGTGGGGAGGGCGACGGCGCGCCGCCACATAAGATTAGCGTAGACGCCATGAGGGTAGGTTCTGTAAGAGGCGACGTAGCGGATCGTTACGGATGCCTACTGGCCTCATCACACCATGAGGTCATAGTCTATGAAGACAGAGGAGAAGACCTCAACTTCTTAAAAGGAGAGGTCAAACAACACTCCTCCTCCACAGAACCTCCATGCATGGGGCCCCCGCTCAGCGGGTCCGACCGCCTTCAAAGGCGAATAGAGGCTGAACGAAAAGCCTCCAGTCCTAAAACTCGTCGGGAGGAAACACCAAAAGAAGACTCCCGACTAAAAGCAGTAGATGATGTCATCCACAAACTGGTGTCTCCAAAACGGCAAACACACGAGGACAGGCAAGCTGGGGCGATAAGGGAATTCTTCAGAGTCAAAAGCTCAAAGGAACCCGAGTCGTCACACGCCAGCCGCACTCGTGCCGATATGGGTCAAGTAACACCACCAAAGCTAAGACCAGCAACAAACCCACAAGACCACGCCACAAATGCATTTGTCGAGTTCCTGGCAGTAATCAAAGGAACCAGAGAGGTAAACCTTGCCACCTGCCAAAAAATCATGCAGGCCTACCAGCGAGGAAGTGAGAAGATGCTGAAGGTGGAACTTGACAAAGCTGAGGCAGCCATATACGACAACGACACTTCTCAGGTAATACAAGGGGAAATGTCCGGGTCATATATGGCCGCTTACAACACCACAAAAGGCTTCGTGGGACTGGTCGAAGCGGAGGGGTGTGAAAATACACCGTTAAAATTCGAAACACCCCCTGGAGACCCAATAGTTGTAGTAGCCAAGTGCACGAGGATAATGCTGGACGACAGGATACTCGGAATGGCAAAAACCATTTCGGGAGAAGTCGAAACCGGTAGTGTCCTCGTGGACTGGAAACTACCGAAAATAACGTGGACAAACGGGGTACCCGGGTGCGGTAAGACAACTCACATCATCAGGCACTTCGGTGAGGAAAACGAAGAAGTAGCCACCACCACAGTCGAAGGAGCCAGAGACCTCAAAGAGAAGCTTGTGGAACGCTTTGGCGACAAAGCCAAATCTAAAGTGCGTACCATGGCTTCCATACTGGTCAATGGTTTCAAAGAGGGTACCAGGTGCAGCCGCTTAACGGTTGACGAAGCCCTTATGAACCATTTCGGAGCCGTCATCATGGCCGCCCGACTGTCAGGTGCAGAGGAAGTGGCACTCATCGGGGACATAAACCAGCTTCCTTATATCGACAGAGAAAATTTGTTTGAGCTAAGGTACTGCTGGCCAACCCTGGTGACCAACATCACGTGTGAGTTGTCTTGCACGCATAGAAACCCCAAGGACGTCGCGTATGCCATCAGCGACGTCTATGGTAACATCTACTCCTCAAGTCCATCTATCCACTCCCTGCGCATGGAAAGGTACACGGACGCGCAAATACCATCCACCCAACAAGGAACCCTATACTTGGTCCACACTCAGGAGGAGAAGAAACTCCTGATGGACCAAGGATACGGATCCGGTGAAGGGTCACGCGTCATGACTATCCACGAAGCGCAGGGACAAACCTACAGAGAGGTCGTCATCGTCCGGACGAAGAACAAGAGGCTCCGCATACACGACAGCGTTTCACATGCTGTTGTAGCGGTGACTAGACACACCAACACCTGTGTCTACTTTTCCGACGACGCGACGGTGACGACGCGATCGGTAGATTCATCCGCAGAGCGCAGGAGGCCTCAGCGAAGACCATCCTAGAGCACAACCTCAAAATATCCATCTTAAAACGCGACACGAAGGTCGCGGAGGAAGTGCTCGCCCAATTGCGGGATGGGGCAGGGCCCAAAACTTAGCGGGTTAGACTAATAAAAAAAAAATAATAAAAAATAATAATAGTAATTTACTAATAATAAAAAAAAAAACAGTGTCGGCCCTCGCCCTCTGTAGTTTTTAAGAAGTAGTTTGTAGTACTCTTGTCTTGAGTTATTATAAATAAAAATTGTAAACGCCTTCCACAAATAAATAAAATAACAAAAGGCACGGGCGCTTAACGCCTGTGGATGAGTACAATAAAAAAAAAAAAAAAAAAACAGCATGACAGTTGGTAAAGTAATTTTTGAGTTTTTAGCTAACAGACAGACAAACAGACGCGGCGGAGGACTTTGTTTTATAATAGATATATAGATAATATCGTATCTTCCCATGGAACTAGATGACGCTGTGTCATTGTACCAACACATTATTTACTAGCGGCTCACCCTGGCATCGCTCGGGTTCGTTTCTAGGTACCACCTTTAGTATAAAATTTTTACAAACTTTGAATGTCTTACTTATTTATATCTAATCAAAAGCCTAAAAAATAATTTTCAAGCTTCCAGCTTTAAAATTTTCATATACATTTTCATCCACTATTTCAACCCCTTACAGCCCTTTTTTGCCTTGAAAAGTAGCCTATGTCCTTTCTCAGACTCATCGGTTCAGTAGTTTTGACGTGAAAGCGCGACAGACAGATAAAGTTACTTTCGCATTTATAATATTAGTAAGGATGGAGTTATATTCAAAATGGAAATGTTTGCTTCCTATAAAAATTATAATATGAAGATTAATGTAGCACAGTGTTAACGCATTCACTTGGGTAACCGAATGAATTGGGTTCAAATACCGGGTCTTGCACCTCTGATATTTTCATGTGTCATTCGATTCTAACATGATTAACTCTTGTCAGTAGTTTAACGGTGAAAAAAAACATTGTGAGGTAACCTGCATGTTTACGAGAGCTTAACAAGTGGGACACCACCCAGCAGTGGGGCGTTAAAAAGAATGTCTACAATTTCAAAGTGCAGTTGATGGAACATATTAATTATTCTTAATTAATTAATCGTCATAAATAACTAATAATTACATCATATCATTACATATTATAAAACAAAATCCTCCTCCGCGTCTGTCTTGTCTGTCTGTTCGCGATGAACTCAAAAACTGCACTAATTTTCATGCTGTCTTCACGAATGGATAGAGTGGTTATCTAGAAAGGTTTTAGTATATAATTTGTCAAGTTATCGTATACATTTACTAGCGGAACCCGCGACTTCGATCGCATAATACTTATATAAAAATCATTTTTCGTATTTTGACTTGTGAAAAATTAAAAAATAAACAAATATTTGTCAATTAGAAACAATAAGATCAATTGTGCTTATCACGAACGGTAACGGTACGGTTCTTAATTACACTGACCACAGTTTTCTCAGATAGCTTATCTAGCCATTATGAGGTGTGCGGTACTCGATGCTAGGGCTGCCACTCATTACGACACACCGGTTTACTGTTTTTTTTTAAAATCAAAGAATCCATTAGTACCTAATATAATTTTGTTTGTTTTGATTTTGTTTAATAATGATAATTTAATAAGAGCTAACGACTTTTATATATACGAATCTAAAATATGCCATTATCAGAATATTGTGGATTCCAAGCGTTTATTTAAATACGTTTTTTAATTTTTTTTTAACTTGAGGGGAGAGCTTACCGTATCCCGTCAGGGATGAACATTAAATGTTTGACAGTTACGAAACCCATGAACATTTTAAATGGGAAAATGTTTATACATTTATTTAATTTTTTTGTTAATTTTTCAATGATTTTAATAGTTACAATTTTGTTTTAATATATATAATAACATATGTACTTATAAAGTTGTAATTTGGAAGATACACTTAGAGGATATTTAAGTCACTAAATGATTTTTTATAAGAAAACTCTGCTAAGTAGCAACCCTGGCTATAGCGGTGCGTCCATTGAAGGCTTGCGCGCGCGCATGAGTGGGGATCCCTACCACTCACAAACCAGCAGTACCTTCGCTAAAGCGGCAAACTACACACGTGTATACGACTGTTAACAAAATCGATCGAAAAACAATTAAAAAACGAATTTTCCAAAAAATTATGTGAGTGTTACATTCCATGTGTACAAAATAAAAACGAAGATGTGACTGAAAGTCGAAAATGGCGTATACAGACATATTATAGTTATCGATGTTTTATAAAATGCGCGAGTTAAAGATCGTTTTGGTGTGTGTGTGTGTTTTCGTATTAGTTCAAAGTGTGATTTGTGAGGATGTTTCGGAGGTAGAGTTGGAGAAGTCGGAAGAGTATGAAAGGAAAGACTCAAAAGGATTTGTGCCAGGTCAGTGGGATACATATTATCTATATTAAACATAAAAAAGAAAATAAAAAACATCAAAATTGGTCCAGCATCTTTTAGAAAAAAATATAAGTATACACACTATTAACTTAAATTTAAGATGAAGATATAATTTTTAAATTTATACATTCGCGTCTGCGGTTTCACATACATTACAAGGCCACATATCTGTGTTCTACTATGATTTTATAGCATTACTATGTAATTATTTTTCAAAGTTTAGCATATTTTATTCAAGATTTCCTGATTTAAATGACATTTTTAGCTATTGATTAAATAAGTCGTCATTCAAGATGAGTCTCGGTATGTAGGTTGACATTGCTTGATAGAAAACTTCAAGGTAATTAAGTTTTACAAACGCGAACATCAGTAAGCGCCGAATACATAAGACACAGTAGTGGGCAGGCGAAATAATTAATATTTAATATATTGTGAAACTCACTACTAGCAGTGAAAAGTATGGTTAAAAAAAGGAGAATATAATCTGGATCTCTTCGTTATCTCCATCTATGGTTTATATTTATTTAAGTTACAGTTATTGAGATTGAGATGATAGATAATAAGAATGCAATCTCGCACTTAGCCAATATCGTGGAACATGGCCCCCCCATGGCCTCTAAGAAATACTTGATTACTACCCAGCAGTGGGACGTTGAAAAGAGCTGAATACAGTCGAGATTGCTCTAAATTAACATTTATAATTTTTAAAATATATTCAAATGTTGGTAAAAAAATATTATAATTTGTATTTTTATATCATTTTTCGATTATATCGTCAATACTTGAAGGTTATTACAAGTAATTGCTCTGAAACTGACTGCGTTATATAATTGAACATACTGGCAAGGGAGCTTTTAACTCTGTTATTTCTAGGTATATGAATACTTTACATACTCGTTATTTGTCTTATTGACATATGTTTTTACTACCTTGTAATATAGAAGATTTTATCCTCGTCTCGTACAAATAATTACCTTCTTATATATGTTTGTACAATTGTTCGTATCGGTATGGTTACTTAAAGTGCCTTATATGACACTTCTCAGTTAAGGACTTTTTGCTATGTTACATTAATCGAAGTTTATTTTTTAAATACCAGTAAAGATGAACACAATATGATTAAAAAAATAGTCAAGTTACTAATATATTGAAAAGATAATTTAATTTATCATAAGAATTAAAATCAGCCCTACAAGAAACATGAGTGTAAATATTTACTCAAGAATTCTTTCTTAGACAAACAAGTTATTCGCAAAACTATAATAATAAATTACCGGAAAATGTCGTCTTACAAACTTCCAGCAAACGGTCCAACAACAAAATCAAAACAATGTGAAATACGCGTGCTATTCACCTGTCTGCGAAATAAACGTATCGTCGCCGAATTAAACATTCTTACGCCCACGCCCGAAACTAACATTCATTCATCAACATACTCATTTTATATTAGTTACCAATTTTTATGGCTTTAAAGCATGCAAATTATGGCAACAGGTTTTATCCAACGGGACTTATTTGTAAATTAAAGATTATATTAAATTGTAAAGATCCTCAGAGCAACTTCTATTTTTACAAGATTTTTTTTTGCATTTGCCACACAATCTTTGATAGCATTTAGACATCGAAACCATCTATCTCGGTTTCGACCATGCTGTATATCAGAATAAATCCGAGAAAAAATCCGAAATGTTTTATTATAAACTAGTATGTTGTATACTAGTAAATGAAACCCGTTTTCCGTTGTCACGACATAGCATGAAAACGGCTTGACCGATTTGGCTAATTTTGGTCTTGCATTATTTGTGGAAGTCCAGGGAAGGTTTTAAAGGTGAATAAATATGAAAGTTGTGCGGAAAAAAAGGAAATTAAAAACAATCTTTATAACATTAATGGCGTTTGACGTATCATGTTATTACCGTTGCCATGGTGCGTGCAATGGTAATTAAATCAGCGAATACATACTGGGAGGTGCGAAGTTAAATGTTTTTTTGCGAATGCGTAATAAAACATTTCATCGGGAGGAAAAGTTTATAAAAAATTTATATGTGGACAGAACAACGTCTGTCGGGTCCGCTAGTTTTCTAATAAAATAAAAGTATCTCTAAGTTACTTCTTAGAACGTTATCTATCTGAAAGTGAGAGCACCATCAAAATCGGTCCAGCCGTTTCAGATATTAGCCGGAACAAACAGTCAGACAGACAGACGGACAAAAATTTTAAATATCGATTTCTTGATGTAAGATCCGTATAAGTTAATTTAAATTTAAAACTGTCTCTTTAACTTTATTTATTTGGAGATCCTCAAAAGGCCACAACGCGGTAAGATACTGGAAAATGATGCTTCGTTAGTTAGCTTTTTAAGTTAGATCATAAGCTAAAAACGACTCCACTGACATGAACACTTGTTTATGATTAAAATAATGTTAATAAAAAAGGCAAACAAAAAAGTTTCACTGATAATTTTGTATCCTTTCCAACATTAAAGATGCGAATGTATTTGTTCTTTACACTCGGACCTACAACTTGAGTGAGGTAAGTAGGTAGGTACTTGTGTAATACTTATCTACTAGAAGGTACATTCTTAAAAGTCGATTTGGATAATATTTCTTTATATTTTAAATTTTTAACTTAAAAGATTCATAAACTTACAAGTTAACTTGTAAGTTATTAAAAACATTCAATTGAATCATTGAATGTTATATGAGGTGACCCTTGAGATACGACCCTTTAAAAATCGTGTATAAAATTATCTAATATATATAAAAATCTCGTGTCACAGTGTTTGTTATCGAACTCCTCCACGGCTTGACCGATTATTATGAAATTTTTGTGTCTATTTGATAGGTCTGAGAATAGTTTTTAGGCTCATTTTTAGTCTCCTAGGAGGTAGCTCTCTTTACATTAAATCGAATTTTATTTTTCATTTTTTTATGATTTGCCATCAAAAAAAAATAGCATCCTATATTTTGCTAGTGCTAGTGATGTATAAAAATTAAAAATATAGACAAAGTTGTCTTGCTTTTTTGAATCATCATTCATAACAATCTTTTTGAGTGAGATTAGCTCTCATAAATAGCCTTTTGAAACCGCTATATTGATTATTAAGGCAAGTGACTCAACACTTTCTTTCAATCCACTTTCTCCACATAAAAGGTATATATTATTACGTTTATATTAGTTTCTCTTTCCTTTTAAATATTTCGTATTGTAATAGCAATTAGTGATTTACTTCGGTCTTTGCTCTAATCGATTCGATTGACTTTGTGGTAAAATCGATATTTTCGTCATTTGGCAAACGATCAGCAAATCCTTTTTTACTAAGATATCTATAATATTGTCATAGTCTATCAGTTAACTAAATACTATCTCAATCCATCCGGGTGTTTGAGCAGAAATTAGTAACAAGCATACGTACAAACAAACGTTCCTACATAAGTAGGTATAATAGTAGATTATGAGTTTTTTTTTAATTAAGCAAAAGTAAACCAATTAACTGCATCATGGACTCGTGAATATTCTACATGAACACTATTCAAATTAGAATATATAATTGTTGGTAAATAACAACCTAACCTCTGAGGAAATCTTACCTAGATCTTACCTGGAGGCATTTCATTTCATATATAATTAAAAATATTATATAATTAAATAAAAAAAATATCGGAAGAGAACCAGGTGTTATTTACCAAACTACTCAAGTTTAAGGAAGAACACGCTGTTTGCTCTATCTTCTCCGGAAGAGATATACATTATACATACATACTATTCATTTTTCATATACAATAAGAATAGTTTTAAAAACAGTTTCTAGCTTTCTCTCGCACATAAAGACGTCGGCGCTAAGACAATAGAGTACATAGAAGCCTGTACGTTTTTCAACCGATTGTGAAAAGGCACCGACCTTACTTGAGTTACGCTTGCGTAACCGTGTGGGAACATTAGCATTATAAAGCCGGTAACGCACTTGCGTGCTAGATATCCAGTGATCTGGAAAATGGACTCTAATTCAATCAAAATAAGAGCCGTTTTGCTTACTTTACAATGGAAATCCGTATATAAGGTAGGAATGTTGTCAACTCTACGATGCGTGAATAACGTGACCGAAGTTTTTCTATCGCAGGGTATAAGTAATAGTGGTGGTTTAATGATAATTAGCGAAAAATGCGAACTTACCCTTAGATTTAAAATTATTTGACAAAAATGATATGTAGAGCCTTGCTCTATTACTCTTGAAATCACCAAAAAAATAAACTTATTTAAATATTTCTACAAAAGTTAGGTATCCCTGAGGATATTTTTTTCGTTAATCACTAAAAGTCATCTTGTCCTTATACGGGTTTTCGGTTAATGCCAGCTAGCGATACATATTATGTACTTTTGTATAGTTTTGAGGCACTCCTAACAGCCGTAAGCTATGAATAAATAATCTAAAATTTATTGATATACATGGATATTATCGACGACATGATTGCCGTTTGGTTTACTTTGTACTCCAGTCATGAGATTTGTTTCAACATATTATATAACTCTGAAATATGTATAACAAGAAGTTGTGTTTTTTTATATCTTTAAAGATTGAAAAAACTTGTGAATAGTGCATTTTTTTTAAATATTATTCAGACCTTTTAACGTTCCACTTCTGGGCACGAGTTTTAATATACAAATTGAATCACTATTATTTACGTAAGTAAAATGATTGCTTCTAGGCTATTTCAATCTATAGAATTATTGTTAATTTCAAATTAATTAAAAAAAAAAGAAAAACGTATTAAGACAAAATAAATATTAATCCCGCTGAGTTTCTTTCAGGTTAGTGGCTTCTTCTTTCTGAACTGGTAGTAGACTCATGACGCTCAGTAAAAAATGTAATAATTTTATGCTGAATATAACATTTTAAATTTGGATTTAAATTCTACAATCATCGAGTTTCCTACATATCTAGTCAGTTTCCCCACATATAACTAGTAGTACTCGCGTTCAAACTTGTAATCACTACCTTTCACACCAGCATCCGCTGGGCTAATCTGAAAATTGACATCAAAGCGATAACATACACACATGTCGATTTTTAATTTTTTACATATATATACACTTCATTTGCGATGTAACTATAATGTATATCAAGTTGAGTAATTTTACAGTATTGCGAGCGTCAGTTCCTTACATGCTTTTGTTATATGATTTACATCATGTTATGAATTTCATAATAACCCGTTCATTCGCGATTTTGTGGCGGTTCTATTATGCGTTCAAGATCGAAGCAATTATGTTTTTATTCCTTCTAGTAATGTTTTCGTCTCGCTCAGGCGTCTTTACTCTTGGACTATTCTGTAAAAACTTTCAGTTTCAACTTCAACTTTGAAGATATTTAGAACTTACACAAATAAAAAGTAGCCGAACTGAATATTCCTCTTTTATAAAGTCGGTAAAGTAATAATTGCGAAACACGTGCCCAAAATACTATGCATTATCCCTGTAAGAATATAGAATTAAATTGATCTAACAATATTTTTAAGACCTTGTCCAAAAATTATTCATTGCAAAAGATAATCAATCACCCATTGTTGAAGAGCGCATCGTCTGAAAAGGCGTACCTAGCCTTCAAACGTACAGTACGATTTGTTCCACTGACTAAAGAAAGTTTCATAAATATACGTACAATCTTATTAATTACACGCATTGTTTTGATTATTCGATATGGCTGGTTATAAAAGCCGTCAAAGAAAACAGATGTGATGATGATTTTTATTATTTTGTAATACATTGATTAGATTGAATAATATTAATGGTTTAATTGTTTTTGTATACAAGAACGTCTGTTGAAATGACTCAAGATTTTTTTTGATTTACAAACGACTTTTATTGAGTGTCTTACGAAATCATTTGATGGTTTTGTGTTAGACTCACTTTATCTTATGTAATATAAAATGTTAGGTTACTTATTAATTAAATGTTTACATCATTTTTAAAATTTTATTATTTTTATTATATGTTTCTTTTGGAGCGGATTTTAGTTGGACTTTTTTAATGTGAATTAATCGGATAAAGAAACTTTTTTAATTTATATTGAACTAGTAACACATGCGAAAATTAAGTCGAATTCAAATTCAAAATCGGTCTATAGCCAACCGGCATTCGTTATGAAGCGATTCGATTTCTACAATCGTCATCGCTTAAACGCAGCGAATGCATCTTGAACTTTAAAGCACTAATAATTGAAATGAATGTACATTGTCTAGCATCATCTATTCGTTGACAACAGATCACGTGACATATCTAAGTCATATGTCAAACCCATACATTTTGGACTTTTCTACTATCGCTTTCGCTAATCGATTGTTACTTTGTCTAGGCCCTCTGGGATTTTATCGTGATACGTTCCCTGGAAGACAGGCAAAAATTCTAAAAACCGTAGATTCGGCATCTGTATCGATAATGACTATTTCAATAAGATTTTCCAAAATATACCTATATAATGTATATCCACTCCAAATTTTTTTTGTACTATTATAGATTATTAATAATTTTAACAAAACCTGCCAAAACTTAAATTGCATCATTTCGTCTGCCATGATTCATGAAGAATCATAATCGAGCTTTAAAATTCCGAGTAACGAACAATGAAAATATTATCATGCACCGCTACGTGCTGCGCTTTCTGATATAGTACACTTTTATACATTTTTGATTTTTTTAATGATTATTTGGATATTTATTTGGCACTTCTGATACTTGATCGATAATGCTTAGTCATCGCTTTTTTTGTTACGTTGGCGATATTAAGTTATTTTTTATCTCTTTATGCCTTGTTTTATTAGAAATAGATTTTAAATTTCAGGAAAAGAAGGACAGTTGTTTTCATATTTCAAAGAAATTTGAGATATCAATGTAAACTATTGAAATCAACGCGTGTATTTTGCAAAAGAGTTAAAAATCCTTCCACTATATTTGGATTTAGTTGAAATAAAATAAACCTAAAATAATAGTAGCCTATGTTATTTGTTATAACATTAGCTATCTGCGAGTGAAAGTCCCGTCAAAATCGGTCCAGCCGTTTCAGAGATTAGCCGGAACAAACAGACATATGTATTTAGTGAAAAGCTTAAAAACAGACACTTCAATTTTATTTAGGTATATGTATAGATATTTATTTTTTGTTAGAACAATATATTTAAAAATATGCTTATTGTTGTCGGATCAAGTTTCCGCTTATTGAGCTTTACAATGATATAATTTGACAGTCCATTTTATATAGTTATCACACGATTAATCTTTGTGCCAACAAGTTTTTGCAACATTTTTTAAACCTGCAAGTTTTGATATTTTTCAATTAAGTCGCTTATAGAATAGATCACATTATAAGTACTCGACTCGTATCACGATAGTGTGATTTTCATATTTTTTTGTTTTCTATAGATACTATATCCTAACTAATATTATAAATGCGAAAGTAACTCTGTCAGTCTGTCTGTCGCGCTTTCACGCCAAAACTACTAAACCGATTTAAATGAAATTTGGTGCACAGATAGTCTAGAGCTTGAGAATGGACATAGGCTACTTTTCAAGGCGAAAAAAGGGCTGTAAACGGTTGAGAAGGGAATGAAAATTTGTATGGAAATTACGTCCTTTTTAAAACTAGAAGCTTGAAACTTATTTTGTAGGCTTTTGATTAGTTATAAATAAAAAAGACATTCAAACCTGAGCGAAGCGAGCGTGATTCGCTAGTATACTATAGATGGATTTAACTTGTCTAAGAGCTGTTGTCATTTGAACTCTATTGTTACGGAGCTATTATTAAACAAAAGGAATCACACACGAATTAAAGAATAAGTCGAACAAATCTTGATTTGGATGGAGTCCAATAGTAGAAACAATACCTATTTGTTCGCAGTTAGGCTTTAAACATACAGTATACATACATTTTTTGACTCTTATTTAAAAAATTTTTGCAATACAAAGATATAGATGAAGAACAGTGAAAATATTAAAAAAAAATAATGCTTTGCAGTCAGTCACTTTCATTCAGTCATTTTGTGATTAAAATGTACGTAGCAAATTACAGCGATGTAAAAAACACCATCTTTACTATAAAAAATTGAAAAGATCAACTATTAGGATAAACTAAAGTGCAGGAAAGCTAAGCAATCAATGAAATACGAGTATAGTTACAGATATCAAATTGTCTATCATTACATATTTATTTATTAATAACAGTGAAACTTTGATAACGATAAGAATTAGAAATAAAAAAATATATAGTTTCTCAGTTAAGTCGAAGCCTTAAACGCAAAGGCCAAAGAAAACGTTCTCATGCGCGGTCCTCATTGTTTTGAGAGGAAATGCCGTTTCCATTGTATAGGATATCTAAATGTTGTTAATAAGCCACTTGCAATCATTAAAATTATTTACGAATCCTTACTATTGCGTATTAAGGTTGATTGGGTTTATATGAAAAATAATTATTTGGCGGTAAATATAACAGTTGATACTAATAGCACAACGTAAAGAAAAGAACTCATTGACTTTGCTAATAGTCTATTTCCTAGAATCACTTGACAACATTTGAAAATATCCTTTTTTATCAACAATCGAAACACAACCGAAACCGTAACTTTCTGACTGATCTTTTAACACATAGCTCTAATCGCTGAACCGATGTGGTTGAATTGTTTTGTTGTGATTGCATTATTATAATAAAAGCTTTCTTGAAAACCTATTTTTGAAAATTAAATATTTTAAAATTCTCTGGATTATTTTTGTCAAAAAACCCCGTGTCTCTTTTAGGGGGTGAATACCTGTAAATGAACAAGTAAAAATCAAACTTGGCGTGTGCAAAGCCGCGAGTAAAGCTAGCTATCTATATTTCAAACGTCATTACTCATTGCATTGGCTTATTGTTGCTAGAAACCCACAACAAATCCAGATGTAACATTATATCGAGATCATATCAATAAATAAGACAAACGAGTTATATAAATTAGGCAGTTAAAATGATATACCTAGTATAGAGAAGATGTTGTTTAATAGAAAACATCATGTTAAGTCGTTTCCGTCCATCTGTTCATGCTATTTATTTACTTAGGCTAGCTTTCGTAATCTCAATAACGAGATTCGGATATAAAATAACATAAAAACATATTCAATAAAAGTTAAACGTAACTGTTTGGATTTTCTCTTTCAAGCTTGAATCGTCGGTCCGTTACGTAATAAGTACTCACAACCTTTGCTTTTCTACTTTCACTCAAGGTCTTTATTGGACCTTAAAAGTGCTTTTATAGAATCACTTTGAATTCATCATTTACATAAGTTTTATATTACTACGTCTCCTTACACACTTGCGTATTTTCATGGAATTATTCACATTAATATGAAAAATGTACAGTATTTTAAATATACTAGCGACTTGCCTTCGCTTCGCTCGGGCTCGTCCCTAGATTTAGCGCGGGCGCTATCGCGGGTTCCACTAGTAAATGTATACAAAAACAGTAGATATGCAGTAGTTTACAGACAGACAGACGCGGTTTTACAATATGTAGTGACAATGAATAGAAAAAAACAGCTTTATTCTTAAAAATCAATATCAGAGCTTGTTAGATTGGAGGGTATCAGTTAGTACACAGTTACGTTTAAAGTTACAACACATTAATGACGTCGGTTAAGTAACGCAACTTAACTGATAAATGGTTGGGTTGAAGGTGACAGTTGGAAAGACCTCGTCTTGACTTGGCCTAAATTAACTAATTAACTCCCTAATTATGCATTTATTCATAATTTCTCAGCCAACAGCCGGCACAGATCGCTTCGAAGGTCCTCCAAGCCCCTCTCTAATCTTTAAAAAAGGATATTACTAAATAACAATACGATTGTAATCGAAACCCAACTAATTACAAAAGCATATATGTAACCGCTGTGTAATATGAGAAAAACTTGAGAACAAGAAAATTCATACACCTTCGCGATAAGGTCGGGTTTGCCTCGGTACAGCGTGTGTGGAATTTGCGCAATGCACAGTGGTTTTAGCTGGAGGCGGCCATTGGAACGCACAGCTTTCTGTACTTAAATCATCTGTTTAAATATATTATGATGAACTACAATAAACAGACCTAATATATAACCTTCTTTGAATTTAATAAATGTTAATTACATTTAACGGTTAAAAATTGCTTACTTTTTGCCAAGGAGTCCCATTTTGGTTGGTTATATTTAAATCGAATTAAAGTATGTAGTGTAATCGATTAAATATAAGTTATTAATTATATAGTCTAGGATATAAAACTTTTTATGTATTTTTGTATTTATTTCATTGTAATAAATTAATTTCGCTGTTTAATTCTAGTTTAGGTACTGTTCTTTTCGTATTTAAGACGATCAAATCATAATAAATCCCCGAAAGTTTCGGACGATGAGTTCATTTTAATTAAGTACTAATAACAATATTAATAAAATTAAAAGGTTTTTAGAGTAGTTATACGGAACCTTAATATTTGATGTATAATGATGATCTCAAAAGATTTTATAAGTAAGTAGTTAAGATATGTTCGCAGGTAATACTTATGAATGTACAATGTTTGTACGCCTCCATAGTCCATTGTAATCAGCTTGCCTTGGCTTTTATTGTTTGCCAAATGTGGGCGATGAACTTGAGTATCGAGTGACACTTGCTACTATAAAATTATATGATTTATCCAAAATTATTTACATAATATTAGCTTTACGGTAGAGACTTAGGCTCTAAGATCTACCTTCGCTTCGCTTTGGTCGCGGGAGCAATAGTTACATTTTAAATAAACTTACCTTAATAGTAATTGCAAGTGTACCTTAGGAAGTAAACATGCACTTTTGTAGGATTTTCCATGGATCTACAATTTTCTGGTACATTTTTTTCACTTGTCTCTTAAAATTTAGCCAGTGTTAGTGAAGTAATGTTTCAAATAATGTCTCGCACTATAATTAGTAATAGTGTTTTCCTGGGGAAATAGAGATATTCCTGAAGTAATAGTATCATGTGGTCTGTGCTGAAGTAAAAGGCATTTTAAATGTTTGCGAGTACTAAGCTATCATTACACAAAATTGAGTAAAAATCGGTACTGCAAATAGGCTAAAATGCACACAGATATATGTACATGTTGTATAACTTAAATAGATTTTAATATGTTTTGTTTGTATAGTCGATTTGTTTCTAAATTGCTGTTTGCGCTAACACATGGTAAATTCGTTTTACTTATTATTTTAGAATGCCTGCAAATATCTGCAGGCCTTTGGTAATTGTCAAGGGCATAATAAACGAAAAACAGCAAATTATATTTACACATAAAATTTTAAGATATTTTAAAAAATCTAATTTAAATAAAAATTATAGCTAACATACAATTTTTAAAAACAAAGTATGTTTTTAAAATCCAAGTAAAAACATGACGATGTTATTGGAATGGCGTATTTATATTGAAATGTAAATAAATGTTTCGATAATCTAAATTCTGTTGACGTTTAGAACTTGTTTTGGCGAGTTGCTCAATAGAAGCAATGGGGACACTGTACCCGTCACTTTTAAATTAAATACCAGCCATACATTATCAGGCGGTTTCGCGATGGCTTCCTTATAAGTTATTCCAGTTACGACGTCTAAGTTATGCGTAAATAACTTATTTAACTGCACTATTGTTGCATAGAAAGTGTACTTGCGCTTGCGCATGCACTTTTGCACTTATATATTTCCCTTATTTTCGTCTTGCTTGTGATTGGTGAAGGGGATATCTCGGATAGAAAAAGCTTGGCATCTTAGGTTAGGCACAACTAGGGGTTGTGCCTAATATTTAGACTTTTTATCATGAAGTGGTCATCACCAGATCTAATATAAGTTTGATACATATAAACCGCAATTGTTTCTCCATGGTTTTGGGAAGCTCAATTTGCATCGGTCCTTTGTATTGCTTATACATTATAATATTATGCAGAAGTATAGGTTATTTTTTAAAATAGGCATATTTTTAAAATATGTTTAATGTAGTTATAATGATAAATATTCAATTCTATACATCAGTTTTGGTTTTGAACGTGTCAGTCGAATATTATAATACATTTTTGCAGGTGGTTTAACTCAGTGTGAATGGCTGATCTCACAGAATACAGCTATTGAGCTTTAGGGTAACACTAGGAGAGGCCACTTATTACATTTAGAGTACATAATTGACGGCTGACTAATTTGAGGAGGCCTTCGTCTCTACTGCATAACCAATAAAGCGTGACATGTGACGCTTAAAATAGTAAAAAAAATCCTAATAATAATATTATTTGTGTTATTACAATATTTATGCGAAAACATTCGTGTCCTACACTGTCGTAAAGTGAACAGTAAAAATATTATTTTTCAACCTTGAAAATACGTCATACATTTAAAAGTTATGAATGAGTTTAAAACTGGTGGCTTTTACGTATTTTAACTTTGTAGTAAACACTACGTCTTACTACAATTAGCTGTTAAGATGAGAGTTGATATTCTATAGTGCTTAGAATAATAATACATATAAGGCGAATAGGCACAAGTGAATTGAAGCAATTTGAATGCGGCTTTAAGGCCGAATACGTTTCCCGTCTCGATAAAGTTTTGTTACAACTTGGCTGAATGTGTGCGTGCCTTCAGTTGTAATTACATGACACTTACGCACACATTTATTCTAATGCTGCTTCAATATTGAACGGAATTATGTATGAAAGAATCGTTCTATGTGTTATTATTCTAAGATATAGAGTATGTACGTTTTGAAAGTTGTTCGCGAAATTCACACAACTTATATTTCTATACTGAGCCAAATGTTGGTGATACATTTTAAACTGGCATAAAAAATTGAAAGTAACTTCTATTTAGCAATGTATATCTTTTTATTTATTCAAAATATATGATGTCTTCTTCAATTGTGCAGGGTAATGGTGGATTGATGATTAACTAAGTATATCAACTCGTTAACATTATTAATACCTACTTGTAAACTTTTTATTTCGTTTTTTTACGGTGTCGGGTTTTTTATTGTTGTAAATTTTTTATTATATTCATGATTTAGATTGATGAAATTTGAGACCATAATATGATCTAAAGTCAAAATTATTTACTACTAGCACAGATAAAAAAAAACTACTAGTAACTCGTTCTCGCTTGCTTGCTCGCGTATTCTATATTTCGATTCAGATAAGCAGATATCATATCAAATTTCATCAAAATTTGTCCAGTAGTTTTCTCGTATTGCGGACAGACAGAATTAAATTATTTAATTAATGTCCTCCCGGCCGATTACGGCCACGGCGGCCAATCTCATTGAGACTAGCCAACGGCGCGGGACATATTATAGTGCACAAGTGTATGCGCAAACGCAAGTGCACTCTCTGTTCCTTATCACTCTCATATTCCGGTGGGACGAATGCTCGACACGTCCAGTGAGAGTTAAGGCGCAGGACCGACGGCTTTACGTGCTCTCCGAGGCACGGGGTGAACCACCGCCAACTTCCCAACTCCGGGCTGTTACTGAGGCTTATGAAACAGAAAGATTCAATAACTAAACTTGGCCCGACCCGGGACTCGAACCCAGGACCTCCCGGTACATGCTAGCCACTACACCACCGAGGCAGGTGAGAATTAAATTATATTATATGATTAATGATTATTTCAATAAGATTTTCCATAAAATATTTAATGTACAGATTCGACAAGTTAGAATTTCATTACATGAATAGACTTGTAGTGTAAAGTTTTAAAAAAAAATAAAAATTTGTGTGTAGAAACACGTGTCTTTGTATCTACAAATTCTATTTGGAATATTCATACAACTATTGCAATATTTTCCACCCTAATTAACAGTACACGAACAACATTGTTTCTAAAAAAGTAAAAAATCATGGCCTAGAATGTACGTTTTATAGCGATTTCAATAAAAATCTACGCACGTTCTTTAATTTGAATCTTAAAAGGTCAACGGGAAAGCCTTTATGTGAATCTTTTCTATAAATTTTTATAAAGCTAAGGAAAATTGGCTAATTATTTTTTAGATTTTCACAATTTTTTTCATACATGCTAGTGTTTTCGTTTTAAGAGAATGTTCACTATTGTGTTAGTACAAAACAACTGTTAATGTAATTGAGGGTTTGTCTCGCGTGGGAAAAGAATCTGTGGCTCTAACAAATAAGTACTTAAATTTAACCAAATACTAATTACTATTATAACTATACAGCTATGGATTGATAATGGATAGTTTTCATGGGATACAAAAAGGATCCATTTTTTTTACAGATTTTTACATTAAGTAGGTATATGTTGTAAATGGTGAGTATTCTAAAAAATCTAGGAATCATACTTATTTAGCCTTGATCGGTCACGGATTTTTGGTCTTTAACTGAGAAATGATTTGTTCCTAATACAACGCTTTTTTCACCCCCTTTAAGCTATTTATATAATATAGAATATGTTCTTCAGCAAGGTCCACTCCGTCTCTCATCTCTCAAATCCATTTAATCGGGCCAGCGGTTTAGATGTAGGTTAGGTTTATAGACATTTATTCTCAAAAAGGATATATACGTACATACGTAATATAGTACGTAGTACGTAGTAGTATATACGTAGTCGCTTACATAAGAATAGGTACATATAACTCTTAGTAACATACAAAATAACATATTCGTCGTTAACTAAACGTAGGTACCCATTCAACGCATTGGTTATGAATACATTTTATACACATCTACTTATAATTTTGTGAATAAAGAAAGAGAAAGAGAAATCAATTCAGTCATGCTTTTTAAAGATGCAGTGTTTTGAATAAATATCCAACGCTTGAAATCGAACTGATGACCTACTTCTTCGCTTTGCCACCGTGTTACATAGACTAGTTATAATAAACAAATATTTATTTTTTATTTACGTAAGAGCCTCTCATATTCTGATTCTTCCTTCATATAGCCTCGATGATAAAATCTAATGAAATCAATACTTATAAATGTCGTATTCCTTATTTGTACATAAATAGAGTTCGAATTAGCTTGGATTTTGTTAAGTAAAGGTTAGAGCCACGTCCGTGGTTAACTTCGCGAAGTTATAAACGTTTTATTTAGATGCAAACATTGCTGGCTGATTGTGTTTACTAGAAGTATTACGTGATATATTCATTATAAATTGATTAAACACGTTTTTAATCTATTCATAATTCAAATTATAAATATTTTTCATGTTAATTAAAGCTCAAGAAACGTGAATATAACAACTTTGTTGAAATTATTATTATTATTATAATATCAAAAATACTGTACTGTATATAATCATAACTGAAACAAAATATATGATAAAGCGAGAAAACATCATATAACAGAAAGAGATGAATATATTCCTCACATTTCCGTCACGCGCCGTGCGTTCGAGAAAGCTAGGGAAAACTGATTAATGCATTTTACCTAAAAAGGTAAACTTAACCTTATTATGTAGCGATTAAAATAGCAATTTGCGTGCGACAAAATTACACGGATCATATAACCCGATAATGAAAACGATATTTGAGATGTTTTAGTTTGTGAAAGTGTTTTGATCAAATACTAGGTCTTTTAATGACTTTTGAGATTAACTGTAATTCCCTATTTTACTTATACTCTCATTATTATAACTAAAGTTTGACCCTCGTTCATCCCTTTGTACGATGCATTTCTCAGAGATATTTTCCCGCAATAAAAAGTATCCTATATAGTAGCCCGGATAACCGGATATTACAATTCCAAGTTCCTTCAAAATCCCTTTAGAGGTTTTATCGTGATGCGGTAACAGACAGACAAAACTGACAACTATAGATTTAAGATTCGATCTATGTATCGTGCAATGACTATAATTTCAATAAGAATTTCCAAAAAAAATATTTAAAGCACAGATTCGAATCTGAATTTTATTATAATATTTATAGATTATCTACTAATAGCTACTACTGCTGTAAGTTACTGATACATGCCACAAAATATTAGTATCATATGGAAGTATTGAGATACTTTTTACGTATGTAACGATATTAAAATGTATTTTCTTTTATTATATCAAGCAACAATGTCAAACAAGTTTTCGTATGTAATAAAAAAATGGGTAGTCATGTATCATATAGAACAAATGAGTTGAATTGATCACGACGTATTTAAATCGATTTGCTGTAATGTTATTCTTAAACTAATACGTCTTGCTTTTTTATTGTAACTCAGGTACAGTCTTATTCTTTTGACATGACTGCGAAGCCCAAAAAAAGCTATGGGATGTGCCTGCCTGTAGGTATGTATGTAGTTCTCTCGTTATTTCTAAAGGGTTTAACCGATTTTTATTATGCTATTTTAACTTTAATAATACACCTAGTAGCTAGTTTATTTATAAAACAGAGTTAGATTCATGTATTTATGCCACCTAAGAATAAAGCGTAGCAAAAAACGCAGTAGTTATTTAAATATATGTATTTGTATGGGTTATTTTATTATCGTGTTCATCGCTTTTTATAACCCGACTACTGAGTTTTATTATTTTTGTAATCTATGTACATTGTATATAATATGTACGTATGTGTGTTAATCTGTTTCCGCATATCTACTAAGCTAGGTACCCATCACAATTTGACAGATGACAATTGTTATGATTGTTCTGTCACTGGTTATAGGCTGAATGTGACGTAAGACGTCAGTAGTATTTTTTAATATAACCCTTTTGTAATACATAAAGTTTTTTTCTTAAAATGAAAATACAGATTTTTATACTACGATTTTACCATTTGTAGGGTTTTTGTTTAAATGTATATCTTGTTGTCTTTCCAAAGTGAAATAGTAAGACGAATAACTTAAATAATTTATGTTCGACCTTTGAAATAGCTATGATTTGCCAACTAGGTTGTGGGTACGGGCCACGAGGCCACTCAAGTGCATCTCGATCGTATATGAGAGGAGAAATTGAGGCAAGCGGCACAACCTGGTTGGACCTTTGAATTTCAAACAATGGTTTACTTGTGTTTTATTACTTTTCATTGCCTTGAACGTGCTCAAGAATAATAATATTTAGTTGGGTTTCGAAAAATTGTGAACATGTTTTAAATAACTTTGAATATGAAAATGGTAATTTCTTTTAGCTACACCTAATTTTAAAAGATACGTATATGTATATTACATGTTTATGATGACGATTATTCCTTGCTTACATCTATAGGTATGGATAACACCTAATAGTGTTACCATGCGGAAATCGAATTTTCGAGCTCTGATAATAACCAATAATATAAATAAATAAATATGTTGGGACATTATTAGGTACAACAGCACCATCTAGTTCCGCAGTAAGCTACGTAACGTGCTTGTGTTGCGGATACCAGTTGGTTGATATACTACACATATAAATTTTAAATACATACATATTATAAATATCAACACCCATGACTGGAGTACAAACATTCGTGATTAGCAAATGAATGCCCCCAGCGGGACTCGAACCCGCGACCGCTGGCGCAGAAAGTAGGGTCACTACCAACTGAGCCAAACGAGTCGTCAAAATATAGAAGGCAGATGCAGAAAGATGATGTTGAGATGTTTTTTGGTTGTAGTTCATAAGAAAAATTTAACAAAACCAATGCTTTTTGAAAATATTTTTTCAAAAGAAACTCTTAAACATTGCGTTAATTTTTTTTAATTTTAATGTTAGATAGGCAGTGCGTGTATAATACGTTACTCACGGAAGTTTTTGAATTACAACAAATAGGAAGCCGTGTGCACAAAATCCGTATAATTTTCTGAGTTTTTATTATAAGAATAAATATTTATATTGTGCGTTCATTTTATGCGCTAACGTGTTACTTAAAGAAATCTTCAACACTACTGTACTTATTAATTTGGCTCACATATTTGTAATTTAAATGTATGGTATTTTAACTAAATTTATATGTAAACTACCTGTTTACTTTACAACATAACAAGTTCCTAAATGAACTTGCCAAAGTCAATATTAAACATACTTAAAAAGTTTCAATCGATTTTTTATTGACATATTATCTTAGAAGTAGCATGTCTTTATCTTATAAAGGCCGATAAAATGGCACTAACTTTAATGGATTGGAAGGTCGGAATCATCACTCAATAAATCTTCGAATTAAATTAGTCATAAATATACAAAAGTTCATACATACATAAGGTACGTACTTACTTACATACATACATACATACAAATACTTCGAGAAAACATTATTCCATAAGGAAATTATGATAGATTGACTTAGATAAAATACTCTCATCAGGAATAAATAATGAATAAATATTACAAAAAGATTTTATATTGACTATAAATTACACAACTAATAGGTTACCTAGGTACCTCGTACCTTAATCATCATCATCAGCATCAGCCCTTTTTTAGCGTCCCACTGCTGGGCACGGGCTTCCCTCAGTACGAGGGAGATCAGGCCATAGTCCACCGCGCTGGCCCAGTGCGTGTTGGCGGACGTCGTATGTCTTACGAAAACTTGCTAGGTTTTCTCAGACATGCAGGTTTCCTCACGATGTTTTCCTTCACCGTAAGACAATCCTGAGATAGAAATGATTCGCACAT
The DNA here is from genome assembly GCA_951802675.2 of Boloria euphrosyne. Taxonomy (NCBI): domain Eukaryota; kingdom Metazoa; phylum Arthropoda; class Insecta; order Lepidoptera; family Nymphalidae; genus Boloria; species Boloria euphrosyne. The sequence goes on from OX637876.1 coordinate 800,687, forward strand.
GAAAATATCAGAGGTGAACCGGATTTGAACCCGCATCACTCGGTTATACAAGCGACGCGCTACCACTGCCTTAAATAGAGGTATAAATATAAACAAAGTAAGCAATAGTAATAACAGTCATTTCTCATTAGCCTCTAGGAGTGTAATAAAATCTTTCTAGGACTTAATATGTAAATACTAACACAGTGTCCTACGTGGACGACTCAACGCGAACGCGATTGCGAAACGATCCGATGCGAATTTAATGTGGTGCGGAGCGATGCGGCTACTCTGTCCTACGTGCGCGCGAACCGTCCCCTCCGCGCCCTCCGCCGCCGTTCAGTTCAGTTAACATTAAACATTTGTCATGTTTTACGGAAGCTAATGTTGTTGGAAAATTCATATCTATACATATAATAAATCTGTAGAAGGGTCAATTCTGTACATTGAAAATATTGAAAAAATAAATAGCAGGGGGTGTTACTGGATCGATACCAAACCCAAATAAGCGATTAAAAAATTTTTGTCTGTCTGTCTGTATGTTCAGGCATCACGTGAAAACTAACGGTTCGATTTCGATGAAACTTGGTATAATTATACTTTATTATCCTGGGCATAAAATGGGATACTTTTTATCCTGGAAAAATACGTAGAAAAAAACAAATCTTAATTTTTATCATAGTTTCATTTTATCCTGTAGTCCACGCGATCGAAGTTGCGGGCACAGCTAGTCTTAAATATGAGATATTAAAGAAGTGTATAACTTTTATTCCTTTTGTCCCAGAATGTAGGACGTTCTTGGATAGCATTAATAAGAAGTTCTACTTCCGACATTAATTCAACAACAATTTTTGCTTGAAAAAAATATGGCCCACGCGTCCACTTCGCGCGAAAATATCAAGCCAACTGATCGCGTTCGCGTCATTTCGCGCCGCTCCGCACCGCACCCCACGTGCGTTTGGTCACATAGGCCACTTCAATAGGTTTCGAATGTTTGTTGTTTTCGCGCCGTGCCGCGCCGCTTCGCGTTCGCGTCTAGATCGCTCACGCAGGACGTCGCGTGAGTGTTTTAAACAAATGCCTGCTATTAAATCTAGAATTACGCTTTCCGTAAGCTAGTATCTGGATATAAGTAAATTATCGTCAGTTACGCAATAAAATAATTAGTTTTTTTTTTAACTTAACTTTTTTTTGTAATTATTAATAAATTAAAAATAATAACAACACGTATATAAAAATTTGAACTTAAAAAGTTAATGATGTATAAATCTTTACGTAAATATGCTAATATTTATTTAAGTTCGCTTTCCGCGCCATAAAGGACTAATTTATTCACATAATCTTGCTAAAAAAGTCCATGATCTATGGTATGGTGTGGAAAGTGACATAGGATCCTTTTATTTACCGACAAAATTGTACATAAAATGTTTTATGAGGTGAAGATTGAAATAGGATACTTTTTAACCGACTTAAAAAAAACAAGGTTATCAATAATGGAACTATAAAATATTTACATAATATGATAATATGATACCTACATCTACATATAATAAATAATAATGTACTCCGAAAGTATTAATTGAATCGTGATACACAATTATTTTTTTTATTTAATATTATAATGAAGTTAATCATTTTACCAAGATAAAAAAGATAGGGAACGTCACTAGTAAGTAAATCTCGAAAGCCTATTGAGCAACCGTAAAACCTACGGAGTGGAACAATAACTTAATAGCCATATCTGCATTATTAGTTGCACTAGGCAATAATAAAAATTAAACTGAAAGTTTATAAAAAGAGTCAAGTTTGTTTTTGTATATCTGTTTAATTACGTCTTGAAAACAGAAAATTTATATAGCGATTTATTACAGAATACATACAGAGGTAGTACCTATAATAATAATAGTAGCCTAAACATGGACTGATTCTCTTTCAAATAGATATCATGTATGGTACACTTTACTTCTACTATAGGTATGATTTTGGTTAAGATCGCTTGAAAATTGAAATGCTTTACAGCAATTACGCGAGAGACTAAGGTTTTACACATGTCAAAGTCAAAGTTAGATTTATTTGAAATGTCACAGGCATTAGTTATCTCATTAATTAATTTTAAATTATTCATCTTATGAGTACATTCTAACAAGGTACAGCTTTGCTTAACAGTTAAATAACTCAATATGGTATGGCGCAACTTGTTTTAGACATGAAATAGATAACTCCTTTAAAGTAAGTACACGATTTGATTTGCAAAGGTTTTTATCCCTTCTAAGTTTTAGAATTCTGTAGTTCTTTTGATGTTAATCTTCAAAGGCCTAATGCTGATTTCAATTTTAAATATTTTATCATTTTCTGTAAAAAATATAGGCTTCTGGAGAAGAGATAATTTGTATGATAATGTATGGTTGGATTACGTTAAGAAATTAAATTTTAAGCATGTAAGTTTTCAATTACATTTTATTTCAGTAGCTTTTATGTATTCTACAACCACCTTCTTATCACACAAATAAATGCCCCCAGCGAGACTCGAACCCGCAACCGCTGTCACAGCAAGTAGGCTCATTACAAACTGAGCCATATGTGTCATCAACTCTTTGATCGTAGCTTACAAGTTTTTTTTTATTTACATATAGACTACAGATTAAAATATTAATTTATTACTATTCTTAACTACAATACTTTAAATATTTGTGCATACTACATGGTACATAATACCATGCACGTATTTACGTAGAACTTGGTGCATTACTACATACTACAGTACACTATATTTTATTTCCGTGTACGCGCGATTCCATCAGAACGGGCGGTTTCACACCGGTTCACATTGACGGCATTCCGCGCCTGTCCTTAGCGGCGAGCTTTATTAAGCTCAGTTGTTTTGACACGGTTTTCATTCATTATATAAAATATTATTCGGTTTTATTTTTTATTTATATATCCATATAGTATTAATAGTGACCCTGCCCTTCACATTTGTTTCCGGAAGCTTTCAGCAGTTACGATTTATCCAACTTAATTCATAAATATCATCATACCGTTAACTTATTTTTGCAAAAAGTTATAAAATTAAAATTGCTCCTGCATATATTATAAACATAATATTATATAAGTAGTATTGGTAAAAAATTAAAAATGATGTTGATTTTTGAAAATATTTACGGTAAGGTCTGATATTAGTCAGAAAAGCACTTACTCAAACACAGTGGGACGCACTCTCGGGGATTTATAATAAAATATAAAAATATTTTGATACATATATTTTATATGATGAAGAAACTGAATGGAATCTAAATCAAAAAATATTTGTTTTGAAAATATTTAAATAGGTAGTCATTATTTTTTATCTGATTCAAAGCCTGGGAAAGCATCACGAGAAAACTACTTGACAGGTTTGGTAAAATGATAGCTGGTATGTGGGTTAAAATATAGAATACTTTTTCCTGTAGGAAAATATCTAATCTCTGAGAAATTTAGATTAATGTGGAAAGGGACGAACCGGAGCGAAGCGAGCATGAGTCGCTAATATCGCTTGAGATTTTTTTAATTATTGGACTTGTCTATGGGTCACTTTAAAAGTTTTTTATTTTTAAATTTAGACTTCTTAGTTTCTTGAGTTGAGAACACAAAACATAGGCATATTGTCTGTACCGTCATCAGACCTCTGTCACATTTATAAGGAAAGAAGGACTTGTTTATCTACTCAACTGTGAATACATATAAATTACGAAGTATATTATTTTTGTATCCCAAAAAATTGATGTCATTCCATTGAAAGGATTTCATATCCATCTCAGTTCATCACCTTCAAATTCAAAATATTTTATTCAGCATGAGATTATTACAATTTTTTACTGAACGGCATGAGTCTACTACCAGTTCGGAAGGAAGAAACCAACTTCTTCATCAACATATTCACGGTACTTATACGTGTGCATTTTATGAGGATGCTATATTAAATATGTACTCGTATTTACGTCATGTTTACAAATAACAGGTATTTTATAGAGATATTCTTCTTATCCTTTGCTATTATATAACTTTTATTTTTTTTAAGATATTGTCTTATAACGCTGCACTCATAGTCACTTAATGAACCATTAAATCAAGAATCGCCATACTAAAGAACGACTTAATAGCTCATTATATGACTATGAGTGCGGGGGATAATAGGTTTAATTTGATTTCGCTATTGTTAGTTGATTGTGCTAATAATATGGACTTTCGAGGAAAAGTCATTGCCTTTTAGAGCTTTATCATTTGAAAAAATTAAAAATAAATAAAAACACATAGGTAAAATGTAGGTATATGTCAACCAGGCAGCGTAGGTTTCGATAAAGGATTCCAAGTTCCTTCGGATACCAAACCCTAAATGACGTTAATATGGGTCGTCGGACCATTTATGTATTAAAATGCTAAGAGCTTTTCTGGCGATTTTGAAGTAATTTAGATTAAATTTTAAAATTTTTGTAGGTAAAAATGATCCTGAACATTACTAAGACTGTCGAAAGAGGTCACGAGTTTAATTGTCCGAGTTTTGGATGCGTGGGAGTTGATATGGGCGACAAAAAAGTCTTATGAATGTTATGACTAATGATGCTCTCTAGCGATAAAACGTGAACCTACAAATGTTTTTAATCGTATACATACCTATGTGCAGAAATGGGAAGAGGGATATGTCCCTGTCCTTTCAGAAAACTTTTGTATTAGTATTATATATCGATAAAATTAATAAAAAAACAAAAATATATAATGAAAAATAAATAATTAATATCATTATGATATGGATTTATGAAATTACGGTACATTTCAAATATTGTAGAATGTCATCTTATCTAACCCCAAAAGCTTATATTATTCTACCGGAAATACTTTATGTAAGTGTTGCTTAATGTATCTATTAAATTTTCGTATATGAACACAAATGTAAAATTCTTACTTGTAATAAAAGGACATCGCTAACAAAAGGCCACCTTTTAACCCGAGACTTTCACTGGCGAAAGTAAAAGCGGAACCGGTCTCCTTTCATACCGCGATTACTGATATATAATACAATTACCGGCCAGTTGTGTAAGAATTATACACTTGTTTACATTACACACTTTATCTATAAAGATTTTGACATATATGTAGGTGGATACAATGTTCATAAAAATAATACTTAATACTTCTTTAAATTTCGCGAATATTTGACGTTTTAAATATGTTGGAACTTATTTTTTGAATCAACGTTGCAAATTTTATGGGTACTGTCTGAAAGAACTATATGATTGCCTTTGACACCTCTAAAATCTTAGTCTCTCCCGTGACCATGATTACTGTAAAGCATTCGAAACGGGAACAAAACATTAAAATAAATCCGTTACAAAATCCGAAAAGATAGATTTGAAACTAAGGATTACTTAGGAAATAGTAGAAATGATATTTTAGTTGCGTACTAGACATTACTTTTATTTAATTTAAAATTGATACTTTACAAATACACATATAGTTGGTAAAAAATTCTGCTAGAAAGAGAAAAACGCCTCATTCTCGAGAACTGGCGGAACTTTGTTAGCTGCGTTATTGAATAAAAGGCAATGTCAAAATCGTAATTTTAAGAACTGAAAGCTTACAAGCGAATGTAAGCTTTTAAAGTTTCGTCACGTACATCCGTTCCGACCGTCACTACTCTCAAAATATCTGCTGTACGCCATTAAATCTTTAAAATAAATACCATCACGTAACGAAAGACTAATATCTACGAGTATATAGATTATATATTGAAGAAAAATTTAGTTCTTGTAGTATTCAAAATAAACATGTTAGTTAATCTAATTCTAAATTTAGCTATTTATTTTTCTTTGTCCGTGCTTATGTTTTTAATTACATTATCCATTTACTGTGGATATTTCTTCACTATGGACGTTTGTAGTACAGGCAGCTCTTTTTTGCATTTTTTTTAACGATTCGACTGCTTGAAAATAAGATACACGGAAATACAGACAGTACTCATTGGAGCCTAAATAGAAAATTCTTATTATAATTAGCTGTCTACGGCTTTTTCCCCTGCACACTACCTATCATTGTAAAAACTTAAGTATTTTGTATGTATCCAGCTCTTTTGAACGTCGTACTGAGCTCGGCTCTCCCTTCTTTACGAGGGTGGTCTTCCATAGATCATGACCTGACCAAGAGGTAGTTATGCTGGAAATAATTCACACGTGTAAATATTAGAGGTTCATATCAGCTTTTTACGGTATAAGATAACATCGTGAGGAAACCTGCATGTCTAAGAGAACCTAGCAAGTTTTCGAAAGACATGTGAAGTCCGCCCCGTACTAGGCCAGCGCGGTGGACTATGGCCTCATCCCCTCGTATTGAAGGGAGACTCGTGCCCAGCTGTGGGATGTTAAAAAGGGCTGAATACAATATCATATTTTAAACTGCTACTACAATATGCTCCATAAGCGCCCTCTTTTGATGTAAAGTTCCTTATTTCAACAATAAAAAATCGAATTTACAAGCAATACGGTTTAGACCAGTTTTATTACACGCTACTTGCATTATATAAGACCGTCAAATTTTATTTTTTTATTATTTTAGTTCAATTCCACATCACTTAGTATTAGATAAGAATAATCTAATCAACGATGGAACTGGTTTAATAAGGCGATGTAATTAAATACATAATTAACGGTAATAAAGAGAAGGAAACATTTTTACCATTTTAGTGAAAGTGATATTATATTTTTATTGTATTTATAACCGTTTGAATTACGTCTTCTTGTCAATTAGTTCTTTAAACGAAATTTATGGAAAAAACCAAACAAAACTCAAATCAAAATCGCTCCATCCGTTTAGGAGATTAGTCAAAACAAACATACAAAATTTTTTAAAAATGTGTTTTTTTAAACTTGCCGTATCTCCATGTATACTGCGATCTTTTTTTTTTTTAAATTAGGAAAAAGTTGTTATTTTGACATTTATAACAAACATATTAATGTTTTTATCGGTATAGATGTGAAATTATCTCAAAGTTAAAGGTTAAACCGTCGCCTTTTAAGCCGCCTTACAGATTTTGATTAAAATTTGACAAGGATATAGATTCTATCATGGAGAAAGACATTAGCCAACTTTCATTCTTGCTCCGCTGTCACAGCGATTCAAGGCGTGGGCAAAGCATTATATTGTAAAAACAGTCTGTTTTTGCGCAGTTAATAAATTTCATTTACCATCGGTCATGGGTATTATGTTGCCGCCATCGTACCGTGTACTTGCCGTTGATAACGAGAATTTACAACATGGCAAAACCATTTTATTCATTTACCAAAAATATTTTACTTTAAAACTAAATAATACTTTTTTTACCGAGAAGTTATAAATCAATATGTCATTTAATATAACTATCTATAGCCTATCTATAGTGTAATTTTGTAAGGCATTTTTTGTAACAGAATAATTGAGTGAAATATGTGTTTCAACATAAAACATTAAAAATAGGTAGAATTTCTTTGGTTTTATGTTATCAGTAATAATTTCATGGCTGTAGTGATTTTCAAATGTGTGAACTATTGAAAGTACTTAGAAGTGGCGTAATTCTGAAATTTCTAATCGAATCTGTAAAACTGTACATTGTTTATTTTTTGTAAAATCGTATTGAAATATTACTATTTATTATCAACACAGAGGCCGAATCTCAAATTTTTATAGGTATTGTCTGTTTGTCTGTGACCGCATTATGATAAAACCACTGGGCAGATTTTGATGAAATTTGACATCATAACCCGCTATGGGTTATCTGGATACATATATCACTAGATTTAGAGCTAGTGATCAGTGAAAACGCGGTTTCCGCTAGTAAATGCATAGAAAAACTTGACAAATTATATACTAAAACCTTCCTCGAGAACCGTACTATCCATTGGTGAAAACAGCATGAAAATTGAGGCACAAGTTTTTGAGTTTATCGAGAACAGACAGACAGACAGACAGACACGGGGAAGACTTTGTTTGTATGTATTGACTAAATTAAAAAAAATATATGATAATCTGTGTTAATAAAAGTAAGTAGCGTGGGCGAAGTCACGAGTGTTACGAATATTTAGAAATAAACAAATTAAATTTCACGTGTAGTACGGTTAAACTCGGTTACGATTTAGTGACTGCAATCTAGGTCACGGCGTGAGATGACACTTATGTTAATATTTGCATACAATATACATATGAAAAATGCTCTGACAGTGTAGTGGAAACGTGTCTAATTATTTTGGGATAAGGTTACAGCTTTGGTTCATGTTAAAGCGGGTTTTTATTGGATTATTTGTAATTTGTTTTATTATTTACTTCTACGTTGTTATGAAATCAATTATTAGATCATATATTTAATTAATACTAGTAGTATCCGCGGCTTCGCCCGCGTTCATGGTTTCAAGCCCGTTAGAAAAATAAAGAAAGTAGAAAAAAGTATCCTATGTTACTTTTAATATCTCCAAAAATATGTGTAGGTACAAAGTTTCATGAGGATCGGTTCAGTAGTTTTCGCGTGCAAGCGTAACAAACAAACTTACATTCACATTTATAATATTAGTATATCATCGCTATCATCGGAACGTCCCGAAAGCGTTAGCTTGAAAAAAATCGTAAAAATTTATTACACTTTCAAACTATGCAATATTAAAATGCTGTCATTTGAAATTACAGACAGACACATAATTTTTTTTTATTTGTATAGATAGCAAATGATTAATGATTTGACCAGTTTACAAAGAAAAAATAATGCCTTATCACAATACAATAATTTATCTTAAGGTGTTATGGATTATTCAGTTAGAAATACATTAATTATATTCAGTAATTTATCTTGTTAAGTTCAATCCATCATTACATAGAGGGTATAGCAAATATTGCCACATATTGCGAAAGCCGCCTTCATACTTCTTAGTAGAGCCGTTGAAATTTATTTGTACTCGTACCTTTCGTGGAATCGCTTGGTTTAAGTTAAACATAGAGCGGAAAACACATATTATTTTATTTTAAAATTATCGATATAGCGCGAGCAAAGCCGCGAGTTCCGCTAGTTAAAATAAATAAGATTTCTAAAATAAAAGTAGCCTAAGTTACTCCTTATAACATTAGCTATCTGCGAGTGAAAGTCCCGTCAAAATCGGTCCAGCCGTTTCAGAGATTAGCCGGAACAAAGAGACAGCAAGACAGACAAAAATATTAAAAATTGATTTTTTGATGTTAGTGCAATTAAAAAATTCTTTCATTTACATACGGTCAGTTTTTTCTAAAGATAATGTATGTATATATATTGTATTATATAAATATACGGACTTACCTCTAACAAAAACATTTTAACAAAGTACAAAAAAGTAACAAAAGAAATGTTTTATGTAATATTTTGAAAATTATTTAGGGTTTGTCATCAAAAACGACTTTTAACCCTAAATTTTGATACTTCTACCACCGATCTCTATTTTTTTAATAGTGATTAGAACGCGGGCGGAACCGCGGGAATTGCTAGTAAACTATAAAAATAGAGAAAAAAAAAACAGAAAAATAGAAAAGTTTAGAATTGTTCATTTTGTATGGGAACAAACAATTTGCTCGCGCTTTTATGAAAACTTTACGTTCTAAAATCTAGAATTTCAAGATGCTAAGATCATGGATAACTATAGTCTGAGATAAAGTAAAAAAAAAAACAAATTATGTATTGTATTGTAATAGGTATTAGTACGTGCATAGGTGAAGTCTTTTTATGTAGTTACTAAGCTATGAATATGATCTGTGTGACCTTTATTTTTTCCAAACTCCTAAACCTAGAATATATATAAATATTCTACATGAATAAAAATACCAGTTAATTTGCATTGTATTCAAATGATTAAGTTTAAGATTTAAGTCTTGTATGCGTAACATAAATGTTTTTTTATAGTCCATAGTTAATCAAAAAATACGTAAAATGATAAAATAGCTAATTTAATAATTTATAAGTTTAATTAAATTTTATATTTAGGAAGTTTATGTTAAATGCAAAAGCTTCACGTTAAATATTGCTGTTATCACTAATTAGTTGTTTCTTAGGACTCCTTGGACTGTGGTGTATTGTAACCATATGTTCTGATACTTTTAGGACATGAGGTGAATAGCTAAATAATAATTAATGTAATTATTATAAGCTACTAGCGACTTACCTTTTGCTTTGCTTGGCTTCGTGTCTAGGAAAAACAAAAACAAATCTATCTCACTGGAACTTTTTAATTTTCCGGGATAAAAAGTATTTTAGACTATAACTTAGCATCCTTCATTTAGTTCCGTTCAGCCGTATTGGCCTGTGCATGAGACGCATATATTTATCCAAACTTTGGCATTTATGGAATTAAGTATATTGTATAACTTTACACTTTAGTATTAAGTTTTAAGTAATATTCCATATACTTATAGGCAGTGAATATATATTTTTTATTAACACTCGGCGTAGTAGTTCTATAGTAAGGTACGAGCTTTGTGTTATGGATACAAGATACTTGATACACTACATATATGCTATAAATAAATACATACATATTATAAACGAAAACACCCACGACCGAGTACAAACGATCGTGCAGGCACACAAACGAATGCGCCCATCGGGACTTGAACCCGCGACCGCTGGCGCAGCATGTAGCGTCACTATAAACTGAACCAAAGGTGTCGTTAAAATATACCTATATCTAAGAGAAGAGTATTAAAAGATCTAATATAAACAATATTTTTAACAGAAAACAAGATATGATAACAAAATCGTATTGTAAATACGTTTTCGTTAACGCGCTTATTTAATTCAAGTGGGATTGAATCTATGATCTGTAAATAAATAAATAATATATAAAGCAAATAAATAAAAGAAATAATAAAATAAATTGCTGGCAAGTCGTGTAATTTTACTCTGTACAGTAGTATGGTATCTCTATCCATCACTTCTGGCTGTCACGAGCTGAGGTATAATGAAATAATTAACTTAATAACTTAATTGACTTGGGGTTAAAGATTAAGGTTTTCATAATTAGACGAAGAATTTAATAGTTTTTATATACCTTTGGTACTTATGATAATAATTCGGCCCTTTCACCGTCCCACTGCTGGGTATAAGCCTCCCTTCAATATGAGGGGTGGCCATGGTTCACTATATTGGCCAAGATGTTTCGAAAATTATTAAGTTTTCCTTCATAAAGCGATTTTAATTTTTATTCTTTAAAAATGCCGTGTTTCAAACGACTTAAACATACAAAAATAATCCTAGACTCGTAAATAAACACTCCTTAGATATTTTTACTGTTACTATTACTGTTATGTGATTCATTTAAATATTAGATATTAAACCAGTCTTATAAAATATTCACTTTCAATTAATCACTTACAATTCTCATAAAATTATAGAAAAAAAAGTTTATTAGCAATGTCTTAGTGTCAGACACTTTTATCAATTGACAGACGTCTCTATTACACCTCCTTATATAGATCACAATGAATAAGAAAATATAATATCACTACATATTGTAAAACAAAGTCCTCCGTCGCGTCAGTCTGTCTGTCTGTTCGCGATAAACTCAAAAACTACTGCACCGATTTTCATGCTGTTTTCACCAATGGATAGATTAGATTAGATTCTTGAGGAAGGTTTTAGTATATAATTAGCGGCTTCACTCACGCTAAATCTTATAAAGTTAATTATAACTTAATATATTTTTAATAATAAACCAAGTGTATCATCATCATCAGCCCTTATTAACGTCCCACTGCTGGGCACGGGCCTCCCTCCCAAGTGTATATGATAATATGTGAAAAAAAAAATATTTTTTTATTGGGATATTCATAGAGCTTTCAAATATTGTCCTTGCATAAGTATTATGAATTAGGTATATTTAAAGTTCTTGGTTTAAGTTTTTTCAACTAAACAGTAAAGTATACAAATACCAGAAGCTCAACACAAAAGCTCGTTTGTTTCCAACGGCAAAAGTTTGGAGAACAACAATATTAGATTTTAAGAATTATCCACAGGTCAAGATCGAAAGGTCAGTACAAAGTGTTCTAAAGCACTTTAATACATATGTGTTCTGTGTATGTAATTTTCTTGTTTCAATTCTCCTGCACGATTCGTTTGAAGGTTTTATACACATGTAGGTAACTACTAATTTTGTACGCTTCCTCTCATTAACCTATTTAATAGGTTGTGTAGTGCATGCTTTTCTTATACTACTATATATTTCTTACGTGATGTTTATATTTTTGTTCTTAGTTCTCAATATAAAAATTATGCAGATTTTTCCTACGTATATTTCTTTCGTCATTTTCACTGCGATTCGTTTTAATCTCATAGATTTACCCATAAAACTGCTTGCAAAATATAAATTGATGACGAAAACAGCTCTTCAAACTTTTAATTATAAATACAATCGATTCTTTCACGCAATTATTCCAAATTAAAAATTCAAAAAGAAGGGCTATTGTTATACAATGATAAAAAAATATTGCCCCATAGAGTTCCGATTGCGTACTGTACGACTGATCCGTTGCGAATTTAATAAGATGTCTAAATCTGAATCTGTAATTATGACGAGATTTAACGCTTTTACTCTTCAGATGGCGTTAAATTAATATTATGTAATAAAATGATGGGATTGTAATATTCTTTAAATAAATATAATCAGCCCTTTTTAATGTGCAACTGCAGGACACAGGCCTTCCTTCAATACGAGGTAGATCAGTCCATAGTCCACCAAGCTGGGTATGTAAAGATTGGCGGACTTCACACCTCTTTCGAAAACTGATTAGGTTCTCTCAAACATGAAGGTTTCCTCACAATCTTTTTTTTCACCGTAAGACAAGTAGTAATCATGTTAGAAATTATTCGCACATGAAAATACCAGAGGTAAGAGACCCGGATTTAAACCAGCATTACTCGGTTACCTAAGCGAGCGACTTACCACTGGATTACCACTCCTTTTATAAATACATGCTTGTTAAAATGTTTGAATTAATAAGTAGAAAGTCTAACGAACGTAACAGTAAGATTGATATCTGAGTATCGTATGTCACTAATACGCCTACAGCATGAGTTGACTCTTGACCAGTGAACTAAAAAAGATATTACCTTGATATCTACAGCATATTATATTTCGTGTAGTATTTTTACGATACAAAAGTCTACTAAATCACTTCAAAGTTTCATCCTTTTCGGTTATGTTTTTATTTATTTACGTACTAGCTGCCCGGACAGACTTCGTTCTGTCAAAACTTAATAGATTTTTTTTTCTATTTTTGTTTATAGTTATTAAAACCTTCTGTGTGCTTTAAGGAACATACAAAAAAATGCCTGAATTGGTCGCCTATCTATGGTCGCGGATAAATCAAAACAGTACCAGGAATTGAGAACTTTTACTATTTTGAAGTTGGTAAATATACTTTCATAATTTCTGTACTTCGAGTCGCAACGGTTGCGAGTCACATCATACAAATAAATCGCGAAAGTTCGCGAATGTGTTTTACTTTTGCGTTTGACAGCAGCTTGACAGATTTAGGTTAAAAACAGAATTGAAAAAGTTCATGCATATTAGACTAGCATTTTCCGCGGCTCTACCCGTGCTGTAATGACTGAAAAGAAATTTCTTAGATTTAGATATTATATATTACTGAATAAGTTTTAACTGTAAGTTTAGATTTTTCAGAAGTGAGAAGTTTTCTCGTAGTAAGAAATATCCTATATATGTTGACTCGGATCTATATATCATTTAAAAAAAAAAAGGATCTATATATCATTTTACCAAATTTCATCAAAATCTGCAAATAATTAATATTTCCATTACATTTTCATAAAAACGATTTAATATACAGATTGATTAACATGATCGGAAACACGAATTAAAGCTAGTAGTATTACTTTATTTATCCCACTTTTATTCATAGCTTTAGTTAGAAGGCTACTGAAATAGGAAGATGACATTAAGTTAATCACGAATGTAAGTAGGTTAAGGATGATTTAGAGATGTTACGATTGAAATCTACACGCGGATACGTGACTGAGATATATCTTATGATATGGCAAAATCTAGATATATTTACTTAAGTAAACATACTAGAAAGCTTTTGGACTTAGGTTTTTCGCAAAATATTTTATGAAGTATTGCAAAATAACGTTAATGTACTGGTCATGTTTTGCGAGTTTACTAAGGTAAGGGAGTGAAACTCCGCCATTTTCACAGCCAGCTGTTACTCATATTTCTTAACAAAATAACTCAGTGGCTATATTTGGCCCAAGCGGGAATCCAACCTTAGGATCTGCAACCACATCATCTCTATGTTTATTTTTTAAATAAAAAGGTGAAAATATGTTACATCCGGTTTAACGGGCCTATTTCTACAATTATACGACATGGTGAGCGGAAACTTATTGTTTCGAAACGTCCATACAGATAGCTGATCTGTTTGTCGGTTCGTCACAGACTTGCAAACATCCGCGGCCGTTTCCTTTTGTAATAGTTAGTCATTACGTACTAACTGACATCGGAAAAGAAGGTTAAATTTAAAGACACTTAAGCGACATCTTATCACTTCCAATGAAAATTTATTTCGAATTTTTTTGATATCTTTTTTTTAAAGTTTACGATATATTCCAAACGCGACGATATACTTTTAAGTGCAATTTTTATTAAATAATAAAACGTTGTATAAACAAGGTTTTATTACTAAATATTTTGTTTTAATTAATACGACGTTACTTTCTGTGCTCTACTTATTTCACTTTCACATTAGTTCCAAGTAAATAGTTAATGGAATAAGATTAACGATTTTGTTAAATTTGTATTATTATTTTTGTTAGTAAGTGGGATAATATATTGTGATATTAAACATATCTAAGGGTGAGTTGACGTTTTGTAAACCATAAGAGTAGAACCAAACATTGGCATTGATGATAATTACTTATCCTTGACATACCTACCCAAGTTTTTTTCTAAATCTGTCTACACCGGTTAATTAAAGTCGGCGTGATTCTGTCATTATTCTATTACACTTTACGGCGTCTTCGTGTTTGTTTATTGTCAAAAAGCACGTTTTACAAAATAAATTCTACAGCAGTCATGAGATTAACGTGTAAGAGTTCAAAAGTTTTACGAATTTCATATTGTTGGACGTATTCATAGGTATACTCGGTACTCACCCCCGTTTTGCTTGAGTTTGTCCTTAGTGAAAAACAAAAATAAATCTATCGTATGTAATTTGTGCCAAATTACATACGTTATTAGTTAACAAAAATATATTCAAAGATCTTAACTTTAACATTTATCTATATCACACGGGTTCGTCTCTAGATTTAGCGCGAGCGAAGCCGCGGGTTCCCCTAGCAAATGTTACATACAAAAACTTAACAAAAAAAAATACTTGACAAATTATTTACTAAAACCTTTCCCAAGAACCACTCTATCCATTGGTGAAACCAGCTTGAAAATCGGTGCAGACGTTTTTGAGTTTATCGCGAATAAACAGACAGACAGACGCGGCGGAGGACTTTGTTTTATAATAAGTAGAGATTTACTATAGAGTTTGGTGTAATAGTATTTAATGGCTACTAATAAGCCGCATTGATTAGGACTAATTAGTTTGACAAGTTTCTTTACTTTAGGGTGTTAATAATATGGGTATAATGATGCTCCATGGTGCATAAGCTATTTAAAATCTATAATTACTTGTAACGTTAAAAGTGTTTACATAGCACGATAACGTATAATAGTGGTTGTTAAAGCAATCATACCTAATTGTTGGAAATTATCACGATGCATCGATTTATGTTTTATCCGATTTACATAATCGAAACGATTACTGTATTAAACTATGCAATCATCGAAGAAGTGATTGAATGGATGATGGTGATATATGCCACATTTTCGTATTTTGCCATGGGTGTTTAAACAGTTTTAATTTATGAGTTCACAGCCTTTATATTATGAATTTTATACATCACGTAAACTTTAAACTTAATGTTCAAAACTGCTGGTTTTAATTGTTTGAAATTTTAAATTCTATTAATTTTTATATAACCGGTTATAACTGGTTTACATAGTCGAAAGAATTGCTAATCAAATTTTCGTTTTTTTATATTGATAATGAATGAACCTATATATCGGTAGTTTCATAATCGAGAGGTTATCGATTATTATATACAAAATTGTTGGAAATTATCACGATCTATCGATTTTGTGATATATCCGATTTATATAATCGGATCAATTATTGAACAAAACCATGTAATTTAACAATCACACTTATTAAGTTATTTTGTAATTTTAAGAAAAAAAATTTAATAATGTATGTCGAATCAGAGGCCAATGTTCATTATAATCTATGTCTATAATCTTTTTTGTGGTTTTTAACCGACTTTAATTTAGATTCATACTTTTTGGCAAATATTTTTTTAAATTGTCTACCACAGTTTACTTGTAATTATCATTTAGTCAAATTTGAATCTACAAGTATCCCTATCTTTTTCAGTGTGAATGGTTAAACATTCATAATTCAAAATGATTAGATATTGATTTATTATTAAATAATTAAAAATTGCAAACTACGTTATCAGAAAAGCCATAATGCTGTCCTAATTTATTTAAAATCAATTTTATTTTAAGCTACTCACTTTATGTCATATTTACACTTATCTTTCGCAAACTTGTGATAGGAATATTTAAGACTTACAGCTTTCTCTAAGCAATACCACACGTGCAAGGTTTTTTTTAATTAATTAATTAATTAATTAATTAATTAATTAATTAATTAATTAATTAATTAATTAATTAATTAATTAATTAATTAATTATAATATTAACACGCTGATTAGTTTTTTATAAAGGAATTTAAATAATATAAAAGAAGATGCCTCTAAACCGCACGCCGCCGCCCTCCTCGTCTCCTAGCCTACAACATCACGCTTCGGAACCGAACATTTCGTTGCAAAGTGAAGAAGCTAGTTGCAGTGACGTCTCTCAACTGAACGTCACACTCCGGAACAAGCGGAAACACGACACGGAACAGGATTATTTAAAGTCTATAAAAAATGATTTAATGATAATGTTTGAGAAGTGGTCGTCTAAACAGGACTCTAGACTTTCTATTATTTTAGACTCAATTGCCGAACTTAGGACCCAAAATAATGAAATAAAAACAGCTGTTGAATTTATGTCAGAAAAATATGATCAAGTGCTCTTGAAATTGAAAGAATTGGAAGAAGAAAAAATAGAGTGTAAAAAATACGTACAAAGCCTAGAAAGTAGGATCGAAAGCTTGGAAAGAAGCTCGAGGGCTTCTACTATTGAAATAAAAAATATACCATACGATACCAAGGAATCGAAGGAGTCTCTTTGCACGATTGTGGAAAAGACTGCTGACATACTCAACATTAATTTGCAAAGGTCTGATATCAAAAATATATATAGAATTAATACAAAAAAGGAAAACAAGCCTATTATTTGTGAATTTTCCACAGTAATAATAAAGGATAAATTTCTTAATTCTCTAAAGAAATATAATAAAACAAATAATATTAAACTTAACACACAAAACTTGAATAAAGATTCAGCTTTTAAGCAAATATTTGTAACAGAAAATCTCACGCAAGCTGGAAGAAAACTATTTTTTATGGCTCGTGAAATAGCCAAGAAAAAGGAATACCTGTTTTGCTGGACATCTTCAGGAAAGATCTTTCTTCGTAAAAAAGAAGGTTTTCCGCATATTATTATTAATAACGAGAGCGACCTTGAGAATGTTAAATGACTATTGCTTCATTTTCTAACAATAAGCTTAATAGTTAGTCTTCTTTTGTATTTTAATTTAAATAATCGGTTAAGTTCATTTATGTTAAACACACACAACCAAGCATTCTTCTACACTACACCTATGACATATACACACCACATACAGAAATTTTACACATGCATACTATATTTATTCATTACAAAACCCACTCTAACTTAAAAATGTCTTACACAACTTGTCTAATGTTATTATCTCATAAAATAGCGCGTTCTGATATTTCACTATCAGTTTTTAATGCCTTTAAGCTGATCTTTCTTTTTATAAGTTCATCACTTACAGATCATAATAATCGATTGCTAATATATTTCCGAAAACCTATTCGAATTTATTTGATTTTTAGGCGTGAATTTGTTTATCACGTTAATTTATATTTTGTCGATAAGTATAGTAACTTCGGTTTAGATAGTAGAATAAATAATAAGTTTAAAATTCAATATATCCCAGTGTAACATTTCTAATGACATAGACAACACTGCTGAGATACCTTGTGTCTCATTGGACGATGAGACGAAATGTTCTAGCCTATTATCGTTAAATAATAGCCGGAATAGTAATGTTATAATAATAACTATTAATATACGGAGTTTAAATGCGAATCTTGATAGTCTTTTAGTTTTTATTTCAAAATTAGGAATTGAAATCGATATAATTGTATTAACAGAATGTTGGTTAAACGAAAATTTTACTCCTCCTAATGTAAACGACTATGTGCCACACTACACAAAAAACAATATAAACCAGAATGACGGAGTGGTCGCTTACGTAAGGCAAGAACTAAATGGTACCTCATTTGAACCTGCCATGGCTGAGGGTACTTGCTTGGTTTTGAGTTTTACTAATAAACTTTCTGTTATATGTACGTATCGACCGCCTAGTTTCCGCAATCCAACAAACTTCATTGAATCTTTGGATAGCATTTTGAATAATTGTTTGGCTGAAAATATTATTCTTACTGGTGATATAAATATAGATTTAATGCCACAAGACCGAAATGACGTCACTGCGAAGTATTTGAATCTTTTAGCTATGTACGGCCTTAGACAGGCGGTAACCCTTCCTACCAGAGAAAATTCATGTATAGATCACTTCATGGTAAAATCACCCCATAAATGCCAAACTTTTGTTTTTAATAAGTTAACAGATCATTCCCCTATTCTGTTACATTTAGAGGAAACAAATCTAGACAAAAACCCCTTATGTTTTAAGAAAACCAAAATTAATTTGGAAGCAATTAAATACTGTTTAGAATTAGAAACATGGGAGGATTTATATAAAATAAAAGATGTAGATATAGCTGCAGATTTACTCGTTTCTAGATTGCAAGTAGTTATTGAAACTAATACAAGTGTTATTACTATTCCTAAACGGAAACGCCCTTTGAAACCATGGATAACCTTAGGGGTTGTTAAATCGATTAGAAAACGTGATAAAATTCATAAACGATTGCGTAAAGATGCTAGTAATGAATTACTAAAACAAGAATATATAGCCTATCGTAATATTTGTAATAAAATTATAAAATCATTAAAAAAAGAATACTACAATAATAAAATAAATCAAAACAGGGTTAATATCTTAGAAACGTGGAATATTATAAAGGAAATGTGTAATATAAATAAAAGTAACGCGACTTCTACAGAATTACTGCGCATTAAAAACTCGGCAATTGAGTCATTGAATGAAGTAAATAGGTTTTTCACTAGAGTTGGCAGTAACCTTGCCAATGAAATTCTACTTAAACTACGTACTGATGAAAATTCTCTTGCAAAAAAATCTAGCAGAGATAGGGCACCACAAAATTCAATGTGTCTATATTATACAGATGAATTCGAAGTCACGAGTATTCTCGCAGGCCTAAAGAATAATAAATCCCCTGGTATTGACAATATTCCCCCATCAATCTTAAAAATTTTCAGAGAAACTTTGTGCAAGCCATTAGCCTACATCTGCAACCTTACTTATGAATATGGTATATTCCCTAGTATACTCAAGTCTGCTGTTATTTGCCCAATCTACAAAAGTGGTGATAAAAAAATGCCAACCAATTATAGACCTATATCTTTACTCAGTGTCGTTTCTAAAATAATAGAGAAAGCGACGAATAGTAGGCTCATTCAATACCTGAACCAAGCCAATGTATTAAGTAATAACCAATATGGCTTTCGACCAAAAATGTCTACAGAAGATGCTGTACTAAAACTTTCGACACTCATTAAGGAATATATCGATAAAGGGGACAAGTGTCTAGCTGTTTTCTTAGATTTGCAAAAAGCCTTTGACACCGTGTCAATTCCTATAATGTTAGCTCGTCTTGAGAATATCGGTATCAGGGGTAATGCTTATGATTGGTTTCGAAGTTACCTTACCAATAGAATTCAAAGAGTTCGCGTTGGTAACGTTTTTAGTGATTTTGAATCTGTATCATATGGAGTTCCGCAGGGTAGTACATTGGGGCCTACTTTATTTTTAATATATATAAATGAACTCTGCCGAGTAACATTACAGAACTCTGATATTTTAATGTATGCAGACGATACAGTAATCCTGTTTAGAGGTAAAAATTGGGATGAAGTTCGCAGACTCACTGAGACCGGCTTATGCACCATAACAGCTTGGCTCGAGGATAGTCTACTTTCAATCAACACGAGCAAAACAAAATTTCTATGCTTTAGCAAGACTAGTCGTGGGCATCCTATGAACTTCCAGATTCGCATACACACACATCCATGTAACCGTAGCTTTTCCAGGGGAAGTCTTGATTGTAATTGTGAATTGCTCACGAGACATAATAATATAAAATATCTGGGCGTCATCTTTGATGACAAACTAACATGGACGGAGCATATATTACTACTGGCTAGTCGTGTTAGAAAACTCATGTTCATTTTTAAAAACATTAGGATTCTATCAGATACTAAAATTATAATACAAACATATAAGGCTCTGGCTGAATCAATCCTAAGTTATTGTATATATGTGCGTGGGGTGGTGCATTCAAAACTAAACTTCTTAATCTTGAACGCGCTCAACGATCACTACTTAAAGTAGCCCTTTCCTTGCCCTATCGATTTGGAACATTCGAATTGTATAAGAAAGCAAATGTACTTACAATAAGAAAACTATTTATATATCAATGCATACGCAGATATCATAAGATTAATGTCCCTCTTTTACCTAAATATATTAATAAAAGACATGACCGCTGCCCGCTTCCACTAACAAAAAGTGTATTTGCCCAAAGGCACTATGAAACAATTGCCCCGTTTATTTATAATAAATTCAATGACCTTTACAAAGTGAAAAACTTAAGCGACTATAAGATAAAAGGAATTTTAAAAGAATGGCTACTTAATCTAACGTACGAGCAAACTGAAAACCTTGTTATTGTAATGAATAAATGAAATAGAAATCAATATATAACACTCACACACACACGCACAAACACACACACTCACACACTCACACTCATACACACACACACAAAATACATAAACACTCGCACACACATACACACACATAAACATTTTGTTTTACATTCTCTCTGGACTTATGTAATGTATTTTTTTCCCCTCTTTACTTTTTTTTGTTATGATTAAATTGTGTTCTTCGTTATACATTGAATATGAATTGTTTGATATGGGAAGGTACTAGCTCCTGAAACACAGGTTTCTAGTTCAGGAGCTAGGGCTGTATGAAATTGTACCAATGTATTTTGTTTTTAATAAAGTCCTTTTTTTTTTTTTTTTTTTTTTTTTTTAATTTCATTTGTCTAATCATATTAACGTCGTAAAGACATCATTATCACATTTACAAAATTAAAAAGAATTTACTTGAAGTGTAAATATTTGTCCTCTAATCTCCGCAACAATAGTCATTATACACGTGACCTTTATTCAATCTGCCTGCAGATAAACACATGGACGTGTCGTTTTCTCACGAAATTTTCCGAGACTCATTGTCTATGACGACCTCAAGTAAATTAGTGACTACAGATATTTTATTTTAGAGGTAACTACGTGACATGATGAATTTTACTTCGATTTCTGTTTATTTTTATCGTGTTTTTTCTGTATTGTTTTAGGTTAGAATAAGTAATAGGAATGTCTTTCTAACCGATCAAGGTCATATAAGTTCTTTCTATCTATCCATGGAAATATTATTTCATATTGCTATGTTTTCAACCCTTTCTTATGACATGAGAAAGGGGTACACGGGCCTGTCTTTAATACGAGAGCGATCAGGTATAGTCCACCACGCTGCGGGCTGGCGGACTTCACACGTCTCTCGATAATTTTTAGGTTCTCTTGGACATGTACATTTTCTTATTATATTTTGTTTAACCGTGGTGGTGACAAGTGGTAATAATGTTCAAAATGATTCGAAAATATCATAGATGCGATGCCGACTTGAACCTACCTACACTACTCACGGTTTCCCAAACGAGGGCGTTACCAGTGGGCTACCACTGCATATCGCTAAATCATTTTCAAAATCTTATGTAATGCCAATCCGGTAAAACCAGACTCAGGACCGATGGTTTCGTCACTTCGTTGTACCACGAGTAACACAAGAAAAGCTTAAAAATAATAACACTATTAAAATATAAACGCGAAAGTTTGAGTTAGGATCGGAATTAAATGAAATTATATATAACAAGAATACGCATATGTCCTTTATCTGGTTTAATAGATGTACGCATTATTTTTAACATCGCGACGTAAGAACTATGTAAGAAGCCCTGAACTAATACTAGTCTACGAGTAGTAATATGATATACTCGTTTTACAATAATTAAAGGAGAATTTAGTATTAAATGAAGATCTCATATCTACTGAATAATTTACAATACAATATTAAGGTACAAAACAAAAATTGTCTTTATATATTATAATATTGTAATATCCGTCCTCAAAAATGTGGACTTAGGTAAAGTTTGATTATTTCTGCATCTTAAATAAAAAGGAGATGAACAAATAGCGTCTAAGGGACTAATAAGTAATTTATAAAATGTTATCTAGTACTTGATTATTTCAATGTAACTTAAAACTTGCAAAATATGTACATTGTACATACTTTATGTGCTCGTATTCGTAACATTCGCTGCTACTACTGGGATAATTCTTAAAATTCTTTAATTAATAGAATAATTTGTTAGTAAGTCTC
Organism: Boloria euphrosyne; assembly: GCA_951802675.2. Lineage (NCBI taxonomy): Eukaryota > Metazoa > Arthropoda > Insecta > Lepidoptera > Nymphalidae > Boloria > Boloria euphrosyne. Next base: position 823,658 of record OX637876.1, read on the forward strand.
TAGTTTATAACATTATTTATAAATATGAGGTTGAGGTCGGAAGCTGTTGTTGTAAAGCCATTTGTCTCTACATTCTACTTCTACGTAGGAACTGCACAGTATTAAATTAAACAATCTACACAATGTAACAATCGAACAAAGGTAAACACAGACTTTGTTTAAACAATGAATGGTTATATTTGAAGAATTGTAAACGACGTATATTTATATTTATACAACCGATTTATCTTCGCTTTGCTCGGGTTCCAAAGTGAGGGTTTTGTACGGGTACCTAACAGGTATCCGTAAAAAAAATAGTTAAAATCGGTTCAGAACTTTACGTTTCACATCGATTTTCCTAAGTTACTAAAAAAAGGGAAGATAGGTCAGAAACGACAGTCCATTATGTATTATTATTATTCGAGTATATAACTGGTACGATATGACATAGCGTGTAAAATTACATATAGTAATAATGATAGATAATTATATAGGAAACGCAAATGTCTGGAAGTAGCAACATTTAGATCAAGCCATTTGTGAGTCAGATCTCATTCATTTAGCTTTACAAAGTGGGTGTTTTGAACTCATTCCTAACAAATCCAGTCAAGATTTCGTAACACTATACGAATTGTTTCATGGAGTCCCGATAATTATGTTTTATTAAAGCTGTTCTGCATGATAATAGAAATATAAGGTATGAAAATGGTTCAAAACATCTGGTTTCAAGAACAAAAATGTTCTCAGAATTGATTTTAGCTTAAAAAACTTATGATCTACTTCTCGACGTCAGTTATTCAATAAATCATAAGAATTGCCAGTTAACAATCTTGACCAAAGAGGCTAGTCTACGCAAAGTGTAGTCTGTTATTGAGGAAGCTACCACCAGCTCGAAAAGTTGAGAAGAGCTGGCGAGAAACTCAATAGGCAATCTTTTAGATAGTAAAATACATTTTTCAATACGACATTATGTTTAGAGCTAGCCGAATATTATGTTTATCCTGCGGTTCCATCCTTGTATAATTATAGTTATGTTAGTTTATTTGTCTTTCTTTTTTCTTAACTAGCATTGGTAAATACCGCGTATCTGACAAACGTACCCAAATTAAGATTTCACGGGCAATGCATGCAGGATTCTGAGTGGCTACCATTTTAACGTCACTTTCATTCGACCTACTGAAAGCAAAACATTGCTGAAAAACAATACCGCGTATCCAGTACCGGCAAGTGTCAATACCGCGTATGTAAATAAAAATGTCACCTGTAACGTATTAAATCATATCTTTACGTCTTACAAAATCTTCGATATTAACTATCGTCAAACGACAATCCACCCACGACAATATGATGTCAGGCGCTGGACGAATTTCGTATTTTAAACTCATTATTGTAATACTTAATAGGTACCTTATTAAAGACGTAACGTATACAAAAACATGGGATTTTCAAATTACACGCTGACATCACAATTCTTAGGAAATAAAATTATTCTCACACGATTTTTCAATTTGATGGACAGATAATTATAATGTCTTAATTATTTATGAATATATATTTATTTTATTTAGCTACGCTATAGTGTATAGTATATATGCTTATCATTTATTATTTTGTTTTTTGTTGGATTCAATGATTTCTTTATTAGTCAGAATGTTTTTTTCTAATATTACGTATTGCCTATTTAAAATCTCTGTAAGTAGAGTTGCGAGCATTAATTAGAATTTGTAAATTGTACTTGTAATATTTATAAATAACTTCTTATCTCCTTTGAGCGAAGCGAAGCCCCTAGTTTTTAATAATTTTGAACGGACCCCGTTTTCTTTTTCCAAAATAAAAGCAGTTTAAAATTCGCTATCCCGTCCACATCAGTCAAGCCAGGTAGACAATAATATTAAGAATAAGGTGTTTCTTATAAGTGCCGCAGTATATAATTACATATGCATTTAGCAATAAAAATAAAAATATTATGCTGATGTTACAAACAGACACTTTAGTTTTAATATTAAATTAACCCACAAGCTTATATTTTTAGCACACTTATACAAAACATTGTAGGTTAATCTATTTCTTTCCAATTTCCCCGTCTCTTTGTCGTCACTCACTTGAAGCACCCATTTTTTGGGGTTGGTACCATCTAACTACACAAGCAGGGGTCAACTAAGATTCTAGTTTTAAGTTCTGCGCTAGATAGACACATGTAATTTTCAAAACAAATCGATAATTCTCATAAACTGTAGAGAATTTAATGATGGAATAATTTTAAAGCCGACATAACATGATTCGTTTTATTACATGTAAATTTAAATTGGCCGTTTTGTGGTTTTATAAATTGCAAACATTTTTACAAAGTCTTCATTTTTTGCGTTCAACGCTAAATGTTTGCAAATCGAGGTCTTCGCCCGGTCGTCCGTTCGACCGCGGGTAGGGTCACACTATATTTGAAATTTAAGAGACAATAGAGAGGCTATCTAGAAAGGACTAAAAGTATGTAAATCTAATATATAAAATCTCGTGTCACAGTGTTTGTCACTCTCCTCCGAAACGGCTTGACCCAGTTTAATAAAATTGTTTGTGTATATTTAGTAGGTCTGAGAATAGGTTTTATTCCCCTAGGTGATTAGGTTAGGATTAGGTAGCCCAGAATACGCTCCTGATTTTTATTTTTAAACTAAATTTTTATTTTTTTATGATTTGGCCTCATATAATACTTAATTTTAACCTTCTACCACCAACCCTAATTTTTAATAGTGATTAGAACGCGGGCGAAGCCGCGGGAAATGCTAATGTTAGGGGTGGTTTAAGTATAAAAGCGAATCAAATACGTTGTTTATTTTGTATGGAACTAATTAACCGTTAAAGCGTACTTAGGGAAGAACATTAGCGAAGCGAGTTGTCCGTCACTCACACAGCGATAGAGCATCAGAATACGATTTTAAAATTTTTAATTTGATATTTCCGAATGAGTCCTGTGAAATAAAAATCCATCCTAAAGAGTTCCTTAAGGATATGATTGGGAACAAAAGGGTATTAGTGTCTCCACAAACTTATACGGCGTGGGCAATGAATTTCCTTACCTAGCTTTTTATTCACACCAAACATGTTTTACTTTCGTTTTTAGCCTCATAACATTTTATTTACTATTTGTGCAACTTTTTATTTGGTTTTATTGTGAGGATTGCAGTTGATTAAAGATTACATAACTTTTAGTCACGTAATAAATTATTTTTAATTATACCGGTTCGCCAACTATGCTTTATAGCATCGGTATCGACTAGTTGACTTCATTTTTGACTTGGCTCACTTTGTCGTGACTCTTCTGGTTGTGCCAGTGGTAACGGGTTCGTGTCCCGCTAGGGGCATTCATGTCATATAACATATTATATAGACATATATATTTATGTATGTGTAGTGTATCAACTATTTGGTATCCATAACTAAAGCCTCGTATCTTACCATGGAAGTGTGGTGTTCCAAGATATTTATTTATTTGACTTGATGATTAAAGAAAAATCTAGTATTTTGTATTGTACTAAAAAGTCATTTATTTTCAGTTTTGGTACATTCCTCTTAACTTGGTAAATAAATCGATTTCCAAAAAAATGGTAAATGCTAAAGAGGTGATTATATTACATACATAAATAATACATTTTTTACATCATCATTTGTAAAGTATGATAATGATGACATCTTAATCGATTGTCGCAAATCGCGGCTGTGGCATCTTACGTAGACTAGCTATCTGTGAAGGAGATAATATACTTAGATCCATAGTAGTTATATATAAATGACCTATCTGTCATTGTATTTAGATTTTCGTAAACATTTGACATTTTAAACGAAACTATTTTTTCGGGTTTTGGCACTTTTTTTATAAGTATATTGGTTACTTGGCAAAACTTAGGTTTAAGGATAAGTTTTCCAAAAGTAATCATATAGTTGTTACAGACACTTGTAAATTGTACAATAATTTGAAGGAAATAGAAAATGGCATGGCAATGGCAGTTCTTTACAATATTTATTTATTTAATGTTAAAACCTTTTAATTTTAATAAACTGTAACGTAATCCTTCATTGCATTCGTCGCAAAAAAAAAACACTAAAAACACAACGGTAGCCATCGCACTATCAGCGTCTTTGAATGTAATTTACTTAAAGTATAATTATTTTAGTTTTAGACCCATTATAGTTTCTCAATCTGCGCATCGCATAATCAAAATGCAATCTCAATTTTATTATCAACAATACTAATGTATCTTGTGATTTATGTTTGTATTTCTTTGGAATATTTTCTTAAAGATATTTGCGGTTGTAGGAATATTATGACGTAGTTTAATACGACATCTGTTTAAACTTATTTTTGTAAGAGATAAATATTATTCTTAAGAAAAGTAAAAAGACCTATGGAGTTATTTATTTAAAAAGATATTAATCATACTTCCTTAAAGATACCATAAAGTTCGGCCTTTAACGTCTCTCAGGTTACTACAATCTATAAGAATTGACCATAATAGCTAATTTTGTAACGCCAGGAATTAATACAATGAGTGAACCGTAAGTAAGATGAGTGATCGTAATTTAAGTAGTGAGATTACTTTGAAATTTTTATAACGTATTTTTTTGCGGTCAAAGGTCTTTAGCAGAGATGCCTTGTAATATATATCTATTATCTACATACAAAAACGTATTCAGATTGAGTACAAGAGTAACTTTTAACTATTAAATATAAATACATTGAGCATAAGTAATTAATAATAATTATTACTGTGGCAGTAGTAGCCCAGTCGTAAGGCGCTCGCTTTGGGAATCCGCGTGAAGCAGGTTCAAATACGGGTCTCGCATCTCTAAAGTTTTATGGTACAAATCATTTCCAACATTATCAACATTTGTCTCACTGTAAAAGGAAAACATTGTGAAGTAATCCACATGTCTTAGAAACCCTAGCAAGTTTTCTAAAGTCATTTGCCCGTCACAACGCACTTGCACAGTATATAGTGGACTATGGTCTATGACCTGATTCTGCTCGTGTTGAAAAGAGGCTTGTGTCGAGCCGTCAGGCTAAATACAATATAATACTCATTACTGTTCAATATAAGTTAGTGTATAGTTAAAAAAAACAAATTCATTAATTATAATTAGTATGTTACCTTAACATGAAATGTGATTGATGATGTAAAAAATAAGAAAAGAAAAAACGTTTAAAAATCCATTCAATTTACATTTTTTACTAATCGTTGCTTTAATTAACAACTTCTTTTTTAATCTGCGATAACTTGCTAAGCTATACAAGTCACGAGCGCCCGTCATTTCCGCGTTTGTGTATGATTATAATATTTTATATGACGACTAAAAGTGGATTTAAGAAACAACAATATGCAGTGTTACTGTTAGCCCACATCATCCCACTGCTGGGCAAAGGCATCTCCTCTACATTTCCAAAGAATAAACACTGTTTGCCATTGTCATAGGTACTAAATTAAATATAGATCGGTATTAAAATTTTGCCTGTTAGGGTTTTTGTTTTCAATTTTATACTAGATTGTGTTTTATAGAGCGTTATGAAGTATACATGTTTGTTTGTTTAGGATATTCTAAAGTAATTTTATAAATAAACTAGCGATTCAACCTCGATCTGCTCGCTTTCGCTAGAGATGAAATATTTTCCCTCAGGAAAAATGCCATAAACGTTAACCCCGTAACCAGTCAACATACTAAATGTCATAAAAATGTGTCCGGTGGCTTTCTCGTGATGCATTCCCAGGTCACACACAAAATTTTGATAATAGTTTCTATATCGACCATAATGATTAAAGTACCTATTCTAAAAATAATAATTGTAGATTAGAGTCAGAATTTTATTATTCATATAGATAAATATAGAATAAATAATTGTGTAATATAATACGAAATAAACATTTCTTGACATTTAATATCTTATTCATAGATTCATAGATACAAAAACAAAATTATGATTTGTATTGAACATTATAAAGAAACATACTAAATAAGGCTTTTTCACAATCATCTAAATCTAAATAAAATATAAAACTGTTCTAAATAAGGAAATACCGATATAATAAGATGTACCTACGTCGAAAATATAATAGATTTACATAAATTATTACATATCAATTTATAACAGATCTTAGTGGAAAATTGACACAGAATGTCAAGGTACTCGTAGTTTCAAGCTAGTGCTAAAAGTCAACTTTTATGCATTTTTTTTAAATCAACACATCATTGTTGATGGTGGCTGAACTTCCAGGAGAGCGCATCTTACTACTGAGCTATATTTAAATTAACTTTATAAATTATATTCGTCTCTTATTTGTAGATATCTGAATCTAAATAAGGAATTTTACTAATATGATTTCTAGACGTTTCCTTTATGACAGGGGGGTGCAAGGGGGAGTCCCCTTCCACTCTCATCTCATGTTTGTAAGCATTATAAATATATAATATGTAGTATGTACTTATACATTATTATATCATTAATGTAACATAGTATTAGAGCCATAACAACAAAAACATATTTAGTAATATCACGTAGCTTAAACTGACATTTGCAGTAAAAAATACGACAGTGACAAGATTGATCTCTCATCGGTGACTTAAGCTGTTATTATTGTACCCAAATGGCACTCTTCAGAGCCACTAAACAAAGGAATGCCATTGATATTATAGCACTTAGCCGTTATGGAATCGTTATTTGATGTCGTTATTACTTCTCATACATCTTAGTTAATGTAATAAATTAGATCTATAAAACAAGAAAAAAAACGTACGAACACACTTGGAGATAGCACGTAAAATTTAAATAAAATCTATAGTAAAATAAGCTGTGTTATGTTCATTATTTTGTGGTTTCTAGGCGTGCCATTTGGGCACAAATTACTTCGCTGATGTCGTGTAGACGTAAAATAGGTTGACATAAATTTTAGTTTTCACAGTCTATTATATTATATTTTTTCATTTTAATACTGACAAGTTTTTTCGTCTCCGTCACGGATGGTTAGTGCCCAGCGACGTACACGAAAAGCCACTTACTGTTATCACTGTTACATAAATCTATTGTCTGTCTAAATAAATAAATATTATGTTAATAATAAATAAATATGAAACCAATATACTTTTTTTTTATTATATTAAATATGTATTGTTTATTGTAGTAAGTACTTTTTTTAACTTATTTTCTTGCACTTAATAGACCCGCTACTTAACGCTGTCTTTCACATCCATGGATGGAAGAAGTATCTTTTAGGGATAAGTCTACACTTGCCTATGTTATTTATTATGCAACGTCTATATAATATTTCGTAAGTGCAATCACTACATATTATAAACCAAAATCCGCCACGTCTGTCTGTACTACTGCATCGATTTTCATGCTGTTTTCACCAATGGATATAGAGTGGTTCTCGAGGAAGGTTTTAGTATATATCTAGTGGAACCGGTGGTTTCGTTCGCGCTAAAGCTAGGGACGAACCCGAGCGAAGCTAGGCGAGTCGCTAGTAAAGAATATATTAAGTAAACTCAATTTATCTTCTACCACATTTCCACCACAACGTACTCGTTACAGTCGTTACAAAAGTAATTTGATTGCTCGTATTTGTAATAACTACACATATCTTCTCACATTTTAATTTACCTTTTTGTTTATAGGTAAGCGAGTTTCGACAGTGAGCGGTCAACACCATCCGCAACAGTTAGGAAACTTTGCAACAAGACGATTAATCGTCAACGTTTTTTCTAAACCAAAATAAATGGAGCTCACGGTATTTAATCATTCATCAGCATTGGCAATCGTACAATATTTTTTATGAGTATTTGATGGACTGTTTTTGTAATCGTTCCGTTGCAATATTCATCGTAATCTCTTAGACTATAATGCTCTATTGTGTATTTTAACTATGAAGGCTTGGAAAAAGTAGCATAATAGTAGCTTATTTCCAAATAAAACTGAATTTACATTTGGCAAATTTATAACAAACTTAATATATATGAAGTCTAATACTACCCTTTTAGGGGGTTACTTTCATCCCCTATTTTGAATGACTTTAGAAAAGAACAAGATACTTGTATTTATACAAAAATTAAGCTACAGATGGCGTTTGTTCGCACAATCATATCCTTCATTTAGGATACCAGCTATGTTATAGAATTTAAAAAATTAGTTAATTAAAAACTAGTTTAATTTTGTAGCTCGGAATCAAAATTAATTAGCTATTTTTGAAACAAGTTGCTATATTTCTTAACTACGAAGATGTATTGCAACTACGAGAGTGATGTATAAAGACGTTAGCGTTTGAGGAATATATTTCTTAATTTGGCAAATTGCAACCACTTATTGGCATTATTTTACATTTATCCATCAATAAAAGATTTTGTATCGATGTTTTTTTACGAAATAAACACTAAACTTCTATAGAACAGCTGTTAGTTAATTTTTATTAGCTTTTTTTGTGTAATTTTGTATGTAAATTGTTATTTTATTTCAACAACGTTTACTTCTCTTGATATTTACTTTTTATTTTAATTATTTCTGTTTGTAGGTTAATTAATGTATTAGTAATCTTTTAGTACAATTTAAATATACAAAGGTAGAGGTAGTGGTAGCCCAGTAGTAAGGTAGGGCTTGAGAAATCGATGGAAGCGGGTTCAAATCTCTCATATTTTCATTTGCGAACCATTTTCTAACATGAACTTGTCTTACAGTGAAGGAAAACATCGTGAGGAAACATAATATCTAATACATAAAAATGTTGTGTCACAATGTTGTTATCGAACACTTCCGAAACAGCTTAACCGATTTTATGATTTTTTTGTATATTTGGTAGGTCTGAAAGAACATAGCAAGTTTTCGAAAGACTTGTGAAGTCCAATTTGCACTCTACCGGCGTGGTGGACTATGGCCTGAAGCTCTCGTATTGAAGGGAGTCCCGTGCCCAACAGCATCTATGTCAAAATATGTCATAATCAAAATCCAAATATGTAGCAGCTATCTATTTTATATATTTATGTAATTTATGTAATCGAGGGCTATTAGGCTTATATATTATTAAAATTTATATTTTACTTGAAACTTAAAGTTAAATACAATAAGTAACAACAGTACCATATAGTAAAACCTTCATCCTTTCCTAACTTATTACATAACACACGATTACATATTACAAGCCATATTAAAATGTACTGTTACAAGGCTTATTAAAATTGTAATGCACTAAATTATATAGAAAAATGAAAATGGTTCCGTGGTAGCGTCATGTTCTAAATACCGCGGTTTCCAACACTGTACTCGTATCTAGAGCGCAATGAATTTTCACCTGCGATAAGTAAAAACTATAACTCTACTGGTTGTTATGTAAATTGATAAATAGGAATGATAAAATATCGCATAACATTATTTCCTTGATGATTTTTCTCTGATTGAGCACTTTAGTTGAGGAAATATGAACATTGAACAAAAAAATAAATAAATGAATAATAAAAGGTTTTATGTAAGTAATCTATCATCATCATCATCAGCCCTTTTAAACGTCCCACTGCTGGGCACTGGCCTCCCTCAGTACGAGGGGAATCAGGCCTTAGTCCTCCGCGCTGGCCTACTGCGTGTTGGCGGACTTCACATGTCTTTTGAAAACTTGCTAGGTTTTTCTCGGACATGCAGGTTTCCTCACGATGTTGTCGTTCACCGTAAGACTTGTAGTAATCATGATAGAAATGATTCGCACATGAAAATATCAGAGGTGCGAGACCCGGATTTGAACCCGCATAACTCGGTTATACAAACGAGCGCGTTACCGCTGGGCTACCACTGCTTTTAATCAACCAAGTAATCTTCATCATAATAAAATTCTAAATGAATCGAATCGTAAATATTATTTTTATTAAATCTTATTCAAATATCAACATTTTAATCGATACAAAGGTCGAATTCATACTATAGTTTTTAGAATTTTGTCTGTTTGTCTGTCAGTTATCGTATCACGAGATAACCACTGCCAATATTTTAATGAAATTCGGTATGATGATAGTTATCTGTGCTTATAACATAAAGGTATTTAATTTTATTTTAATGGAAAATATTTTATTACTAAGGAGATCTAAAATTACTCGTAAGTATATAGACTATAAATATAGAAAGGTTTATTAAACAAGTAATATTTGCGCAGCTCAAAATGTTTAATTTGTTTCACTCTTGTGTTTCCGTTCAAAATGCGCAATACATTTTTTAGCACTTGTTGAGATCCGTTTGCGATAAATTTTGTTTTGTTTTTATTTATGTAATTTTCGCAATAATGCAATTATATGGTCATAAAATGGACCGGCCAAAATGAGATATAACGTATTTTATTATATCTTTTCTTTTGCCCGTGAAATGTTTGAAATGTGAAATATTCCAAGAAAGTAAATATTATTACAAAGCAATCCCATAAATCCTTAAAATGAGTACAGCATAAATTTTTGACTTATTTACAAGGAGTATCCGGAAGAAAAAACTAAAAAAACTAAGTATAAACAGCTGTAGTTATTATTGATATATAATGTAGGTAAGGACGCGCTATTCCATCGAGGCTTCGCGGAAACATAACTCATACAAATTTTATAAATTTCCTGAAGATATTTCCTTAGCCTTCACATTCTAAATAACGTACTGGTAAAAAGTTGCTTATTATGGATTCTAATTTATTTTTTTAAATCTGCTATCTGGTATGAATAGACGTGTGATTTTTAGAAGAAAAACGCTCTTGTATTATACTACAAAATCTATTGTACGTATATAATACATTGTTTTCAATTCAATTCAATTTTTTACTCATGACTTTAATAAGAAGAAGGTAAAAAATATATTATGTCAGTTTACGACCTACAAGGGCCAATTAAATTAATTAATTATTATAGGGCAAAAAATATTCGTAGCGCCACTCTCGGCGATATTTCGCACTGAAACTTATTAGATATTGTTTTCATATTCACGATTTACGGATGCAAAATCACTGGCTAGACTTTTAAATATTACCTATCAACTTAGTAATTTATCATGAGTTCGCAGCAATCACGACACGATGACTTTTCGTCACGAACCAAAAGCTTTTGATTTTAACGTGGCACGAATAAATAAAAATATTTATGCTGTGACGAAAAGATTGATCGAAGTATGTCATCTTTTGTATATGAAGAACATTAAAATTATTAAGGTATATTAAAGTTATGACATTCAAAACTTTATAACGTAATACCTATGGAAAAAAAAATGTAGAAATGTAGGTTCGAATTCTGCCCTGGACTAATATATACTGTTCACGATAAACCCAAAAACTACTCGACCGATTTTCATGCTGTTTTCACCAATGGATAGAGTAGTTTTCGATCAAGGTTATAGTATACAACTAGCAAAACCCACGGCTTCGCTCGCGCTCAAGCATAAAATGTGAAACGTTACGTTACCTAAGACAATTTGCAAAATAAAATACTTAAATATGAAAACAGGTATTGATTTCTATTAATTTATGTTTGTGATTCTGTCTAAACAGGTTTTGTATACGATGTATTTTCCGATTACAAAAAAATTAATTAAGAATAATGACGGAAAATACTGGAAAAACACCGAAAAGGTGTGGAAATGTGACGTGACGAGGTTAGAGGTTAGAGAGGAGGTTGTTTATTTCAATTTTGTATATATCAATAATAAAGGCTATTCTTGATAACGAGCATTTATTTATTTTATTGCCAATATATTTCTATGTGACATTTATACGAAGACACTTTTGATTCAGTTTGTAAGTAGTTACCCTACTTGATGTGCCAGCTGTCGCCGGTTTGATTTCCGCTGGGGCTAGTTATGGGTGTTTTACCATGGAGTATGAAATATAATAATAATGTCCGCTTTAGCACTTTGCTATCTTTGATATATAATTTGTGGTTTAACTGAATTCAAAGCGGCAAGAGGCTAATAACGCCAAGGGTTTAGTTTATGTAACGGGCACGTAACGGTGCTTGGATGGTCGCGTGCGCAGGCGAATACAATCAGTTACAGTTTATACGACGTTAAAGAGTGCGTATTTGTCTATGAATTATATTTATATTTGATAAAGTAAAAATTTGTTTAAAAACATGTAAAATGTTGTTCTATTTACTTGTTTTATTTTTATATAAATCTATTTCCGCGCAGTAAAAAGTGTTCTGTTGACCCGGATTATCAACTATCGTCATACTAAATTTTATCAAAATTTGTTCAATGCTTTACCTTAGTTACTTGATATCGAAAATTTCGATAAAGTACCTACTCACAAGAAAGGAGTATTTAAATTTAATGATTCTAACATAAAATTTAGTGATAATTACTATACTGACACTTAAATTCACTAATATATTTAAAACCTCTGTTGATTAAAGAAAAGTTACATATAAAAATATGGAGATTGCACGTATTTCTAGCGTATATATTATAGCTGTTTAATCGCGTGCTCCTGGTAACCGTATTCTGTGCGGTTATAGCGGCGGCCGGAGTCTTATGTAACCGTTATGCTATTACACTAAGGTACTGCGACTTGAATGAAAGTTACATTTTAGATGATATCTATGAATAGCTTGTTATCTATTACAATATTTATAACATACTAGCAACCCCCGCGGCTTTGCCCGCGTTCTAATCATTATTAAAATATGGATTGATGGTAGAAGGATGAAAATTTAGGGTTATAAGTATTTTTTGATGCCAAATCATAAAAAAAATAAAAATAGAAATTTGGTCTAAAAATAAAAAAAAATCTGGTGAGAGGCTACCCTTTATCACCTAGTGGAATAAAAAATAGCCTACGACCTATTCTCAGACCTACCAAATATAAACAAAATATTTCATAAACATCGATCAAACCGTTTCGTTTTTGCAGACTTTTTCAGATTTTATCTATTATTTTGGTAACTTGTTCAAAAATGTCAAAAAAATCTTCAAATACTTTGGTGTCCAATAATAAAGTAAAGATATGAATTTAAATATTAATTTTAAATAAACTATAATAAACAATTTTTCTGAGAAAGTTTTTGAGTCATGGATTTACGAACATAAAAAGCAAAGAAGAACGAAAGAAAGAAAACTACATTTCTATTAATAATCAGATTTTATATTTATTATTATAAAATAATATAATAATTAAATACTTTTTAAATTACAAGAAGGCAATGGACTGTTTGCAAAGGGGCATACTACAGCAAAATACCACTTTAACCCAAAAACATTTAAAAAATTAAGTTTCTTTGTTCGCCAATCCACTGGACGCCTTTCTTTACTTTCCCGAGCAGTTACACCGTACAGAACATTTCTCATATGAAAGGAAAATAAGGCGCCAGTCCAAATAACAAGACCCATGTTTAAGAACAAAAATAATAAATACAGGTCTCTCATACTTAATGGTTCTGATATCAGATATCGCAAAACTGGATTGAGCATTCTGAATACTGATAGATACATATCATCCTCAAATTTACTTGCAATATAATAGATATTGTAATACGTGGAATAAATCAACGATACAAATATGTATCCGAGGTAAAGGATGAAGTAACGAAGATTATTTAAACCGATGCATCGTGACAAGAAGAAGCAATGGTGATCTCTTCTTAAAATACACACATTGCAAGACGAACAGTGCCACGACGTTTCTGGACGATCCATGTCACAAGTTTCGCAGTAATTTCCATTCTTAACTGATTTTTTCAAGCTTGTATCAGTTTGGATACTCATAATCATATTGCCAATGATGTTGGTGAACAAGAAAATTGGTAATATTGTATGGAACGTATATTTAGTTGGTCCAAAGTTGTAATTCTTCGCAATTATAGGCCGCACTATAGACATTTCGAACATGAAAAAGCACGGACTTATCACACATACAAGGGCATAGCAGAATACTTTCTCAAATACCTTTTTACATTTAGTAACAGATTTAGTCATGCTTAATTTTTTCTTAGATTAAATTTAATTTTAAATATTTAACGCATTTTCATTAATAAATAATTTTATTTTCCGCTTGTGACGTTAGTGTCTTATATTTTGACATTGGCATTACTTTTAGATATAATTTTGATTAATCTACAGTAATCTGTATTTGTTGTAGGTTTTAATATATTAAAGAATCTTTTTGCCGAAAAGTGGCGGAGTAACACTATTCAATGCAGCCTTGGCCACGACTCTTCAACCTAGAACCTTATACTATGTAACTGCATACGTTAAAACTAACCAGTAGACCAACGCAACTACTAGAATAGAATAGATCTCAAACCCTTAAATTATCGAGCACTTTCACAACATGCTGTCAATTATAAGTTGCATTTACTACAGTATCTCAACCAAAGTATTTATTATCAATACGTAACAGTAGAGGATGTATTTATAGTTAAAGGCAGTTGCAGCACGATATTGGCATTTAATCCTGTCACTTCATAGCTTAATGTATCGGATTTCCAGTTACTCAAGAATATGCAGTGGATAATTACGGAACACTTCACTTATCGACAAGAGTTATGTCTTTTTAATGCTTACACGGTACAAAGCACTTATGTTTTTACCTATCATTATATTTTCACCGATTTCTAGGAAGGTCATTAATAGAATTGATGGGTTGTAACATGGAATATTTTAAGCGTTTTATTTTAAATAATATGTCGGCTTATACGTAATCGAATAAAGTTTTAAATATTTTGATAAGATTTAAGTACTACGGTGATGACTAACATCAGGAGATTCTGGGTCTAGTTCGAGGTAAAGCAAGGTATTGAGTCTATCTGATAATAAATCCTCAGTATTTACCCGAAGTTGGGATAAAGTTTCGGAGTTGGTCATTGGTCTTGCGCCTGAGCTCTCACCGGTCGTGACGAATTATCGTCCCATCCGACTTAAAGATTGAAATGTACACTATAACTGTTTATATGCATGATGTATAGGCAAAGCCAGGGCGGTTCGTTAGTTTATGCATACTTGTATGTGCTTAAACATGTCATCATCTTTCATAGTAGGCACTTACGCACTATTAGCTCTCGTAATTACCATTTCGGCATCGCAATGTCCATGGCTGTTAAACTTACATCACTTTGATACATAAGCGATATTAGTCTTCTTTACAAATTATGATCCATATGTCAGAACAATGAAATACTTTTTTTTCTTATAGCTTATGTTTGAGGGTTCGCTTGAGTATTTATTGTGAATTCGATATAATATTTTCTTTTTGATGGTCGATAAAATTGTCGATATAGAAAAGTTCAAGCCCGAGTGAAAGATAAGTGACAGTGATTTAGGTAAGGGATTAAATACTTAGACTACTCTAGACCTAGGAGCTAAGCTGTCCAAGTTAGATCGTCTTAATTTTTATTAATGTTCTAAATACAACATTAGATTTTAACAAAAAATAATAAAATAAAATAATAATTCTAATTAAAAGGTTATGCAAACGCAGTATTCCTAAAATATTTTGCTTCATCGTAACAACTACAACTACAAGTGGTAATTACGTTGAAAATAATTAGCAGATGAAAATGTCAGAGGTGTGACACTTGGGTATTGAACCCGCTTCATGTGGTTGTCTAAGCGAAGTCGTTACTACTGAACTGGTTTTAAATTATAATGATCATATAATTTGCATATAATGTTATTTTAAATAATATAAGATAAAGAATGCGGATTAACGTAAATAATTAACATATATGGAGCAACTGTGTGTCGAAAGGTCTTTTTAATGCCATATGCTTGGAAGTAGAAAGCTGTAATACCAAAACAATGTTGTTTGAAAGGGAAAACGGATATCGGCTACATTTACAAAATAGTTCAACTTAACATCTGTATGCCTTACTAGAGGTTTTCTATGAAAAAGAATATAAATAGCGTGTTTTATAGCGAATTTCAGTTAAGCTTGTAACCAATGACCTGATGAATGATCTGATGAATGATGATGAATGATCTGAACTAGATGACTCCCCTAACCGTCATCCCTAGGCTCGTTTTAACGAGTAGTATCGATTTATCAAGGATGAAATATTTTGCCGCAGTAAAAAAGTATCCTATATTATGTTGATCTGGATATCATTATAACAAATTTAATAAAAACCTGTCCAGTTATTTTCTCATGATGTTTTCAGAGACGGACAGACAGATCGACAAAAGCTCTATAAACTATATATTCGGATCTTATATCGATAATAATGACAGTTAAATAAATTTTTGAAAAAACTGTTAAACATTACAGATTTTATACGTATATGCATAGATAAAAGTCTATAAATTTAAGTCAAAGTGAAATTGTTAACAATTATATTATTTGTTTCATAACTCTTAAGTACCTGTATTGTAAATGTACTCGTAAACACTCACAATATCAAGAGCACAG
Source organism: Boloria euphrosyne (assembly GCA_951802675.2). NCBI lineage: Eukaryota > Metazoa > Arthropoda > Insecta > Lepidoptera > Nymphalidae > Boloria > Boloria euphrosyne. The sequence goes on from OX637876.1 coordinate 840,019, forward strand.
ATAACACTACATTAGTAAAGTGAAGAATCGCATAATAAAGTTTTACGGTCCATTAAGTTAAATTACTTCGAAGTTATTGCTTTTTCTTTAAATGACTTTTTTACGGTGTATAGAATACGTATCTAATAATATACAAATATATAAATAACCACAACTATATAAATAAATTGCGTATGTTTTTTAAAAATAAATATGTAATAAGTTATATTAATTAAAGTATTGGGTCCCTTTTTACAGGTACATAATATGTATAGATAAGCCCTAAAAGTAAAATCTAAATACGACGTTTTATCTGTTATCGATATAATTACATAAAAAATTATACATCAAAGAATTGCTCAATAATGACTGGTATAAAGTACACTAAAAGTCAGTGGTAGCCCAGTGGTGACTCTCGCTCCTTTATACGAGTCAAGTGGGTTCAAATCCTGGTCTCACCACTCTGATATAATCAAGTGGGAATCATTTCTAAAATGATTACCACTTGTCTAACGGGGAAGACGAAAACGTCGCGAGGAAATCTGCATGGCTTAAAGAGCCTAGCAAGATTTCTAAAGACATGTGAAGTCCGCCAACCCGCACTTGGCCAGCGTGGTGGACTATGGCCTGATCCCTCACGTACTGAAGGGAGGCTCGTGCCCAGCTGTGAATTTTGTATGAAGACAGTTTGATACCCAGCGTGGGTAAGCTATAGCATAGTTTTTATCTTTGAATTCAACCCTTAATGGGGTGGGATGAAAATTTGTATGAAGAACAAATTATTTCCCAAGTAAGTTCAAATCATTTGAAGGGTACAGGGGTAAAACAAGTCACGAAAAAATCAAATAATTGAAAAGTATGGGAACATTATTTGCCTCGTATAATAGAATGCAATGTTAATTATGTTTTTTAATTTTGTGATATTCCTTGTTTTGCCCATGTACCCTTAATTTCCCATATTAACCGATAAACAGTATGTAGGGAAAACCTCAAGTGAAATAGGGTTGAATAACTAGTGTATAATATTAATAGGGTTGCAAAAACATAAGTCGTACGCCGGTAGTGCGTGCGTCGTGCGTATGAACAATTGTAATAAAGTCAAGCTCCACTTCCTCCTCAGCATGATACGTACATTTCCGCTATTATTTCCTTATAAAGCATTTTAATTATATAACCTATTCTATAATATTACACATATTATATGAGAGTGAAGCGAAAGCTTAATAATCTTAGAGTTTCTTAAGAAATATGTAATTTTTTAAATATTGTTTTGTAATTGATTATGTAACGATTATGACAAAATTTTAACATATATTATGAAAATGTAAATTAATTAATAATTTACACCCGAAAATTACCTGTTAAATAGTTCAAGACTTTCTTAGATTTCGCGAAAATTTGACATTATTTCAGTATACTATTGCAAAGACCGTGGTAGTCCAATGGTAACGCGCTCGCTTGGATGACCGAGTGATGTGGGTTCAAATCCGAGTCTCGCATCTCTGATATTTTATGTGTATATTTAATGTGATATGTGCAAATCATTTCTAATATGATTCCTACTTGTGTTACCTACATGTCTGAGAAAACCTAGCAAGTTTTCCAAAGAAATGTAAAGTCCGCCAACACGGCCTGATCCCCCTGAAGGGAGGCCTGTGCCCAGCAGTGGGAAGTTAAAAAGGGCTGAATATAACATAATACTGCAATATATCTAGATGAAGAAACCAAAATCATAAACAAATACTAAAGCAAATTAACAATTTAATGGTACATTTACTTTCAAATTGGCTAAGAGAATCCTATAAGGGCAAACTGCAAAGCAACCGCGAGGTTGCGCAAGTATCACCCATCTTTGCGGGCCCGTACGTGACTGTATGTCGCGTCGGTCTTTACTTGCGACACGCTAAGGGTGTGTCCGCACTCGGCGGGACTAGCGAAGTAAGTAGCGACTATGCGTTGCCTGATTTTATCTAGCCATTTTGCAAACATAACAATATCCGATCCGAGATTAACGTTGTTATGATTTCTGTCCGTAAGAACTTTTTTTAGTAATAGAAAATACCCTATACCTACCTTTCGACTTCAACCTACACATAAGTTACAAATTCTAACTTTTTGTATAATAAGTATTCATGTAGTTCACTCTGGTTCACTTGGCCCTTGTCTTAAAGTTACTATGTTTTATTTATTAAGCTATTGCATAGCTTCTATCGCGGGCCTTGAGCGTGGAGACCGAATCCAGAAATTCCGTAACGAAAATAACCTAACACCTGTCACGCGTGTTGCGACGAGTAGCGCGATATCTATCGTTTATCTTTTAGTTTTTATTTTTTTTAAGTTTCTATGTTTATGTATTTATATATTTTGGTTAGACTAATTTGCGCTATTTTCACTCTGCTCTGTGTGGTCGCGTCTTTAATGTTACTTTTTATGTGTATTTTATGATGTATTTATTTTAACATATTTACTGTTTAGAATAATTATGAAAACAATAACGCCACTGCCATTACTAATAGTAAATCTACTTAATGTTCTAAGTAAATAGTGTTATCTAAGTGTTATAATAAAAAATTTAGAACTCTGTTCGTTAGTTCTAGATTTTCTTACTAATAAACGATTTTTTTCGTGAGTTTTAGTATAAGTACTGTAATATTTAGATAGCTTAATATAAGATGAAAAAACTAGGTTGCAGATAAGACTTAGCAAGTTTTAGTACTGCTTTTCTTTTACATATCGGGCAAAAAGCGGATTGACACGTTGTTTTACAATCTTTATTTGCTCGTATGTGTTTAAAGTAAAATCACTATTCACAGTTCACACACTTATTCGTTGTTTATTTGCCTGAAATTAAAAAAAGTGTAAGACATATTTTAGAGCCGATTTAAGTGTTTTTACTCATACTAATGTAGGTACACGTGCAAACCGACAAAAAACAAAACTTACATACTTTTACTTAAAATAGGTATATAACGGCCACGGCGGTCAATCTTATTGAGACTAACCAACGGCGCGGTAGATATTATAGTGCACGAATGTACGCACAAACACAAGTGCACTCTCTGTTCGCTATCACTCTCATATTCCATTGAGACGAAAGCTCGAAACGATCAGTGAGAGTGAGAGTTTACGTGCTCTCCGAGGCACGGGGGTGAAACACTGGCTACTTCGCAACTCCGGGCTGTTACTAAAACTTATGAAACAGAAGGACTTAATACCTAAACTTGGTCCGACCCGGGACTCGAACCCAGGACCTCCCGGTGTGCGACCGTACATGCTAGCCACTAATCCACCGAGGCAGTTAAGTCTGTACATTAAATACATAGTTAACGTTATTGCTTCATTATTAGTTTTTGTCAGAGGAATTTGAAATTACCTATTTTGTCACCGCTATATGTTATTATAAAATTTACATTGTGTGGCACGTGCTTACAGATATTTCTATTAGCTAAATATGTGGATGAGGTTCCTACAAGGATTGTAATTTGTAAATTGATTATTTTAATTAAAAAAATGAGTAAAAAGCAAAACAAAGCGCAATTAAAACAATAAGTTTAGTCCCAGTTCTTCTAAAAATTTATATTTTTTAAAGTAGTGATGACGTTCTGCAAAGAATGTTAGGAATTTATGGCTTTTAAATTTTGAAAAAAAATAATTATATAGGTATTTTAATATTTTTAAAATACAATACATTTTCACGAGTTATTGTGGAAAGTACATTTATATACATCAGATATCAAGTTATACAATTACCACGTTATACGAAGGGAGTGGTTATTAGAATCTTGCCGTCTTTAACTGCTTACGTAAGAAACTTTCATTTCCCTCGCACCCAGTAATTAGCGTATCTTTATAATTTAACTGTTAGGCTCATCAATTTCTTTAAAAACCGTAATTTGGCAATTATAGTTAATAACATGCCGTATTTTATCAGTTTTGTTTGGTTATTTTCTTAAATAACTTGTATTTTGTAGAGACTGTATTTGAAATGTCTTTTTTAAAGTTAGTCAATCTTACTGATACAGACTAATTTGACTTTAGTATTAAATACTTACTTAAGAAATATTACGCTACACTGAGAATTACTTCCACAGAGTCCCCCATTAAAGTGTTTTGTACATACATTACATATTGTTATAAAACAAAGTCCTTCGCCTTGTCTGTCCGTCTGTCTGTCTGTCTGTTCGCAATAAACTCAAAAATTACTGCACTGATTTTCATACTGTTTTCACCAATGGATAGAGTGGTTCTCGAGGAAGGTTTTAATGAATAAATTGTCAAGTTTTTGTATATATTTACTAGCGGAACCCGCAGCTTCACCCTTCGCTAGTCCTTATTAATATTATAAATGCAAAAGTAACTCTGGCTGTCTGTCGCGCTTTCACGCCAAACTGAGACATTGATGAGGCTACTTTTCAAGGCGAAAAACAGGTTGTAAGGGGAAGGAGAAAGGTTGTAGGGAGGGGGCTTGATATAGGGGATGAGAGTTTGTATGGGTAATTTCCATCATTTTTAAAACTAGAAACTAAAATTATTTTTGGTTTTTGATAACATATAAATAAGTAAGACATTAAAAAATTAAAAAAAAAATATACTGAAGGGGGGTACCTAGTTTACAATAAATAGAGATAGAGATATCAAAGATATATCACGTTACTAGTAAGCTACCACTGCCTATACAACAATGAACTCTACAGACGACAATACACTATGGTAAACCTGAACTCTACAACGAATCTGGCGCACCATAACGTGTGTGGCCAACTTTAGTTAACTGTACACGTATTGTATAGTTTTGTATAATAGGTAGGTATGTAATATAGCGTTTCCGATTGCGTCTAATTATTCTAACGTAATACGTATAATATGTACATCCTCATCCGCTGTTTTAATAATGTTTTGGAGTTAGACGCGTGCAAACATAAAATTTTGAATACATGTGTAAAAAATGAATGAAACTAATACTACATATTTTGAGACCTAATTTTTCGGGTTTAAATTCTTTTTAGAGAATGTTAATAATAATTGTTATAATAAAAATTAAATTTAATCAATATAATAACCTTTTTTTTTCTATTTAAACCATTTCAATGCATCGAAACACTTCCCTAGTAACTCATCAACATCACTTCCCTATGTAAGTGATTTTCAACCGACTTCCAAAAGGAGGAGGTTATCAATTCGTCTGTATTTTTTTTTTTTTTTTTTTTTTTTTTTTTTTTTTTTTTTATGTTTGTTAGCTCATAACTTTCAACTGGGTGAACCGATTTTGATGATTCTTTTTTTATTTGAAAGGTAATGCTTCCCATGTGGTCCCATTTTAATATTTTCGAGTTCTGACAATGGCATCCATGAGAAAACCATAAAAGTCTTAAATTTGCATTACGTATTTGCGCGACAAATGGACGAATAACTCAATATCACGCCAACCGATTTCGATGATTCTTTTTTTAATGGAAAGGATATACTTCAAGGGTAGTTTGATGGGAGTTTGGTAAGGTTCTGATGATGGGATCCATGACAAAGTATCGGAACTCTTCAATTCTTAGGAGCAAATTGACGATGCTCGGCCGAATCTTTTAGACGCTATATGGATATTTGAGTCACGTTCCGTAACTGATGATGGAACAACAACAACTCCTCAACGGTTAGCTGTTTAAAGAAAATTCTTTCAATATAATACGCAATTATGGACCGATAGTTGTATACTTTCAGGCTATTAGGTTTACCTCATAATAGAAGGTAAATTTTTATAGTCATTAACACAATACGTAACTACTTTCCGCTAAAAATTTAAAAATAAATTATTTTTAACAAAAAAACAAAAACCGACTTCCAAACTTAATAAATCTAAACTAAAAAGTAGAAAATAATACTTTTAAGGACTTTGTTAATTTTGAAGTCGGTGCCAGCCAAAGCAAAATAGCCCTAAATAGATACATATTCGATTAATCTATCAATTTGTAAACATAATAAAAATACCTGGCTGGCACCGACCCCAAAATTAACAAAGTCCTTAAAAGTATTATTTTCTACTTTTTAGTTTAGATTTATTAAGTTTGGAAGTCGGTTTTTGTTTTTTTGTTAAAAATAATTTTTAAATATTTTAATTAAAGTGAAGAGTTGAATATCTTGCATATTCCAAATAACCCAGCACCAGGCTTTAGTTACCATATCATTTAAGTATTATTAAAGTAACAGGTTACATAGTGTTGATTACAACCTTATATCCTCTAGAGCTACATTGAAAACGGTTGAACGGATTGATAATGATAAATGATAATATTTACACGGTAAGCTTAGTTTAAAGTAGAAAAATACGATATATACTTAAATTATAAATTATCTATAGATATAAAAAAATGAAGTGTCTGTTCTTAATTTCAAATTAACAGCTTTTCACTAAATACATATGAAACTATATACGATACTAACATCAAAAAACTATTTTTTTTAGATTTTTTGTTTGTCTGTCTGTATGTTCCGCGTAATCTCTGAAACGGCTGGACCGATTTTAACAGGACTTTCTCTGGCAGGTTAGGATAGTAATGTAAGGAGTAACTAAGGCTACTTTTTAACCAACTTCAAAAAGGAGGAGGTGATATTTTAGAAATTTTATTTAATTTAAAGGAAGAACCCCAGCGAAGCGAATCTCTAGTATTACATAAATGTAAGTTGAGGCAGCCTTTTTAACAAATACTTATCAGCAGTTATATACTCGTATCAAGTATGCAGACAATAAATGTACATAATTATGTGGTCACATGGAAGATGTTAGTGACGGATGTGGGTGCGGCGAGCCCTCAGCGTGCAAAGGTCACCGGCACTATCAGTAGGTACCTACTAGTTAAATACGCTATTTGTCTTATACAGATTGTATCTACTCGTACTGATATTATAAATACAAAAGCATGCAAAAATTTGTTTGTCTGTCTTGGATATATAGTTTTATTTCGATTTTAACGCACTTTTACTTTTTTTTGTTGTTTTATCTGTTTCTTATGATTTTGCACTTTTCTGTCCCGCTGAGTGATAATATTTATGAACCCCATAGGTTCATTGGACGAGATCTTTATTAGAGATAAGTCCACAATTACCCTTAATTTTTTTATAACCATGTATTTTTTATGTCTATTATATATAATCATATTATTTTACACTTAGACTAGACAATATTTTTATTATAAATGAAACTACCTTTCTCTCTCCCGTGGCCATGATTGCTGTAAAGCATTCGAAACGTCGGGAATTAAAAATCAAAATAAATCCGCGACAAAATCCGAAAAGGTAGTTTCATTTATAATGTCGAATATTCGCGTAAATCTAAGAAAGTATTAATATTTTTATTTCTATGTACAATATACATTTTACAATGATTTCAAATCAATTGAAATCAATTAATTTCAAATCGATAAGAAAATTACTATTTGTATTTTCATATACTGAGACAGTTTAAAGTACAGTATCTATAGGCTCTATACATTTATTCAAAAAAGGGTACCTACTTTGTAATAAAATCTTTATATAGAAACACAAAAATCTCAATAAATAATTTTATAATAATATATCATATTTATAGGCAAATAAGTACCAGGTCGTTTACTACAAGTAAGGTAAGTATCGACTAAGTATGCTTATGTAGCGGAGTCTGATCTAAGCAACCTGTTAAAGGCAATCGTGAAGGTTAGAAACAATCACCGGGACTTATGAATGCAGCTTTTCTTATACTTTAGTTGGCCTCTGCACTTCGATTGCGTTAGAATTGTATTATTTTGTTGAATATATTCAATAAAATCAGTAATTTTTTTTAGTTCCTTCATATACAAATAATTTATATACTCACATACACTTTGAAGTAAATTGTACATATATATATTCTGGAGTTTTATACTTGATATTGATCAATAAGATATACGAAAAACCTATGCGATATTATTTTACTACTATGTCTTTAATGATAACAATAAAATATGTTAAATTTGATTAATATTTGTCACAGCAATAGCTATACTCCTTTTTGAAACATGGTTAAGAACAATCGCTGTAGAAAATCATCGGTAATATACTGTCGATAACTTGTAGCAAACATGCACATGAGAAACAAATTATATAACCTCTCGTATTAATTTTAAATAAAACTGGAATTGCTGGTAAATAATAATTAATATTGCATAAATAACTTTCGCTGGTCAAGTTTGGAATCGTAATTAGAAAGTGACCTACAACTACATATTATCATTTTTCTAGGACTACATAATATGCATTTAAACGTGTTTCAAAGTCGCTATTGTGTTTTTGGCTATAAGTAATCAGCCCTTTTTAACGTCCCACTGCTGGGCACGGGCCTCCATCAGTACGAGGGGGATCAGGCCATAGTCCACCGCGCTGGCCTAGTGCGTGTTGGTGGACTTCACATGTCTTACGAAATTTGCTAGGTTTTTCTAAGACATGCAGGTTTCCTCACGATGTTTTCCTTCACCGTAAGTCAAGTGGTGATCATGTTATAAAATGATTCGCACATGAAAATATCAGAGGTGCGAGACACGGATTTGACCCCGCAACGCTCGGTTATCCAAGCAAGCGTGTCACCACTGGGCCACCACTTGTTGTTTTGGGCTATACTTCGCATAATGAACATCTAATTAGACTGGTTGTTTTCGAGTGTTTCAACTATCATATCACCTAAGTCTGAACATGCGGGCCACAAGGTCGTTGGTTCGATTTCCATATAGAATAAGTTTGAATTGATTTTGTTTTGTATTTAAATGCTCTAAACGGGCTTTAGGGGTATAAATTATGTTAATATTTTTACGACTGATGTATTTTTGGCATTTAAAACGAAATGTAAGTGAATTTTAAATATTTTAAGTACGAATCAAACAACAAAACTAGATTGTATTGTATAAGACAAAATTATATGTTTTTTCTGAACTCAATACATATATTATTTATATCGCATAAAGTTATTTAAAAATATTATTTAAAATCGATACGTATATATAATAAAATTCTAACAGAATCAAATCTGTACACAATTGAATCCTTTTTATTAGAATTTTGTTTGTCTGTGACCGAAGAATCACAAGAAAACCGCTGATTATATTTTGATAAAATTTCTTTATCTGGTCATAAGGGAGGCTCTAGTGTATCATAAGGTTGTTGTTTACATTCAATCGCATTTACTCGTATAACGTAGAGCAAAGTGAGGTGCTATAACAAACTCTACTAAAGAAATCTGGCTCTCTAAATGGATAATTTACGTAATAGATGCAATAGTTCAGGTCAAAGAGTATAGAAAATTAGATCTGTATCTATTGTAGTTATGTAATGTCAGTAAAGGTTATCATTATAAGTATAAATTACGTTTCTTCGGTAATAATGCACGGACGTGCGAATGTTTCGAAACTACTAGAAAGGAAAGACTTTTGATGTTAGAAACTGGCTGCCTTGAATATTTAATGTTTTGGTCTTTATAATCTAACTGATATTTCCTGCGGCTTCACCCGGGTTCAAAAGACCGGAAGCCAAATTTTTAAATTTTACATGTTATTATACTACATTATGTTGTAGGTATATCCTAGCTTTTCTCGATAAATTGGCTATCCAACACTGAAAGAAAATTTCAATACGAATCAGTAGTTCCTGAGATTATCGCGTTCATTCAAACAAACATACTCTTCAGTCTTATAATATTGGAATAGAAAACTGCTTATGTATGTCTGTCTTGTCAAAATGTAATATGCGTGTGGTTTAAATTTTAGAATTAAGCCTCTATCAATATTTTATAGTTTATTTTTGACTCAGAAAATAATTATTAAAAAGCAAAAAAATAGGTGGAAATTTAAAAAGTATTTACCACGCAAAACCACTAACAAATAAATATAAAAATGATTAATGCGATTTTGTTACATTGCTTAGGCAATGGTTATAAATTGGCATTAAACAAAACTTATTATAGGTAATTCAAATTATAAAGGGAATTATACATATTAAATATTAGGGCGTTTTAAAAATATTACGTTCAGTACCAAGCTATTGTTTATAAAGTAAGCGAAGTGTGGTGCAAAAGTAGTCTAATAGAAATATTTTATACAGTACTGACAACTTGACACGGGATTTTTGATTTAAGACTTTGCGTCAAATAAATCATAAGTGCGTAATATCTAGTAAAAGTGGATATTACGTAAGTCGAGTTCTGTTTGCTACTTAACTATTACTCACTAAAAGCTTGTTCGTGGGCTCTCAGGCTTGTCTAATGTAGCTTCCTAGATGTAAAAACAGTAGGTGTTTTATTTGCTTTACATATTTTTTGCTCAATTAGCGAAACATACTGCGTGTAGTAAAAAAAACCTAATTGTAATCAAAACAAAGGGCTTTATCACGAGTTCATTGCATTAATGGCATCGTAAAAAATGCGGAAGGTTATCTTGCAATTATGTAAATATTATTTTTTTGTTCGTAGGCATTTTATATCATTAAATATTGATTTAACCTCAAAGGAGTTCGTAATATCTTATTTTTTATTTATAAACTAGCACGTTGCTGTGGCACTTTTATAATATTTTTTATACTTTGGCTCGAGGATAGATTTTGTAAATTAGTATAGCTGTTTCGTCAAGATTTTTTTTTATATTTTTCATTTAAATGAAAGTAACACCTATACGATACTACTACTACACTCAAACTTTTGCATCATAATGCCATATGAAAATAATTGCACATTTATTTTAGAGTGGGTGTTTGTGTAATATGTATCAGGTATTGTAATAAGGTCAATAGCAATCTGGCAATTATGTTGTCAATTAGTTTTAAATACTAGTCTAGTATTAGATTTTAGGCCATAATTATAGAAATTATCATTTTCTTCATACTACTATTACCTTTAATTTATTATTATTATTAAATTATAGACTATGATTTGGAGTAACATAGGTTATCTAGAGGCTAGAGAGTAGAGACACACCTGAGTGAAACGAGGCTAGAGTTTTTATAGTTTTATATCATATAATATACTGTAATCACGCCATAAACTTTAAACAACACGTTTTGCTCAGTTTCTAGTGTCCCTACTTGCTGTACCGGTTGCAGGTTCGAGTCCCGCTGGAGACATTCATTTGCGTGATGAGCACAAAGGTTCTGTTTTTTGCTCTATTCATGGGTGTTCACATTTATAATAAGTAGTGTGTCAACTGTTTAGTATTGATAACACTTTCTGAGTTTCTTTCGCCAGTTCTTCTCAGGTCAGTGGTTACCTCCTTCCGAACTGGTACTCATGACGTTCAGTAAAAAATTGTAATAATTTCATGCTGAATAAAATATTTTGAATTTGAATTTGACTAGCCTGTAATAAATCCTTTTAACATTAAAGTATATGAGTTTAATTCGACCATAACATCGGTATCCAAAACAATACCCGACGCGTTAGAAAGCCGTCGGCCTTGAAAGTAAAAGCGAGTGAAAGTACCCGAGGAATGAGATTATTACTCATATCTATACAGTGACCTAAAATGAAAACATTATTGTAACACCCGCTTTGAGACGGTATGTTATACTTCTATACCGAATATCATAATAATATTATAATTAGAGCTTTTTATATTAAACGAGCAACTAATAATTAGCGCGAGCGAAGCCGCGGGTTTTTCTAGTAAATGTATACAAAATATTGGCAAATTATATACTAAAACCTTTCTCGAGAACCACTCTATCCATAGGTGAAAACAGCATGAAAATCGGTGCAGTAATTTTTGAGTTTATCGCGAACTGACAGACAGACTATAAAATGTAGTGATACTTTTCCGTAGGCAATATATTTAGTACTGATGGTGAAAAAAAGATAATAAGGTAATTTCATAAGTTATTTTATTTTTAAATTTTTCGTCATTTTTTCAACATTTTAAATCGAACTATCTGTTTTAGATTTTGTCGCAGATTTATTTTGATTTTTGTTTTTCAACGTTTCGAATGTTTTCGAAGCAATCATAGTCATTAGTCATGGGAGAGACCTTTCTCTCACCTTAAAAATACTTATATTTTAAAACTATAATATAACAATAAATAAAAGGTCAAGAAACCTAACTGGTGTTTAATTTTTCAACGCTCGATTAGTCGCGGTTTTTCTACGCGAAACTGCAACGACATTGTGCTCACGCGCACTACAGTACGAGGCTCTAAGCAATTTGTTTTTTATGAGTATAATATTTTTATGTGGAAGTTATATTTTTTGTTGTTGTTGTATTATATAAATAAGATTTAAAAATGTTATTTTATATTTCACGAATTTAAAGATTATTTATATGAGTAATAAAAGGTAAAAATATGTACTTATAAAAATTTTGTTTTGTTTAGTATTTATAAATTTACGTAATAAATGTTACGCGAGAGCTTCTGTGTTTGTTTTTTTTTAAATCAAATGGTTGGACGTATTTGGATCAAATTTAGTTTACAGATAGATCATGTCCTGGAAAAGCACAAATACTACTACTACTACTACTATTTAGGCTAGATTTATAAAATTAAAATACTATAAAAATATGTTTAAGAAAATATAGAAGATATTCCGCAGTGCACAGTGTTCAGACGTTCTGCTCGAGTTGTCGTTGGTTGTCGCGTCGCTCGTCACGACTCATGATTACGTTTCATGTGACAGGCTACCGTTATTATTACTGAGCTGTGTTATACAGACTTTCTTGTCTATTTATTTGGCATAAAAATATCATATTTCTTCTCAATTAAAGTCCAATCTCACTTTTTACTAAATTCATCAACATTTGTTTAACGGCGAATTTATATGAGCGTTTAAAAACAAGCAAATACATAAAGCTACGTTAATAAATATTTACCTTTTACTTACATTCACTTAAACGATAGGAATGTGATCTAAATAATGTTTACAGTAAGAGAAGATATTATCATGTTTGAAGGAATTTGTCAGTGTTGTGAGAACGTTTGCCGCAAAAGACGTACGTGATGATCATAAAACGTAGCTTTTATCCCAAAAAGCCTGTAAAACTCACCCCTATATTAGTAATATGCATGAAATAAGCGAACCCTTTTAAATTCCTACTGCTGGGCATTGACCTTCTTACCATTCTATGCGTGAGGAATCAGGGCATAGCCGACTTCGGATGTCTTTAGAAAACTTGCTCGGTACTCTCACACATGTATTCCTTCACCATAACACAAGTGGTAATCATGTTGAATAGAATTCATACATTTCAAAATTTCAGAAGGATTTGAATTCACTTCACTCAGATTATCAAACGAGTTCGCAAAAATAAATACATAAACTTATTTTGGGTTCAATATTTTAATAAATTCGGAAAACATCTTAAAAGGAATTTGTCGGAAGTGCAACGATCTCTCTCACGTATATAATAAAGACACATCACGTAGTCTCGCCATACGTGGCAGCTTAAAAATTCATAAAATATTCAGTATTCGCTTTAAGTTTACTACCTTACTGTAAACAAGTATTTATTTTACTTTTTTGGACCTATTGTGGGATAATATATCATCTTTTACTAGCGTCTTAACCTACGTACATTTTAACGGTAATATTATTATTAATATTTTCAAAGTGGTAGTGCCATGCTTGTTAGCTTCGGGTAGCAGCCGAATGGGCCGGCACGCCCCGTATAGTACCACTCTCTCACAGAAGACCGGCGTTAAGTGGCAGCTGTGCTGTCGCGTTTCGTCCGGTAAGTGAGAGTCCGGGAGGCCCACTCCCCATCCCTCTTCCCGAGGGAGGGGGGAGGTTCTCCCGAGGGAGAACCTCCTCCCTCCCTCCCTCTTCTAAAAGGCCGGCAACGCATCTGCAAAACTGCAAGCCCTGCAGTCATGCATATGTCCATGGGCGGAGGTGATCACTTCCCATCAGGTGAGCCTCCTGCCCGTTTGCCCCCTTTGTCACATTAAAAAAAAATTACATTTCATGCAGTAAAAACTATCCTATAATATGTTAACCCGAATCCCCACCTATCATACAAAATTTCATCGAATGCTGTCCAGTCGTTTTCTCGTGATGCGATCAGACAGAGAGACAAAAGTTATAAAAATTTCGACCACTGAATCGATAAAAATGATTATTTCATTAGGATTTACCAAAAAATATTTAACGAACAGATTTGACTCAGAATTTTATTATATTAATAGTAACTAAATAAATTGTGGATGATATCACTATATAATCCTTATTTTATGCAAAAACAAAGGAAATTTTTCGATATTTTTGTGTTGAAATACTTAATATGCATAAAAGTTATATTGTGTGGGATGATAGTGTAAAGAAATACATAAGCGTAGGCGGGTCACTAGTTTTAAATATTATATTAATCTATTTATATAAATACAATTGAAATGCTTGTTCGTTGGTCTTCAGTTATGAGAACGGCTGAGCTGATTTGGCTAAAAATTTTAAATAGTCTGATGAGTATTTAAAAACGTAACGCGGGTTCGATCCCGGCTAAGTTACAAAATATAAATGATTTTGATTGAGTTTAATTATTCTTTTGATTCACATGATTATCAAGCAGTACAAAATATCACCATTCTTCTTAATAACCTATAAAAACGCGTTTAAAATAATCCTAATCTATAGCAAATGAGTCAGATGTTTAGGCATAAGTCGCGGATCAGTCAGCAATGTCATAAAATATTATATAGAGCCACAGATAGGTGGCTCCATATAAGGTTTAAATCGCTACCACACCTTCTGTATCAAAAGAATTTAAATTATACATACAAATAGAGTAATGACGACGGTATTCGCATAATGTGGACTTAGATTGAGGTCGTACATTCGATTTTGGCTTTAAGTCTAATTAAGATAATACATGATTCTTAATACATTAAGCAAATGAGTGCATAAGCTTTGCTTTAAGAAACTTATCGCACTAAAATTTATAAACGTCTTGTATTCAGCTAATTCCTTGATATCCTGTGATCTTGCGAGCTGATCTGGGTGGGCCTCGATCAGTGTGTTTTTGGAAGATATAAAAATATAGTTTCTTTTAAACTAGACCTAGGAAAAGGGGTAGAATCATAACTAAGTACATATTTCTGATCATAATCGTTAGAACCACTTCAGAAATAGATTAAGCAAAATACATATTTATGTATGTACAATGTACATAATATACAAGAATTGCTTGTTTAACGTATTTTTTTTACCTACCATACAAGCAGAGTTACGGTTAAAAGTTAATGTTATCTGTATTTGTGCGTGTGACAAACGTAATTAATGATTTCTTTGGAAAAAAAACTAACGTTTATAAACTATTAACTTGATACAAAGCAAAGGTCAAAATACCATTAATAAGTGTCATTATTATACAAAAAGCGACTCTACATCGACCTAAATTACAATAATGTTCGCGGAAGTTACTCAATATTACGATTATAATACGAAACTAGATTAATTCATTGAATCACGCCCGGGGCTTAATTCATTAAAAAAACATTTGCTATATAAAAGGAGATCACTAAAGATAAAATTGTGATATGTTTATAATCACCATACATATTTTAATATTTCTCAATATACATATTTGTTAATGTTTTTGTAACTTTTCAATTCACTTGATTTACTTGATTTACATTCGGTATAGAATACCCAGTGGTAGCGCGCTCGCTTGAATAACCGAGTGAAGCGGGTTCGAATCCGGGTCTCGCTCCTCTGATATTTTCAAGTGCGAATCATTTCTAACATTATTACCTCTGGTTTTACGAGGAAACCTATATGTCTGAGAGAACTTGACGAACGAAGACGTGTGAAGTCTGCCAACCCGCACTTACCCAGCATGGTGGATTATGACCTGATATCCTATTATTAGAGAGAGGCCCGTGCCCAGCAGTGGGATGTTGAAATGGGCTGAATACATACATTAGAAAGAGCTTATACAATAATTTGTCTGTTACAAACGGTGTCGCGTGCTCAAACTAATATTGTTATATACTGGTATAATTAATCAAATGCTTATTTATTTCCGGGTCACATACGTTTTTGTTGCCTAAAGGCAGAGTAGGTATAGCTTGTTCTATAATATGCCAGATCTTCTCAGAATTAAAGAAGTTTTTGCATAACTTAATTAATATTCTGTTTTATCACTAATTGATCTTACAATTAGTATCTTGCAGTAACCGTCTAAATCTATAGATGAATAGATTTAGATTCCTTACACATTCGACATAAAGGAAATGACACACTATCAACGTTTTTCAACGTATTATTACGTTTGATCCATCCAGACTCCCAAAATTCACTCAATATTAATAATTCTACACATTCTCATTAGCTGGATAGGTCTCCGAAGGGATCTAAACTACGAGTATATACCGAGGCAATCCCTTCTGGATTCCATAAGGAAGACACAAACGTGGCCATCCATATAGATCTGTTGACGGACTGTCATTAAAGAATGTCAAGGAAAACCTGCGATAGAGATACAACATGGATGCTTCTTGCCACATCCATGAGCCATAGGAACTAAAGTCAAGTCAAGAGTTCAATAATTAATAAAATAAAAGAAAATCGGTTGACAGAAAAAGGTATTAAGCTATTTTGACTTTGCCTATTCATATATAGATATTGTAAAGTAGAGAGGACTTAGTTATAAAAGATTCATTTCGACATAACTAATAAAGTGAAGGCTTCAAGCGCAGTGTATATTTACTTTCAACATTGATTTTATAATGACTAGATTTGCATAAGGCAGTTATCGTTTGCTATAGATTGGTATTTTCCAATAAAGACACTAGTAATAAAATTCGACTCCATAGAATAAGCTGAGCTATATCTGAGCGATATAATAATGATTTTTATCGGTCGATCACTCGTATTCATCTCTTCACATTCACTCATCGATGATGATCATGTATTTTGTAGCTATAATATAGCTATACATATTATATTTACATATTATGTATGTACGAGTATATATTTAGAACAGCATTTGTTTACTCTCAAGTCCCAGACTTACAGACTGACACTTGATTTAAATTCGTATAATAATGTAAAAGTGACGATTCAAAAGTGCTTGTAAAAGTCTATTTGAATAAAGTATATTTTGACTTTGACTTTGACTTAAAAATAGACAATTGTTTACATATAATATTATAAACACTGTAAGAATTTGTCATATAAGTTTTTCAAAACGTTAGGCGGAGTTGCAGATTATAATTTGAATGACAATTTAAGCTGGTGAATTTAAATATCCCTAAAAGTATAATACCTATTTATTTCATCAAGCATGTTATATTATTATGTAATAATCTGGAAAATAACCCACGTCTTTTTCAATTTTCACTCAAACCTGTTTTTCGTTGCAAATTGATGCACAATAATTTTACAAGCTCTTATTTAAGTCGCAAAGTAGGTATGCATCTATGTATGCAGATAATACTCGCAATAAGCTGTATATAAATTGTATAGTAGAAGTTTTAAAGGAAACATTTATTTTATAATTTTCAGAGCAATTAAATAACAGCTCGTTCTTTAAGAAGTTTTTTACTTTTAATTTTTATTGCATTTATAATGGATTTATGAATTATATTTCAGTATAGCGCGTGGAAAACAGGCATATTTTTTATTACACAGCAGTTGAAAGGTGTTGACCTTTCCTAGGCAATAATTACGTTTTCCATTTTCATTAGCAGGCCTGCACTGTTATATGTTATTCCGTGTTACACTTAAGATGTAGATTAACTTTTAACATTTTCTTACAAATTTTTAACAACGCTGCGCAATGTTAACTAATAAACTTGACATTTAACATTATATTTTGTTTCTAAATTAACTGTTTTTGTGATTAAATGTATCCGTTTATCTTGTTTGATGTTTATGTAAAAACTGGTACATTTAAATGGTTTTAAAAGAACACTTATCTTGGACCAAAAAATATTAAACTGCGCGAAATATTAAGTTGTTAATGACACACTCGTATGTACCTCTTTTTATAGTTGCTTAAGTCCTTTAGTAGTTCTTATATGATATTATTATAATTGGGACAAAAGGTATGTTGAATAGAAATACAAGTAAATTTGCTTAATAGGCCATCTTTTTATATTTTAAATGTTAGATATAATTATACTATTTCAGGTTTCTTAAGGTCGATTCAAACTCGTCCTATTCAGTTAAATCAATATAAAAGTACGTAAATTTAAACATATCAGGCATGTAAAATGACAAGGTTCTAACTCGTTACCATGTGTGACCTCAATACAACTTTGTCCCTGCAAACCGGTTTACAGGGCACCTTGTGATTTACTTGTAATTTAGATCGTTTAGAGAAAAGTAAACTAAGTAATTTCTAGGCTTAAAATTACTTATTTTGTTTATCTTTACTTATTTTGTTGATATTAAAATAAATAAATTTAAATCTTTGAAAAATACTTTAAATCTTTTGTATGCACGTTTTTGTATGTCACGTTTTCTCCATTCGCAATAGTTGCAATTTTGGAATGTAAATTTTTCGCGAAATTTGATTTGACGAAAGTAATAATCTGAGAACGAAAACTATGTAAATAGTCATCTAATAATAATTTTTAAGTTACGTATTAAAAGGAACAACGAGTTCATACTGACTTCAAAATGACTGTGATTTTTGAAAGTAAAAACTTGTTTAAAACTTAAAGTTTGAAACTACCCTTTTTATCCAACCTATTTATTAATTAATGAATAATCATAAAATTCAATATGTTATAATAATTTTCCCAAAAACATCCATCTGAATTGTGTATCTCCTGATATTTATGACAGTATCTTTAAACGGTATCATCTACGGTAGCGATACTAAGTGTATACTTTGGTTAAACCAAGGTTTATAATTATTGGAGATACTTGACCCACACTGACCTGCTAAAGGTCAATTATAGCGTGTATGACAACTTTATTGTACAATTGATGTAACATGATAACTTGATAACATAACAGTATGAAGTAGAGGTCGCGATCTTGTTAAGTGCTGTCAAATTATTTTTAGTTAGAATATAAAGTCATTGAGTTTTTAATAAAGCCAGGCTACATTACTTTCTATATATTTACAATCACTCAGTGATTCGATTGCATTAGGCCTATTTGGAATTTGGTCTATTTTGCTTTGTTTCCAAAAAAAATACTATAAAAACAGAAAGGTACCTTCTCTTCATTCTTTAGTTATAAACCTACTTTTTAAGTTACGTTTTGCTTATGTATATTATTTATATAATAGCTACTCCGTGATTAAGCTGACTATAATTATCTTAATCTCTTTACAAATAGAACCTACATAGTACATACGTATACATGTAGTTTATTCGGTACTAAGCACTAACTAAAAGTCAGACACCAGTAAAAATACTATTAGAATATAAGGGTGATATCAGACGGTTCACTCGATTGATTATTCACTCGGTTGAATGCTCCATTTTTCCTTCATTCCATGTGTACACGGCTTAGACAGAATGATATAGAAAAGAATATTCATTTTAATTTCTTTTTATATGTCATCGAATCAAATCTCGAAAAAGACTCGAGACAAAATTACCTAACCTGAATGAACGTTCTCTCAGTGTTCAGATCGTTCATTTCTCGTTAATTCGGAGTGGAGTGAAAGATACCAGATGAAAATATCAAACACTGTTGGATCGGTTCACTAATTCATTCGGCACTAATATTTCATTTTATCAGATGTGTCACTTAGAGCGAAAAATTAAAGACGAAAGTGAGCTAAGAATGACCCATCTGATATCACCCTAACTGCACTTAGAACAATAGATTTTTATGCAACTTTTGTCGCATTAAATCCTAAAAGGTTTTCAAATTAAAACCCTAATCTGAAGCAATAACCCATTAAGAAAGCATTTCTAGCGTCTAACAACGATACTTAATCTAGATTAGTCAAGTCGCTCGTGTCGTCAAAACATCTCCAGTCATCTCATGAATTTTAATGTTGCTGTTCCAGTCTTAAAATGAAAACTTTGCATATTATTAAAAAAAAAACTATGCTAGTTTTGCTTTATTTTTTGATTTATTGATACATAAGTTAGCCTTTTAAAACCAAATTTTAAGTACAGCTTTCTATTATTACTATAGGAATCACTACAAATAATTTTATATTTAGTCATAATATAATACTTTTAAAAAATTTTAGACTTAATTTGAACATGTCACTCTACTTGCCTTCAAAATAGCAAACCATCCTAAAATGCGAAACAAATGCAATTGAATAAACTTTGTTACGAAAGAGTCAACGAATGAACGATTATGCAGTTATACAACGATCACTTCACACGATGCCACTAACTACTGCCTAGGTTATTTCCATTGGAGCTAAAAAACAAGCTCAAAATTTACATAAATCTTTATGCTGTAATGTTACCTAATCATGTAAGTTAAAATTTACGTATTTGTTTATTTATACGTTTAACGTGTTAGAATTTTGACCTTTTCCAAAAAATAGACTAAAAGGAATTAAAAAATAAAAGTAAGGCAAAACTTCTTAAAACCACTGATTTGGTCTCAGTATCGACAATAATGATCGATATCGCTTGGTTTCTTCCATCCGGCCTGGCGTGAAGCTAAAAAACGCGCAAGGAGGCCTCTTCTGCCACTTCGATGGGCGTTGTGTCATGCGGGTTGCTCCTGGTACTTCTCTAAGAGCAGAGTGGACTGTGGAACAACCCTTTGGCTGTGTGGTCTGCTTCGGCAGACCTCCTGGGCCGTCGGGGCGTCGTAGTTCAATGCGCAAGCGAACAGATGATGGGTGCTTCGGTTTTAGTGGGTAGTATTGCTTTGCAGGTGAGCCCCATATACTACCTATTTTCTACGAGTGTAATGCATTAATGCATTTCCCAAGGGTAAAAAAAGATCGTTAAAATAGCTAGCTCTTAGCTCTTTATCCTACATCACAGTCTCAGATAACTGACAACAGCTGCCAAGTGACACGTCAATAAGCCCGCATAACTGACCCATATTGAAACTATTATGAGTTGTACAAGACCACAATTATAATACAAACGGCATCGAATTAGCACCTTCCATACAATGGTTACTTAAGAATATTTGCATCGCATTCTAATAGGCTCGTAGGTTAGTTGTGCATTACGCAAAAGATTTCTATCTTGCGAAAGGATAAAATAATTTAGTAGCTTGGGTTCCTTTCCTTAAACTGAAATAAGAGATGAGATATTGTTGTATGACACATACATATTCTTGAATACGAATTACCTAAAATATCTAAAAATTAGTACGTGTTTAACTTGTACATTTCGCGAAAATACACTTTTTACATTATTTTTGAGATGATTATTTCGACCGATTATTATTAAATCTATCGATTATCGATATCTATATATGTACCTATGCATATTACTAAAATATGCTTAGTTATATTTTTCCCCCCAATTACATATATTTATATATATTTGCCAGGAGTCGCTTCTATTTCAAAGAAAATTATATAAATTTGTTGTATAAGATATTACCTAATTAGTCAATTATTTTACAATAAAAGTATTTTTGAAATATTATTTAAAGGCATCAATCACAGCCAATTAAGAAATAAAGATATATTTGCTCCCATCGTTTTTTGTACCATCCAACCATCGTTGCTAGTCTTAGAAAAAATATCTATATATAAAAACTTGACTCGAGTCTGAATCGAATCTTATTAAAATTATCGTATTAAAAACGGAGGCTAAATTTATATATCAATCAAAAATCAAAATATTATAAAATAAAACAAAGCCATCCGCCGTCTGTCTGTCTGTTCGCGATAAACTCAAAAACTACTGCACCGATTTCATGCTGTTTTCACCAATGGATAGAGTTTTCGGGTAAGGTTCTCTTATATAATAATTTGTCAAGTTTTTGTATATCCTAGCCGCGGCTTTGCTCGAGCTAAATCTAGGGACGAAAAATAAAAGTAGCCTTAGTTAATCATTATGAGATCAGCTATCTGTGAGTGAAAGTCCAAAGTGCCTACAAAATTATCCCTGAAGATTATCTTGAAACAAACATACAGACAAACAAATGATTTCGTATGCGTTCAGTAAGAAAATTATTTCGACATTACAGACACTGCTAATATTAAATAGGTATAGAAAACTGCACTTTGTGGTATATATTTTTAATTCAACTAGTAAGAAACTGAAAGGAAAATAATAAGTATTAATATGCCGATTAAATCATTATGATTAGATGTACCCATTTAGTATAAAACTTTTACAAACTTTGAATTTTTTACTTATTTATATCTATATAGCTTTAAAAAATGACGTAATGTCCATACAAACTTTCATCCCCCATTTCAACCCCTTACGGCCCTTTTTCGGCTTGAAAAGTAGCCTGTGTCCTTTCTCAAGACTCAAGACTATCTATATACCAAATTTCATTTCAATCAGTTCAATAGTTTTGGTGTGAAACGCGACAGACAGACAGACAGACAGATTTACAATATTAGTAAAACTAGGACTATTGTAAAACTAGTTTCAAACAAGTTTAATATGTAAGTGCAGTAATTAATTCTCTTAATTACATATTTTTCAAAATGAATGACAGCGAAAGTATCAAATGCAATTAACAACCGGGACTTTTTAAACTTACATAAACAATAACTTTCGTATTTCATACAAGATCATGTTTATTTTACCGAAGGACACAGGTTTGATTTCCATTTGAAAATCTAGTACTAAAGTGACAAAAACAGAAAATATTAGATACTTTTTTATACATTTTTAATAAAAACAATATTTAGATAATATTCTTGATCAAAAATCATATTAATATTTATTTTCAAGGTCGATATAGATTAATGATATAATTGGTATCATTAATACAGTCGTAAAGATAAAAATATTGGCAACTTTTATTTGAACAATCATTTCGTATAAGAATTTTTTATTCATGTAATTTGTTTTAGCGGCACTACAAAAAGATTCTTTTTATAATAATTAATAAGGCAGAGGTAGCCCGGTGATAACACGCCGCTTGATAAATCGGGTAAAGCGGGTTCAAACCCTGTATCTCACAGGGCTGCGTAAAACACTTTTTTATAGTTTTTTACACTTTTATATCTTTTTTACACTTTTTTATATTCTTAACACATATACAATATACATTATAAGACAATGATATCAAAAATAGTCTGCCTGTCTGGAAACGCATTACGAGAAAAAGACTGAAAATATTTTGATAAAATTGGTTATGACTATACGGATACAGGATACTTTTAACTTTTTACCGCAGGAAAATAAATCATTAAAGAACAGGAAAGGACTGTAAAGAAAAAGGGTCGGTTAGAAAAGTACCTGACCTAGATATATGAAATCAAGACTAAATTAAAGAAAATTTTAATGTGCTTAAATGAAAAAGAACGACCCAGTATATATAACTGTTTCTCAACCCCTTACAGCCCCTTTTTCGCCTTTAAAAGTAGCCTATGTCTTTTCTCAATTCTCAGGTTCTAGACTATCTGTGTACCAAATTTCTTTAAAATCGGTTCAGTAGTTTTTGAGTTTATTCGTTACATACAAAAATACAAATCTTTCCTCTTTATAATATTAGTATAGTTACTAGCAGTACCCGCGGCTTCGCCTGCGTTCGGTTCAAGCCCGCTAGAAAAAAAGTAAAAAAGTATCCTATGTCATTCTTAATACCTCCAAGAATATGTGCACAAAGTGTCATGATGGTCGGTTAAGTAGTTTTCTCGTGAAAGCGTAACAAACAAACTTACATTCACCTTTATAATATTAGACGCAGCAATCAAAAAGTACATGACAATAGTTTGCTTTGAAAGCGATTGGGTTAAATAATAGCATCAAAGCGTTAACCTAAAACCACCAGTAATATATTCGCATATAGTGAAGTATAATTTAATAATTTCGACGCGTGCTCTTGCGTCAGGCGGCACGTCATTATATTGACGATTACCATACAATTTGTATGCAGGAATGGTACCGCTTTTAAATACCTGTGAAGCGAGAGGGTATTGTATTTTAGCAATATATAATACTCTATATAAATCGACTATTATAATGTAGTGGTAGGCCAGTGGTAATGTTTGGGAAGCCGAGTGATGCGGGTTCAAATTCCAGGTCTCGCACATCTGATATTTTCATGTGCGAATCATTTTTAACATGACTACTATTTACTACTTGTCTTACGGCGCGAAAAACATCTAGAGCAAAATCGTATGCCTGAGAAAACCTGGTAAGTTTTCAAAAGACATGTGCAGTTCGCCAGCGTTCGTTGTGCTCAGCACAGAGGCAAATGGAACGTTAGATTGTAGAGATTTTTTAATTAAATTCCATACATTTTTAGATTTTTAAAGCATCTTGAATTTTAGCTTAGAAGGTCACATATTACTCAGAAGGTTAGTTAGAAGTAACAGTAAGTATATGAAGTAGAAAAGTAAAAAGTAGTCAGAGAAAATATAGATTTTTTTTTATGGGACAAGAGGGGCAAACGGGCAGGAGGCTCACCTGATGGTAAGTGGTCACCTCCGCCCATGGACATCTGCAACACCACAGGGCTTGCAGATGCGTTGCCGGCCTTTCAGGAAAGGGGGGGAGGGAGGAGGGAGAAGGACGGGAGTAGGGATGGGAAGTGGGCCTGCCGGTTTCTCACTTACCGGACGAAACGCGACAGATAGATAAATATAATAATAATTGCAAATGTGAATCGTTTGTTAGTTAGTTTTTTGCGTAGCGATAGTAACCTATTTATAAAGTTTCATAAATAAGGGTCTTGGATTTGATATTGTATATAAAATATTTAATAAAAATACAAATTTGGATATTTTTAAATAACTTGTTTAAACCCCATCTCGTTTTTCTCAGGAGAACTGCCTTCCTAGCCAAGTCGCTAGAGAACTTTATAAACACCAATTTAAAATGCTTAATAGACTTTATGTTACGTATATTTAGAATGTAAGTTTTAAGACAAAGAATGATATAACTTAATTCCAATACATCACCGGTGGAACAGCTGTACATTAATCATATTTCCGGCTAAAACTTTTTTTAGCAAAAGCCATTACAAAAAATGAACTTACTTTCGATTTTTTTTCTTATGTTTCCGTTACGTTTCCTACAAGAGTGATGTAATAAATATATAAATTGTTATACTTTTTTGGTGTACTTTGTTGTATTAACGGATAATTTATTTGTTCCAGGTATTACACGTGCATTTATAACGGAAGGAATTCATGAATATTCTAAAGTTTAATGGAAGGTCTGACTTTGGATACCCATATATTATTATTGTTTTTGTTATAACTTGGCTTATTATAATTTTTTTTGCTAGCTGTACTCAAGAAAATTCTTATATAATATGTATGTACTAGGTATCGATCGGAATGTACCTACCTAAGAAATGGCAAGTCTTATATATAAAATCTCGTGTCACAGAGTTTGTAATCGAACTCCTCCTAAACGGTTTGATCGATATTTGTGATTTTTTTTGTGTATATTTCACTTTTTTATGGTTTGGCTTCAAAAAATTATTATAACCCTAAATTTTCATCCTTTAGGCACGAGCGGAGCCGCAGGAATTGCTAGTAAATACATAAAATTCAAAATATGTGCCTACTTTTAGGCTAAATTAAAAAATACCTAGTTCCGTCTCCATCAACAAAATATAGCACGTTTGACGATCAACAAATACAAACTTAGCCGAATCATCAGCTACGTTTACATAAAGCCATGGGAAAATTTGAGGTTTTTGATAACCGCGAAGATAGCTTTCACTGAACTTTACGTCATCTACAATTTGCGAAAACAACTTCCTCTTATGCAAATATCTTGAATCATGCTTATTTAATTAACAATATGCTGTGTCCGTATAGTGTACACAGAAACACGTTAATTGTTTATTAAGACTAGTGCTTATCTTTTTTCCTCTAAGACGTATTAATATTTATATTTAACGGGATAAACCACAATTTAAAGATATTATGTATGGCTTGTGTAACTACACAGCAAATAGAGTCACCTATTTGCTGTGTCAACGGTCGCGGGTTAGAGTCCCGGTGGGAGCATTCATTTGGGAGATGAGCACAAATGTTTCTTCCGACTCTAAAT
Source organism: Boloria euphrosyne (assembly GCA_951802675.2). Taxonomy (NCBI): domain Eukaryota; kingdom Metazoa; phylum Arthropoda; class Insecta; order Lepidoptera; family Nymphalidae; genus Boloria; species Boloria euphrosyne. The sequence goes on from OX637876.1 coordinate 866,053, forward strand.
AGTATTTTTGATTTAAATAGTACCTATCTTTTCAGATGTTTTCGGGGATTTAATTTCTCGGGATTTGTTTCTCTCGTGACCGTGATTACTGGAAGCTTACAGTGTATCATTGCAAAGTTTGTAACCGAAAATCAAAATAGGATTCATGAAAAACGTTTAAAACTTTTTAAATATTCGTTATATACAGAAAATAATACTAAAATTAGTGCTCGTGTGATGATATAAGCAAAAGCAAGCTTTTCATTAACTTCTAGTTAAACTTTAGAGCCTGATATTTTTTGCGGATATCCTTCATCTATACTAATATTATAAATGTGAAAGTTTGTTTGCTTCGTATTAGAAGTAACATAGGATACTAGCAGAGCCCGCGGCTTCGCTTGTGCTAAAGCTAGGGACGAACCCAAGCGAAGCGAGGGTGAGTCGCTAGTATACTGATAAAGTTACTAGAATATATTAAACCATACTTGTATCTTACAAGTACAACTAAGGTCCGATTTCACCAAAGTAGAATAAGTTTTATTCCTAGGATAAAGCTGCTATTTACTCTCAGATAACCACTTTACATACATACTTTCATTTCACCAACTACTTACCCTAAGCATAACAAAGTTATACGAGAGTAACTCTTATACCACCAATTTTGAAGGAATAACCGGCTTATTCCTCAGATAAAATCAAATTGGTGTCAAAATTATGTCACCTGAGCGCTTAGAGTACATTATTACTGAGCGACCATTACATAAATAAATAAATATAAATAAGCATATAAGTTAGCACTTCGTTTCCTTTAAGATATTTTTTTTAAACAATAAACACAACACAAAGTATATTAATGAAATTTAAACACCAGGCAGCGTGACTTTACAGATAGTTTGTTTGAAAAACAGCACTGACACATTGACACAAAGAGTATAGATAATATACTGCATTGACACAAGTTCAAAGTGACGACTAAATTAGAAATGTCCTGTTATGCTATACTGTACTAGACCATGACAAGCCTATTTAATTTGTCTGCATTCACTTATCTAAGAATAGTAATACTAGGAGTTACTTTTTGTCCTTACAAAGTGGTGAAACGTACTATAAGTTATTCTGAGAATAAATGCAGCGAATAATTTTATACCTGGCATAGCTATTCTTCGATAACGACACCATTGGTGAAATCGGACCTAAGTAATATAGATATTCTGATCACTAAATATTTGTATAGATATTTGGTTTCAATGAACTGAAGCATTCTCATACTATTGTGTGTTAACAAAAGCCACACTCAGTCGCACGTCCGCTACATCCGCTTTATTCATAGAAAAATATCTGGACCGTGTAATACGAATTCCCGTGCCTATAATGTATGGGCTTGGTAATCTTTCCATCTAGCTATAGCTTATAAATAAAATTGAATTACAAACAGACGTTTGTAATGTAAAAAATAAATAGCTCTTAACTAAATGGATATGTAATTATATACGTATATGGTACCTTCTTCGACAAAATCAAAAATAACTTTCTTTAGAATTTTTGTGCTTGTTTTAGTATGTCTGTTTGATCCGGCTTATCTCCAAAACGGCTGGACTGATTTTAACGAAACCTTCACTAGCAGATAGCTGTTGTTGTAAGGAGTACCTTAGGCTACTTTAAAAAAAAAGATTTAAAAAAATTTAAAAGTAACAAGTACTTAAGCGTTACTTTAGCTGCTCATAATTAAAAAAAAAAACAACTGTAGTATATTTTTTTTAGTACAATTATTGTTTATGATAACATTATCCTCAGTCTATATATTAAGTGGTCAATAGAAAGCAGTATGTGAACTTGTTCGATTATACTCCCTCATTGCGCTACATGGATCAGATTTAACATTGTATTGCAACAGCAGTATATTGATTATTTCTACGCTTATATATTTTTCATAGATTAGGATGAATGCTACATTTGAAATTCCGATCAGTTACACCATCAATTCATTGCCGAGGATCAGGATATAGGATATAGTTCATCAGGATTGTCAGGCTAACACCTGACAAAGAACGCTGCAAGAAATAAAGGAATGATTTCCCTTCAAATCATTATAATATTGGAAATAAAAAATAATAATATTGAAAGCTAATAAAAACCTAAAAAAATGACATATTTAAAGATTATACCACGTGGTCAGTATCTGTCACTTTATTAGGCGACGTCCTGCGTGAGCGATCTAGACGCGAACGCGAAGCGGCGCGGCACGGCGCGAAAACAACAAACATTCGAAACCTATTGAAGTGGCCTATGTGACCAAACGCACGTGGGGTGCGGTGCGGAGCGGCGCGAATTGACGCGAACGCGATCAGTTGGCTTGATATTTTCGCGCGAAGTGGACGCGTCGGCCATATTTTTTTCAAGCAAAAATTGTTGTTGAATTAATGTCGGAAGTAGAACTTCTTGTTAATGCTATCCAAGAACGTCCTACATTCTGGGACAAAAGGAATAAAAGTTATACACTTCTTCAATATCTCATATTTAAGACTAGCTGTGCCCGCGACTTCGATCGCGTGGACTACAGGATAAAATCAAACTATGATAAAAATTAAGATTTGTTTTTTTTCTACGTATTTTTCCAGGATAAAAAGTATCCCATTTTATGCCCAGGATAATAAAGTATAATTATACCAAGTTTCATACTAACTATTTCATTCATACTAACGATTCGAAATCGAACCGTTAGTTTTCACGTGATGCCTGAACATACAGACAGACAGACAGACAGACAAAAAATTTTTTAATCGCATATTTGGGTTTGGTATCGATCCAGTAACACTCCCTGCTATTTATTTTTTCAATATTTTCAATGTACAGAATTGACCCTTCTACAGATTTATTATATGTATAGATATGAATTTTCCAACAACATTAGCTTCCGTCCGCCCATGACAAATGTTTAATGTTAACTGAACTGAACGGCGGCGGAGGGGACGGTTCGCGCGCACGTAGGACAGAGTAGCCGCATCGCTCCGCACCACATTAAATTCGCATCGGATCGTTTCGCAATCGCGTTCGCGTTGAGTCGTCCACGTAGGACACTGTGTTATAATATGTATTACTAGCGACTCACCCTCGCTACGCTCGGGTTCGTTCCTAGGTACTTCACCTTTTAAACCTTTCTCTGGACTTCCACAAATAATTCTAGACCTAAATTAGCCAAATCGTGGACCGATTGGCCATTCTCGAGTTTTAGCGAGACTAACGAACAGCAATTCACGAGTGTAGGGTGCTTCAAAAAATTTCTTATTACTTTTTTTTGCTCTTACCTTCTCAAACGTTTATACTTTAAGTATAAAAATCCTCATGGGCGCTGTACCTCAACTCTAGGAGGTCGCTTTATTAATTTTAATTTCTCATTTAACTAACATAGGAATAAAAAGTTTTTTATTAAAATTTAATATAAGTACTTGTAGTTAACCTAATTTTTCAAAAACGATAATCATAATCTCTTAAAGCTGACTGTTGAAGCTCTCCTCCTCCTCCTCCAAAACTCTCGCCGCTGTGTCACTAATAATGAATATGTCAAGAAGATTTTCCAAAAAATATTTAATGTAAAATTTCGAGTAAGTTAGATATTTATTAATTAATTATTTATTAGAAGTGTATAAGTATTTTCTATTAGCGATATCGGTTGTAGAAAGCCAACTTGTCTAAGGGAGTTATTCATAGAATATTTAATACGGTTTTAGCATTTTTCCTTATGAAATGACTTTCTACGAAGCGCTGGCCAGGTGCCACCCCGCACGCGACCACAATAACGCATTAAATCTTACTTGATCTATTTGTTACGATTACAATAAAACTTATTTTAATTTTATTTTTTCTTTTGTTTGTCTGTTTGCTTGTCTTTTTGTAAAAATAATATTTTATGCAGATAATATTTTTCAAGCTAATTATAGCTTTCTAACCTTCGTATTGAAACGTTGATTATGAATGATGAGTTATTATAGAGCAGGGAGAGGGAAAATTCGAGGCGCACGCTTAAAGAGACTCGACCAATATTTGGCAAAATCATTGATTTTCAAAAACCAATTTCAAATTAAAAAACGTTCATAAAAAAATAAAAAACAAATATAAAAAACAATGTAAGCGTAGACGAATACTAGAGCATAACAACCGTGCTCTATAAATAAAAGATACAGTGTATGTTCAAAGAGAATTTAGTTATAATGTTTAAAGGAGAATATTACTTACGGCGTGTAGTTTGCAGTCAGCTCATGCGTTTCTTTCCCAGAGCCTGACAATATTTACAAAATACCGCGTGTGGCCTTGATTTTATTTAAATGTATAAATAAAATAAATATTTATCACGTTTTTCCCTGCATTAAGGGAAAAATCAAAAGGATTTTGTATGATGTGAATTTTTCCCACGGTTTGAAGTTAAACAGAATGAAAGGCTTTACATTCACTATTTTGTAAGAAATTCCGTCTATTTTCGCTGTTATGTTGGTAGTTAAATATTTTTTGTGGTATTGTTATTAAGTTCTTATTTGCTGCATTTTACTACACGAAGAATCAAAGATGTAATGCAAAACAAAAGCCTCCTTTCTCTGTGCTTGAAAAACAAACTAAAGTGGGACTAAATATATAAGAAAGTGAATTTATATATATTTTTATTTAGGTATTTAATCACACGTTTCACATAAACATCATACGAACTTTACGAAATATAATGAATATATCTATGAAACACCTAAGTTGTATAATACTAACTTAATATGCTGAGTTAAAATTTAATTTTTGCTCATAAACTAACGACTATTCTTCACGCACGTTTCGTTTAAAATTGATTAAACATAAAAGATAGAAAGAGAGAAAAAATAGATATGCAGATAAAAAAATGATTTTCGACACCTAATATTATCAATGAAGGGTAGCTATTTTGAAATCAGAACGACACTTAAATTTTATTTACATAAATAAAGATGGCCAATTTTAGTGCGAATAGTTCAAGGCGATAGCAATTATGTAGTTACGATCACGATCTGTATCGATCGTTTACGTAATTGAAGACTGAATATACTGTGGTAAGCGATAAATAAGCTTATAGCAAGAATGTAAAGTTCAAATTACATTTGGCCAAATAATTGATGAAGATTGATTGTTTCAATTTGACACCGATGTTTGTACTAGTTTAATCGCTGCGTGATAATTGAATGAATCGAGTTCAATCCTTTTGTATTTGTGTATAAATTATAAGGTTAATCAAAGCAATCTATTGGCTAACATGTACGGCAGCCAATCGGGAACTCTTGGGTTCGAGTCCAGGCCGAGTTACATTACTAATTTTTCTGTCAAGAAATTCTCAATAACACCCCGGAGACGGGAAGCTACGAGTGTTCGTTCGTGGTCGTTCGAAGAATACGTTAAGTCCTGTGCCTTAACTTGTTGAATTACTGTTCTATCGGACTATGAGAGTAAGAGTGCACCATCAGCCCAGATAGCAAGCCAGCATCCGAAATCAATTTTGCTTTGATAAATGTGATAAAATTTAATTAAGAAATGCCAAGGGCATGATGATGCTGTAAAGTAATAAAATTATACAATATATATAGATTATATTGTTTAACCTATAATCAAAGAAACTAATCAAAATTATTAATGATCTTCATTTATTTTTTGTTATATTTGGCGTCAACGGCATGCACGAGATCAAATTTAAAGTTTTTTTACATAAGTATATGTGTATGAAAAAATATCTGTCCATTTGTAAAATTATTCCTGTTTTACTAATCTATGGAATATTTTAATTATCTTTTAATTAACATCGTCCTATTAATTTTTAGATCAAAACTAAGTATCAAAAGTTTTTTTAGAAGTTTTTTCTTGAACTTGTTGAAACTAATTTTTCTTAAACTATTAAATGTCTCCAAAAATCGAATCGGCAACAACTTAAATAATTGTCACTTCAAAATAATACTTATTTTAACTACATCAATACCATTAAAGGTATACATTATTTTCATTGAGACACTTAATGCTAATATAAGCGATCTAGTTCTCACAGTGTTGATAAAATAATGTTCCAAATTCCATGTTCTTAAGTCTAAATGCCAACTGATATGAGTCATTGTAAGTATTAAAAAAGTGGTCTCATTAATTAATATTTATACTGAAATCAACGTTCGTCGTAGCTGACTTTATACATATTGGTATAAAAAATACCGATTTTGTAGTGATTTTTATATGTAATGCGATATGTTGACCTATTTCGAACCGATTTTGATTTTCTGATGTGCAACATCTTTCGCTTTGCTGCAAGTAATAAAGTAAAGGAAATCCGAGAAAGCGCGTGTTATTTAGTTGAGCCAATGAGGGCCAATGAGTGTAGGTGAGTAGAGGTGTAGTCGGCCATTATATTAATAAATGTGTTAATTGTTGATAATAATTGTTCGAAAACATGAAAAATGCAAGAATTTAGCCTTTTTCAAACTTCTTTTACTATAATACTGTAAGGTTCGCTCATTTTTTGTAATATAAAGACTATTAGTCATGGTCTAATATAAACTTCAGTAAAAATGTTACTGTAAATTGTAATGTTAGTGAAACACATTATACATATTTTCGTTATATAGGTCATTAATGAGATTAAAAACTTGTTATTAACCTAGTTCTATTACTTCGTCAAGGTGACGATATTCACTGTCGCTTTTTGTTTCAAATCAAGTTTGTTTATTTTTTTATTACATTTTATTACATTATACGATTATTATTAACTTCAACTGAAGTCATTTAATACTGCTAAAACTATTAGCTTTGTATCACGCAGTAAATGTTTACATATGACTACTGTAGAGCCTGTAATTTAGGTGAAATCATTCATTGAGGTAAGTCCCATTGCTGGGTACGGTTCTTCGAATACAAGGGTGGGACAGGCCACAATACCCCATTGACCAAAAAGGTTGCTTTCAATCTATTCCTTCAATATTAAATTAATGTTATTATGATGAAATGATGAGATAAATTATGGTTTATGGTATAAGAGGATATATCAAAACCTATGAAAAACAGTCGGCCTACGGACGTGACAGCCAGCCCAAACTGCCATACACCTCGCTTGGGACATTAGTTTATGGCAGCTTGGACTGTCACGTCCGTTGGCTGACTATATGTTTCATAGACTTTGGATATATAGTGATCATCTGAAATTAAAAATCAAGCTCTGAAATACATATAAGTATGTATAATTATCACTTAAATCAAAAATCAAACCAAAGATCTATACTGTACTGAATAATGACATCAAAATATAGGTACAACATTCGACGGTCATGACATGCATAAAATGGATATGTCAATACAAGTTAACATTGATATGTACAATTACGACAGTATACTTTCGAATGAATTGATTTGGACGCTATTGTTTTTAAATCTACTGTAGGCCTCTATGTATACACTTACGTATATAGTATACTAGCAATTCCCGCAGTTCCGCCCGCGTTCTAATCACTATTAAAAAATAGGCATTAGTGGTAGAAAGATGAAAATTTAAGACTACAAGTATTTATTAATGCCAAATCATAAAAAAATAAAAAAAATTAAAATCTGGAAAGAGCGACCCTTATAAGCTAGGGTAATAAAAATAGCCTTCGATCTACTTTCAGACCCACCAAGTATACACAAAAAATTTCATAAAAATCAAGCTCAAGCTGCTTCGGAGGAGTTCGATAACAAACACTGTGACACGAGATTTTTATATATTAGAGATAACCGCATTTTTAAAACAAGTTTGTACAGAATAAATGTAAATCTCATGCAGTCATTATTTATTCATAATCTGCAATGGTTAAAGCGGCGAAGGTTAAGTTTCTTTGTTCAGTTGAACGTTGTTATAATAAGTATTTATGTTTGAATATTTGTTTAACATATTTGGTTAAAAATATAAATAAAGGATTGAGCCCTATGGAATTAACTAAGTGTATTATTTTACGTTTTTCTAAGATTTACATGTATGTGAGACAAAGACTTAACATTATCATTTTTTGATTTATCACGAAAGCGCTGAAAGTACAAATAATATATATTTTAAATTAGGCAGATAAATAAATTCCTTAGGAATTAGGTCTCAAGTAAGGTTTTTTAGAATGGAATGGAATTAAAATGGTTAGATGTTTGTATCAAAATCACTTATTTTTTACCTACGTAAGTAGAATCGCGGGAAAATGCAAGTATAATATAGGTAAAGTTCTATTAATTTTGTATATCCAGTAGCTTTAGCATCAGCAAATCGCAGAGGTTGCGTTGCGTTTCACAACTAAATAATAATCTATACTAATATTATAAAGAAGTAAAGTTTGTGTGTTTGTATATTTGTTAAATTGTAAAGAGTAATCTACTAAACCGATTTTAAAAATTCTTTCACCAATAGAAAGCCACATTATCGCTAAGTGTCATAGGTTATATAAAAAACGGAAAAATAAAAAGGCTTTTACGTGGTAGTCCGTTTTTCAAAGTGAATCGGAGAAAAAACGGTCGAATGAAAGCGTTTCATACGCGATTATAGGTATTATATGGAAATTACGTCATTTTAAAACTATACTACAGAGGTTACACCTGGGGACAAATCCGAGCGAAGCGAGGGTGAGTCGCTAGTATGTAGATAATTCAAGAAAATATTTCACTAAACATCTTTACCTAATAGCTAACACTATGTTAAAATCCTCACTTAAAATAACAAAAACCGATAACAATTCTTTGTTAATTGCTCAAAGACGTGCCAGTTGAGAGCAAACAGGTCACGTACATTGACGAAGACACGAAACCGACCTTATAATTTTTATTGATCTTAAAATAAATTTACCTGTCACTATAATGACTTAAAACCAATTAGATATCTATAAAAGCCGATTAATTAAATTTAAAAACAAAAAAATAAAAAATGCACCGAACAGCTGTAGTAATCAGTAGTCACGTGATATTATGACTAACATCATTTTATGATCAATATTATTATTCTTATAAAAATACATACAGGTATTTTTCTCAAACATCATCGTCAAGTATATTTATTAATATGACGGTCAACTCTACACGCGCGCTCATTGGTCAAAACACTTCCGCGCGCAACGCACGTTTCCCCAGTTTCCTGTTACACACTTCCGTTTACGAAATCTCTCCCATATATTGCAGGAAAGCTAGAGAAAAGATGTTATTCATCAAAAAATACAATACAATAAACGGGACGGAATAATCAAAGTGTAATTTTAATCTACTAAAGGATGTTAGCTGAAATTACATATAATACACAATTTATAATGTCGACATAATAACAGAATAATTAACATCTTAGTCGTTCGTCACAACTAAGTATTTTAGCAGTCGCATGTCAAATTGCAGGTGTTTCCGGTTCCGGTGATTACGTATCCTTCACATCGTTTTATAATACTTTTAATATAAATATATAGAGATTTTTATGTTCTTGTACGTTATCTAATTCTTGCAATATTATATACATATATAACTATATGTGTTTGTTTTTCTGTTACGTCCATAGGTGACGACATTTTCGCAAAAAGTGATTTGGGCTACATTTTGACAGGCTGTGTCTTCTCCATTCTATGACGTAAAATAATGAACTTATAAGCGACTGGCACGCTTTAAATCCATTAAAATAGATCAGTTTCTTATTTAATTTTAATACTTAAACTAAACATTAAGTTTTTTTTTAAGTAAGTACCCAGACATTTTGAAGTAATTCTTATGTATTTTCCTATAAAATTAATAATAAATATAATATATAGAAAGTTATGCATTTGTCATCATCATCACAAGTTTGACTTCCGGTTAGTAGTTGAAAGTAATTAAAAATGCCACTAAATTGTGCTTGATATGGAAATACGCATATATTTTTATTCCGTGAAGGTCTACGATAGAGGAAACAGGAAATAAATAGATAAATGTAACTAAAACCATCTGTTTCAAGTTTCAACATATTATTTCCGATTTTGAGAAATCGTTTATCCTACATAAATGTCTTATGTACCTAGCTGACTATAAACAAAAAAAACTACCGTAATTGATCGAGGTATCTCAGCAAAAACAAAAATCATGAAAATCAAAGTCATGTGATTATTTACAACTAAAATTTGGACGGTGATTATAACGCTTTCCAAATTAAGTTGTGTAAACGTAATTTTAAAGTAGTCATTGTTTTTCTACTATGCTACTTCTAATATACCAATAACGGGTTTAAATAGCTTCTATATAAATAAAAAAATGAATGTTTGTATGTTTTCTATTCGTCCCTAAAACATTGACCTGATTGTGATGAAACAAAGGTGTCCAACGCGAATTCAAGAGCTTTTCTTTGGATAATCTTTGATGCATTCCTAAAATTAAAGTTGAACAAGAGTGAAGCAAGAGTACGAGTACTAGCTTAGTAGTAACTGTACAAAACTATATTGATTTATTCATCTATGTGAAAATATCTGATGAAGTATTCGCAGGTGGGTGCCACCGGCCTACAGGTTCTGTTGAATGCGTAACCTTTGAAATAATGTTCTAACATAACTTTACTAAGCAATAAATTGCAAATGGCATTATTTGGATTCAATCATACTAATGTAAAATAACTACCAGATGTTGTATCGAATTATTTATTAAGATATTTAGCAACAATGTACAATATGGTTATTTCATGCAATATATTCTTTCTTTTTCTCCAAAATGAAAATCTCTCTTTGGATTTATGTTTTTTTTTATATGGGACAAAGGGGGCAAACGGGCAGGAGGCTCACCTGATGGTAAGTGATCACCTCCGCCCATGGACATCTGCAACACCACAGGGCTTGCAGATGCGTTGCCGGCCTTTCAGGAAAGGGAGGGAGGGAGGAGGGAGAAGGACGGGAGTAGGGATGGGAAGTGGGCCTCCCGGACTCTCACTCACCGGACGAAACGCGACAGCATAGCTGCCACTTCACGCCGGTCTTCTGTGAGAGAGTGGTACTATACGGGGCGTGCCGGCCCATTCGGCTGCTACCCGAAGGTAACAAGCATGGCACTACCACTTAGAAAAAGAGGTCAATCAAACGTATATCATTGTATACATATCCATTCCCGTGACTATAATTGCTGTAAATCATTTAGAATGTCGCGAACCAAAATCTAAGAAAATCTGCGAAAATCCAAAAAGATAGTTTCATAAACTTATGCCTTAATAAATTATTTTTAACAAAAAAACAAAAACCGACTTCCAAACTTAATAAAACTAAACTAAAAAGTAGAAAATAATACTTTTAAGGACTTTGTTTATTTTGGAGTCGGTGCCAGCCAGATTATGTTTTTATAATTGAAAGATTAATCAAATATGTATCTATTTAGGGTTATTTTGCTTTGGCTGGCACCGACTTCAAAATAAACAAAGTCCTTAAAAGTATTATTTTCTACTTTTTAGTTTAGTTTTATTAAGTTTGGAAGTCGGTTTTTGTTTTTTTGTTAAAAATAATTTATTTTTAAATTTTTTGCGGAAAGTAGATACGTATTGTATTAATGACTATAAAAAATTATCTTCTATTGATGAGGTAAACCTAATAGCCTGAAAGTATACAACTATCCGTTCAAAATTGCGTATTATATTGAAAGAATTTTCTTTAAACTGCTAACCGTTGAGGAGTTGTACCTTCCATCATCAGTTACGGTACGTGACTTAAATATCCATATAGCCTATAAAAGATTCGGCCGAGCATCGTTAATTTGCTCCTAAGAATTGAAGAGTTCCGATACTTTGTCATGGATCCCATCATCAGAACCTTACCAAACTCTCATCAAACTACCCTTGAAGTATACCCTTTCCATTAAAAAAAGAATCATCGAAATCGGTTGGCGTGATATTGAGTTATTCGTCCATTTGTCGCGCAAATACCTTATGCAAATTTAAGACTTTTATGGTTTTCTCATGGATGCCATTATCAGAACTGGAAAATATTAAAATGGGACCACATGGGAAGCACTACCTTTCAAATAAAAAAAGAATCATCAAAATCGGTTCACCCAGCTCAAAGTTATGAGCTAACAAACATAAAAAAAAAAAAAAAAAAAAAAAAAAAAAAAAAAAAAAAAAAAAAAATACAGACGAATTGATAACCTCCTCCTTTTGGAAGTCGGTTGAAAATTCAGTAATATTAGATAAGTAAATTAAGTATGAACATGAACATGTCGCTTTACACATGAGCAATTTCAGAGCGGGCCAATGTTCTATTTAAACGATTAACGTGTTCATTAAAGTTGTATGTCAAAGTCTAGAAATTGAATGTTTCAAACATGATTGGGGTTGAGAAATGGAAATAATGTTCATATACCTTTGTGTTTGTGTAAAACGCATGGTACTTACGTACTAACGCCACCGCACTTATTTTTTGACTTCACCGTTTTTCTGCGGTGGCGTTAGTACGTAAGTGCCGAAAGCATTTTCAGACAAATTATATTATGACTGATTTTGTTAGATACAATGTAGTTTTATTTTCAAACAAAATATAGAGGAAGTGCTCTAATTTTCCTAAAACAGACAGAAAATGAATGCTTTTGTAAGTATAAAATACTTAGCACATGAGAGCATTGGCCGTTTTACCACAATTACCTGTAATGGTTAGAAACGTGACTGCGTACAAGATCTCGTGCAGATAGGCCACGCGTGTCACAGTCCGTCGCCGGTGAAGTCATCAATAATTGTGATATATGTTCTTATCTGCATGAAATTCCTAATGCAACGTGAATATGAAACTTATGAGATAACGAGAGAAATATTGAGTACATTTTTGTTTAAATACTTCATTTTATAATTATTACTAAGGACAGTGTAATTGTTTAAGGAAAAAGGAAAATATTACCTTAAGAGGTTTAAATTATTGGGTTGTGAATGTATATACGAGAGTATATAGGCAAATATTTGAAGCTTATATAAAATTGGAGTAAATTTTAGTTATTAATTGTCTCATACTTTATTTTTATCTGGCTTTACATAGATGAAAGGTAAACTCGTCAGTTATTAAGGCATTTTAATTTTTTTAAATTGTGGGTCTGTCTGCAACAAGTATATAAACCTCTGAGACGTCAAATAGCTTAGTCTCTCCCGTGACTATGGTAGCTGTAAAGCATTCGACACGTCGGGAACCAAAAATAAAAATAAATCCGCGTCAAAATCCGAAACGGTAGTTTCATTTATAATATCGAATATTCGCGTAAACCTAAGAAAGTATTATTTTAAATTTTATTTAGTTTTTATTGTAGCTGATAAAATCGTCATTCCATTATTACTCTTCATCGCGGAGGACAAAACGTAACGACGGTGATATATTTTACTAATTTTTTTATTTAGTTTGATTCACGGTAGCTTATTGAAGTGACTCAGATTACCATTTTGGGTATCTACCTTGTATGAGTAAGATTTACGTTTGCAGCTTTTATAACGCATTCAATGCTAGTTTCTAATATTGCAAAGTTGTAGGTCCTCTTGGTATTCTATGACATTGTTACTATGTCCTAAGTATGTTATAAAAGTGGAATCTAATCAAGGCACTATAACACATTAAATATGTTTAATTTGCGAGAAATTATTTTAATTAAATTCCATATCCTATTTATTATGTTCATCGCATGGGCGCGAAAACTGTTTAAATTTTAATCAAAATCAAACAAATCGATCAAACAAAACAAGGCTTTGTGTTTATTAAAGCAATATGTCAATATGCACAGCGTATGTATTACTTGTCCCCATTCTCGGTCACTGAACGGTGAAGCTCATTGGTTAATATCGATATCGACACGAATAGTACATACAACTATTCATACAATTTAACAATACTATTAATGTTTGGCTCAGTTGACAGTGATCCTACTTTCTGCGCCAGCGGTCGCGGGTTCGAGTCCCGCTGGAAGCATTAATTTGTTAAGCATGAATGTTTGTACTCCAGTCAGGGAAGTTTATATTTATAATATGTATGTATGTATTTAAAATTTATATTATGTAATATATCTACTATCTGGTATCCGTAACACAAGCCTCGTAGCTTACCACGGAACTAAATGGCGCTGTTGTAAATATGTCGCAACATATTTATTTATTTATATATACATAGGTATAGACAAAAACCGTTTAATACTTTTTTCTTCTATGTTTGTCATTTGATATCCTTTTTATGCTAATAGTGTCACCATTTCTTTTTGTAACAATTATTTTATATATAGATTTGCAAAATTCTATTTATATATTTCGTCTAATCTTCAATAACGATTATAGTTCAATTTCGATTAGTATACAAACAAGGGTTATTAGGAACTAACGAATTATCCTCTCTTCACTTTTCATGTACACTAATAATACTTAGTACTTAAGATAATTTATTTCTAAATAATTGATTTATATTTGACTGCTAGTAGTAGAAAATAATGAAAATCTAGAAGTCATATTTGGGTCACATCGCTATGAAATTACGTATTATTTTACTTTTGTTACAGAGTAGGTATTATATCACTAGAGTTGTACTACGTTGTAAAAAAATATCTAAATCTGAATCATTTGGAATATGCAACTTAAGTTAGTATATTTGATAAAAAACGTTAGCAAAACACATTTATACGCTGGTGACTAATAACTAAACGCTAATCAGCTTTATATGATTCAACAAAAAAAGCAAAAATATCCAACATACCTATATAAAATAAAAAATATGCTGTTGGGATATAAACATACATCCAGTTGCATGACAAGTTACTAGACTTTTTTTAAGGATACCAGACAGTTGATACACTACATATAGGAGTAACTTGAAATAATACATATTACAAATATAATATTTGACGACTCGTTTGGCTCAGTTGGTAGTGACCCTACTTTCTGCGCCAGCGGTCGCGGGTTCGAGTCCCGCTGGGGGCATTCATTTGCTAATCACGAATATTTGTACTCCAGTCGTGGGTGTTGATATTTATATTATTTATGTATTTAAAATTTATATGTGTAGTAGTATATTAATTATCTGGTATCCGTAACACAAGCACGTTACGTAGCTTACTGCGGAACTAGATGGCGCTGTTGTAATAATGTCCCAACATATTTAAACACTCATGACTGGAGTAGTAGATAGATCTTACAGAATGTAAACTTCGTAACATAATACAGCAAGAGTTAGCTTCAACGATCCAAAATTTAGTAACAACGCAGCTTAATGCTATGAATGATCAAATAAAAGGTTTTTGTGAATCATTACATTTTATTAACGCGCAATATGAACAGATGAAAGAAAAACTTGAGGAAAAGTCAAACATTGTTGACCAACTAAAACGTGAAAATGATAATCTTAAAGCCACCGTAAAGGATCTCACGTCCAGATTAAATAATGTTGAAGTGCACATGAGAGAGAGCAATATCGAGATCAACGGTATTCCTGAAAATAAAGGCGAAAATTTAGCAACCGTAATTATTCAATTAGGTAATGTAATTGCGAATCCTTTGCAAGAAGATGATATACAGCATGTCACTAGGGTTGCACAATTTAATAGGAATACCGATAAACCACGATCTGTCATAGTAAAACTACGAAGTGCAAGACATCGTGACGCTATGCTCGCGGCTGTTGCCCAATTCAACAAAAAAAAACCTGATAAAAAACTAAAATCACATCACCTTGGTATTGGAGGGACTAGTAAGCCTATATTTGTTTCGGAACATCTATCACCAACGAATAAAGCACTTCACGCGGCCACACGTATTAAAGCCAAAGAAATGAATTACCGATTCACTTGGGTTAGAAATGGAAAAATATTTGTAAGAAAGGATGAATTTAGTCAGGCTAAACAAATTAAAAACGAAGAATGTCTAAGGCTTATTAACTAACGACGTTATTTACCAGTGTTACAGATGTTAATAAGATACAATGTTAGATATATATTATCAGAACGTAAGAGGATTAAGAACTAAAACGAATAATGTCCTGAAAAATATCCTAAATTCTGATTACAAAATTATAGCATTCACTGAAACTTGGCTAAACTCCTCTATCTCAAGCAATGAGCTGTTCGATTCACGTTATATAGTTTACAGGAAAGATCGCTTTTGTTCTCAAAACTCAAAAAAAGTTGGAGGAGGATATATATTTATTGCCGTATCTAAAGATATATCTTCATGCCGGATATCTCATTGGGACACTGACGATGAAAATATGTGGGTCGTATTAGACATAGCCAGTGATCAGTCAGTAAAAAAAATTGGTCTATGTGTTGTATATCTACCACCACCTGTAAAAGTCGAAAATGCTTATAATTTTTTTGAAAATGTAGATGTTGTCACTAATAAAATTGATAATGTAATAGTACTAGGCGATTTTAATATGGGTTTTATTGAATGGAATGTATCTAGTGATGATTCGTACATGATTCCATCAAATTATCATAATGCACTCGGTTACTCATTAATTGATTTAATGTCTGCTAACGATTTGCACCAGTACAATAATATTAAGAATTGTGATGACAAACTCTTAGACTTGGTAATTACTAATATATCCAATGTAACAGTAGCCAAACCTCTCGATTTATTAAGCCGACTAGACTCATATCATCCAAATTTGTTAATTAGTGTCTCATTCCCACGTTTATCATACCTTCGACCCAAAGTCTGCATACGAAACAATTTTTATAAGGCTGACTATGAAAAGATTGTTAATGAATTAAATAATATAGATTGGCACCACAAACTTTCCAATTGTATAAATGTTATTGCCATGGGTGAGAACCTTTACAGCATATTATATGAAATAATAGAGCGGTTAGTACCTAAGCGAAAATTGCGGAATTCTAGGTATCCTAATTGGTTTAAGCAAAACCTTACTAAATTACTCAAGGAGAAGGAGAAACATCGTATCAAATATCGTAACTATGGTAATCCCAGGGATAAATTGGAGTTTCAAATATTACGTAGTCGCTGCCATAAATTATTTGATAACTGTTATAATAACCATAAAAGAAATATCGAATATAATCTCTCTAGGAACCCGAAATCGTTTTGGAACTACTATAAAAGCAAGCGTAACATGAATTTTTTGCCTACATTAATGTCATTGGATAGCCATAGCACTAGTTCAGGGGAAGAAATAGCCAATCTCTTTGCTAACCATTTTTCATCAGTCTACCCAACTGAAACTACACATGCACACGCAATAGTTCCAAACAATTCACACGACAGTACACACAAATATATATCACACAATATTACAACCATTTCAAAAATATTAATTTTCGAAGCAGAGGTTCTAAAAAAGATAAAATCCTTAGACCCCCAAAAAAGTGCAGGTCCAGACGGAATACCTCTTATTTTCATTAAAAGATGCGGGTCCGCTCTGGCGTTTCCATTGACTATAATTTTTAATACTTCTTTGAATTGTGGTATTTTCCCCCAGGAGTGGAAAAAAGCTCGAATAGTGCCTGTTTACAAGAAAGGTGATCGCGCGGACATTAAGAATTACCGACCAATCTCAATCCTTTCAAGTTTTTCTAAACTGTTTGAGAGTCTTATGTGTCCCCTACTTAGTAAACACTTTAACAATATCATCACACATTCCCAACACGGTTTTAGACATGGACTATCAGTTCAAACTAATTTAACTGTTTTCACATCAGACTTAGCATTAGGGATGGACAGGGGTGAACAAATAGATGCTATATAAACTGATTTCAGCAGCGCATTCGACAAAGTAAACCATCAAATACTGCTTAAAAAATTAGATCAGTATGGGCTAGGAACTACTCTTATTAAATGGTTTCAATCATACTTAACACAAAGACCGCTCACAGTTTCCGTAACAGGATTCGAATCAGAGACATATTTTGCTAAGAGCGGAGTTCCACAAGGCTCACATTTGGGCCCTCTATTGTTTCTCGTTTTATCAACGATATATCTGATAATATCAAGCATTGTAAATGTTCATTATTTGCAGACGATCTCAAATTGTACAAAACAGTTCATTCGAATTCGGACGTCGACTTAATACAAAACGACCTCAATGCTATTATTGAATGGTGTAAACTCAACAAAATGACTCTTAACGTGTGCAAATGTTTTCATATAAAATTTACCCTTTAATTTGTACTTTAGAAATAAATAAATAAAAAAAAAATCTATTAAAACAAAATTTGTCGACCACCCGCGACTTTTGTGTTAGAGGGCCATATTTACTCCTAGTACACACTGCGCTCCGCTATGTCAACGTAGAGAATCTTATATATAAAAATCTCGTGTCACAGTCTCAAAGTCAAGTCAAGTCAAGTCAATATCGTGTCAAAGCGAATGACATAAATAGAAACTTTCGAGCTGAGCCCCCTTTTATGTAGATGTATATCGCCTGAAGCTGCCGAAGCCGTTTGTATGATCATAGACGTTGAATATAGAAATTCAAATAAGTTTCTTTCTAATACATATTATCTTGAATTTTCATGCAAAAGCTAGCATACGAAAAAATAATTACGGCTCATCTACCAGAATAAGCAATTATAGTCATCCGTACGAGTAAATCACGATTTCGCAAAACCAATAACACATAAGAGTGAACCTGCGACCCTCGGGTAATGATATACGTGTCTCACTAAGATGCCAGCGAGATATAAGTAGTTGTTACTAATTATCTTATAACAAGCGAATTTTCCTTGTTCCACTTGTAACTAATGTGTACGAGCTTAAAGTTTATCTGCGTACAAAATTTCATCGAAATCGGTTCAGCCTTTTGAGCGTGAAGTACTAACTAACATACATTTTAGGTCTTCTTTGAAACTTATATACTTGATATCAAAATTTATAAAGAAAGAATGTTTTTTCTACTACTAGAACAAAAGCAATTCTCATGAGATTACGAATGTATTTGCAATCGTGATATTGCAAGGTATACGTATTTTTCATAATATGACACGACAATGTTAGATATATTTTGTCATTTAATGTAAATTACATTTTGTTTGAACAATGGTTTTACCAATTGTGAAGAAATAGACTCCGTCGCGGTTTTTATATTCCTATATCATTACTACTAAGTCGAAGTATCCATTATGAATTATGTAGTAGAAATAAATGTACTCCTAAGGTAACTAACGAAATTTTTTTAATTAAAAAAAATTACCTGTTGTTAATTTTTCTTAATTATGATAGACTAGTGTCTCACCCTCGCTGCGCTTGGGCTCGTCCCTAGGTACGTGTTGTATATTATATTTACTTCGCACCGCCTGGTATATATTTGACTTGATTATTTGAATTACCATTGCACGCACCATGGCAACGGTCATAACTGATACGTCAAACGCCGTTAATTTTATAAAGTTTTTATAAATTTCCTAACTTTTTTCGATATAGTATGTTATCCTTATAGACATATGCCATCGCGGACTTTTTTGTAGTCCTTATTAGATACACAATTCCACCATACATCACTTTGTTATATCTCAAAGGCGTTTTCGTTAAAAGGTCCCAGACAGCTTATTTTTTTCCCATACCTTCAACAAATATCATTATATTTTAGCCAATTTATACAAAAACTTGACAAATTATATATTAAAACCTTCCTGGAGAACCAAATTTATCCATTGGTGAAAACTGCATGAAAATCGGTGCAGTAGATTTTGAGTTTATCGCGAACAGACACACAGACAGACATACAGACGCGGCGGAGGACTTTGTTTTATAATATGTATATAGATATAGATATGTATTCTAAGGATAGACAGTCTGAGAAGTTTTTGAAGTATATATCATATTTTTTATTAATAAATTTTGGATGGTCTTTTAACCTATTTTAAGACGTTGTATCGTTTAAACGTTTAAATAATTAAAAAATATATGTTTTTTTAGTTAGAAACTGGATAACAATAAGTTGATGCCATTAATCTAAATAGTGAAACCAGTCAACTAGGTAAAAGGACAATAGAAAAATCCTAGTAGGTTCTTCTTCGTCTGCCTTTGCTTTTTTACTAGGTTCTCTCAGACATGCAGGTATCCTCACGATGTTTTCCTTCACCATTAGACAAGTGGTAATCATGTTGGAAAATACTCGCACTGGAAAATATCAGAGGTGCGAAACACGTGATTTGACGCTTCAGACGGTTTTACAACCAAGTGCGTTACCACTGCCTTTTTGCGACAAACGAACAAACAAATATTTTATGTTATTAGCAAATTATGAATTGCAAATATAAGTAGGTACAAGTACAGTAGGATATGCGTAATCTTTAAACTTCTTGCTTCAAATGTTGTGTAGTGGTTTGTAACAGCGTGGGAACAAGATTGAACAAATGTTTTTCCACATTTACGCTATTACTTCAATAACTACGGTTTATATTCGACGTTTTGTTAAGTAAACGACTAGTAACGTTTATTTATTGGGAAACTTAAGTGCACTACTCAATAAGAATATAAATGTCCCCTAAAATTCTATCTAAAAAAGATCTGAGATCCTAGTCATCCTCATCAACAAATAAGTTTCAAGCTTAAATAAAAATATAGCTTTAAAGATGACGTAATTTCCATACAAACTTTCATCACCTATTACAACCCCTTTCCCTTTCTTCGCCTCGAAAAGTTGTCTATGTTCTTTCTCAGGCTCTAGACTATCTCTGTACCCATTTAAATCGGTTCAATAGTTTTGGCGTGAAAGCGCGACAGACAGACAGACAGAGTTACTTTCGCATTTATAATATTAGTAAGGATTAATTGCAATTAAAATAAAATAAGCAAAGGATAAGATTATACCAAAACATTCTGTTTTGTAATATGAAAAAATTCTACAAAATAACAGATTAAAACGGCTTAATCGAAAGGCAAGTAACCGAAGTAGGCAAATGAATGCGGTCGTATGGACGCGAACGGTCAAGCGAAGGGGTAACCAAATACGTGCCTTTTGCGCTGTTATAATCCTAGAATATGTCGTAGAGCTATAAAATAGGTACTAGGATACCAGTCTATGATAAGAGATTAAACTTATGTTATTGGACATTGGGTACAAGGAAATTGTTAATTTATTTAAAAAAATATGACAGAGCTTTTAAGATGATATATATTAAAACCTATTAAGAAACTGAGTGCGTGTAACTTTTACGCGCGGTTAAAGTAAAAGTTCTTTGGCGCTGTGGTATATACCGCAATTATAATAATTTAACAACCATCTTATATAGAGTTATTATTAATAAGTATTAATTTTTATGAATAATAATTATTATAAAAATAAAAATTATATAGTATCTTTTATTTAATTATTAATATTAAAGAAAAGTGAGATACTTCCGCGACGATTCACGAAATTTTTTTTCCAATAGGTATATTGATTTACACACGCTTAAAGAGTTTTCTTAAGAAAACACAATACAGTTGCATCAAAGTACACTTTTTATTTTACATACTAGCGACTTACCCTCGCTTCGCTTGGGTTCGTTCCTAGATTCATCGCGAGCGAAACCGCGGGTTCCGCTAGTTAAGTACTAAAACTTTCCTTGAGAACCACTCTATCCATTGGTGAAAACAGCATAAAAATCGGTATAGCACTTTTTGGGTTCATCGCGAATGGACAGACAGACAGGTGCGACGGAGGACTTTGTTTTATAATATTATGTAGTGAATTATTAAATAAGGCAGTGGTAGCCCAGCGGTAACGCGTTGCTTGTATAACCGAGTAACGCGGGTTCAAATCCGGGTCTCGCACCTCTGATATTTTCATGTGCGAATCATTTCTACCATGATTACCACCTGTCTTACAGTGAAGGAAAACATCGTGAGGAAACCTGCATGTCTGAGAAAACCTAGCAAGTTTTCGTAAGACATGTGAAGTTCGCCAACACACACTGGGCCAGCGCGGTGGACTACGGCCTGATCCCCCTCGTACTGAGGGAGGCCCGTGCCCAGCAGTGGGACGTTAAAAAGGACTGATGATGATGATTATCATGATGATTATTATTAAATAGACTTCGCTAACGTAACAATTTTGAAAATAGAGTAGGTGTTTAAAATAATTGGCTAACTGCATAAACCTTTATTCTAATAGTTGAACCGTATCTATTAAGTGAAAGGGAGCCCTTTAGACAGTGTCTTCATTAATTCTGTAGAACCAAAGACCTTCGTTATGTAAGTCTAAGTCTATATTAGTATTATATAGGTATAGACAATACAATACTTGTGTTACTTGTTCTTTATTATATGTATGAGAAATCACTACGTATTATAAAACAAAGTCCTCCGCCGCGCCTGTCTGTTTGTCTGTTCGCGATAAACTCAAAAACTACTGCACTGGTTTTCCACCAATCTATCTGTCTGTCTGTCTCTCTGCCTGTTTGTTCCGGCTAATCTTTGAAACGGCTGGACCAATTCTGACGGGACTTCTTTTCGTAGATAGCTAATATTAGCTAAAATTAAGGAGTAACTTAGAGTAATTTTATTTTAGAAATTTTATTTATTTTAACTAGCAGAATCCGTGGCTTTGCTCGCGCTAAATCGAGGGACAAACCCGAGCAAAGCGAGGGTGAGTCGCTAGTACAATAAAGTTTGAGCAAGCGAGAGTTAATCATTATTTAAAATGCATTTTCTTGATGACTGCAGCGAAGGTGAGGATGACACTCATGCCCTTGGCATTACATCTATCTGCGATGAGTTTACTCGTAACCTTCCCCTTACATATAAGGTACAAAGCTATTTTATTTTCCTTTGTCTTGTTTATTTTAAAGTCGGTACTCTTTATGGAACTCACCTATGTATTCTCTAAATATGTATATATTAATAATGATTTTACCAAAAGAAATGATTTTTAAGGTTAGTTTTAACTTTAGTTAGCTTCTGACTTAACTACCGCACTGAGAGTTATTAGAGTCAGACTCAGAGTTAATGAACCATTAAGTCGTTCTTGAAACTATAAAAATACAAACATAAAAAATATGCACTTTTGTACCTATTAGCTGTGCATTGAAATAGAAATATACATCTAATTCCCTTTTTAAGGTCTTTTTATCGTAAAGCTTAAGATGCGTAACCTTTTTTGTAAGCTCTGGGAATCAAACTTTGTTGCCAAACAAGAAGATAGAAATAAATCAATATCGAAACCACGCCTTCCTTATCGCTGTATAGATCATGGACACCTGATTTGTTTATAAAAGAACATGGCATGAACTTTAAGAACTGCCAGTAAATTCGATAAGGTTGTTACGAAATATATTTTCCCAAGCTTCGACTTGTGTTAATTTAGCTTTACTTTAGTTAGGTTGTAGTGCTTTTGAAGCTTAAATTATGCTTAAATTATTATTAGTATTATTTTTCTTACCAATTTCCCTACTCTAATGTAATTCGAGGTTTAAACAAGATATTATTCTATATTCATGTGATAGAATAGAGACTTTAAGACCTAGTATTTTATTTTACTAGTAACTAGGATTTAATCAGAACCAAAAGTAGATCATCGTTTTTAACACGAAATTTGAAAAGAAAAATGTCAAGAACACATCTAAGTACTTTAGTTTCCATAAAAAGACAAGAATTAAGGAAATGTGTAAGAGATAGGACTATTTAAGGGTTGGTTTACGTATTATCCTTAAAATATAAACACTCACTCTTATATACCTTTCTATGTTTTTACATATCACTTATATTACATTTTGTAATATTAATTATTGAAGTATTCGCTGATTCTGTGTAGGATAACTCGATGCGATCTTAAATTGTGAAACATTCTAGTCGACAATAAGGCCAATTCGAGAGCACCAGGAATGTGAGAGGCACTGCGACTAAATCTTAAATTCGATTAACTTGAATTGTTTCGTTATAAATTTTGTCTATGGTTTCGTCTATAGTGTTATAGTTAAATCTATTATAAATCTTTTTAATTTGTCAGTTTTATAGATGCTAGGTACGTTTTTCATTGTAGCTTTTGAGCTCTACATATTTTAATTTTACGATTTACTTATATTTATCTTTAAAAATTAAAAAAGTCTGGATTGATATTTAGACTTTATCAACCTAAAATCGAGCTTTATCTTAATCAAAGGGAGCTTGTGATATCTGACGCATAGACAAGGCAAACCACATACACCGTAGCATTGCGAAGGTAGTATTATTAATTTAGTTAGCGTCTTGGCAATGTAGCTACTAATATTCTTTGAGGAATGTAGGTAATTATTCGACTATCTACTAGAACTATAATCTATGAGAGATGGCAAAAAGCTTTTAACTAACACTCTTACGCAGGTTACACTTATATTTTATTGTACTTATTTATTATTGTTTATATGCAAAAACACGTTGCTGACACGTTTTCCCTTAGAAATAAACTAACAAACTTTGTAATTTAAAATTTTACATAACCATATTAATGTAGTAAATCAAAAATGCACACCAAATCTCTTGTTCAAGCACTATTATATTATTAGTTTATATAAAAAATTACAGAACACAATGTTTACACGTACGCCCTGCTGCCATCATGAAAAAATATGACGAGGAGTTATGTTGCCTTTCTATTATTCATTCCATGCAATCTTCTTCATCATTCAATTCATTCAATCATTCTTCTTTCTTGAAATTATATAATTTCACGGATATTCATCTTCCATATCCCATACTAATAATATCTTAAAAGTAGTGTTTACTGTTTATAGTTAAAATGTTGGGACATATTAAACACAGCACCATCCTGACTCCAGTTCCGTAGCAAACTAAGCTTATGTTACGGATACCAGATAGTTGATATACTACACATATGTAAATACATATTAAATACATACATATTATAAATATAAACACCCATGACTGGAGTACAAACATTCGTGCTCAACAAATGAATGCCCCCAGCGGGACTCGAATCCGCGACCGCGGGCGTAGAAAGTAGGGTTTCTACCGACTGAGCCAAACGTGTTGTCATCAGAGTTAAAATTAAGCATTGTTTGTTCGTAGGTGCAGTTTATTATGAGTCATAACAATTACTACTTTTCTTATTGCTGTAATCGTTAAAGGTTAGATGTTAGAAAAAGGTCTCCCTCCGTAATATAATAAAAAAATAATATTATTAATAATTATTGGTTTTATTGTCTGCTGTCGCTGGTTATATTTCAATTATTTAATTACTTTTCTTTATATCTGTATTTTATTTATTTAAAAATATTTTTTTTTCCGATTCTGGAATCCATTAGAATGATCCATTGAATTGGAATTCTGAAATCCAGATAGAAGAAGATGGACAAGACAAATATTATATTAATATACTCAGACTTTCAAAAATATCTTTTCAAATATGTGTAGAGATTTGAAGTTCTAAATTTTCTAGTAATTTCAATTCCCGCTAATAAGTATTTTTTGTCTCTATCTTGGTCACAGCAATAAACGATTAACTTCTCTTGTTGTCGATTCTCGTAACACCACACCGTTTTGGAACCTATTCTTAAGCAAATTTTAGCAATTTTTACTTAAAGACTTTCAAACTCTCAACTATGCAACAATATGATTTAGCCAGTAAGAATTATTGTATACAATAGTACGAGTATAACGATCACAGATATCTACAAAAGATTAACGATAAAGGTAGTGGTAACCCAGTGGTATCACGCTAGCTTAGGAAACCGAGTGAAGCTGGTTCAAATCCGTCTCATCATTATCACTTGGTATAAGTTGAAGAAAACAACTTTACATGATATAACAAGAGCAACAAATTCCTATAAAATAAATGCCTGTTGACGATTATTAAATAATTCTAATTATAACTAACGATGTTTTTGCTTGCGTTTAGAAATCTCGCGTGTTGTTTTAATTTCACTGCGCGTGCGCCATTCATGTTACTTTTTACTTTGAAGAAGCAATCAATTAAAATGTTAAATTTTAGGTCATTGTCTGCGAGCTAATACTTTGTATTTCATATATTTTTTTAGATTTTGACGATTTTTTTTAATATTAAATTGTTATTTATTTAATTGTAATGTTGTTAGTGTTCTCCTTGACTATATACCATTTTTATGACAAAAACCCATCATGGAATACTATTATACAGTCTTGTTAACTGTCAACGGGTAGAAGAGTAGAGTAGACTCTTTCTCACTAAAACTCACTGTGGGATCCGTCATCTTCTGATAATGGATCAATGCAGGATTGGTACAACACCATCGCGGATAACTTCGCCTAAATCAGGATGCCCTTGATTCGCATAATATCCCTGTTTTGTAGGAGGTTAATGAAAGAAGTTACTTTAATAACCGACTATAATATAAAGCCTGTGATTCCAAATAACAAAATGATGTACATAATATATTTCTTTATTTAAATAGACTTTTTAAAAGACTTCTGGAGTTCATTTTTACGTTTATTTCAACTAAAACGACAGTATTGCTATTAAGTATTTTTTAAAGAACAATTAATGAGCTTAAACAGCAAACCAATAATTTTGCTCTAATATGACGGGATTTGACATTTAAATACTTCCCACTATATTCGCAAAGTATTTCGTGACTTAAATATGTGATTTTGTAGTTATTGGTTTTTTATGTGGGCCAAATGAGCTAAATTATTCTTAATATAAACATAATTTTTAATGTTAGCAGGAGTGTGGAGAAGACAATTTTCTATAAACAGCATTTATATCCATATTTTAAAACGTGAGCATAACTGGAAATATTGACATACTCTTTAATGTATAATATAAGATGATCTAATTTAGATCTTATTCAAAAATTAATTTTTGAAGTCATTTATCAAAACTCATCAGCAAGCTTTCATGTTATGTCAAGGTTTGACAATCTGGCTCGTTTGAATTTCATCTGCGCCATTGTTCAGTTTTGAGGTGAAGGATGGTTCTTGATTATATCTAATTATTGTCATGCAATCCGCCATTTAAGGCCGGTTGTGGCGACCAAATCATACGCTCGAGGTACATTTTTTGGTTGATTAGAGTCATTTTTACAACCGTTTTGTGGCTTTTATAACATCAATAAACTTATCTTTTAAAAATATTAATAAATGGCAAAGAAAATAGTTAAAATATCTCTCTCTTTGAAAATGTTAACATATGCCTAAGCTACGTAAATAAAAAGAAAGGTATAAAAAATAATAATTCAACACAAAATTTAATTTAATTTTATCTCGATTTCAGGGAGTACGCGACGAACGACAACACAAAGTAGTGTGAATACGACGAGAGACTCGCAACTTCTGTCTCTTCTAGCTGCGAGGCGGAGGCAGTTGCTGACTGGGAGGCTGACCACACATATCAACACTATAGCTAATTTAGCGCAGAAACCTCACAAGTGAGTTCTTATTTTGAACTTTTCCACTTCAAAGACCATTAAAATGAAAATTATTTTAAAATATAAAAATAAAAATAATCACTAAAAATTCATAATCATTTTTAATACTGACTGACTGACGTTTTATTTAAAGTATCTTATTGTAAAAATAACCATTCAAAAGAGCTTGTAAGAGTCTATTTGAATTAAGAGTGTTTTGATTAGATTTGATTTGAATAATTATGAAAAACGTACATTATATCATTATAATACTAATATGAATTTACTATCATTTTCAGAGGTAACACGACGTTCGCTCAACTAGAATTCAAAGATTTTAACGGCAGTGTTGTAAAAAAAATAATATTTGAGAACTCTACCAATGAAGCAATTGCACCAACACTAAAGTTTGTATCTCGAGAAGGTAATAAAGAAATACGTCAAGATGTGAAACCTCATGAAATAAGACATTTATTTATACCCAGAGTATTATATCAAGAAAATAAAAGTAGAGCTGGTTTTTTAAACAATAGGAGAAAAGATATTGGAAGTAGAACTATAACAACAGAGGCTTCTACAGGCAGTGGAATAGTTTACGTGCCACCAGAAAAGCTCGACGGACTGGATAAAGAAGTCGAATTAGATCCTGAAGAAGAATTTCAGGTGGATGAATCTAATCATGGACTTTACTTACTTAATTATTCTGACACTGATAATATCACACAGGGACATTTAGAGCTGAATAAAATTCCATCTAGTAACGAAATTAAAGAAAATATCACATTTTACCCTGAATCTACAACAATACCTAATGAAGAGAAAGAAAAAACAACGCCTTTTATCGAACATCAAAAAGAAGAAAAACCAGAAGCTAATACCATAGCCAACAGTACTGATACCCAGAATACGAAAATTGAAAAGATAGATAATGAGAAAGATAAACTTAATCAAACTCTGTTTATGTCAGAGGAAATATATAATCATTTTCGCCCTCTTGAATCTGAATTACCTGATGAAGAAATGGCACCATTTATATATTTTGGTCAAAAACTTGGAGGTCAAGGAATTACTGATAATCTAACTAACTCGCCTTCTCTTTCTGCATCAACAAAGTCGGTTAACTTTATAGCTGCACCCCCAGAAAAAAGAAAATTTAATTCAAGATATTCTGCAACTGAAAAGTATAAAAACAGTAGTGTAGGCGAAGAAGAAATTAATGAAGATATGGATGTATCCGTGGTAAAAAATATAATTGAAAAGAACAAAATAAGAAATACGGTAAAAGGACCTGCACCAGCGCGTCATGTTCAATTAGTTAATGCATATAGAAAATTTTCAAGCACAACACAATCAACTCCAAAGCCATCATCAATTGCTCAATTAAACATAACAGAATCGATTATGCAAAATATTACACCAAGTGCGTTAGATAAAGACCAAGAAAATACTAAAGTAAACGACACAACTCCATTGAAAGAAGCATTAATAAGTTCAAATGAGACTTTAAAGGATATCACAATAAATAAAACAAGTACCATACCTCCACCCAGGAATTTTACGAGAACATATTTTAATTTACGCAGGCGCCCGTCTAGAGTTAGTACTTCATCTAGTACTGAAAATGTTTTACCGGAAGTAATTAATACCACTTCTACTGAAAAAGCTTCAACATCAGTTTATACGGCAGTTGTTACCTCAGTGTCGATAACATCTTCTGTTAAAGGTCAAAATAAAACAGATTTACCTTTATCAGATAACAGTACAGTTACTGAAATTTTAGAAGAAACGAAGAATATAACTATTCCAAAGGCAATTTTAATAAATGAAACGGATATTGAAACTACCACCCATTCATCTACAACTGTAAGACCGTTTAGACATCGAATACGAATTAGAACCACTACGACTGAAGGTCCATCAACTTTAAGTTCTCCGACATCTGCAGCTTTGACACCTTTTTCTGAGGTACCTCCAACCAGTGACAAGTATGTACAAGAAACTTCGACTCCTAAGATAAGTGATAGAATAAGTTCTTTGTTTCGGCTAGATGATTACGAAAATACAACCAATGGAATTACAATAAAACCAAAAAATATAACAAGAAGGCGTAGACCAACAACTACAACAACCACAACTACTACGCCTACAACAACTATACCTAGTTTAACGACAATAAATGGCGCAGTATCAACCACTCCAAGCTCACCTCCAACAACAATACAAACAATGCTTGATACAACGCAAAATTTAATAAAATCATTCATGTCTACATCACGACCTCCAACTGAATCTAATTCTAAGCCTCTCGTACTGTCTGGCATTAATGAGACAAACAAAACATTCAACAGCTCTGTAGTGAGTAATGATAATGATGACACACAAAACGAAGAAGTTGTGATCGAGGCTGAAAAGACCTATACAGCATCATACGTTTTGGCTGGTTTAGGTTTCTTACCCGTTATTGCTGTAGTAGTGTTTGTTATACGAAATCTTTTAAATAAGAAAACCAAAGAAATCGACACCGAATACGAAGGCTATTTCGACGATAGTGGAGACATTAAAAAAGAATCGCCGATTACTCCTGTCGCCCGTCCTCCTTTACCCACTCCCACTAAGCCTGATCAGAAATGGGAGTTTCCAAGAAACAAGCTTAGACTACAAACTTTGTTGGGACAAGGGAATTTTGGACAGGTAATTTCATTTATATTACTTTTAAATAAAACAATTAAATATTTATTATACGAGTAATTAAGCCAAATTTAACCCAAAACATGTTCTATATTATTACTTAAAATATTTATTCTATAATAACAAGTATTTGCAAAAGTTTAAACATACAGTAAAATATTTTTAAGGTGTGGAAAGCCGAAGCAGACGATTTGAATGGTCACGATGGACTGACTCGGTTAGTCGCTGTGAAAACGATTAAGGAGTCAGCCTCACAGAAAGAAAAACAAGAGCTCTTGCACGAAATTTATATAATGCAGAAGATTGGGACACATCCCAACGTTGTGACTATTCTTGCTTGTTGTACTGAACAAGGTTAGACTTGCAAATATACTTCATACACTTTAATTGTAATATTTTTTATAATAATATGATTTATGATATCAATTGGAAATGGGTCAACTATTTCACTAATGTACGATTAGTTTAATAAATTTTGTACACAATGATAATATTAAGAAGTTTGATATTTTTACAACTATATATTATGAATAAATTTGACGAATATCATCGTATTAATCAAGGCCCGTATTTAATTTCAGAGCCCTATCTTCTGATCATGGAGTACGTGATGTGTGGAAAGCTTTTAACCTATCTTCGCGAGAGGAGATCCAGACCAGATCGCTTTAGTGGCAGTGGTGCTTTAACTTCCCGTGATCTGACCGTCTTTGCGTATTGTGTCGCAAGGGGGATGGATTACATTGCATCTAAAGGGGTCAGTTAAAAAAATTAATTACTCATTCATTTGTATTCAGCGCTTATTAACGTCCCACTGCTGGGCACGGGCCTCCCTTTAACACTTAGGAGATCAGGCCATAGTGCACCACGCTCGTCAAGTTCGGATTGGTAGACTTCATAGGTCATTTTGAAAACTTGCTAGGTACTCTTAGACATGCAAGTTTCCTCATTATGTTATCCTTCAGCGAAAGACAAATTTTAATTAAGTTGGAAATGATTCAAACATGAATATATCAGATGTGTAAGATCCAAAATTTAAACCCACCACATTAGTTCAGAAAAAAGCCACTTGGCTATTACTGCCTCTGCTGACGTTTAAAACTTTATGGCAATATTCATAGGCATACGTAAGATTCACTCCTTATAAGCTTATTATACATCACAAACTAAGTAAGTTACCTTGAGACTCATGATTACAAATTTTGCTATTGATATTTCAGATTGTCCATCGTGATCTTGCAGCTCGTAATGTCCTCGTAGATCACAACAAATTATGCAAAATAGCTGACTTTGGGATGTCGAGGTGCGCGGGCGCAGGAGCTCGGGGTGGTCGAGGAGCATTGCCAGTCCGTTGGATGGCACCAGAGGCCTTGTTGTACAATGTATACAGTCATCACACAGATGTATGGGCGTTTGGAATATTGTTGTGGGAAATTGTTACATTAGGTTAGTTTGGTGCCACGAATAAAATTAAGTTTCATGAATAACTATGCAGACTATTTGAACGTAGTGTCATTTTAATTTTTAGAGTATGCATACTATGTAATAAAAAAATTAACAAAGTAATTTTTTGTGTCAAAAATTACTTATTTTTGACACAAAAAATTACTTTGTTAATTATTAATTTATATAAAATTCCCTAGATTACAATGAATAAGTCACTACATATTATAAAACAAAGTCCTCCGCCGCGTTTGTCTGACTGTCTGTTCGCGATACAAAAACTACTGCACCAATTTTCATGCTGTTTTCACCAATGGATAGAGTGGTTTTGAGTGGTTCAAGGAAGGTTTTAGTATATAATTCGTCAAGTTTTTTCGCTCGCTCTAAATCGCTAGTTAAAGGTAAATCAAAGTGTATAGAAAATAAAATCATTGTAAATATTGTAATTGCAGGTTCAACGCCCTATGCAGCCATGTCTGGTCGAGAAGTATTAACTGCCGTAACAGAAGGCTATCGGTTAGAACGGCCTCCTCACTGCAAGCCACAACTATACCGAGCTATGCACGCGTGTTGGCATGCTGACCCATCTCAACGACCGACGTTTGCTACTTTAAAGTCTCAATTAGCTGAGCTACTTGATAACGAGCCTTCTGAAGGCAATTATGTAGACTTGGACTCATTCTATCAAGAATCATCTGTATACAGTGATCCATCTGCGATAATTCACGATGATGACGGGCTATCTGCGGAATATGATAGGGAAAGGCGGTGTTTTAGAGAGTAAGTTGCCTATTTGAAACATTTTTACTGATTTTTTGTGATATATTGGATTAAATTTATAATATTATGTGTTATGTTATATGCTTTTCCAGTACTTTGATTATGAACATTGCACAACTCAATGTTGTTCTCACTCGCGATAACTTCTTATTTCCAACACCCTATACTTACTCAACCAAGTACATGCAAAAAATGGGGCTGATATGATAGCCTATCGTTTTGCTGCATTGCTTGTAGGCATCAGCCTATCAAAAGCGATATGTCATTTTACAATCGATTAGAAATAGAAATTCCAATAAATATATTATTCCAATAAAACAATTATATGCCTATATTATCTTATTGATTTATAATAATTTGTCATTCTCATATTTGTTATATATATTTCAACGATAAATGTATGATTACAAAATGAGATCTAAATCTAACTTATAGTTGTCATCGTCCAACATATATGATATTATTTTATTTGCATTTTTTTCAGGTTACAAACGGGACCACCAAAGTTCGAAAATCGAGCGTTTAATTTACGAGATGAAGAGCTTCGAAATAAGTTTAGTATCGGCACACCGCGAATGGGAGGATTTGGGATCCGAGACGTTCCATTCAACGACAGAAACTTTTCCGATGGAGAGTTTAACGAAAGAAACTTCCAGGATAAGAACTTTCCTGATAGAAACTTTACCGATAAAAACTTTAACGATACGAACTTTACTGAACGTAAAGATGGTAAGTTGTCAACATCGAGTTTTCATAGAGAAAGGGAAAGAGAGAACCCTTTAGTTAGTAGAAACAGTTTTAACGGCTTTCCGAGAATCGGCACAAGGGAGAATCATTTCCAAATGGCTCCAGATGGTCGAAATAAAAGGGTGTCTGAATTCGAATGTGACATTTAGGGGCACTTATTATTTGAATTCTAAAAATCTCTACAAACTGCTCTTATTAGAGATATGCTTTCATTAACAAATGACTCAGTAATAAAGTTTATTATTAATCGTTTGTTTTTCAAGTGAAGTTAAAATTCTTTATGAAATTAAACGAGAAAATGAATATTATCCATGGGAAGACTAATTAGCTATAATAGTTGCATTGGTTTAATAGATGTTTCAACTTACTGTACCCAAATGAGGATGTTCCTTCATTGGACTTTCGTCAGGCGAGCTCATGACAATTAATGCTTTAAATTTAATTGCTGATCTTAGATCTGTATTTTGTAAATAGATAATTATATAATTTATAACAGTATTTTGCAGTGAATGACTCGTGTATAACAATTTTGTAAATATATAGGATAAGTTTGTTTATATTAAAGCACGTGGAAATTTTATTCTATTTTACGTTTGACACAGAGTATGAGAGTTTTATATTATCTGTGAGTTATCAATTTTATTTTTAATCTGTAACCATGTATTATTGTTGTTTGTGGGAATGATATATTATAGATATATTGTTTATACTTTATTTTTAAATAATGGTGCTGTTTTAGCCTTTCAAATAAAGTAATGTAAATATGGTTTAATAAATTTTGTACATGTTTAAGACTTCTGTTTCAAATCTCAGTTCGATTTCACTGTCTAGTCTCTAAAATGTATAAATTCTATTGGATTGTTAAATGATCTGATTATTGGATAAGATTGAAAGATTTATTATAATATAATAAAGTATTGAAACACACATGTTGTATTTTTTATCTATCTATCTATATATATATATATATATATATATATATATATATATATATAAAAGTCGTGTTAGTTACACTATTTATAACTCAACAACGGCTGTACCGATTTGGCTGAAAATTGGTGGGGAGGTAGCTTAGAGCCAGGAGACGGACATAGGCTACTTTTTAAGGCAAAAAAGGGCTGTAAATGGCTGAAATGGGGAAATTATGTCATTTTTAAAGCTAGAAGCTTGATTTGACGTATCAGTTATAACCGTTGCCATGGTGCGTGCAATGTAATTCATATAATCTAGTCAAATATATACCGGGTGGTGTGAAGTAAATATACACAACACGTACCTAGGGACGAATCCGAGCGAAGCGAGGGTGAGCCCCTAGTTACATTATAAATGAAACTACCTTTTCGGATTTTGTCGCGGATTTATTTTGATTTTTAGTTTTATTACATTTAATTTGTAGTTAATAATAACTTAATATTTTTGTTTCAATCGATACTTAAAAGCTAGTTTATAGTCTGCTTATGATATCTCTTTGGTATGCTTTTCAAAAATCTTGAAACTTAAGTAACGATACTTTTTCTATAAGATATATTAATTTTACCGTTTATGGCTAAAGTAAATGTTTAAGTAAATAAATATAAAAGTATTTATCATTTGTTAACTAATAACATTATTTTCAATAGTCGTATGATAAACCTTACATTTTAAACTATCAGTACTACATTAAAATAAAATTGAAGTGCCTGTTTTTGATTTCAAATTAACAGCTTTTTACGAAATGCACTTGAAGGTATATACGGTACGTATATAAAAAAAATATTTTTTAAAATTCGTGTAAGTCTGTCTGACTGTCTGTTTGTTCAGTAGTATTCAGGTGCTTTCAGTCACCCATAGCTAATGTTATAAGGAGTAACTTATGCTTTTTAACTTACTTTTATTTTATTACAAAATTATAAAAACTATTTAATTTTTACTTAGCGAACCGGGTTTGCTAGCTGTAAATATATAAACACCCATAAATGGACGCCCAGAGCGGGACTCGAACCCACGACAGCGGGCACAGCAAGCTCTCACTCAACTCAACTCACCCACTACAAACTGAGCAAACCGTGGTGTCAATAAAGGTTATGACGGAACACTATAAGCAGGGCTTTTTTTGTACACGCGGGGGCACGCAGTGCCCCCAAAGGGCAATATCGACAATACCAAAAAAATGCTACAAAACTGAAAAATTGAAAGACTTTGAAAACAAAAAAAATAGTAAAAATCAGTTTTGTAAATTTCCCTTTCTTTTGTAAATTTACAAAATTGATTTACTTTCTTGGAAATGTCTTTTAGTGTGCCCCCAAAAGAAGTGACAGAAAAAGGCATGACTATGATAAGCATGATTAGGGCGAACGAAGCGAGACCTAACATTATCCCACAACCTCATCATTTTGTGGTACACTATACTGAAAATCTATCACGCTTATAGATTTGTGCTTTAACATAGTAATTTTACTTCATATCTAGATGTGTTATTTGTAGAAAAATAATAATTTTATAACCATACAAAAATTAATATTAACAATTTTGTGTTCATTGGATAGAATTCTATTGTACTACTAACGCCATCAGTTAGAAAACCAAAGAGTTAACATCGCTGTAACATTATTACCCGTTAGAAAAACTACGCGAGCCTTCGTAAAGCTCAGCTTTTTGCTAGTTTATTATTAATTTCAATATTACCAAATAATACAAGAGAAATTTAGTTGAAGCACGTTGAAGTTGAAATCTCGTAATGTTTATTTCAAAATATTCGGAAATACATAATCATTGCTGTTTCTCTGTAAAATTAAACTCTATTTTCATTATGTTAAAACTCAAATTTATTTGCATATTCTTTATTATTGTAAAACACTTTGTGCGGATTAGATATTAAATACCTGCGGTTGAAGATACTACTTACTTTCTTTGCTTTAGACATTGTTCGTTCCATTGTTATTTGTATACAGGCTGTATCATTGACGCAGGTAGTACAAGGTTCAAATAATTAAAATAAATTTGAATTTAAAATATAATTTTTAGTATTTTGTACAGAACTCCAACATAAAATATTATAAGTAATAAAAGAATATTTCTTTCAAATATATAAGGAATATATATAATATAAATATAATAATCATGAGTTTTTACCGACTTCTTAGAATGAAGAGGTTCTATGTTTGTCTGTATGTTTATTTCTAAATAAGTTAACGAGTATTCGGAGACGGATATGGTTTAGAGGAGGACGGCGATCCACACCCATGCCTAGAAGACCACGTACTCGTAAAGTCGTTCCTGTGCCATAACTCTCACTGGTCGTGTCGAGTAGTCGTCCCACCGGAGTATGAGAATAGTGAGTGCATTTGTGCGCTATAATTTCTACTGCGCTGATGGCTAGTCGCAATGAGATTGGCCGCCGTGGCTAAAATTATATAGAAGAATGTTACGATATTATATTTATATTTTTTAATTTTATTTTTATTATTTTAATTTAAGATCAACCTGTATATTACCAGAACATAAAGACTTAGATAATGCGGTCGGGTCAATCTGTGGTAAGTTGAAAGCGCGTAGCGCATCTATAAGTCTTGAAATGAAAAGCATTGTGAAATTTTATTTTAAGTACCAATGAATAGTATTGAGATACCATATTTTATATACGCTTCTGAATTTATATTCAGTTGAACCTATGAGATTCTCAAGCTTTGATAAATAGTAAATGACACTTTAAATAAAACGAACTTTTATGATTTTTCGCGGATTTATTTTGTTTTGGTTCCTGATGTTTCAAATGCTTTACAGCGATCATGATACAGGAGAGACTAAGGTTTCAAGTCATTTTTGTTAAATTGTGTGTAGGCAGTTAGGCACTGCCTGTAACGAGTATCTAATAACTTACCTTTCAGATGTCTCAAGCGAAGCGTTCTTCGTACCTACATACTCGTATATGTCAGTTTATAATAACTCTGCAACTGTCAAAAATATCGACGAGTTAATTATCTTCTGTTTTTTAAAGTCAGTTAACGAAGTACTCATAGTTAACGAAGAACCCAATCGATTTTGTACCGGTTAAAGAGATACACCATCCATCTCCTGGATAACCATTTTTAGCTCTATATTTTTACGAATAGTAAAATCGCTATAACATCAGGTATATAATATGCTAATTAATTATAGATTGTACTTATAATGTACACGTAATAATTTTGAATACAAAGCCCTAAAAAGTGAGATCGACCGAAGAGAATAATAATATATTAGATTATATCATATACCCATATCTTATACATATAGATGGGCATATAATTTTTAAAATTAAATTCCACGTCCAAGTGTGGAATAAATACTTTTAAATAAATTATAAGTATTTTACTTTTTTAACTTAAGGTGCATTCGGAGATATATCTTAATTCTATATTATGTTTTCTACTTTATAAATATATTTTTTGGATTATTTATTTAAAGAGTAAATTATTATTTGAAATAAAGCTGATTGTTATTATTGGTATTGTTTAAAAATACATCGTCATCATTTTTAAAGGAAATGAAAGTTCTTGGTGTCTTCTTCGTTAAAATTATTACGGTAATATCATTCAAGACGAAAGTTGTTACGATCATAACATGATAATTTTGTACATTTCAATGAAAGTTTTAGTTGCTTAAGCAAAGTATGAGGCAGCGGTAGCCCAGCGGTAACGCATCGCTTGTATAACCGAGTGATGCGGGTTCAAATCCGGGTCTCGCACCTCTGATATTTTCATGTGCGAATCATTTCTATCATGATTACCACTTGTCTTACGGTGAAGGAAAACATCGTGAGGAAACCTGCATGTCTGAGAAAACCTAGCAAGTTTTCGTAAGACATGTGAAGTCCGCCAACACGCACTAGGCCAGCGCGGTGGACTATGGCCTGATCCCCCTCGTACTGAGGGAGGCCCGTGCCCAGTAGTGGGACGTTATAAAGGGCAGATGATGATGAAGCAAAGTATTTGGGAAAATCCAAATTAAAAAAAACCAAAGGATTGGATACCTCTGGAGATATAAAACTCAACAGACAAATAAATTTTAATTACGTTAATGCTGTTAAAATAGAGGGTTTAATTTTATTGCGCTTTAAACTTTTGCTCGCGGTCTCGCTTGTGTAGCTTATTTACTCAACTTATAAAAGTTGCAACATTGTATTTTACAAACGGATACAAAAATATTTTAAAGATTACATTTGACTTTTGGTTTCGAAACTGAAAGCTGAGACGTATCTGTATGTTTTTTTTTCTAAATTAGTAAACACTAATTAATTAGCGGAAATATGCAAATTGTTAACCGATTTTCATAATTGTACGGCTAAAAAATAAAAATTCAGTACATTCACTTCAGCTTCACAATTTCTAAGTTCTTATTTAGCTTATAAATATTTATGAGGTGTTTCCTTATATTACTTTTATAAATATTATAGAGCAAAATTCAAAATTCCAAAAATAAGAGTAGATTAAAGAGCATGCTTTTTAATATACATACTAGTATTTTTTGAATTACTTTATCGGTCTATTTATTTTATTTGCTGAACGTATGCTATATTTCTAATATATAAAAATCTCGTGTCACAGT
Source organism: Boloria euphrosyne (assembly GCA_951802675.2). Taxonomy (NCBI): domain Eukaryota; kingdom Metazoa; phylum Arthropoda; class Insecta; order Lepidoptera; family Nymphalidae; genus Boloria; species Boloria euphrosyne. The sequence continues at coordinate 904,504 of OX637876.1, forward strand.
GTTTGTTATCGAATCGATTTTTATGTTTTTTTTTGTGTTAATTGGGTAGGTCTGAGTATTCTCAGCCTACTAAAAAAACCAATAGGTCGTAGGCTATTTTTTATTCCACTATGTGATAAGGGTAGCCTCTGCAGATTTTTTTTATTTTTTTATGGATTTGGCATCAAAAATACTTATAACCCTAAATTTTATCCTTCTACCACCAAAACCTATTTTTTATTAGTGATTAAAACGCGGATGGAGCCGCGGGAATTACTAGTATAAACACTATATTATTAGTAGGTATGAGATTCTTAAATAAAACCCATATCATCTTCCAATATTACATTCATATATTTACTATTACTCGTATTTAACATTTTCCTCTAACTTAATTAAACAATTTCCTTATCTTTTCAACCTGAACCAACATCTATCCATCTCAACTCCGCGCAGATCAAATCCTTGCAGAACAACCCTCTATTCTTTGTCCTGTCATTCTTTTTATATTAATTTGAATATTGTTTATTTTTATAAAAAAATCCATAATTTTGACTGCCAGAGTTAAAAAAATCGCCAGTTCAACAAATTATAAACTATTTTACTTTACATTAAAATATCGAAACCTTACTACTATAGGTAACGATATTAAAAGTATTGGTAACCCCCAACCCGGTGATAGCGCGCTAGCTTGAGAAACCGAGTGAAACGGGTCCTAGGTTTGCACCTCTGATATTTTCATAAACAAATTATTTCTAACATGATTAGTTATACGGTGAATCGTGATTAATGGATGGGACAAGCTTTGAGAGTTCCAACCTTGTCATGGTGGAGGGTTCATTAGCGTCTGGCAATCCAGCCGGACGTGAGATCAACAAACACGCTAGGAAGTACTATTTGGCTTTTTTAGCTTGTGAGTCCCACACAACCACCTTGATAAAAAATGTCTCGATGGTTTTTCAGTATATATTTAAAAAAAAACATCTCTTTATGTGACTTTAAGTAGAAGGTATAGCTTACTAATTTATTTATATATTATTTTTTAATAATTTCGCTCAATATGTAAATATGTACATAAAATTATTTAATTATTAATATTTTCTATACTAAATTAATATAAAAACGAGCAAATCGTAGATAAAGAAATAGTATTAAAAACCATAACTGCTATATAATAATAAAAAAGCTTATCTCACTTCAAGTAATAGAGGCTCATAATATTACCGATATGACCTATCGATAACTTTCGTAACTGACGTAACTGTGAAAGCCTCTCTTTAATGAAATAGAACTATGAATCTTATTGCCTACACCTAAGGTAGAATTTGAAACGATTTCACTATTCTAAAATATTTCAATATATAATTGAATTATTAATATAAATAATTATTTTTTAGTATATTATTACTTTTAAGTACATATTTGCTATTTAAAAATGTACATAAAAATATTTCTCTACTCTCTTACGGAGTTAGAGATGCATTAGGATCAAATTTATTCCAAACAGACAAACTCATAAGAGTTTTTTTTTGTATATTTAGTGATGTAGCAAATTTTGATTGTGTTTTGACCCTTGGGAGAAAGTTGCGAGTTCCGGTATAATCTGACACCTGTAATCCGAGTGTGGGGATACACGCTCACTTGCCTGCAATACGCTAAGCGGCGCGCATCTCTACAAATGCGGTTACATGTGCCTGTGATAACGTGTTGTGTTATAATGATATAAAAAAAATGGCAAATTTTAAATTATTTTTGTTTGTAACCGTCATATTTATTACTAACGCGGACGAAGATTTGAAGGACTTTCAATTTTCGGAGCCTCATGAGCTTTTGATAGCCCAGGAGTCGAGAAATTATGAAACAGTGGTCAAACCTCCCGTGAGGATAGTGAAGCCGTCTGGAGTAACTAATTCCCATAGACCACAATATAATTTAGACTCCTACGAAGATGTTCATTTTGAGACCACAAAGCGACCTGTAATCAAAAATTATAAGTTAAGAAAGAATAAGGAGGGAATGATCAGAGACGCTGTTCTAAGAGCGCTGGAACGTAAGGACCATGTGGGGAAGTTTGCACAAATCCTGCCCATCATCAGAGCGATGTCAGGAAACCAAAGGGTGGCGCTGGCTTCGTTGGTGGCCAGCCAAGTTACTACACCCCCTGGAAGGCAGCCACTAAGTCTTTCTCAGGTAGTTCTTTTTGCTAAACTTTTTTTCAAGATTTCAATTGATAGCTTTAAAGCTCGCAATATGAAAAAATAATATTTTAATATAGTGATTTATTATTTATTTAGAGATTAATGTTATATATATTTTTTTTATCAAAAAGGATATTTTATATCGAATCTATCTATAATATTATATTTTGAAACTTATTTTCTTAAAAAAAATCGCGATATTTAAATATGTAACTATAAATATAGGATTATAATATCGATGGTTTTTTATGGCGTCATTTTAAATTAACGATAAATTTAAATATTATTACAGTAATAAGTAGCTTTCTTAAATGATTTGAAATCACTTACGTAACGCATCGTTGCCATCGCTTGTATTTGTTACTATGGTTTTATGTAAATCTAATATTGTGTTTATGATCAAATAATGATTATTCTATTTATAGCGTATACATTATGTTAAGTATCATTGATTTTCATTATTTTTATCAAAGTGGTAGTTATACTTATTTAGATTTGAAAAGTCCTTTAACTGAATTGATAAAAAGCCGCGAAATAAACTCTCTCCTCTCTCCAAGAGTCGGTCGCAATTAACTTCAATTAGACAAAACTTTTAAGCACAATAAATGTTTAGAGTACTAAAATTTATAATTAGAATCTAGTTGTTATTGTCTCTAACGTACAAATATTTATTTTTCATATCGATATTTTTAATTTCCTATTTAAAAAGCAGATTGTATAATATCATATCTTTCTAAGCTTACAGTAGTGTAATGAAATCGTACTAATTAGCACCTTTCTGAGTAGATTTTGCCTCCATTACACAAAAAGTGTATTCGTACTTCCATTTTACAACATTATAACAGCGAGGAAATCTATTCCCACAAGTGTTAGGCTTTTTGTCTCTAACCGATATTGCTGTCGCAATTTCTATGTGAAACGCTACCAGTTTCCCTTTTTAATTAATGAAAAAAATTGTAACACTAGCATAGTTTTAGTTTGTTTAGGAAGAGATCGTAGGTTTGATTCGCATTTGACGCAAATATTTTAATACATACTACTAAATAATTACAAATCTGGATTGGAGTCTAGTATACCTAATACTTTCTTACGCGAATATTTGACACCATAATTAATAAAACTATACACTTATAACAATTTCTATAACTCTTTTTGAAGTTATACTTACTTCTTTTGGCGCGTTAGGAAAAATGATGTGATTTTTATTATAATGCGCGCGCAACATTTTAGTTTTTTCTACAAACGTAGAATAAGGCGAAAGATAAAATTTTTGAAAAGATTTTTATCTTGTTACGCCAAAGAAGTATAACTTCTAACGCGTGTACATAAGTACACACACTTTTTTAATTAATTCTTTGTTCTTACTTAATGTAAATAAATTTTCATATTTGTTACTGTAATATATAGATGTAACTGTGCTTTTTCGGAATTATTTATTTTGAAACGGAATAAAAAGTAAATACCTATATGCAAACAACTACGTACCTATATGTTACATACATAATTTGGATACATTAACTATACTATTATATAAATATAATTAGAACCTACAAATTTATATAAAATATTATGTATGTATCATTTTGGAAAGCCACATCTTGGTTAGCGTATGGCCTGATCCTCTTCGCATTGTTGGAAACCCGCGCTGAGGTATCTCTGAAAAAAATAATAATAATCAATAATATTATTAAAAGTAGTAAATTCTTTTAATGTGCTTTTTAATCAGTAGTTTTTACATACATTTTTAAAGTAATTGATAAAAATGAATGATGAATTACAATATTTTTGTGATAATTTCCAACACTGAATTCGAGGTACTACTAAAGTTTCACCTTATTTTCGTGGAATTTCAGTTCAAACGATTTAGTATTGTACTTTCTTAGGTTTACGCGAATATTCGACATTATAAATGAAACTACATCTTCGAATTTTGTCGCGGATTTATTTTGATTTTTAGTTCCCGACGTTTCAAATGTTTTACAGCAATCATGGCCACGGGACATTGAGTATTGGATGAAGTTAAGAGTAGGCGAATAGTTTTCTTTTCGTTATTACAATCTAACTAATAAGTTTTTGATTTATATCCCTTATTTTTTTCTATTTGCAGTTATTACAAAAAGTTATTGAGAATTATATCAATTAGTATGTGCAACTTTGCTTTACAATTATACAGGTTATTAGAAACTTGGGCAAAGATTTCATCATTCAAGCTATATTTATTTTTTAGCAATCAACTAAAAATATAATAACTTTTTTTATCTATTAGGTACTAAAACAAATCTTTTATTTCAACAATATTGCTTAAATCTATTACGACAATGTAGTTTTAATGTACCATTTACTACCACCATTTTACCACTACCACCATTCTACCATTAGTTTTGTTTTCTTCCATATTTTACAAAATTAGTTTAATCTGAAAGACGATTTAAATAATATTTATTTATAAAATGGCTGCATCTATTCGTACGGTTACTGGACGAATAAAATATATATTATTCGTCCGACAATTGTCGGTTTATACGAATATCTATCACTTTTTTTGCTTTCTAATAAAAAATAAGTGAATTGTAGGAGCAGGATATATGCAAAATATAAATAGAAAATAACCTTCACCTACCGAGCGGAAAATTTATTTTTATAAAACTACTTCAAGCTAATCATCCGATAAATGTACGAATAAATATAATTTATTCGTCCAGTACCCGTACAAATAGTCACTTCGTTATAAAATTTACTTTCTTATGAAAAGTTCTCTTTTATTTCTACTAAGTACTTTTCCGGTTCCGGAAAATTATTATGAAATTTAGTAATTAATTATGACCTGGAATCAAACCTAGGATACTATTAACACTATAAAATTAAGGTAAATCGCATCTAATATTTCCCTCCTAATTATCAAAATGTTCTATTAACAGTTTTAACATGCATTTTTATAGTATAAGAGGCAATTGTAAATTATCTCCCGAGTTCCAATCGACTTCCGATACGGAACGGGATCGTTTTTTCTACGCCATGTATTTCGCATGTAGTCAAGTAGACCGTGTACGAGTAATTGATTACGTGTTATATGAAGAAGTTAAATATTTTTCGTAGATTAGCTTTAAATTTACGGAACTACATTAATGGATCCTACTTAAATTGTTAAAAAATAGAGCAAGAGTTTAAACACTTATTTAATATAATATTAAAAATGAACTACTAATTTAATTTACTAATAATTATAATAAAACTAGCAATTCCTGCGGCTCCGCCCGCGCCTGAGGGATGAAAGTTTAGGGTTATAAGTATTTTTCGAAGCCAAACCATAAAAAAAAACAAAAATAAAAATTTGGTCTAAAAATAAAAAATAAAGGCCACCCTTATCATCTACAAGAATAAAGAATAGCCTACCACCTATTCTTAGACCTATGAAATATACACAAAAAATCATAAAAATTGGTCAAGCCGTTTCGGAGGAGTTCGATAACAAACACTGTGACACGACATTTTTATATATTAGACATGTGTAGGCCTCTAGTTAACTTTCTATACAAGCAACTTAACTAACGAATATGTTATCCCACCGATATCATTTTTATGTAAAATGTTGCCAAGACGAGATCATACGGCTCGCAGTGTAAAAAAGTTATCAGCTCTTGTAGAGCCAAGCTTCTAACTCTACGCCTTATCTTCACAAACTCTACACCTTAAAGTATATGACTTGGTTATTTCGCTACATTCACATGGGCATTGAGCGTAAAGTGAAAAAAAAAACACTACTCATTACTATTCTGTTATGCAATAGTTCTTGTAGTAACGGAAAGATGAGCCAAGTATAAATCACAAACATATTATAAAACAAAGTCTTCCACCGCGTCTGTCTGTCTGTTCGCAATAAGCTCAAAAACTACTGCACCGATTTTTATGTTGTTTTCACCAATGGATAGAGTGGTTCTCGATGAAGGTTTTAGAATATAATTTGTCAAGTTTTGTATACATTTACTAGCGAAACCCGCGGCTTTGCTCGCACTAAATCTATTGCTGATCGCTACTTTCAGCATCTATCACAGCAAAACTTACCTATGTACTGTTAAAATTTTGTATATCACAAGACGTTTTAACGTCTAAGATAGATATAAAAATTTCTAAAGTGAAGAGTACGCCACGGACACAGCTCACTAACGGCGAAGTATTTCCCGCCATAAATATTCAACCATGTTGTTAAACGCCGCTAATACAACGAAGTAGTTATTACTGCAAGTCGGGCAGTTAAGAGATATCGCGATATTGGTTTACTACCTATGCTATAAATTTAAATGAAACGCTTTTTTAAAGTCATTTATATAGGACCTACTTCTTACATTTATGTAAATATTCCATTTCCGTTCGCCATTTTTTTTCTTTTCGGTAATTTCTCGGTTTTATTTCAGTTTTATTAAGTTTTACATGCTTTATAGCTTGAGTGAAACCTTGAACATCATTTTTCAGTTTACATACATGCTTATATTTTAAAAAAATCTTAGTATTTTTAAATTATGTGATTTTGGCGTTGACACACAATTAAAATTCGATGATTCAACAATACTTTTTGCTTTTAGATTCAGTTAAAATATTTATATACGAGTATCTATTTTTTCAAAATTAAAGTATAATATATAGTTATTACATAATAAAAAGTATCTTTTTATACACTCGTGACCCGTACAAATCTGACAATCGCGTGTTTACAAACATTCAACCGCTTCGTACAGTCATTAAATTTACACATTTACATAAGTCATTGTATCCGTATCACATATTTAGTTTGCAAGTTAAATAAAAGTGCGTGTACAATTGCAAATATTTCATTATTAAATTGCTTTAAGTTATTAGTAATACATGAGTATCACTTACATTATTTCTTACAGTGGAGGAAAATATTGTTAGGAAACCTGCATGTCTGTGAGAACGTAGCAAGTTCTCGGAAGACATGTGAAGTCCGCAAATCTGCACTTGTCCTGCGTAGTCTATGGCCTGATCCCCCTCGTATTGAAGGGAACTACCCCAGCAATAGAACGTTAAAAAAGGCTGAATACAATTTGAGTGAACACGTATAATTAGCATTATAATATTCAATTGTCACTATACTAACAAGGACCGTTATATCCATATACCGATATACAAACAACTTGTACGATATGTCAACTGATTAGATGGTCGTTAAAGAGAATAAAACCCCATAGAATTTCTCTTGCCTTTACTCATTTATTTCTATGGTAAAATATCAGTAGGAATATATAAATAGAATTAAAGTGTTTTTTTTTTAATTTCAAATTAACAGCTTTTCACTAAATGCATATGAAAGTATATACGGTACTTACATCAAAAATCGATTCATAAATGTTTGTCTATCTGTCTGTCTGTTTGTGTCGGCTAATCTCTGAAACGGCTGGACCGATTTTGACGGGACTTTCACTCGCAGATAGCTAATGTTATAAGGACTAACTTAGGAATTTTTATTTTTTAGAAAATTACATATACTGTTTAATTTATTTTAACTTACGCCCAACGAAGCGGACTGGGATTGCTAATTTAAAATATTTTTAGCTAATTTAATTTGTTTTATGCATAAAGTACAAGAATCTACTAGAAATTATCGTGAAATGCGTTCGTTCTGGAACAACAAAGCACTTTCCCTCGTCTTATGGTTATACGTTCAATTAAACTGTGAAATTTTGACAGCTACCATGATAACATTCTTTACTGCTTATATTAATGTTTAAATTGTATAATTACAAAAAGTTACATAATTTACTAAGTACTACCACTTGAGATATGATACAATTACTATTATTAGAAAGTTTTTTATAAGGTATATATTATATACCATGTACTTTAGTGACTACATTGTAAATATAAATATGTAAATCATACACTATATATTTTACTAATTCAGTTTTAACTTTAACTGCCTTTAACTTATTCAATTTTAACTGCCTCGTTGGTGTAGTGGCTTGCATGTACGGTCGCACGCCGGGAGGTCCTGGGTTCGAGTCCCGGGTCGGGCCAAGTTAAGTTATTGAGTCTTTCTGTTTCGCAAGCCTCAGTAACAGCCCGGAGTTGGGAAGTTGGCGGTGGTTCACCCCCGTGCCTCGGAGAGCACGTAAAGCCGTCGGTCCTGCGCCTTAACTCTCACTGGTCGTGTCGAGCAGTCGTCCCACCGGAATATGAGAGTGATAAGGAATAGAGAGTGCACTTGTGTCTGCGCATACACTTGTGCACTATAATATGTCCCGCGCCGTTGGCTAGTCTCAATGAGATTAGCCGCCGTGGCCGGAATCGGTCAGGAGGACATCATTTTACTAATTACATATTTCTCACAATTTATTTGATAATATACTTTATTATTATTTATTAGTTAATAATCATATATATTAGCGATTAATTTTGATTTTGCCATGTGCTTGAATTTAAATTCGATGATCCGTAAATACTGTAATATAACAGCAATAAATATTTCCATTTAAGCATGTTCATTAAAATAAATTAATAGAAATTGTGCCTCACATTAAACTAGTAAATAGAGAGCAAAGCATGACAAGTAGGTACTTATGTTAATACTTCAAATATTTACTTCGTGTGGGAATCGAATTCTAGTTCTATATAGTAAGAGAAAAGAATCCTTACATACTTAAAATGCCATAGTACTAAGGTCGCAAAAAAACCTCAGGCCAAAATACAACCACTGTGCCAACCAGTTGGCTCAGTTGGTAGTGACCCTACTTTCTGCGCAAGCGGTCGCGGGTTCGAGTCCCGCTGGGGGCATTCATTTATGTTTCATAACTCAGAATACCAAGTTTCAAACACATTTATTTTGAATCAATAATAATAATAAATCATTTATAAAACACCCAAAAAAGAAAATATACAAAATATTTATAGGAAAATGTACATGGCAGCCAAAAGATCGATTTCTTCTAAGCAACCTATAGATGTCGGGTGCAAATATTAAATGGATAGTAGTAAATGTATACCTTAATCATAATAATTTATTTTTTTAAATACTTAAAAGTTACATGCATATTATATAGGTATATTTAATCACCAGTCACGGATACTTAGTAAATGTGTGGGATTAATATCTGGTTGTGTCTCAGTAGGATAAATAAATAAATATTGTAATGCAATATTGTTATCAAACATTTTTAAAAAGATCAACTGTTGAGTTTCTCGTCGGCTCTTCTAGGCAGATCAGCATTCCGAACCGGTGGTAGCTTCCTCACAGATTTACAGACTGACATTTAATTTAAAGTAAGATAACGATTCAAAAGAGCTTGTAAAAGTCTATTTGAATAAAGAATATTTTTATTTGATTTGAATAGTTTATATAATTTATCGTATTATTATTTATGAGGTACTAAAACGTATATTTTTACTTTTTTTCGCATAACAGGAAATGATTGCAACATATTAGTCATATAATTTATGTATATAAATCATAAAGTGATATTGTAATACTTTCTTTAGCCGATGACGTTTAGGCTAAATGAGTAAAAATTATTATGAATTTGTCCTTATTATTTAAGAAGTTAGATAACTAAATTATTTATACCTATTACATTATATTACGTAAATTATTTTAGTAATGGTATTATCAAGTAACTCTAATAATAAACTCTAAAAATAATATAATAATGTAACCTAACAGTTCTACGCGTTTTTTGAACCCTAATTAGTTCTCATTTTATAAAAGTTTGTTTAAAAAATATTTTATAATTTAAATTATAATACGCATATCTAACAGTCAGTATGGAATAGAAACTAGACCTACAGATATGTATATAAGTACCCCTTACTTAAGAAAACTTTCATCTCCCTTCACCCCTTAAGGGACGATTTGCAGACTAAAAATATCAAAATATTAAGTCTTCTTAGTTTATTCTTAGTTTATCTATTACAAACAAACATACATATTTTTGCACTTTACAAAAATAATATAGATAATAATAGCCTATTCAACAAAAATCAAGTCAGTTGCATTTACAACAATATAACTATTACAATACAATGATTATCACACAGCTTCATAATAGAAGAGGGAAAAATCTCAGGCTTTAAATTTGGTTTAACTCACATCATTGTAGGTACATATCGTTTCAATTATAACAATGTATACACTTGAACTACAAAATAATTTTAAATGGCCTTATAGAATTATCTTAATGTTCATTTAAATCCTACTTCTTGAAACAATACAAATAGAAGCTAAACTATGCCATGTAAATGCTTAATGAAAGTTGTCCCACAATCTGATGTAGATTTTCTCATGACCGTGAAATATCGTAGCGTTTTATGCAGTTTATTTATTTAATTGTGTTCATTTAAATTTATTAAAGAGATTAATGTTAAGTGGTATTGTTTATATTCAGGACGTAAGTTTGATTCCTGGAATTTGAAAACTCTTTATTTTATGATTTATTGTTATTATATTTCTTTACGTATAGTAAAAACACATAAATCTATATTTGAAATTTTAATATTCAGGTTAAAATTAAAATTCCTTATACTGACTGACAAAGTTGCTCCAGTCAATAAAAAATGATCATACGCGGACTCTGCCTGCCACTAACAAATTAATTTCCGTCATGTCATTGTTATACAAAATGTGTATAACTATCGTAGTTTAATAAATACATATTTAAATTCCAGGTGAGATCAATGTTCAGTAACGACACAGCAGACTTGATGCTACCAATTTTACTAGACACAGCCAACTTGATTCGGCGCTCAATGAGACCTGGGAAGGAACCGAGGGAAGTAACACTACCACAAACACTGATGCAACGAAGGTCCTTCACAGAAGACACATTAGACGATGACATGTTTGACACCGGAACAAAAGAAAGCACTACAGTACAGTCAATCATACAAAAATATCGTGATCTTAGAAACAAATCTCAAAGGATACCATTCACAAAAATCAATTCCACCAAATTAAACGAAAAAACTACACAAGATAAAACAAATTACACACAAATAAATGATAATTTAAAAGATACGTATAGCTTTGATGACGATAATGTAAGTATAAAAGGTATTTTGATTTATGTATATAGATCAGTGATAGTGTACTGAGATTATTACTGAGATGAGGGTCGTAAGTTCGGTTCCACTTGAGGCTGAACATCTTAACCATATAAAGATTCTAGCAATTATTCATACCAATGTCGAAAAAATCTTGGAGATTGAACAACTAACTTCTTGAGCTCTTACAGCATCATTTAGGGCGTACATTTTAACACATGTATTTAAACTTTCGGTATTGTATGCAAAGTTCTACGAGTTTATCTCGAGCGAAATTTTACCATTTCGAAAATTAGGAATTTAAATTGTAAATTTGACTTAAAATTCTGAAACGCTTTTGAACCGAATTTTAGGACGCTTTTATGAAGACAGCTTGAATAATTTAGAGATATTTCTTTTTAGATTTTTATCTTTATCTTTGCCACTTATCGCTGAATTTTAAAATTAATCATCAATGCTACAAATATAAGATTCATAACATTTAAACGTTTATGTTCATTTTTAACTCCTAACGCAAGAGATAAGTTTGATGTCTTTTCCTGGTGTTTGTTTGTGGTATTGTAGCACTGATTTTAATTTAGATGTTTTATTGTAAAGATTACTTAATCTAGTGTTTTTAACAGTAAATCAAGAAGGTCAGGGTAAACGAACATTTATTATATTCCGTTCAGCCGTTTTATAGTAATGAACACTTTCATAGACGGTAAAACTCTACGGGCAACTTCCGCTAAATAAATCCATTTCAAACTTGGTATCCCGTTACTTCCATTACATTGCAAAGATATGGTACACTTTGCCTGATGCTGCAGCGCCTCTTAAAATCTGGAAGATTTTTTTAAGTTTCAGTTCCAGACTCGACTTAAATACCTACTGCAGATATATCGTTGTTATTTATATTCATGTTATATAATATAAGATAAAAAGGGTTTTTAAGTTACCTGTACTATAAAAACAAATAATAAAATAGCTAGGTTTATTTTGTAAGCGATAATTTATAAGCGAAATGATCTTTACAAGAAAATTTATATATTTTTTCAGAGAAATCTCACAAGATCGTCATATTTAACAGATCCAACTAAACAGAAATTCGAGAGCATAAGTCGCATACACGATAACACTACGTTAGATCTCGAAGTAGAAGCTACCAACGTGACGCTGGTCGAAGACACACCAGTCGCTGAAAAGCTTCGCTCACCCAACAGATATGTGGATAGAAAAAGTAAATATCGGACTTAAATCCGCCTTAACTATTCGATTTTATTTATTTATGTATATATTAGCTTATATTACATATTTACATAACTTATCAATATGAATAAACAAAATTGAGGTGTCTGCAATGTCAAATAAATTTCTTTCTTAATTGTGTACTAGAGTTATAAGAAAAAGAAAATGTCAATCTCCTAAAAATATGGACCAATTTCGACGGGACTAATTGGCTGATATCATAAGGCTTTTAAGCCACTTTTATTTTAAAAATAGAGAAAAATAGTTAGGGTTCCGTTTACAAAAACTTACACGTAGGTACTTAGGGACGAAGCCGAGCGAAGAGACAGTCGGTGGTTGATCAATAAATTATAAAACTGTTATATTATGAAAGTGTTAATTAAAGCATTTATACTTTTAAAAACTAATCTAAAATTAGATGCAAATCACCAACTTACAATCTTATCTTATAAGACGCATTAATCATTGCAGACAACTTCATTCGTAGAGGCACATTTCCTAAGCCATCGCCTCCATCTCGTCGGACCACGCCGGAACCAGCTCTTGGACTAAACAGACGACGACCAACCCCGGCGAGGACATTGGCAGCCAATGAACAAGCCAAATGCGAGCTCTTTACGAACAGCCTGTGTTTGCATTCCGATGATTACCCAACGTAAGTTGATTTAATTTTGGAATTAGACTAAAATTAATTCATTAAATATTACTTAAAAGCGGGACTAGAACCTGTTATCTTCAATGTACGTTATAAAAGGTTTGCTTTTTAGCTTTTGATTATTTTTTAAATATTTTTGTATGTAATGGACTTTTAACTTTTTCATATGGCTTAATTCTACTAATAAAAATTAAAAATCAATTATCATAACACATATAAACTCTACGACTATGACGTACATACTGTACTGCTGCGCTGGTGTATAAGTGTATTGAAAGAACACATCATTTTATTAAGATATAATTAAATCGTATCTTCTAACAGAGTAATAAACTTTATAATTAGTTTAATTAATAAAATTAGAGAGTCATAGCAAAAAAGTTTAAAAAGTTTTAGAAAAACTCAATATAACGCTTAACCGTCACAAGTATGGTATTCGATGGAGGTCAACCGATTTTAAAGTGGGACGAACGAAAGCAAGAGTAAATAAAAGGTAAAAATGAGTTTAACCGGCAAAATGGAAAGTGATACGTCGCGAGATCAGTAAAATGAAAATTGTGACTTAGAATCGTTTACCACGCGTTTTGTTCTTGAGAGTAATCATCATAATGTATGTTTTTTCTTTATAAATAAATAATAAGTTGGGACATTATTACACATTCCGTGATATGCTAAGCTTGTGTATACGGATACTAGATAGTTGATATACTACACATATACATTTTAATTACATACATATTATAAATATAAACACCCATGACTAGAGTACAAATATTCGTGCTTAACAAATAAATCCCCTAGTAGGACTCGAATCCGCGACCGCTGGCGCAGCAAGTAAGGTCTCCACCGACAAAGCCAAACGTTTTGTCAAACGTTTTGGAGTACATAAATTTATATTTTACTTATAATCTAACATAATATTATGACACTATTTCATACATTTAGGTACATAAATCTGAGAAACTTGTTATGAAATTTGTGTGTAGATACAAGTAGGTACTAATTTCTGAAACTACAAAACCGAATTGAAAATTCTTTTGTGTACGTGATAGCCTATTGTTTAGGAAGCCTCATTCTTTTAACAAAAAAACTAACTAAAACTCTTTGCCGACATGTTTGGCTCAGTTTGTACTGACCCTCACTTGCTGTGCTTATGGTCGCGGGTTCGAATCCCGCTGCGGGCATTCATTTATTGAACACGAATGTTTGTACACTAGTCATAGATGTTTAATGTTTATATTTATAACATGTATGTGTTTTAAGATTTATATGTGTGTATATCAACTATCTGGTATCCGTAACACAAGCCTAATAGCTTACCTATTTCTAGAACTAGATGGCGCTGTGTGTTAATGTCTTAATATATTTATTATTATTTGATTGTAATAATTAATTATTCCAATTTATCTTATTTTCGTTTCCAGAGATGCAATAGTCCAATCAATAAGACGGAACAAGGCAGCAGCCGGAGCTTTATTGGCTGATTATAAAGAACCAGGAGAGGGATCAATCGATGGTATCACGGCGGCTCAAGAAGAGAAATATACCGCTGAGCATTATTTAGTATCAAACAGGTATATACATATTATATTTAAATATTATATTCAATGAAAAAAGTAAGTAAAACACAAAATTCCCTCGATTTTGCTCAATGGTACCGGATATATTTGAAGCCTTTTTATTTATCATTTAAAAAGCGTCTAAAATATGATTTTTACTAATGTAATATACTATAATGTCCTCTACATTGTGTTGACTTAATTTATGGTCTATGGATTGTTACGACGGCTACATTAAACCTGATACATCAATGATCAAAGAGTCTTGGGAAAGAACATGACTATTTCTAACGTTATTTACCAACGAACAATTTTTGTCTGTACTTTTTCTTGGAAATAAATAGGTTTCAAATATCCATGTGTACCGCTATTTGCATGGTGACCATTTAAGACGTGGAACATGATAATATTTAGGGCTTTTTAGTATCGCTACTATTGTTACAGTCAAATGTATAACATAAAAACCTTGCCTTTTAAAAATATTTGCTTTAGTAGTTTTCAAAATAATCGGTACAATTATAAGAATAAAGATTTTGAACAAATAAACATCTATATTTTTGATCAAGATCGTCATTATTTTTATCTACTTAGTGCCTACTTATTAAAAGTATAATTTTAGTCACTAACTGATTTCCAAAACGAGGGTTAATTAGAGGAAGTAACAATAGGTGTCGGAGGCAAACAGCGGTAACGCGCTCGCTTGGACAACCGATGGATGCGGGTTCAAATCTGTGTCTCGCACCTCTGATATTTTCATGTGCGAATCTTTTCTATCATGATTACCACTTGCCTTACTGTGAAGGAAAACATCGTGAGGAAACTTACATGTCTATGAGAACCTAGCATGTTTTTGGAAGACATGTGAAATCTGCCAATTCATACTACCAGCTTGGTGGACTATGGTCTGATCCCATTTGTATTGAAAGGAAGGCCCTTACCCAGCAGTGGGACATAGAAAGGAATACAATAGTAGATTTTAAAGCTAGAAATATAGAAATTAATCCACAGAATTTAATACAAACCACATCTTAAAGTGGTTATCACTTTTATTATATAACGCTATTTCCTTTTAGAAATCAGCTGAGTTTCATATTATTATTTACCAATACGACAATAGAGTATGTCTCAAAGAATTAACCAATTATTTGGTCTACTTGCTATTGGTATTATTATTATATAAGTGTTGTGAAGTGATGACTGACTGATGTAAGTAGCAATACACTTCCTATTTAGAAATGGTTTGGGTTTCTTAGAAAAGATATCTGCAATATTATATTATGGAAGTTTTGTAATATTTCTGGAATAAAATAAAAGTATCTCTGATGTTTATACATCATCCTCTTCTATAGAGACTATAACTTAATAAATTACAATCTAAGAAGAATATAACAAAGCCAGGGCGCGTAGTTTTTTATATTATTTCGGTGTAATACTCGTAAATAGAATTTGAGTGAGGTACAAATTGATGATGTACCCCTACCTTGGAACGTACCCTAGCTTAGGTACGAATATGTTCACAATTTCATAAGTTTTAATTTTTATTTTATCACTAATTATTTTTTTTTCTAAAATTAAAGTATCTACTTAACGTACGTAACGTTACTATCTATAACATTAGCTATCTGCCAGTGAAAGTTTCGTCACATTCGGTGCAGCCGTTTCAGAAATTAGTTCGAAAAAACAGACACACAGACTATAAAGGTTATTTGCTGTAAATATAAGCTCGACGACTCGTTTAGCTCAGTTGGTAGTGACCCTACTTTCTGCGCCAGCGGTCGCGGGTTCGAGTCCCGCTGGGGGCATTCATTTGCTAATCACGAATGTTTGTACTCCAGTCATGGGTGTTTATATTTATAATATGTATGTATTTAAAATTTATATGTGTAGTATATCAACTATCTGGTATCCGCAACACAAGCACGTTACGTAGCTTACTGCGGAACTAGATGGCGCTGCTGTAATAAAGTCCCAACATATTAAGCTATTTTTTCTATCTGCTTAGACGTGGAGATACATCGAACAGAGACTTTGCGAGCGCCGGCGAGGCGGGCTTCATGTGCCCGAGCACGGTGAAGTACGCGCGGCCGCAGCGGGCTCGCGCCACCTCGGGGCAGTGGAAGTACATTGTGAACACCGGCGAACATACACAGACGTTGAGACTGGAGAAATGCTTGTTAGTTTGTTTGTATATTTTTATTTACTATAGTATCATAGTAAAAAAATACAAAAATAAATATATCCTAATTTATGCTCCAGAGCATAATTTCTCTCTGAGCCAAAATTCATCCAGATCGTTCAACCGTTCTGGAGTTCAGATAAAACATCCATTTGTTCCAACAGTAGCAAACATCCATTTGTTTAATGTTCATACACTTTCACATTTATAATATTATTGATATATAAAATTGTGTATCAAAGCTTGTATATATTAGATGTAACTGTCTCATCCGGTTGATATATAAACACGTAATTAGGATTTTTTTAGTAGAACCTTTTGATAAGTACTACAAAACTCAATAAAAAAGTGATTCATAGATTTGGAAATACATAATTTACTGATATGTTAGAACATACTAAATAAACATAGTACGAGTTTGAAGTGAATATGTCGTTTTATCGCAAAAGCTTTAAGAAAAAAAATAACAAAATATTTAATTTATTTTCAGGAAACCAAAAGAATCATGCACATACTTAACAGATAATTTCAAATCGAAATGCGTCCAGGTGTATAATTACCATAGGCTTCTAACTTGGGACCAACAGAATGGGCTACACATGGACATATTTAAAGTAAGCTATATTTTTATTAAAACTATTTTTTTTCTTATCGTAATATTTACTTCTACACTGTATATATCTCATAAGTTTTTAAAAGTTTAAAAACTAATTAAAGTAAATTTAGCCACAAATTAAAATATAATAAGATTTGATTTTTTCAAATTAGTACGTAATTTATTATTTCACTTACTTTCATAATTCATAAATTTATTTCTTCAGGTACCAACGTGCTGTTCCTGTCATATAGAAGGTTACAGTGTATCGTTCCCACCCCTAGGTCACAGAGTACATGAAACATCATCAGAACATTTTCCAGGAGAGGATTTATCTTCTGAGCAAGGAAATCAAGCATTTGAAGCAGTCCAGTCGAGTATTCAGAGGCCAAATATAAGAAACCCACCGTTTATGAGTAAGCCAGAATTCCCATTCACTGATAACACTATCCCTGACTTTAGTAAGGCAAAAATTAGTGATGACGAATTCAACAATTTGCATGCAGTAGACTCTTACGGTAATACATATTTCCCAGATTCATTCAATCAGGCAAGTTCGATAAGAAATATTAAAAGACCACACAGAAATCCCATTGGCCTTTCAATTGATTCGGTGACATTACCAAGTTACCTGGAGCCACCGACGCCATCACCGTCTTTTCCATCCAATGAAAATATAAAATATAAAATTGATCAATATAAAAGACGTCCAAACAGACGACCAATACGCAAGAAGCTATCTAGCAGTTCTGAAGATTTGATGTCGTCGGGTTCATCCTCCATTGGAGCAATTCTAAGTGATGATAATATGGATGAAGCTTTCGAAGAAGTAGAAGAGCCTGAAATAAAAATAAATAAATTTAATCCAAGAGCTACCATAGCTCCAAAACTACATGCAGTGACCGATAAAGTTTTAGAGCAAAGTAAAGCAAAAGATGATTCAATAAAGAAAGTTAATTATAATTACCACCCAATAATCGATTTCTTTGACGGCGATAAAAGCGATTCAATCGATAGAGAAGATAATGGTGAAACTTATCACACAACTGAATCTGACTGGAAACCCATAAATCTTCCTTCAGACAAAAACACAAATTCGTTAACACGAAAGAAACATAAATAGTATAATTTTTAGGATTAAGTTTGAGTATTTTAACAGTAATTGTAGAATTTATTATAAGTTTACAGGAAAAATTAGTGTAACGATTTGTATAGATATCAGTTAGCTTATGATTAAGTATTAGCCTTACTTTTCTATAGACTGGATCTTTTTAAATAGCCCAATAAAGTAACTTTTCAAAACAAGAAAATAATATTATGACAAAACACTACTATTATTTTTTTAAAAAAATTACTACTACTTTGAGTAAGTTTCATTGAAAATTTTGTCAGATTTTACTTTATGTTTGTGTAACAGAAGCCTGACTGTAATATGTAATAATAAAATTATAGTTTTAAGGTAAAGGCAATTAGAACAAAAACGATGCCAAATAGTATTTGCAATGTAAATTATTTAAATTATTATTTTATTTATTCTAGTGTAAGTTTAAGTTGTGTTATTATAATATTAGACGTTAGTTTTGGAGAAACACTTGCCAATTAAATATTTTTATACCTACTCGAAATATTATTTTATTTATTTAGTTACAAGGATATTTTAAAAATAATCAAGTATTTAATTCTTATAACAAGGCATGGTGACAAGTTATATATAATCGGAGTGAATTTCTAGATACTTACCATATGACACAAAATTTCCTCGGAAATGGAATGTGTCATAATATTTCTAATTTCACTGACAGTTACAGCTTTCGCTTACAATTAACAGATAATGGTGCTGAATAGATTTTTCATTGTGCTCAACTGGCACGCATTGATGCCAATAAACCAAAGAATTGAATTGAATTGAATTCATTTTTCATTGCAACTTAATTTTTTATATCGATTTAACATCATATTCTTTTTAAATATTCCTACAACGTGTTTTTGGAGTCTAGTTATCGATACCTTTTGCAGTATATGGTATAAAAAAAATGATTTTTTAAAGAAATATTGCGTTCGGTTTTAGGATACGTGACGTGCGTTAAGTCGCTTTTTAAAAAGAGAATTGAAATATTAACTTTGTTTTTCAATATTTTGAAAATATATTAGAAGAGTTTAGATTTCTTCCTATATAAAATGATTTGTTTTTTACTTATAACCTAATATGTAGTATGAAATCATCGACGAACGAGTCAAACTCGCAATAATTACATATGTTGGCAGGTACTTTTTCCTTTCAGAAGTTTCATATAAAAAGAAATGTTACGTTATTATAGACTAGCAAACCCGGCCCACTTCGCTGGACGTAAGTTAAAATAAATTAAAAGGTTTTTTTTAAAAATTTTGTAATAATATAAAAGTAGCTTCTTATAACATTAGCTATCTGCAAGTAAAGGTCCCGTCAAAATCGGTCCAGCCCTTTCAGAGAATAGCTGGAACAAACATACTGACAGACTGACATGTAAGTACCGTATATACTTTCATATTATGCATTTCAAAAGCTGTTATTTTGAAATAAAACAAGACACTTCATTTTTGTTTATATGGACTAGAATTTGTTAAGATTAACTTTTAAAATATTCTATATCACGTACTCAAATTAATAAGTTATATAAAAAAACAATAAACAATTTATCGACCAATACATTTCGGTTAAATGGCAATAAAAGTGAAAGTAGTATCGGTGAACGACTTAGTAAATTGAATGGAGCAATTTGTTTGTATTGACTTACTTTGAGCGTAAACTGTTACAAAATGTTGAAATCAACTTGAGGACTATTGAATAAACAAAATATCATCATACTAAATAAGATCAGTCTGTTTGTGTGCTGTAATACTGGAAAATAAAATCTTTAAAATGGTTTAATGAGATCTGTTCTAAATAATACAAAATAATATACTCTTAAACATATATAGTTTACTTTATCGAATTAGGTTATTAATACACGGTATGATCCAGTTAATTGAATTAGTTCTTATGAATAAACAAAATAAGTTTATTTGTTTTAAAACTAGAAAGAAACTTTGTTTGAAATAAACTAACAAACATGGAAAATTCTTTTTCATCTTATTTCCATGTGATATTAATAATAATTTAAGGCCTTTTCAATATTTTTCTGTTTATATTTAAGATAAATTAAATAAATTGGTCACATATTTATGTGTTACGCATATTCTGCACATTCGCTTTGACCATATCAATATGTTTAATCTAGGTTAGGTTATTAAAGTTTAAGGTAAGCGCTATTACATAAATGTTTCACATTTATTGCTGTAATTTTGTGAATGTGCGTAAAAAATAATTTTATTTTATATTTTAATGAACATTATTTTATATATGTACATATGAACATATATATTATTTATATTGTTAGTAAATTGTAAGTAGTAGTAATAAGACATAGAATAATTAATAATTCAAGAATATTTATTAAATTCAACAGCATAAATATAAAATCATTTTAAAATATACAAATTATAACAAAATTATCACAGAAACTTAAAATATTTTTATAATAAAGAGTCACTTCTAACCTCTTAAATATAAGACACTTTCACAATTTTTGTCACGAAAGTGATACGAAGTTAATTTTGTGGCACTTTCTACTTAGGGATAATTACGAATTAGGTATCTACATAGTAATACTTGCGTTTACTAGGATCTCGTATAAAAGTTGGGGGACTGGTTAAAGCAGGAGCAGCTCGAGCAAAACTATCCAAAATAACTGCTGCGTTTGTTCCGGGGTCTCTGGATCTACCTCTTTTTCTGATAGGTCTATCTTGGGTTTCATCTTTTTGAACGATTTTTTCACTTCTGTAATTCCCACCATGCATTTGTCGGCCCGTATTCCTTGTTTCATGTGATTTAAAATTTCCTCCGTGCATATTGGTGTATTCATTATCACGTTCTTCATCTAGCTCAATATATTTGCCATTTCTCTCATTTTGTCTTAATCCCTTATTTCTAGAAGATTTCCTGTTTCCACGATGAATTGATTTAGGGATGGTTTCCACATCCTTTAATTTTATAAAAACATTTTTAGCATCATCATTTTTTACGGCATCTATTGATTTCCTCGTTTCGGTTTCAGAAGTATCTACATCTCCTTTTCTCCCATTCTCCCGTGTTTTTATAAGTGTTTCTTTAGCCAGTTCTTCTGGAGGAATACTTCTATAATTACCTCCGTGTTTAGGTCCTGAATTAAGATTTAAGTTTTCTTTAAATATTTCTACGGTACTTAAATTATTAATTTCTTCAATTAAATTTTCATCCTTGAATAGATCTAACGCTTCTGTGTTCTTATTAGGTTTCTTTCTAGATATTGGTGGCATCTCTTTAATAATCTCTATTTCCTTTATATCTTGTTTAAATTGGGTAATATGTGGAGAAGATTTGTTAGACGGTAATTCTCTATGTATTTCCATTTTTCTTTTTAATGTAATGGGCTGTATTTCACTTCTAGTACGATGTGATACCGTAGTAGTAGCAGGTGCGATTGTTGTCCTTGCTAGGGTTCTTTTAGTTGGCTCCGAAGTTGTAGCCTGTATCGAATGTTTTGGTTTGTTTTTATCATTCTTATTATCGTTGTTTTTTCCGTCTTTGTCGTCACCATCTTTGTCTTCGTCATCTTCGTCATCATCATCATCGCTATTTTCATCATGATCATTATCATCTTCAGCTTTGTGCTTTTCATCATCATCATCATCATCATCGTCGTCGTCGTCGTCGTCATCATCATCGTCATCGTCATCTTCATCACTATCTATATTTTCTTTGCTTTTATTTTCACCACGTTGATTATTTTCTTTTTCGTACCGTGGTGTATATTCATCCATATTCTGTTTTACACCAATTAAAGCATCAACTTCTTTTCTCATCATATCATCATCATCTTCACCATACATTTTTGAGTCGGTAACTAAAGTGCTTTTTGTTGATTTTCGTTTCTTTTCTGTATATTTCGAGGAAGTTTCTTCACTTGGTTGTTTATGAATTTCTTGATTTAAATGAATTTTGCGACTTGGTTGAGAATTACGAAAGCGTGTAGACATGCGCAATTTAGGTGGCTGAGTAATATTTTCACTTAAAATTGGTTTAATAGTTGTTGTAGTACCTCTAGTTCTTATTCTTAAAGCGGGTCTTTTTGTTGTTGTAGTGGTCGATGTTGTTGTACCAATTTTATCTTTTTGATCATCATTATTGCCATCATCGTCGTCTTCATCACTATCGTCATTATCATCTTCTTCATCGTCATCATCCTCATCATCATCATCATCATCATCGTCGTCGTCGTCATCGTCATCGTCATCGTTGTTCTCGTCATTACCCTTTTCGAGATTTCTTCTTTCATTTTCAGTGCTCTCATTTGATACTTGTTTTTCTTTTTTTTCTATTATGGGCTCTAAAGTAGTTGATCGAATAACTTTCATGACAGCTGTAGACGCAGCAATATTTTGTGTTTCAATGGTTTGAGGTAAATACTTAGAAACATCAAAAAAAGGTTTTACAGTTGTTTGCGATAACTTAGATCGTTTAACGTGAGATTGCTTGGAGTTTTTGTACTTGGGCTTATTTTTAGTATTAGTATTATTTCCGTATTGCACTGTATAATCAAAAGAGGACATATGTCGTTTGTTTTCTACAGGTATATAAGTGGATTTATGATTTGTTGGTCTTAATTCATAGCGAGGCTCACCAAGTCTTTGATCTGAACTTACGTCTATGAAGCTGTGATTGTTAGAGTTATTACTGTTACTATCGGACTTTTTGATTCTGTCACTTTTGCCAATATCTTTGTACGCTTTTGTACTTTTTTTAATGGATTGCTCTCTATCTGTCGTAACTTTATCGATAACCCTGCTTGATTGAAGTTGTTTAATTAATGGACTAATATTACTTGTAGTAGTAGTCTTTTTTGAATCTTGAACTTGACTATCTCTGATGATTTTATAGGGTTCGTACATAAATGGTGCTGCTCTTTTTCGTCTAGTAATACGTGGAGACTTTGTAACATCTTCTTGATTGTTAAATTGTTTGTAAATTTTGCTGGATGCTTTATCTAAAATACTTGTATTTTGGTGATTAATATTCATTTTATCTAATATATTATCAAAAAGATCTAATTGAGTAGGTTGCAAATTTTCCATTTTATTAACATCATTTTTATTTTTCACGGACACAAAAGTAATGTCATTATCATAATTTAAACGCTTACCACGACCATTTTTGTGTAATTTATAACTCTCAAAAACTTTTAAATTAGGCTTAGTAATAGGTTCTGGACTTTCAATGACTTCTTCCTTAAAAAATGGATTATCTAAGGGATTTTCACCAAAATATTTTGCTTTGAAACAATCAATTTTATCACCAAGACCTTTTAAGCGCTGCTTGTCATGAAATTTTTTAAATTCATCATCATTTTGATCAATTCTTTTTTCATTGTCATCTGAGTGCTCATCTTTCTTTAACTTTTCCGGTATAGGATCAATATCATCTTCTACTTCAGGACATTCAAATTTAGAGCGTGAATCATAAAATTCAGTACCTCCATTAGATTTTTTTGGTATCAGTGCAAAATTTTCTGCATATCGAAGTGGAGAATTCTTATTAATATTATTATTTTTTTTTGAATAATATGGATATTTTATGCTTTGATTGCTGTTTTGATTTTGTGATGCATGCGTTTTTTTCTTTGTTTTGGACAGTTTTAATATTTCTTCTTCCGATGGCAATGTTGAATTAAAATCAAAAGTTGGAACTTCAAATGAAGTTTCTCGCTTTGCTACATCATGAAATGTAGAGTTATTAAGGTCTCTTTTTATTTCCTCTTGTCGTTTTTTTCTCGCAGTATAAGAATCATTTGTTTTAAAGTTTATGTCGTCTTTGGTAGCAATTTCTTGACTATAACGTTTGTTTCTTTCGTTATCGTTATTTAAATTTGCGTCAGTTATAACGTCGGCATCTAAGGTGTATTCACCTTCATTTTCAGAGTAGTCATTTGATTCATCTTCTGCTTCGTTTTCTTTTTTACTATCATTCCATTTTTCCCCGTGCAACTTTTGATCTCTGTAATCAGAACCCTTAGCATCTTCATAATTATTACTAGCTGAAGGAATTTTATATTTACCTTCACTCACTTCGTTTTCTTTAAGGTAACCACCATGTCCTTCGTGATCAGACGCATGCTTCTGTTCACCAGCGTGATCATATGCAGCATCTTCGTAACCTTCCTCAGAATAAACAATTTGTGCTTTAGTACTTTTAATGGCTTCCCGAAGGCGTGGTGCATTCTGAATTTCTTCAAAGTTTTCAGCATCTTGCAGAGCTGCTATTTTAGGAAGATGTTTGGTTGTTTCAAATTTACGTACTTGAGCATAGTTCTTAATAGGTACAAATTCTTCCTCGTTTTCATTTTCACTGGTGTTATCCGATTCTTCATTTTGGAGTTCTAGACTACCCTCAGTATTTGGCCTATTTTCTAGTTTAATTTTATTTAACGATTCATCTAAATTATTTCTTAATTGAATATATTTATCTTTTCCTTTTTCATATATGTCATAACCATCGGGTTGTTCAGCATAATTTTCTGGTGGAGTTAATTGAGGATACTCATTGAGATCGTCATCAAATTTAATGGCATGGTGTTGCCTTAAATTATATAAATGGTTTTTCACTGGACGATAATGGTTAGGAGTAACCTTGATATTCTGATTCCATGGATGTCTTAATCTTTGGTTCAAAAATTTTTCCTTTTGATTTGACCTTGGCGGAACACGATAATACACAGGGCGACGTTGAGGTCGGTGAATTTCAAATTGAGTTGGCACATTCTTATGAGGATATTTTTTTCGATCTGTTTGCTCTGGGCTCTCTAAATATTCATCTTCGGTTATATCTGACTGTCCCGCTACATTTTCATATTTTTGTAACCTATTTTTGCTGTTATGCAAATCATTTCTTATTTTGTTTAAGATGGGGTCTTTATATATTTTTTGTAAAGCCGGTTGCTCCGATACGTACGGATGATAAACTTCATAAGAAGTGGAAATAGGTTTAGCATAACTCAATCCAGTATTCTGAACAAACTGCTGATAAGGCCGATATGTTCCTTCCTCAGAATTGAATATATGATGATGTCCCAGTTCTGGTTTTTTTAATCCAGTGTGAGGTTTAATTGGATGTGATTTAAAATGTTTTTCTGGTGATTGTACACCATGGGCGGCGGCAATGTCAATGGCGAACTGTGGCTTTTTCGCTGTATATTGAAAATATTCATTGTATATCGGTTTTTCAGATGTATCTGTATTTTGCGCGTCCACAAATTGTTGATTATTCACTTCACTTTCATCGTTCCAGTCTATAGGCACTCGGATAGATTGACAGACAATAAATTGAACTAAAAAAAGCACTGTTGTTCTCCACATTGTTTACATGATCGCGGTTCGGCTTTCAACTGACCGGGGCGGTGGATAGATCGGCGTATTTATCTCCTCGGTCGAGCGTTCCCGCCCGATTGCTTGTGACCGTGCGCTTAGCTTAATTGTGTGGTGTAAGATGCACACTTAAGCGTGAAGAAATTATTATTTATTATTTAATTTTTTATGTACTTTTAATAGTTTACCAAATAAGTACAAAGAATAAAATATATTTTAAAATGTATCATAATATTATTTAAGAAATATATAAAATGATTGAGTTATGTATTGTTTTTTTTAAATAATTAATTTTCTCTTGATACAATTTTTTTAATTTTTACAATTTATATTTTAAATAGTATAGCTCTTTAATTTAAACTGAAATTATTGTAAATAATATCTGTAACATATGCAATATCAAGTATTTATAATATAATATGATATTTGATAATAAAATGAAGTATTTATACAATACATTAAAATATCACAAATAGTTATAAATATATATATTACATGTATGAGAATACTTATAGAACTGAGATAATATAAAAGGATTATTGAGAATTATATCGTTTCTAACTTATTCCAAGTACTCGCCGTTAAGTGAAATTGAGACAAAAAATAACAGTATAGAAGTCTGATGATTAACAAAACAGATAGCTTGCTAGGATACAAAGGCAGCCGGATATCGAAGTGTGAAAGCAAGTACGTGAAGTTACTATAAGTTCTTAGAATATTTTTACTTGTGTCACACTTACATAAAATGTATATTGAAACAGATTTAATTTACAATAGATACGTTCGGGCTTAAGGAAAAAGATATGATCTAGTGTAAATGCATTTAAGATTAAAAATATTACTTCAGTATAAATTAAATAGCATAAGAAATTTGATACAAAATATTATATTTTAAATGTGTATTTTTCATTACGAGTTTTTTTACGCGAATTTCTTTTGTTTTTGTTTACCGAAGTTTCAATGTTTTACAGCAATTATAATTACGAGAGACTAAACTTTTAGACGTAAATATAATATTCTAAGAAATTTTACCTAAGAAATGATATGTTATCTTTACAATAAAAACTGCAAAACGGCTTTTTAATATTACAACTATCTACTAATATTGATCATATACTCATCAAAATTAAAGAAAATACTCGTTCTTCGGCAAGTCAGCCATCATTACTTAGCTTCCATATAATGAAAACAATTGAATGCAACTTTAAAATATAAAGCTTCTATCTTCCCACGAATTGATTGACAAAACATCTTCATATTTTTTGCTGTATTTAAGCTTCTTTCCTTCAAACTAACGAACTGAAACATATAAAAAAAGGAAAATTGTAATACGGTGAGAAACATTACGACGCAACCGATTTACAAATAAAATGAAAAATGTCATCATAATCTCGGTTTGTACATAAATTATTTTTAAATAACTGACTTACTTTGCAATTTAATGCGTCTTAAGAACATAGCAAAGCTGAACGAGTAATTTTGAAAGTATGCCCTAAAAGCACAGTTGCTAACATCGATATAAGGTAAGATTGTAAAATTCATATTCGTATGAAATATGTCTATAAAAGATAAGAGCTAATATATTTTGCAGGTGCATGGTTGTGTAAAGCGAAAAATACTCTCATTTTAATAAAAAATAATATAAATAATATTTTTTTTTCTGTATATAACTTATCTAGATTGTAAACTACTAAATAAACTTGCATATTAATTAGGTTTATAAAGTCTTAGTTATTTTTGTGAGTTTCCGGATGTCCTGGATTATTTCTAAGCAAATCAACCTTTACAAGTTTTATATGGTTTCACTCGTCCCAGTGCCTGTCTGTAAAGCAACGTTGCAATTTAGATTTGACCCACTTCTCAGTTTAGAATTGAGCTGAAATTTTAAGTGATTATAATATGTTTTTTATTAAACTAAGCTCGATTGAGTCCATTCTATTGATAATTTGGTAATGTAATGATTAATCATTTATCGTTGTGTAATGTCTATACTAATATATTATAATGTTGAAAGAGTTTGTTTGTTTATTCGTGAGAGAATGTGTGAATCTACTGGTTGAATGCGATTAATAATTTTTTGCGTTTTATAACCTATTTATTGAGAAAGGTTATAGATTTACGCGCGATTATGGAGTAATTTTATAAAATTAAATCGTGATTAAGTTAATTTTGTTAAGTTTATTATGGCATTAGTTTTATTGTAAGTGTTATACTAGTGCGCTCTTGTACTAATACTTATTTTCAGAAATATTGCCTGTCAATCATGATCATAATTCTATGTAACCAAAATCGACAAAGAATAGAGTAACTGCTTGCATTACTGATTTTAACGACTTTAATTTATTGTCTTAAACAAAAAGTTACTCTACAATTAATAATGTATAAAAAGATAAAAGAAGAGTCGTTCATTATTATATATCAAGTACGAGTAAAGCCTTTGAAACCAAAAAGCTTAACAGGTTTGACGCAACAGCGCAGCAACGACTTTGCTCAACCGAGGGTTGTTTATGTAACTACAGGTACTTACAAATCGAACAATTGATCTGATTGACGTAACTCCATTACTGGTTTGAGTGTCAGCTTGCGAGTTCATTTTTATGTCGAATAAGTTCATAATAAACGTTGTTAACGCTCTAAATAACTTTTATGAAGACTGAATAGTTAGTTTTAACTAAGAAATGCATTTATATGGAGTATTTGGATAAATAAATAAATATGTTGGGACATTATTACACACAGCGCCATCTAGTTCCGAGGCTTGTGTTACGGATACTAAGTAGTTTATACACTACACATATGTAATACAAGCGACTCACCCTCGTTTGGCTCGGGTTGCACAAATCTTACGTAATTAAAATAAATAAAATTTCGTAAATAAATGTAGCCCAAGTTACTCCTTATAACATTAGCTATCTGCGAGTGAAAGTCCCTTCAAAATCGGATCATTTCAGAGATTAGCCGGAACAAAATTTGAAAACAGACACTTAAATTTTATTAATGTATCTAGATATCTAGATGTATCTTTACTTTAAATACATACATATTATATGTAATTGTTCAAACTTGGTTTAAAGTATATATATATATATATATATATATATATATATATATATATATATATATATATATATATATATATATATATATATATATAAGATAGTGTATCGTAGGTACTGTCGATTAAATTACATTGACATTATAAATAATGTCGTACATAGTTTTTGGACTTCCATTTTAATTTAGAAAATGTTTTAAAATTCACATTATGTTACTTACACGTAAGTATGTATATAAAATGATGTGAAGAAGTCAATGTATTTTACTAGTCATGTTGCGTTTAAGAATTCTATTCAACTATTGTCGTAGTTGTGACAACATTTCTGGAACGTTCTAAAAGGTTTTATTCTATAAGAAGCAATGAAGTACCTTTCATAAGGTGGAAGGTTTTAGGTTTAGCAATGTGGAACTAGTTCGCCCATTTCGAAATCCTAATGAAGTCGCTGACCACGGTTTGTATTAACATTTTAAAATGACCTACATAAACAATTGTTAAAATATGTGAATGCATGATATTCGATTGAATATCATGCATTATTTTCTTGATATTTCAAATGTAACTATTCATGCTCATCACTTGAATAAATTTAAATTCCCTCAGCATAACTCGAACCCGCGACCGTTGGAATAGCATGTAAGATCTACACATTCACTAAAAACTGAGCCAGACATGTCATCACAGATTAAGGAGACTCATGTCATCATGAAGTATTTGATAACCACAGACCTAAAGTGTTGTATAGCTTAAGAAATATCCATCAATAATGAAAAATTGCATTAATTTTTCCGCTAATAATACTTTACTCAATTCCATCTACTTTTTTGTTGGGATGGTTAAAGTGTCACCGACCGAATCGAGAGGTCTAGGTCGCGAACCGTGACAAAATTCGAACAAATCAAAGTTATACGAGTAATTCTATCTGTTCATGCAAAATCTTAATATTTACTATCAGTCAAGATTTATAATTTTAAAAGTAATTTTATAATTTATAATTAATTATTATATATATTATTTACAACTAGCAACTCTTTTAACTTTTAATATGTTGAGGTGGAACCCTCATCCTTTTTAAAAATACTTTTATTTTAGCTTAAGTAACTTTTATAAGTCCGCCAACACGCACTGGGCCAGCGCGGTGGACTATGGCCTGATCCCCCTCGTACTGAGGGAGGCCCGTGCTCAGCAGTGGGACGTTAAAAAAGGGCTGATGATGAACTTTTATAACATTAGATATCTTCTAGTGAAACCTGATGGAGATTGGCAGGAACAAAACAAAAAAGATGAAAGTGTTGAAAATTGTGTATTTTATAAGTACAAAACGCGGTTATGTTTATGTTCCAAACAGACATTTCTATTTTACTTATCTGTATAGTTATAAAATATAAGCAGTAATTACTTTAAATAAAAACAGAACAAGTTAGAGATAAACCAATTGTAACTTTGTTGTATTCACAAGATCGGAATTAAAAGTTGCTGCAATAGTTTTTCAATAAAATATTATTATTTGTATAGATGCAATATTCTGTTACAATATTAATTTAGAGAACGAGTACAAAAGATTTCAACGATACCGTAGCTTGTGTTAAGTCATTTTTAATTTAAATCTATTTCGTATTTTTTAATCAAAAGAAACTAGGCTCCGACTTCCCTTACAAAATAACTGTAATTATATTCTAGAACAATTTGCTGTGGGTCAAAGGAAAGTTGTCGAGAATATAACCTGCTACCGTCAATAATTTGTTGGCAATAGATTTTATTGAGCCATTCATTCCGCTCTCCTTTTATTTCTTATGAATTACTAGCGATTCAACCTCACTTCGCTTGAGTTCGTTCCTACGTATTTTTTAAAGGTTATTATGGAAAAGATAGTCGATCCCTTTCTGTGTTAAAAACAAATCTCTCCCTCGGGAACCGGATATAAAAGTAACCTATGATTTATACCAAACTATTCTGCCTCTGTATCAAATTTCTGGCTTTATTAAGTAACAAACTTTTGTATTTATAATATTGAAATAGGACATTTCATAAATATTATAATTATGACATACTGACGACTCGTTTGGCTCAGTTGGTAGTGACCCTACTTTCTGCGTCAGCGGTTGCGGGTTCGAGTCCCGCTGGGGGCATTCATTTGCTAATCACGAATGCTTGTACTCCAGTCGTGGGTGTTTATATTTATAATATGTATGTATTTAAAATTTATATATGTAGTGTATCAACTATCTGGTATCCGCAACACAAGCACGTAACGTAGCTTACTGCGGAACTAGATGGCGCTGTTGTAATAATGTCCCAACATATTTATTTTATTTATTTATATACTAGCAATTCCCGCGGCTCCGCCGCGTTCTAATTACTATTAAAAATAGCGATTGATTGTAGAAGGATGAAAATTTAGGGTTATAAGTAAGTTTTGATGCCAAATCATAAAAAAAGTAACAAAATGGTTCAAAAGTAAAATATAAAAAATCTGAATAGGGCCACCCTTATCTTCTAGGGATATAAAATATAGCTTACGACCTATTCCCAGACCTACCAAAAACATTATAGTAATCCGTCAAGCCGTTTCGGAGGAGTTTGATACAAAACACTGTGACACGAGATTTTTATATATTAGAGATATATTACGAGTATATAGTACTTTACGAAACATACTACAATACATATGTGTATATTTGTTTACGATTCAATTAGAATTATCTTAAAATTAATGAATTCAAGGTATTTAATAGCCACCACTTACTACTTATTAGGCATGTCATTGCCTGAATTTACCAAATAGCTTTATGTCGTTTAGTAAATTTGCTTTATATAAAGAGGTAGGAAATTCATATGCGAGTTACGACTGACTTTTACTTAACATTGATGAATTAATATCAACATAACTATTTCTATAAAAACAGTCAAATAATATTTTCATAATAACAATATTCTCCTTATTCTTGAATCTGGTTAAGGATGAAGTTGTATAAAATAATACAACCATATGCCATATAAACATATATTTTCCCTTGCATATAGATATATGTTAATAATTGTTTACTGTTTTAGACCTGGGATTTCTGAAGTGTTTGAAAGGTATGAAAATTTAAGCAATGCTTCGGGCTTAGATGTTAATGTGAGGTGACTTATATTTTAAGTGATTAATTCGAAGAAATCGAAAAATAAATAGTTCTCCATCACACAAATATATATAATATATATTTGTGTGATGGAGAACTAGATAGTATTAATTTTATTAGACTAATTTTCACAGTAAAGTAAAGTTATTATATATTACAACAATTGCCATAGAAATTCAGATTCAAAAGTTGAGGAAAATTTGCAGACGTTTCTGCGCTTCAGCAAAAACTTAATAAGAACTTACAACAATTGCTATTTGGATATTTTTTAAAAGATATAGCAAGTTGCTGGTGGAAGATAGGTGTGTAATGGAAGTTAAATATATTGAACATATTGAATTTTAATTTCATTTTTAGTTTAATGAGCATTATTAGCAAACGATTTTTATTCAAACCTATTCCATGAGAACCTTATATTTTTCAGGATAAATAGTAACCTAATTCAATTCAATTCAATTCAATTATTTCCTTTATTGGCTTCCAGGAGTGCCAGTTGGGCACAGTTGACTTCACCAATGTCGCGTAGAATGGAGAATACACGTTACATATAAACTGATCGGTGAATATGAAAAAAAAAGAAACACTAAGACGTATTACAAATAGTAACCTATGTGTTATTCCAGACTATAAAATCTATGTGTAAGTACAAAATTTTAATGACATACAAAGCCTGAGATCCTGGAATCATCTGCACCTTTTCACTGCAATTATTAAATTATATCGTCCCACTGGTTTTTGAGAGCGAAAGCGAGAGCTCATTAGTTCTCGTAGTTCAATTAGATAGCTATGCTTAGTAAAATATTATTTATTGGCTATCGGGCCAAAATCAATTATAATTATCATTTTTAAATGTCTTACTGACATACATTGAATTAATAAATACATATATTATTAGACAAGGTCTTGTGTTACTGAGCCTTTAACAATGAGTATTTGCGACCTCTATCAGCTTGCGGAAGTAGTTCAAACTAGTTTTCAGTGCACATACGAGGATTTATAAAGTAACGACACATTAATTTCTGCTTATGATATGTAATTCATTTATTTTAAAAAACACTCACGAGAATTTATAAATTAATGACTGAATATTCAATTTATATAAAAAAAAATTCTCTTATATGTTATGTACAATTATTATGAATGAAGCTTTGCAATTACAAAGCTTAAAATTAAAAGTTGTATTAAGAAACATTATTCTTAGTACATGATATTACTAACTCTTTTTCGCGGTATCGCGGTATAGATCGCGGAAAATAAATCGCGACAGTAAAATTCGCGCGGTGAAATTTCGCAGTGCGGACAGGCCGTAAGATTCAATGTGTTACAGAATTGCGGAAAAAAACCGCACGGTGAAATTACGCAGTGCGGACAGGCCGTAAGTCATTAGTAACTTAAACTATAGTTAAAAATAATTTTCAGAAGCTATCCGGAATTTAAAACATACATACATGGTTGACAATACAACCACTAAACGACTAGTAATAGTCATATTTCAAGTTCCATTAAACTTCCTACAAAAAAGCCCGACTGCTCTTAACTTCTTTTGATTTGTGTTATAAAATTCCCGTTACAATTCTCAATAATATAACGTTTTCAAATGTTTTTGTGAGATAAAGGTGACTGTGTAATACGAAAACTGTTTTAAATAAAAATCATATCGAAGCCGTACGTATCAGCTTGTTTTATTTTCAATTCGTAAGACTATATGAGACGTAAACTCAATACATTGCTATCGTATTAACAATTGGCGTTAGGCCGCCAAGGCTTCGCAAGCTTGAATCATCATTCACTTAAGACTTATGTATAAAATATTAGCCCATTCGTGCTACTTATTCTAGATTTAAATAGCTGTAGGACCTAGCATGAAAAACTAGAACTGTTTGTAAAGAAATAATAAGATAGGTATGAATTTTTTTTTATCTAAAATGGAACCCCTCACAAAACCTCTGTCACATCTTATTCTCACCCGACTTCGAAAAGGAGGAGGTTATCAATTCGTCTGTATTTTTTTTTGTTTTTTTTTTTTTATGTTTGTTAGCTCATAACTTTGAACTGGGTGAACCGATTTTGATGATTCTTTTTTTATTTGAAAGGTAGTGCTTCCCATGTGGTCCCATTTAAATATTTTCAAAATTTTAATATAATTCAAATAAAACTCCAAAATAAGACTCCAAAATTAACAAAGTCCTTAAAACTATTATTTTCTACTTTTTAGCTTAGATTAATTAAGTTTGGAAGTCGGTTTTTGTTTTTTTGTTAAAAATAATTTATCAATAAATCATACATCTCTACCAAATAAAGCTTTGTACGTCCTCGTATTTTTCCATGAATGATAATTACATCTCCCAATTACTTTACGGACACATCACCATTACAACCGCGTATGGTATATCATCACTCGCATGTCTAAAAGCCATAGAACAAAGAATTTAGGCCAATCATTTAAGTCAATCAAAGTCTCGCAAGATTTTGCCTTATTAAATCCCCTTACATAACCATTTATTAAATGTTTTAAAGTTAGACAAATTATTAATTGTTAATATTTATTAAATTTAGTACTTTCTATAGCTATAGGGGGAAGTCCCGTAACGCCGGACGGCACCTAGTGTCGGACACTAGCATTATCTCGACAAGTGACAACGCGATCTAATTAGAAATCGATGTAAGCGGTGCGGGGGGACGTAGCGATACAGGGTCACGGAACGCGGTTTGCCAGTAACGCGAGCAGCCACGGTGAGAGTGGACGAATGCTGTTTTTGGCGGGAAAGCATTGCATCATATAAATTTCGAGTGAGTATTACTGCCATGGTTTTGTCTTTTAAATGATTATGTTAATTGATAATAAAGATAATGTTTCATTTTAATCGTAGACTGTGAAAGTTTTTATCTATTTTGTACAGTTTTAGTATGAAACACGTAATTATGGTAGATTTCTTGTCCCCTAGTACCGGACAATAAGATGTCCCTTAACATCGGACAGTTTACAAGTTTTTTTTTTACTAAATAAGTATGTGTAATAATAATTATTGTACGTTGTTTTAGAGGATAGGAGAACGGAGATATATCAAAATGGAAGAAAAGAGAAAGAAAGGAAAGTGGGACCAACAAAATTTACAAACGGCGATAGATAAGGTTTTGTCCAAAGAAATGAGTTTAAGGGAAGCTTCAACGCGCTACAACGTACCTAAAAGCACACTATATGACAAAACATCAGCATTGAATCGTGGAGAAGAAGTGACATTGCAACTAAAACTCGGTAGATTCACTAATACTTTCTCACCCGAATATGAGCAAGTTTTAGTGGACCACGTAAAAGATTTGTCGAATAGATGCCTACCGCTAATGAAAAAAGAGTTTCTCAAGTTAGCATTCGATTTAGCTGAAATTATGAAGATACCCCATCGTTTCAATAAAGAGAAGCAGGCGGCTGGAAAGCATTTTTATTATGATTTCATGCAGCGACATCCGGACATTTCATTAAGAGCACCAGAGTCGACGAGCATGATGCGAGCTGTAGGGTTTAACAAACCACAAGTGGACATTTTTTATAATAATCTAGAAAATTTAATGACAAAGTATAGATTTCCACCTTCCAATATTTATAACTGTGATGAAACTGGAGTCAGCTGCGTGCACAAACATCAAAAAGTTCTTGCTTCGAAAACTTTACGTCAAGTCGGAAAGCTAACTTCTGCTGAGAGGGGCAAAAATATTACAGTTTTGTTTTGTATGAGTGCCAACGGCCACTTCATACCGCCATATTTTGTTTTTCCTAGGCAACGAATGAATGATCGGCTTATGATCAATGCTCCAGCTGAAAGCGTTGGCGTGGCACAGCCAAAAGGCTGGATGAATTGTGACTTTTTCCTACAATGGTTGCAATTATTTGTAAAACACTCACACCCGACTAAAGAGAGCCCCGTGTTGCTCCTACTGGATGGCCATTGTAGCCACAAGTCACTGGCTGTTATCAATTTTTGCCGAGAAAACAACATTCATTTATTGAGCTCACCACCGCACACCACTCATAAACTTCAACCGCTAGATAGAACATTCATGAAGCCGTTCAAAGATGCCTATAACCAACGATGTGATATGTGGATGAGAACAAACGCTGGATCTCGAATAACCGACTACGATATTGCTGGTCTAGTCAATGAAGCGTTTACAAAAGTAGCTCGGCTGGATATTGCAGTGTCTGGGTTCAAATGCACAGGTATTTACCCATTTGATAGAAATTTATTTTCTGACCTGGATTATTTGGGGTCTAACATGACCAATATCCCACTAGAAGAACCAGAAACTTCCTTAAGCATTCCTAGTTGCAGCATTGAAAATTCCCTGATCTCCACTGATTTAGCCTTAATTGGTAGCTCATCTACGTCTTGTGATACAAAACTCTCCAACGATCTGGTATCAGGACAATCTACAGATCCTCATAAAAAATCTACCGATGAACCAATAACCAGCAGTCCCAAGCCTTCAACGAGCTTTGGTTCAAATGTTGTCCAGATAGTTCATAAATTATCGCCATTGCCGAATGCTGCCATAAAAAGATCAACTGCTCGGAAGAGAAAAAGTGAACGAAGTGAAATTCTAACATCATCACCCTACAAAGTTGCTACTGAAGAGAAAGAGAATGAAAAGAAAGTTAAAGAAAAAAAAAGTGAAATGGGATCTAAGTTCAAAACATTAATGAGAGTTAAGGGGAAACAAACCAAAAGTGTGAAAGCCAAAGGAAAAAGTAGAGATAAAACTAAGAAAAAGGAACCATTAACTCAAACATCTAACATAGAAAAAACAACTTGCGTAGTTTGCTTGGAGGATAACGATGAAGACTGGATACAATGTTCTAGCTGCCAAGAGTGGGCTCATGAAGCATGCGCAGACATTCCTGAATGTGGAGATGCCTATATTTGCGATCGATGCACGATGTTTTGATATTGTCCGGCGATAGGGGTCCGTAGCTAAGTCCGTCCGGTACTAGGTGCCAATGGCAAAGATTGCATTTTATTTTACCAAAACTTTCTTAAGGTTCCTAAATATGTTTGTGCAGAAGTTGTGTTTTTGTTGATTTATTTTGATTTTATAATTTATTGACTTAAGTAATTCGTAAGTAAAGTTACATTTGTTGATTTAGTTTTTATTTTATTTTCCGAAAACCTTAGGTGTCCGTCACTAGGGGACTTCCCCCTACATATAATAAAATTCTAACCGTGTCAAATCTGTACATGAATTATTTTTTGAAAAATCTAGTTGAAATAGATATTATTATCGATACTGAGGTCAAATCTATTGGTTTTAGAGTTTTTCTCTGTCTGTCTGTTTGTGACGGCATCGCGAGAAAAACCACTGGACGGATTTTGATGAAATTTGGTATGATGATAGCTGGTTATCCGTATCAATATAAAGGGTAGTTTTTACTGCTGGAAAATATCTAATTTCTGAGAAATCTATATAACCCTCAAAATGTACCAAGGGACGAGCCCGACTAAAGCAAGGGCGAATCGCTAGTTTATAAAAAATCTAAGTAAAACCTGTACACTGAATATTTTTTGGAAAAACATATTGAAATAGTCATTATTATCGATACTGAGCTAAAATAAATAGTTTTTAGACAGACAGTGTATCTGTGACCGCGTCACGAGAAAATCACTGAACAGATTTTGATGCAATTTGATATTATAATGATAGCCATGATAGTTATCCGGTAAACATATAGGATACTTTTTATTAAAGGAAGATATCTCATTTCTGAAATCTATACCAATACCAATATATACCAAAGTTAGCTTATACTGCACTTAATGTTTATTAATCTTAATAAAACATGAATACCAAAACTATGACATTCATTTAAATGAAAAGATCCTGTGCATGCTTTATTACAAAATATTCTTCATCCAGTAAATATATGACAGATATATACTGAAGAATGACCTTGCTTTTAGTTTTCCATCATTCAAATACTGATTTAATAAGTACATAGCTCTACTGTGCTCACTGAGCTTGTGGCATCTAAATAATGTGAACATACATAGGTATTAGGTTGAAATTATACAATTTTGATAATAACTCAAAAAAACATGAAAATAAGTCCCGAATTTTGTTTCAGTGACAAAGGATTTCATTCTAACAAAAGAAAAATTCAGCAAAGTAAAGCTTCTGTTATATAACCAAACTCGCTTATAGTTTCACAAAAATTTATGTCGTACACCGCGACACTTTCATTACATTTCGTGTCATTTTTTGTATCATATTCGATATAGCTTTTGAAAAATGAATTTTTCTGCTAGTTTAACTATGAATCAAAAATCGAGTATCAATCGAGGGTCGCTTCTCAATATAAATACAGTGAGAATAGCGCGCGTGTTTTAGTCAGTACAGTGCCCGTGACCGCCATGTCCGTACTCAAACAGGTGTGTTTCATTTATCATATTATGTTATTGATGTAATTGCATTTGTCAAAATTTAATGAGCTTTTTCGTATATTTTCTGTTTATTGTAAGTTCTGAAATATGCCGATCAGTGACGCTGTGTATGTTTGCATTGTTTTCATTTTTTCAACCATTCATTCGGCCCTTTTTTAATGTCACGCTACAACGCAAATGGACGTGGGCTTTCCTTTAATACGAGAGGGTCAAGCCATAGTCCACCAAGCTGGTTATGTGTGGGTTGATAGATCTTAGGTGTCGTGGATTGCTCTCTCTAGTAGGCTTCCTCCCGATATTTTAGTTTATTGTGAAACAAGTACAAGGTAAATGTTGGAAGTTATTGACACAAGTATATCAGGAATGTGAATTCTGTATATAATGTTATAAAGGGAATTAAATTTGCGACCTTCTGCATAGTAGTCAATGCCAGTTAAGCGTTTTGCACCACATCCTAGTAAAATATTTAAATAAGGCATTTATATTTATTATAATATGACCCAAAATTTAACCAATTAATGTAAACAGAAATTCAAATGAAATCGACTTAACTTGCCTCATACTTTGAAATTTATTGAATCCAAAGGTATTTGGTCTTAATGCTTACGAAACTATCAATTCCGAGACTATATTACAGTTAGAAGTTATCTAAATCTATGCAACAAAGTTTTATACAGGTTTCTGTTATTTACAACACAAAATGTTAAATTATTTTTTATCAAAAATAGTGAAACACGGAAACACCTATCTTCATACTTTATAATTGCTTGTTAGCAAAAAGTAAACATGTTAACTTACATAATAAACGAGTGTAAAATTGAGGAAAAATATTTCTCAAGATAATATTATTATAAAACAAACATCTTATAATCTTATAAAAATACAAATATTAATTTGGACTTTAGTTTCTCTTTTTAGCATTAAGCTTGTTAAATGAAATAGATTCGTATGTATTTGGCAAACGTATTAAATGCAATAGCTTTTAAAACCTTACAAAAATTTAAAGTATAGGTAGGGTTTACGCTTCACTTACCATATAGAGCTTTAATCGTTAATTCGTGATATACCAATATTGGTATAGGTACATTATAAAAATGAACCTCTTGAGGATGTTATTAACTATAAGTATGGTGTGTTGATGGAATTTTTAAATGCAAGGTTAAGCACATCTTAGAAGATTTTTATCGATTATTTCACTCGACTTTTTTATTTTTTAAATTTATAAGGGACTTTTAAGTTCCAAAGCTAAATGCCAGTCCCATTTCACTGGACTTAGAATTGAGTTAATGATCAGAAACCTAATTCCACTTTTAAACAGATTTTCTTTCGTTGGTTTCTTTATATTTTTTTCACATATTCGTTAATAAATGAAATAAATCTAATTCAGTAATATTTTCTATATTTCAATTTTAATCTAATAAACAATTCAAAAACATTTGAAAAATTTGTCGGCACGTTTTTAACTGATTTACGAAGTACTAATTTAATCGAGAGAGTTTATAGTACTTAGTATTTTAATCTTATTACAATCTCGTTCTAAACAAATATCTAATTTATCTATGTGGCTTCATCTGTTAGTTTGGCGTGATCTGGATATAGCATTTTCCTTGGGTATTTTATGAATCCACACTACATGTATACATGTATCAGGTAGGAGAGAGTATTTATCGCTACTTTTTTTCGGATCTCGCCTGATATTTTCACGTTTAAATAATTTCCAAAATCTTTACCCCTGTTGTAAGATAAAGGAAAACATTTTAAGGAAACCTGCATGTCTCAAAAAACTCAGCAAATTTTGAATAGACGTGTGAAGTCCGCCAAAACACCTTGGCTAGCATGGTGGGTTATGGCTAGATGGTCCTCGTAATAAGAGAGGCCCGCGCAAGTTGATGTAAAAAAGGGATTGTAATACATTATTAAATGTTAACAGCATAAAATAGTGTCAGATAATAAAATTTTAATCAGGAAGTAGTAGTAGTGTATGTAATTTATTTGCAATGTTGTCGACATTGCCTTGCTTTGAATTTTAAGTTCAAGGTTCACTTCTAGGTTATTGTTAAACTAATAAATATAAATTGAGCTTTCAAATTATTAGTTACTTTTTATCATAAATTTTATTATTTTGTCAGTTTAATGTAATAAATTCTAATAAAATACTTTTCACACTGGAAAAGTGTACGGTCCCGGGATATAGTTATGCATTGTTCATAGACGAGACACTAGTAAGTTAACTTAAAAGTGTTAAATTTTCTAAACAATTAGTTAAAAGATTTGGAAATACACAGTTTTGCACAAATCTACATTTACATATTTATTAGATGTAAATGTAATAATATTATGTATCTAGTCTATATGAAAAAAATATTTTTCATTATTTTCATCTATTTAACATATTTCTTTACTAAAACGAAAATCTATGATGTATTTTACCAAGACCACATTTCACACAGCTGAAGGCACGACAGATTGATCACTTGATTGATCACACTTTCAATCACTGAAATTCTAAGAATAAATGAATACAACATACAATATTAATACATTATACAAGATAATATTAATCATATTACAAATCATTTCTTATATCAACGTAAGTAGATCAATGTAAATTACTGAACCGATAAGGTCTCATTGACCTCTAAGTAAAGACATTGTCTCTACGTACTTTAATTATATTGCATAGTATTCAGCCCTTCAATATAAGGGGGCAGGCCATAGACCACTACACTGGCTCACTGGGGGATGACGGACTTCACATGTATTTTCAAAAATCTGCAAGGTTCTCTCGACAGAGACATGCACACGATGTTTTCCTTCACCGTAAAACAAGTAGTAATTATGATAGAAAATTATCGCAAATGAAAATATCAAAGGTGCGAGACCTGGATTTGAACCCACATCACTCGGTTGTCTAATATAATCGCCTAATAACCTCGCCTCGATAACAGCCTTGAAAATTTCTTGAAAGACCCACCCATTGAACCCTTCACTATATTTTTAGCTAAAAAGTAAATTATTTTTCATATATTTTGAAAGAAAAAAATAACTGTAGGCTAAAAACAAGTTATGCCTCTTATAAAGGCAAGTAAAGCCACAGAAAATAGCTGTTACTTAGAATGTAATAATTGCTAATAAACGTTACTTTCGATACTAATTAATTGTCTTATAATGTTATTTCCAGACACTATTTCTGCTATGCATCGTGTGCGTTGCACTGAGCGCGCCTACACCGGACAGCGCTGGGCATGCACCTTTACCAGGACCTGGACTCTCTTATGGTAAGCTATACTTTATTTGTTTTTACACACACAGTTATGACTTAAGGAAGGTCTTTTAGTTAATTTGTGATTTCTTAGGGACAACCTTTAGGTTAGAAAATATGCAGAACTACACTTGTTCTGAGAGTGGAGGAGTTGTGTATACTCATAAGCTTTTAGAGATCCAGCCAGACCGAAAGCCAAGAAGAAAACCGGTTCCTGGTACTTCTTTAATAGCAACCCCTTGGTCTGCTTCATCATCATCATCATCAGCCCTTTTTAACGTCCCACTGCTGGGCACGGGCCTCCCTCAGTACGAGGGGGATCAGGCCATAGTCCACCGCGCTGGCCCAATGCGTGTTGGCGGACTTCACATGTCTTACGAAAACTTGCTAGGTTTTCTCAGACATGCAGGTTTCCTCACGATGTTTTCCTTCACCGTAAGACAAGTGGTAATCATGATAGAAATGGTCTGCTTGGAAAGACCAAACGTAGCGCCGTCGTCATTGACTGCTCCTGTGGCATCTTATTACATTCCCGACGTTTAAAAAGGTTGCTCTGTATGCTAAATGTCATCAAATTCCATTCAGCCGTCACATACAAAGATTTATAATAAAAATGCAATATTCTTACAGGCGGCATCCCTTACGGTAGTGTAAGTGGAAACGTAGCTGAATACTTCAACAATGGTCCGAGGTCAGTGCACGGGGGGCTACGGAGCGCCGCCGAACTAGACTTTGCACCGATCGAACAGTATTTATAAGAAAGATTGTGATCACCTGCTTTAATTTATTGTTTGTCTTTATTTTTGTATAGAATTATAGTTTTAATAAGTATAATATTGATGTATATAGTACTTAAGTATAAAGTGAATAATTATTTGCTTCTTCTTTTATTTGTATCCTTAAAAATGCAGTCTACATTAATATTTAAAGGACAAGCCTTATTCCTTACTTTAAAATTATACCCAATAGAGGTAAAACCCTCAGAGCTGTCTTTAGCTTGAAAGCATATATACTTCATCCGATATTCCCTCGTAGCTCGAAAACGGATGGATCGATTTCAAAGTACATAAATAAATATAAATATGTTGGGACATTATTACAACAGCGCCATCTAGTTTCGTGGTAAGCTACGTTACGTGCTTGTGTTACAGATACCAGATAGTTGATATACTACACATATAAATTTTAAATACATACATATTATAAATATTAACACCCATGATTGGAGTACGAATATTCGTGCTCAACAAATGAATCCCAGCGGGACTCGAACCCGCGACGCTGGCGCAGAAAGTAGGGTCACTACCTACTGAACCAAACGTGTCGTCATAAAGTATAGATATACTTATATGATCAAAATAGAAGTAATTTTTTATTTGAGGTGCCAATTTGGGCGCCTTAAAGTTTTATTTTCGTCCTAGCCCATGGTGTTTGGTATTAAGATGGCAAAATTTGAGAGGCGATTGCAAAAATAAGTACTATGTAGTAATTTTAGGTTCAACTTAATAAGAGATACTTAAAACTATTAAAAAGTTGTAAACATATATTATATTGTGTACAAAAAAACCGTTAAACTGTACAACTAGGAACATATTATTATATAATATGTGTTTATACTTAGGTACTTATTTTCTTTTTTTCTAAAATAATTCCTTACTTCAAATAATTTAAACCCATGCAGGTCATGTAGAAACCCATGTAGGTCTATTTCAGTTAAGGTTGATAGTTTAATTGTGAATCTATGAAGTTGCCTCAACACTTTAGCAGGCGTTAGAACCATATTAAATGTTTTTGTCAATAAATCCTTGCTTTGCTCAGGAGAGTCCATAGATAAGTTCTAATTTTTTTATCAGAATCCTTATTTTCTTCTAAATCAAATATGCCAGTGAAAGTCCCGTCAAAATCGGTTCAGCTGTTACAGAATTTAGCCGGAACAAATAAAAACGAAATTAAGTGATATTCAAAAAACCTTGCAAAAGTAGAACTTATTTTTATTATTCGTCTACTTAGTGCTTTAGTGATTTTCCCGCCCATAAACTATCAAGTCTATGCAAATATTTACAAATGAATTCTATTGCTTCATCGCTACGTAAAGTAAAGCCTTAAGTATTATTGCTAGGTATATGTAACATATAACAAGTGCAATATTTAATTGATGGTATAAGTAAGTCAGTAGGTCCAGAGCCACGCATCGATTGCCAAAGGTACCTACAGTATAATATCGTTAAATAGCACGTATCTCTTACGTTAGCCTCCAATATTTAACTCTATTCCTTATTCCTATATTTTTGTAGTGAAGGTAAAACTTAAAAAGTATGTATTTGAAATTCTATGAAAGATGTAATAATCTAAAGAATAAACGTTTATTTCGCAAAAGTTACAAAAACATATTACTTACAATAATTGCTAAACTCAAATCTCCAGAGGGACTTGTGAAGGGCTAGTACTAGGAAGCCTATAGCAAAGCCCACGGAAGGAACAGCCCAAGCTGCCATACACTAAAAAAGTCCCTCTGCTAGTACTAGGACCTATAGCAAAGCCCACGGATGGGACAGTCCAAGCTACCATACACTAAAATTCCAAGCCTGTGTATGGCAGCTTGCGCTGTCACGTCCATCCGTTGGCTGACTATATGTTTCATAGGCTTTGCCTATAGTATGAGCATTGCAACCTTCGTCTAGAGTCTAGACTTATAGTTAATGATGATAAAGTTAGAAAATTATAATGTTACGATAATCTCTATGACGTACTCGTATGTGAGTACGCCTTAACAGATATTATTGGAGATGTATCTTTCATACAATTTTAACTACACACTTCACTATTTGTGACGTTTCTGTGACGATAAGAGTGATGCGATCGTTTTGTAAATGTAAAATACGTACGTAAACAGTAGTTACGCATTTTATATAAATGCGTAACTACTGTTTACGTAAATAAACTTATCAGATTTATCCAAAGCCAACCACAAAATGTTTTACCATCCACATCCTCCATCAACAAATGAAATGTTCAACTTATTATAATATTTCGATTCGTTTTGACGTCTATGAATAGATTAAAATCATTGATTTGATTACATAAAAGTGTAGCTTTAATATTTTGATATAAAATTACGTTTGCAATTTTTTTATTACATATGTTCTCGTATTAATAATGCTAAGACAACTAACTCTTAGCATATTAATATGTTA
This sequence comes from Boloria euphrosyne, assembly GCA_951802675.2. Classification (NCBI taxonomy): domain Eukaryota; kingdom Metazoa; phylum Arthropoda; class Insecta; order Lepidoptera; family Nymphalidae; genus Boloria; species Boloria euphrosyne. Next base: position 949,480 of record OX637876.1, read on the forward strand.
ATATATAAGCTAATAAGAAGCTAATGTGCATAGACCTATTAATTACACACTGACAAATTATTTCACACTGATTGATAATAATCTTTATATATATAATTCTTCTGTGAGTGTGTATGTCACTGAACTTCTCTCAAACGACTGGACCGATTTTGATGAAAATTTTTGTGTGTGTTCAAGGGGATCTGGGAATGGTTTAGATTCACAATTTTGTCCGCTGGACAATGTTTTTTTTAATTAATTTTTAATTTATTAGTAGTTGTCTGTGGTAGTTGTTGATTTTGGAATGTTTTACATTGGATCCGACAGACGGCGCTACCATCGCAGTGTCAAATTTTAAATAATACTAGCGACTCACTGTCGCTTCGCTCGGGTTCGTCCCTAGATTCAGCGCGAGCGAAGCCGCGGGTTCCGCTAGTAATTTATATGAAAATATGAGATTTGATGATTAGATAAATTGAGTACCTACCTACATCTCTCTATTTGAAGTTGGCCAAAAATAAATAAATAAACAGGTTTACAATCCATGTGGCATTTATAATCCACTGATTGGAAGTAAATCTGACCGTACTTGAATTATTCTTGGTTAATTAGGAATGATAAGGTGTTTTTGATTGAAAATTCGTCGCGCTAAATTGTAATCTTTTAGAATAATTTAGATGACTAAGGACAGTTTTTGATATTTCCATAATATTATAAAAAAGTGATATTTATTTGTCTCTATGTACGGAAAAAAGCGTAGAAGTAACTAATCAGTTCTAAAATTTGACAAATGTTGATTTGACACATTGAAAATTCAGAAAAAAATGATCGTTTCGACAATTTGAGCCCTGAGATGACAAAATGTAACAACGTTTAAACAAAACAATCATCATAGTCCAAGCCTTTTATTCGTCAATATTAAGTTTTACTCGTATATAATATGTACTTACATCATGAGGTTTAACAACTTTATTCATAAGTATAATCTGTTTACTTACTAACCCAGTGACGTTCACGTAAATTCGTTATTCGACAAAACTGAATGATTCCACAGAAAGTATGGGTTTAACATCCCATGGATGTATATGTTATAACATTCTAAGCACATCGCATTTCGCGCCCATTGAGAGTTTCGGGGAGTTTCTGTGACGCAGATGTTTGAGAATTCTGCCTTAAATATGCTCTCTAAACAAAAACGTTACAACGGTATATGATTTGACATACAATTTAAACATTTAATACACTAGTTTAAGATATATAATCGTATGAAATGTTTTGATTTTTCATATTGAATGGCACTTATATTACAATTCAAGTCATGTTATAAAAGTGCGGTATTTTTAAGCGGTCATTGTGACATATTTGGTAATAGTTTTACAATAAACTAGCTGATACCCGCGACTTCGTCCGCGTTGCTTAAAAGTTAAAATATTATCGAAGTTTTCTTATGTATGAACTACGAAGGAAAAAACATCAAAAAGATCGTAATTTAAAATATACTTTGTTTAACGAAAACCCTTCAGAACTTCACAACCTTAAGTAACTTTTTATTAAATGAAGATATCGCAATAATGTTTTCTTTTGATAAGGGCCAAGTGTCTTAGAAATAAAACATAGAAAGTTTCATTGAAATCTATCCAGTAGTTTTTCCGTGATGCGCGCACAAGTGCAGACCTCTATCATTTTATTTATATATAGATATAGAAGAAAGCACAATGTGTGGCGGAAATGTTATATCAGTTAGTTTTTGGTTTCTTATGACTACCTTCAATTAGAACGGTTAAGATTAGGTCAAGGGTTCGTGTCTCGACTGTGATAAATATATACATTATATATACACATACTTAAATACTAAAATGCACTCGCAATAAGGTATTTTCTATTCATCTATATAGTTTAGTATTTCTAATTATAAGGATTTCCTTATAATTTACAACAATCATAATCAATTTACAATCTACAACTAGATATTACTTTGAATTTCGATATAAAAAATAGATTCTCGTAGATTATCAAGAAGCAATCATTAAAGAGAAAACGATTTCGTATTACTACGTGTATTACATACAGTATAAACCAAAAGACAATAATTAATGTCTTTACAATGTAGTAACCATCAAACAATTGACAAAAGAATCAATGACAAATGTAATGAGTAAAAGGAAGGACAGTGGATACGAGGCAGAGGTACCTGCCCACTTCGCACATAATGAGGCTACAAGCGAGAGCGCTTAGCGGAATATATCACTGAACACATACTGTATTCTTGAAAGTTGTCAATATCGATAAGAAAGAACGCAAATTTTTATTAAGTAGATAGGTATATATTTCAATAAATACATATTATAAAAATTTAAAGATAAATATATTATAAAATATTACATTCTTAGAGATAGACGAATATTTGGCATTTGAACTAAAATTATCTTTTCGGCTTTTGAAGTCCCTCCCAATTCCCATGACTGTGGTTGCTGCAAAGCATTCAAAAATATAAATAAAAAGCATACAGGATATATTAACATATAGTTTACCTAGTATCTTATTACTAAATATTCTTGTAAAAATGTAAGCTAGTGCCTCGCTCTAGCTCCGCTGGGACTCATCTTTAGTTATATAGTAATATAAGATAATAATGTCCTGCTGACTGATTTTGGCCACGGTAACCAATCACATTAAGACTAGCAATCTGCGCAAGAGTTATTATAGTGCACAAGTGTGCGCGCAGACACAAGTGCACTCCCTGTTCCTGTCACTCTCATACTCCGGTGGGACGATTACTCGACACGACCAGTGAGAGAATATGGCGCAGAACCGACAGCTTTACATGTTCTACTTCGGCATGGGGGTGATTCACCACCAACTTCCCAACTGCGGGCTGTTACTGAGGCTTACTAAGCAAAAATACTTAATACGTACTCTTGACTTAACCCAGGACGCGAACCTAGAAGGACCTTCGTATGTACATGGACACCACCGAGGCATTATCTGTAATAAGTAATAAATCGCTTTCGTCCATGCTATGGTACAGTACTTATCTTGACCGACTGCTAGCGTCACTATTGTTTAGACCCTACTCACGCTAATTATGGTCCTTCCTCTCCCTCATTAAAGATCTAAACACCGAATTACAAAACATTGTTACTATTTTGTATGGATTTTGATGAGTCATGTGCAAAAATTGCTGAAATTTTTAAATGGTTTTAGAAAACAAGCATATGAAGGTTTAATTATTAAGTGGGTACTATTTAGAAATATTGATGTGAATGAGCTATGGCTATTGCATTAAAATTATAGGTACACATAGCGACTACCTAATACTCATTTAATATGTCATGATAATATGACGGTATTCATAGTATTAAACATACTTTTATTATATCAAAGATATCTCCGTATTGCATTTATAATAGTTAATAAATAACAATTTTAGTAAAAGCATGGACACCAATAACAAAATTTCTGTCAATAAGTACTAAGTAATGTAATTATGTTGTTCTATTTAAGATAAGAAAATTAAATACATTATTAATGCGTTAAAAAAATCTAGCTAATGAGAATGCTCTATGCACGTAAAGGCTTCTCTTAAAATTGAATAAATTATTTAAAAAAAATAAGGTGTTGGTTAGCTTTAATAAGGTCCATAAAATATATGTTATTAAAATAATAATATAATTTCTGTGTTGATATAATAATATATTGATATAATAATAAAAATATAATTGGAATTGTTTACCTTTAGCTTTTTAGTACATTATACAACATTGGTCTGAAAGAAATTGAATATACAATTTTTATTATACAAGCAATCCAAAACAAAGTATATTTCTTTAATAATAAACATATAGCCTTATAAAAACTTAAATTGTTTTAATTCGGCGTGTAATAAATGGAAGACAGAACTATCGTCCAATGTATCAAGTCTTTAATTTAGCAAAATATTTGTATTGTGAGAAAAATTAAAATCAATTTTGAAAAGCGAACGAACTGTATCAATAAGTACAAAGCGTGACCAGAGTATAAACACTTAGTAATTAAAGTAATTTACAGTTTGTGACTATAGATGTTTTGAAAATTGCGTGCCTTCCATACGTTATAAACACTCTTGCCATCACGTGATCATAGTGCTACTCGTAAAGTAAAAGAGAGATAGTGAGAGAGAGAGTAGATAATGCAACGTCTTAAGAACATAGATACCCATAACACAATGGCACTGAGTAGGTTTTTGTAAAAAAGGTTAAGGTAAACGAAACGCGCTTAAAATCACCCAGAATTTACTGGCTCTGTAACCTAATTTGCTAAAATAAATATACGAATAAAAGCGGTAAAGAAATGGTTTTCCAGTAACTAAAATATTTAAGTTTCATAATATTTTACCTAAGCGTACGTAAACTCCTTTTACATAAGACCTTATTCAGACCCATATATTTACACGTTATATGAGTCAGAGTGCTGGGTACTGCTCTTATAAGAACAAAATTGGAATTCGAAACATTCAATACAAATATGTTACCTGAGCAGTGATAGATAAAGATAATGGTTTTAAAATTGAACATGTAATGAGGATGAAGATATGAAGAAGAGGAAGAAGAAGTTTAAGCAGGGTTAAGTTCAGGTCAGTTAGATTTGGACGATGAAGAGTACATAAGAGAAATTGGTATACCTAAGTAGTTGGAGACTTACAGCTAGTAATAGAGTAAAAATTTTCATAGAAGAAAATTTTTTTAAAATATAGATAATTTTATTAAACGATCTCCGATTTTAGAGCATATCATGGGATTCCTTACGGATGTACCTGACTGGATATAATTGATTCTTCTATCATATGATTTTACTATCTAAGCTTTTCATTTAAATATTCATTTAAATTATCAATCAAATAAATCTATCCAAAAATGTTGGAAAAAGAAATAACTTGTGCCCAATATGACATATCTCGTAATTTTAAGAAAGTACCTATAATATACACAAGACGAGTGTATCGTCATATTTACTATTAGTATGGTGTAACAAATTTGCCATAGCGTGTCTATAATCCCAAGCACCATGGAGGTCAATAACACAGAAGGAAGCCCACTGATGCGTGTTAGGACGCGACTGTCATATAAAATGTTGGTCTCCAGGCTCTGTGGGCAGTTTCATGTGGACAGTGGCTCGACATGGCAAGTACAGTAAGTACACTATTGTTACTTAATTATATAAAATATTAGTTTTTTTTAATTCATACTAAGTTAAGTGTAGGGTTAATATATTTTTTGAGTAAAAAGTATTAAAAACATTTATGAGTTATGTAAAAATGTTTATATATTAATTATACCAGAAGATTGAAGCTGTATTAAATAGTATTAAATAATCATCAATAAGGATAAAAAATAAATAAGTAAACACTCAAATAAATGTCATTTATTATTTATAGGTCGTACTACTCTTCACTGCTTACTTGCTGGCAGTAGCGCTGTGTGCGCCTGCGCAAGAGCAGAAAGAAGTCCAAAATGATAAAGAAGATCTACAAACTGCAGCATCCCATTGGGGAGGTTACGGCTATGGCGGGTATGGACACTTTGGACATCATTACCCCTTCTATGGCGGCTACGGTTACGGATGGGGATATCCAGGATACGGTTACTATTACGGCTATCCCTACGGATTTTACGGACATCACGGATACTGGTGGTAACTATAAAAAATACTGACTGATGCCTTCCAAAGATGACATATCACAGAGCTATAAATAAGCAGATATGGATGAAAAAGTGTGATACGTTTTAGTTTTATAAAATTTATCAATGTGTTTTAAATAGTACTAACTAGAATAATAATTACTACTTAATCGAAATATTTATATTTAACTGTGCCTTTGTCGTTCAAGATTCTCATCATTTACATGTATATAAGTCTATTAAAGTAAGTAAACTATTAATACACTAGCATTTTGAGGCTGTATTTTCACTTATCATAACAAAATACTTGCCTTTATCCATTTACTTTGCATCATATTAGATATTGTTTCTTGATAAGTTCACTATTACATGAAAAGTTGTTTTTATTTTAGCGTCCGTTTTTATACAAATACGGTGAAAGTTAGGTATATCATGTCAATTGCTACACAATTTTGTTAATTACCAAAATGGCGGTTCTTTAGAAAAATATGTGTCCAAGTGAGTGTCTGCAGTATTTATAGTACCAAATGTCGCACCGCACGGCCCTGCCTTATAATATTTCACTTCATTGCTTTCAATCATTATTAATTAAATAAGTATCATATTAAAATAAAAACAGATCTAAGTAAAATGTTGTGATTGTATTGTAGTTTAAATAATTAATTTACGTCTAAAAATTCTACATGTAAAATATTAAATGAATAATAAATATTGAATCAATTGTGTTTGTCTTTTAAATAAGCTTTACCAGTTCTTCCACGCAGCTCCGCTCGTATCATGCTACAAATAAGCTTTATTATATTAAGCGAACATACGTTGGTATTTCTTTTATCTTTACCTGGGATTTGACTAAAAACACTTAACGTTATATTCGAAATATTAAGAAACGAACATCTCTAAAAAGTATAAAAAAAACTTAACTAAAATTAGCCTATAGTAGTTATATTAATCAGTCTTTTTGCGAACCATTTCCAGTTGACTCGAAGGTACCTTTTTTCTTAATACTCAATTAGGTACAACGATCCTTGTTTATAGAAGTACATAATATCTACGCATAGTATGAGAACTTAAACTATATGTTCGAATGTACTGGTATTCTTTTTTCTATAAATTTTTTATTAGGGCGAGCGAAGCGAGACCTAACACTATCTGACTACTACTGAGCATATTGTGGTACACTTTACTGAAAAACTGTCACAACTATAGACATAGTAATTTACCTTTATATCTAGATGTGTTATCTATCAAAAAGAAATATAATTTTATAACCATTAAAAAATGAACATTAACAATTTTGTGTTCATTGAATATTATGTTATTGTACTACTAGCGCCATCTGTAAGAAAAACAAAGAGTTAACATCGCTGTATCATTATTACGAAAAACTATGCGAGCCCTCACAAAGCTCAGCTTTTTGCTAGTTATTTCAATAACAATGTCAACCATGTCAACCTTAGAGATATCTTGCTCTAAAGCATTACCTAAAGCATTAACTTATATATAATGTATTTAGTTTATAAAGGTATATAAACACTTTATATACCTTTTTTTTTTTGAAGTCAATTAAAGATGATTGCATGCAATTTTATTTCATTCTAGAATAAGCTACTCAACTTAAACAGAGAGTCGAGAAAATCTAATAATAGTAATTTTTGTTGCCTGCTTACTTTGGTGCTATAAAAATTAAAAACCGAAGTATTTATAAAAAACATATTTTATAGTAGGTTTCAATTATATAATATTATTTGTAAGTACGTGCATAATGCATGTTTAATTTTATGTAATAGATACATATATTGGAACGTTTTCATCTCTAACTGCCCGGTATTAATGTCGATGAATGAAATTGCATAAAATATTAATCAAATTGGAAATAAATTCTTGTTGTATAGCAGCTGTCGAAGCTGTTGTTTAGACCATAATTATAATGATAATAAAAATAATTAATTACATACCTACATATAATATTATTTATGAATAAAAGTTGTGGTAGCCTGGATGTGGTGACGCTCTCGTGAAACCGAGTGAAGCGAGTTTGAATCCCGGGTCTCGCATATCAATTTCCGATTTTAAGCCAATCATTTCCAGCATGAATACCACTCATTTTACTATAAAAAAACATAAAGAAACCTGCATATCAGAGAAGATAGCAAGTTCGCGACATTGGCAAAGTCAACTGTGCCCAACTGGCACTCCTGGAAGCCATTAAAGGAAATAATTGAATTGAATTGAATTGCAAGTTTTCTAAACATGTGAAGCCCAACAAGCCGAAATTAGCGAGCTACTTGGACTATGCCCCACTTATTGAACGAAGACCCGTGCCCACCAGTAGGAACGTTAAATATTTAAAAATCCTTATGCAATTGTATACGAAACTTAAGAAAAACTAAATTGCCTTTATTTTTTAGAAGGCGCATGTGCAGTAGTATTAGTAAAATCTTTATTTTTTTCATAGATACGAGTGATATAATATGTCTTTATTGACTGTTTCGAATTCAAATAGTTATTTTAATTTGATATGTATTGTTAAAACACAAAAAATGTGCTTGAAGTCAATCAAGGAGTGGATCATAAATCGTATAATCTCGGAAGCCGTAAACCCGCATTAAATTTATATAGCTTTGGCATTTTAAAATTATACTAGTAGTTTTAAGACTGAGATAAAGAAATATGAACTTTATTCGCAAAAATATGGTGCTTTATAAAGATCAATCTTTAAATTAGATCTAAGATCCCGATAGAAACAAAATAATAAAGACTAGTTACCAACAAAAATTCCAGGCAATCTATACATATTATAAAACAAAGTCCTCCGCCGCGTCTGACTGTCTGTCTGTTCGCAATAAACTCAAAAACTACTGTACCGATTTTTATGCAGTTTTCACCAACGGATAGAATAGTTCTCCAGGAAGGTTTAAGTATATAATTTGTCATGTTTTTGTATACATTGGCTAAAATATAATGGTATCTGTTGGAGGTGTCGGAAAAATATAAGCCGTCTGGGAGCTTTCAACGAAAACGTCTACTAAACCCTTCGAGATATAACAAGATGATGTATGGTGGAATTGTGTATCTTATATAGGTCTACAAAAAAGTCCGCGATGGCATATATCTCTCTCTTAAGGGTAACATACTATATCGAAAAAAGTTAGGAAGTTTAAAAAAACTTTATAAAATTAACGGCGTTTGACGTATCATGACCGTTGCCATGGTGCGTGCAATAGTAATTCAAATAATCAAGTCAAATATAATATACCGGGCGGTGCGAAGTAAATATAATATACAAAACGTACCTAAAAATAAATAAAAATAAAAAAATTGAATTGTTTTTTTAAGTACCTGAGCTTCCTGTAATGATTTTATCAAGTCAATCGAAAGTGAAAGGCTTGTAGAAAATACCATACATCGTTTAATACAGTCCCTTGTTCGACCTTTCGGTTCGTATTTTACGTAATAATCCTATAATCCAAAGTCCAATATGGTTTTGACAAACATATAACGATTGATCTATCACTTAAAATTATTCGTACAGGTGTGATTTGTGAACCTGACTCAGTCGTGTGTTCCGGTACATCAAGCACATTTATTTTGCTATGTTAGTTTACCGGGAGAATTATGATTAGATAGATATAGATAATATAGAATTACAATGAAATATGAATTTAATACTTTCTTAGATTAACGCGAATATTTAACATTATATTGATCACGGGAGATACATCCCATGATTGCTCTCAAGCATTCGAAGCGTCAGGAATCTGCGACAAAATCCGAAAAGATAGTTTCATTTATAAATATAAATTTATTTAATTTATTTATGCGATAAACTAAATAATTATCTATGTATAGGTGCTTAAGTTTGATTTTACTATTGATATCACACTTTTTAATAGCTAAAACATACTATAAGTTAATTATATTCATGGGAAATATAATATTATGATGCAGAACCCTCATACTTAATTAGTTTTTTATTCATGACTAATTTATGTATGTAACCTTCAGATCAAGAAAGTGTTTTAAATAAAATCGAATTCTTGTGAACTGTATTTTATAAGAGAATGTAGAGGTCAAATGTTTGTGGGCGGTTAAATCGATGCTACTCAGCCATATTTGGATATAATTTTAAAACTTAATAGAAATTTTTTGATTTATATTGCTCAGAATAATATCATAATGATAATAAATTAAGTTATTTTAAACCAATGTTTATTACTTACCTTTTTTGACTTTTATAAAACGATCTATCTACTAATTATTACAAAATAAATTATTGTAACTAAGATGATTAAATAATATTATATCCGGTCTTAGACAGTCTTTTCTCAAGCCACCTAGCAGAGCAATTTCAAATCCCGGGTCTTGCACCTCTGATATTTTCAAGTGAGTATCATTTTAAACATACTTACTTATTTTACAGTGATGGAAGATATTGTTAGGAAACCTGCATAATATCTAAAAGAATTTAAAAAAAAATCAAAAGATTTGTGATATAAGAACCAAACTCGCACGTAGGCAGCGTGAAGGACTATGGACTCATCGCCGCAAAGAAGATAGGCCCATACCCAATAATGGGACGTTAAAAAGTGCTAAATACAATCCGATTGTCTGATTGCAAGCACAAACATCTATTGTATGCTTCGTGTAAGCGTTGTTAAAGTGAATAAAACATATCTTTACACTGTGTTAAAACTATCTTCAGCTTCCAATATTATGTCATATATTTACTATAATTATACAATTTCCTTCATCTTATTAGAACTCTTATTTACATAATTTCTTATATTATCTTTTCAACCACAGTCAACATCTATGCCTCTCAACTCCTCGTAGATCCATCCCTTGCAGAACAATCCCCTTTTCTTAGTCCTGTCATTCTTCTTATATTAATTTGAATATTCTTTATTTTTATATACAATTTTCATAATTTTGACTGCCAGAGTTAAAAAAAACCTTACATTCGGTATATGGAAAGCTCAGTTAGCATGTACAGCCGCACATCCGGAGTTCCTGGGTTCGAGTTCGGGCACAGTTTCGTTATTGAGTTTTCTTGTTTAGTAAGCCTCAGTAACAGAGTTGGAAAGTTTGGGAAGCTGTGCTTCACCCCCGTGCCTCGGAAAGCACGTAAACCCATCGGTCCTGCGCCTTAACTCTTACTGGTCGTGTCCCGTAGTCGTCTGGATTATGATCTATGAGAGTGATAGGAATAGAGAGTGCACTTGTTTCTGAACGTTAATTGAGCACTATAACATCACTTTTACATACGTTACTATGGTCATAACTATCATATAATGAAGAAATAAATCTTTAGAATCTACAATAACTTGCCGCCTTCATAGGTTGATAGATTAATGAATAGTATACGGTGTGAATGACATATGATATAGTGATCCTTTATATTTTGATTGCTCTAATTAACATACAAGTAGCCGAGACCAATAAAATCAAAGGTCGTTTAATTGTATCTTCTCATAAAAGAAGAAAAAATAAACAATACGTTTTCCTTTTCTAACTGAATCGGAATTTTTAGATTACTTGTGGTATTTATATACATATAAGTTTAATTGGCTTAGTATTGCAATTATGTAGTATTAAATTGGAATATGTGTGAGTCTGTCTGTCTATTTCGGTCAGTAACCACATTATGAGAAAACCGCTGAATATGGTTTTGATGAAGATGCTTCTCTTTTATTTTACCTTTGTAGAATTGAAAGCCTCTCCTATAGCCTATACGAGATAAAGTGATGCGGATATTTTCACTCAATCCTACTCGCATCTGGTTTGCCTAATAATTCTCAAAATAAATTATAAATATATATAAAATAATTAAAATTAATTTGATTTTTATGTAATATTTTTTATACAAAAAATATTGAAAGTAAGCAATTAGTGTATTTTTGTAATCATAAATTTTGACATTATTACTGAGTGTATGTACCTATTATAGTATAAATCTTAATCGAGAGAAAAAAAGATCCGCAATCGTATCCGTATATCGTATCTCCGTCACTAACGTAAAAAAAAGAAAAATGGCATTGACTAGGACATTTACTAAGTACCTACTTAATATAAGTTAGATACATAGTTTGCAATGTGATTATTTTTAGAAGAATTTTCTACGGTTTAATATTTAAATTGAAGGACTCTCGCGTGGAATTTCTTGAACTGGAAATTCTGGAAATATAATTTGTATTGCAAAGTTAGGAGTAAGGATAGTGTAAATCTAAACATCGTCCTAATCCGTCAGGCCGTTCATTAAGCCTATTACATACTGCAACCTGCAGTGGTAGCCCAGCGGTAACGCGTCGCTTGTATAACCGAGTGATGCGGGTTCAAATCCGGGTCTCGCACCTCTGATATTTTCATGTGCGAATCATTTATATCATGATTACCTCTTGTCTTACGGTGAAGGAAAACATCGTGAGGAAACCTGCATGTCTGAGAAAACCTAACAAGTTTTCGTAAGACATGTGAAGTCCGCCAACACGCACTGGGCCAGCGCGGTGGACTACGGCCTGATCCCCCTCGTACTGAGGGAGGCCCGTGCCCAGCAGTGGGACGTTAAAAAGGGCTGATGATGATGATACTGCAACTTTAGATAAATCAAAACACAGCCACAGTCAAGTCAGAGTGACTAACAAAATGCATATAACGCTTTGTCTTCAGATCTTCTTACCGGCGTATCTTGTTTGCGATTGCCAGTCCGTACACACACGTCACGTAATACTTTCTTAGGTTTACTCAGTTTACTCGTCACTTTAATCAGTCTCTCCCGTGACCATGATTGCTGTAAAGCATCCGAAACGTCGGGAACTAAAAATCAAAATAAATCCGCGACAAAATTCGAAAATGTAGTTTCATTTATAATGTTGAATATTCGCGTAAACCTAAGAAAGTATTAAAATGTATATAAATTACTGTGAGTCAAGCTGTAGGTAGAAGCTAGTATCTAATTCGTAGTACGCCTCCGGCCTTGCTTCCGGAAAGGTCATCTGGGTGACCTTTTGACGTACTGGCAACAAATTTATTCTCGCCTTGTTCGAATGTTTGTGTGCTCTTAAATCCATATGATGACATCTACTTAAGTATACGATTTTGTAACCGTTCGATAAATATAGCTATTTATTTATTTTTATTTAAAACAATATTTTGTTAATATGCTTTTTAAATGATACAAAAAATTATATATTATATTTATCATCTATGTATATTATCTATAAAGGATAAAATATATTGCAGCAGTATTATAGTGGTAGAGCTGAGAAGCGGCCGAAAATCCGGCCTGGCGAGAAGCCATGATTTGCCCACATGCGCCTACGCGCGGGGTGGGCGTTGTGACATGCGAGTTGCTCCTGGTACTTCTCTGAGAGCAGACTGGACTGTGGAGCAACCCTCTTGGCTGTGGTCTGATTCAGCAGCTGCCTGGACGTCGGAACCTCGTGGTGGAATGCGCAAACCATCCTGCGACGCCCCATTGAGACGGAAGATGGTTGCTTATGTTTTAGTGGGTAATACTGGCTTGTCGGTGAGCCTCCAAGCTCCTTTGATGACTCATTGTAATTTAAATTTGACGATAATATTTAAAATAAATACTTAACAAAACATTTATTTTATTATTAAATACCGAATGCTCCAAGAATAGTGTCTATCTCGCAGTATTTACTTACCGCAGTTCGACCTATTTCGCAACAAATCCCTCTAATATGAATAATTATACACATATTAATGTTAAACGTAAGTTTCCAAGGATTTACTGTTATGTAAACTTAATAATAAATAGTTTCAATCAAAATTGTCAATTTTTTGTTAATTTAATATGTAGTTCGTAGTAGGTTCTAGTAGGTCTCTTCTTTATTGATTCAATTCTTAACGTATATCTACATATAACAAAATTCTAACTGAATCTAATGTGTCATCGATACAGAGGTTAAATCCATAATTTTTAGATTTTTGAAGTGAAACTTCTTTAGAATCGTTGTGATTTGAAAGTCGATGAAACGAAAATGCGTCACGATAAAGAAAGAAATACATAAAAGTATAGGATGAAGTCGGAGAGAATGAGATAAAATACATTCCCATGTTGCCATGGTAACCGTTGTTTATTTTTTGACATTTCTTTTTTTATATATATTCATCTCATTCTTTTGTCGATTAACTGTCTGTTTTTGTCAGTCTGTAACCACATGACGAGAAAATTTTGATAAAATTTCAGTCCTGTCAGTCAGTCATTGGATATAATAAAAACTGAGTCAATATAAGTATATGATACTTTTTACTACAGGAAAATATCTAATTTCTGAGAAATCTATACGAACCGTTAAAACATACCTAGAGACAAATCCGGGCGGAGCGAAGGTGAATCACTAGTATGAAGCATCCATATATAACGCGTGACTTAATTAAACATTACTGAGGCTGAAGATTTTTATTAAGTTTTGACTACAAATAACAAATATTATTGATTAGGCTTCATTCTATATCTCATACGTGAATAAGAACATGATAACATAAGCCACTTTTAAAATTACAGCATAAATTTAGGCGAATATATTAAGCTTATCTATACAAAAAATCTACACAACGCAGAAATCGAGCCCGGAACCGATTATTTAATACTGCAATACAATGATAGCCGTCTTACCTTTGATACAAACGCATCTAACAAATGATAATATTTATTATATTTGAAGGATACCATTCAATTGGTTATTTTGTATATAAATTGATCAAATTAGACGCTAAGTCGTTAGATCTGGCACATCTTCGGCTGACGCAACAGATAGCGATCTTGAACTTATTTTATAATAATATTTTAATAGGGCTATACCATACATAGCGACCAAATGAATTGTATATAAAAGTCTTGTAATAAATATAAATACATTTTTCTCGTCTAATCCTCGGTTTGCTCGGGTTCGTTCGTCTCGTTCGCAAAGGTACGTTTTAAGTTTATTTGAGTGGAACCCTAGTTTTTTTTCTAATACAAAAGTAATTGCTTATAACATGACTATTACTGTACAATTCGTGTCCGCGTGGAATAGTGGCAAGATTAATGCTAGTAAAAGTAATGCCAGTTAAATGTATGCAGGTGATATTTGTAAGCACATTTTCCAACGTTAGATTTTTCTTACATACATTGTATCAGTTAATATCATTTAAAGGTTTTATAGAGTTCTTCCGAAAGCATTTCCTGTGTAGAGCCTCATTGAAACTAATGACAGGTTTTTCTATAGATTCTTTGGTTGATTAATCAACGTTTGATTCCTTATTAACCGAATATAGCCTAGAGCCGATGGATGATTAGTTTTTTTTCATCTCTATTTTATTATATATTTATATTTAATTTCCGCATGTGCTAAAGGTGATCCGGTCAGAGTTAGGCAATTTATTCAATTTATCACAAAAATGCAAATATTTTTTATATCAAATTTTAATTGACATCCATGCAAATTCACTAGTAATCAGCAGTTTTCGACTATCTGATCTTCATCCGTATAGTTTATCCTTGTTGTTTGATTTTTTACATATTTTTTATACGCATTGATCGCCTTACTGTTAATAATTACGCTTGCTAAATTACTTATACGTTGACGGGAAGTTTAAAAGTGATTATGTATCGACACTTACTACCCGACCGGTAGTTATTAAAATCTGTTGAGTCGTTCTGAAATGATTTTCATACTAACTAAAGTATATATATGTAAAAAATTCAAGTAATTGTAAGCTTTTCCTTAGTAATCTCAATAATTTAAATATAAAACCCCTTAGAAAAAATGTGATCACCTCCATTATTTCGGTTCGGCTCCGTTATATCGGTTATTTGTTTCATAATGTAAATTATAGAGGAATCAAAATTTCTTATGAAAAATGTTCCTAATTACTCGACGAATCAAAAAGTATTAATTTTAATACTCATGTACTAAGTATATGCTCATATTTCCGTTGGAATTAATAAAATCATTGTTTTATCAAAAGGTAGTACAGTAATATCAATTAAGTATGGGCTATTTATCTGTAATTGCATACTGTATACACCTGCTCATTAATTAACGTTTGTTTACGATAAGCTCGATACAGCAATGATAATGCGTAGGCGCATTCTTTAACACCTGTATACGGGTAACTAAGCGAGCGTTAGCGTTACACGTGAGATATTAGGATTTTTTCACACTTAATCTATACATATAATAAATTTCTAACATACGAATCTACATTGATTATTTTTGAAAAATTTTATTGAAATATTAATAATAAAAATAATCTAATTAAAATATTATCGATAAATATAGAGTTTTAACATTTTTTGTCTGTCTGTCTGTTTGTATGTTTCTCTGCGGCCGCATCACGAGTAAACCACTGGACAGATTTTGATGAAATTTAGTATGATGATAGATGGTGGATCCGAGTGAACATATTATAGGATACTTTTTACTGTGGAGAAACATGTAATTTCTCCGAAGTTGTGGAGCGAGGGTAACTCTCTAGTTACATTTTTTTAATATATATAATTAACGATTCCCGCGGCTTATCTTTTCCAACTTTTTAGCCAATGTATACAAAATGAATTAAAATACTTGACAAATATATACTGAAACCTTTCTCGAGAACCACTCTTTCCATTGGTGAAAACATCATAAAATTTTTGAGTTTTGCGCGAACAGACAGACAGACAGACGCGGCGGAGGACTTTGTTTTATGTGTAGATTTTGTAAAGTGTACAAGACTTTCTCACAGATTATGATATTATCTTGCTGCTAAGTTATTTCACTGATCGCTACAGGCACCAATATAGTTTTTAGGATATATAGATTGCTCTAACTAAAATATGTCACAAAAATCTTTTTCCTCTTTAAAGGTTCGTTTTCTCATTTTCGTCGCTTTAAGTACTTATAAAATGAAATATGACTATTATATTTGCTTGTTTTATTTGTGTTTGTTTGTTAACTTGCGTAAAAACTATTAAGCACATTTTAATTATTCGGCTAGAATTTGTAGCCAAATGACCGTGATATTTATAATACAAAGACAGGTTAAGTTTTACAATAATTTATCAAATGCTTTAATAATAATATATTTTGTTTAAATTGTTTTACTAATATGCACATATGAAGTTAATTAATTATTGTTATGGTTAATTATTCCTTTACCAATTAAAGAAACAAAAAACTTATTTATTGTTATATAAGTCATAGACTTAAAATATTTAAAAATATTACAACCTTTTCTTTAATAACCCATGCAAATACGGACAAGGTATGGAAAACAGTCAAGTTAGAGTTCGATAAATCTAAAATTTGGCATAAAATCAAAAGGACTGATGGAGCACTTGGCCAGTTATTATTATTTTTACATTATTTTAGAATGATTCTATATGTGTAGATTCATCAAGTTTGATGCATTTCAATATATTCTAAATTAAGTTAAAGCAAAAATAAAAGTAACCCCTAATTTACTCCTTGTGTGAAGAACGCTGTTTTTTAATTTAAACTTCATAGTACAAGCCTCGTACTTTGAAAGTGGATAATACCTGTTAATGTCTAAACATATTTATTTAAGTATTTTATTTAATAATATTTTTTCGAACGAGATACATCGATGGATACTCTAAAAACTTAAAAATGACCACCTCCGATCATTTCACTTCTACACAATTGAAGTAAATACTTTAAGTATAATTAAATAAAAGGATGTAAACACAATGTGGATACAGTCATTCGAAATATGCAATAAGCCCTTTTTTGCGTTCCTTATTATTTATTATTATATATTCATTAATATACCTCTCAATAACACTTACACATCCGTTACAAAGATTTTACTTATTATCTTTTTTTATCTACAATTACTGATAATTTTAAAATAAGTAGAGCATATGGCTTTTAACTGACTTAAAAAAGGGGAAGGTTCTCAGTTTGGTTGTTATTTTCTATGTTTGTGACCTCAAAACTCCATCAATTAAGTATATTATGATTCGATTAAACATAATACTTTCTTTGGTTTACGCGAAATCAATTATATTTTTTTTGTTTGAACACGTTTACGGATTACCGCGAGTTGATTTAAATTAAATAAAAATTTAACCCTTGGAGTAGAAAACAAGGGATGACTGATTTTACACCCACTAAATTTTTTGATTGACTACGCATAACTTTTTACAGTGCAGTTCGATTTAGATAAATATTTTTGTATTTGCTAGTATTTTCTTCAAAGTTAATTCCCTTTATTTTAAAAGAATAATACAAAATAGGGGATGATTTAATTTTCACCTCGTGAATATTTAAAATACTCTTTACTTTTCTTCTCTCTAAACACTCTGTTTACTATGTCTACATTAAAAATGTAAAAATACTGATACTTTAAAAAAACCGACTCCAACAAAAACATAATATTAAAAAGTTAGAAATAATTGATTGGTATTTAACTTAAATACTCTAGGGACCTAATCAGGTATTTTCGAAGCATATAAAAAAAAAACAATAAAAGACCATGAAGGAAAGCTGAATGTCGAGTTTTACATCGAATGATTGGCTTATTAATTATTTACTTTATGCAATAGTCGAAATACGGAGAAAAAAAAATTTTAAATTCAAAGTATACTTTATTATAAATTATTCATAAAAAATCTGGTCAGAGCAGTCAATTTCAATTAGAGAAGACACAGTTGGAATCTGTTTTTTCCATTCGCAAAGCCAAGGCAATTTTTTTAGTATTTTTTTTTATGGGACAAAGGGGCCAAGCGTGCAGGAGGCTCATCTGATGGTAAGTGATCACCTCCGCCCATGGACATCTGCAACACCACAGGGCTTGCAGATGCGTTGCCGGCCTTTCAGAAAAGGGAGGGAGGGAGGGAGGAGGACTGGAGGATGGATGGGGAGTGGGCCTCCCGGACTCTCACTTACCGGACGAAACGCGACAGCATAGCTGCCACCTCACGTCGGTCTCCTGTGAGAGAGTGGTACTATACGGGGCGTGCCGGCCCATTCGGCTGCTACCCAAAGGTAACAAGCATGCATTCGCTATGAGAGATCAAGTGCAGCAGACACGTAACACATATTTGTGGAGGCTGAGCTGTTACTGAGAATTGATTTGTACTGAAAAAAATCTTGGTCTAACTCGGGACGCGAACCTCATAGCACTTGCATTATAATAGTCAAGTTCACAATTAGGCTTAATACAAAATACATAAGAGCAAAGCCACAGGGATTAACTAGTTATACATATATTTACTTATTAATTCATAGAATGCAATGTCAAATAACGGTATTATAACTATTTAGACCTTCCGTCTGTTTGTCAAATACCATGTAACTACCAACCTTGAAATTACAATAACAATACACATTAATATCGAAACTTTGATTAGACTAACTACTGCGTGTGGATTTGGGTGCAAGTATTTTTTTTAAATAGTATATAAAATATAAATTGAATTATAACACTTGTAATATGTATGTGTTGAAAGTTATATAAGTGTAGTATACCTTGGTATCCGTAACACAAGCCTCGTACTCGTAGCTTACTATGGAACTAGATGGTGCTGTGTTAACGTCGCAACAAAATTTATTTAATATCTATTACTCGTATAAGTTTTTCTTCTTAAGTTTTTCAGTCAATGAATGTACCTATGTACTTTTCATTGTCCTATGATTGAACTGCTCTTATAAGGCACTTGAGACTTGAATCTCTTGCTTTATTGTATTGCATAGAGAGGGTAAAATTTTGATATTTCAACTTTCAACAAACAAATTAAGGGTTGTTCAAATAAAATACGCATATCAAATATTAAAAATAAATATATCAATGTAAAAAATATATAGACATTTTGAGTTTGTTTATAATAAAATTTTATGCACAAACTTAACTCCTAAACTTTTTTATATTATGTTGTGTTAATTTACATAATAGCTTTTATAATGTTTTACTAAAAATTCACTACTGAATTAAAATATTATTTTTATTATATACGATTATAATAAATGAATAGTATGCATTTTTACATCTTTGACGACACGTTTGGCTCAGTTGGTAGCGACCCTACTTTCTACGCCAGCGGTCGCGGGTTCGAGTCCCGCTGGGGGCATTCATTTGTTGAGCGCAAATGTTTGTACTTTCTCGTCATGGGTGTTAATATTTATAATATGTATGTATTTAAAATTTATATGTGTAGTATATCAACTATCTAGTATCCGTAACACAAGCACGTAACGTAGTTTACCACGGAACTAGATGGCGCTGTTGTAATAATGTCCCAACATATATCTTAGATACGTTAAATTTAGATAGGTATAGCTATTAGCCGACTTATAAAAAGAGGATTTTCTTCATCATCATCAGCCCTTTTTAACGTCCCACTGCTGGGCCTCCCTCAGTACGAGGGGGATCAGGCCATGGTCCACCGCGCTGGCCCAGTGCGTGTTGGCGGACTTCACATGTCTTACGAAAACTTGCTAGTTTTACTCAGACATGCAGGTTTCCTCACAATGTTTTCCTTCACCATAAGACAAGTGGTAATCAGGATAGAAATGATTCGCACATGAAAATATCAGAGGTGCGAGACCCGGATTTGAACTCGCATCACTTGGTTATACAAGCGACGCGTTACCGCTGGGCTACCACTGCCTTTTGGATTTTCTTATTGCTATCTATCTCTTTAGACGTGCATCAAAATAACCCATGACAAAATAAGGAATTTCACATAATTAGTGTTGTGCCTTTTTTGATAAGAAAATTTTCAGATAGGTTCTTAGAAACCACCGTTATCACTTACAGTAGAGGTGTCGAATTGTCAGCGCTTTTGGACCGATCGATCCTACAATTTGTCTGTGCGTTGATGAAGAAGTAAAAGCAAGCAACTCAATAAATTATATAAACATAAATAAATATTAATGCAAATCCAATGTTATATTTGATTACAACATTATTTTTTGTTATAAAAGTCATGTAAATCGTTACTATGATGATGATTAAGATCGCAATATACAGCGTGACCTACGACCGCGTGCAAAATAACAGCTTCATTTGAAATTACTCACATATTTTTGACCACTCGTTTGGCTCAGTTTATAGTGATCCTGCTGTGTCAGCGGTCGCGGGTTCGAGTCCCGGTAATGGCATTTATTTGCGTAATCAGCACTTATGTATGTTCTCCAGTCATGGGTATTTATATTTAAAATATGTATGTAATTAAAGATATATGCTATAGTGTATCAACTCCATAGTATCCATTACACAGGCCTTGTAGCTTACCATAAAATTAGATAGTGCTATGTATTAATGTTAATTTTTAATGAAAAATGTAAATATTTATATTATTATATGAAAAATTCTTCTTCGTATTATAATTTATATTCTTGATCTCTATAATATAAAAGAGGGCCTAATACTGTTCTATAAATTTTACTGATATATTATGTTTTCCCCGATTCAATTTGATTTCAATATGATTTTCCTAATCCAAAATCAATATTCTACCTAAATATTATTACTTCGAGTAAATGTAATTCGTGACAAATTTTAAATTGTAGAATATAAGAGTACTTACTTATTATTCAGTAAGTTACCAGCTAAAATGTTGCTGATTTACTGTCGTTTATAATACATTATATAGTCTCAAGGAGATCAGCCGCCGTGGCCGGGATTATTATATATATCACTAACAATTCACGTGGCTCCGCCCGCGTTCAAATCCCGGTGACTGAAAATGAATAAAAATTTAGGGTCATAAGTAGTTTTTGATGCCGAATCATAAAAAAATGAAATGGTCTAATAAAGAAAAAGAGAAATATATCTGGAGAGGGCCACACTTATCACTTAGGGAATAAAAATAGCCTACGACCTATTCTCAGACCTACCAAATACACAAAAAAAAAATCATATCAAGCCGTTTCGTTGGAGTTCGATAACAAACACTGTAACACGAGATTTTTATATATAAGATAACTTTAATATAACTAACATTAACTTTGATAAAAAGTCTATTGAAATAAAAATAAAGAATGAATCATATTATATCAAATCTGCCCGAAGACATAACAAATGTCGTAGTAAAAAGTAAGCAGCACCTATTCGCAATTAAGAAACTGTCTATAGTTTTAATTCATGGTTAAGTCAGATGCTCGTAGTTATTTATATGACACTGGAGACGCCGCGGCATTGATCGCGACCTATCAGAAACCGGATCGGCTTATCGATACGTCCTTCCTGCAAAGGATTTAAAATTTAAATATAGTTTTACTGAAGTACAAACTCTTGCTTGCAAATTTTGATTATTGATAGATGATATTCATCGCTACTTAATTAATATAGATTTGAATGTAAATTAATGTTGTAAAAATAATTTGTGATCAGTAATGTAACTCTGAGGAATACAATAAATACGTATTTAACCAGCCTTTTTAACGTTCAACTGCTGGGCACGGCCCTCCCTTCAATATGAGGGGAATCAGGTCATAGTCCACCTTTCCGGTATTTTTCTTCAACTTAAGAAGTGGTAATTATGTTAAACATGATTTGCGCAGCAAAATATCAGAGGTGCAAGACCCGGATTTGAACCCGCTTCACTTAATTACCCAAGCCAGCGTGTTACTACTGGGCTACCACTGCCTTTTATATTTAACGATTATATTTTTTTTCCATTACAAAACAAACTTGTTCCACGAATTAAAAGAATCATTCGATTCTTACGGTAAGTAGTATTTCTATAATATTAGAAAAAACTAGGTAATACGCGAAATAATTACAAATCATAAAAACACTATCTTCTGTTACAAAATAGGCATTTGAGATGATCTCCTCGCAATGACCTAAGTTCACGACATCGTGCGTCCTTTCACGTACACACGTTGACGACTGTACCTAATGATAGCTAACAAATTACTGTATACAAATTAAGAATGTTTGATGAAGAATATAAAATCAAAATATACTTTATTCAAATAGAAATTTATTAACACTTTTGAATCGGCTTTTTACGTTAAGAATATATAGATTTTAGATAAAATGTCGGTCCGAGTAAGTAGGTTTGTTTGGAAGCTAACACCGGCTCGAAAGGCAGTTCTGCAAAGAAAAGATATGAAAATGACGCCTGAATATTGTATGTAAGTGTATTCAGCCTTTTATTTATTTGATGGCTCGACAAGTGGACAGAAAGGCCCCCTTCAATACGAAGGAAGTCCACCATGCTGGCTAAGGACGTCACATTTATTTCGAAAACTTGCTAGGTTCTCTTTTCCACACGTATCGAACTCGCGATCACTGGCACAGCAAGTCGGGTCATTAAATCAAATGTGTCGTTGAAATATGACACACAATTTAGAAAAATATTCGAACTGAAAGCTCACAGCAAAATCTATAACATCTACATATAATTACGAGGGAAAGCTTCACGCGTTAGTACATTGCTTACATTTGCAAAAAAAGTTGACTGGACAGTAGCAAAAGAAACTTCTGTAAAACTTAAAAATATATATGTATTTATATTTCATATAATTTCACAAGTACATAACTTAAACACCACTAACAAACACTTTTTCGCGGTTACGGAGAGGTAAAGTAGACCACTTAACGTATAGACCTTGTTCTCAATCTGTAAAAACGTTGAGAAAATGATTTAAATTGTAATTTAAGGTTTAATAATTTACTAATCTGGGCATGACTAAAGAGAAATCAATGACGCTTTTTTCTCACTACAATCTACCCAAAAATAGATGAAACTCTATTAAGCAAAAGAAAAAGTGTAGGTCTTTTCTTCAGCCCTTTTTAACGTCGAGGGTGATCAGGCCATAGTCCAGCGCGCTGGTCTAGTGCGTGTTGGCGGACTTCACATGTCTCTAGAAAACTTGCTAGGTTTTCTCAAACATGCAGGTTTCCTCACGAAGTTTTCCTTTGCCGTAAGACAAGTGGTAATCATGATAGAAATGATTCGCACATGAAAATATCAGAGGTACGAGACCCGGATTTGAACCCGCATCACTCGATTATCTAAGCGAGCGCATTACCACTGGGCTACCACTACCTTAAAAGAGTAGGTATTTTCCAGTTTTATACCATTATTTTTTTTTTAATTAATTCGGTATAAGTTATTATGGAGCATCAGAGCAATTAAACCAAGAGTTAAATTATCATCACTAATACACACAATAAGGAAATAAATGGTTAAAATACAATATGCGTATAATAACAATCTAAAAGCTTTCCTTGACATTTCACTCGACTCTAACTAAAAATACAATCCAAAACGATCATTATGTGAGACAGAAGCAGTTTGTAATGAACATAATTTATTAACAATTTATCATAATTAGATAACTAATTTGTTAAAAAATAAAAAAATCTATTAAACAATAAATTATTAATACTTAAGTTAGTTCATTAACATTAAATAAATATCAATTTCTTGAATTAAATAATAAATATTTCTTCGTGAGATTTTGGTTGTGATAAAAATATAAGAAGAATATAAAAAGAATATGTTGTCTGTAAAAAGAACCGCCTCTTGAAAGAGATATCTAACTTTTAGGAAAGCTTTGGGTATATATATTTGTATGATTTAATAATGCTAACAATGTTCTATAATAACACTAACTACTCCACCAAATTGTTATAACACTTTTAACTTAATTGTTAAAAAACACTTGAAGTTACTAAAACAAAATAATTTTGGACTTGATTTTTAATATGGCAATTGTCATCGAACTGAGCGATAATTAAAATTCATTATAATATTCATACATCAAAAGAACAAGGATAAGGGATGGGATTTCTAGGCGCTATTATATACATTACATCTATATATATAAAAATGAATTGTTGTTCGTTAGTCTCGCTAAAACTCGAGAACGGCTGGACCGATTTGGCTAATTTTGGTCTTGAATTATTTGTGGAAGTCCAGAGAAGGTTTAAAAGGTGAAGTACCTAGGACGAACCCGAGCAAAGCGAGGGTGAGTGGCTAGTGTATAATATAATGCTAACTGCCTTAAGTTTTGTTATTGAGTCTTTCTGTTTCGCAAGCCTCAGTAACAGCCCGGAGTTGGGAAGTTTACGGTGATTCACCCCCGTGCCTCGGAGAGCACGTAAAGCCTTCGGTCCTGCGCCTTAACTCTCACTGGTCGTGTCGAGTAGTCGTCCCACCGGAGTATGAGAGTGATAAGGAACAGAGAGTGCACTTGTGTCTGCGCGTACACTCGTGCACTATAATATGTCCCGCGCCGTTGGCAAGTCTCAATGAGATTGGCCGCCGTGGCCGGAATCGGTCAGGAGGACATCATCATCATATATAATAGAACGAACGCGGGCGTAATTTACTTTCTTATATGAGTTGAAAAACAAATACTTACAGTTTTTAATTATTAATATTGGTATTTTTTTGTTTTATACTGAGACGAAGAAAAAATAATTATTCAATGTAACTAAGTACTTTTAATTCATAAGTACCAGCAAGAAGTATAAAGATATTTAAACTTTATATACTTAATCTAATGCGGGCGAAGTCAGGGACAGTCACTAACATTTAATATGCAAAATACTAGAAGGAAATCGTGCCCTTAACTGGATAACTAGTTGCTGGGGTCACAGATATTTGGCAATGAAAATTTTCATGTAAAACATTTCTTAAGTTTATGCTTGCTCAGCTTAAGACACCTTAGTGATGTTTCGTCACGCCAAGTTTACTATATTAACGCCCGCACTCATAGTCACTTAATGAACCATTAAGTAGTTATTTAGTATGGCGATTCTAGACTTAATGGTTCATTAAGTGACTATGAGTGCGGCTGTATGAGTGCGAGTAAGTTCTGCTAATAGTTTACTAAATAATCTGTCAATACATGTATCAATGTGATAATGCAGAATGCAAGTTCAATTTTTAAACGAAATACTTGTATTTGTGAGTCACACAAAATTAGAAATTAGACCTTGAATAACTGACTTAATTTAAAGGCACTACTGCCACCACTGTCAGCCGAAAAACTCCACAGTTGCTTTACTTTAAAATGTTGAATACTTCCTTAGATTATTATAGATCGAATATTTGTCGTAAGTTTTTATCAAGACCTTGAAATGCAGAGAAACTTTAAACTGTGATAAAAACTGCGCGTTCAATAACATTTATACGGATAATCTTTTATATATTCGAATAATTCCATATTTTCTGGCCTAACACTTAGTGTAGAATGTGATATGAAGACCAGATGCTTGCCATCAACTCCAAGTACACAAGGAGGTCAAAGGGGTCAAAAAGCCAATACAATGTTGCTTCAAAAACAATAATATCAAACCCACTTCCGATCACAATTTCCATAAGAATGGCTCGAAAATTTAAATTTGTATAAAATACTAACAAATTATTATTAGCATGCATTACCTTGGACTAATTTTGTATTACCATATAACTGCGTATCTCACTGCCCCCGCTGTTAGAGAGGTGAGCTATCGAATAGGAAGCTTTATCGCAAGCTATATTTCGTACAAAAGTATACATAATTTAAAAAAAAAATGCCAAATTATCATATTTTTCTAGTTATTGCACTTCCATACAGTTTGTGACGGTATAATGAGAAATCCCCGGGACAGATTTTGATAAAATATTGTATAATGATAAGTGGTAATTTGGGTCAAGTTTACTTTTTTACTGCTTAAAAAATCTTTAATCTGAAAAAAATATACCTAAGACGATGGTCGAAGGCGGCGGAGGGTTCGTACTAGACTATGTCTAGGAACGAACCCGAGCGGAGCAAAGATGAGTCACTAGTCTACATAAACACAGATAATAACGTAGTGACGCATAAACTACTGATAGTAACTACATTTACCTAATCCAGACTTAACTTTACGAATTTACTTTTATTTTAATAATACTAGAAACTTTATTAATTCTTTCAAGAAGTAGAGTATAGAAATTGTTCATATTTCATCATTTGCTTGAAAGTGATAGTTATAATATCGATAATAACTAATAACATATTATTTACATAATAATAGTAACAATCGCTCTATAAGCCCAGTGGATTATCGCTTTTAAACTAAAAAACCATCTAGCATATTTTGTTTTATTTATTAATAACATAATAAGAAAAAATACAGTATTAAATTTAAGAAATAAGGACATTTAAATTATTGTTAAACTATTACAGCACGTTCTTGTAAAATGTTTATTCATAAATTCAAATTGATCTCTACATTGAGTGCTCAAGATAATAAATTGATTTATTAACGAATTATAACGAAAAGAAGAAGAAGCTGCTCATCCTCGCTTTGCTGAATTTCACATTTATAATATTACTTAAGATATTTTTAATTGGTAAGATGTTAATTATAGATAAATTAAAAGTTAAATTTAACTAATAAGCTACCGTATTAACCAGAGAGGCGAGCAACAAAAAACTGCAAGCATTACGTCACTGCATTAAAGTAAAGCTAATAAAGCTTGCTGTCAGTCGGCTGGTTTCGTTAGTTGGGAATTACTGGTTGATGATAATAAATAAATATGAGAAATTTAAGTATGTATCAATTAATTTTTTGAGTCACTTACTTATCTATATATTACATAAAAATGAATTGCTGTTCGTTGGTTCGCTAAAACTCGAGAACGGCTGGACCGATTTGGCTTATTTTCGTCTTGAATTTTTTGTGGAAGTCAAGAGAAGGTTTAAAAAGTGAAGTACCTAGGGACGAACCCGAGCGAAGCGAAGGTGAGTCGTAAGTATATTATAAATATTGTATAATACACGTATGGGGATGGCGATTGAAACTCAAATAAGCCAGTCTAAGATCTAAATACATTAAAACTTCTTATATATAAAAAAAGTTAATCGAAATAATATTCTAAGATTTTAAAACGATACTAATGATAAGTTCCGACAAGCAATAGACATGTACAGAAATAATGACATCGAAATATAAAATTTAACCTTTGAAAACTACATTTGTAATAGTTGATGCTACTTTAATTATAATGTGCCAGTGTTTGCAGATCCACCGCGTGGTCTATTTCTGTATAATTACCTTGCTTCTAAATGTCAAAACATGATGTTAGATATCTTAAAATCTTAATAAATACTGTTATGTGTGTATATCCACTGTACATATCAGTAACAAAGCCTATGAAATATATAGTCGGCCAACGGACGTGACAGCCCAAGCTGCCACACACTAATGTCCCAAGCGAGTGTATGGCAGCTTGGGCTGGCTGTCACGTCCGTTGGCCGTCTATATGTTTTATAGGCTTTGTCAGTAGTATAGTTTTGTACATACTGCTTATGTAAAGCTATGTTACTGCATATCAGTTTTAATAACGTAAAATGGATTCAGACCTTTTTAACGTCTCATGCTGGGCACGAGCCTTCCTTCAACACGAGGGGGGTCATAAAAAGATTTTGTAATCGTAAATGTGTGATGAGATAAAATAATCCATAAATAACTGCGATTTAATAGCTTAAACTTTCATAATTTAATCATAATAAATGTTGTTGTGTATGTGAACATTGAACAATATATTAAAAAAATTGATCATAATCGAATCAATCGCTGTTTCCGTAAGGAAACTTAGAACATCTTTAAAATGGCATTTTATTGTAAATTAAATATATCAGTAAACGTATATTTATGACCAGAGTAAACCTTTACTTTGAAAGCAGTGTCATTTATTGTAACAGTGTTTCCGCGGTACAGCAATAGATAATGAGGCTCTCCATCCAGTCACTCCCTTTACACTTGATGGGACATTACACCATTACACCATGGGACGAGCTATGCGTAAATGCATTTGTCTAATAGTTGCTATTGTTGTCTTAGAAAAACACCGTCTCTAGAAAATTAAAAAAATCTATGAAAACGATCTATTTTATTTTGATTATTTAGGTATTGAATAATATATTTTTTCATTTTATACGTTATATGGCACTTATTTTTAAGTACAATCTTCTTCTTCCTGCCTTTATTCCACACTATGTGGGGTCGGCACAACATGTCTTCTTCTTCCATTCTCCTCTGTCATTCGTCAACATCCACCCCTTTTACACGCATATCCTCTTTTACACAATCCATCCATCTCTTTTTCGTTCTTCCTCTACTCTTTTTTCCTTCTACATGCATTCTATTTTTATATTAATTTCTAGTTGATTCCAAATGGTTTTTCTTCAATTGCAAATGACATAAATGTTTAATACTTTAATAAATAATTTTCTAAGTGAATAACATAATAATACATAGCCTTGCTAGCTGTGTTTGGGCTTTTATACTACAAAGTTGCGAATATTAAATCAAACAAAGTATTATCAATCACTATTTTTTAATATATTATCGATAAATATTGGCAAAAATTAATATCATCCATTGCATTTTTTGTATTACAAATAACATACATTCATATCTATAGTACTTATAAAGTAAACAATGAATTTACTTATTATATACTTTTGAAACAATATTTTCCACTTTTTTATGTGTATTATTAGTCATATTTATGATTACTATATTTTTTGCGGTGAAAGTTAACAATCTCTAATAGTTACAAAAATTATATACTTATAATATTTAGTAATACGTATTTAGAGTCTTTCCCGTTACATATCTCATAGAACGGTGAATTTTAAAGCTTTGCTCTACATAATATGTAGATTTTAAATTTATTAAAATATGTCCCGAGGACGTCTCATTTATATTATCTATTATAAGGTACTCAAAAATGTAAAAATCCTAAAAACTTTAAGCGTTTCTTCATTTAATTTTCTATGTCTCAATCGAAACCATACAGGGATTTTGCCATATTTTCCATACAATCTATTAAAATTAACGTAAATTAACATATTTAATTTATATCTAATCAATTTCCAACGTCATTTCTAAATTAATTATGAACAATATTTCATTAGACTACCCATGTACGGTGGCAACCTTCTAAAGATCGATCGCTATAATAAACTAACGATAGACGTTAACGCCACAAGGAAATTAAGAATATCTGAGAAGTATGAAAAATTCAGACGATTCTTTTAACTGACAAATTTTATTCTTGTTGGTGTTAAATAAACAAATTATGCATTTTATACATTTTAAAGCTCTGCCTCGTTGGTGCAGTGGCTACCATGTACGGCCATAAATCGAGAGGTTCTGGGTTCGAGTCCCAGGTCGGGCCAAGTTTAGTTATTGAGTCTTTCTGTTAAGTAAGCCTCAGTAACAGGCCAGGGTTGGGGAGTTGGCGGTGTGTCATCCCCGTGTCTCGGAGAGCACGTAAAGCCGTTCGGTCCTGCGCCTTTACTCTCACTGGTCGTGTCGAGCAATCGTCCCACCAGAATATGAGAGCGATAAGAACAGAGAGTGCGTACACTTGTGCACTATAATATCTCCTGCGCAGTTGGCTAGTCTCAAATCTCTCAAAGAGACTGGCCGCCATGGCCGAAATCGGTCGGAGAACATTATTATATTTTAAAACAAATATATGTACATTTGTATATTGCAAAAATGAAATAGATAAAAGCTTTCGGCCCATTACCTAGTATCATAAAATTATTTAAATTAAAAAAAAGCCTAAAATAGAGCTATCCCATACTTGTATTATGTTACTTGTAAAATAGTGTATACTTTTTAAATGTTTGCGAAAAAGCGAGGGTAACTTTACCCTCGCTTTTTCGAAAAGCTCTCGAGAAGCTCTGGTTGCCTCTTTTATTTATAACATTATATTTTACGATAATGTGTAGCTTTTTGACCAATTGGTGAGCTCTTTTAGCGTGAAGAGGTTACAATTCACATAGTGTGTAAAGAGCTTTACTACTTTGGTGTTGTCAAGGCCATCAATCTAGATTGTAGATGACTAATCAGTAAATTAAAATGAAAATACAAATTTTGGGTCAAAAATACGCTAAGCCTTGGAAGTTGATAAATTTATGCAAAATCCAACTTTTTCGTTACTCATTTTGATATTATGTGTCGACAAACGAAACTTTAATTGGTTGGTTTTTGTTTAATTTTTAAATAAAATGTGATAATTCTCGCAATGAAAATAAAGTAATTAAAGCTTAATAAAGAATGTTGAACTTTATGAAGACAAGTGTTTAATTAGTAATTGCCATATTTGTGCGAGCGAAGTGTGTGTAGTGATTATAATGATGAAAATCTTCTCATCAACAGCAACCAGATTGCCAATCTCACTGACACTAGCAATGTTCAGAAGATATATTATAAAAAAGATATATTGATTAGAGATCAAGCGCAGGACCGACTGCTTTGGTCTCCACGGAGTTGTAACACACCTTTGGATCTACAGCCGAACTCCTTGGTCCCCAAGGCAGCTAAACCATCCGCTAACCACTGACCCAAACTTGATTAAATAATTTATTTCTATTTACCTGCTAGCGAGTAATTAAGCTCCTTTAAAAGGAATTTTATATCAATTTGTATGTATGTAATTTAAACCTCTATAAATTCATTTTTTTAAAGAATTGTTGAAAAATTGCAAGTTTGATAAAAATGTTTCTGACACCTCGTCAGAAGTTGTAAGATAATATATAAAAAAAAACCTCTATAAATAAAAAAAATACGTTTTCAAGTAGGTTGAAATGTACACTCGATGCAAATTTAATAAGACCTTATAGCATTTCGTTTAACGATTTGTCGTATGACTTTTAACCCGAACAAACTGACACAAATTAACATGAGAGCGTGAGATAATATCTCATATAAAGGATAGCTTCTGGCTGTCTGCAAAATCACAGATTTTGCTGCACCTATAAATATTGGAAATAATTTATTTTTAATTTTTGTAGAAGTTTAAGGTTAATAATTACTAACTGTAGGTATGCTTTTATACTATTACTCTATATAATTATGCTGAACTCTCAGATTATATACTTATTATATAATCTGAGGCTGAACTATGCTTTACCAAAAAACACACGCACGTAGTACCTACATGCGACATCAAAGGGTGCAGGTTCAATTTTGATACGAGACAATTTTTTGACATCAAATCGGTTTTTTTATCAAATTTGAATATATTGACTAATTAAAACTAATAATATTCTAGTTTATTCTTCTAATAATAGTGCTATCATTGACTGTAGAATTTACTGTGACTGTAATTTTCTCTGTTGGTGACAAAAATGTAATGATGATGAAATGGACAATCTCTTCCCCCTTTACGAAGCTAGAACTATTTACTTTTTGTGTAACGTATTACTAATCTTAATCCAAAAATGTACACGGTAAATAATATCGAACGTAAACAATGATATTTGGCGTGCAAAGCTATATATGTTAGGAGGATGCGCGCGTCGGTCAAACGAGTTGCGCCTGCGCACGGTTTGTGTTGTGTGTGAATATGCAGTGAGTGGATCTCAGGCGATATGGTGAGCTTCACTTATTTTACTCTTCATATAAAATAAAATGCTAACTTAAAAATATTAGTTCTTTAAAAAGTGATATCAAAATCAAACGATTCCAGGTAAATAATTAGATATGGAATATCGTGTTTTCATATATTTTATTTTTCAAAAATATTTCCCTTCGACTTTCGCATTAATTATAAATTCTTGGCAAATTTTCTCATTAAATCTGTTTACGTTTTATAGTAAGAACTAAGAATAGCATATTAACGCGATATAATATTATATAACAAAAATACACCAAAGCTTTTGCTACAACAAAGCGTATTATTTTAGCCGCTAATAATACATAAAACAATTAATATCAATATTTCTCTTATTTCGTCATTAATAATTAATAACAAACGTCCCCATAAAAATATATGTATTATAAAATAATAAAAAAAAAATTATATAACAATATAACAACTTTCAATATTTACAAATTGCTCCAATAAAAAAACTACTTTTTTCAGGAATGGCAAAAGCAGGAAAATAGATATATGTTTATTTATAATAGAGTAAATATTTTTAAACGAAAGGTTTCGATTACAAAAAAACATAAATGACAGGTTTCGTAGTATTAATTATGTGAATTTACAATTTAAATTTAATTCTAGGTCATCTTGCCTTTAACTATTCGTTACAGTCGCATTACCCACACATAGTATGCACGGAGAAAATACATATTCATACATTTTCTAGGTATTGAGTCATTAACTAAAACAAAGTAACAAGTACAAATGCACTTATCTTACTTAAGTTGTTAGAATAAACGCTTATAATTAGTGAATACTTTGTACGTAGCTAAATTTTGAATTCATTTGTTACTGACGGACGCAGGAGTATGAAATTTTTGATTTGTGATTTTAATTTTCGTATATAACGAGGTTAAGCTCTCAATAATAAAAATTTACTCCCTACAGAAATTTAAAATGATGATACTTCAAACCAAAATTCATTTGTTTCTAATTTTAGAGATGTTGATCTGGATCCTTCATCTCTTGTTCTGGAGATATCTCTCCCCACGATAAAAAACTCCTGACCTTACAACTGTCTTATTTCACACTAGCAAACCCAGCTCGCTTGGCTGGCCGCTGGGCGCAAGTTAAAATAATTGAAACTGGTTGTATAACTTTAAATAAAAGTAACCAAAATTATTCCTTGTAACATTAGCTATCTGCGAGTGAAAGTCCCGTCAAAATCGGTCCAGCCGTTTCAGAGATATAATAAACAGGCAGACAATAAATAAAAAAATGATTTTTTGATGCTAGTACCGTATATACTTTCATATGCATTTAGTGAAAAGCTGTTAATTTGAAATTAAAAACTCCAATTTTATTTATATGAACTGATCTGATGAAATGATGAAGAATCCTTTAAAAATACTTTGAAAAAAAACCTATTTTAAAGCACGAAAAAATTGTAATTAAAATACGACTTTTATTTTAATATTAATCTAAAATAACTATCTATATATTTTAAAACACGTAATTTTTCTTTTATTTTGCAAAATTCACGAAAAATATTATTCATACAAACTATGAGTAAAATTCGCAAAACACAGATGTCGATATTTGATGTTCCGAATCGCAGATGCTGCAAATTGCGGTGTTACCTCACCAACAATGCGACGCGACGATGCGTTTGCGAAACTTATCGAAAGATTTTTACCGTACTCTTTACTTGTCAGTTACGGATAAAATAATAATAATATTTGAACTTATATAAAATGAAAAAGCCCTTAGACTATAAAAAATATAATAAAGATACATTATATGTCTATCTTAAGTTATAACAATTCGCTTATATTCCTAGTTAACTTAAAAGTTAACGAAACGGAAAAGGAAAGAAATTATTAACACTTTTTCAAATATATACGTAAGAGCATACACCCTACTTCAAGAGCGAAAACCACTCGACAGATTTTGATAAAATTTTGTATCATGATAGCTGTATATCCGGGTAAATATATAGGATACTTTTTATCGTCAGCCCTTCTTAACGTCCCACTGCTGGGCACGGGCCTCCCTCAGTACGAGGGGATCAGGCCATAGTCCACCGCGCTGGCCTAGTGCGTGTTGGCGAACTTCACATTTCTTATGAAATCTTGGTAGTCTTGTCTTTCTCAGACATGCAGGTTTCCTTATGATGTTTTCTTCACCGTAAAACAAGTAGTAATCTGGATAGAAATGATTCGCACATGAAAATATCAGAGGTGCGAGACCCGGATTTGAACCCGCATCTCTCGGTTATATCTACAAGCGAGTGCATTATAAGCGAGTGGATACTTTTTACTGCAGAAAAAATCACATCTCTGAGAAATTCATCAAAACGTACCTAGGGAGGAGGGATGAACCCAAGCGAAGCGAATATGAGTATTTCTAGTAAGTCATAAACATTTCCTTAATTTAATTACAAGATGTCATCAACATTCAAAATTTGTAATAAGCACTTGCTATCTTTTGACACTCGGCAAATTAAGAAACCGAAGGCACAAAAAATTGAGAAATTACTGCAGTGTAATAAATAATAGTATCTGACAACTATCGTGGTTTTGACGATGATTCGGCCTTGGCATGTGTCGTCGAATGTCAGAGAAGCTGCCAGTGCGCAGAGGCCATAAGTTCGATTACGTTAAGTGTCAAGTTTTATTTGTAGTAATATTCTACACTAGAGATACTCCCTCGCTCCATTCGGATTCGTCCCTGGATACGTTTTAAGGGATCAAAAAGATTTCTGAGAAATGAGATACTTTCCCGAAGTAAAAAGTATCATAAGTTTGGCTGTGTCTACTTCGGCTGACTGTGTGACTTTAGCTTGAATGCGCAAGCGATCCTGGATTAAGACGAAAGATAGGTGCTTGGGTTTTAGTTTACTGGCTTGCCGGTGAGCCTTCATAAGTACCTGTTTTCTACAGGTGTACGGATAACTATCATTATACCTTTCAATTTCATCAAAATCCGTCCAGTAGTTTTCTCGTGATGCGGTCACATACAGACAGGCAAAAAATCTAAAATTACAGATTCGGCCTCTGTATCGATAGTTTGTACTTCGTTACGAAGCGAATCGACAAAGTATAGCTTGTAATATAATAGCCTTTCAGTACTATAAAACAAAACAATATCCATAATATAAAACAAATTTGTAGGTACATATTGTGCAGTTAAAAGTGAAATTGCTGCACAATTACTTACGGCTGAGATAAATGGTGTTGGTTTACATGTCTGTAACCTTTCCTCGGCCTTTCTTACGTCACGCGTGCCGATGGTCCGTAGGCATTTACACACTATGATAGCGTCTTAAAAGTATAAGTATTGTTAAACAAGTTTTTTTATTCATGTATACATGTACATATTCATGTATATAGTTGATTTTTTATGTATGTACTTTTTACAATTACTACTATTTATACAGCGGTCAAATATGCAGTTTTGGGAACTTTCTGTCTGCCACCTCATTACGAGATATCCACTAGATAGATTTTAATGAAATTTAGTATTATGATAGTTGATTATCCTGGTCTATATGTTGAACTTTACATACTTTTAACTGCGAAAAAATATCTCATCTCTGAGTTTGTATTAACCGTTACAAGCGGGGCTAGGCTGGTCATAAACGTAATTAGTTAATTATATACTACAAAAACAGTAAAATACAAAGTAAACTCTAAAATGTCACTAGAGTGCTATACCTGACCTTTCTTACGACCTTAACATACAGACGCATCTCCTAAATCTTATTATTAGCAAATAATCATAATATAAGTATATTAAAGCCTGAATAAAAGTTCATAGGAAGTTCGTAGGTAAATTAAGTTTTAGTCGTTCTCATAATTGATAATTTTAAATTATTTTGTTTGTCCTACTTTATATTATACGAAAAGGATATAAGTTTGTATAACATACTATATATTTTTTTAATATATGTAATCTAATTATAAAACAATTTTTACTAGCTTTAAAAGGATTATTATTATTACTTCAATATTTATAAACCGTGATTTTTTGGTTCTTGTGCAATGTTTATGAAATTGTGAACCGTTTTTTTTTGGTTTGAAAAGGAATTTTTTATCAAGTCGGAACTATTGAGGACGTTTTCCTATTTTTTTAATGTAATTACTAAAGTAATTTTTAATCGATGTTAATTTTAGCGAAAAAGTTATATTTACCAACATTAAGATATGTGTACTTTATAATGTGTTCAGGTTTGTTTGTATAGTTAAAGCCTTAAAGGGATTTGATGCGGGAGAAATGTCAAGGCAGTTTTTCAAATATTTATATATTTGTCACTGTGAAATAGTTGAAAGGACTCAAGTGAAACTTTTTTTATATATTTTTATTAGGGCAAAGCGAGCCCTAACACTATCCCACAAACTGAGCATTTTGTGGTACACTTTGCTGAAAAACTATCACGCCTATAGATTTGTGCTTTAACATAATAATTTAACTT
The DNA here is from genome assembly GCA_951802675.2 of Boloria euphrosyne. NCBI lineage: Eukaryota > Metazoa > Arthropoda > Insecta > Lepidoptera > Nymphalidae > Boloria > Boloria euphrosyne. The sequence goes on from OX637876.1 coordinate 985,922, forward strand.
CATATTTAAATGTGTTATCTGTCAAAAAAATATATAATTTTATTAACATAAAAAAATTAACATTAACCATTTTGTGTTCATTGGGTAGAATGTTATTGTTCTACTAACGCCATCTGTTAGAAAACCAAAGTAACATTATTAACCATTAGAAAAACTACGCGAGCCCTTACAAAGCTTAGCTTTTTGCTAGTAATTATTTAATTTTTATATATTTGTCTATCTGTCTGTCTGTTTACTCTAGCTAATCTCCAGAATGGCTTGATCATTTTGGATAGGACTTTCAGTGGTAGATATCTTATGTTATTAAGAGTAACCTAAACCACTTTTATTGTTTTTTTAAATAACAAAAAGAAAAATAGCGAGCAAAGCCAGGGCAAGCCGCTATGTGTATATAAATAAATGATGTTTCACTGAAGTAGCTAGAGTTTTATAATAAAACCATTATGAATTTCGTATAATAACCAGAGTGGCCATACAAGGACGACTATTGATTATTTCGTAAGAATAAAACTCCCACTGTTATCAAGATTATACCTAAAATGATATAATTTAAATATTAAGTTTATTATATTATTATGACATAGTAAAATGAGTTTATTGGTAGTATAATCGGTAGGTGTGTGATGTAGGATCGATTATTGTACTTGTCAATTCATTGAAAAGTAATTACCTACCTTAATTATATCGCAACATCAAAACTGGAGTATTTATAAGTCTTTCAACTCAAGACACCAAAAGAGAGGCCTTGAGTTGAAAGACTTAAATACAGAAATTTAAATGAGATCATATACTTTCTGCAATTGTAATTAACACTGTAATCGATGTATCGATCGAAATCGATGTTCCTTATCGACTCGGCTTAGGCGATTTTGATGAAATTTTAAGGCAATATTCAGTTTAACCCAATAATTTTAGTATAGTGACAAATGCCAAATGATATAACTAAAACATTTGATATATAATATGTAGATATTTTATATTTTTACCATTGCTCCACAAATCTATAGGCATGTAAGTGTGTCTGTAGATACATCTCCTTTAAAACACAAATAGAATTAATGTATTCCAACATTCGCGCGTTCAAAGAAAATAAATAAAAGATTAGTATACATTTTACAATATTATACGAATATGTAATAACAAAAAAAACAAATCACCTATTATAAGTTTGACGACTCGTTTGGCTCAGTTGGTACTTGTGACCCTACTTTCTGCGCCAGCGGTCGCGGGTTCAAGTCCCGCTGGGGGCATTCATTTGCTAATCACGAATGTTTGTACTCCAGTCATGGGTGTTTATATTTATAGTATGTATGTATTTATAAATAATATTATATTAGTATATCAACTATCTGGTATCCGCAACAAAAGCACGTTACGTAGCTTACTGCGGAACTAGATGGCGCTGTTGTAATAATGTCCAAACATATTTATTTATTTATATTTACCATAAGTTCCCATTCCCATTTTGTTTTTCATATAAAATAGAATATTATTTATTTTTCTTTCTATATCTCTGAGATACAACTTATTTGACCTTTACGGCCTTTACGAATATATACAAATCAGGATAGAGTGAAAAAATAATACGGGAAAAAAATGGGTAGGACTGTGTCTGGACACAACGCCCTTGGTTTAAGTTGAAACTTGAAACGTTTATTTCAACGATTTTAGTTGATCTAATGTTCTGAAAAAACACAATTGTCATACCCTATCTGAAAAGCTTTGTCGCTCACGTAGAATAAATTAGGCATTAATTATACCTTTAAAAAGAAAATCATACAGTAATATTCTCTAAACGTGATTTCAAAATACGAACAAAGCCTTCAATAAACAAAGGCAATGAAAATATTTTTCCTATCAATGAACATAAGGCATGTTAAGCATTGAATAGAACAATACCCTAGTTATCTTGAATCTGACTGATACGGTTCAGTGGCTTTCTGTTAAGAAGTTCGCAACTTAAACGATGATTGTTTTGTTTAAGCTATGATTGATGATGTCGTATGGTTGTTTATACTTGAGAGCCCTCTTGTGTCTTTATAGTGTAGTAGTCCCTACTTTTGCATTTCCCGTAGTTTTGACTAAATAGAATAAATGAATTTATTGATAATTTGCTGTAACTTGGCTAATCTTAAGAATATGTTTTGATCTAATATCATTACTGAAGGAAGTATTAAAAAATTATATCTACAAAACGTAAGTATGACTTTTAGGAGATCAAAAACCTAATTTTCTTCAAAGACCATGTCAAGCATTTAAATGGCTAAAACCTAAATAAAACCGCTTAAAATTCTTAAAAAATAGATTAATTTAATTTGATAACCTAGCAGAATCGGCCTTGCTTTGTATCCGCAAGCCTTGTTGTAGGATACACACCATATACACCGTCCGCTTTATAAATACTTATAAGAGTTGTTTACAGGATGCTGCGAAGATGTAAGTTATAAAAAATACGATGCTATGTATCCTGCTTAAAAGAATATCTATACATATTATTATAATAAAATTCTAACTTAGTCGAAATTGTACATTAAATATTTTTAAAAAATATTATTGAAATAGTCTTTATTATGGATACGGAGGCCAAATGTATAGTTTTTTAGATTTTTGTCTGTCTGTCTCCGACCGATAAACCACTGGACAGATTTTGATTAATTTTGGTATGATACTGGTTATCCTAGTAAGGACTTAGGATACTTTTCGCTGCTGGGAAATATCTCAAGTAACCTTTAGAAAACGACTATAAAACATCACACGGTATGTGAAATCTAAGAATTTCGTTTCCGGTCTTTTAAACGCGAGCGGAGCTGATGAGAACGCTAGTTATTATATTATATGACCATGGTGGAAATAAGGCCACCATGACCATAATCTGATTTGCACTAGCAGCTATGGAACTTATGTAGTACCTAGGTAATATAGAGTAATGTTATGCTAGATTATCTTGTATTCAACAAGGGCAAAATAGAGAACACTGTGTGACAAGGACTTAAAATTAAAATAAAAATACTTCGAAGAAGTTTTCTTCTGAGAAATTCATATAATATTTTATGACTTAGACTAAAACTTGTTTGATTTATCAGGATTAAGTTAATGCCATTAATATTCAAAAAAACTAACGGTGTCAATGCAATCGTCAAGTTAAAAGTAATCGTTTATAAATTATACACTAAGTTCAAATATTTTAAATAGTTCTCAATCATTGCGCAAGGTACCTTGGAGTTGACAGCAGATTGATATGGAAAACATTCAAAATGGCGATGAAGACGTCTATAAAATCAGCTTTTAATTATACTGACGTGGACATCTGCCCACTTGTAATTATTATACACTTCGACTTCAAGTGACAGTTTGTTTTCTTATATGCCTTTGATTATTGTGTCTTTAAGTTATTTAGATAAATTATTTAAATCCAAATACTGGATGTATTTAAAAAACTATTATTTCTTTGGTTTAAAATAAAGAGCACTACTATAAGTACTTTTCAACGAATAAATAGAGTGTAGTAGAGTCTATATAAACTTGTTTATGCACACTTAATTAGTATTTATGTTAAATGTAATAAAAAAATGAATTAGTTAGATATCTCTTTTGAAAAATAATTTTAATTTTTTTGAATTAATTATATTTAAGGCGTTAAATTAGTATTTTTATATTTATTAATGGTTCAGATATAACATATTCTATAATTTCCTCAGAAAATTGAGACAATAGATAGAGATGTAAAATATAAGCATCCATTCAAACCCATTAAAATAAAGTTAAATTATAATACCTTTAGAACTAATAGATATTATTAGCCTTTATGTGATCTATGCCACTACATAATATAAATACATAAGTACATATCTAGATGAATCTGCAGTCTCTTTCTTGCTCACTGAGCAACAATTGTTCTACTGAGTTCTACGAAATTCATTAAAATTTCATAATTATTGTACCGTGAACCCAGTTGTAAGCGAAGCTTAATGACTACATAGAATAACATAATAATAGGTTTGTAACAAAAACTGTAGTGCTATAAATGCATCATTGTATTCGTTAAATACTTGTAAAATCGTGTATCGTAGTTTTTCCATTTGCGAAATATTTAAGTGTACAATAGTTGATGGAATGTTAATAATCTATTCACAATGGGTTGTAAGGATTTCGATATGTATTTAACTTGCTTTTATGTGGCTTAGTCGGTATTGTGTTTCTATACAAAATGATATCGAATTCAATTTGTGTTTTTGATAGACTCCAAAAAAAGATATTTAGTTTTAATGCTTTTCACTATTATTTACTAGTTAGTTATGTTCTCCCCCCCCTACCCCCTCGTACTGAGGGAGGCCCGTTTCCAGCAGTGGGACGTTAAAAAGAAGGGCTGATGATGATGAGTTATGTTCTTTACAAAGATTTCTTGAGCGTATAATGTATTTTAATTTTTACTGCTACTATATGTAATCATAATCTCATAAAGGTTAATTCCAGCCAAGAGATATAAGAAAAAATTATAAACTTTTATAACAAAGAAAATAGTAATTTATGCATACTTATCATCTACGAAGTCGTGTTTGATAAGAAGCAGAATTAGCAAGCACTGATTTTGTATACTAAAGTAAAGTCGCAATTTTAACATATATAAAAATTATTTACTACGAAAATATATTATAGACATCATTGATTAATATTAAACAATAAATTTTTCAAGTAATTCAAAACAGTGAACGCGTTGATGTCTTTTACATGAGATTATCACACAATGTAAATAATGTTACGATAAAATAGCAATTGGCTTATAAGAAGTGCAATTGAAATCTGTGTAACAATGTTACTAAACTATATATAATGTGTAAATCAAAAAAATATATATCAATGAATTTTAAAATAATGAAAATATATTTTCATCAAGACTTTACAGAATAGAATATTGTACGTTATTACAATAACAACAAAATGATCAGTTATAACTTATTAAACATAATCTATAGTAAAAATTCCTTTTTTATTTGGTACAATATAAATGTATGTATTTAAATTTATGTAATATGTGTAATGTGTATCGACTATCTGGCATTCGTAACACAAGCCTCGTAGCTGACAACATTAACTTTAGTTTTATTTATAATAAGAATGCCATGATTTTTATCCCATTAGGGTTGTTAGTATTTTGCAAAACATTGAAACGTGTAATTAGTGACTCATTAAATGATTTCACCATAGCCCTAGCCCCATGACAGTATCCATCACTTTTCGACGTCACTTTCTCAATATTGCAACATTCCTTTGAATTTTATTAAGATGACCAAACATTTTAAGGTCAATAATGAAATTACTAATAGATATACCTACTTGTACATGAGTTGTGGACGACACCAGCGTATTTTATAGACCATGGTGTCAATTAATTATGCTTAATAACGTTATTAATGATCCTGCGGCTCATTTCATCATTAAGCTTATATTACAGTATATATAATAAGTATGAAATAAAATTTATTATTGAAGTATATAGTAAATTCTATTATAAACCTTGTAATGAAAATTGAACGTTATAATGTTCTCTTATATTCTACGCGTGATTATTCTGAGAGCAATCATTCTGACTACCGATATATCCTTATTTCGCTTGGGTCTAATCTATGTTACTCAAGGCCACACCCTGTGTATTAAACATCAAAATCCGTACAGTAAATTTAAAGTGAAGATCAAACAAACAAACAAATGTAGACTTTCAAAATAGTAGTCCGGTGAAAGATTCGGAAGAAGTTTTAGGAATTATTTTGAAGTTAGGAAAGATCTGTTAGTAGTAATGACATCAGACAGACAAAAAATAAGTATTTTATATAATAAGATGTTCCATTTAAAGCTCTATCACTGAGCTGAAACATGTCGAATTCGTCACAGCATTTAAAGAATTGGTTACGGTTGAATTTATTTAGATTGCCGAGCATTCATCATATTGACGTTTGATATTATAGCTATTAGCTATATATAGCGCCATGAACAAATTCAACTCCTAACTAAACAATCACTTATTTCTTTTTATACCAAAATAGTAAAACAGAAGTCACTGGATTCTAATTTATATTTGTGTGACCTTTTACATTATACAAGTTTTAAATTTTGTTATAAATTTAACTAAAATCAATAAACAAAGCTCTAACACACCGCGTTTGTTGTGTGAACCCGGACCTAGGTCACAATCGCGATTCGATGCAGAACTTCAGCTATGTTCCACGTTTGAATGACAAGTTTAACCTACTTCTAACTGTCGTATGTATTTGAAATTTTGTAAGTATTTGAAATCCAATTTATAATATAATAATATAAATAAATAAAAATATGTTGTGACATTAGCACACATCACCATCTAAATCAAAAGTAAGCTCGAGGCTTATGCTATACGAGTACCAGATAGTTGATACACTCCACATATATCACTTTATTAAATATAGACTATATTAGACTGGTACTGTTTATTTGGGAAGGCTTGTACTCCAAATTACGAACATTCCCAAAAAAACATCCCTAACGAAACCCGAACCTAGGACCACTGACACAGGTCACTATCTGACTAAACGTATCGTAAATAACTTGATTCTATCTAGCTAATCTTATGGTGGATAGTGGATCTATATTAGTTTGGGCTCACTTAATTTATTTTGATGATTTTGATAATTAACATAACATATTTATTTTGTGCTGATTGTGCGATATTCTCCATCCGTCGAAACCGCGGCCTTACAAACTTGACACTAATCTCTCAAATACCCGTTCATTTAAATTGATTGTACGGATGTAAACGCTAAGAACCTTTCGAGCCTCATATTATAATTGGGAGGTGATCATAAGCCCTAACGAGATGTTAAAATAATTAAAGAAACGAAGAAGAAAACATTAAAGATCGCCTCCAGCGAAGGCCGAAACATGATTTTCGACACCGACAACGCTCTTTACTGACGATTCCATACATTTGCAGATATGTCGTAAACAATTATTTCTTAAATGAACTCTTTGAAACGTCCCACTGCACGGGCACGGGCCTCCCTTCAATACGAAGGGATCAGGCCATAGTTCAACACACTGGCCAAGTGCGGGTTGGCCGACTTCACATGTCTGTTGGAAATCTTGCTAGGTTCTCTCAGACATGCAGGTCTCCTCAAGATGTTTTTCTTCATCGTAAGACAAGTGGTAATCATTTTATAAATGATTTACACATGAAAATATCAGACGTGCGACACCCGTATTTGAATCCGCTTCACTTGGTTACCCAAGCGAGCGCGTTACCTTTGTATATCTTAAATGAATAACAGTGGTAAAAGAGAGAGATGTAGATGTAGAGTATGTAACTGTTGCTTTTGTCGCAATACTGATAGAATTTTTAGCATCAATATTTTGAATCAATCTTTAGTAAAAAATATTAATCTTTTATCTTGACCAGGATTTCCTTAATGCAGTTTATCTTAACAATTGAAACAAAGAATACCATAATTACTTAATAACTCTCAACACCTAATACATAACTACGAAACCTCAATGCTTATTAAATTGAAAAATTATTCATAAATTTCAATGTCAACGGCTTTGCAGTGCTGCGATTTAAAAAAACGATGAACCATTCATTCAACTTTCAATCTTAATAAAAGAATTATAAAACCTATAATACTATGGTTGTTTTAGTTGACATTAATAGGTGGGTCCTTATACAAATAAATACACTAAAGTCTGAAGAGTTTTACAAGGAAGAATAACACGGATCTTAGGAGCATCCTTGTTGAACAAAAAAGCACTCTATCACAATCTACTTAAGTCACAATTTCAAGTGTGGCCGGAGTTTGTTGGCTTAATTACGTCATGTAATTAAATTGTTATATAAGAAATTAAAAATTTGCTTACAAATTGGCAATTTATACGTATATGTACACTGTACAATGTGGTAGAGATATTAAACATTCGTTTTTTAACCATTCTTAGTCACAGTCAAAATAATTTTTATTTTCTATTTTAATCTACTTTCCATAAAAATCGTTGTTTTTTAATTATTATTTGTTAATAATTAATACATTTTTAAAATTGAACTGTAAAATTACTAAATAACTTTTATAGAGTTAAAAAATATGCCTATCATAGTCTTAAATAGGCACTTTTGAATAAAAATCGTATTACCTGATTTAAAAGCAAGAAAAGTAAAATTGTAAAAGCACCAATGCTTTAAAGATAAATTAAATGAACTATATTTACAACTAAGTTTCCAGTGGGAGAACAAAGTTTTCAAGGTATTAAAATCAAAATTCTAAGTATATTATGTTAGTCTTTATGAACAAATATTTCTATATAAAAACTATTTCTTTTACATTGTTTTTGTGTTTTATTTATAAATTATAATTTAAAAATATAAATTTAAATATCAGTCAGGGTCAGTAGAGACATAAACTTGTCGAAATGGACCACTTCTGTATGTATATGGTATAATAGATGCATTCTATGACAAACCAGATCTCCAAAACTCTACATTAAATTTTCCTTTTGTATTTTTATCTTGTTTTGAATAATATTATTACAACCAACTGAATAATAATAAACATAATATGTTAATTAGTTTCACTTTTTTACTTTTCATCGTTTAGTATATTCGAGTTTGATTACATTTTCGTTATAATTAATCTTATAATTTGCTAACAGGTAATACGATTTTTACAAAATATTTTCATTTCTATAAATAAATGATTATTATTTTTCCTATAAACGTTTTCGATCGTGTTATACTTGTAAGTACCAAAACTCGATTTCTTTTATTTGATACGCGTTTAGACGCAAACGCCTTATTAGGTATAATCTATCTGGTTTTTTTAATAAAAAAAACTTAATAGTTTTAACTACAGTAAAGCAGGTATGTAACAAGGCGATGAATACTTCTTCTTGTACTGGGAAAGTGGAAAGTCAGCAAAAGTAGGTGAAATAAAATAAGATGTTAATTTTGGATAAAAAAATGATATAAGTATGCACAAGTGTTTATGCCTCGATAAGGTATAAGTATTTATGAGTACAATCTGAGTATTACTATAGTAAAGTTAATACCTCGCTGCAGACTCGGCCATAAATCATAATCGGACTAGGGATGTGCGCTAGTTGCGCGCGCGCAAGGCCGCTATCGATAACGGAATCATCAAGGTTACGACGTAAACATACTGCATTCATTAAGTATGCAGGGTAACTAATGGGTACTAATGTGATTAATTAACTAATTATTAAAAACTAAAGAGGGTAATTAGCAAATATGTTTAGCATGTTTAGTATAACTAGTTTAGTTGTGCTGTGCTATTAAGTATATTTAAATCGCTACAAAAATAAATTAGACCATTACGTGTCAAATAAACGTGTTTTTATTTCTATCACCCATTTATAAAGATACAAAAAAAAAAGAACTATCGATATCACTCATCGACTGTAGTAATGCACAGCGTAGTAATGCACAATGCCGTGCCATAAGGCCCGTGAGTGGGAAAGAGAGCGAAACACTCGAATGATTTATGGCCGAGTCTGCAGCGAGGTATTAACTCTACTATAGAGAAACTACGGCAATGTATGTAAGTATGAAAAGGTAATAATTTCCATTTCTCTTTTTTCTTTCTCTTTCTTCTTCTCATTTCTTTTTTTTTTCAATTTATCTTAAATGTCGATATTAATTATTATTTTGATCGAAAAACGTGCGGTTTGATAGGGGATATACATCGTCTCCGTACTGTGTGCAGTAAATGAACTTAATTATGTATTATGTAATCTCAAGTTTCTTCTGAATTGAATGCCAAACAAGACCCGACCGTGTTATATAATTTTATATCACCTACTGATATCAGGTTTTAAAGACAAAGTAAACAATTTATTTTAATTTTTACTACTATCATGTGTTTGTACACTTCTGGATATAAATTAATTTTAATGTAAATCTATAAACTAAGTCATGAATTTGCCTTTAATAAACATATTTCTTTTATTATATAGCTACAACATTAAAGCGGCCTCCTTAATGATTTATGGATAAGGCATTGATGTGATTTTTCAAAAACATATTTCAAATTTATTTTGTCTCAATATAAGTAGCAACTAAAAAGAATGCTCATTGCGCATGAGTTACTAAAAAGGACGCTATATAACAAATTACAATACTTTTAATATAATCTATTCCATAAATAAATATCAAATCGACATAGCCCATAACACTTAGAACATATAAAAATTTAACGACATTCACAAATTTTAATGCCGACATGATTAAAATGCACTTAAATATTATTACTGCGATATTTTACAAGCACCTAATGTAAAGGTTTATTAAGATGAGTGCGACATGACGATCGGCATTGACACTGATGCGTGGGCAAATATTTCTGCCAATTTGTACTATTGTATGCATTTTATACTATTGGTTAAGAATATGACTGGTTTAATCATGATCTTAGATACATTTAATACAACACGTAGTATTATAATCTAATATATAAAAATCTTGTGTCACATTTTTTTTAGTCTGAGTCTGAGGATAGCTCGAAAGATATTTATATCGTAGGTGATAAGGGTAACCCTATCCAGATTTTTTTTTAAAATTTCTGCCACCAACCCCTATTTTTTAATAGGGATAAGGACGCGGGTGAAGTCGCAAGAATTTCTAGTAATTATATAACTTTTAGAGCCACTTTTCAGTTTCTCGCGGCTTATTTTAATCGATCGATTGTTAGATAAACAAAATAGTACAAATGCCATTCAATATTTTTTATTACTTTTATACATATGTAACGATATATCATAATGATATGATCATTGATCACGCCATCAGCATCAGCGCCATTGATCACGTCCAAATTGAAAGACTAAATTTATTAGTATTAAGATAAATATCTTGCTACTATTGTTCCACTACTTATATATGGGTAAATTTAAAATACGCAAAAGCTATGAAGTAATACGTGATCTAACTATGACACCTAATTTATGAACTCTCCGTTATACACACCGTTACACCGCCCTCTAAAGTGGGCCTCCCAATCTCCCAATGCGTTTCTCAGCTTCGCTCTCGCTTGATTGCCGGAATTAATGATCCTCTCGGGGGTCACGTTGGGAGAAGGATGAATTTATAAGCACCTAGGGCTATTTGTAGGTTGAGCAGATGTGTAGAAAAATATCCGCATAAAACTTGAACATTGAACAGGTTATTAATTTCTTAAAGTACTCTTTTAATATAAATGCAATACGGAATCGAACTCACAACCACTATTGAAGTTTTCAAACTGAATAGTTAATCTTATTCTCTATATAGGCACTTATAATTTCGATACGCAGAAGTCAAATCACCTCTGACCCGCATCGGACGGGCGCTTTCAAAACCAAGTAATACAACGTGTCACGTGCGTTCACCTTGAATGTTGAGGAACATGAACAAAATATACTGATGTATGTAAATTGAAAAATATAAGAAATGATTGAAACGTTGAAATGTTTTTTATCATTTGTATTTTATTTTTGCTATGATTTTTATTTCTATATATTTAGGGGTAAAAAGATTAACTGCCGTATGGAGATTCTCGACTTAATGGTTCATTGGTGACTATGAATGCTGCGCTAAGTCGTAATTACTGTTGATATAGTTTCGAGCTTCGGAGTATATTATGATATTGCAATGAGGACTAATTTATCATGGTTAAAGGAGTGCGTCTTTTAACTTTTAAACATGCCGAGATTATGCTGTAATTGAAATAAGTTTTGTTTATAACAATATTTCGGTATTCTTTTGAAAATGAACTGATTTCGATGTGGTGGCCAATCTTACTACTTACACGTGGCGTGTTCTCAGTTTTGCGGGAATGAAAGAAAACCCTATCACTACAATTGGGCCAAGTGTAGTCATTACCGGATCTCAAACCAAGGGCCTCTTAAGCTGCAGCCGTACATACGAGTCACTAGACCACAGAGATCAACGAAGAGATTTAATCCCGCTAAAAACACAGATTCTTAAACAATTACTTATTTACAAAATTTCAATCGCATATTAAAATGATGTTAATCATTAAATCAATATTACCAAAAAAAAGACAGTTAAGTCAGTTGGTTTATATTTCTATAGAAATCTTTTGTGTCATCGGAAAATCCGCATTGCTATAACCATGTCCGCCTGACATCCTAAACTCACAATTGTATACAGATCAAGGTGTATCAAATGTCAAGGACTTAAAAGAAATGTAGGTATTAAAATATATAATCTTCAATATTTAACTGGCTGTTTGTTTCAATATATAGAGTTGTAAATAATAATGTTATTTCTCTTTTGAATATAATAAAAAATCTAAGTATGTGTTAGTATAATTAGTAATTTAACAGCTTTGGTTATTTTAACACTTTTTGAGCGCGAGTGTTTCTACTCCAGTCATGGGTGTTTATATTTATACATAATATGTTACATATATTTAAAGTTATATATCTGGTATTCGTAACACAAACCTCGTAATAATGTTCTAACATATTTAATATAAATTGGTGATCTGTTTCGAAGTAAGAGAGCCACACAGACACACTGACAGAGGCTTGACAACATACAACCTTTACCTCCATCGAATGATTAATTGTGTGTCTCATTTCGCTCCGTCAAAGTGTATTGAGTAACTGCAAAGGGCGACGCGCCATATACGGCGGTCGACTGAGTACGACGCGACGCATCGCTATCTCCTTGAAAATGAATTATTTTCTTTTATGAGGTAAACATTAATTGTCAATTTTTTACTGATTGTATGGAAAAAGAGTAATGTTTCTGTTTTTTCTTAGTGTAGAATTATTTTGATGGTATTCTCTCATACAAAATGTTTTCATTAAGTCTTAGCGTATATAATATACATACATACGTATATGCAAACATATACATATGTTATTCTACGAACGTACAATGTACATACCATTTCATGTCATTTTATTTATATTTCAATTAGAATATCTGTTATTAGAAAATGTGCGGTAATATTGATCAAAAGCTTAAGAAATTAATTGATGATTACATCTAGTGAGTATTTCGGTGTCAAGCAAGCATTATGTCATCTGATCGCAGTCGCACGCGCGCTGCGACACACTATTGTTTAATTAATTACGAGTATACCTAGTTCATGTCATAATAAGGAACCAATAACAGATTATCGACAGAAAAAAGATAACGAAAATATCGTGTGTCTAAATCAATCAATCATTTAATGTAAATTATTTTATTGCAATTTGCACCTGATGTAATTTTTTTTTCAAACTTTTTTTTTCACCCTTAACGCCGCCAAGTGCTTGTTTTATTAACCGCTAAGTAATATGTGGTCTATCTTGGCCTTTTAGTTAATGACTAAAATATAGCATAGATTAATTGATATACTCGTAGATAGGTATGTTTCGCTACAACTATCAAGTGTAACTTCATCTAAAAAAATATTAAAGCTCTTATTATAGGTAAAAGTACATCTTATATCTTGATAAAAGATTTACGAAACATTTGGTAGGTACCTACATACAATTCTGTTTCAAATTTTCATTACAAAATCGCAAATGTCGATCGACACTTGACCTTTTTAAGTGAATATATTTTTTAGGCTCGTTGAAAGATGCTATCGTTAGATCTATAGTCTTCATTAAGGTTATCCAGAATAACGAGGTCTAAAGGCAAGAGGTCGTAGCCTGAGCTTTACATGTCCATTTAAATGTAACCTCAAATGATGAGGTCAAGAAATAAAATACGACGAATATGTACAGCGAAATAACGAAAACGAATTTATAATTGATCAAGTTACTCATATAAAATTGTAAAAAACTTCTTCCGTTTTGCGTAGTGCGTATAAAGTTCTCACAAATTATTAAATTTTAGTAATAATTAGTTTTGGATATACTTAGTGTTTTAAAATCTTATTGTAATATTTGTAAAGTGTGGAACGACAGAATATTATTATTCTTAAAATGTTTGTTGTATTACATCACAACTGCAGTCAAAGAATGGAAATTTGTTGACAAAGAGATAAACTAATTTGTCAAGGTTCGAAAACTATTTCTTCGCATTACATAAATTACCCAAAAGTAAATTGCGCACGCGCATCTCATGGGTCTGTGGTACTTTATTTTAATTATAACTTTGGTAAATTATAAACATTGATATAATATTATGTTACATTCTTATAAATATTTATTTATTGTAAAGCTCGCTTTCTATGATGCAAATATTTGACATTTTAAAGAAAATCATATTATATTACTAAAAATGTCCGTCAAGTCCAGTCCTCGGTCTTTCTAGTTTCATTCACAATTATTTGAATCCTTTGCTTACGGAACCCGAAAACAAGATATTTGGCACGATCCAGTACGTTAATTTCTATTTAAAACGCAAGCTCTTTCGTTCCACTTCATTGAGCCCAACCAGGTCAGGTTCAATACTTTGTTCTTTTGAAATATTTCACGCAAACAACCAACTACGACTATTTGAACTTCATATTACGTATGAACAAAGATCTATGACAATCTGTTGGCTTATCCTAATAATTGCTATATCGCAATAGAATCTTCTTTTTATTGTAGGTACTTTGGCGTCCACATTGAATAATATTTAGTAAGCAGTCTTTACGATAATTAAGAAAGTTATGGAAACATATTATATATAGCTATATCTTATTTTTTTTTATTTAAGCAATATCAATTGTAGAAAACTAACATCCGTGTGATATGTGAAGGTACACCTGTATTATTTTAAATTTAGGTACAATGTATATTTTAGAATATTGATGGAGCAGATTTTCTAAACTTTTGGATACAAGAACTATGAAATACATATTATAATCTTAATCTTTTGAAAATTTTATATACTTTTTAAAAGTATCACACATGTTCTTGCTTGTTCTTGTTCTGAGTTTTTTTTATACCACGAACATGTTTTTAGAAAACCATTACCCGCATCTACTTATTGATTAATCTGACTTGCCAAAGCTGTCCGAATCTGGCAAATGTACTGCCATGACCAATTCGCTCTTACAAAGGTTCTTGCAAAATACGACATAAATTTTTAGTTACTCCATGAATAAATCAGTTTCTTTATAGCGTTTTGTTATGTTAAAGCATATCTCATAATGATCTATATATAAATAATGTAAAAACCCTGCAGCTGACGTAATCACTTTGACATTACAAAGAGTCTATAAAACATGCAATCCTCAATCAAAATTTGCATATAAAACAATGCGTCTGCGCATTCTATTGCTGACCAGATGTAGGTGGAACATATTGCTTACATAAATGTATGGACAAAGTGGTTTTATAAATTCTGGCGTTTTATTTATAGTTTAAAACAAAAAATATTTCTAATATACATAAATATTAGGTATAAAAATCCTTGAATTTTCAATTCCACACAATTCCTTTAAATAAAGATAATTCAAATATAAAAACTACAGTTATCTGAAACTCTATGGACCTATCAAAATATTTTATTCACGTACGATCTACATAGGGTACTAAGCCCAGGCGTCAGCCTTTTACCTGAAACCCCAAAATGGTTAAATGAAATAATTAATAAAGCAAAAACAAAAAGTTTTAATCTACTTAAGTATTTACTTAACGTTCATAAATGATAATTATACCGTCTAACATAACAAAATTATGTTTTTAACACAATAAAGCAAATTTCACCAGTATATGGCCCCTAAAATTCACTTGTCAGCCATTGCATTAAAAGAGAAAATGAAGTCAACACATTTTTTGGCCACACTTTACACAGTAAAAGATTTCCTTTTTCGTAAATATCGCAGGTTGTTGTGACGCCTTATAATATGATAAAGCAACATCACTTTTAAACGAATACTAATAAAGTTATTTTACGGCATAATATTAATAAACAGAAATTTTCTGATTTATGACGATATATTTGTCTCAATTTGTAGTGGTCCTACTTGCTGTTTCAGCAGCCGCGGGTTTGAGTTCATTAAATAAATAAATAAGTAATAAATAAATAAATATGTTGGGACGTTATTACAACAGCGCTATCTAGTTCCGTGGTAAGCTTCGAGACTTGTGTTACGGATACCAGATAGTTGATATACTACATATACGAGTATACATTTTAAATACATACATACATACATGTATGTATATACTAGCGGTGCCCGCGGTTCGCTCGCGCTAAGAGTGAATAAAATAAAAATTTTTGTTTATATACTGTTACTTATAATGTACCAAGGACTGATTCCCCATTTAAAGTTCTGGCCCTCTTTTCTGAAAACTACTGTGTAGCATCCTGCCGTGTCGCCACTGCTGCGCTTTCTAAAACTTATTTCCTATTTTTAACCAATTTTGCTACTATGTGTATCATAATTTCTTTGTGTGTTTTTCGTTAATGATAAACTGATGTACGTGGTTCATTGTTATGGACTTATGGTAAAAATTACTGTTAAATATTTCTCCTACGCAAATTGTGCCACCCCCGTTAACCCCCATAGGGGTTGATTTTCAAAAAACGCTTAGATATGTATCTCATAATTTGTATTGCAGAGCATTATTTCAGTTTCACGCAAAATATTTCAATAGAATTAAATTTCCCATACAAACTTAGCCACCCCCTTTAACACCCAATGGGGGTGAATTTCGAAAAACCCTGAAATACGTCTTTCATCATTTGTACTAAAAAGCATTAATTCAAAGTTTCATGCAAAAATGTGCAATAAAAATATTTTTCTCATACAAACTTTGCAACCCCTTTTAACCCTTTTAGGGGTTGAATTTCCAAAAAATAATATGCCTATTTCCTTCTCATGAATGCAAACTATCTACATACCAAATTTCAGCAAAATCGGTTGGGTGGTTTAGGCGTGAAAAGGTAACAGACAGACAGACAGACAGACAGACAGACAGAGTTACTTTCGCATTTATAATATTAGTATGGATAGTAAATAGTATATAGTATATAGTATGGATGACTGGAGTACAAACATTCATGCTCAACAAATGAATGCCCCCAGCGGGACTCGAACCAATCACTACCAACTGAGCCAAACGTGTCGTCATTTAAAAACATACTGTCAGAAGTGTTATCATATAATAAAATTTAATGTATTGCAATTTATATTATATGGGTGTATCAACTATCTGGTATAAAAAAACGAACCTCAACATAATTATTTTTACTAAGTATATTATTTTATTTTATGATATTTGTCATAATATATATACTTATCTCATAAAATAAATATATAATGTGGTTTTTATTTAACTAGTTAATTATAGGATGGGCAATACTCAGTTAAATATGTATTTTAAGACAGTATTTACTAATTAAATATTTTCGACACGCGCCCTCCAACATCAATATTAAGACACGTGTTAGTGCAACCGTATTACTGTTTACATTAAGCTTTATTATTTTTTCCCAATCAATTTGCTAATAGGTTTCAATTTGACATCAAGCTTTTTTGAAATTCATATTTTTGCATATTTTGACGTGACAACGTCTTAAATTAGGTTGCGGCTGGGAGTCACTTATGAAAAAGTGTAACGCTCGGTAACGTTACGATGAGTCACCGAACGAGAGAGAAGCCCGCCGAATGCCTTGCGTCTCTCTCCCACTCAACTATTAAAATATATTTCTATAGTTAAAATTTGTGCAATTCTTATTTTCATTCAATTCCTTGTTCCTATTGTGCAATTTAATTATATTCATATCAATAAATATTCTACCGAGAAAAAGACGTTGTCACGTAAAATCTTCGCCCGTAAAACCGACTTTACAGGCAACCATTTTTTTTAGAAATGACTTATTAAAAACATACCCCGCTTTTTCTTTAGCTTGGGGGTAGAATTCGTAGCTTAGAGTAGCAGTTTCTAAGGTTTTCTCTTCAGAATCCCTTTCAAGATTTGAAAATTTAAATTCAAAGTAAGGAGTATCTAGAATAAAAGTATCCTATTTGTTTCACAAATGAGACAGATTGTACATTTTGAAATATTGGTATAGATCCATTAGGTAGTTTCGGAGTTCGTCGTGGAACAACGTGACTCGGTGTCCCATGAATTGTAAATGTACAAAATAATATGGCAAACAAAAAATTTTTGCAAAAATGACGAGTGGAGTAAGGTTATATATAATAGCTTATAAATAAAACTATCTTTTGTCATAATTGCTGTACAGTATTTGAAACGTAAAAAAATCAAAATAAATCCGTTCAAGTCAACAAACAAACAAACACATAAATTTTTACATTAGTATAGATTATTAACTATTGTTATTTATGTTAATAAATATTCAAAAAAATTAACATTAATTTTAAAGTTTTGTCTCAAGATCTAAAGCTGACCCTAGGTCAGCTAGTATTTCACATTACACTAGTTACAAAATCTAAGCGCCATCCTTGACTCCGGTTCAAGATTTTAAATATATTTAATGTACAGAATAACAGGCTATTAATTAGTAACATAATATAAATAGGTTTTATGTGATTTTATGCATAATTTAACATTCGTTTTTAGACAAATACAATGCAATACAAACCAGCATAGTATCTTAATCGATTGATTCGTTAAATTTAAATTATATTTTGCCTTTAAAATATATAATATTAAGACATTATATATATTTTATGACCATAAGCTATGCTTACGCTACCCATAAACTCTCACCTGTTTTTTCAGGTAAAAAAACATAAATCCCACTTTAAGCAAATTATAAAGCTAATTAATAAATAATAATTGAATGAAATTTGAAGTAATAACTTTTAATCATAGGTTTTAGTTTTCTAATTTCAACAATAAAGTATAAATTAATTCTGTTACAGAGGCTGTCACTGCACATAGCGGTGGTCTTGCTCGCGGTGTACCACACCTGCAGAGCAGACCGGCTGTACCGCGCGATCCCTAACAACCCGATACAAAACTACGCGGTGCTGGGTTCACCGATATCAGCAGATTTGAACGAGGATGGATACTTCTACCCGAAGCCAAGTATTCCATTCCCACCACCGACAAGGCCTCCACCACCACCGCCGCCGCCACCAACAAGGCCTCCGCCGCCACCAACAAGGCCTCCGCCGCCACCAACAAGGCCTCCGCCACCACCACCTCCACCACCAACAAGGCCACCACCACCTCCTCCACCACAAACCACGAGAGCTCCAACGTACAGCACAATTTTAGATGTAACTCGAACAACAGGATACAACTATCCAACACCAAATATTCCGTTTACTTTTCCAACAAGACCACCCCCGCCACCACCGACCAGACCTCCACCCCCACCTCCACCGCCATCAACAAGGCCTCCACCACCTCCGACTAGGCCGCCTCCGCCTGCAACAACCAGACCTCCAACATACAGTACTATATTAGATGTAACTAGAACTACAGGTTATACTTACCCAACACCAAGTATCCCTTTCACTTTCCCAACAAGACCACCTCCACCTCCACCAAGTACACCAAGACCACCTCCACCTCCACCGCCACCAACAACTCGACGTCCACCGCCTCCTCCAACAACAACAAGAAGACCACCGCCACCTTCAACAACTAGGGCACCAACTTATAGCACAATATTAGATGTAACTAGAACTACAGGCTATAGCTACCCAACACCTAGCATTCCTTTCACTTTTCCAACCAGACCTCCCCCACCTCCACCAACCACGAGACCACCACCTCCACCACCTCCTCCAAGAACAACCACTACAGCACCACCACCTCCACCGCCACCGACAACTCGACGTCCACCACCACCCCCCACAACTAGGGCTCCTACATACAGCACTATATTAGACAACTCTAGGACTACCGGTTACGAGTATCCAACTCCAAGTATTCCTTTCACTTTTCCAACAAGACCACCTCCACCTTCTACTTATTTACCTCCATCAACTCGAAGAACCCCTCCACCAACCAGACCACCACCGCCATCTCCTCCATCCACTTACTTGCCTCCTACTACGAGACCACCACCACCTCCTCCGTCTACCTATTTGCCTCCTACAACGAGACCAACACGGCCTTCCCCTCCGTCCACCTACTTGCCTCCCACAACTAGACCGCCACCACCACCCACAAGACCTCCTCCTACTTATTCCACTTTGCTACCTACCTATAAAACTACTGGTTACGATTATCCTACACCAAAAGTGACTTTCACACTACCAACGCGCCCCCCGACTCAACCGTCCACATACCTGCCCCCAACGACTAGAGCACCACCAATATATATACCTCCATCAACATCAAGAGCACCCCCTGTATATATTCCACCCTCAACGACCAGAGCACCCCCTGTGTACATTCCCCCTTCAACGACCAGAGCACCGCCTATATACTTACCCCCTTCGACACGACCCCCATTTATCCCTGACCAGGGATACTTTTACGACAAACCTTCGGTACCTTTCGTGTTCTAATGTAGTGTAAAATGTTACTAAAATGCCATAATTATAATTGTGATACCAAACTGCGTATACTAGTTAATGCCGTCATGTACATACATCGTGAGAGTCAAAAGTATACTTAATGAAATGAGTTTGAAGTAATTAGATGTAAAAAACACTTATTTAAGTCGAAAAATATTTGCAGAAACGTAGTGATTGTACAAATATGTCGATTATTTATGTTTTATGTATGTATAAAATAATTATAATACTCAAAAAATATAGCAAAATCGACACTGCCTTAAACTAATGTTAATTTTAAGATTATACAAATATATTTTTTAAAATAAATGTAAATTAATATTTTGCTGTTTTAATATTTTAAACCAAAGCTATTTTTGGTTACAACAACAGTTTTTTTATATATATAATATGTTAAAAATGTGTCTGTTATAGATAACGAATATAGATATTCTATACTAAGTAATATTATAAAGAGGAAAGATTTGTATTTTTGTATGTAACGAATAAACTCAAAAACTGGACTGGACCGATTTTAATGAAATTTGGCACACATGTAGTGTAGAGCCTGAGAAAAGACATAGGCTATTTTTTAAGGCGAAGAAGGGTTGAAATAGGGGATGAAAGTTTGTATGGAAATTACGTTATTTTTAAAGCTAGAAGCTTGAAACTATTTTTTAGGCTTTTGATTATATATAAATTAGTAAGACATTCAAAGTTTGTGAAAATTTTATGCTAAAGGGGGTACCTAGAGACAAACCCGAGCGAAGCGAGGGTGAGTCGCTAGTGTTTAATAATCTCGATAAAATTTAATATCGTATATTGAGGCATCCTAAAAAAAGATAAAGCCAAATAACGAAGTATTTAAATATTATGTTACATCGAACCTCTGACGTGATAGAGATAGAGCACCTACATACAGCATACTCCTTCACTGTCCATAATTCCTCCAATAATACGACGTCGGCTACCAAAAAAATAAAAAAGAATTAATAAAAAAGGATCGTAGAAATTAGTGCATATTTGGGAATATAATTTATCTGGCTTTATGAAAAATACTAGCGGTGCCCGCGGCTTCGCTCGCGCCAAGAGTGAATAAAATAAACATTTTTGCTTATATACTGTTACTTATAATGTACCAAGGACTGATTCCCCATTTAAAGTTCTGGCCCTCTTTTCTGAAAACTACTGTGTAGCATCCTGCCGTGCCGCCACTGCTGCGCTTTCTAAAACTTATTTCCTATTTTTAACCAATTTTGCTACTATGTGTATCATAATTTCTTTGTGTGTTTTTCGTTAATGATAAACTGATGTACGTGGTTCATTGTTATGGACTTATGGTAAAAATTACTGTTAAATATTTTTCCTACGCAAATTATGCCACCACCGTTAACCCCCATAGGGGTTGATTTTCAAAAAACGCTTAGATATGTATCTCATAATTTGTATTGCAGAGCATTATTTCAGTGTCACGCAAAATATTTCAATAGAATTAAATTTCCCATACAAACTTAGCCACCCCCTTTAACCCCCAATGGGGGTGAATTTCGAAAAACCCTGAAATACGTGTTTCATCATTTGTACTAAAAAGCATTAATTCAAAGTTTCATGCAAAAATGTGCAATAAAAATATTTTTCTCATACAAACTTTGCCACCCCTTTTAACCCTTTTAGGGGTTGAATTTCCAAAAAATAATATGCCTATTTCCTTCTCATGGATGCAAACTATCTACATACCAAATTTCAGCAAAATCGGTTGGGTGGTTTAGGCGTGAAAAGGTAACAGACAGACAGACAGACAGACAGACAGAGTTACTTTCGCATTTATAATATTAGTATGGATTAACATTATACAACAGCAACCAACCAATTAATTTGTACACATTATCGTGTTATACAATCGTGGATCACGCCTGCGAGCACTGCTGCTATCAATAAAACACATTGACACATGACAAAACATTCTTCCTAGAAACTGCTTCTTTATTTATTGAGTGAAGACATTTCATTTTTTGTGATTAATTACTTTATGTAATAATTGTTATAACTCGATTTTTTAATACAACTTCTGTAGTATTTAATTACGAGTAGAAGGTGTTTAAATAAATTAAAGCAATAGATTTTTGTAATTATCTTTTGATGAAATTCATATCTATGTACATAAATATACATAACTGAAATCGAAATGTCTCTTTATAACATCAACATAACAGTTTTTTACAAAATGCATATGTATACAGCACTTATAAGGGTACCTCCTATAATTATTTTTTAACATTTTTGTCTTTTTGAATTGACTGGACAGATTTTAAAATTAAATCGTACCTAGTGACGAACCCGAGCGTATTTTGTAAATAATAAACATAAATAAATCAGCTAAAGTTAAAACAGATATTACTGACTTGGGAAGTACTCATAAAATGTAGGCTTATTTACTCAATTTTCAGCTCTAAGATTACCTTTATCTAGAAATGGATGCAAGAAGTCTGCATTTATGAAAGTATCATACGTACAAAATCACTACATTTTATAAAACAAAGTCATCCGCCCCATCTGTCTGTCTGTCTGCTCGCTATAAACTCCAAAATTATTGCACCGATTTTCATGCTGTTTTCACCAATAGATAGAGTGGTTCCCGAGGAAGGTTTTAGTATATAATTAGTTAAGTTTTTATATACATTTATTAGCGCAACCCGCAGCTTCGATTTTGTTATAAAAAATAGTCAATTAATAACTTAGTATAAAAAAGTATAAAATAACCTTGAAACTCTCTCCCTCTCTCTATAATTTTTTTTATTATATTGTTTATTTTTAGACTATAGAATTTTAAATTGAAAGTATATTTGCATAATAAGTTTTTTTTAACAATATGATAATAGCACAGCATATTAAATTATTAAAAATACCTACCTACTTCCTTCCTCTTAGACTTCGTTATCTAAATCCATACATTAGCAACGATATTTGTAAAATTACGATTTCTTTGTTTAATTATAGAGTTATTTATCGCAATAAAAATAAGGCTTTCTATTAATTAAAGTATATTTTATATTTCAATAATGTATGAAGCTATGTACATCATAGAAAAGAAAATACAGAGACATAATGAGGTTATATGAATAATCTTCTTATTTATATTTTCTATATCTATCTATGCTTTCCTTGTTACCTTTATATCATTAAAAAGAATAATGGAATCAAAAACACATTTTTTGTGGGTTGTAATAAAAATAGTAGCAAAAAAGCGTCATAATTACGACTTAACAAGGTCCATAGTTAATAGAAAACTTTAAGAATATCTCTAGCAGAATGCCACAGTCAGAGGTCGAAGACATGACCTAAGTGTTATAAAACGTACGAACGTAATTTTGAGTATAAAAATTATAACAGAATTTCACTTGCTAAGTGGGATTAGGAGTCCGTGCCACGCTCCGCTGCATAGCGCTCGAGAGATGTGTACAACGTGCGATATTGTCGACAAATCTTACACGATATAAGATAATGTCGACACTACTTACGTTTAAAAATAAATAAATAAATTTTAAATAGTTTAAGTATCTGATAGTTATGGGTTCGATTCTCACGAATACAAAAATTGCGAAACTTCAAAAAAAGTACTTAGATATAATTGGCAAAATAAGAATTGAACATTTTTATTTATTATTTCTTAAGCCGTGTATAACAGCTTAATCAAGTAAAATATTTTTCTTAAAAGTAGAAACAAACACCAATTTAGATATTCATATTTATTACAAATTTTATACACAGCTATCTCTTTTAATATAGAAAATAAAATATATGATTTCTAAAATATCGACACGGTAAAAGCGAACGTCCCACCACTACACTGACGTAGTAGCTCTCAAAGAAAACATACTGTCCATGCTCGGTAAGAATTCGCATTTTTCAGCTCGGACGCGACCGACGCGTACACAAACAAACTGACATTCCTAACCGCGAGTGATGTGATCCGCGTGATCCACCAACATGTCGACCGACGGCTCGGACACTAGCTCTCAGATACGACAGTTTGGGTTATACCGAACCATTGATGCGAAAACAGAGGAATTCCTCAAACTCTCCAAGAAACGACAGATTAAGCAAGGATGCGTGTGCGCAGCGATCTCAACACTTATCACCGTCGCCGTCGTAATTGTAAGTTTTTCCAAAATATAGTGAAAGTGTAGTTAATTTATATGTAAATTATGTTAATTTATTGTTATCACATTTTTTATCATAAGTTTCTATTAACTTAACCGTTAGATAGTGTTTGTTACTCTATATTATTTGAGTTAAGTGTGTTATTTGTACCTAGTGTGATGTATGTTCGTTCCTTTGTTAAAACAAAACTAATGTGCACATAACACTAATAAGATTATGTTTAGGTTTATATACGAATAGTATGACTACGGTATTAGAAATAGCTTTTTTCAATATTCTAAATTCTAATTAAATAAACAAATTAAATTAATATTGTAATAAGTAAAATCTCATAAATCCACATTTTTACTTCCAATAGTGAAAACCTAAGGAAGTTATTTCTTATTTAGTTAACTTAACTAAAAGTTCATCATTTAACGTACTTCTTTAGATAAATTTTTTTGCTATTTAAATATAATTACGAGACAGAGGTTCCTGACGTTCGCTTGGATAACCGATGGATGTAGGTTCGATTCCGTGTCTCGCACATTTGATATTTTCATGCGCGTATCATTTCTACCATGATTACCACTCGTCTTGCGGTGACGAAAAACATTGCGAGGAAACCTGCGTGTCTGTAAGCCTAGCAAATTTCGATAGACATGTGAAGACCGCCAACCCGCACTTAAATAATGATAATGAAGGCAGGCCCGTGCCCAGCAGTGGGACGATAAAAAGAACTAGATACATACATACTTACAAACATAATTATAACACTTAAAAGCTTGTAAGTCATGCGATACGACATATTATTCTCAAAGGACTCGAAAGTTCTAATAACGAATTCGATAGGAAAGTTACTTAACATGTTACGTATACCCAAAATGCGTCGTCACAAACAACGATAATTATTTTAATCGCACAATGTCTTCTACCTCGATTATTTACTAAACAGTTATAATGTTTTTTAAACATTTTCTCTTGTCGCATTGTCCACATACTCGTAGGTTTTTGTCACTCGTAATACACGCTGTTAAATTAGCCTTGACGTTACATCTGACACTTTTTTATTCGTTTATGTGTATATTCTTAAAATTGTTTCGGTCATAAGAACTTATACTACTTGAGAGAGCACAATATTTTTGCTTACTATAACATAACATACAACTTGCGTATATTAACAACTTAACTTCGTGCTCCACTCAAGTTCTTCCCTATCTACGTTTAATTTTTTTGTATATATTGGTCATGATATTTATATTATTTATATTTTGAATCTGTAAAGGGAGCTATCATCACACCATTTCTATCAATTTCAACAATTTCTATCAAGTAGTTTTCTCGTGATGCGGTCACAAACAAACAGACAAGAATCTTAAAAACTATAGATAAGGCGTCTGTTTTGATACTAATGAGTAATGATACTATTGAAATATCAATAAGATTTTCTAAAAAATATGTAATGTTCAGTTTCGAATCAGTTACAATTTTACTATACTCGTGTAACAAAAAATATATAAAAAAGAAAAGAAAAGAAATTAAACTATTTGGTTATTCCAAAATAATTTTTATTCGAACTTTTACGACGTTGAGCACAAATCTTCCCTTTTACTGTAAGCTAATTTCAGGCGTGTAAAACATATTATATAGGAAATGTAAAATCTAGGGCAATGCTGGAAACTAAGTGAAAATGAATTAAATCCCGAGATTCGCAACTCCGATTTATATATGCAAATCATTTTAAAACAGCATTACCACATGTCTTACGGTAAAGAAAAACTTAGCAAGTTTTCGTAAGACATGTGAAGTCCACCAACACGCACTTGGCCAGCGTGGTGGACTGTGGCCTGATCCCCCTCGTATTGAAGCGATACAAATATGAAGAATCCAGCTCCAAAACTGTAAAAAATATTTATGATTCTATGCTTACTAAAGTAAGTAGATATACAGTAAATAATAATGGTTGATTAAATTTCCTATGAATATTTATAAAAAGGAAGTCGCTAGAATATAATCACAAAATTTAAAAATCAGTAGGTAATTTTGCACTCAGAACTCATTACTTAAACAAGAATTTCTCTAAAGCAAACAGAACTAAAATATATAATAAAGTAATTTTTTAAAACTTCATGGCTCAACTACTCAAGTGGTCATTAATCTTTTTTTATTCGTGACTAAACTACTTATTCTTACAACAAACGATTATTTATTTATCTCGTAATCAAATACGTTACAAATACGTTGTTTCTCGTACATAACTAAAAACTTGCACGAGATTATCAGCATAGTATAAAGATCAGGTCGCAGCAGAAGAAAGGATGTACGTATTATTTCGAATTAAGTAGGTCTTAATTCGAAATAATACGTTCTTCCTTTCAATGGGGTATTAAGTACATCAATTTTTGACAAGTGTTGTAGTGATAATACACCACTAAAAAACACAAATTTTTTATTCAATTGATAATTAGTGTTATAAAACTGCATTTAAATTTTTACATTTTCAAATTTCGCGCGTCATTGGTCGTAAACGCTGAACGCAGTGGACGCCATTGTTACTGTATGTACAGTGTGTAATGTGTATGAATTTGATAATAATTGTTTATAGTTTAAAAATGAGTTATTATTCTACTTATTGTTGGTGTGCTGTTCCTGAATGCAATAATACTAGTGTAAAAACGCCGAACAAATTATTTATTTTTACGTACAAGGCGATATGACGTAATGAAGTGGCGTCTAGTATTTCGTAGTGTTTAAAAACAGATTAAAAAATTTAAAAACTTTGAATTTAATTTTTAAAATTATTTTCTTACTTTATGAACTAAAACCAACATTTTCCGAATGTGTGCTGCCTAAGCTATCTGAATAATATATTTTTAGATTGGTTTTCATATGGAGTAAAATACCCTATTCTTGAATCCTTGTTTCTTCGCTTCATATTTTGATTTGTTGCTCTATTACCGCGTGATAGAAGACTCAACAACTCATTTTCGCTTTGATAATAGTAGTAATTAGTTGTCCCGATTATATCCATATACAAAACATACCAATTGTTTATATATGGGTATTTTATATTATTTTTTATAACAATGATAATAGCAATGGGAATCAGATGATATATATTCCATGGTAAATCTTTCTCCAACGTTCTATATAAAAGAAGCAATTGAAATCGTTTCTTCATAACGTAAAAGAAGACAAACAGACACTCAAAACTATTACTAATATTCATATACTATTGTTTTAGAATGAATTAAGGAATGAAAACTTTATAAATTCCTATATCTTATAAAATATACCCACATAAAGACACTGTCAACAACTAGTATTTTCGAACAGATCATCGATAATAAAGTTATGTTAATTTTTCTTAGTAATCGATAATACCTGCGATAGCATGCGACTCAAGAAAGTTGAAGACAATAGTACTATGATTAATAGGCAGATTCTCACGTTTATGTGTTTCGGTTATTGCATGGTGGGTAATCAACCGTTATTACTATTTCCGGTAAAAAATCGATGCTAACTATCCGCGGTATTAGATAAGAGTGAAAGAGTCCTCTTAACGATAAATTTAAATGTTTGGTCATTTTAATTTTAGTTTAGCGATATTTAATTCATTTAGTACTTATCGTTTAATTATTTGAAGTTAAATGGAAACAGTATACCTACGTTATATATGCTTTCGCTTCTCTCTAGAATCCTTTGATAACTTTTGCAATACATAAGTGAGAATTGTTGCGTTTAGAATCAATATTATTAAAGTAAATAATTTTTCAACGGTCACACTACATCTGTAATTTATTGTTAAATGTATAATTATTAGGTTGCAGTTAGTGAAGCACAAAAAAAATCAGAAAAAATATATAGATTTCAACTGCAACTTTTTAAAAAAAATATTATTATACATACATAATACTATTAAACTGCGATTGATTTTTTGGTATCTAAGACTTAGTATACAATATTTTGTGACTCGTGAGGCGTTACACAAGCGTACTCAAATTAAATGGGTAATGGGTACGTCCTTACTCTAGATTCTAGAAGTTGGAAAATCGATTAAAGCTCACGCCATGATTAATAACCACTGGGCGAAAACCATTTTATCTACTTAAGTATACTTCTATACATATTAAACAAAGTTCTGAGTTAAATCTGTACATTCCAATGATATTATAAGTAAAAAGGTGTAGATACGTTACCTAAACGACATTCTACCTTCAAAAACGGCACACTAACGCACACATGAATAACTAAAAATATTGCAATAACACTGAACACACTACATTACGATTAGTTGTCAAAATAGGATGGCATGACTCAAGTATCGCCAGTGAAAAAGAGACAAATATAATTCGCGACAGTGCGTCGTCAACGCGTGACTATGTTCAGGTGGGCCAATTAGCCTAGTTTTGGTGTGCCGCTTTTTGAGCGCGTATGACTTATCTACACCTTTTTTCCTAGTATATCAATGGTACATTCAATATTTTTAGGAAAATCTCATTGAAATAGGCAATATTATCAATACAGAGTCAAAAACTACATTTTAGTCTGTGACCGCATCACGAGAACACCACTGGACAGATTTTGATGAAATCTGGTATGATGATAGCTGGTTATTGCGGTCAACGTATAGGATTCTTTTTACTGTAGAAAAATATTTATTTTTGGGAAATCTTTACTAATTGTTAATGTGTAACTACGGACGGACTCAAGCGGAGCGAGGGTGGATCTCTACTCTCTAGTAATCGCAAATACATATTATTTGTAGCACAATTAATATTTTTGTTTCTTAAAACCGTATGTGTTAACAACGTATACAGTTATTTAAGCTAATCCAGCTATTATATAATAGAACTTTATGTTAATGGTAAGTTTTCGCATTTGCATTGTTGTTTCTAATTATTTTGTATTTTTTGCACTAACATATTTGCTTAAATGTTAAATGCTTTAATATATTCACAGTTCTAACAGCTACCATGAATGGAATTATATCATTATTACTTAATTTAAAGAAAGACACAAAGTGTTAGAGTAATATTTATTTTCTATCATTTTTCTAATATTTTTTTTCTTTCACTTTCAGAGTGTCGTACTTATTTACGAATACAGTCTGATCCACGATTCAAACCCAAAAGAAAAACGGCCGAATTTGCTAAGCTCGATGAATAACAGTCTAAAGGCATTACCTTTTGAAGTAAAGTTTAACAAAGAAAAACTGGATCCTGCGGTCGTTCAACTTTTACCGCTTATATTAAAAACATTAAAGCAAAATATTGACCTTAATAAAATTGTAGAAGATTCTTCTAGCTTACGTCCATATGTAAAGAAAGAGACTGAAGAATTATCCACTAAAACTCCTGCCAGAGAAAACTTGTTACGTTCACCATCATCTAGACTCTATACCATAGAATATAAAACATTTCCTATTTTATACATTCGTAATCCCACAAGGAATATTGAACACTTTACAAAAGTAAGAAAGATTAGAGATTACCAAAGAATCATGAACTATGTAGATAAAATGATTAAGCATAGAGTTTCAATCGGTACAGTACCAATGGCAAAACATATTTATGGCACATATAAAACAAATAACAAAAAGTATACAAATCCAATTACGAGTGTCGAAAATCCCAAACCTAATAAAATAATTATGCAGCCAAAGAAAACTAAAACAATATCTACACAGACGGTACAGTCTAATTGTCAATGTTCTGAAAATTTGAGCGACCTATTTAATAAATTTATAGGGCGCCTTAAAACTGTATTACCTGATTTATCTGTTAAATGGCATAACAATTCAACATCGTGTAATCACAATAAACAAGAAACAATAGAAAATATTTATAAAAAGGAAACAACTGGAGATAAAACTTTTTCATTTACAGCAACCCCCAAAATAAATAAGCAATATACATCATATACTCCCCAAATAAATATTAAACACAGGTTATATAACTCAGTAAATATATTTCAAAGTCAAGACGATACCATGCATGATCTTCCCAAGTTAATTAAGCCTAATGAACAGATAAAATTGACTGACGGAAATGATAATGCATATGAAAAGCTTGAAACGAAACAATATTTCAATGAAATTAGCAATAGATCTAAAATAAAAGAATTATTATTAACACCTATTATAAGCACTGAGGCTACTTCACTGAGAGAGTCAGAAACCACTGTAAATGATAATGGCGAAACAATGAGTTCGAGTCAAAATTCAGGAATTAGTGAATTTCCAGTATCGATGAGCACAGAATATAAAAACTACAATGACACTAACCTGAACATTTTAAATTATTTCAAAATGATTGATACTCATAGCTTAGAATTGGTAAAGAAAAAAACAATTCCAAACAGAAAAAAAATAGAGCTTTCTAAGAATATCCATAATGAAAATTCTACTGAAAAAACCTTAGAGAATGCTTTACTTGCCTCTAAAGATTATAATATAGATTTACTCAATAATATTGAAAATGTATCGAATATAATAAATGTTGAACCTAGTACTAGTAGTACCACTACAACACACCCAACGACAAACGAATACTT
Organism: Boloria euphrosyne; assembly: GCA_951802675.2. Lineage (NCBI taxonomy): Eukaryota > Metazoa > Arthropoda > Insecta > Lepidoptera > Nymphalidae > Boloria > Boloria euphrosyne. Next base: position 1,017,010 of record OX637876.1, read on the forward strand.
TACTGAAAATAAAAGTCATTCAACAATAAATACAACATTAACAGATTATATAAGAACAGAGAATCTTCTAAATAGCATTAAAATAGATCCTAATTTACGACCTGACGATCTCACTTTAGAAGAAGAAATAGAGAGATTGCCATTAGATGATTCTGACACAAGCATAAAAAAACTTGAAAATATGATAACAAAATTAAACAATACATACGAGTATATGAACAACGATAATAACGAAGCATCTGAATATGATTGGGAATTAGTGAAAATTAAGGAAGACAAATACACGAATTCAATGATACCACAAAGTAGATCTAGCTATTTAGAAATTCAACGAGGCTATTGGAAGAAGGAAGAACGTAATGATTATGATAAATATATTTAAAATCATTTTAATTTACTTAACTGATAATTCAGAAATTTATACTTTTAATTTGAACATTACACTAATTGTGAAATATTTAAAATTGTTTAATTATTGATAAATTACACTCGCTTGGGACATTAGTGTATGGCAGCTTGGGCTATCACGTCTGTTGGCTGACTATATGTTTCATAGGCTTTACTACTTTGGTACAAAAAATAATTGTTTCTCTTTGTAATATTAGCATAAAATAATCTTTACTAATAATAATATTACATTATTTAGCTTTACTAAATGGTTTAACAATTTGTTTTTTTTTTCTTTTCGGAAATAACTTAAAAAAACTGACAGTACAGATTATTATAATATGTGAAAATTAATGTTAGGGAAATCAGATGAATAAATTAACCAGCGACGTACAATTTAAAACTTTTAACAACGTTTTAATTTGATAAAACTAATTAGCTAAGTATACTATTATTGCGTACTGTTCTGTAAAACTTTTTTAAAACTACAATTTTCCAGTACATTTTTTTGACATTTTATTTAAGATTTAGTCATATTGTATATTGCTAAGATGTCTCGATGGAACAAGTCATTTTCTTTTCCTTTGGCAATATTTTCCTGTATTAAAATTAATTATGGCCAACGTTGGGTCAAATAATACGTTATCAATACAAAATTCATTTATAAATGTTTTAGTACTTTTTGCTTGGAGATACAAATTGAAACATTTTAACAAATATGTACGTTGTAAAAGACGTTGTTCACATAACAGACACATACAGACTGACAGATCATGGTAAAGTAATAATTAATAATATTGTTATTTTTTTCAGATTGTTCTTCTAATCTACGAGAACATGTTTGCTATAGAAACCACAGGTGTACAAACCAAAGACATTTTGAATAACACCAAATACATGAAAAATGAAACACCTATGGCAGATAGGCTTGACAGAAATTATTTTGGTGTGGATCAAGATTATTATGAGAAAATACCACTTCTCATTAATGATTTACAAGAAAGTTATACAGATTTACTTGAAGTCCCTGTACCATCAAGAAAGAAATATAGATCTACAATAGATCTGTTTAAACCAATAACATCTACTGTTACCAACAAGTTCATAAGAAGAACTAGTCCAAAACCTCTCTTTTTTGAATATAAAAGTCCATATCCGATGCCATTCTCCAAAACAACAACAAACTCAAATCGGTGGCTGGAGCTGTATCGTAACAACCAGAGGTTAAAAAATCTACGGGACGTTGTTAAGTATCTAGAAAAAACTTTGAACGCGAAATTCAGTGACTTTTACATGCCAACTGAGGCAGAGATGGCTTTTTCAGAGGTTTATGTACCACCAGTACGACATGACAATTCTGATCCTAGTTATGATTATGAACATCAAAAAGAAGAAACAGACAGATTTCGGCAGAATCACTATATTGACCCTTTATTTGTTTTTAAACCGGATAGCCCAGGAGATGTAAATTTATTGGCGGATGGATTTAGATTTGCACCACCTGTAAAGTCAGTCAATGAAATTAATATGAATGTGCCGGTCGAATCAGCTCCTGTAAACGAACATACAAATTGTAGATATGGAAGGTGTTTTCAATACAACAGATACATACCAAATAAATATTTTACTCCAAATTCTGATGGATTTAGAAGTACGCCGTTATCAATATTAAACAATAAACCAAATATGTTTCATAGTCATTTGCCTAATTATTTATCCACCCCAAACCTTCGGCAACCTCCACAAGAGATTAAAAATGAGGTTGATAAAATTTATATAACTACTTCAAGACCTATCCTATTTCAATTTAGGCGCAAGTCAACTTTACCCATTAGGCGGAATTCACACAGAAATAAGAGACCTAGAATTCTTGATGAAACAAAGAAAGTATATTTTTCTTCTTCATTCAGTTACGATAAAAACGATACTTCATCTAGTTTTAATGTTTATTCTCCATTAATAGAAGATAAGATTCTAAGAGATATTGATAAATTAAATACCTCAGGAAATAAAAGAGAAGGGCCCAAATTTCAGCAACATGATACATTAGAAAGAGATTTTAATACCAATATTCCGAAAGTAAACTTACCACGTGTTGAAGATTATCATATGGGTAGCTCAGGTGTCATAAATATTGGAACTTCTACTCCTGAAACATATTCCGTTGTTACGCCTGTAATGTCTCTCCTTCCCAATACTGAAACTAATCCTCCTGATATGATCAAGTTTAGCCCAGAAGACGCTAAAGTACCAGATCAGTACCTGAATCTAGGTATTTCTAATTCAGACGAAGTCACTGAAAGTGAGACTATATGGCGTAGTTTCGAAAGTAGTAAGGTAAATGACGAAGAAATCGAAGCGAAGACGTTGATTGTAAAATTAAGAAACATGTTTGAAACGACAACAAAGGAGAGTTCAAATAAACCAAGCCTGAACGAGTTTGTTGCAACAACAGAAGAAGCAACAGAGACTACTACATGGACCTATGTTCCAACGATAAACGGACATTACAGAAATGTAAAAAATAAAACATTGACTTTGTTCCAAGAAAACTCAGAAAAATACAGAAAAAAGAGACTCGAAAATTTATTATCGAATCGAAACTCGACATATGTTCCTACGTACGTGGAGATTGTAAGAAATAGAAATGCTACAGTGAATAGTGGCAATAATTAATTAAATGCAATCCTTTTATCGTCCCACCGCTTACTTTTAATACAACTAAACATTTTATATTAAAAGATTTCTTATGCTTTCTATTCCACTGCAACATTTTCTGAAATAAGAGCAAAAATTATTTCGTTCAGTACTTTGAATTTGTTTTCGAATAACCATCATCGTTATTAAATAATTTAATTATGTTGCCACAAAAAATATTGTTGGATTTTATAAAAACTATCATTTATTAAGTAATGCTAGTTATTATTTAAATTTATAATAATAAATTAAGCAATATATGTTATTTCTATAATTTAATTAACTATGGTCACTATTGTTAAATATTTTGTAAATAAAATAAAATATATGATTTAAGTTTTTTCATTTCTAAACCTTTTTGAAGCATAATTCACAATATTTATCTCTTGGTTTTTAATTTCCTCAACCTATCCATGAAAGTATCAATACTAACTTGCAATAATAAAATTTTTATTTTTGACAACCCTATGTGTTCCTAATCCTAACATTAAACTTTTATTCCATAAGTTAGTGACTCACCTGGCATCGCTCTGCTCAGTTTTCTCAGAAACAAGATATCTTCTGTTGAATGTATCCCTATGTTGATCCGGATAACCAGTGATCACCATACTAAATTTAATCACAATCTGTTCAGTAGTTTTCTCATTTTAGATCATAAAATAGAATATAAAATTAAAGGAATAATATACTCTCGTATCGTATTTACACACGTCATCAGTAGTCAGTACTTACATAATAAGTATAAATAAAATTGAAGTGTCTGTTTTTAATTTCAAATTAACAGTCTTAAACTGAATGCGTATGAAAGTATATATACTATGCTTAAATCAAAAATCAATCATTAAAAAAATATATTTGTTTGTTTGTTTGTTCCGGCTAATCTCTGACACGACTTGACCGAATTTGACGGGACTTTCACTCGCAGCTAGCTAATGTTATAAGGAGTTTAATGTAAGTAAAAATTGTTCTAGCACAATATTATGTTGTGTAATTAGCAAGCAGTTTTAGCGTAATTTATTAAATCTTAATAAGTACACTTTAAGACTAATTACGAGTAGAAAACATAGTACGAGTATTTATTTAATTTTGATATTTAGTTAACTTTGGTACGAATGCTTAATATTCTTTCTATAGCAATAAAGGCGTAGTTTGTTGTTTAAAACTATTTCTGTATTCGATAGCCCGCTTATTAAGGAAGACATCATAATATGTAATACTAGCAACTCACCCTCGCTTTGATCGGCTTCGTCCCGAGGTATTTTAATCGCATGGAACAGACAAAAATCAAAGTTATTTAGTAAAATACAGCGACATCTCTTAATAATAACTGTAACGATTTTGTCTTTAGTAGTCGTAGTTTTAAGATTTCTACTTACTTTGAAGTGCCACCAATAGATGGCAGAACTTAAAGTAAACTAAATCTTAAAACACATAATTTTATATAAGAGAAATAACTTACTCTTTTATATTTAAATCCTAATCCTTATAATAAAAATTGTTTTATATTTTATAAAACTACTGTATTGTACTACATATATATATTTATAAAAAAAGTGACTCCCTTTAGACACTTCCTACAGTAGCTTAAGTGGGTAACTCTTCTATTTAATTAATTCAATTAATATTTTTATAAGATGAATCGAGTACCTACTATTTTTTTAAATTATAATTAACAAAGTTCCTTCTCTTTATGATCCTAGATATGTGTACCTATTCTTACTTGTTTTAATATTTATTTAAAAAAATAATAATATCTTTTCTTCTTCTATTGTCTTCTTATTTTTTTACTATCTACTAATAAAATATTTATATTTATTAATATATTCACAACGAAAATTAATGGAGTTTAATACTTCTTTGGAATATTATTCATTGATTCGATTAAAATAATATTAAAAGTTCCTCTGTCACTAAATTTCCTTACCTAGACCTACATTGAAAGGTACAGCTTTTTTAAATAGGTCACAGTAAGCAGTTTTGAAATAATGTAAATTATAATGGCCACAAAATTATTTCTAAAAATTATTATCACAAACGAATCCACATAATTTACTATATATTTATTTTATTTTATAAAAAAATATACACATACATAATATTATATTCATACTATAGGTATATTATAAATATCTAAACATAAAAAAAATATTTATTCGCTCCCATGACCTTATAATGCAACAAATTCACGCGACATTATAACATGACCTAACTATATCTATCTCATTTTAACGACAATAATATTACGTCTTCCATCTCAGCTCACGCATCTTAAGAAAATCCCCGTTACTTTTACCTTCGCAAAAAGGCGCTATCTGCAATGATTTAAAGATGAACTAATTTTATATAGCTGTCTCTTTCTGTTTTATGTGCTTAGGTAGTTTCTTGACAGAGTTAAATATAGGATTATAAATTCTCAAATACCGGTGGTGCAAGTTTTTGACAGTACGTTTTAAACATCGAAGTTCGTAAGATGTAAAATGTGTGAAATATATTTATAGTGAATTTATTTGTGAAAAAAAGTGTTTTTGTGTGGAAAATGATATGTTTATCTTGTGTTTAGTATTATATTAATTTATTTAAGGTACGTATTTGGCAATAATTGTTAGAACCGTTAAGTAAAGGTGTGTTTACATGCGGAACTTTCTTTGCATAACGTTTTGGTTACTCATCAAGGTCATGTTACAATGTGCTAAAACTTTTAAGCTCTGTGGAAGTAAAAAAATAATAAAATAATTATTTGATTAACTTCTAGAAAAAAGAAGACATTTATAATTTAAAAAACACAAATAAATAAATTACTAATTTATAAAGAATAATAAAACGTTAAAACCTAAATGTAGGTTAGTGCTTTTTTGAAATTAATTAATGTAGGAAATACCAATTTTCAACCGACTTCCTAAAAGGAGGAGGTTCTCAATTCGTCTATATTTTGTTTTAATTTATATCCTCCAAAGACTATGTATTTTTTTTAATCCTTTCAAAGCGTGAACAAAATTGTGCAGAAAAACCTTTACTTTTCATTTACATTTGCCATCTAGATTTATTTTTTAAGAGAGATAAAAATAAGTTAATAAAGCATCTTAACATACAAATTCAATTCAACATACATACCTACCTGTTTAAAATTTACCCGGATGTAATATGAAATGTCACGTTGTAACTCAAATTCGAAGATCATTTTACTAACATCCATCCGGCATCAGCCCGTCATCCGGCAAGTAAAGACGGAAGAAATATGTTATCTTAATATGTAACATATATTTCAACAAAGCTAGTAATTTGAATGGAAAAGTGATCTTTTTTAACAACCACAGAGCCTTCTGTGTCGCTATACACGTAGGTACTTATAATAATTTACTAGAATTGCTAGAGAACTAGAGAAGAAAGTCTAGTCATAAGGCATGATTGATTAAGGAAATTATGATATATTTCTTACACATATTATGTAAAACAAATTCACTATGGCTTAGGTAGTAGGTACACCCTCTTTGGAAAAGTCGGCTAAAAATCAGTGTATCCTCGTTAAGATTTAACAATGAGAAAAAAATCGGTGGTGTTGTAAGCATTCCTTTTGTAAATTATATTCACTGAGATTCAAATTGATTAGATGAACATAATATTATGTAGGTACCTACTAAGTAGAACTTACATATCTCAGTAACAAGATGTTGTAGGTATGAATGTGTTTCAAGTTTCAACATACTTGTGATGAATGGATGTTAACGCCCATTCATCTAACCGTAACATTAAAAGAAATTTTACGACAATAGGATTAATTTTGTATGGAGCCTTCTGTAGTAGACGATGTAATTCAAATAGGTACATCTCGATTATTATCAACTGATAATCCACTTCTGTATTAATAAGTAATAACATAAGTAAGGCAGCAGGTTTGTTTGTATGCAGTATCAGATGTTAGGTAGGTAGGTTCAGTAGGTAGGTACTATGTGCCGAAGAGTGACATTGTCTGTTTTTATACTGATCTTGATTTATGAAGAGTTTTCGGCATTTGTACATCCCATAGGTGTTGTAGTGTTGTGAAACTTAATCAGTTACTTTATTTAATAGTTACCCCATTACTATTGTACTGCGGCGAAAAAAATCCGTCTTGGGTTTTAGTAATGTTTATGTCCTTTGCCCTTAATTCATAAAAAAACCTTATTATTAGGTATATTATAAGTAAATAGAAAAAAAAGCTGCAAAAAAAAAAAATACGCTGGAAGTGTGAAGTTGTAAAAACTAACAGTAGTTATACGTAATATAAGCTAACATAAAGCTAGGAACGGCCAATTATCACATTTCCCACGGCTCCATTGTCTACAGTTCACTGACTTGGAGGTTATGAATGGTGTCTTTATGGCGTAGGCGCTGACCAAACTAGGTTTATTTATATGTACCTAATAAACAAGATGTACCTACTTTTTATTATTATATAGAAATAAAGCTTATTGCATATTATGATACTATCTAATATTAAACTTATCGTTAGAACAACACTATGAAGGTACCGACGTACATACCTTGTAAAGATTTTTTATAGGATTAGGATTTTAAATTTTTTGGCACGATTTATGATTACAAATTAGTGCTTCGTTCTAGGAAAAATAAGTGAAGACTAACTGAGGGAAGAGCATTGTATACAAGTTACTATGAAAAATACTATTACTATGAAAAGTTATCGGTGTTTAAATATTTACATTTTACACCTTCTGGTTAAAGTATTGTACTATTTTTTTAACTATTAGTTCAAGTATCTAACTAGTCAAGCAAGCAGTTTTAAAAATTTTTTGTAATATTAAGAACAAAATCTAAAAATAGCAATTTTTTTATATATAATATGCATCATGTAAGAGAATCCATACATAGCAATGGTATTTAGATCGCAATGCCGCGTTATTACGTTCCGCCGCGTACGCGCTTTGCAACACGATTTCCTCATTTGCAAACCGTACGAGTGCTGCCTCAGCTTTCGTAGTAAGAACATTTTTATTGCTGTCAAAACAAACATTTTTAATTATTTCATTTCGGTTTCTTTCGAATATATTTAAACACTTTTCTCTTATAGTTTTTTCTATTTAAATATTGCAAACTTTTAACTTGAGTTCTAATGAGCGGAGCATGTAATTATTCATTTAATTTTAAACTCATTTCACTTTCATTCATTATTTTGGCTATATTCTCTAGTCTTGTGATGGTACGGTGTGATCGTAGACCATCTCAGTCTCATATGAAAGCAGCAGTGGGACATTAAAAAAGGCTGAATGATATTTCTCTGTCTGTATTCGCAATTCTAAGCCATTATGTAAAAAAGACAATAATATAGTATTTCAAGATATTTTTGAAAAAAAAAATTGGGACATTTTTGTACCATATTTTTGTTTCGTTCTATTATTCATAGAGTGATTCACTGATTTCCAATGTTGTAATAATGAAGACCAATCTTTAGCAAATTAGATTTCGGCAATTTAATTAACTAAATAGATTTTCTTAATAATTTAGGTCGATATTTGAATATACTAATTACGCACTGTACTTAGATAAAAGTTAATTATAATAAATAATTATGCTCAATTATAGAGTAATTTCATTTAAATGTAAACATGCATTAAAATGATTCAGACGAAAATATTTCGAATCATAAGTAGATTTTACTAAGTTTTATGAGGAGAAATTTGTTGGGTTTGTAGGAATTTAGCATTTGAAATGGCAGTAATGGCTCATATAGAAAATGAATTTTCATAGATTAGATCTAGGCAGATAATATATATAAAACAAAGTTAGGCTGGTTACGTGATATAGGTAGGTACTAGGTATTATATAGCAAGAACGGCTGAACCGATTTTCATGATCTTGGATTTTTTTATTTATATTTATTTTTAAAACCTAGGTACTTAGAGGTACACCCGAGCATAGAGAGGGTTAATCGCTAGTACCTATAACATAAATATTAACTGGGTGTTAATTTAGTTCAGTTTTATGACGGCTTAGTTAATCACAAGATGCAATGAATCGAAATTATTGTTTGAAATAGAGTAAATCTCTTTTAAATGGATTTTTAACGTAACTTCTTAACATCTGCAATCAAACTTTGGTCTCCACAAGATTTTTTTTACTGAAAAGATACAGCAACGATTATGTTGGAACTTAGAAGTAATTGTGTAATTATGAGATGAACTGTTTTCGGAACCATGTCATTAATTATCGAAAAATGAATCATAAAAATCGATTCGTTGGTCTACCTTTCTAATCAATATAAGTAGATTGAGTGCCTTCATCCTTTTTCGTTTTGAAGTTGGTAAACAAATAGGGTAAGCAAACGAAAGGTAAGTTAAGTCAGTCGATCCTATATATCCTAGTTCTATAAAAGGTACGAAGCTTGTTAAATAACATTTTGTTACGAGTGAAATATTCTATCGGAAACTGGAAACCGCAAGAAATCAGATCTATGGAGATCACATTGCAGGTTACAGCTAAGTAGGTCGTTCTACGTAAAAGGCAGGTAAAGGGATTATTATCACTCAACTGACAGCCGACAGCTGGTAGGTAGGTACTACAGACGCCAATCGATCGAATGTTTCGAAAATCTAGCTAAAGCTATAGATACCTACTACCTACCGAATTGAAGATGTAGCTTTCGAAAATTTCGTAAAAACAAAAATAAAATATTCTTTTTAATATGAATACTGTACCTATTAAATATCAGTCTTTTACATAATATTATAATATGTATTGTGAAAGACCCCAAATATTATAGAACTTGCACAAAAATATGAGGCCACGACGAACCGTTATAATGACACCCGAGTCTATGCATTCTAAGGTCTGTAGGCACTTTATGAAACCTACTAAATTATGATTACAAGCCATTATAAAGCAAGGGTTATTTACCTATAGAGTATAGACAAATAGCGACAAGGAAATAGACGAATTCAATCTATAAACTCCATAGGTCATGTATCCAAAACTGTATATCCTTGACAAAGATATAACATTTTAAGCTACATTCATTGATTCTTTTTATAAATTGAATTATAGAGCAATCTTACAGCATTAAGGAATAATTTTAAAAATATAGGACATTATATGCATGTTAATTAGCAATTCGTTTTGCTGCAAATTAGAAACTAGAACACAAACTATAAGAGCTAAGTTCAAAGGTACCACGGTGCCCAATTTACGTAACAGTTTCCAAAGCAATTGTTCGGTCTGACCGCGAGTCCGCAACGCAACGTGTTTCTGCAGATCGTATTGTGAAATATAGTAGCTGTAGTATTCTGAACGCTCTGAATATAGGGCCAGTTTTGTGAACAAGTTAGATTTAACCGTTAAGTTAAACATTTTAACAAAATCTATATAGTCATATATAAAGAAACTGACGACTCGCCCTTGCTTCGCTCGTGTTCGTCTAAACGGTTTAACTCATTTATAATGTACAGTTCCTCAGAAATGAGATCCTTTCCCCCAATTTAAGTATCCTTAACGTTGACCCGGATAACCAGCTATCATTATACCAAACTTTATCAAAATCAGTCCAGTGGTTTCGTCGTGATACGGTCACAGACTGACAGACAAAAATTCTAAAAAAGTATATTCTCTACATACTTCTATGTAAGTGATAAATAAATGAGTGAAATGAGAGAATAGAGATTTAAGAAAGTATACTTAGATAACCATAGATTAATTACCTATGTACATAAATATATTTTTCATGTGTTTAAAAATTACGCTAAGTTTTGCTCTTCTAGTAAGGAGGTATGTATTATTGGTGACGGAATCGTGCTACTTTCGATTCAACTTAATAAATATAAAATACCGGTTGCGTACGTTATTAATTTCGAAGGTCAACATAAATGCTTACTTACTTCCCGTTTTTTAATAAACAAATTAAATATTTTAAAATAAATAAAATATAAATTGTTATGAAAAGTTACATCGTCTCCAACATCCCTTAGAGTAATGAGTGATATTCACCCTGAAGGATATCTACCCTCATTAAGCCATACGAGGGGATATTTAACTGACAAATCAGGCATACTTGGGTACACCATACGATAGATAATTTTGGTTCATTAATTTCTACCTATGTAGAGTCTTTTCCATTCGACGTGACATTGGCTAAATTATTCAAGTAATCTGTGCTCTCAAGTAGCACGCTTTTAAGGCCTTATCAAGATAAATATAGTTAAGAAGAAAATTAAATTGAATCGAATTACAAATTTTTCAGATGGCCGAAATAATTCTACACAGACGCAAAGCAGCGTCGGTACTAAACGAACCGAACCCTCTGATAATACTATTAATTTTATCGTTATTACAATTATGCGGCGCTCAAGTTGTGAACAGGGTTCCGCATTTTATCCCCCAAACGGGAGACATGTCACAATTTAGTATACCCGAAGACACTCCTGTGGGAACTCCGGTGTATCATTTACAAGGTAACTATTGTTTAATAGGAATTAAATCAATTTTGGCGTATTTTTTCAGGTAGAGAAAAGGTATTATAATATAATCGCTTTCTTTGTATACAGCAAAGCTTGTATTCTAGAGAGCCTTTGCATCTGGTACGAATATATGCTTAATAAATACAAATTAACACTTATTTCGTGCATGGATAGAATATGTTACCTCTGACATACGTATGTATGTACTAAACATACATGAAGTCATACATATTTAAGTCTCTTAATACTCGTAACGTTGAGATACATCCAAATTTTATATTAATTTTGACTCGCGACTCCACTTGTATTGGTAAAAACTTCATGCATGCAAAAGGTCAATTATATTTAACTGTATGTATGTATGATAAATAAAACTATATAATGTTATTAACAAGATATACTTATTGCGATATTATATGACATGTATGTATTTATATTTTTTTAGGTGTTGATCCCGATGATGGTCCACTAAGATACTCTATATCAGGGCAGTACTTCAGTGTGGACTCTACGACGGGAGTGGTGACTTTAGCGAAGGCATTGGATAGAGAGCTAGAGTCTTCGTTGGAGGTTATTATTAGTATAACAGGTAAGCATAAAGAGAGAAAGAAAACGTTAAATCGAATAAAATAAAAAAAAACAAAACAACGCTTTTAGCGCCCTTTATTCTTTTTTGACAACTTAAGAAAGTTCAACTAGAATCAATTAATTTAGGTACTTTAATATTTATATAATTAATAATCTCTATATTATAATTATATAAGCCTTTTATTAATAATTATTAGCTTTGTTGATTTGACCTTAAATTTTGTATTATATACGTTAAAATTGCTTGAAATTATATTACCTACGATCATTCTAAATCCAATATGGGGGACTCCCAATGATGGCAGAATATGTTTTGGTATGGATATCAAATGAAAAGTTTTGCTGAGAAGGATATAAAAAGTAAATTGTTTTAACCAATTAATTTATTCTTCTACAAAATTTACGTAACTTAGGATATAAAAGATTAGTATTTTAAAGTATTAAATTTTTAATATTAATTTATTTTTATTATTAAAAAATGGTAAAACAAAAGAGTATAAAATCAAATAAATTGTTATATTACAGATGAGGGTATATCAGACACAGAACCTAACACAGTGTCTCTGAGACGAGTGATCCCGGTGCGGGATGTGAACGACAACCCGCCGGTGTTTCACAATAGGCCATACATAGTTAACATTAGTGAAGCTCTGCCTGTGGGGAGTGAAATTGAGGTACGGATGCCAGTGAGACCTTTCACCCTATTAATAAACTTACGCTGTCGGTCAGACTGTCTGTCATAAGGCTGTATCTCATGAACCGAAATAGGGTACCAACTTCATTATAGCCCATAGGTACTTGTTCATAAGAAATATAAGCGTGTTTTTCATTTTTTCTTAATTACTTACTAGCGAGTTAGTTTAAGCGTAAGCGAAGCCGCGGGTTCTGCTAGTTAAATACTTAAACGTTCCTCGAGAACCACTCTATCCATTGGTGAAAACTGCATGAAAATCGGTGCAGTAGTTTTCGAGTTGATCGCAAACAGACAGACAGACTGACGCGACGGAGGACTTTATTTTATAGGTAATATTTATTGATTACAAGATTGAAGTACTAATAATTTCAATACTATTCAAATCATCTTTTTTGCCATGTGCAGGCACATTAAGAAAATTTTTTGCAAAAAAATGAATTTATACAGAAATCGAACCTATTAATGTCTTAAAAGAAAACATTTCTTTTCAAACAAGCATTTCTTGTCAATTAGTGATCCGCCTGTTGTAAACCAGGCCACAAAACCCATAGTCATTTCAGTGTACTTAGCGGGACGCCATGATTCATGAAGATTGTATTAACATAATGAAGTTCGATGATGGACATTGGAAAGATTTATACATATATATGTCGCAGGGAAATGAGGATATTAGAGATTTCACGAAATCCCTAGGCATGAATTTACGGAAGATGACGAATTTTATTGTCAATTACGTCTTTTTACTGAAAATGTTTAGGGATATGACAAAATACTACTTAATAAAATGCCCGTGATATGTCGTTACACTAAACTAAATCTAGTAAAATGAGAAAGGTGTAGCTGGGTAAAACAATAAAACATAATTTTCGTGAAATCCCTAATATCCTCATTTCCCTGCGACATATAGGTACATTATACACATAATGCATTTGCACGAAAAAATAAAACATTTTGTAGATAAAATTTTATAGAAAACCTGATTATATGCAATATACGTGACAAATTGAGATGTGATCTCCATTTTGTTTATAGAATGTAAATCGAATGCTCGATGTGTTCTGATTGTGTACCAATGAGCACTCCTTATAAATGACAAGGCCAGATAACGTAGGTTATATTTAATTTATGTATTTTATGCAAATTAGAATATGATATATTGTAATAAGCGTCTATAGTTTTATAAATCTGTTAATGTATGATCTGAACCGATTTTAACTAGTTTTGTGTAGTGAAACCTTTTGCTACAGGGAAATCTTTAATATCCAACGGAAGGCACAATATTTGGTTCTATTGTTATTATTTCATAGAAATTTAGACAGCTAACGCTAACTAAACATTGAGATAAATCAAAACAATGTACTAGAAAATTGGCCTATAAAAATTATCAATATCGTACGTCTTTCTCCTACACTTCCAATAATTATTCATATCTATTTAAAACGTACGCGTAATAGGGACGCACCCGAGCGAAGACAGAGTAAGTCAGAAGTAGAGATTAAAAATGTACCTAAAGAAACTGCATATCTTCTATGTCACTTAGAATAATATTATGTTAGTTCCATATAATTCATAGTTATTGACATCGTTCTCTATTAGCGATATCGATTATATCGGGAATTTCGTCTTGTTTAAGAGTGCAGGTTTGATTCCCATTACATTATATTTTTGTTTATAGGTAACACCCAATATAATAGTTACGGATCTCGATGAAGGCGACAACGCTAGAATAACAGTGGAGTGCTCTATTGAAGAGAAAGGTGGCGATGTGGAAGCGTGCTCCACCTTCAAGATTGTTACAGAAATGGTAAGTTTAAATATTAAAATAAGGCAGTGGTAACCTTCATTGGGTTCCAATACGAGTCTCGCAAGTCTGAAATTTTTCAAGTGCAAATAATTTCTAACATGATAACCACTAATCTTACGATGAAGGAAAACAATGTGAAACCTGTCTTAGGAAACTTAGCAATTTTTTGAAAGACGTGTGAAGTCCGCCAACCCGCTATGTCTAGAGCGTGGTGGACTATAACTTGATTCCCTCCGTACTGAAGTGGGGCTCGTGCCCAGCAGTGGGATATTACAAATGTACAATATGTAAATACAATGTGAATTAATTCGTGTCCAGCTGACGCCCAACAAGTACGTGGTGCGGCTGTACCTGGCGGCGGCGCTGGACTACGAGCGGCGCGCGGCGCTGGTGCTGGCGCTGCGCGCGCGCGACGCGGGCCGGCCGCCGCGCGCCGCCGCCGCGCGCGTCGCCGCCGCGCTGCGCGACGTGCAGGACGCGCCGCCCGCCTTCCTCTCCGCGCCGCACGCCGCCGCGCTGCCCGAGAACACGCCGCCGGTGCGTGCACTGCATATGTGCTCTAGTCTATTGAAATAAGATGACCGTTTGATCCGTACTACCTTGACTTACATCTTAACACTATCATATGCATACTAAACACTGTAAGGCTGTGAAAATGCAAAATAGTTTGTGTATAACATTTAAAAATTAATGAATAATATTTAAATTAAGAATATACTTAAAAAGAAAAATATAGGATATTATTATGGTCAATTAGAGTATAAGTAGATGTAAGAGAAATGTATCGTATTATTAAATCTAAAATTAGCTTAAATAATTCTGTTCTAAACATTTTTAAAATATCCACTAAATTGACCTTCAATTTGAATTACAATCAATTTCCTTATACAATTTACTCATCAGGCTAATATGCTTCAAGCCATTATAAATTATAATATCTACACAATAAAATGAATAATTAACAAAAAACCCCAAACAGAACACAAGTGTGATGGAAATAATCGCCAGAGACGGCGACACGGCCAACCCGCGGCCGGTGCTGCTCTCGCTCGAGGGCGACAGCGAGCGCTACTTCAAGCTGCTGCCGGAGCGCGCGGTGGGGCGCGCCACGCTCGTCACCAGCGACGTGCCGTTGGACCGGGAGAGCGACATAGTTGTGCAGAATGGCGGGGTTTACAACTTTTTCGTTAAGGTATGGTATATTTTATAATTATTTAATATTAAGTACCTATCCTGAGAGATGTCGTTTCAAGTTTCGTTAATTTTAATATCGTTTAAATTACAAAAACCAGAAAAAATAAATTATTTTGTATATTATAGATTGAAAATAATTTTTCCTACGCTGAAATTGAACAGCAGCATCTATGAATATATAAAACTATTTATTGACATAAAGAATTTTTCATTGCTTTTATATCAATAACAATCGAATATAATACACAATTTATTGCCATAAACTTCGTAATTCCTAACGTGACCTCCAACAGGCAACCGAGCTGATCAACAACGAGGTGCCGGCGGACTTCTCGGTGGCGCCGGTGACGGTGGTGGTGGGCGACGAGGACGACCACGCGCCGGCGTTCAGCGCGCGCGCGCTGACCGCGGCCGCGCCCGAGCACGCCGCGCGCGACGCGCCGCTGCCCGCGCCCGCGCTCTACGTCACCGACCCCGACCTGCCGCACAACGCCAGGTGCGCTCTAGCTATATAATATACAACATCGATATTATTTTGACTTTAATCGATGTGACTGTTCGATATTTTTTTTTGTGTTAGTTAATGCATTATAATAATATGTTAATGCATAATATTGACACAAATATTGTCTATTGTTTATAACCTTTTTGTATAGCATAGTACCTACATCATTATAATTGCGACAATGCACAAATCCATACCATTAGTAAATATCGATACGATACATGTAACTATATTTCTTCCACTCCCAGGTACAACCTCTCCCTCAGAAACGTGTTCAACTCTGAGGGTGTCTTTACCCTCTCTCCAGATCACGGCGAAGGACGCACCCCTATCAGCATCAAGGTAAATGACTCGTCCAAACTAGAGTACGATGTTGAGGATGAAGATCTTAGAATTTTCATTTTCGACGTCGTCGCCTCCGTCCATGGAGAGGAAAAGGCGTCGTCCCGAATAACTGTCAAGTTGTTAGACATTAACGATAATGCCCCAATATTTGATGAACCCCAGTACAAATTTAATGTTCTGGAAAATTCGCCAGCAGATTTAAAGATAGGCGATGTACACGCTAAGGATAGAGATTATGGAATTTTTGGGGAGATTGAATATTCGTTGACCGGTTTCGGGGCTGAAATGTTCAAGACGGATAAAGTGAATGGCGGTTTGTTCGTTGCGAATAACTTAGATTATGAAATGCAGAAGAGCTATAGTTTAACAATGACGGCCAAAGATGGCGGCGGGAAGAGCACGGCCGTGAGCGTGTACGTGGACGTGGACGACGTGAACGACAACGCGCCTGTGTTTGAAGCGGCGGAATATTCTCGAACGGTGCGAGAGGGGGCTACCAGTTTCGAGCCGCAGTTGATAGTGAGGGTAAGAATTTTTTATTTATTATTTGATTACAAATTTGGATGAGATTTGCCATTCAATTGTTAGGAATCAGAAGTTGAATAAACAGAAAATAAAGTAGGATTCAATGAAACTTAAAACAAAATATTTTTTATAATAGCGGAAAGGCGTGACAGTATTAAATAAAATACGATTTATTCAAATATTTACACTTACTTTAATTAAATTAGAGATACCTTTGCTTTAGTTAGGATCGTCTCTAGGTATGTCTTGACAGTTTGTATAGATTCCTCAGAATTGAGATACTTCGCCACAGTAAAAAGTATCCGACATGTTGACCTGATTCCAAATTTCATCAAAATTTTTCTGTGGTTTTCTCGTAATGCGGCCACAGACAGACAAAAATTTTATAAACTACACATTCGTCCTTTATAATATTATTTCAATAAGGCTTTCCAAAAAACATACAATGTACAGGGTCGACTCAAAATTTTATTATATTTATATATTACTTTTCAATTATTTTTATAATCAGATGGTTTGCAATTAACCCTAAAAAGTTTATCACTAGTGAACTTACTAAATGTAACAAAATAACAGAACTCCAATTTTCACAACGTCATCGTTATCTTTTAATCGTTTTGTTTTTTATTTCAATATTTTGTCACAGAACTTAGATAATATTTTTTTCATTCCGTGCGCAGGCGACGGACGCGGACGGGCCGGCGCAGGGCGGCGGGCGCGTGCGCTACTCGCTGGCGGGCGGCGACGCGCGCGGCGTGTCGGTGCACGCGCACAGCGGCGAGCTGCGCCTGCTGCGCGCGGCGCGCGCCGCCGACACGCCGCGCGGCGAGTACGTGCTCGTCGTGCGCGCCACCGACTACGGTACGCTCTCTATACTAATTATAATATTATTGGGACAAAAATATGTTTTTTTTGTATGTTTGTTTTTAATGGGTAAACTTACGAGTAGTACGACTAGTAACATTCATTAAACTGATTCAGGAGACATTTAATATGATGGTAATGTTTACCCTAATTATCATTATAGAAGCTAAAAGGAGAATATAAATTTGTATAGTTGAGTCAACTTATGAAATGCTCAAGTAATAGCTAAGTAATGTTAGATCATTCATCATACAAATCTCATGCCTATACTCACTTAACCTTTGGACCTATGAAACTGATGAAAGGTTTTACCTACATAATAAGCTTTACAAATGTACAGTAGATACTATCCACAAATAATATAACCTGTCTGTTGATTTGTAAATAATCTCTTAGTGTTTTATCTATATAGTCTAGTAATTACAAAAACAAAAATACTCGTAAAAGACTTGCAACTCTAAAATAAAAAAATTTCAGGTACACCACCGTTGTACAACGAAACCAAAGTATACATCCGAGTGGGGGTTCCCGGGAACCAGCGGCCCACTTTCAAGGGCAACTTCCACCACTACAAGTACACGGGACACAGCAAGGAGGACTTCTCGCTCGACGCCAACCCTACGAACTACAAGGCGAGCGTGCGCGAGGACGCGCGCGCGGGACACCACGTGGCCGCCGTGCGCGCGCACGACCCGGACGGCCTGGACGACCTGCTCACCTACCATATTGTTCGCGGGGCTAAGGATAATTTTATTATCAATGAAAAGTGAGTATTTTACTGTATAATATAATACTTGTTATGTATATGTATCATTATTATTTCTGTCTGCTTCACAATTTGTAAATATTTTATTGTTAAAGTACTAAACCATTTTTTTCAGAACCGGCCTAATAACAGTGTCTAATGATGCGAACCTCGACCGGGACGTGAACCCGGACCGCTACGAGATCATAGTGTCTGCGGTGGACAGCGGCGTGCCCGTGCCGGAGACCGCCACCACCACCGTCTTCGTCACTATAGAAGACGTCAATGATAAACCACCCGTATTTAATCTTACTGAATCCACTACTTATATCTCGGAAAGAACCAAAATTGATGAAGTTGTGACCAAAATAGTAGCCCACGACTCGGACTTAACTTCCAAACTCAAATACAGTCTACTCTCCATCAAAGCATTCTCCAAAGCGGGAGTCCAACTAAAGGAAAACTCAAATTATAAATACAAAGACATATTCAAAATAAATGAAGATTCTGGAGAAATTCTGGTTAACGGCACTTTGGATTACAGTCAAGCGTCTATTGTCATTTTGACAATCAAAGTGACAGATGTCAATGCACAGATAAATAAAGACAAGCAGTTCGCGGTAACAGAGCACACAGTGTACATACAGCCTTACGCAGATAAAAACCCTCAGTTCACTAACCCTGGATGGACATCAACCAATCCCGTCATACACCATAAAGTAAAGGAAGACCAGCCGATAGGAAGTACCGTGCTTGTGCTAATGGCGGAAGACCCGACTTCTGGTCACGTTGTTTCCAATTTCAAAGTAATTAACTCGGAGACTGGTCTTTTGCAAGTTGATCCTTTAAGTGGGCAAGTGGTATTGACCAAGTATTTGGATTATGAAGAGCTGACTAACCCTAATCTAACTCTCACGGTGCAAGCTACTAGCAACGACGGAAGCAAGCATAGTACTGCGAAAATAATCATAGAAGTTGTTAACATAAATGATAACACACCAGTCTTTGAAAAGGAGGTAATTTAAAACTTTTTTTAAGAAATATATTTATTGTAATGTTTTTCATCTAGCAAATATTTTATGATGTTTATCTTGTACATACAATCATCTTTTATAAGAATTACTGGCTGACCCGGCAAACGTTGTTGTGTCGTCAAAAAAAGGGGGTAGAGGATGAAAATACTTTCTTTCTTTTTTTCCTTATAATTTCTTGATATTTAGAAAGTGTTTTTTTTTAATCATTCATATGAGCATTTTTTTGTTGAAAAGGATATGAAAAACGATCATATAATTTTTGAGTTGATCAAACAACGTCAATTTCACAAAAACTACTATTGTATTCAGCCCTTTTTAATTCCACTGCTGGGTAATACGAGGCCTCCCTTCAATACGCGGGGCCCATAGTCTACCGCGCAGGCAAAGTGCGGGTTGGCAGACTTCACATGTCTTTCGAAAACTAGCTAGGTTTCCTTAGACATGTAGGTTTCCTCACAGTGTTTTCCTTCACCGTAAGACAAATGGTGATCATGTTGGAATTGATTCGCACATAAAAATATCAGAGGTGCGAGACCCAGATTTAAACCCGCAACACTCAGTTATCCGAGCGAGGGCCACCACTGGGCGGCCACTATCTCTAACTAAAAAATACTGTAAATTTATAAAGTTATTTTATACAAACATTGATTCTTATAATTTAAATAATACCTAAATCCATATTAACAGAACATTAACTAATCCACCAGGTATACAAAGTGAGCGTGCTGGAGTCCACGCTGTACCCGGAGCCGCTGCTGGGCGTGCGCGCGGCGGACGCGGACGCCGTGCTGACGGACGAGGACCGGCGCCGCGGGTACGCCGACGTGCGCTACGCGCTGCGCGGCGACCACGCGGACCTGCTCGTCATTGACGACGTCACCGGCGTTATACGGGTCAGTTCAAGCCTCAGGGACCATTGCACTGCGGCGAAGGGTACCGCAGTAGGCTTAAGTGAGTAGGAGTCTCACAGTTTCTACCTGTTGATGGCCTTGACCTCATGATGTATCGTCTTCAAAAAATAGGGTTGGCTTTTATGAGACCCTCCATTTACTGGAGGAGGAAGCGGAGGAGTAACACGAGGTTAACGTGAGATGGTGCCTATATGCGCGTATCCGAAGGAATAAGGATCCCTTGTTTGTGTCTCTGAAAATGGGTTAATTTTTAAAACAATTTCGATCATTGATTTCAATTCGAAACCACCTGTGTGCAGGTGGCGCCCAACAAGTCGCTGGACCGCGAGCAGCAGTCAGTGCTGCGCGCGACGCTGGAGGCGGCGGACGCGCCGGCGGGCGGGCCGCACCGCTCCGCGCACGCGCAGCTGCTGCTCGACGTGCTCGACGTCGACGACAACCCGCCCGCCTTCGACAAGGCCGTGTACACCGGTATTTACCACTAATTACACCTTCCTTTGGTTGCTTATTAATTTAATAGTTTATTTATGATTGTTTTTTGAAATTAAACTTCAAGATCGCGTCATTAAAAGTCATAATTTCTCGCAACGACTTTTCATGACGATGACTTATTAAAAATTGATTTCTTAATTCTTCTAAATAAAAAAAAAGTACACCAAAACGATATTTCCCCCAGCTGTGGTGCCTGAGAACGCGCCGGTGGGCACGCTGGTGGTGCGGCTGACGGCCACCGACCCCGACGAGGGGCTCGCCGGGGAGGTGCGCTACGAGCTGCTGGACGAGGGGGAGGCCGCCGGTGGGTGCATTTATCTCATTTTATAAGCTAACTATTCATCATCATCAGCCCTTTTTAACGTCCTACTGCTGGGCACGGGCCTCCCTTAGTACGAGGGGGATCAGGCCATACTCCACCGCGCTGGCCTAGTGCGTGTTGGCAGACTTCACATGTCTTACAAAAACTTGTTAGGTTTCCTCAGACATGCAGGTTATACAAGCGACGCGTTACCGCTGGGCTACCACTGCCTATAGGCTAACTATTAGGAAGATATTTTGTAGTATAGAACGCATTACGCAAAACTATCATTTTTAATACAGAATAGGTTAAATTTAGTGTTTAAATTAATATTTTTGTAATTTTTTTCGCAAATATTTTTTTGTTGTTTCGTTTCGAACCGATAATACGAATACTTTAAAATTATTTTCTAGTTTATTTTCTCTATTCTATAACATTAGAAATGTCTAGAAACAGTGCTCAACACATTTATTTTTATAATTAGCAGAACATAGTAATTTAACTTCATATCTAGATGTGATATCTGTCAAATAAAACATAATATTGTAACTATTAAAACAATGAACATTAACAATTTTGTGTTCATTGGATAGAATATTATTGTACTACTAATGCCATATGCTAGAAAACCAAAGGGTTAACATAGCTGACACATTACTATACCTGTTAGAAAAACTGCGAGCCCTCACAAAGCTCAGCTGCTTGCTAGTATATATAGCTGTTATGAATGCGCGTGGTAGGTCTGTTCGCGCTGGACGCGTCGTCGGGCGAGGTGCGCACGCGGCGCGCGCTGGCGGGGCGCGGCCGCACGGCGCCGTACCGGCTGGCGGCGGGCGCGCGCGCCGGGGAGCCCCCGCGCCGCGCCGCCGCCGCGCTGGCGCTGTACGTGGGCGACGTCAGCGCCAACGACGGCGTGCCCGCCTTCATCGCGCCCGCCGTCGGCGAGGAGATCGTCGTCAGCGAGGTCAGACGCTTATGTTATGTTACTCCAAAAGTATCTGCACACAAAATATAACGGAAACAAGAGTAAATTTTATAATAAATTATTTTATTTAAACTCAATGCCACCTGTCCAGAACGCAACGATCGGTACGGTGGTGTACCAGGTGGTGGCCAGCGACCCCGACGATCCCGCGACGCCGGCGGGCCAGCTCGTGTATTCCATACAGCCTGGCAACGACGACGCCGCTGATGTCTTTGAAATCGGTGATTATTTATTTCTTTTCTATAAGTAATATATTTACGAGTAACTTTTATTTAAGATGTGAATTATAATTTATAATTCAAGTAATTATTTCTAAAATTTTAAAAGTTCAAATTGGGTTGTAGGTACATGTTTATGTAATTTTTGTACAAAGGTCAAATTCATAATTTTCAGAATTTTTGTGACTGTCTGTTTCTCTGTTATTACCACATTACGAGAAAATGACTGGACATACTTTAATGAAATTTGCTATGATATTATCCGTTTATCCTAGAATATAATAATATTTTTTTGTTGTTGGAAAAAAAAGCAATTTATATGAACTGTTATTATGTATCCAAGGATGAATCACTACTTAATAAATAGCAATAAAATGTGTATAAGCGATTACTACACTACTCGCAAAGTTGACCAAAGTTAAACAAATACGAATAGAGACTAGAGAGATACTACAGTTTTGGTGGTCTTAGCGTACACAAAGCAGTACCAACGTAGGCTTGACGAGTGTTGTGTGTGCGCGCAGACGCGGCGCGCGGCACGCTGCGCACGCGGCGCGCGCTGGACCGCGAGCGCCGCGCCGCCTACACTTTGCTGCTGGCGGCGGCGGACCGCGGCCGCCCGCCGCAGCGCGCCGCGCGCGTCGCCGCGCTGCGCGTCGCCGACGTCGACGACCACCGCCCGCACTTCGCGCGCCGCGCGCTCGTGAGTACACGCTAGCAAATGAAACTCTCTTTTCAGGTTCTGTCACGGGCTTATTTTGAGTTTTGGTTCTCGACGTATCGAACGCTTTACAGCAATCATGGTCCTGGGTTTGACGTCTCAGTCTCAGAGGTTTATATACTTGTTTACAAATTTATATTCTCAAGAGTCATGATGGATCCATCATCATCATTTCCTTATTGTTCACCTTACATTGTTTTTATGTTTGTCAATTCTTCCTTATTGTTATGGATAATTGACGAAACACTACCTCCGCTCTTTTAAGAGTTACTTGTTAGAAAATACAGTATAAAAACAAGATGTGTATTTTACCTAGAATTATAAAGTTTACATTTCACAGGACGACCCACCAATAGTGATGACAACAAAAGAAGAAGTACCCATTGGAACTGTGATCGGGACGATAGAAGCTATTGATGAAGATATCGGTGAAAATGCAGAGATTGATTACGTTATTATAGGTATTACTTGCTTATTTTCTTACTTAAGTTCATTAATAAAATAATATTATTATACGATTTCATTAAGAGTAAACAAAAAAAGCGTGCGCACAAAGTACACATGTCAGAAGTGAAACTTCTTTAATTATAAATGTATCTCACTGTTTACACACTGTATTCCTTCTAATTAATTCCTCACTTCAACCAGCATGAGCAGCCACGTCATAAGTTAGGCTGTATATTGTAATACTTTTGCTACACATGACGTCACATTAAAAGTCACCGACTTGCGGTGGGCGAGATCCCCGACCTGCGCATCTTGACCGTCTGAGGGGTGGTGGCGCTAACTCTTCCCCGTTCCTGAGTGCCTGGTATTTACAGTGCTCTCATACCTCCTCCATGGTTGCGTTAAACGTTTAACGCAACCTTGTTGGAAGTTGCATAAGAAGTTTCCCTTCAAAAACAATGGAACATAAAACCCTCTTCATTTTTGAAGTATTAAATATGTACTAATAATAGTTATGTAGCTATGTCTAAGAATAGTAATTTCTGTCAACCATGCATGCTAAAGTTTATATCTGTATATAATTTTTGTTCATGTATATACAAAAACTACTATTGTACGTTTATTCAAAAACTGCTTGACCGATTGAGATGAACTTTAGACTATTATCTACAGTAACACATAAATGTTAATTTTAATCAATGAATTTTATTCCAGCTGGCAACGAGCTGGAGCTGTTCAGGCTTCAGCGCACTGCCGACAACAAGGCGCGCGTGGAGTCGGCGGCGCGCCTCGACCGCGAGGCGGCGGCGCGCGCGCTGCTCACCGTCAAGTGCTTCAAGCGCGGCGCCGCGCCGCCGCCCCGCAAGCCCTATAACCGATTAGTAAGTAACACATACTCGTATACGAAACAGACGCGTGCTAGAGTGGAGACCGCGTTTAGGCAATCGTAATGTAGGACGCCCTGCAGCGATGGACCAATGACCTAAGCATGGTGGTAGTTAGCGCGTGCGGACTATCCAGGACCAGGATAGTTGGCGCTCATTAGGGAAGGCCTTCGTTCAGCAGTGGACGGCAATAGGCTGATGGCACAGTAAAAAATATCTTTACTGTGCTGATGGTGTGGATGATTTTATACAGCTTCTGTGCTTTAAAATGTTTTTTGAAGATTTTTTTGATATTTTGTTTTTTTAACGATGCTATGCTGGGTGTTGGTGATCTTGTATTACTAAGAAGCAATACTTTTTAAATTTTCTAATTCCATAATTCTATAATAATGTCACTATGACTAAAAGCGTCACAAGATTAAATGATAATTTATGGAGACTAAACGATAAGCAAACATGTATTTTTGTCTTTACCAGTGCATCCTGTTCAAATCATCGGAAACTAAGTATTTTGCCACTTAAGAATCCATGCGTTTAGTCCTGTAATGTCATTATTTTATTACTAAAAGCGATAAATTAATTTTGTTCGTTAAAAATTATGTTATTTCTTTAAACTAATACTACATTTAAAAATAATAAGACACATTTATGATATCAAAAAATATACTCTAGGACCCAGCTGAAATCCAAGTTCTAATCAAGATCATCGACATCGATGACCACCTGCCAGAATTCGACGCGACCAACATGACGGTGGGCGTTCGCCTCAACGTGCCCACACACACCGTCATCGCCACCGTCAAAGCCATAGACAAGGACCCCGACGCTCTTCCCATAGAGTATAAGATAGTCAACATGACATTCCAATCTCCGATCAAGTCGAAGTCGCTGAGTAATGTTACAGACGTCATAGAACTGAACAGTAGCAGTGGAGAGTTGAAGATTGTTAAGAATTTAATACATTATGCGGATGGTACATTTTGGTGAGACTCTTTTATGTATCGTCTAACGATGTTGCTATATTTGTGTGTGTGTGTGCTTGTGCATATGTGCGTGCAAGCGTGCGCAAGTACCCAGAATGATTTTCCTTGATATTTTTATAGGTACCTTATGTGTAACTTGTTATTTAAAACTAGTTACTCACCCTTGTTTCACTCGGGTACGTCCTAGTGAAAAACAAAAACAAATATATCCCAGCTCGGCTACCTCTGTGCTTTGCCTGAGTATATCTTATGTCTGTGCTTTTCATCCAAATCCGTTTAATTATTATGGTGTGTTTAAGTAACAAAGATTTATACGAACAATTTAGTTAACTTAGGTAAGTAACTTTCACACTTTTGATATCGTTAAAAGCTTATATATTTCTGTTTCAGGTTAACAGTGAGAGCTAATAATTCAAATGAAACAGATCGATACACTGATATCTCAATCGAGGTAAGTACTTATGTGTTATAAAGTATATAAAAAGTATATTAATTTGATGTCAAAATATAGTATTTTTACGTTGTACTACTAAAATTAGTAGCTCCTCTCGCCCAACAGATGTGTAAATGGTTCTAATTTCGCTGGTGCGTGTGCAGGTGGCGGTGGTGCGCGCGCGCGAGCTGCTGCGGCTGGCGCTGCCGGCGCGGCGCGCGGGGCCGCTCGCCGCCGCGCTGGCGCCGGCGCTGGCCGCGCGCCGCCTGCGCCTGCAGCTGCACGACGCGCCGCGCCCCGACCCCGCCGGGTGCGTTCAATTCATTATTTCACACGTCAACAATATAATAATCAAATAAATCCGCGTATTACGAACAAGTAAGCCGCGCGTGCTCAGTGGCTCACTATTACTTATCAATTAAACTAATCCCTCAGACAAAAGAAGAAAAGATTTAGTCTGTTCTAAGCCAAGAACTAAACATGCTTTTGCTGATAGGTTTTACATATTTTTAGGCCCTTTTTTGTACAACAAATTCAATAGGATTTTGAATATATACCATTTAAATTTTAAACAATGTAAAAAAATAATATCGGAATTTCTGCAAACGTTAAACTACACTGACACAGAAAGTTTGCTAGTAGTATCAAAATAAACTTAATTTAGGTTAAATACAATAAACATATTATGTTAAGTTTAGTTATGTAATTATCATAGTTATATGTAAATTTATTGCATTGTTTTATCATCAAAAGCAAGAAATGCATATTAAAACCTTAACCTGAAACACAGGATGTTAACCTAGTTCAGGTAGGTTCCAAATTCAATCTGTTGTAGTTTTAATTTGTTATTGGTACTTTATGTTATTTGATATGTTTATGAATGAATAAATTTTTTTTATTTTTTTTTTATTAGTAGCAGTTATTAATCTTATAGTGATATAGTGTATTAGGAAGCAAAAATCGGTACAACGATAAAATATCTCGAATAATCTACTCAGCTATGAGAGAAGTGCAGGAGCAACCCGCATGGCACACCGTCCACCAAAGTGGCCATTTCCTTGTGCGTTTCTTGACTTCTTGCCCAGCTGAGTTGCCGGACGCTAGTAAGCAACTTTCACTTTAAAGGACATTCAAATTCCCTGCCCGAACCTTTATATTTTTCATTCATTTTGTCAATGTGTTTATATATTTTATGAACCGTGAGAAAATTAAAATTTATTCGAATATTTTTTTATAAATTATAATATAAAAAAGGTCAAAGAGGATGTAGTATCAATTTTTTTTAATTTTATTTTCTTAATATTTAAACTGAATACGGTTATATATTTATATGTAATATTATATTTTTTTTTATGGGACAAAGGGGGCAAACGGGCAGGAGGCTCACCTGATGGTAAGTGATCACCTCCGCCCATGGACATCTGCAACACCACAGGGCTTGCAGATGCGTTGCCGGCCTTTCAGGAAAGGGAGGGAGGGAGGAGGGAGAAGGACGGGAGTAGGGATGAGGAGTGGGCCTCCCGGACTCTCACTCACCGGACGAAACGCGACAGCATAGCTGCCACTTCACGCCGGTCTTCTGTGAGAGAGTGGTACGATACGGGGCGTGCCGGCCCATTCGGCTGCTACCCGAAGGCACTACCACTTGGGAATTTATAGACGGTCAATTACACTAAATTACCTACTTAATGTGATAAATACACTAATTATTACAGAAATACACTTATCAACAAATAACCATAAAAAACGTAACCTAACCAAAATTTAATTGCAGGCCATGCTTCCAATTCCGCAAGATGGACACAGGGGAAGCGCTAACCCCCAAGGCGATGAAGAGCGTGATGCGGTCACTAGGCGCGGAGTTACAGCGCATACTGGAGGCGCATGAAGTGCGCAACGTGACGGCGTGCGGGGGGGAGGGGGACGGGGAGAGCGGCGCGCGCGGCGCGGCGGCCGCGCTGCTGGGCGTGGCGGCCGCGTTGCCGGTCGCCGCGCTGGTCGCCGTCGTCGTGCTGTGCTGCATGCATGCTAGTGGTGCGTTTTTTTTATTTATGGCCTCGTGTATAATGGTTGCGCGATTATTCTGCCATCTAGTTCAAAATATGTATAATAAATTATATTTCTAACTGTAAATTTAGTAAGTAAAGTAGATAAAATAATTTTTTGAAACAATTTTTTTTTTGGAAATTTATCAAATCATCGGCAACGAAAACCGAAATACAACCGCAAAAAGTCCTAAAATTTAATTTAAAATAGCCTATATAATACTGATAGTAAGTAAGTATAAAACAAATGTACGTTGCAGCCAAGCGGCGGCTGCGGTCGGCGCTGCTGGCGCGCGAGGCACCCGCCGCCAGCCACGCGTCGCCCTCGCGCCTCTACGCAGAGCCGCTCTACTCCACGTGACACCACACACTACTTACATACTAAATTACTTAGAAAGAACCAACCGCAGAAAGACTTTCGTACCTTTTTTACTAATAATGGTCACATTGACACATTTTGTATTATGTGAAATGCTAGTGACTATATCCATCTTCGCTCGGAATCATCCGTAATGAAAAATAAGTTTTCCAAGGAAACCGTACTTTTTCCAGGATAAAAGTGTTCTATTCCAGGTTATTATCTATCTCAGTGGGCAAATTTTATCTAGATCCGTTCAGCAGATCTGAAGTGATTGAGTAACAAATTTTCATCCATTCAAACTTTCGGATTAATAAACTTAAAAGAGAAAATGCGCACAACAATAGACCTTACTCTGACAGTTAAAAGTTTTACAATCCCTCAAGATGGCAGTCACTGCACCTGTGTGGGCGCGTCGGCAATATATGTATATACGTGGGTGCGAGAGAGAGAGGTAGTAGTGAATTAATGTACTAAATTCTGCCTGCATCATTAACGGACTTTAATTCAGTTTTTTGACCGCAACTGTTTACTTGAAAGTTTGTCTATAAGTAAGTATTTGTTACGATAAAATGCTTGAACAGATTTCGGTGAAATTTAATAAGCGAATAGAGATAGACCATGATCTGGAATCTGTAAAGCGTACGGTTATTGTACTATGAAATGTCTTCTAATAGTATTTAAGATTTTACGTCCTAAGAAGTACATTTGAAAATTAGTTGCCGCTTTGACGGTTGAATATTGAATGCGGTGACTCAATACTGATTTTTAGAGTGTATTATGGCTAAGCGCCTAGACAGATAAAATAGCAAACATTGCGTTTACACAGTAACTGGCGTAGTCTATGGTTAAGGCATTGTATTGCTAGTTTAACATATTAATAAAACTGCTTGTAACAAACATACGTACGTATAAATTCATAATTTATATAATAAACTGAAGAAATAAAAAATGTTTATGAAAAAAAAAACTGAAAGTTACACATGCAGGGCTGGATTCAGGGGAGGGCAACCGGGGCGAAATTGTGTAGCAATATATGAATATAGAATACAATAAAGACTTAACATGGCATTGAGTTTGAGTATTTTTAAGTGTTATTTATAGTCTAGTCTAGTTCAAACTTAAAACTACAAATATAACTAAAACTTCGTCCAAACATTTTTTTAAAATATATATTATATAGGTTTTTTTTAATCTTATTGTTTATTCAAGGTGATTTGTGTGAAAATTGTTATTGTATGAACAATTAACATTTACAATTTTATTTCAAATTTAAATGAGGTTTTGGTTTTTAACTCTCGCTCGTTACATTATTTGTCTCAATTATTTAATAAAAAAAATAATTTTATACATAACTCTTGGTTCAATTTGTTTCTAAGTAACTAAATCATAATATAACTATAATCTATATGTATATCGATTGATTATTTTATATGTTATTATGTTTTAAATAATTATTTCTTTGCTCGGGTTCGACCCTTGGTATGATTTTTGTGAAATACCCTATTTCCTTTTTTTAAAAATAAAAGTAAAGCCTTAAAGCAGTACCTCCTTATAACATTAGCTACCTGTGAGTAAAAGTCCCGTCAAACTCGGTGCAGCCGTTTCAGTGATTAAACACGAAAAAACAGAAAGACAGACACTTAAATTTTTTATGTGTATAGATTATTATGATATATTTATATAATAATTTTACCTTAATTACATCAAAGAAATTTAAAGAAAACTATATATTTTACAGCTGACCTTTCATCTCATTAGACACTAACCTCGATACAATGTTATGTATATTGTTTTAAAATATTTATAGCTTAACGTGTCTATTTAAATTTTCGTATTTACTTTAATTATATATAATAAAATTCTAACTTAGGAGATTCTGTACATAACTTTTTTTTTAAATTCTCATTGAATAGTCATCATTATCAACACAGATGTGATTTTGCACAAAAGGTCATTACTTATGAATCTCAACAAAGTAAAAGGTGAAACTTCTTTGGCTGACTAAGTAATTATATTAATAGAAAGAAAAAGACAGCTATATTAGTTGTCTTAATATTAAAATACGTAGACTGATTGACTGCCGCAATAAGTCAATTAATGAACCATTAAGTCGAGAATCTACTTACTAAAGAACGACTTAATGGTTCATTAAGTTACTATGAGTGCGGGCGTAAGTGTTATTTCGATAATAATCAGAGACAGAGACAAAACGAATGTGCGGCCATAAATCTTCTGTGTTCATTTAAATTTGAAATACAATTAATGAACACACAATGTATAATGATTTAGGGTTCAATGGAATATCCATTATAATATTATATTTTCTTATAAATTATAACTTTTTTTCCTCATTTAAAAATTCATATTGTAATAAAAAAAAATTCAAATTGTAATAAGTTGCATTAAATTGTTTTCAAATAATAGATGATTAACAGTACAAATAAAAGTTCGTACAAAGGAGCCATTTAAAATCTATAAGATATTCGCAACCTTTTCACAACCTCATTTTATTTTCGTTGTCCGCTTGACGTAAAATGCATCATAAAGAAAGAAGTACCTACTATTCAAAAACAAATTTAAATTCAAAATATTTTATTCAGAATTATTTACAATTTGATACTGAATGTTATAAACCCACGACCAGTTCGGAAAGAATATTGAGTCCATGTTCGCTTTCTCTCTTTCTCAAGAGTGATCAATTTCCTGAGAGTGTGGTTCGTCGTTAATTAAAAGACTTGGTCTTTTTGCGTTTTAAATAGAGACTCATATTTTGAGCTTAATTCTTTTTCTACAATAATACCCTAATCTGCAAGTGGTTCCGTCCAATCAAAATCTGTCCGGCCAGAGATTGTTTATGTTGGCATTTAGTACAGTGTAGTGAGTTGCTCGTATCAATTATAAAATACGTTATTGACAAAAACTTCTTGCGAATTTTGCCTAACCTTCAAGGAATTAAATTATTATGTATTATGTTAATGAAATATAACAACAAAGAATTACGTTATACACATCTTAAAGACGATTGTTTGAAGCCTTTCTTTGAAGTATGTAAAATAAATATGAATTTGCTAACAAAAACATTAAAATGTGTTATACATATTTTTAGACATTATTTTTCCACTTTGATCAATTTAATTAAATGTACAAAATATTTATTGATGGTGACCAAACATAGTGCGATGAAGATAATATTATCTGGTTTCATAGTATTTAAATGAAAAAAACAAAACAAAGGTGTTGTTTTTTGGAGATTTTTTTAATTAATTTTTATATATGTTAAATGAACAATTTGCGCATTGTTGTGATGCTTAGGGAGTGGAATTTTAAATGAAATAAATGAATAATATTACAAATGTTTCAAGCCAGCCTGTCTGTTTGTATTTTCTTAAATTATCTAAGATAGACATGACTTTGGTAAAAAAAACGTTACTTGTGTTATACTTACTTATTTTTCGAAATTGTTTTTCTATATTGATCGAAAATTAAATGTACAAAAAATTTATTGATGGTGACCATAACATAGTGTGATAATAAATATAAGTGTCGTCGAGTCACAATTTTATGAGTTTAAATTCTTGAAAAAATATATAAATGTATAGTTTTATTTATTTTTGTATATACGAAATAAAAATTATATTTCATATCCCTTTTATTGTTTTTTTTTTCATTAAATTTCCAGAGCCAAAAGACAAACGACGTAAAAAAATTCTGTAACTATCTGACCTTTTTACTTATATTAACTGAATATCTGAGAAGTGAAAAAAATTAACGTTGTGCATTTTCCAGTCATATAACATACTCTCAAGTACATTAATTAATAAATAAAAATTAATGAAACCTAACCTAACTGGAAGCATATAAGTTACTCTCAAGTAACAATGAATATGGAGATTTGGATTGTTTATACTTGTTTGCAAAAATTTACAAAAATTTACTAGTATATTTATAAAGTACACTCATTTTCTTTCGCTATTTTTTCGTCACTTTTTTCATTAATGGATTCACTTTGTTCAATTTCCATATTTTAAACAGTTTATATACACTAATTTTATGAATACACAGTAGTGTCACCACTACACAGACGATCGAGCCATCAGTTGTCACCATCGATGGATGAATCGATTTTTTTAATTAATCAAAACCCTTACAATCGATTAAAAACCGGATATCCGCCATCTTGGATTTAAAAATGGACCTCATTTTCGCAATCAGCACCCCGAGAAACCTCGAAAATGACACCCATGTCATTATTGAAAAATATCCGGATGTTCACCATCTTGGATTTGAAAATGGACCTCATTTTCGCAATCAGCACCCCGAAAACCCTCGAAAATGACACCCATGTCATTATTGAAAAAAAACCGGATATTCGCCATCTTGGATTTGAAAATGGAACTCATTTTCGCAATCAGCACCCCAAGAAACCACGAAAATGACACCCATGTCATTATTGAAAAAAAACCGGAAGTCCGCCATCTTGGATTTGAAAATGGACCTCATTTTCGCAATCAGCACCCCGAGAGACTTCGAAAATGATACCCATGTCATTATTGAAAACAAAACCGGATGTCCACCATCTTGGATTTGAAAATGGACCTCATTTTCGCAATCAGCGCCCCGAGAAACCTCGAAAATGACACCCATGTCATTATTGAAAAAATATCGACAATCGAAAGAAAACAATCGATTGTTCGATTAATAGATTTCGATCTTACGAGTCTACGAATTTTCGATCAGCCCACGTGTCCTGACGCGAGTTTCACAGTTTTTACCAATTCCACAAAAGTGCTCAACGCCGCTAAAGAAGTTTTCACTTCAATAAAATAAACCTAAACATGTCGGTTAATTTGAATAATTTTCTTTTAAAAAGTTACGACTAGGCGTCTAGTTGTTTAAACCAATAGTTGTGGAGAGATAGGTATATGGCCTCCTAAAATGAACCTTGTCTTGTGCCCCATCATCTCCCCCGCTTCCCTAAGGCTAAGCTTGAAAAAAAGTATGAGGTAAGAGGTACGAATCCCGGGTCAGGTCAAATTAGTAATTGGCAATGACATAAATAATATGTATTTTATATTCATAAATAGCAATAAGCTAATTAATTTATTATTATCTTAATAGGTGCGCCCTGCCAAATTTGAAGTTTGTAGCACAAAATCCGTCCCGTAATTAAAATAAATCAAATTTCTAAAATAAAAGTAGCGTAAGTTACTCCTTATAACATTAGCTATCTGCGAGTGAAAGTCCCGTTAAAATCGGTCTAGTCGTGTCAGAGATTATATATTATATACAAGACTAGCGGTGCCCGCGGCTTCGCTCGCGCTAAGAGTGAATAAAATAAAATTTTTTGCTTATATACTGTTACTTATAATGTACCAAGGACTGATTCCCCATTTAAAGTTCTGGCCATAGATTATACACTTATATACGGTTCTGGCCCTCTTTTCTGAAAACTACTGTGTAGCATCCTGCCGTGCCGCCACTGCTGCGCTTTCTAAAACTTATTTCCTATTTTTAACCAATTTTGCTACTATGTGTATCATAATTTCTTTGTGTTTTTCGTTAATGATAAACTGATGTACGTGGTTCATTGTTATGGACTTATGGTAAAAATTACTGTTAAATATTTCTCCTACGCAAATTGTGCCACCCCCGTTAACCCCCATAGGGGTTGATTTTTAAAAGACGCTTAGATATGTATCTCATAATTTGTATTGCAGAGCATTATTTCAGTTTCACGCAAAATATTTCAATAGAATTAAATTTCCCATACAAACTTAGCTACCCCCTTTAACCCCCAATGGGGGTGAATTTCGAAAAACCCTGAAATACGTGTTTCATCATTTGTACTAAAAAGCATTAATACAAAGTTTCATGCAAAAATGTGCAATAAAAATATTTTTCTCATACAAACTTTGCCACCCCTTTTAACCCTTTTAGGGGTTGAATTTCCAAAAAATAATATGCCTATTTCCTTCTCATGAATGCAAACTATCTACATACCAAATTTCAGCAAAATCGGTTGGGTGGTTTAGGCGTGAAAAGGTAACAGACAGACAGACAGACAGACAGAGTTACTTTCGCATTTATAATATTAGTATGGATGATAAACAGACAGACAAAAATTTAAAAAAACTGATTTTATATATACATTTATATGCATTTAGTGAAAATCTGTTAATTTGAAACTAAAAACATAAACTTCAATTTTATTCATTAGTCTAGATTAAGCTAGAAACATCATCGTCAAGGCATTTTCGTTATAAAAATCTACTTTAAACGCACGAGGTGTGTGAGGTAACAACTCAAAAATATATTAGGTATTATTATATATTTCATCGTATCAACCGGTTATTTAAGGTAAGAATTTGATCTTTGAACCATCAAGGTAAAAACGAATGTAGGTACCTAACTAAAAGACTGTACTTTTATTATCTAAAAATATTAATTGTTTAAAAGGTTATAAATATATAAGCTAAATAAATAATATGGGAATAGAAGAATAATAGAAAAATTACATTTTTTAAATAATAGACCCCCTCCACTTGGTCTTAAATATATAAAGCCGGTAGATACATATATTAAAAGTGATTCAAAATGTAACATTCAGTCATCTGCCTCGTTCACAGTAACAAATAACTACAGGCCAGTTCATTGCACGAGTTAAACACTATAACAGTTTATAATGTATTTGATTTTATCTATAGTTTTAATATCACTCGGATGTGTGTCCATTTTTCAAAAGAAGAGAAACGGAGTATGTAAATCAACGAAACAATTAAATGGAAAGACGGTTATTGTTACTGGCGGGACTTTAGGCATCGGTTTAAGAATTGCTTTGGACTTCGCAGAAAGAGGAGCTAAAACCATCATCGCTTGTCCATACGAGAAAGAAGGTACCAACGCCCGACGCATCATTATACAGAAAACTGGAAACCGAAATGTGATTTTTAAGTGCCTCGACTTAGCTAACTTACAATCAGTGCGTGACTTCGCCAATGATATTTTAAAAACTGAGGACAGATTAGATATTTTAGTGAACAACGCCGGTGTTGGGGTGGTCGGGGACTTTTTAACGAAAGACGGAATGAACATTATAATGCAAGTAAATTATTACGGGCATTTCTTGTTGACGATGCTCCTTTTGCCACTGTTAGGTAAAACCGGTACAGAATCTGAGAAAAGTAGAATAGTCAATGCGACTTCGATCATGCGGGGTCAAGGCTCTTTGGACGTGGAGAACTATAACAGAGTGAATTACTGGTATAAGATTCCGATTTATTCAAACAGCAAATTAGC
This sequence comes from Boloria euphrosyne, assembly GCA_951802675.2. Classification (NCBI taxonomy): domain Eukaryota; kingdom Metazoa; phylum Arthropoda; class Insecta; order Lepidoptera; family Nymphalidae; genus Boloria; species Boloria euphrosyne. Next base: position 1,052,910 of record OX637876.1, read on the forward strand.
GGTCGTTCTTTTTTCTATGGCATTAACCAGACGGCTACAAAATCATAATGTTGTGATTAACAACGCTAATCCGGGCTTTGTCGCTACCAGGATATATGAGAGCTATAATGTGATAATTGGGTATATTTTGAAATATATACTATACGTATTCTTTAAAACTCCTTGGGAAGGAGCCCAAACAGCTATTAGTGTCGCGTTGGACGACTTTGCTGGCAAAGCCAGTGGGGAAGTGTTCGAAGATTGCAAGGTGACTGATAGAGCATGGACTTTTCCGTGGAGGGACTCTAAACACATGGACCAGGCTGCTGAAAAACTGTGGGATCAATCAGTGAAACTGGTGAAATTGGAAAGTAGTGAACTGGAATTCTTAAATAATAATAATTAATGCTCCATACAATCCTATGTATATACAACCTACATTATATAATAATATATATTTTGTGATGTGATGGTGTTGTAAATTGTAGACGATAATTTTATAGAGAAACTTATCTATTTTTAATTCAGTGGTATAGTTAAGAATTTTATAATGAGCTTATTTAGAAATATAATATGCTGGACAATGCACTGAGGTTGTTTTGCTTAATTATTAATATATATTAATTTATTGTATTTATAAGTTCAGTAGTTCAGTAGTTCTGTGTAGCAGAAATATACATACATTTACGTACTATAGTATAATAATTTGTAAATTAGCAGCTGTTATCTATTTCTCAATCTTATTCCTTATTCTTAGGCGTTAGGGAACGCCGGCCCTAGAAATAAATAAGGGCGCGGTAGGGCCCACTCTGACTGCCCAGGGCGCCGGATTCGAAAGGGGTTACGCTGCTGGTGTTTCTAGTAAATTTCTTAAGTGTAGTGAACAGAAACAGTTGAGTTCACAGAAACACAGTTAAGTTAAGCTGTCCTTTTTTTAGGAATCAGTAAGTGTACAAGGGTTATCGATACAAAGGCGCCGTAGAAATCTCGCCCAGGGCGCTAGTAGTCCTAACACCGGCACTACTCATTTTAATGATATTTATACGACATCTTCAATACAACAAAAGGTTAAATTTTACTATCAGCACACGAATCTGCAGTAACATTAACAGCAATGCTTGAGTGTCCTGGAATCCACACTAAAGTTAGAGCTAAACCCTTACGATGACATGAGAGCAATGCTTCACGAATCCTCAAAGTAATAGAACATCTTGATTTGCTACAAAAATTTAGTTGTCCTAAACTCCTCCTCCTCCATAATGTTCTCCGACCGATTCCACGGCGGCCAATCTCATTGAGATTAGCCTAATGCGCAGGAGATATTATAGTGCACAAGTGTACGCGCAGACACAAGTGCACTCTCTATTCCTATCACTCTCGTACTCCGTTGGGATGACACTCGACACGACCAGTGATAGCTAACTGCTAAGCCTCAGTAGTTTTAGGGTTTACGTGCTCTTCGGAGAGGGTGAAACCCCGCCAACTTCCCAACTCCGGACTGTTACTAAGGGTTACCAAACAGAAAGACTTTATAATAAAACTTGGCCCGGCTCGGGACGCGAACCCATTACATCCCCGAGGCGGGTAACCTCTATAGAAGCTATTATCCTATCAAACATCAAATTCTGACCAGTGGTTTTCTGTCATCAACCGTGAATCGTGATGCGGTCATGGAGACAGACATACCTACTTAAAATACACATTCTACTCAGTAAGAATTTTATGACATGTATACATTCGTTTTCAAGGTTTACAATTAACCATGAATATGCTTGTAGGTTAATGAACCTTCTAAATCCACCAAAATAACAGAACTCTATAGTAACAATACCATCGTCATTTTTATCATTACGATTTCATTTTCAGTGGTCGTGTTCATCAGCCTATATATGTATGTATGTATGTATGTATGTATGTATGTATGTATGTATGTATGTATGTATGTATGTATGTATGTATGTATGTATGTATGTATGTATGTATGTATGTATTTATGTATTTATGTATGTATGTATGTATGAATGTTTGTATGTTCCTTTGAAGCACTATACAGATCAAATGCCTGGGCCAATTTTTATGATTCCCACGTCAATCGATTCCTCTTAGTCCGGCGAGTGTCACTAAAGACATATAGTTTGTGAAAATTCAATATGGCGACTACTGGACGCCATATTGTGAAAATGAAAAAATTAAAATCAACAAACTATGTCAAATGGGATATCATTGTTGAATAGAATAAAAATCATTTTTAGTTTTCTCTCAACATTTTCGATTCGACTGACCGTTTAGGTTATATTATATTAAAAAAATTAAAAGAAGAAAAAAATGTGGTTAACTTTTTATTTGAACTAACTAACTAACTAGGTTACTAATAACTAAAAAGTATAAATTAAAAAAAAATCAAAAAATCAAAAAACCCGACTGCGTAATTATAAATAAAACTGAAAAGAAAAAAATAAGCACTTAGATGTCCAGTGATCTAGAATTCTATAATATATTATTGAATGAATACTATTGAAGAAAATAAAATATTATATTCTAAAAATGGAACATAACAACTGAACAGTCGGGATCCATTGAAAAATTAGATTGGCTGTCGAATAACTCGCTTCACTCGTTCCCAGTTCCCAGCTACCACTGCCTTGATAGAAAAGTTTCCAAAACTAGAAAATAACAATGCCTATAGTAAAGACTGCATGTCTGTCTCATTACTCATAAGGTGCATTCGCAATAACTTTTTGTATAGATACAATACAAATAAAACCGGTCAAGAGCGAGTCGGACTCGCGCACGAAGGGTTCCGTACCATTATCTATAAAAACGGCAAAAAAAATTTCGTTTTATTTTAATTTAATTATTTATTTTTAAAGTTAATAACATATAACTAAATATTCTGTGAATATTTCAAGCGTCTACCTCTTGCCGTATCAATCGAAATATAATAATATCAATTATTTTTAAGTAAAAAAAAAACCGCCTTCAAAAAAACAGAAACTAAAAAATAAATTATTTTTAAGTAAAAAAAAACGCCTTTAAAAACACAGAAACTAAAAAGCATAAAATAATTAGTTATATTTAAATGTGATTAATGACTTAAACCTATAAAACAAATTTATTAACAATTACCAGTACAAAAATAAACTAAAACACCTAATTATAAAATAAACATTTTAAATCAGTTTCTATATAATAAACTATTTTAATACCTAACTATTATATACAATTTCTTAATTTTTAATCACCTTTTGAAGTCGGAGCCTAGGATAAAATATTAACCACCTAACAGCTTGACTGAGTGCCCACTAAATCCTTAATCAAACACTAATAATTGAATTACACACGAAATTGGTCTTCCGATTTAAGGTTCCTAATGTAACCTAAGCTTAACCTAACATTAACAAACAAATACAATATAAATTTTCATTTTTATAATTAAACACGAAATAATTGCTTTTTTATTTTTAAACCATAGTCAACAGAACAAACCTAACCTTACTTTAAAATTATCGTCCACTGCTGGACGAAAGCCTCCCCTATTGAACGCCAATCATCCCGATCTTGGGCAGCCCGCATCCATCCCGTACCTGCCACCTTTTTCAAATCGTCGGTCCACCTTGCCGCAGGGCGTCCTACACTACGTTTGCCTAAACGTGGTCTCCACTCTAACACGTGTCGGCTCCATCGGCCATCAACACGCCTGGAGATATGTCCAGCCCACTTCCATTTCAGCGTGCAAATTCTATGTGCGATGTCGGTGACCTTAGTCATCTGGCGAATGTCCTCATTCCGGATTCTATCTGCCAGAGAAACTCCGAGCATCGCGCGTTCCATTGCTCGCTGAGCGATATTAAACTTGTTGGACGTGGAACGTTGGACCAGTCCAACGGTGAGTGTCCAGTGTCCACGTTTCGGCTCCGTAAGTTATTAATTAACAAACAATTATTATTTTTAAACCAAAGTCAACAGAAGAAACCTAACCTTACTTTAAAATTAACAAACAATTAAATATACTTTGATTAACGAAAACCCTACAGAACTTCGACAACCTTAAGAACTCACCCTACAGAACTGACAAACCTGACCATACCGAAAGGCGTTAATGTCCGAGCTTAGATATTCCTCACAGAACGTAACGCTTGCGCGATTTAAAATACTACTAACGCCATCTATTGAGAAATCCGCGAGAAGGAAACATACATCACTGAAAATGCAGTGCGTATACAAATCGTTGTTTCTTGAAACTTTAATAACTTTTTATTAAAAAATGAAGATATCGTAATAAGTTTTTCTTTTGGTAAGTGCCAAGTGTCTAAGAAATAAAACTTAGAAAGTTTCATTGAAATCTATCTAGTAGTTTTTCCGTAATGCGGGCACAAGTGCAGACATCTACCATTTTATTTATATAGATGAACTTTTATCCTAGGCACCGACTCCAAAAAGTGATTAAAAATTAAGAAATTGTATATAATAGTTAGGTAGTAAAATAGTTTATTATATAGAAACTGATTTAAAGTGTTTATTTTATAATTAGGGTGTTGTTATTGTTTTAGTATATTTTTGTACTGGTAATTGTTAATAAATTTGTTTTATAGGTTTAAGTCATTAATCACATTTAAATATAACTAATTATTTTATGCTTTTTAGTTTCTGTGTTTTTAAAGGCGTTTTTTTTTTACTTAAAAATAATTTATTTTTTTAGTTTCTGTTTGTTTGAAGGCGGTTTTTTTTTACTTAAAAATAATTTATTTTTTGCTTTTTAGTGGTCTAAATATAAAATAGTTAGTAAGACATAGTAGGTGGTACGCAATGGGGAGGCCGTCGCTACGTGCAGCTCGTATGAGAAAGCGTCGAGCACAGGACGACGAAAAGGACAAAGATGAGCGCCTAAAGCGCAATAGAGAAAGAAATAGGGAACAGCGCCTCGGGGAGTCTTCCGAAAACCGTGAAGAAAGACTTTCTCAATTGGGCAATTATACCAAAAAAAAATTGACAAAACAGACTACAGAACAACGCGAACATCGGTTGTCGGTTATTCATGAACGGCTTTCGAATGAGACGACTGTACAGCGCAAACATCGGTTGTCGGTTATTCATGAACGGCTTTCGAATGAGACGACTGAGCAGCGCAAACATCGGTTGTCGCTTATTCATGAACGGCTTTCGAATGAGACGACTGAGCAGCGCAAACATCGGTTATCGCTTATTCATGAACGGCTTTCGAATGAGACGACTGAGCAGCGCAAACATCGGTTGTCGCTTATTCATGAACGGCTTTCGAATGAGACGACTGAGCAGCGCGAAATTCAGTTGTCTTTAGCCAAAAACCAATCCGCTCGAGTACTGCATAATGAAACAGCAGAACATAGAGCGATTCGTCTCAGTTATAAGCATGCTCGTGATAAGAGAAGATTAGTGAATGCTGAACAATTTAAATCGACGATAAATGTGTTTGCTGATGTGGCATGCAAAATTTGCAATAAAATGATATATCCTCAGCAGCGTACAAGACTATTAACTAACAATCTAGAGAATTTACTTCCTGCTAATTTAATTTCTCTAGGTGAAATCGTGACCTGTACTCGTTGTTCCAATAATATTAAAAAATGAAAAATTTCAGCTCAGGCATACTGGAACAAAATGTCTGTCTCGGATATACCTGAAGAAATAGCCAATTTGACAGAAATTGAAAAGAGATTTTTGTTGAGAATTGTACCGTTCGTGCAAATTATACGGATACAAAACCGGTTCAGTCAGGATTGGTGTAAGGGGCAAGTTGTTCTCTTCGCCAAGGATATTATCGAATTGGCTGAACAACTTCCGCTTCAACCACAACAAGCTGGGCTGGTTATAGTCACAGAAAACCTAGAAAATTTACAACGAGCAAGGGAATTTTAGATTGATATGTCAAAATTGAATCAAGCATTGAAATGGTTGTTAGTTAATAATGCGATTTACAAAGATGTTCGTGCGTCATTTTCTAATGTAATAGATCTCTCTACAATAACACAAATTGCTGAGGCACCTGTAAATATTGAACCAAAATCAACAGAGCCAAGGCAAGTAACTACGTATACTAACATTGATGATAACGTAGCTATATTGCAAGGATCTTTTCATCAAGGATGTGAAAGGTTTAGCCCAGAATCACGTGGTAAGCAATGTACAGCCATTGCAACAGTCGCTTGCACCGCTTTTAACCTTTTACATCCCAATACGTGGTGTAAAAGTGACATAGATTACATTGTTATATTGGGAGATAAGTAATATCGTAATTGTATTGTTGCTCGAGTTGAACCTGATGATCGCGAAATAAATAATGAGTACTTAGCCGTAACAGAGCTGCTACCACGAATAACTTTTGACAGGTGGCCTGTAAATCTTTGCGTTCAATATGAAGCAGCATTTAATGGTTATTTTGAAAACAACAACAGTAGCGAAGGTTTTCCTAACTTAAAAAATGCTTTAATGCAATTTTTGGAGGGAGGTGCTAACAAATACGGAATATTGACTTGTAATGCTGTTACAGTTGCAGTACATTACAGAAAAGAACCGGATATGTCTTCGTATTGGTTATTCGATTTTCATGCCCGCGGTGCTAAAGGATGTAAAGCTCCATCAAGAGGTACGGCGTGCTGCATGCGATTTAGTAATGTGGAAAAGTTGTATGCCATTTTGAAACGAAACTTATTTTTTTCTAATAAAAACAATTCTATAAATTCTATAACGTTAAACGTGTATTCATTGACCCCTTCAGAAAATCTGCCGATTATTGAGGAAGATGGTCAGCCGATTATTGAGAATTTGGCCCAAAGTATCCACAATGATCTGCCGCTTTCTGGTCTTCCAACCCAATCTCTAGGTGTTCACTCAAATTTTCCCCAGGGTTATAGCAAAACCACTAACTCAGACATCCGATATGTGTATACAACCAGCATGCTTCATACTATTGATGAAGGAATTCCTAATTTAGGTAACGTCGTTTCTGTTAATGACCATAATATAGAGACTGGAGTAAAGTTGTCAGAAATCACTCGTAAAACAGCTCCTCCATTAAATTTAGAGCGAGAGCGAAGAATGGAGGAATCAGGTTGGTATTTTTTGCTTCCTGATGGTAAACACGGCTTCAGGGAAGAAAGAGACATTTCAATTACGGCTTTGGACTATTTCCAAGCAAGAGTAATGGGCTCAGAAAAACGATTTCAGAGAAACGACTACCTTTTTTTTGCTTTGTCTGTTGTAGAATACTTTCGTGCAAAGTCCAGCGTTTCCGTATCCTGTAGAATGCGACAAGGTTACGGGGAGCGAACACCTCAAGGACTAGTTGAGAACATGCACTTAACTATGCGGAATATAAGAGGTTCTGCTTCTTATTGGAGACAGTGTTGTTCAGAATTGATTGCCATGGTTAGAAGTCTCAGAGCTCCTACTTGGCTTATGACTCTATCTTGTAATGATTTAAACTGGTCAGACATGATAAAAGCGTTAGTTATTGCTGACGGTGGTGATTTGAGAAACGCTGAAGCATTGTCATTTCCAGAACGTTTGGCACTAGTGCAGAAATATCCAGTAGTAGTTGCACGCCAATTCAGTGTACGAGTAAATGCTCTAATGCGCTATTTAAAAAATAATAACACTTGCTTGGGTGGTCCTGTTCTGGACTATTGGTATCGGATAGAATTTCAGAATAGGGGAAGTCCGCATTTACATGTGCTGTTGTGGTGTGACGGGATTCCAGACTTTTCTACTGCAGAAGGCATAGCAGTAATTGATAAAATTGTATCGTGCTCTTTGAACTCTGACGATCCATCGCTGTGCAGCTTGGTTAAAAATGTACAAATACACAAACACACAGCCACATGTCACAAAGACCGCAATGATAGTTGCTGTCGATTTGGATTCCCGAAAGCACCAGCAGACACCACAACGTGTTTAGGTCCCGATGAAACTCTATCCAATAACGGCCGGTTTTGTGTTTTGAAACGAACGCCCTCTGAGACCATGATAAATAATTATAACGCTCTTAGATAAAAACTTTTTATTCTACATACCTACATATTTATGTACTAAACAGCTTCAAGAATTTCCCTATTTTGTGGGTACAGTAGATATACATATTAAAATGGCAACACTGTAAATGTCATCTGCCTTGACCGTCGGCGAGGGAAACTTCAAACTACTACTTTTCTTATTAATGGCTATTTAGGTAACATTCTGAAATGTCGTGCTTAAAGTTAAATATAATATTTATGTTATTTTTCACGGAAATCTTATATGTGATAGCTTCTACTAAACAAGTAGGTATTTTAGCGGATTAAAAATAATCTATTACTAATTTTTAAACAAAATATAATGGATAATCGAATATTATATCGATTATATTTTGTTTGAACAGTGATTCTTTGTTATCATAAACTATGAAATTAATGTGTACTTAATGAATGCAACAATCTGTTTTACTATATAGGCAAAACAAGTTAATATTCTTTCTTTAGTAACAATAATTCAGGTTTACATATTTGCATGATTACTTGACCGGATAAAAAAAGAATCAGGAGCGTACTCTATGAGAATTACAAACAAGGATAAAATATATACAATTATCATTATATGTCGTAAATTTATGTACTTTATTATCATTACTAAATCTTGCTTTTTATGATGTTTTATTTATTCATTTTAGAATGATCCAATTGTTACTGTGAAGGAAGGCAAAGTTCGAGGCTCAGTCAGTACTCTCTTTGACGGATCGATTTTCTATAGTTTTAAGGGGATACCATACGCCTCCCCTCCAGTTGCTGATTTAAGATTTCAGGTAATTCGATATGGTTTTTTATCAAGACTAAATATGACATACGTTTTTTTATATTCAATACTGATGTAGAAATTAATTTTAGGCTCCTATACCCCCAAGTCCATGGATAGGTATTCGAGAAGCAACTGATTTTGGCCCTATTTGCACACAGTATAATAGTAATGCTACGTATCAAGGTACTCAAGGGGAAGAGAACTGTTTATATCTCAATGTTTATACAAAATCGTTAAACGAAAATGCTAAAACTCCTGTTATGGTATTTATTTATGGAGGCTCGTTTACAGAAGGCTCTGGTAACACATATGGACCAGAATTTCTTATCCAGCACGATATTATATTAGTAACTTTTAACTACAGATTGGAAGTGTTAGGATTTTTGTCACTAGATACACCAGAAGTGCCTGGAAATGCAGCTATGAAAGACCAAGTAGCTGCACTAAAGTGGGTTCAAAGCAATATTGCCAAATTTGGAGGCGATCCTAACAACGTTTCAATTTTCGGAGAAAGTGCCGGAGCTATGTCCGTTTTTCTACACATGCTGTCACCAATGTCTAAAGGTCTTTTTCATAAAGCAATAGCACAAAGTGGAACTTATGAACTGGCAAAAACTACTGGTGCAAAAGAAAGAGCATTCCGATGTGGGAAGTTATTAGGAAAAGATACGAGTGATGTAAATGAATTGCTTTCATTCTTTAGAAACTTAAAAGCCGATAAACTAACAAACCTTACTATCGCCACATTTACTGCAAATGAGACATACAGAGGATTAATTGCAAAGTTTTTGCCAGTTGTAGAAAAAAAGTTCTCTGGTGTAGAATCTTTTCTCGATGAGGATCCAACAAAGTTAATCCTTGAGGGTAAATTGAACAGAGTTCCATTTATGTTAGGATACAATTCTGGAGAAGGGATAATATTAGTTAAATACCATATTTCCCTACTAGATATTTATAACAACGATCCATCATTGTACGTCCCTAAGGAAATATACGAAAAGGTCTCTCCGAAACAATTATTAGATTTTGGACGTAGAATTAAGAATTTTTATGTCAGTGGCAGGAATATAACCGACCAAGATTTAAGTATTATCAGAGACATACATACTGATATTTTCTTCGCATATACAACTCATAGATTAGCGTATTTGTACACTTCATTGTGTGAAGAAACGTATATGTATAGATTCGACTTAGTCACAGAATTAAATATCATTAAATCTGATCTCGGTCTAACAAATTTAGAAGGTGTAAGCCATGTTGAAGATATTTTCTACATGTTCAATAATAATTTCAATCAGAAACTTTACCAAGATAAGCAAGAGATAAGGGATGTAGTGTATAAAGTAACAAAGCTGTGGACAAATTTTGCTAAAACTGGGTAAGTAGAAAAATATTGAACTCTGTGAAACACACTCTAGATTGATAGCACTACACTCTAGATAGATAACAGGAATAACTAAATTTTGCAATAAATTGTTTGTTTGCAAAATTCGCACTTTTATCAATGAATAATAAAAATAAACGTGATAATTTCAAAATTAGTACCTAATCGTTTATAACACTTATATCGATTATTAGCGACTAGAACTTCAACTAACATCACTCTATTACTATGTAGGTACATTGATAGTTAGGTACTTACTCAGTAATCCAATATGAATGGAATTGTTAGTAGGTACATTTTCCTTATTGATAATTTTCCTTTGAATTGAGTTGTTGAGATGGGTATTTCATTGAGTCATACTCACGTTTGTCATTTTAGTTTTACGACTACGTAAGTGCCTTCTTCATTTGTGTAATTAATTTTACTTTGATTATGTTATGAAAATTACTCTAGAATAAATATAATATCACAATATCAGATTAAAGACCGCCTATAAAGAAAAATGAATCTCCATCTGTTCACGTTTTCAAAGTAAATTTTTAAAATTCATCTATTAATATTATACAGTATAGTTAAGCAAAGTCATTGTTTTCTTTCTCAGTAAATTTAATTTTTACTAGTGACTCACCCTCACTCCGCTCGGGTTCGTTTACGTTTTAACGTTAGTGTGGAGATCTCGGAGACGAGATATTTTCCCCGAAATAAAAAGTATGTTGACCCGGATTACTAGCCATATCATATCATACCAAAATTCATCAAAATCTGTTTCGCATGATGCAGTCACGTCAGACAAATAGAGAGAAACTCTAAAAATTATGGTTACGCCACCTGTATCAATAGTAATGACTGTTCAATAAGATTTTCTAAAAACAAATAATTACACGTACCTATTAATAAATTGTGTTGTTGTTTTTAAACAATCTAATTTTTTTAATCACTTCGATTAATATTTATCTAAACTAGAGTCACAGTGTTTTTTCCGATCATTATGACGTATTAATAAGTATATTGGTAAAGAAATATAAAAATTGTTTATATATATTTTATTAATTTCAGTCGTCCAACGCCTGATAAGAGTCTTGAGGCAATGTGGCAGCCATACACTGTTTCTGGAAAAGAATACTTTAAAATTGATGAACCGTTCGCATTGGAACATTACGCTGATCGAAACAGAATGAAGTTCTGGAATCAACTTTATAAAGAAGCTGGTCTCTTGCACATATCGAATAAATAATTTTTTTTTCTGTATTCATTTTATTAGTATTTTAAAAGTCAATGATATTAAAAATGTGCATTAAATAAAGTATTTTAATTATATTTTTTTATATTTTTTATTGTTTACACTCCATTTATATGTGGCATTTGCGTTGTAACTCGCACATAGATAAGGATAGGTGATAGTTCACACACTAATGTACTATTTCACTAGATGATTTTCATAATATAATAGTAGTGTTATTGTAGGCAATTTTACTATCAGTACGATACTTCTTACTAAAGTATATAATATATTCGTTAATAAGTAAAATATGTTGCTCTACAATAATAAAATATCCTACTTTGATTGGATTTAAAAAAAATATACTTTACGAAATAGGTACGTAGTAGGTATCTACTGCAAAATCGGGACCTTTTTTTCCTTGTAAAGGTAAAGGTAACTTTTTTCTATTATTTTAATAGTTTCTATACTATAAGATATTTCTCTGAAAGTTAAACAACAAAAGAATCAAGGGTAACTTCTTTTCAACTTTTCTTCCTGTACCATCCAGTCGAATATAAACTTTTGAAATTAAAAAAATATATTCCATAAGTTAACTACAAAACCATTGCACTTCTCATCGTACTCATGTTTGAAAAGAAAGAATCTCAGTTAAATTAAAACATAATTTTAAATAAATGTAATGAAACAGATTTTTCTATTTGAAAATTGAGAGTTTCAATACCGCAAAAATACGCATAAGTAAATTAATATCCTTTGATTTTTCGTTTTGTCTTCGCAAATGGGCTTATAAACCACGCATGAAGTTAAAACTATAAAATGTTACGCAAGTGTCTTATTATAGGTCTGGCGTATTGCGATTTTTTATCGGGGAAAAATTTTATACAAGCAGCAACACTACTGCAAATTTCGTTCTAAAATTGAGTCAATTTAAAACATTGATATAAAAATAATTGATTAAATAAGTATTAATTGTTTACTATGGTATATAATTTTACACAAAAAGGTATATATTTATAGTATGTGGACTTCAAAAGTAAAAATAGCGAATATTAGTACCAAACAACAAAACAAAAAACTTGATATGTTTCTGAACTAACACAAGGAAAATGTTGAGCACCAAATACAATTATTTGATTGAGACTTGAGTATAAAATGCATCCTCAATTAAAGTTTTAACTTATTCTTCGTTATAGCTTCGCGAGATGTTTAGTGCGGGAGGAACGCTTCGTGCCATATTAATTTATGCACAGATATCTTTAATAATTTCTTCAAAATATATGGAAGTAAGTGTAGTCATATTTTATATTTTTGCAAAACTAAAATGTTTGTTATTTTTTTGATAAATTAATGAATTATTTTTTATATTATTTTATATTGAAAAGTATTTTTAAGACACTTTTTAAACTACCTGCAAAGGTTTATAAGTATCTATATTTAAGAAACTTGAAGTCAAATTTTTTTTAAGTATTTACTTAATTATTTTATAACACATTAATTATTATTGTTAAAAAATTATATATCACTTAAAATTATATGTTTGTAATAGGAGAAAACATGATAAAAATTGATGTCCGAAATTCTATTTTATTTATATTTTTAACAATTTAAAATTTTCTACTTTTTTAAATATTTTCTGCAGTAAATAATTAAAAACATCAAATATACTAAATTATATTTATTACTGTTATCTTTATTAAAGAATGGACCAATAGTCAGAGTAAATGAAGGAAAACTTAAGGGCACTGTTGAGACGCTTGTGGATGGGTCGTCCTACTACAGTTTTAAAGGTATACCCTTTGCTGCTCCACCTGTAGGAGAACTCAGGTTTCAGGTAAGAAATTACGAAAAACATAGAAGTACTGAAAAGTAGTGAGTCATATTATGAAAAATACAATTAGCAATAATTTATTCTCATTTTCTATTCTATAGTACTTGGTATTGTAGTTAAGTAACAATGGCCGCTTGCGACTGTCCATTTAGCTAAGCATTCCAGCTCAAAGATAAAAATAGATACATAGTATGCTGCATATTTGTAACAGATTTTTATTTTCTTTGCAGTTGTATTTTTCTTGTTTATGTTAAATATATATATGTAGTGGTAGCCCAGCGGTAACACGCTCGCTTGGATAACCGAGTTATGCGGGTTCAAATCCGGGTCTCGCACCTCTGATATTTTCATGTGCGAATCATTTCATTCATTCATTCATTTTTCAAACCTGCATGTCTGAGAAAACCTAGCAAGTTTTCGTAAGACATGTGAAGTCCGCCAACACGCACTAGGCCAGCGCGGTGGATTATGGCCTGATCCCCCTCGAACTGAGGGAGGCCCGTGCCCAGCAGTGGGACGCTAAAAAGGGCTCATGACACGTTAAATATACATATTAAAATTAAAATAGTAAGCAAGCATAAACGATGAAAAGAATAATTTAAAATTTATTTGCAATATTTCATTATGGATTTTTCATTGTGATGAGTCATTTGTTTTTATATTAATTGTTGTTTGACCTTAAAAATCATATTGTATCTATACTGCTCTGATTAACACTTGGTTTATTTGGATTCTACATAATTATGGTTCTGCTTTCCCAAAATGAATTTTTAAATCGATTTTTATATAATAATTATAAAGCTTGCGCTATCTGTTTAATACTCATCCATCATCAATTTTCAACCGACTTCCAAAAGGAGGAGGTTATCAATTCGTCTGTATTTTTTTTTCTCTCTTACTTTTAGAGTACGTACTGTATCTATTGAACTATTAGGGTATAATTGACTTGCAGCCTCGCACATGACCGATTTCTACCTATCATTGCTTATTAAGGACATCCGTATTAATACCGTATGTCAATCTGATACCAGTTACGATTTATAGATACAGTGTTTTAAATGTTGTACGCTGTAGGAATGGGTCACACTAAACAGTATAGGTTTCGTAATAGTTTACCGACTTTTACAAAACCCTTTTTTTAACCAGTGTGTAGAAGCCAGTAATACACACTAGAACCCAAGGAAACCCGTGTCTTAAAGAGGCAACACAGGATCGCTTACACACTCAGCTAAGACGATTGCTCCCTCGGTCCACTCTATGGTCGGAGAAGCACTATAAACAGCCCCCATAGTACACCGCCCACCTAAGTGGGCGATCTTCCTACTAATCGGATATTATACCAGGGTGGGAACTTTACATAACCTATAAAACTTATGGCCTACATAAAATTATCAGATCCGCGACTTTCGGCTTAACACCAAATATATTTAACATGACTTTACTTAAAGGTCTTATTTCTATGATCGACGTGCATAATTAACTAAATCTATTTTCAATATGTATTCAGTGTTTTTAACGTTCCAACCAGGAACCTGGCTATAGTCCACTACGCTGGGCTCGTACGGGTAATAGGTTATCTCTGATATGCAGGTTTCCTCACAATGTGTTCCTTCACCGAAACACAAGTCATATTAAAAATGATTCGCACATAAAAATATTAGAGGGGCGATATCTAGGATTTGAACCCCCTCGGTTACCCAGTGCATTACCACTGAGCTATCACTGCTTCGATTGAAGACCGAGAAGTTTTATATATCACAGAGTAACTGTAGTAAGAAAATAGAGTTTATCCTTATTGTGACAATTTGTAATACAACGGTTATTGTTTTGTTATCTTGTAAGGACCTAGACGAGTATGTCGAATTTATGTTACCATTCAACTTGTAAACTTATAGTTATTTTTATCTTATAAAGATAACAGTATAACTAATAGATAAGAAAATCAAACTATGATAGCGAAATTTGTTTACAAATGATTATTATATAGACTTAAATTACTTTAGTAATTAAATGTTCTGACGACACGTTTTGAGCAGTTTAAAACCCCTTCTTGCCGTGTCATCGGTTGCATGTTCGAGTGATAAGCGCGAATATATTTACTACAGTCATGGGTTCAGTTTATAAATTTATAATATGTATGTATTTAAAGTTATATACATAAACATTATGCGTAATGTATCAACTATCTGGTATCCATAACACAAGCCTCGCAGCTTACCATGGAACTAGATTTGCTGTGCGGTGTGTTAATGTTCTAACATATATTTATTTGTAGTGTACAATTTGTAAAAAATATTTCAGGCACCAAGACCACCAAAATCGTGGGACGGTGTACGCGACGCTTCAAATTTTGGATCTATTTGTACTCAATATAATTCTACATATCAAGGCGAAGAAGACTGCTTATTCCTAAATATCTACACGAAATCATTGGATAAACAAGCCAAATTACCCGTAATGGTGTGGATCTATGGGGGTTCTTATTACGAAGGGTCGGGAGACTTTTTTACTCCTGATTTCCTTTTACAGCATGATGTTATTTTAGTAACCTTCAACTATAGGTTAGAGGTACTCGGTTTCTTGTCTCTTGATATACCAGAAGTCCCAGGAAACGCTGGTATGAAAGATCAAGTGGCCGCCTTGAAGTGGGTAAAGCAGAATATACAAAATTTTGGCGGAAATAAAAACAGTGTCACAATATTCGGAGAAAGTTCTGGAGCGTCATCTGTTACTCATCACATGCTATCTCCGATGTCACAAGGACTTTTCCATAAAGTAATAGCTCAAAGTGGAGCTTCCACTCACGACTGGGCTATCGGCAGGGATTCTGTGGAGAGGGCCTTTAGAGCAGGCAAAATCTTAGGCATCGAAACTAATGATACTTATGAACTGCTCAATTATTTACGCAGTTTGGATGCAAATGCCTTAACCAACCTAACTTTTGCAACGTTGACTGAAGACGAAAAGTATCGTGGACTTCCCGAAAAGTTTATCCCTGTGATTGAAAAGAACTTTCCTAATGTCAAAGCGTTTATCGTTGAAGAACCTATGCAGACTTTATTGAACGCTAGTAAGTTGCCCTCTATACCAATTATGCTGGGTTACAATTCTGGAGAGGGTCTGATAATTGTCCAAGACCATCTAACAAAGTTAGACGTATATAATAACGAACCATCTTTATACATACAGGAAGAAGTTGCGAATACACTCAATGATAGCGAACTGAAAGAATATGGGGAAAGAGTCAAGCGATTCTACGTAGGCGACAGAAATATAACAAAAAAAGATTTAGGCGCTATACGGGACATTCTAACCGACATTTATTTCGCGTTTAACACGCATAGATTTGCTCATCTCTACTCTTATGCATGTAGGACTAATGTCTATTTATACAGATTTGGATATGAAAGTGCCTTAAATGTAATAAAAATGGCTCTAGGCCTCGAACATGTAAAAGGGGCAAGTCACGCGGATGAATTATTTTATTTATTCTATAATTATTTAAATGAAGATTCTTATAAGAATGATAGAAATTTAAGGCAACTCGTCTTTAAGGTGACGAAACTTTGGACGAATTTTGCAAAAACTGGGTAAGTGGAAGTCTACACTAACATTATTAAGAGGTACAATTTGTAAGTTTGTATGTGGAGGATAATCTGAATTGGATTCTGAAAATTATTGAATGAAAATCTTATTGTAAATGTCATTATTATCGATACAGAGGCCGAATATATAGTTCTTAGAATTTTTGTTTGTCTGTCTGAAGACTACTGGACAGATACCTTTTAGTCCGGGGAAAGTAATAACGCTTGAAATGTAAATAGGAACGAACGCGAGTTGAACTAGGGCGAGTTTCTGTTTTTTAATTATAGTAAATAAATTAAAATAACATTTATTATAATGACCTAATATTTATTTAGTTATTGAAATGGTTATATTTTTTGTGCTTGATAAATGTTAGTGTTGATGATGATGATGTTTTTTTTAGAGCCCATGCAAACTACGGACTTTCGATCGGCCGATAATTTAGTTGGTTGCTTAATCAGTATGGAGATGTATGAAAGTGCGCACATTAGAACGATTTGGTACAGCGGACTAAAAAGTTTGATGTGCTATACCATTGCCTGCAAACTAAACAGTCGGCCGACTGCTTAATCAGTACGGCGAGCTTCCACGCGTGCACACTACACTTTCGAGTTTTGACACCGGAATGTCATGTTTATAGTCCGGGAGGTAGCGTGGCAAATCACATAATCATTTAATAATAAAAACTGAAATATCTGCCGAGTCTGGCCGACTAAGTAATAATAATTGTCTTTTGGGAAAAAGAATCCTTGATTAGGTCTTTCAATAAACTATACTCCATTTTACAGAAATATATCTAGAGATATATTATTTTATTATTATTTTTATTTAATTATTATTATTTTATTAAAAAAACTAGCGGCCAAATTTTAAATGGCAATCTGATTAAACCCTATTCTCCTATTTATAATAATTTATAAAAAATAGATTTCAATCAAGTACGCGATGAACGTAGTAATCTTGCGGTGGGCTGCTAGGCTAAGAGCTGTCGTTTGATAGTCTGTCTAGTCTGCGCACCCAACGAACCCAACAGTTTAGTCGGGCCAGTGTGCGCGCTTACCCAACAAAACTATTGGCCGATCGATGTTTGCTGTTTGCGGGGGCTTTTAACATAATAATTTTAGTGTTGCTAATTAAAACCTTTTTTTAGAAATCCAACCCCTGACAAAAGTTTAGGGGTGAAATGGAAACCCTACACCACCGATGGATATGAGTATTTCAAATTAGACGACTCCTTTTCTATGGGAACTTACGCAGATAAGAAAAGAATGGATTTCTGGGACAACATTTACGATGAAGCTGGCCTTCAAAATTTGAAATACAAAATCTTTTCATTCCAAAGGAATCGTGTACGGTCCAGAGTCACTATTGTGAGTGAAGATGTATGTGGCAAATGATTGCCTTGTTAATCATTTCTGTACATAATATTTTTTTTATGCCTAGTTGCATCAAATTTTTTATGCCTAGTTGTAAAAATTTTAAAACTTAATATACTTAATTACTTTTTATTAAATATTTACCTTCATTGCAAAAGTTTTATTTTATTTGTACGCTAATATTATAGACAAAAAGTGTGTTTTAAATAAAAATATTTATATTAGATTTTCTTAAAATTCGACGTGAATTATTTAACTGGTAAAATGTACCCCAGATTTAGCGAAAAAAAAGTAAACGAAAAAATTATGATAAGGTTTTGTAAAAACTTATTATTAATGCTTTTTAATACATTTTTTTTGGTTTGGCCCCTAAGAGGGTAAAAAGGGTTAAATGTAAAGTTGATAAGAATATTTACC
Organism: Boloria euphrosyne; assembly: GCA_951802675.2. NCBI lineage: Eukaryota > Metazoa > Arthropoda > Insecta > Lepidoptera > Nymphalidae > Boloria > Boloria euphrosyne. The sequence continues at coordinate 1,071,509 of OX637876.1, forward strand.
ATTTTTAATGTTAATTTAGGCATTTGTTGGCAAACCCTGTAGTGTTGCAGATGTCCATGGGCGGCGGTGATCACTTACCATCAGGTGAGCCTCCTGCCCGTTTTTCCCCTTTGTCCCATAAAAAAAAAGGTATACCTCATGAAAGATACCATAACAGATCCATTCATTCATCATATACATGGACATCGTTATGAGATACATCAATTAATACACCTACTATGTACTAGAAACATACAGACGAATTGATAACCTACTCCTTTTGGAAGTCGGTTGAAAAGTAGATAAAAGGCATACAGAAACATCTGTAATATCAAGCATATTCTCTCTTCTAAGATATCAAAGCCTAGAATATCAAAGCGAGGGTAAGTCGGCAGTAATAATAAGTGTAAAATGAAGCCTAGGAATAACAAAATGAAGTAATTAAAAAAAAAACAATTAAACTTAAGAATCACAGTGACAAATCTGTATCAGTTGACCTCTGCGGTGAACAATAACTACCTAAAAATTCCGAGGAAAATTGTAAAAAAATCTAGTAAACAATATTTAGAGTTAAAACTGAACATACGCATAATTAATTCTTATGTGTTATTTCTTATCTATGTTATGTGTTCTATTTTGTTTGAATATCAAGCGTCGGAACTATGTGCGTTATGATTTTATAAATTTACCTACTTTTTATGGTTCCGTAGCCAAATTTCAAAAAACGGTACCCTTATGCATTCGTCATGTCTGTTTGTCTGTCTGTCCGTCCGTGTGTCACACCCACTTTTTGCCGAAACTATAAGAACTGTACTGTTGAATCATGGTAAGTAGATTTTCACATAAACATAGAAAAAAAAACCAATAAATTTTGAGGGTTCCCCATACTTAGAACTGAAACTCAAAAATTTTTTTTATCAAACCCATACGTGTGGGGAAACCAAATGATTCCAAGAGCAATTTTGTTCAGAATTAAATACTTGTGACGAATAACTTTTATTTATTTGGATAGGGATTAATTTCATGTTCATTAAACACCTTAATGCAACAGCAAATAATGTATTATCTTAAAACAAATTTGATTACCATAAAAAAGTTAAAGCGTGTCAACCTTAAAAGATAGACATTTGCTATTGCGGATTTTATTTAAGAACTTTTAAAGGGGAACAATTCCGTCATACATCATTTTTGCATGACTTTAACCGTTTACGCAGCGCACGCAATGGAAGCTCTCAAAAGGAGTACCTATTTTTCTCCCGTTTTTGCATTGGTGCTCCGCTCCTATTGATCGTAGCGGGATGTAATATAGCCTATAGCCTTCCTCAATAAACGGACTATATAACACAAAAAGAACTTTTTGTTTCGGACCAGTACTTCCTGAGATTAGCGTGTTCAACCAAGCAAACAAACAAACTCTTCAGCTTTATAAATAGCATATAGACTATCGACTCGCCCTCGCTTCGTTTGGGCTATTCGTTTAAAGTATATGGTGTAAACGATTAAAATAATGTGTATGAAATACTTAAAGCCTCTAACTTATTTAAAATGATAAGGATTAATACCGTATTTGTGTAAATAACTTTCCAATTACCACTTTATAATTGCCTATTTTTTAAAGTATTAAAATGGATATAAGTAGTTATGTTATCCTTAAGAGATAGACATATGCCATCGCGGACTCTTTTGTAGACCTTTTTAAGGTGTACAATACTGTACTACATAATTTTGATCTATCTCGTAGGGTTCAGCCAGTGTTTGCAATGTAAGCGCAAAAATATTGTTTATTTACGACATCACATTAGAAACCTCTAAGATTATCAGTGTTTCTCCATTATATTATGCATGTATTGTACATAAAAACCTGTTGAGTCACTCAATCTATTAAATAAACCACATCAAAATCCGTTTTAAAGTACGCGTAAACGCGTAAAGCGTAGTTTTAAAGATCTAAGCATAAGTACATAGGGACGGGGCAAAAATGACATTGGCTGTCCAAAAGTAGCCGAAAAAATACATAACATATTTAAGTAGTGAAGTCTGTTTCAATAAATTGTTATTTTATTGATTTTATTTATATTAATTTCTTACTATTTTTTTAGTAATTATAACAATTCAGTAATTAAGTACATTTTTAATTAATTAGCAAAAGAAAACACGATGTTATATAAATTGGAACCGGAGTACAGCTGTACTTTAATATTCTGTTAAAGATTACCTGTTGCGTTGCAATACGATCCAAGTTAGAAAATTTATAAAACTTAAAGAGTAAGTTCCGGGTGAACTTAGTTCCCGACTTGGACAAGACAGCTTGCTATTAAGTACTTTCAGGGGTACACAACGTTTATTTTATACATACGCACAATAATTTATAATATTATTATACAATTTAAAACCAATTTATGGATACACCAATAAAGATGGCGTTTGAATATTTTTGAATAAAAATGTTACGTACATTCAACTAAATATTTAAAAAATCTTTCCAATACATAGTTATTCTACATATAACTTCTTTATTTCCTTTTCTTTAAAAGACTGAATTTTTGCTCTAAATATACTTACCTTTATAGTACCTTTAGGAAATAATTAAATTCTTTTGAAATTGTTATAAGTATTTTTTGAAGTCGAGTAGTGAGGGTTCGGATCAACTTGAGTGGTAATTAACTTTGCAAATTAATACATAATTAAATATTTTCATAAGGTTAGGTACTTATTTTATTATGTTATTAGTAATTTTTGTCCAAGGCTGTGTTTGTAACAGTATATCATTAAGATAGCTATATAATAATCACGAATAACATGAATAAGATGCGCTTTCATTTATTCATGGCTACTGCCTTTTACTATAAAAATCTTATTAATTATAAGATTTGTTTAGTTTAAATATTATATAGCAAATTAATACAAGTCCTTCTTCTTTCGTTATAGCCCAAGTGGGACGTTGTTGTTCTATCTATGTACATAATACATATATGGGAAATAAAGTATAATTTAGGTTTTTTACATTATTAAATGTGTGGACTTCCAATAGGTAAGAAAAACAAAACACTTTCAAAGACAACTAATAATTGATAAAACGACTATAGAAATCATTATTTAAAGTCTTTCAAATTTTAAACCTTTTAGTCCCCATCACTAATGCTTAATTAACGAAACTATAGACCATATCTACCTATTATAAAGCATAGCTTCAGCTAAAATATCTTTAAAATAGAAATATAAACATACATAGACAAATATATTGGTAAATAAGCACTTATTAAGTAATTTCTAGATTTTTCTAATCGAGCCTAGACTAAAAGTTGATAGCACCTGGCTAGTTCATACAAGTTCAGTCAACCCTTCGTAGCCGATGCAGTCAGTAGTTGTGCTCCAGCCGGTCGACCAAGGTACGTGCAGTTACATTTATACTTTAAATATACAATGCAAATTAAATACAATCTTTCGTATATATTTGCAAAATAAACGGGTAAAAAATATGTTGTGTATTTATTTACTGTGAATTTTGAGGACCAGCTGTTGAAATAAATTCATTAAGTTGATGACAAAATATGTAACTTGTGCTATATATAAATTTTATTATAGTAAAACTTTGAAAAGATACAATACAATTATACCTACCTAGGCTAAAAATGTTATTGGTTATATAAGAACGTCGATTTAAGTCCTTCTAAAATCTCTTAGATTTTTTAATTAAGAAAAGTCATGTAGGAAATAGTGTTATTTATATAAAGTTTTCACATTATTAAATAGTACGTGTGTTTTGTATTTCCAGATGCAGTGTTTCGTTTGCATGACGTATCTGATGATCATTGCCACTGCTCATCCACCGAAGATCAGAGAAGCTACAAAAACGCTTGAAAAACGATCTATATTCCATGACGTCATACAATCACTACGAATGAGAGCTCAAATACCAGAAGAAATCGATATAAACGATGAAAATAATATTGGACAAAACTATGAAAAGTACAGCCCCGAGCCTTTGCATCTACCAAGCGACGTCGAATTTATGCCTCGAAGAAATGATAGAATTGAAATGCCCTCATTGAAATATAGGTTTTCTAAAAGTTTAAAGTCCAATGATTCGGACAGTACTGAAAGGCCTAAAGAAGAAATAGTGTTATTTGTCAATACTCCTGTCGAATACGAATTTAAACCAACTCAGAGGCCTAAAAAACCAAAACCCACCAGGCCAACGTTGAATAAAATTAAAAACAAAGATAGCGATGAAATTGAGGATAAGCCCTTCACGAATACTATGGCGGGACAAAGTCAAATAGGACATCGTGAATCCCAAACAGTTGTGAAACCAACAGTCATCGTCAATTTTAGAGGGTCAGTTATGCACAGAGAAAGTGATATACGTCTCGAGAGAAAGAATAATGAAAACGACACGGTTATACCTCAAAATATTTTCAATATAAAGCAAGAAATCAAACTTGATGGTTCCAGGGACTTGAGTAGTGATGGAGACTTTAAAAGGCTTCCAACAAAAGTTAAACAAAATGTAAACGTCAGTTCGAGAGGAAGTCAAGTCGAGGAGGATATGATGATGTGCGAAACTTCTTCTTCCAAAGAAAAAGGTCGTTCGAGTCGTAAATATGACGTCTTGCAAATACTTTTTACGGTTTAAATTCTGGACCATAATTAATAAATAAGATCTAAGAAGAAATAATAGTTCTATATCTCAAAATGTTAAAAAAAATGTCCTTTTAACATTTTGTTGAAAAAAATTGTGGAAAAAATGTGAGAATTATTTTTGAACCAAACCTATTATTATTTATAGTACAAGCTGTACTTGTTGGCCTAATAATTTACTTAAAGTGAATTACTTTTATAAATATTTTTAAGCCGAAAATTAGTTAGTAAATAATTAACTTTTAATTAGCTTAGTTGTTAAAAATACTCTTTTAATTTGTAAGGTAAATAAACAGTAAGTACACTAATTATTTTTTTAATTAGAACCTTAGATAAAAATATTTACTATCAGAATACCTAATTTAATTAAAATAAATTAAGAAATAGTTTTACATACTAATTATTAGTTTTTAACTTAAAAATTAGGGACTTAATCCCGGAATAAACCTTAGAAGGTTCGACTTGGATAAGTCAAGGTTTCAATCAAATCAAAACCAAGAATGCAGAGATGCTGGTTTAATAATTAAGGTTAATTGATATAATGTAGTTCACTAACCCCTGCTACACACGTTACGATATATCGTAGCGATAAAACTGTGCAAACTGGTTTGCGTCGATTTATCGATCGTGTGTATGGTAAATCGTTGCAGTTTATCGTTCATAGGTGGCAGTTGCAATTTCTATCCAATAAATCGTTGTCGATTGCGTTTGCACAGTTTTATCGTCACGTGTGGATGGAGATCGCTCAGTTCGCGCCAGTATTCAAGGTGCTCGCTTGTTGCTATATACTTTCCCGCCGCGGCAATTAAAAAGTTTCTACTCCCGCTTTATATAAAAACTAGCCTTTCCCGCGGCTTCGCTTGCGTTCTAAAGTCTGGAAATCAAATTCTTTCGCCCGTCCGCCCATATTCAACGCGATGATAATTATTTTGTTGGGGAGTTATTTTAAAACTATGATATCTCATAAGATATTCATTGAAATCAAATGATTCCAAGAACAATTTTATTCAAAATTAAATACTTGTGATGAATATCTTATTTATTTGGATAAGGATTAATATCATGTTTATTAAACACCATCGCAAATAATGCATTATCTTAAAACAAATTTTATAACAATAAAAAATGTTATAGCGAGTCAAGCTTAAAAGATAGACATATGCTATTGCGGACTTTTTAGAACTTTTAAAGAGGAACAATTCCGTCATACATAATTTGTGCATAACTTAAACCGTTTACGCAGCGCACGCAACGGAAGCTCTCAAAAGGTATTTTTCTCCCGTTTTGGCAACATTTTTCATTGGTGCTCCGCTCCTATTTATCATAGCGGGATGTAATATAGCGTATAGCCTTCCTCGATAAATGGACTATCCAACACAATAAGAATTTTTAATTCGGACCAGTAGTTCCTGAGATTAGCGCGTTCAACCAAACAAACAAACAAACAAACAAACTCTTCAGCTTTATAAATAGTAGGTATATATGACTTGCTGTGCAGGAAAGGGTGTCACAACACGTCTCATAAAGAAAAATAAGAAAAAGAAAATCATATTTCACAAGTTATACTCATAATTTTAAGTAAAACATTCGCCTATACAGAAAATTAATTTGTAATCAAATCAGACGCCATTACAATAAAAAAGTTTCCAGCTATAATAGTATTTTTTTTAATCTCCGTTTAAAGAGCTTAGACGTTAAATATACGACTATGACGTTCTAAAAATATTATATTTTATTTTATTAAATTAATTATCATCTTCTTCGTCATCATCTTCCATCGTGGACGACATGTTTCTTGCGTGAGCTTCTACGGAGAACTGACGATCGACGTCGATATCGGAGGCGTGTGGAGACACTATGAACGTTCGATTTATCTGCACAGTTTGAAATCGCTACGATATATCGTTACGTGTGTAGCGGGGGTAAGAAGAATGTTGTCAATACTATATATTATGCGACCAACTCGTATTATATAATGTGATGAACATTCTGGTGTGGTGTGAACAACTACTTATAACAATAATTGGGCAAATAGATGTGAAACAGAAAAATAAAAATAGTTTTAATTTTTTTTTGTTTTATAATTCAAGTGGCGCTTGAAGCAGCGCTTGCATTTTATTCTCGCGTCCGTATTATTTTTCGACATTTTAGCCAATGTATACAAAATAAATTAAAATAATGGACAAGTTATATACTAACACATTTTTGAGCGAACAGACAGACAGACAGACGCGGCGGAGGACTTTTTATAATATGTATAGATAGATATATTAGAGATTAAAAATTCACTTGATATATTGGAACATCAACACACACCGCCATCTAGTTCCATGGTAAGCTACAAGGGTGGTGTTATGGATGCCAGATAGTTTTTACACTACACATAATTACATACATATTATACAATTTACATAAATATTAATAAAATAACAGGTCTCGAACACGCGTCCTCTGGCACATCAAGTAGGGTGATTACAAACTGAGCCAAACGATACGTTTGATACACACAGCACTAAGAACAATAAATAAATAAATAAATTTGTACAACCCTTTTTTTTTTTATAGTTGGGAAATCCTATTACGGATACCACCCGACTTCCCCTGGGGTGGTTATGTGGTGACTCTCCGGCTAATGAGACCGGCATACCCACTAAAACCCAACTTCCCAACCCCTGCCGCCATGTGGGACGCCACGGGATCGCTTTCGCATACAACCGCGACGCCCCGACGGTTGGCCGAAGCCACCACCATGAGGCCGCCCCAAGCGGGGCAACCCCATTATGGGAAGACTAGCAACCACGAGTGGGACTGCTCTCAAGTCAACCCTGGCCACCCACTGGTCAGTGAAGTCCCCGGAGCAGTCCCAAACCAACACCGCCCACCGAAGTGGGCACTCTGCAAAAAGAAGGGGTGTATACGTATATAAGTCTATACGTATACACCCAAAACCTCCCACCCAAAAGCTGGGCAAACCCACCCAAATGTGCCCGAAGGCCCGTCCACTACGGCCGCAGGAGAAGAGGATGCGACAACGCCGACACTCCCCTTCCCCTGCCGCCCCCTCACAATCCGTCATCAGGCGGTGACGGCCCCGCTGGGACCGCGGAAGGCGGGGAGAAATATTTTGTTCTTCCCGCCCCCCGCGGCCCCCCACCCCACCCATCGGGCCTCGGCGGAAGGAGGACCCCCCCCCCAACGCATCCCCCAACGAACCCCAGAGGGAAGGGGAAACACCCCCCACCGCGCCCCCTACCATAGGCCTCCAAGAGAAGTGGACCTCCCCCAACGCATCCCCTGACGAACCCCGGAGGAAGGAGGTAACACCCCTCAACGAGACCTAAAACCCCACCCCATGGCACCGAAGGGAGGAGGACCCCCACCCAACGCATCCCCTAACGAACCCCGGAGGGTAGGGAATCACCCCCCAACGTGCCCCCCTCGCTAGACGCAGGACCACCGAAGTGGCCCCGCTCCAGCCGCCGCACCATCGAGCTAGCCCCGACAGTACGGCCCGCGCCTCCTACCGTGAAAACGGCCAGAGACACCGCGCTACCTCGGGCGGGCCCGGGTGCCCTCCTGACACCCCACCCTGGCTGTTGGTCCGCGGCGGGTTTTCCCGCTACCACCCGCTCCTGCTCTTGCCAACAGGAGCGAGTGGCGTTCCCCCATCCGCCACCTGGGGACGCGCCCGGTAGGAGACAGCCTCTCCCCCGGGAAATTTGTACAACCCTCCCTCAACCCTTGCCACTGTGTTTTGAGATTTACTTATTATTATTATTATATTATTTGATATTTTCGATATTTCCTTTCACAAAGCACAGCTTATAGGTAAACACTCAAATAAATTATTTTTAAATAATATTAAAGTTATCTAAGTTTGAATGATTGTGTCATCGATATTTTGTGTATTATATGATGTAATGATGTATTGAGTGAAGTCATTGAACTTATAATTTGAATTCGATCTCAATTTAAAATAGTTATTGCCTATGATTTCTATTTTATTTTACAGAAGAAGTCAAGGTTACATTTTATGATTTTGCTCATAAATTATGTTTATTATCTCCATTTACTCTCTCGTGAGTCGTGAGCATTTTAAATTTCAACTAGCAAAATTGCCCTTTCTTCACTCGGGTGCATCCTTAGGTAGATACGCGAATTTCATGCGTTATTGTTTTGCGCTGAGCCCTCGAGTAATCACTCCATGTCACATCAATGTCAAATAAATAATACTTTCTTAGGTTTACGCGAATACTCGACATTATAAAATATGAAACTCTCTTTACGGATTTTGTCGGGTTTATTTTGATTTTTAGTTCCCGACGTTTCGAATTTACATTTTTTTTTTTTTAATTGTGGGTAGGCACTGTCTATGACAAGTATATAAACCTCTGAGACGACTACCTTAGTCTCTCCCTTGACCATGATTGCTGTAAAGCATTCGAGACGTCGAGTACTAAAAACCAAAGTAAATCCACGACAAAATCCGAAATTTCATTTATAATGATAAATAAATGTTAATTAAAGTTTTATTATATATCATTATTATGTGGGAAAAATGTATAGTTAAAAGAAATATGTGAATAAGAATAGCAGGCAACGATAGGCTGGACAAAATTCCTTAAAGCTATCACTTCATGAAATAGACGACTTGCGTCACAGCATACGCACTTCACACTTGATTTCGCAATTGCTTTTTACACGCATTTCTCATGACCAAATGACAAATTACTGCATATTATAAAACAAAGTCCTCCACCACGTCTGTCTATCTGTTCGGGCTAAACCCAAGAATGGATAGAGTATTTCTCGAGGAAGGGTTTAGTATGATTTGTCAAGTTATTGTAATTTGTATAGGTATATTTACTAGTGAAACCCACGGCTTCGCTCTGTTATGCTTATGGGTCCCCGGATGAGACCCTTTTTTCAAAAAAAAACTTTATTTATTACAAACACTTTATTAACTTCATTACAATAATTATAGAGTTTGAGGAGCTAGTGTTCTCAACCGACGATACTCTCGACAGACTCGAACTGAGCTAATTTTATTTATAGTACAAATATATAAGGTACAAAATAGTGGTAGCTGGTAGGGCTATAACATAGGTAAGCAATAACCAATACAGCCAAGGGGTATAACAGCTCGCGCCAAATCTAGGGACGAGACCCAGCGGAGCGAGGGTGAGTCGCTAGTAAAGTATAATACCTATATAGATCAAGGGATCTTCTTTTCCCCCCACAACAGCTTTTTTTCGCGCCTTATACATTTTTGCGAGCAAAGCATGCATTGGATTTAAGTTATTTAAATTTAAACTATATTTATTACATACATTCGAAATAAAAGGAAAAAAGATATTCTTTTTCGATTTGAAACTTCTTTGGTTACTTGTTAAAGAGAAATTCTCGACTTAAATATGTTTTATCGTGAAAAGTTTCAAAGTGCGTACTTTGCTCGGAAAAATATATAAGGCGAAAACTATTAACTAACCATGTAACTAACTAACAAATTATTATTTGGCCCTAAGATATTACGTGTGAAAATTGCGAAATAATTACTAAAATAATCTATTTCAAGTAGTTTTACAAATTTTTTTCCTAAGTTTTTGTATAAAGTTACGTGAAGTTAACTTCCATGATATAAACTGATAAATGTATATGAAGCTGTCGTTTGTTATATTTATTATACCGCAACGATTATTTTATGCCTATCTTCAACTTGCTGGCTGTACAGATTTAAGCCTTTTGGCACCTTTTGGGTTTTGAACCACCTCAAAAAAAAAACTACGTCAAGGTGAGGAGTCCTGTACCTTTTTGTTGGTAATCAAATGACATTTTTATAGAATTTATTTCTTATCATGCAAAAGGAATAAAACAGGAATCAAATTAAAATAATAATAAAAAGGTTAAATAGTAGGTATGATATATTTTCCTCAATCAAGAAACATACGTATATTTTTTTTATTGTTTCTTAAAAAAAATTGTTTCGACGATAGAGCTAAGAATGTCAAATTTAAAGTATACCCAGTACAAACAGACAGACCTCGGTAAGTGTCCTCTATACTTGTTTAAAGCTACATGTATCTTTCCTAATAAAATATATCACACTAGTGGATACTATATGAATATAAATGATTAGTTTTATAGAGCAGCTTTCAAAACGTCAAATTATATTAGTAAGCTCATGATTGGCGATCTTTGCTGTAGAAGTTAGATTTATATAAAAACTTCACTAGTTTTTACTATCCGATTACTTATACACTATCTCTTGGACTTCATGTATGTATTACGTGTGTAAGGTAATATCGTTGGTTCTGAAATGGTTTTTGTAATTCTCTTTTTGAAGGATAGCATAATTCCTCAATAGCCGTTCCATCAAAGTGCAAAAACAAAAACCGTATTATTTATTTTTCCCATTTTTTATAAGTATAATAATAATAAATAATAATAAATATGTTGGGACATTATTACAGCAGCGCCATCTAGTTCCTTGGTAAGCTACGTTACGTGCTTGTGTTACGGATACCAGATAGTTGATATACTACACATATACATTTTAAATACATACATATTATAAATGTGTTTATAACTGTATAAGTCACGACCAAAAACGAAAAAAAAACAATTGGTTTTTATATTTTTTAATTATATGTAATAAAGATATTCCTATTATAGAAGGTTATTAAATACATATTTATAGTTCGTTGACCAACCGATTCAAGAAATAAGAGTATAGGTGTTTGATCTACGTCCGTGGTGATGTGATGAGGTCTCATGACGTGATATGACATAAATTTAATTTATTACATCGCAACATTTTATTGTTTCTGCATATTTTACCAGCGACAACTTTATCAGTTACATAATTTTTCAAAGATGAAATATTTTCCAGCAGTAAAAGGTATACTTTTATCGTTGATCCGAGTAACCTGCTATTGATATCCTACTAATATTATTAAAGTCTGCTCAGTAGTTTCCTTGCGATTCGTTCCCAGTATATAGGTGACAGACCGACAAAAAGTCTCGATACTGTAGTTTTTCCTAAGGCAGTGTGGCCCAGTGGTAACGTGCTCGCTTGTATAACCGACTGATGCGGGTTCAAATCCAGGTCTCGCACCTCTGATATTTTAATGTGCGAATCGTTTCTATCTTAATTACCACTTGTCTTATGGTGAAGGAAACATCGTGAGGAAACCTGCATGTCTGAGAAAACCTAGCATGTTTTCGTAAGACATGTGAAGTCCGCCAACACGCACTAGGTCAGCGCGGTGGACTATGGCCTGATCCCCCTCGTACTGAGGGAGGCTCGTGCCCAGCAGTGGGACGTTAAAAAGGGCTGATGACATAGTTTTTCGTAAGTTTCTGCCTCTATATATTAATGATTAATTAAATTAAAATATTAATAAGGTCTTGATATTATGAAAAATATCTACTGTATACTAACTACCCACAGAATATAGATTCTACTCAATTAAAATTTTAATAGTTTGCAGAAACACTGATTCAATGCGTAATCCTTTTTTTTCTTACTTTAACTTACCCGCCTTATGTATTAACTGTCCCATAAGTAATAAGTAGAAGCAATTTATTAAACGTTTAGGGACGAAGTTATATCCATAACACTCACTTCTATATGAGGCCGATCTTATTAATGTATGGATAAGAATTATGAGCTTTCGTGATAATTCCGTATTTTTTCTTTCTTACATTTATCCTAATTATAAAGTTCTGCTTAAATAAAATAGATTAACTAAACATTTAAATCATTTGTAAACATAGTTAAAAAGTTAACTCGCCTAGAGTTTTTAGGTAGCTTCTATTCGATCGTATCCAACTCACACTTGACCGATTTTTGTTAATCCAATAAAAAAATTGACAAAAAGGCCTTCTGTTATAGTCTCATAGAGCAAGACTCTTATAAAATAATGTAATCGTTTTGCATTTTAAGTGAACCAATTAGCAATTACAATCATTTTATATGTTCATATGCCAAATATATCATCACAAGTTATTATAACTTGATATTGAAATGTTCAGAATGCGTCAATAGTGCTGGAGAGCTAAATGTCGACAAACTACTTTATAAATATGACATAATTGAAGTGGCTTTTAGTATAATTTCTGTGTAAATTGTAAAGAATGTTATTTTTTTTTTCGTTTGGCTCATTTGGTAGTGACCCTACTTTCTGCGCCAGCAGTCGCGGGTTCGAGTCCCGCTGGGAGCATTCATTTGCTAATCACGAATGTTTGTACTCCAGTCATGGGTGTTTATATTTATAATATGTATGTATTTAAAATTTATATGTGTGGTATATCAACTATCTGGTATCCACAACACAAGCACGTTAAGTAGTTTACTGCGGAACTAGATGGCGCTGTTGTAATAATGTCCCAACATATTTATTATTTATTTATCCTTAAAATTATTATACACTTATTGAGACTTAAGAATACCTATTATAGTTAAACTGACAACAGAAGTTTTAATAGTTAGTGCTGATTTCTCAGAAATGAGATACTTTCCCACAATAAAAAGTATCCTATATGGTGACCCGGATCCAGCTATCAATAAACCAAACTTCATTGAAATCTGTTCAGTGGTTTTCTGGTGATGCGGTAACAAACAGAAGGATAGATGAAAAATCAAAAAATATTAATTGGGCCTCCTTATCGACTAAATTACAATTTTATTATATGTGGGTATAGAATATAGGTAAAGCTCTTTCTTGTATGATTTGGCCTATCCGCTGTTGTTCGCTTGGGTTCCCTCCCTATGTATTGAGTTTTTGCAGTACTATACATATACCTCATAGAAAAAAATGTTGATTAATGATGTACCAGGATAAAAAAGTTTATATCAATTGAATAGCACTCTCCGGTCTGTTTGAAGAATTTGGCAAATTTATTTTTTTATTATAGTGTAAAAGAAAATCAAACGGCATTAATGACTTTAACTGTGGAGATCATTAAGGAATATAAATAAAGGTTGAAACGTCTCATTAAAGGTCTTTAGCTTGTATTTTTTTAGATACCAAATAAAATTTAAAACGTACCGTAAACGTATGAATCACTTTTAGGGATGGATATTTTCTCTTAATTACAAAGAACCCCGAACTACCCTTAGGATATGTTATCTATTGATAAAAAACATTAAGGCCGGATTATAATAAACAAAGATACACAAATTTAATTGCTACTTCTAAAAGTAGCGTAAGTGCTAACTACTCCTAACTGCGAGTGAAAGTCCCGTCACAATTGATCAAACCATTTCAGAGATTAGCCGGAATAAACAGACGGACGAACGGACGAACGGACGAACAAACAGACGGACGTACTGACATACTGACAGTCAGACAGACAGACATACTCGTACAGACAAAAATTAAAAAAAAATAGTTTTTTTTTAATGTAAGTTCCGTATATACTTTCATATGCATTTAGTGAAAAGCTGTTAATTTTAAAATTACAAACAGACACTTCAATTTTATATGTTCTGATGTTATAATTATGTAACACGTGATTTGAACCCATCTTTCAGGGTTTAAAATTTATTATCCTGACATTTTGATTATCTTGATCAAGATACAATATATTATATTTAAAAATAATTAATACAATATTCAAATAAATCAACTAATAACTAAATATTTCAAACACAAGTGTTAAGAAATAAATGATTTTTAATAGTACCTAACAAAATAACAATATTGTAAATTGGCGAGTCACTTCGACTTTCACATTTCGCATCCCTGCTTGGTTACTATGGGAACTCGAATTTGTTTTAGTATTTTAATTAATACTCTATACAATGTAATGTCTAATATATAATTATAGTTTTTTTAATCTATAATACACATTAAGAAATTGATACAGTTCATTCTGTTTTCTTCGTTATATTTTGGATTTCGTAATAAATTTAAATAATAGTAACCTAAATCATTTATAATAATGAACATTTTTTTCAATTTAAATTACAAAAATATTATTTATATTTTATTGCGAAGAAATGTACGCTAAGTTTAACTACCCTATATACTATAGCAAGCTTGAAATAATAAAAAATAAAATGAAATATTAAACAAAAATATCTATCACAAAAATAAATGACACGAAACTCGATTTCAAAGTATGCAAATAGTAGAGACTTGACCGCGAAAAGCAAAAAGCTTCCGAAGAGCACTCGCCTTCAAACAACACGCGGCATCTCGAGAAGGCACACGTTGTTACTGTTTCATCTGAATACAATTGAAATGTCGCCGATATATTCTGGACTTCTGGTGAGTACATTCAAATAAACCAAAAATAAGTGTTTTTAGATAATATTTTATACTTCATCCTAAGAAAAGGAGAACGTCAGATATATTTTACTTAAAATAGCATTTTTATATTATAAATATGTAATGTTTTCGTTGGTATTATTGAAATTAATACTTATTAAATGAAAAAATAGATTTCTCTACATTTTTACTGTATAAAATTTAAATATATAACACTTAATTTATTTCATTGGATTATTCTAACAGGGGGTAAAATTAGTGCGGAATATTCAAACATTAAGTTAGCTAATATCTATAAGTAGTCTAGATCACCAATGGAAAATAGTGGAAATTAGATGTAAAGCTCCTCAAAATATGTGCGTCACTGGATCCCGAGCGGCGAATTTTTCAGTATATAAAAAATTGCAGAAGTTATAAAAAATAAAACTTTTAATAATTAATTTAAAACAAATTAATGAGGCCCGAATCTGGGAATTTTTATTTAAAATTTCAATTTAAAGTTGAAGGGTTCTAAATGGCAGTTGAGGTGCGCGCGCGCCGCCTTTTAAGAGCTAGGTAGTTACTTACATTATGTAAAATATTATTACAGGTTTAAATATCAATTTACAAATTTAATTTAAATAAGTTATGTGGTGTATCGTAAACATTTCATAAACTTTATTCTTGACGGAAAAAACGATTTTTTGTTCATTTTTATATATATTTTTTCGGATATTCTAAGGTACGTTATAAATTTTTCCCTTCTTGGGGCCTTTAAAGTCGAAAGTAAATTAGTCATTAAAGTTTTTATAATTCCAAAATATTTTTTTTACATTTTTCTCAACACCATTTTAACTTGTGATCTAGACTATTTTTCAATGTACTATGTAAGTGATTTTTATGACAAAAGTATAGTGTGTAAGCTTAGCTTATTGTTACATAAATAATAATAAAGTAAAAAGTGTTTTTAGTTTATAAAGTCCAGCGCATCCGCGTCGAAAATGTAATCAAAAATGATATTTTTAATTTGCTTAAAGTCATAAATAAATCCAACAAACATTATAAATGGTATAAAAACTTAAATAAATTTTTGCTGCATTCTCAAAGCGTGATTTGTTAGAACTTGAATGCCTTTTGTGTAAATAAAAAAAATAAATAAAAAAAAGGAAACGGTTTGAGGAAACTTGATCATACATTTATACGTCATTGAAGAAAGTAGCACAACGTTTTGATTTACTTCAAAAGATCGTAATTTTTTTTGTGACGTTTCAAAAAGTCGATGTTTTTGGGGTTCCGTACCCAAAGGGTAAAACCCTATTACTAAAACTCCGCTGTCCGTCCATCTGTCACCAGACTGTATCTCATGAACCATCGGTAGATAGTTGAAATTTTCATAGATGATGTATTTCTGTTGCCGCTATAACAACAAATACTAAAAACGGAATAAAATAAATATTTAAGGGGAGTCTCATACAACACACATTATTTTTTACCATTTTTATAGATAACGGTATGGAACCCTTCGTACGCTAGTCCGACTCGCACTTGACCGGTTTTTTTAGTTATGTTAATAACTAGTTCACGATATATCACTGCGATATAGTCTGATATCAGCTTTTCTATTTCTTCGCACTAAATGCATTTGTATGCGTAAAGCGTATTAGAATCGCGTCTACTTCAACAAAATATATGGTTATTGATTTGACATTTTGAATATTGAAATTATACAGTCATATGCGTGTGTTTTTCCAATTCTTACCGCCGCACTCAGAGTCTCTTAATGAACCATTAAGTCGAGAATCTCCATACTAAAGAACGACTAAAAAGTTCATTAAGTGACTATGAGTGCGGTGGTTAGAGTCTGTAAACTTAATAACCCAAACCTGAAGTCATCTAACACCCCTTTCCTCAGGGTTAATATACGTACATGTTATGTACATACGAGTATGTACCTACGCTACATCCGTAGATACGTTTATGATATACAAATACCATTTTAAAGGAGTTACTTTATAAAAAATAATACTTTTATATGCATTTTTAATAAACATTAGCAAAAAAACATAGATTACAGATGAATGTCATAATAATTTAATCCAAAATTATTCATCAAATAAATTATAACCTGATGGGATATAAAAGTGAAACAATCCAGTTATTCACGTAACAGAAATATTTAAAATACTAGTGCTTCACCCTTGCTCCGCTCGGATTCGTACCTTAGGTACGTTTTACATTTCTTAGAATTGTGATATTTAACATCATATCAAATCTCACCAAAATCTGTCAAATGATTTTTCGTGATGCGCTTCTGTGACCTAAATACCTATAGTATATTAATTTAGCCTCTATATCGATAATAATGACGTTTTGAATAAGATTTTCAATAAATTATTTAATTTATAGATCGGACACGGTTCGAATTTAATAGATTAAATTGTAATACTATTTAACTTTTACATTATGAAAAAGTTTTACCGATTTTTAAAAAGAGAATATGTTTTTCAGTAAAATTTAGGTTTTTGTATGTCTAATATACGATTACTCCAGGAAATCGAGGCCTATTTGATTTATCATCCGGTGTTTAGTTAATCTACTACTTTCTCGATTAAAAAAGTTACAAAAAATGCCGATTTAAATTTTATATTATATACTATAAAATATATACTACATATTTTATATTATATACTTAACCTACATGAGTGATACGATCTAAAGCTCTGAAAATTTTACTTTCATTTTACAAATGAAATACTTAAGTAAAATCACTTACATTTTTCAGTTAAAGAATTTAATATTCTGTTATAGTTAACAAGAGAAATTTTAGAAAGAAATAACATTTAAGCAACATTTTCATTTGTATTATGTTAAGTTATTTTTAGTAAAATTCTGATTCAAAGCTGTTTTTTAAATATTTTTTGTATTTTTTTTATGAGATTGTAATTATTATCGATACTTACATACATCAGCCTATTGCCGTCCACTGCTGAACGAAGGCCTCCCCTAATGAGTGCCAACTATCCCGGGCCTGGGCAGTTCGCATCCATCCCCTGCCCGCCGCCTTCATTAGATCATCGGTCTTATCGATACAGAGACCGACTCTATAGTTTTTAGAATTTTTGTCTGTTTGTCTGGGAACGCATCACAAGGAATCCACTGGACGGATTTTGATGTTTGTTATTTTGATAGATGATTGTCTGGATCAACAATTAGAATACCTTTTAGTGCTAGAATATATCTTGTTTCTGAAATCAATACTAACTGTTAACATGAATGAAACTACCTTTCGGATTTTGTCGCGGATTTATTTTGATTTTTAGTTCCCGACGTTTCAAATGCTTTACAGCAATCATGGTCACGGGAGAGACTAAGGTATTTGACGTCTCATAGGTTTATATACTTGTTACAGACAGTGCCTACCCACAATTTACAAAAAAAATTGAAAATGGCATCAGAGTACGTTATAAAATTTTAATTCTAAACATTTATATTTAAATTTAAATAATTTAAAAAATAATTTATAAATATGGCAATATTATTAACTTATTTTAAGGTAGTATTATTATAATTATTATAATTTTTATTGTAATATTAGTTATTCAAAAGTATTATGTAGTGTTGCTATTATAATAATATGTATATTTTACATTTTTTATAAAATAAATCCGCGACAAAATCCGAAAAGGTAGTCTCATTTATAATGTCGAATATTCGCGTAAATCTAAGAAAGTATTATGTTAACATGAACCCAAACGAAGCGACAATGAGTCGCTATCAGGTACTGTTATAGGTGGTATACATATTAATATAATTTGAAGCCCAAATCTTGTATAAGCACATTTAACCGTGTAGCTAATCAATTCTTGAGAATTAATTTCGTTCTACTTTTAATGTGTCTTTTAGTTAAAAACTGTCACATCCGGACGACATTACTATAATTTAATACCATCGAGTTGATCTTTAGATGGCGTCAGGCGGTGGGTCATTAGAACTAGTAAAATATTCCCTCATAGACGCTATTAGTATAGGGTTTATTTAATTCGATTAATCGAATCTCAAACAGTATATATGTATATATACAAAATTTTAGTTAAAAATTAAAAATTGAGTATTTTAAATGTAAAGACAAACATAAATAAAATTAATTTATAAGAACTCCGAAACATCTATTGTTGATAACAGAAACAAGCCAAGCTTATAGATAACAATGCGCATTAAAGCTGCGTTCAAACGAAACGACCAATTAAGTATAAACTTTATTTTTAACGACATAAAGCTCAAACTATTTTTACATATACTTTTGAACTTTCTCAGCAACCTAAATGTAAGATCAAAGTAAATTATGTATAACCAAGTAGGCAGAACTAGGGTAATACCATGTGGTGAGAAAGCTCTTCCTTTCGTATTTTTATTTGCATACTATAATAATATATATTTTGTATAGCCATTACTGACCATTGTGAGATAGATTGTTTTTAAACGGTTTCGACAACACTTTAAAAGGAAGTTGTCGTTTTAGATGATGATTCACGTGAAAAATTAAGCAGTTTTGTGACTTGCTGTCACAGAAGTTCTTTCCAGTGAAATTGGACGTGATTTATATTTGGAAAAGTTTTTGTAAACAAACTCTTAACTCGACTTAAAATAAAAGCAGATTTAAAGAAAGAGAGAAAAAGATATATCATCATCCTCACTCCTCTCGGGTTCGTCAGAACCTGGCCAGTAATTTCCTCGTGATGCGGCCATAAACAGACAGAAAAAAATTATAAAACTATAGACTTGGCCACTTAATACTTTCTTAGGTTTACTCGAATATTCGACATTATAAATGAAACTACCTTTTCGGATTTTGTTGCGGATTTATTTTGATTTTTTTTAGGTCACGGGAGAGACTCGTCATGATTGCTGTAAAGCATTCGAAACGTCGGGAACTAAAAATCAAACTTAATCCGCGACAAAATCCGAAAAGATACTTTCATTTATAATGATTTGGCCACTGTATCTAAAATAAGATAATAACTAGTAATTTGCATTATTTAAGGCATATTACATTTTGTTTTAATCTTATATGACTGATATATTAGAAGCATAGAGAACTAAACTACGCTTTTAGACAAAAATAACGCGTATAAGATATTTTTTAAGATAGTACACAAACATCTTTAAATTGATTCAGCACAAAAAATACTTATAAGTACGAGAACTTAATGTATTCTCGTGTTAATTTCCACGAAAATCACCAAATTTGTCATTCTCCATATAGCATTATAAAATAATGTTTTGTTTTCGATTGAACAGTATCCCAGGCACGAAGTATATCCTAAAGAAGTCAATGCACTGTGTTACGGCCGTGTCAACAGACAAGCGATTTGCGCATATCTGTGGATTGAATTGTAAATAAACATTAAAAAACTTACTTTATTTTCTGAATGTAAATTTATTATATATCTATATAAATAAAATTGAAATGCGTTGATAAGTATCACTTAAGAACGGCTGAACCGATTGAGTTAGTTAATGATATTTTAATTTTCGTGATGTTTCCAGTAAGCTTTTTAAGTTTTAAATATGGTAGTAAAAATTGGGGAATTGGCGAAAATTGATAGAGCTTTTTTGTTATGGGTTTTTGATAAAGGCTCAAACGATGTGGGCCTGCTAATGTTACATAATAATTGTAATTGTAAGTTTCATATAGTCAATTTGACACATAACTTGACGTCAATTTGACGGGTAACTGTTATAAACTGGTAGATATATTTCTATTGATCTTTTCCATTTTCACTAGATACTGTACACTTTCGCGAAGTAACTGTCGAAATAAGCACTGTTTGCTGACGCCTCATACCACAAAAAAGACGAACAAAAACTCTACTACGGATTTGGAACAAAAAACAAAAAAACTTATAACTTTCAAATCGTCAAATCGTTAGTGTCAACTTCGATCAAAAATCAACTTAGATCAACACTTTAATAAATCCTCCTTTAGCACTTACTCGAATGCTTACTATGCATGCACGCATATGCTGTTTGAAATAATTAAAAATCGTTATTGCCAGTGTACCATAGGGCATAGGTGATACTCGTATACAAATGTATCCGAGACTTTTCCTAGGTCTCGTAAAAGTCTGCAATTTTACAGTAACATATACTAATACATTGTCGATGTATTATTTAGGGCTCAGCAAGAAAATTAGTTTAAAAGTAAAAATTATATAACTAACTAGCGACACACCCTCGCTTCGCTCGGGTTCGTCCCTAGCTCGTACCTCCTTTAGCATACAATTTTTACAAACTTAACAAATATACACAAACACACACAAATCATAAGGTTAAATAATAAGTTTCAAGCTTCTAGCTTTAAAAATGACGTTATTTCAATACAAACTTTCATCTCCTATTTCAAGCTCTTACATCCATTTTTTCGCCTTTGAAAGTAGCCTATGTCCTTTCTCAGACTCCAGACTATCTGTGTACCAAATTTCATTAAAATCGGTCTATTAGTTTTTGAGTTTATTCGTTACATACAAAAATACAAATCTTTCCTCTTTATAATATTAGTATAGTATAGATATAGATATAGATTATTTACACAACATTTAGTTAAAATCGGTTCAGTAGTAGTTTTTGCTTGTATGTGTACAAACAAATGTTCGAATACTGTTGTTTTAGGATGTACTAAATGCAATACGATCAGAGCTCTATCATTCGTCTTCAAAATATTTAATGTATATGAAATAGATTATTCTTAAATTAAAAGTCTTTGCACTTGTGCAAAATAAAAAAGGTAAACATTACTAAGATTTATAATTCCTTAATTTAATTAACACTTCAATCATATATATCAATTTTATTAAAGAACCGGTTTTCGTCGTTTTAAATGTAATGTAGGTTGAAATTACAAAGCTCGTAACCTATTTTTTACAAAAACATTATTCCATTCTTCCTTTCCTTTATTCAAATATGAGTATTTAAGAGCACTTAAATAGGTCCGGCTGTCCTGAAGGGATGTGCTTACAGATAACAGTATTTTTTCATCTCAATACATAATTCCAATGTATATCACTGACAAAATTAAAAGAAGCTTTGTTAATTATTGTTGTTAAACTAATTTGAGATACACAGGAACTAAAAAATTAAATCTAAACCGCTTTCTGGCTTTTAAAAAATAAGAACATGATTAAAACGGGATATTGTCGGAACAGAAATTACATATCAAAGTAGGTATTTAGATTTGTACCTTAGTATAATATTCTCGTAAGTAAAAGTCTGAACGAATTACTTACGTACATAAAAATACAAAATTAGAAGTTGGCTAACAAAATAAAAGGCAAAAATTCTACCAACAAAAAGTTGAGCTTTGTGAGGGCTTTCCTAGTTTTCTAATTACAGGTTACAGCAATGTTAAGGTTAACTCTTTGGTTTTCTAATAGATGGCGTTAGTAGTACAATAACATTCTATCCAATGAACACAATATTGTTAATGTTCATTTTTTTAATGGTTATAAAATTATATTTTTTTATAACATCTAGATATGAAGTGAAATTACTATGTTAAAGCACAAATCTATAGGCGTGATAGTTTTTCAGTAAAGTGTACCACAAAATGCTCAGGTTGTGGGATAGTGTTAGGTCTCGATTCGCTCGTTCTAATCAGATTGTAGTAAAAGAAACAGTTCAGTCGAATAATTCCAAAAGTAATCGAGAAAAATATATTAAACTTATGTACTCGTTCGTAACATTGCGCAATCTTGATCAACTCAATGTCTTGTATTTGAATACCTGTGACATTATAAGCATTAGATTATGATAAAATCCGTTTAAGTCTTTAACCATGATCTTTTTAAGCGGTAGTAACTTTCTATTGATATTTATTGCTTATATTTACTAGCATTGTCCATGTTTATTTCCTAGACAGCTTTAGACCTTCATGCTTAAAAAGCTATAAAAATCAAAAGAATAACAGAGCTTTTTAGTAGCTTTTCCAATTAAACAAACTGGATAGATTAACTTTAGTAAATGGATTTTGTGACGATTAGCTGAAAAGAACAAAAGGTGATCAAATCTAATACATGCTTTTCATTAATTTTTCAAACTCACTAGAGTAAGTTTTGCGTAAGTGCAGACGTACGTCACTAATGTGTTAAACATAAGTAAAGTCATGTGGTAAATTTGGTTCGTGACCTGTCTTAATTAAGTTCAGTTAGATTAGTGTTCGTTGAATAACTAATAGATTTAATGCTTTTAGTCGCCCTTCACAGTTAGAAAGGACATATGTTGCCAATTTAATTATTATTCATCGAATCCTTTCTTATGATATTGAAAATAGTTTTTATATGTCAAGGATGTGTAGCAAAAAATTAATTGTAAATGATCTGTCCGCAAACAAAACGTTTGTGTACACTGCTAGGCTTACATGATTTTAATCTATAATGGCGACTTAAGTAGGTACATTTCGTTCCGGTTCCTTAAATGACCTAAGGTTGCCTGGTTTCGATATACAAATATAATTATAGAAAATAAAGTTTGTTTTCTAAAATAACGAATTTTATACAAGCATATGGTCAAGTTGATTTGTTAGCTATTAATTTAGTTATATGTACATGTAACTAAATTAAGCGCTAACAACATTACCTTTCGAAAAATCCTAATACACTTGCTTAGCATACTGTTTCTTAGTTAAGTAAGTTTAAATTAAAATTGAATACGTACTAGACGTATTTAAATTTGAAATTATCATGTCTGTTCTCTTAAATAATTTTATAGCTCCATAAATTACATCATACGCGTTTTAATTAACTTAAAAATATGTTTATTCATGAGCGGTTATCAATTTAAACATTTATTTAGCAATTTGCAATATAATGCAATCGAACTTTTTACACTTCTGCCAAACTTTCGTGGTACTCGTATATCAAAATTTTTACAAGCGTAGTGTATTGTGAAAGAGGTTTTCAGCACAGTTTTCTTTACGAGATTTAAATTAAAAAAAAAACTAATTAAAGTACCTAAGTCCATTAATAATCTAGATTTTTTACAATTAGCTTTTAGGAAATTTAATTTGTTTCGATGAAGTCTGCTAGCTCTCCACTGTGATCAATGGTCAAGTAACGAAATCTAACGGACTTCATAGATTACCTTGTCATTATAAAGCTATCAAGTTTTTATATCATATAAGTTTTATATACCGTATATATTTATATACGGCATAGTTTGCGTATGAATTTATATTTGCCATTTAAAAAAAAACATTCTTCTTGTCATCAGCCCTTTATAACGTCCCACTGCTGGGCACGAGCCTCCCTCAATACGAGGGGGATCAGGCCATAGTCCACCACGCTGGCCAAGTGCATGTTGGCGGACTTCACATGTCTTACAAAAACTTGCTAAGTTCCCTCAGACATGCAGGTTTCCTCACGATGTTTTCCTACACCGTAAGACAAGTGGTGATCATGATAGAAAATTAAAATATCAGAGGTGTTAAACACAGATTCGAACCCGCATACTCGGTTATCCAAGAGAGCGCGTTACCTCTGGGCCACCACTGCCTTATAAAAAACATTGACCATATATATTTTTATAATAGGTATGTATTTGGACAACATGTTATGTAAACTTGCAATTTATTGAATTTAAATAAATATTTTTGTGTCGCTAATAGTTTGATTTCAAATATAGTTTTTTATTCATATTGAATAACATAAAAATACAGCATGACCTTTCTTAGTTACGGAGTTACATTGAAACTGGAGACCATATTTCGTTGGTTCACCTTTGGGAAGTGCATCAAGCTAGATTTAGTCATTTATAAAATTATTCAATTAAAAACTTATAACACCAACCACAATATTTGACTGTATTTTATCTTAATTGCCACTTACTACGAGCCACAGATTGCAGCGCCAATTATGTAAAAGTGTATGAATTTCAATAATTTTCGAGGTCTTCGAGGAGCTTTCGTTAGCTTTCATAATAAATTGTATTAAATTTGACTTTATTATTAAATGTGTTAATTATTGAGTGAACGTAATATAAACCCAAACATTTTATAAACTTATAAACTACCTAGAAATTCAACTCTGCTGCTAATGTCAAGTATAATTATTACATAGTTAAAAGAAGTATTATTTATTGAGACGTAAATAATGCTTCAAAGTAAATGCCAAAGTTAAAAATCCTTAAATAGAACTGAAAGTTTCAATTAATGTAGTACTTAACAAGTTTTTATTACAGTTAAGAAGACAGTAAAATTATTGAAATCTATGATTTATGATTGAAATTAAGAATACCTTTCTTGTATAGAGTCATAGTATTTATATATAAAATATTCGATATTTGTGTAAAGTGACATAATATTCTACCACAATTATATATAATATATGATATTTATAAATAAAGTATCTTAATATTTTTTCCATATTTATTTTAATTTTTGATTCCTGATATTTGAGGTACAAGCGAAACTCACATCCTTTCGCTTCGCCGCAGTCGGTAAAAAAATATGATTAGAAAAGTGGAAACGATTACATATTTTGTATTTTGATGTAAATATATGTACTTACGT
The DNA here is from genome assembly GCA_951802675.2 of Boloria euphrosyne. Classification (NCBI taxonomy): domain Eukaryota; kingdom Metazoa; phylum Arthropoda; class Insecta; order Lepidoptera; family Nymphalidae; genus Boloria; species Boloria euphrosyne. The sequence continues at coordinate 1,096,943 of OX637876.1, forward strand.
ATAGGAATAATTACAGGTACAGGTACGTATATAATAATATCAAAATTTATATATCGATATAAATAATCGTCAAAACAAGTCTTATATATTAACTACCTAGAAATGTAGAGCCAATAAAAACAAAAAAAAACTCGCTGTCAGGACGTTGACATTCATCATAAAACGTATTAATAACATGAAAACTTAATTAAATAGTTGACTAACGTAAAAAAATGGCAAGTTAGCAACAACCTTATACGATTCGTTGCTATTAGCTAATATAATATGCCATAAATGCGTTTTTGGGAGAAAATATCCTTTTAACAGATTTATCTTCTCCGCGCCTTTAGTATCATAAAATTGTATAAGTAGGTACTTAGTTTATTTTATTAACGGTATTGTTAACTTATAGGTGCTATTTTCATTGTTGCAGGTGAAATTTGTCACACCGATCTTTTTCACTAATTTATGTTCCTATGATTTAAATATATACAATCATGCACTAATCTTAATATTATGAGCGTTTTGTACTAAATGATAAATATAAGTCAAAATTTAACGTATAATATGTGAAAAAACACAATTATGAAGGCTTTATATTTGATGCACGTAAAAGTTAAATCAATTTTCGTCATTAAATTTCCAAGAATTCATTACTAGTACCTTCCAAGTACCTATTTGTGAACCATTTTAACATCGTCGCACAGCTCGAGTGACAAGTGACATTTCGATACTGAGTCACTCTTAGGGCACATACACTAAATAAGCATATTTCAAACAGTAGTTATAAGTTATGATGGGGAGTATAATAAAAAAAATAGGTTTATAATGTACTAGTATTTAGCCCGCGATTCCGATTGGATCTGTGCATGTTTTTTTATTAATTTGACTTGTAGAGTCAGAGGTAAGTGCAATGAAACAGATAAAAACTCTTTAGTTATATTTTGGTACAATAGAGATAATATTCAGATTGAGTGAAAAAAAGTATCTATCGACGCGACGATGTTTATTGCTTCCGTTTCTAGCACTTTCCAATTTTCAAAGAGTAACCGTTCGGCTTAATTTGGCGTCTACTGATTCTTAATCTATAAAACTTTAATATATATGAAGGGTACAGGGGCAAAACTAGGAATGTCACAAAATTATTATTTTTTTAATTAACATTGCAATCTATAATACGTGGCAAAATCTACATGTTCCCATACTTTTCAACTTTTTTTAAATTTATGTGACATTCCTTGTTTTGCGCCTGTACCCTTTATATGAGGTATCATTATAAATGCGAAAGATTGTATGTATGTGCATTTATGTATCTTGGTTACGCTGAAAAAGCTTGACGGATGTGGATGGGATTTAGTACAATAATAGACCTGGAATAACCCTTAGACTGTAGAGCACTAAGGAACGAATCCAAGCGAAGCGAGGTTATATCGCTAGTTAATGGGTTCAACTCAACTTCAACTTCATTAAATATAAATTTTAATGTATAAAAATTTGTTGCGTCTGTTTTGTACAGAGTATTTACTTTGCAAAAGAATCAATACAAAATTCTAAAGTAGACTTATCACAGATCACATAATACTATACTAGTACTTTTATCAAGATAAATAGGAAGTTTAATTTCTCGAGTTACTATAATATGTCATACATACATAACGCGCCCTTATATCTGTAGGTATATGAACTAAAAATATCTGTTCTAAACAATATTATCCTTGACATATAATAACAATTTAAATAATGAAACCTACATTGAAATACAAATTCCTTCCGCTATTTTAAAATAACAAAAAGCATTTGAATAATTTAAACTTAATGTTTCACGTTTGCCCTATTTTTTTGTTAATAACAAATTTGCCATTTTGAATCTGAATATGCTTATACCAATACTGCCTTTCTCCTGTAGCTTCCATCCCCTTCTTTTGACACGTTACACGTTTAACTCAGTTTGTAGTGGCCCTACTTATCAGGTCGTAGGTTCGAGTCCCACTGAGGGCATTCACTTGGTTAGCACGAATTTTTGTACTCCAGTCATGGGTGTTTATATTTATTATATATATTTAAAGTTATATGATAAACACAACACAAGTCTCGTAGCTTACCTTAGAACTAGATGTTGCTGGGTGTGAATTTCCCAACATATTTTTATTTATCATGACTTAAATTATGTACATCTACATTTCTTTAAGTCGGTAAATAAAGTGATTCGTGGATAAATTTATCTTGACATTAACCATTGTGCGAGAGGTTCATTTCTGGAAATAACTGTCGGTAGACCGTACCTACTGATTAATTACGCATTAACTTACGTGTGAAATTAAAGGGTAAGAGAGCAATTATGAATAACTTTCTCCCTATAAAACAAATTATTGGTTAGTATAAACTCATAAAAAATAAAAAAAAAACCCTGCAACTCATAATGTATTTCCGTAGAACTTTGAGAAAGCTCCTTAACTTATTTAAAAGTAATAATAATAATATAATTTTCTTAGAATGAGTTTTAAAGCGAAGCTGCAAACATGGCTTAGGAGATGCGTTGGCGGCGGCTAATACGCCGTGACACAATCCTTTTCTGTCCAGTACCTACATATTAGTCAAACTAATAACTATTTTTGGCAAAATCAAACGGTAAAATTTAATTTGACTGTAATAAACTAAGTCCTTACGTAGTCCAGCTCTAAGTTAACATAACGGAATGTATCATAAAAACGCGTCCCACGATTGCACGAGCGAGAGCATATTGGTCGCGACCTAGTTACTAGTAAGTTGGTCGCAACTTAAAATCTCTTTAGATACATCACTTGTCATAACTGGTTGGTCTTTGTAACGTACAAAACTGTTATTCTTTTGTAGCCACTTGATAGTCTAAGATCCCGATGAATGTGCAGGACTCTCATCTAAATTGTCACAGCAAATAAATTAAATAGAAGCGTGTCTTGTGGTGCGCTTACAGACAGCCAGTAATTCTGTTCTCTGTATCGATAATAACGAATATTCCATTATATTCTCCAAAAAACATTCAATGTACTAATTCAACTAAGCTATAATTTTCTTATATGTATAATTTTTTCTGAGTTTAAATCTAAAGTTTAGTACTTTCTTAGATTTACGCGAATATTCAACATTATAAATGGAACTACCTTTTCGGATTTTGTCGCGGAATCCGAAAAGGTAGTTTCATCTAAAGTTTAAATTTAAATATGAGATTCCTCTTCTCTTTAATACCGGAAATACTGACCTGCCTCATTCAATGTATTAATGTCTGATTTATAGATGAAAGTAACAAGATATAAACGCCATAGTTCCCATGCTTCATTTGGGTCATACACAGTAAAATATTGAGCATTATTATATATTTATTATATTTGACCATACTTTTGGCTTAGTTTGTAGTGAGTAGCGACTCTACATACCGCGTCAGCGGTTGCGGGTTCGAGTCCCACTGGGGGCATTTATTTCGATGATAAGCACGAAAACTGGCCCTACAAACTGAGCCAAGAGTATCGTCATTTTATATAGCAAGTAATATATTTTGTTCTATATTAACTTGGATTTTTCTGATTTTTCAGGTGCTGTTGGTGTTTTCTCTCGCTGAGGTTTCATCACGACCTTCAAATAATGAGTAAGTTCTCTTTAAAAAATCTGTTTTATTTATAATATATAAATATTTGTACCGTTTGGTTATTTAACAAAATAACAACGAGTAGATAAATTTAGAGATGAAATACGAAAAATACCTTCGATAACGATAATAATTTCAGTCTATTTGCGGAGTCTCAAATTGTTTCAATTAACAACCCTTATATTTTTGCATTTTTACATAACGTATGTTACCTATTCTTTCTACAAGTTTGTATAAGTACATACATAGGTATATATTTTTATCATATTCTTACGTCTTATATATTATGTATCTTTAAAATATTCTTAAAGCTATTTTAAGTATATAGGTGGGTGTAATATTATATAAATTCATAAAAGAACTTTGAATAAAATAAAAAGATGTTTAAACCACAAAACTGACAAATTGCAATTATGTATATTTTTTGCATAATAAACTAAAGTAAACTTAATCTATTATATTTTCTGTATCATTAAAATGCAAATGTGAATATTTTGATATCCGCAATCATAATTTGTATAAATAACCTGTTGTAAATATAAAATAACGTACGCTTGTAATTTAAAATCTGGTGTGCACCAAACTAACAAGTAATTGAGTATGAAGAGTGAAGGTTCTTTCGTCAACTTACTCGGGCCAGGTTAACGGTTCAGGTATGCTATTTACTATATTTTACGCTAAGAGCACCGCTTCTTTCTTTATATACACGCTAATACTAAAACGCTTTTTTATTATATTATGTATAATTATTACGACTGAAATTTATTTTTCAGGTCGCTTGTATCTCAGTTGGAATCATCCAAAGCAGCCAAAGCAATCGTCGAAAAAGAAGATGGCTCTATTTTCTATCAAACAAACACTGAAGTAAATTCTGAAGACGACAACACGAAAGATATTGTTGAAAGAATAAAAAATATAAACAGCGGTTTACAGTTCGTAACTCGTAAGCCAATAAATCTTAACGAACCTACATATAAGAAAAATAACGGGTTAGATAAGGAAACTCTACTAAAAATTCAAAAAATAATTGCATCAGCTAACCTTATAAAGTCAAATTCTCACAAACATAATTCCAAAGATTTGAATTTAGTCGATGATCATTATGGTGATAATACGTATGCTAGAGCTCTTAAATATACACCAAATATGTACATGCCAAGTCCGATCCTTGTCCCATATCCGTATATGATGAGTATGCCAATGATGCCAGTACCTGTGAATGAAATGTTTAGTAACGCTTTGAGCACAAACGATATTAAATCTTCTGTACCGAGCGATACCTTCAAGACAAGACAACAACAACCATTATTTCCTGGATTCCCATCATTTCCTTCTTTTTCATTTGGAAACTTTCAACTTGGCCAGTGGCCTTCACTATTTCCTGTCTTGATAAAAAATCCAGTAGTCGCTTTGAGCCAAGGTGGTGGTTGGGAAAATTTCATCGAATATGGACAAAGTGCTGATGTTTGCAGCAGAAAACAAAAATCTTCTGATACAGAAAATTCAAACCAAGACATTATAGAAGCTATTCAAAACAGTTTACGTGACCTTAAAAATGAAGATATCCATGTAACTAGTACAGCTTCACCAATAAATTCTAAGTCTAGAGTAGCACGCGCCGTTAAAAAACGAACTGTAGATAACGAAGCACCTCAACAAGAAGTTGAAGAAAGTAATAAAACAGGAAAAAAGTTATATACAACAAAGCCAACAAGTACTCGCAAGTCTACTAAAAAACCTGTAGTAGAAGGAACTAATGAAGATGTAAAGCATGCTGACACAGAAGGCGATTTACGTTTTCCTTTTGGTGATTTTAGTTGGTTTGTAAATAAGAAAACTCCAATTCCTAGTCCTGGATTCCTTATAAATAAATTAAGAGTTCGTAAAGGTGGAGTTGCTATTGCTGGTCCAGGCGGTATCGCAACAGCTGGAAATGGTGGTACAGCTATAGTAGGTCCTGGAGGTTTGGCGTACACTAAGCCGGGTGGTCTAGCCATTGCCGGACCTCATGCTCGCGTTGTTGCGCTTTCTCAATATGCAGATTTAAATTCACTTGTACACCGCCTTCCTCACCAAGGTGAATATTATTTACAAAGATCATTCGAGGATTTACCAATAAGAGAAGGAAAAGTTGTAGCAACCGGCCCTGTTATTTACTACCACCCCACCAAAGAAACGTCAACCACAGAATCCCTTCCCACAACCCCAATAATGTAAAATATTAATTAACTAAGTTATTTGTCGTTAGATTCTTCGAGTTTTTGATGAAGAACCAGTGGGAGGGCCTTCAAAAGAAAAACAGTGAAGTGTACAATTACGACGGCGAGAAGTTCGTACCATACCTTCAACGAAACCCTGTGTATACTATAGATATAAGTCCAAGGGCCTTGGCTGTTGGTGGAATGCATGGCGTGGCTATATCTAACCCTAAATCAAATGTTATTTTACGAAAAGGTCAAGCTGCTTCAATAATACACAGTCCTATAGCTACTGCCATCGTCGGAGCAGGAGGTATAGCCCACGCAGAATCTGAACTAAACGTATACGAATATGATATGGATTAATTTTTAATGTTAACTTAATAAATCGAAAAGTAATTTCGACTATTCTTGAAAATATTTTTCAGAGATGTATTAATTTAAATATATTTTTCAATAATTTCATTTTGTTTTATTTTTACAAAAAATTCTTATAAACACAAAATAAATTTTCGTAATATAAGCTTTAGTAGTAATAATTTTCTATACAATGAAATATACTTCAATACCTTACAAATACAAGATAAACGCCTATAGTAAGTATAATATAGCCTATTAAATAATAATTAAATAGGTTCACAAAAGTAATTAATTATGAAATAGAATATAGTAATATCATGTCAGTGATATACTCGTATTTAGCCCAATCCTGGGCACGAGCCTCCCTTTAATACTTGGGGGATCAGGCCATAATCTACCACGCTGGACAAGTGTGGGCGGATTTCACATGTCTTTTGAAAATACTAGGTTTCTCCAAGACGTGTATCTAGTGGAAGGGTATCTTCACGATGTTTTACTGCACCTTAAGACAAGTGATTTAATCATGTTGAAAATGACGATAACGCAGTGAATAGTGATGCAATGTTGAAAATGGTTATCATTTATAATCTAAAATAATAGTGTTTATAATTTTATTGTTAAATCTTTATATCATTATTATAAATTAAATATGTAATGATAACAAGCGTGACTTACTGTCTGTTGTTGGTAAATAAATCGATACGAGTACTACACACATAACAAGTTAAGTATATCATTTCAATTCTCGACGATAAAGATATAAATCGTAAATCATGAATAATTATTGGTTTTAACACAACACCTGTTTATGTTACAGTGCTGCAACTCAGTATATACCTTTCTATGGCGGTGCAAAAGGACAATATTTAGAAGTCAAGAAAGATACCCAAGGTTCCATTCTGAGCGAGAAAGTTGTAGCTGAAGAAACTATAAGTAGCGAGAATATACTCAAAAACAGTGATGAAAGTCTTTTGTCTAAAGTGCTGGCCGCCAACTTACAAACCCTAAGGGCACTATCAAATAACCTTCTAAAGTTACAAAATATTGGAAGAAAAACTGGACGTTTGGGCAATCAAGAAAAAACGACGTTCAAAAGCCAACTGTTCTCACTTGGGGAAGCTGCTTCCAATACGATAAAACTCATAGACGAAATAGGAGACGATATTGATGTATTGTTTAAAAAAAATGCGACTCTTGTAAGAAAATATGACGATAACTACTCGTACGATGACGATGTAAGTAATAAATTAATAATTGCTTAATTACTTTTTACAGCAGGAAACTCTGTCGTTTCCATGAGATTTTAACAACCCAAATAGGTTCTATCGAATCTTCCTTAGAAACTAGAATAGTCAACGCTTGCTAAACCTTAAGAGATACTTCAAAACAAAGTACTAGAAAAGCGTAGAAGTTCAAAATGGCAACAGAAGACGTCCAAGAGACGAGAGAGTGTGAGAGTTTTAGGAAGTAAAACACTACTTAAAATGTAATCGAGGAAAACGCTAGTACTATAATATAATTTCAACTTTCACATTCGCATTAACATATACAAAATTTAAAGTAGTTAGTCAAAATTAGTTTAGAAAATACATTAACCTATTATAATACTCTTTACTTCAAGGTTGGCGAAGAAGGCATCGGTATCGATTCACCTTCAAACACTGATGAATCTTACTTCGATGGAAAACTGATTGCAGAAGCAAAACCTGTGGGTAAGTCGTATAATTAGTCCTTAACATTTTGATCGTGTTTGCGTACAGTAGTTTTAATAAGAAGTACCCACCATATATGCCCACGACTATTATTTCACTATAAGTTATTATTATTTTTTTACATTTTTTATGACTCTTCGATACTGTGGTTTTTAATAACAAGATAATTAATTATTAAAAACATTTCAGTAGTTTCACACTTTTTACAAACAAACAAATTTGTCTTTATAAGTATAGACTAATACAGTATATATACAAAATTGTACCTATTCGTGTCGCTAGTAGTTATAAAGATTCAGATTGTAATTTAGATTCTCAATCGGACCAATTGTTGGAAACTGTCACGAAGTCATCTGACCGGATGTGCTTTTAAACTTTCTATTTGTAGCATTTACAAAAAAGATATAAAGTTTATTTTTGTGCTTAATGACTCTAACTTATCAGTTTTCACCGCCAATGTAGCACAAATATAAGAGAGGAAAAGATTTATCGACAAAAGACAACTAGAAAGTATGAGAAACGTATTTACACGTTATATTTTATTTTGAAAATATGTTATTTACTCTATGGTCTAAACATAATCATGTATTTCTATTTTTCAGGGCTAGCAGTTGTCGGTGACAGTGGACTCGCGGCCTCTCGGCCTATGGCAACTGCAGTGGCAGCGTCCGGCATCGCCATCGCCCGGCCTATAGGTACCGCTATCGCTGGGATCGATCCTACTCGACTTGGCATCGATTTTAATGTTAATCACAAGGAAAAAAATGTTAGATATAAAGGAAAATCAGTTTAAATCACAAATTGTAGCCTTATTTTTAGGTATGTTCTTAAATGAATTGAAAATGTTTCGTACAAGCAATGGAATGATAATTTGACCGTTAGTTTAAATTTCTTTCTGTTTGCTTACATTTCCTGTAATTAGCTTTTATTTTAAATCAGTACGTATATGACGAAGTTTGACTGTTGTAAAGCAATTTTTCCATTTTTTTAACACTGATTTTGTTCTCATTAATTTAAACTAAGTAGAATTTTAAAAAATTTAAATATTTTTATTTGTTTTATTTATAAAAAAACTAGCTTTTCATAAAATATATTTTATCTTAGAATAAACAAATGTATAATCGAATTTATTTTACTAGAAATAATTGTTAATAAATATTTTTTTTTTATTAATATCATGTACAAAATATAATATAAAATTGTAATACAAAATGAGAATATTAATATAATATTTTTAAAAGTAAATAAAATTTTCAGCGAAAAAATATTTTTTCTTTAGACCTATAATCAGTCTGTATTTCTGAGTTTTAGGAGTAAGTATACTATGATTGGTGCTGATTACACAAACATATGGCATGGGGCATCTCGACTCATACCCGCGACCGCTGGCAAAGTAAGCAGTGTCACTAGACACTGAGCCAAACCTGTCGTCAGAAATAAAGAAATTATTTCTCAGCTTTGGAAAATACTGTTTATAGATACAGAGTCCGAAACTATACTTTTTACAATTTTTGTCTGCCTGTTTGTTACCGTATCACACGAAAACCACTCAGTCAGATTTTGATAAATTTGGGTATAATTCAAATGATTCATGTCAATATATTACTGCAGAAAACTATTTAATTTTTAAAAAATCTATACAAACCGTTAAAACATTACTAGGAATAATTCTCTAGTATAGTATATGTAGGATGCATTACAATGCATCAGATAGCATCTGCTACTTCACTATGCATCTAACTCATATATGGGCATATTATACCGATCTAGATACGTGATTATCATAATGTTGATAATATTATGCAAAATTCATTACATGTTTTATCTAAATATGAAATATGTGTAACAGAACTTGGCTAGGGATATGAATATTATTAGCGACGTTTAAGATTGAGCTTTGTAATTGATTTTATCTATAAAATTTATAAAAATTAACTTAATCAGAACAACTTTTTAAAGGAATATAATAAAAAAGTAGAAGCCAAGTATCTTTCTAGAAATTACAATAGTTTCATTAATTTCATTTAATACGAAGGTTTATATTATAATACAGTAGGCGTTATGAATTAAATTTTATATTTCAAAAAGTAGCTATTTATGCAATTTATAATGTCTTTCTGGCTGATATCGGTTTCTGAAACCAATCTCTTCGATTGTAAGATGAACTGACAGCTTAACCTGCTCACCCAGGTACTGGAATGTCAACATCGTTAACTGCAGGTTCTAAATGCTACGTACTAGGTCGACAATGCAGTCAAGCTTAGGCGAAGTCAAGGAAAGAAAAAAGAGAAAATATATATGTATATATATATATATATATATATATATATATATATATATATATATATATATATATATATATATACATATATATTGTATATATATATATATATATATATATATATATATATATATATATACATTTTTATGTTATAGAACCCTTAGCGCTCGGAAATCCGGAGATAAACTTTTCTATTGTATACGTACACTATTCATCTGAAGTCCTTAAACTTTTACATGTTCTTTGGAATCGGATAAAATGACTCAATTTAAAAGCGTCAAACATATATAAATTTAATACCAGAATGACTGTTTGTTAGTTTTAGGAAACAATGTAAGTTGGTAAACGTAGTGACTCAAAAGTACATTCTAAAATTTCCGATTACTTCGATGATATTCAAAAACACTTTCCTTAAAATATAAACCGCAATAAAACGAAATTTATGCATACATTAAAAGAAACCTTTAATTCCAAATCTTAGCTATCAATTCTCTATAAAATTTACATTTGGATGCTGTTAGCCGTTATCGGGTAAAGAAATACATTTGTTATATTTTTCGCTCTAACTTTCACTCGTTCTCACTCATTTAGGTACTTTTAATAGTATAATGTTGAAAGTGTTGTGTGGAAACTGATTCCAGGTTCATTTCGTCATATTTAAAAAAAAAACTAATAATGCTAACACCTAAACCTACAACCAAAGAGTATAGATAATATACTGGGAAAAGAGTGCCCTCTCTAGGAATATTTATGGAAATCAGTTTGAAGCGCCATCTGCGTTTCCTAACTTAAACTAATGCTATATATATGTAGCTATATATAGGTAGCTATACGTAGGTAGCTATACATAGGTAGCTATATATAGGTAGCTATATAGTTGCCTATATCTATTTATTTTGCCATTGATATATTTTGATTAACTGCTAGAACAAAGAAATAAATGAAACAACAAATGCAAGAGTAATCATTTATTGATAATACAGAATAAATTATATTGAATAATAATTCTTATACGTAATATTTTAGTTCATTTTCTATACTTTCTTAGATTTACGCGAATATTTGACAATTTAAAATAAGACTACCTTTTCGGATTTTTTCAGCGTTTTAGATATCTCAAACATATTCTTGTTACACAGTGCCTATCCACAAAATTAAAAATGAATTTGCTTTCAATAACTCACACACCACAGAAAAGCGTATTTATCGCGAAATATCACTAAACTACAAACTACAAAATATTTACGATAATTCGGCACACTGCCGACACCGGACACAATAAAATAGTAAGTTTTGATAGTAAACGGAGGAATAATCTCGACTCAACGACTGATGAACAAAAAATACTAGAAAACGGAATAATATTATATTTATTATTTCATATTTGCAAATGCCAAATTGCAATTTGCAACTTGTATTTTGTATGTAATATGTATCCAGTATTGCTATAAAGTATAAAAATAACCAGTATTGCTATAAAAATAATGTTAGGAAGTGATTGTAAAAATGTTAATGCCATTTGGAATAAGTATTGATTGTTTTTTTTTATTTCATACAGTATTTTTCTTCATAAAATAATAATCTGAAGTCTTTTATTTATCTATTTAATTAATGTGGTATAAATTACAATTAGTTTAGGATCGAATACATTTTTAGCGACATCTATCGGCGAATAAATAAGACGCAATGCATTTATAAAAGTTATTAAATGGAGATGGCGCAACTTTCTTTAGAAAAATTAGCAATGTTCTTGAGTGTCCCCCCCCCTGAACCCTTATGAATCATTCCATCCATTAGTGAAAACCATATGCATTATGCATTATGTATACATACTGTTTCGTAGTTTATAGCGTTCAGACAAACAGACGCGGCGTAATGCTTGTAAAAAGCCTTGTTTTATAATATTATGAAGTGATGTAGACCATTTAATATCAACTTATACTTTGTTCCGGTCTGTTTACGACAAAACAATGCATTATGAACCCAACGCGAGTTATCCGAAGAATGGTGAATGTTGGAATCAAAAGAATACCCCCTTTTAAACACATTGTCACTATTAATTAATGACACGAATATTTAAAAATGTTACAAAAGTACGAAAATACTAACTCGTTTTTTTTTCTTAGATATATTGTATGGCAAAAGGATACTTTACGATTTTACTTCTAGTTAATCAAATAGTATGGGAAGGAAATGTACTTGGTAGTAAGTAGAAACCTATATCCGTTCTCTTAACGCAATCTATAAAATTTGTGAAGTTTTATCAAAATCGGTTTAAGCATGAAAAGTTACAAGCAGACATACCTACTTTCTCATTTATTATATAAAACATGAATATGATGATGTCTTCGCAAACAAATTAAGATTCCGATTTAATGAATAAGATTTTTAATGCGTAGTACTTGCAAGTGCAGAATATAGGTTAGCATTAATTATGATACCACGTGCCCTAAATTATCATTGGATATAATACGTATTTAGAAACTCGATACATTTAATACACTTAACATAGGATTACCTAATCCTTACTAATATAAAAAATCTGTTAACTTGTTTGTTTGTCGATTATAATTAAAGTTGGTATTCACATAATTAGACGTCTAATTAGTGGTGTGGTATTTTTAAATTTAGTATCCTTTTCTATTAACGAAGTTATTTTTAATTTCATACTTATATGAAATGCTTTGCATTGATTAGATATAAAAATTCAAATAGTTTATTTTTCTATTTTTCCATTTACGTTGTAACACGTTGATGAAATTGAACGCTGCATTTTGACTGGATTAGATTCTCATATCAATACAGCCGTATTCTACCTGATGAAATATTTTAATAGTTTCTAGATATATTCAATAAATAACTCAAAATTAAATTGCGACTCCGAGTTTAAAAGTAGTATGAAAGAACATTATCATGAGTTACAATGTAGCGAAGCAATTTACATGTTTTGTACATACAACAAATCAATTATAGAGTGTATGTTCATACATCTGTTTATTTCATATTATAAAAAAATTATATTTTTAATTATTATTATTAATTATTATATTATTATAAATATTTTTTGGAAAATCTTATGGAAATAGTCATTATTAACGATACAGAGGCCGAATCTATATTTTTTGTGTCTCAGTTTGTCTGTCTGTGTGTTTGTCTGTGGTCGCATCATGAGAGAACTCCTGGACATATTTTGCTGAAATTTGATAGCTGAATATCCGGGTTAACATATAGGATACTTTCTATTCTGATCATCACTGAGAAAACTGTACTTATCGTAACCCCCGCACGTGCATTTTTAACACTTGCTAGGTTCTTTCAGACATTTAGATTACCTCACGATGTTGTTCCTTCACCGTAAAAATGTTTCGCACATGAAAATATCAGAGTTATGAAGCCTGGATTGGAACCAGAGGGCCTAGACAAAGTAACAATCGATTAGCGAAAGCGATAGTAGAAAAGTCCAAAATGTATGGGTTTGACATATGACTTAGATATGTCACGTGGTCTGTTGTCAACGAATAGATGATGGTAGACAATGTACATTCATTTCAATTATTAGTGATTTAAAGTTCAAGATGCATACGCTGCGTTTAAGCGATGACGATTGTAGAAATCGAATCGCTTCATAACGAATGCCGGTTGTCTATAGGCCCTGGTTCACTCAGTTTCCCAAGCGAGCGCGTTTTACTGTCTAATTCCGGACTTTCCCTACATTTTTAGAATAAACAAAAATATATATAAAAAAAATAATACAAAGTTCAGGTAGGTACTAACCCGATTGGTACTAGGGTGTGTCGCTAGTATTTAAGTGCATCATACTTGTCTGACGTTAATGTTTCTGATGAGTAACCAGGTTCAAGGTAAGTATAAACAAATAAGTCTTCCGTGAAAAGATAAATGTACCGCACTCAAAAGCTTATGAGGTAAAATTACGAAGAAAAATATTTTGTTGGAAATTTCTACATTTTATTCATTAAAAAATATTTACCTTAGAACATTTAGAGCATATAGATAGAATTTAGGTCATTTTATTTCCTTGTATTATTGAAATTAATTAGACAATTGGTAGATACCAATTTAAAAATAATTTAAAATAATTCGCTTAAAAATATTTCAAAAATAGGATGTAAACACACTTTCTACTTCAATAATGTTAATCTATAACAGTCAAATGACTTTATCACATATTTAATATAAGCACAAATTGTACTCTGGTCACATATTCTGTACAATAAAAAAAACTTTTTGATATACTGTCCTAGCATCAACCCATGGAAAATATTATGGAAGTTCGAACTTAATGTTACAGTAGCGATATATGTGTTTAGTTATACACAGATAAATAAAATGTATTAGGTATGCATATGAAAGTATGTACGGTACAAATGAGAATAACGCATTTTTTTAATTGTCCATCTATAGTCTGTTTCTTCCGACTAATCCCTAAAACGGATAGACCGATTTTGATGGACTTTCACTTTCAGATAGCTGATAATATAAGAAATGACCTAGGCTACTTTTTAATAAAAGAATTAGGGATTTTCGCTATAAAAACACACTTTGGCATGTCGTCGTACGTCGCTAGGCTACATTAAAAAAACCAAAAATATATTGTATCTTATATTTTGTAATGTTATTTCATTGAATAAACAAAGCAATAAATCTGTCGATTAGATCCCGTTTCCGATCGATTGTTTGTTTACGAGGAGTCACCTGGAGAGACGCCAAATATTATAATTGCTTAGACTTCCGACAAATTGTGGTTATCTCAGTGAGATAATATCCCTTATCCCTTTTGCTGATTGCCAATGGAATGACACACGCCACGATGGATTTTGTTGTAATAATGTTTTAAAAGCATAGTAAAGTCCATAAGCCTATGTATCCATCCATCGATTTCTTGTAACTTCTAGTTTAAGGTATTTGTAGTAAAAATTAATAAATTCGCAATGTGTAATGTGAGGATATAGTTCGACTGTTATATCGAAAACGAATCAAATTGGTATTAAAAAAATGATGTATGTTTATGAAGAGCTAGCATAAAACCTAGACTGAACTATGAAAACTTACTCTTTTAATATTTCGATGTATTGTCGTATCGATGCATTTAATATTAGAATTAAATAGAAATATGTGTTAGTTTCATATTTAAAATAATTTACAAAATAAATAAATTGTTCAAGGAATTTCTTAATTTAAAACTCAAACTAAGCCCAAAATAACACAAAAACATTTTACTAACAATCCAAGGTAAGTAATCCAAGGATTATTTCCCGCCGCTTCGCCCGTGTTTTAAAGAACGGAAACTAAATTCTTAGATTTAAAAACCCGGGTAATAAGCTATCATTATACTAAATTTCATCAAGATCCTTTTGTCCGTCAGTCCACTTTCTCGTGATGCGGTCACAAGCAGACAGACGGACAGAAATTCTAAAAACTATAGATTTGCTTTCGTATCGATAATAATGACTATTTCAAGAAGAATTTCCGAAAAATATTGAATATACTGATTCAACTAAGTTAGAATTTTATTATACTCGTATGTAAAACGCGTAACAAACAAATAGTCAAATAAAAAGTTGCCAATAAAGCTAAATTAAAAACATTTTTGAAGTCGGTTAAAAATAGAGTAGGAAAAGGCAGCTCGCGTTTGAAACATGCATCTTCATATATAGCGGCGTAACGAGGATCTCACGCATTTCCCTGGCGGCGTTCGTTCAAGTGATTTCCTGTAGTGTAGTGACAATGGCGGTGCTTTTTGTAAGTCAATTTTTATGTTATTTATTTTGTGATATAAAAGATATAAAAATATTTTTTTATTTGTTTATTTTTTTAAAATTTTGTTTAATTTATTTTTAAGTAACTAATATTATTCTATGTAACAGTATTCTTCAATTAAGTATTTAACAAAATTGTCACAAAAATATAATTTTAAAAATATATAAAATATTTATGTATATTAATATTAGACAAAAATAAATAAAATTATAGCGCCCTTAATTCAATAAAATAAGTAATAATTGATTTAAAATAGAATATATAATTCCACTATAGTTATAAATATTATCATTTTTATCAAAAGATATTGATTTTATTAAAAAAAAATAACAATAATTATAAATAAATAAATAAATATGTTGGGACATTATTACAACAGCGCCATCTAGTTCCCCAGTAAGCTACGTAACGTGTTTGTGTTGCGGATACCAGATAGTTGATATACTACACATATACATTTTAAATACATGTAACATATTATAAATATCAACACCCATGACTGGAGTACAAACATTCGTGATTAGCAAATGAATGCCCCCAGCGGGACTCAAACCCGCGACCGCTGGCGCAGAAAGTAGGGTCACTACCAACTGAGCCAAACGAGTCGTCGAATAATTATTTATTAAAATGCTTATCAAGACTAACTTAAGCACAGTTGAAATATGAGTGCCTAGTTTTGGTGTACAGAAAACGGTAATAAGTATATTGTATTTATTTAGGAAATATGGTAAATCAAATTTTAATTAAGAACTAAATAGATGCAAATAATTATTTATAGTGATGTAACTTACTTCGCTGTCTTACAAAATCATCTCGCATAGCGTCTCTAGCCCTTTACTAACGACATATCGGCAGAGGACTCTACATGCTCCGAATATTAACGTATATTGTCTAGTATCAGATAAGACATTGTAGTTTGAAACCATTGCAAAACTTGAGATTTATTAGAACAGACAAACAAATTGACATACGTTTAGGTAAAACGTTTTGTACTGACTATATCTTTTGATATAGATATTTTTGATTCTTGACGTTTCAAATGCTTTAGAGCAATAATGGTTACCGGAGAATCTGAAGACCATTTTTGTAAAGTTGCATATAAATTCGAAGTGTTTTTTGTATTCTTAAGAATTTCAACAATCTTAAGACTCTTGGCAAAAAGTAACAGTAGCCTATATGCTGATCCTTTTATATTCAAAATTACAAAATTAGTTTTAGCGTCAATAGTAATGAACATACCCAGTTATCTAAATTTCGCACTTATAATAGGAGTGTGGTTCTTATAAAACTATTTCATTGGTTTATTCAAAAGACCCTTTCGTAAAAATTTGACCAAACTACTTTTGAACTAATTATAAATACTTTTAATAAGCTTGGAAAAAGCTTTACTAACGACATTATTTTTCATTTGTCGATATTGCAATTAGGTATATAGAATATACCTACAATTCAAATCGTATAATTGTGTTATGTCTATAAGTCAATCATTTACAGGAATATGTTATAAGTACGTACTAAAGGATGACTTCTCCTCGACTTTGATTCTCGCTTCGTTCGGGCGCAAAGCTTTTCTGTGACTTTAGCTTTTGCTGTAAATAAAAATGTCAAAATCTGCGGACAAGTTCGAAAAGATATTTGTGTCTAAAACTAGCGATTACATAATTTGACAAATTATATACTGAAACCTTCCTCGAGAATCACTCTATCTATTGGTGAAAACAGCATAAAAATCGGTGCTGTAGTTTTTGAGTTTATCGCGAATAGACAGACAGACAGACAGACAGACGCGGCGGACGACGGATATTAAAGACGAGATTTAAATATCGTTTATCCACAGAAGTACAAAAACATATAAGTGAACTGTTAATTTATTGATAGAAAGTAAATTAATTAGAAGAGAGACAGAATCGCTGACAACAACTAGTCAATGGCAAAGGTTCTCAACTTTTTGTCGCGGAAATATTTCACTGGACGAAGCCAGCTTACACACGGCTTACGCAAGATAACAATACCGTGACATACGCTTATTCACTTACCGTTCACTGTAACTGTCCCACCCCTTACGCAATTAGTAATTATAGCCCCTAGGTGGCTGTTACTATGAAACGTATGTATACTTAAGTATTGCAAGTTCCATGTTGAATGTACCCACATTACTTATGCTCGTGTTGTAAATAGTTAAAGAAAACAAAATTATTCTCTGAATTTCTGTTTAGCGTTGGTTATTTTCTAATTATGCGATTTGTTAAGGCTTTATTATTACTTAGCATCAATTATTATCAATTATCATTTCTTCTTAAAGAATATATTTTTAGTATAGGTATATAATGTTGCAGAAGAATTTTCTTGCTACTGGTTGGACTGGACTGGACACTTGAAATTGGCATTTCTTATTGAAACAAAACTCTCTATCCATAAATCGGGCTTTAATTGTAGTTCTACAAAATTTCTATTTTTAATAGAGACTTGAAAATAAGCATTGGAATGAAAAAAAGGCTGAATACAGTATTTGCCCACGAGTTTGGCGTCTTTTATGTCATGAGCAGATCAGAAATCTGTCAAAGAAACAAAAAAATATATCTTAGAGTAATACAATATATTATTATAATTTTACCAAAATACCAGATATGTAAGGCAGTGGTGGCCCAGTGGTAACGCGTTCGCTTGGATAACCAAGTGATGCGGGTTCAAATCCGTGTCTCGCACCTCTGATATTTCCATGTGCTAATCATTTTCCAACATTTTCACCATTTGTCTTACGGTGAAGGAAAACATCGTGAGGAAACCTGCATGTCTGAGAGAACCTAGCAAGTTTTCGAAAGATATGAAGTCCGCCAACACGCACTAGGCTAGCGCGGTGGACTATAGCCTGATCCCCCTCGTACTGAGGGAGGCCCGTGCCCAGCAGTGGGACGTAAAAAAAGGGCTGATTACATACCAGATATACTTATAGATACTTAAAATGGACAATAATTAATGTTACTCAGAAATTGAACTTCTCGGACATTTGGAGTATGATTTAACATCATTTCCAATAGAATAATACTAAAATTCGTTTAATAATATGAAATATTATAACATACCTACATAACATAGAAAACTAACATAACTTTTTCTTCCGTTCATATCGGGCGTATCAAAGCAACTTATAAAAATTCTTAATTATGTTTCGCCACAGATGAATTGTTCCCTCTTTAAATTGATAAGCCCTATCGAACTTCATTAACTATAAAAATAATAATAAGTTTTCTCACATACTTTAACTTATACGTAATAGGAACACATATGTAGAGTTTAAGTAAACATTGATCAAGTTGAATGCCCTGTTTTGTGTCGCAAGGCTTTGTTTCTAGTCTCTACATACCGAGTGAGGTCAAAGAATCCTTAAATAGCAACACCGTTACAATTGTATTTGTTTAAAATTCCGCACAAGAAATTTCATGAAGTTAAAGATAATCTTCATAAAAAATCTTATTCCTTGAAAAATGTAGAAATAAGGCTACATTTGCAAGAAGTGTTTTAGTCTTACTTTTGTTGATTTTGGAAGTATAAAATGCGTACAGTTTAAGTATAACGATTTACCTACTCAATTTAAAGTAAAAAAATGCAACGATAATCAATTAAATTTGAATATGTGTGTAAATTTTTACTATTCTCGCTGAAAACTTAAATTTATACACTTAAATACTAAAAAATATTTCGTTTCTTGTTGTTGATTTTATAATGCACATTCTTCTACATATACAATACTCACATTTAATCAGTGCCTATAAGTTATACATGCACAATGTGCATGTATGACTTTAGAAGTAGATACATATCTAACATAACCCTCAACAATAGTATTAAAAAATCGATTTAAACACGTTTAATACGTCAAATAAAGAAACTCATGAGTGTTACCACTCAAGTCATAAAAAAAACATAAATGTAGCAAATACTTAGTGTGAACACAGCCTTATAGCCACATATCAATCTTTATTCTCTGTATCCAACTGTTATGTCACATATTTACGAGCCACTGGCACGCAAGTAGGTGAAGGTTGCGACGAACCGTACATACGAGTACGTACGGACAGATCTTCCTTCCAAGCACAATTACCATTGCTAAGAACATCCGATGTAGACGATTATAGTAATTTCTATTTCCATATCTACGCTATTATATACACAAGTAAATTTTAATGTATGTTTGTAGTCACTAAAATGGCACTAATAATAATTATTAAGTGATCCCTTCTTTATGTTAACACGACAGAATATGTCACGAGCGTTTTCGCTCCCTACCTACTTTCTAGGTATACCCGTCCTCTGTAGTGATACTGTGTTTATACAAAGAGATAAAAATAGACTTTAATTGGCAACCAAAAAATTGTATTTTTTTAACATTTCAATTTTCAATCAATATAATAAATTGGTTGCTGTCTGGATGTACATGGAAGATATTTAAAAAATAATATTATCTATATTTATTAAGGCAAAAAACCCATATCAATGATATTTTGAATTTTTGTTTTTTTGCCGGCGTTTGTGCAAAGAAATCTCAGAAACGGCAATACCTCTTTGGGTGTGTTTTTGTCATATGTATTGTGGTAAGCTACACTTAAAATTATTTCAATCACTTCATTAATAAAAAAGTGATGTCAATTTAAAAAATCACCCAAGAACGAGTCATAGAGAAGCGAGGGTGAGTCGCTAGTACTTATTTTAACATGTTCTTTGCAAATTCAGCATAACTAGAGCGTGAACAATGATTTCGTCGTTTTATTCTTGTAAAATGGACATAGATAGAGCCTACATTTTAGAAATGTCAACTTTTACTAAAAATATTAAAAATGTAGAGTCATTGCTATTCCAATAAACTATAAAATGATCAAAAAAAATCCCGTACCACAAGAACAAAAGTTACCAAGTAAACAAAGGGACCGTCATGATTAATGGACAAGTGTTTTCCTTCCGCAATATTAAAATGATGAATAACCTGTAAAACCACGCATTAACTGCACTAGACGCTTACTTTGGGTTTGCTTGTCGTTTTTAATCTTAATCCTTAAGGATGATGAAAGCCGTACGAGCTTCTTTTCGGATATATAAAAATATAATAGCTGTTTATGTCTGTATATAGTTAATTTATTATATTTTTAAGCATGTGCATTATGTAAGTATGAACATAAGTACGTGTCACAGCGAAACCGTTCTGTAGTTTACCTTTTCCTCGTCTGTCATTCAATCAATATTTTTCGAGGAGTTTATGATTCAATACATAAAATGATTATTATTTTCAGAGGCCGCAACAATAGTTTTTAGAATTTTTGTATGTCTGGCTGTGACCGCATCAGGAGAAACCCACTAGACAGATTTTGATAAAATTTGTTATGATTATAGCTGGTTCCCGGTCAATATATAGGATACTTATAATTGCGGGAAATTAATTCAATTCTGAGAAAAACTCAAAAAAATCTTATAAAGAATTAAAATATTATAAAACATAAGATATATATTGTTAAAAATAAAAACTCTATAACTACGTCTAAAACGTCATAATACAATTTGAGCTTTCATCACATTTATAAATAGTAAATAAACAGTTTTAATTAATTGCTAATTGATTCCTTATACGTGCAAAATTAACTGAGGAACGTCAATGTCAGTGAAGTATTACTTAACTATTCGCCTGTCATCGATCATTATCTAACTAAGCGAGGCTTATTGTGATTTAAGTTTTATCACACAAATAGCCCTTTTTAACGTCCAACTGCTGGCATGGATCTCCCTTCATTACGAGGAGGATCAGCATAGACCACACGTTGGCCAAGTACGGGTTAGTGGACTTTACACGTCTTTCGAAAACTTGCTAGGTTTTCTCATGCAGGTTTCAAGACAACAAGACAAGTGGTAATCATGTTTGAACCCGCATCACACGTTTCTCGAAGCGAGTGCGTTACCACTGGGATACCACTGCCCCTTTATACTGTAAGAAATGACATATAAAACTAAAATAATAATCTACGGGACATATTTTGAAATTGAAATGAAAGGAAAACTTTTCTTCGCTCTAAGACAGTTGGCAATGAACCTAAATTAATAAGCAATAGAAAATGTCAGGATTTGAACTCGTTTCACTTGGTTTTCAATAACAGCCCTGAGTTGGACATTTAGTTTTTTTTACATAATTTTGATGAGCTTGTAGGGGATGTTAAGAGAAAAACAAGTCGAGACAAGGGTCTTGACTTGTTTTTCTCTTAAGATCCAGATAAGAGGGTGTCCAAGGGGACATCATCGAACTTGTAACAACATAACATTCTATCCAATGAAAACAAAATTGTTAAAGTTCATTTTTTAATGGTTACAATTAGAATTTTTTTGGCCCATAATACATCCAGATATGAAGTTAAATAATTATGTTATAGCACAAATCTATAGACGCGAGTTTTTCAGTAAATGCTCAGGTTGTGGGATAGCGTTAAGGCTCACTTTGCTAGCCCTAATAAAAGAGGATACATGCATAAGATTATTAGTGTCACCAATGTTGAAGGCTTAATTTCAAAATTAAACGCCAGTTCGAGCAATTCTACGCGAGATAATGACCTGAAGATCAAAATTCGCAACAAGTACTTGTTCCGATTGCGATAGTTTTCCGGCCGCCGGCCTCTGCCACTGTGAAGTGTACGCGCCTCTCATGAATGTTAAGTAGTTCAAATCTTATGGGATGATTGGCCTACATTTGCTTAGAATACGAATATAAATTAGTATATAATGAGTTGCGTAAAGGAGACATTCATTAAACAAATCTGTACATTGGTATAATAATTATGAGTCGAATGTGTCTAATATCTTATATGAGATAGTTAATTATCGATACACAGACCGAATTTATAGTTTTTTTTGAATATTTGTCTTAATAAAAATAAAATTTTTAATATATTCTTTCTAATAGTTTAAGTTATATATATACTACATATACAATCAATATTACTCATTATCATATTCTTTTTCAGTATCTTCTCGTTGCTCTATACGCAGTGGACGCCGCGCCGCCCTCGCAGCACTACCCTCATGCTGTTCGGATACAACAAGCAAATCCGTGAGTCGTTTTAAAATATATTCCATAAAATAGACTACAAGTGCTTTTCAATCGTCTTTTAAAATTAAATGTGCATTAGGCTTCTACCTACCGCTGACTCGAAATAGTTACTTTCAAAAATAGCGCTTTCACCTCGAGCAAGTTGTGATGAAAAACTTTTGAAATGAAAGATTTTCTCGATTGTATATACTCATAAATGTTTGCTTTATTTCAATATGGATTGAACTCTGAAAAATGACGTTTTCTTTATTAAATAACTACATAATTAAATATTCGTAATCAAAAGCTTAATCGATGAATCGATAAATATTAATTACTCGTATAATTATACTTAAGACTAATATTTGTGCCATTAAAAAACTAATTCCTACCTAAATACCTATTAAAATATTATATTTCTTTCTAGACTGGACTATTACTTGGACAGCCCACATGTAGCTAACTACTATCAGCAAGAACAAAGACAAGGTAATTTATCAAAAACGTCAATTATAGTTAACCACCAGATGAATAATTTATTACAGTTAAATAATTAGATATTTAATAAATAATTAAAAAAAATAAAATGTATTCACACATATCGACTGGCCTGAAGAAGCAGACTACAACAGCCATAGAGTTCCAACGTTTCACTTTGCTATCAAAGAAGTACCAGGAATAACTCGCATGTTACATCGCCCACCGGGGTGGGCAGTACATTGGGACAGACATTCTCCTTTTGTATTTTTAATTAACTAAGCTATGGAAACACAATTTTGAATAAAAAAAAACAAAAAAAAACTAAACGTTATAATCAAAACTACAATTAAAGATAGTTATATCTTATATTTTTTTATATAATTTCAGGAAACTCTAATACAGCGTCTAACAATGCGCCTGCGCGTATCGAGCTAGTCGACCCAGACAGCGAGGTAGAGTTGATACCAGGCGCTCAGCAACCACAGCAGCCGCCTCAACAGGTATATTTCTTAGTGTTAAACTTAATTTGAATACTATATTTATAAATGTTTTAACCGACTTTAAAAAGGAGGAGGTTCTCAATTCCTCGGAATCTTCTTTTATGTATATTTAGTTATAACACTAAGATACCCGAAATAATTTGATACGTCCTTTATTTTCAAAGGTATACTTTCCATTGGGATCTCATATAAATTTTAACAAAATCGGTCGAGCGATTTTCGAAAAATCTTTAGTTTGAGTTTGTAGGTATAGTGTTGAAGTCTATTTTTATATAATATTCTCTAAATTTTGTCATTTAAATTTTAATAAAATGTCTTGTTTAGGTTAAGGGAATAATTAATCATTATTATAGCTTCCATAAAATCATAAATTATACTAACGCCATTCATATCTCAGCAATTTTGCAACGTTGAACATTTGTATATTATTTACGTAAGGTGTTACGTTTAGTCAGAGATTCCTTGCCCATTTAAAAAACTCGTAACTATCCAGTTGAATTCTCGTGAGTTTGTCTAGTGCTGAGGGCTCAGATATAAAACATATGTTTGCATCATAAATATTAATTTACAATTTGTCTCCATATCTATCTTACGGCCATTTGCAGTTACTTTTAGAATTTCTTTTTTATCAGGATTTTAACTAAACTCGTTCTTCTATTTCAGAACCCAGTCGCTCCAAATATACCTGGACTAATTCCTGGACAGAGAGTGTTCATAGTGCACATGCCAGTTCCTGGAATCAGGTAAAAAATCTTATTTTTTCGTTATTCACTTGATTAAGCGCTTGTATCAGATTTGATCTTTGATTATTGATTTGATGAGAGAAGGATCAGGCTTTAGCATATCAGGCAGTTCAAAGTCCAAGGCAGTGGTAGTTCAGCGGTAATGCTCGCTTGGACAACCGATTAAAGCGGGTTCATATCTTGGGTTGATTGACCTCCGATATTTCCAGGTGGTAATCATTTCTAACATGATTACCACTTTTCTTGCGGTGAAAAAAAAACATCGTGAGGAATCCTGCATGACTGAGACAACCTAACAAGTTTTCCAAAGATATGTGCAACGACAGATATATAAACGTAAGAATAGAATTTCTTGACTAAGAAAAGAGTAAAGTTCTAGAAAGATACTAATTAAAAAAAGAGAGCTAGGGACTCTATTTTTTTAACTTATGATTGTAGAAACCAGTTAATAAACGAAAACACCTTTTTTACACTGTTTATTTTTTAGGCCAGGGACTATTGGTGGATACCAACCGGTGTACGTGGTAGCCGCCGCGCCTCAGCCCAACGCAGGCAACGCGTATCCTGGTGAGAACGAATAGCTTTAATAATTATTATTCCTTTCTTGATTTTTGTATAGAGCTAAATGTTAATATTACAAGATCATATCAACGGTATTTTATTTTGTCATCAGTTATACTATCAGAAAAAAGCTCAAACTCAAAACTTACTAACTTACTTTATTAGACTTTCACGAAAACTTATCAATTTTAAGAGAGTTTCTTTTGGTTTCTTTTGTTTGGTTAGTTTCTTTTGGTAGAAGCTGCGTAAATAACTTTAACCGTATCATAAGAATGTATATATTGTATATCACATTCATCATTACCCTGGCAATTTTCCTTATTTAGGGTGGGCCCTCCTGATACTTGATCGCCACTTTTTACGATCATGCGTCATTGCTGGCGTTAGGCCTTGCATCGTCATATATCTTTAGAAATGGTTCTAGTCCAGATAGTTGTCGGGTGACTTCTGCCTCTCTTGCCCATCTTGTCTATCGTTTCGGTTGTATGTATTAAATATATTATAATTTTAACCTGTAAACTCATTTTTTTCAGGTTACCAGAACCCTGTTTTCTTAGGGTCACCGGGGCAGCCGATATCTCCAGTACATGGCTACCAAATAAACGCGAATGGAGTACAAGGAAATCCGAACTACTTCCTCGGAGCAGTTAACCGACCATATCACTTATCGTACCAAGAGCCTGTCGTTTACCAGTAAGATTTGTTTCTGTTAGTTTTTGCTTTATGACTTTTATTGAGTGTTTCTTTATAGTCTCTAATATAATGTTAGCTTTAATGAGTAGCGCAATAAATAGAGGGTATAAAGTTTACTTGACCTATTAAAATAAAATTTAATTGAGTTTCAAGTCATATACATCTGACTATAAAAGTCCTAATTTCTTCAATAATAAATTATTGTATTTATTATACTGCTTAGCATTTCGCATAAAATTATATTATAGATAATATTTATATGGCTTAAAATTGATACGTTTTTTACACATTGATTTAAACGACACTTATTTGATAGACCGATACAGATCTTCATAAACAAGATTTTAGCTTTTTACTAAATGCATACGAAATTATACACGTTGATTTATAAAAAAAAACTTTTATTGTATTTTTGCCTGTTTGTCTGTCTGTTTGTCGGATAATCTCCTAACTAGCTAACTAGCAATAAATAACTTAAAAGACCGTTACTTTAAACATAATATTGAAATGTTGAATGATTTAGGCCAGTTCAAAAAGAGCAAGAAGGCAACGTGCCACAGGGCGCTGTACGATTGTCCCAGCTCGTCGCCCTGCAGGGACAGCAGCCTCAACCTGCTAATGAAGCGAAACAAAACAACGGTACATATATAGTTTTTATATATTATCTATTATATAAATAAATAATTTACCTTATAATATCATAAAACTTAAGTCTCTTCCGTGACCATGATTGTTGAAAGTATCCAAGGTCGGTAACCAAAAATCTAAATAAACCCCCGACAAAATCGGAAAAGAAAGTATTATATGATTGAATGCTATATGATTGTAATAAGCAAGGAAAGTGAAAAGGCTACATATTGCACTTTACATATTATTGCTTTTTTTTTGTACGAAACACAAATTTTAATGGAATTGTATATAGTAAGATCTTTAACAGGTTTTAGATATTAAATAAGTAAAAGTGAAATTAACAGTTTCTAACATTCTTGTCGTCAATTAAAAGTAATTTTACGTAACAAATTTATATTAAATACATATGTTTATAGTACATTTTTTCGAATTAACGACAAGGTTTCTCCTGTTTTTTTTATTTCGTGGTTTCTCCTCAAAAGCTATAAACTTATGTGTTCTCATGCACATTCGCAAATATAAATATAAGCAACTGTAACAAGGCAAGGAAATAAAAACAATCCATGAGACAATACTTTTTTAGATTTACGCGAATACTTAACATGATAAATGAAAATTTTTGCGGATTTTGTTTGTTAGCAAAAATGTTTAAAACATAATAACAGCTAAAACATCTAAAACCTTAAGTTCTCCCGTGACAATGACAGCTGGAAAGCATTCGAAATATCAGGACCAAAAATCAAAATATATCCGCTACAAAATCCGAAAAGATAGCACTATCTTTTCGGATTTTAACGCGGATTTATGTTGATTTTTAGTGCCCGGCGTTTCGAATGCTTTACAGCAATCATGGTCGCGGGAGAGACATTTATTTTGTCGAATATTCGCGTAAACCTAAGAAAGTATTATATCGACGAGGTTAAGAGTGAATTGATATTATTTATAAACTCTCGATGCAAGCGATTAAACTTGTTCGTAGGAAAATTTAGTCAAAATAAATACATATTTGGCCATTCAAACATATAATTATATACTCTATCTTACCTTACAGGAGGAGATTCTAACACAGAGCCGCAAAATGCGAGGCAGGTGACTCTAGAATCCAAAGAACAGACTCAGAATGTGAGACCCTCGCCGCAATCACAGAGAACAGCCTAATCAATTTTATAGCTAAAATCAAAGATTAAAACAATATTTTTATATTCTTATCAAAATCCATAATACTTGTTTTTATTTATTTTTTACTTTTTTGTATTAGCTTATTTCACTTTACGTATCACAAAATATGAAATGTATAGAAAAACTTGGATATCTGAATTTAAATTATGAATATATAAATATTGTTACGAATAAAATTTATTTTTCGTACCTGAATATTCTTTTTAATATAATAAATGTAAATAAACATTTGATTTGTTTTATTATTACCCAAATACGGTTGGTTATTTGTTTGACTTGTTTTTTTATTATTCGCTACTATATATATTATATAGTATCGTTTTTAGTTAATTACGAGCGACTTGCCTTGCATCGCTCGGGTTCGTCCCTAGGTTTAGCATCAGCGAAACCACGGGTTCCGTTAGTTAAAATAAATAAAATTTCTAAAATATAGGGTATATTTTAGATATTTTGTTTATTTCATTTTTTAGGTCGGTTAAAAAGTTGACTAAGTTACGCCTTAACATAACATTAGCTATCTGTGAATGAAAGTCCCGTCAAAATCGGTCCAGATGTTTCAAAGATTAACCGGAACAAACATATAGATAGACTAACATTTTAAAAATTAATTTTTTGATACTAGTACCGTATATGTGTAACATATGCAAAGTCAAAGTCAAATTCAAAATATACTTTATTCAAATAGATTTTTACAAGCACTTTTAAATCGTCACTTTTACATTATTATACGAATTTAAATCAAGTGTCAGTCTGTAAGTCTGGGACTTGGGAGTAAACTACCACCGACTCGGAATGCCGTTCTGCCGAGAAGAGCCGGCGAGAAACTCAGCAGTTGCTCTTTTCAAAAAATATTTGATTACAATATTTATTGCATTACAATATTTATCTATTTATCCTACGTGAGACACAACAAGACATTAATCCCACACATTTACATCTTCTAAGTATTCCGTGATGGTGTAATAAGCTTTGTCAACATTTTTTTGCATTTAGTGAAAAGGTGTTAATTTGAAATTAAAAACAGACACTCCAATTTTATTTATATGTATAGATAAGTTAGATTCGTCTAATCCGATATATGAAAACGCAAGTTAAATGGCAATTAACATATTCTTTCGTCAAAATCTTTCTGTTTACCCACGACGGAACGGAGACGGTATATGCGTTTTGGGTGAGAGGATGTTTGTGTGTGCAAATACATGCGTTATACGTTACTATAAACCTTCAAAATTGTTTATTTAATGGCAGCCCCCGACGGATATTCTTAATTTTTTTTTATTAAGTTTATAGGTAGTTGAATATTATGTTATTGCCACATCTACAATCATCGAGAATTAAATAGGTACTGATACTTTATTGTTTACATATTATATGACCGACTCCGCGAGAGATCACCTGTACTTATTAAATCTTTTTTCGTTTATTATCTCGCATTACATTTATTTTTAAGTCGGGGTTTTTTTATTATTTTATCCTTTTTTAATAACTTTTTAAACATCGTGGGTTTTTTCAAAATTTTTAATTTTTTACTGTACTCAGATGCGTGTCTGTCTCTATGTCTGTATACGTTGCGCATTTTAAAAAATAATATTTTATGTTTATGTCAACATATATCATGGCATTATTGATAGATTCAATAAACGTTTAAAAATTAAAAATTAAAGTATTTTTTTTTTGTTATTTTGTGTTATATTAAAATATGAATTATAAGATTTTTTGCACAGAATAGGTTTTAATCAAAACTTTCCAAATGCAAGTTGACATTTATTACCCTGTTTAGGTAAACGTATAGGCTGGTGCCCGTTACGACCTAGATTTCAGAGAAAGCAGTCCCGGTTCGCTCGATCGCTCTATATCTGATTTATACATCATTCTAATTAAATGCAAAGAAAAGGGCACAATTCTCAAGGAAGTGGTAAATTATTTACATTAATACAACCGAAAAAAGTTTTATTTAAAATGTGGGATAGTCGCGAAAGTTTAAGAAACTCCGAAACGTCGAAAACAAAAGCTCAAATAAAAATAAATTCAAATATATTTAAGTTGTGTCATAAGAAACTTTTACGAATACGAATATATTAAAGCCTATTACTAAGAAGCAGTACCAGAGTGTTTCTAATGCATTTAAACTTCTGATCGCTACCAAAATTCTTAGGATCACCCGCTGAGCTACTCTAATGATTGCCTTATTTCATTAAAACCGCTTCAGCCGTTTCGGAATCCATATAATTAAACACATAGACTTATATATCTATAAGTATATTACAAAAGAGCATAAATAAACGTATAGATAAATAAATATGTTGGGACATTATTACAATAGCGCCATCTAGTTCCGTGGTAAGCTACGAGGCTTGTGTTACGGATAACAGATAGTTGATACACTACAGACGTATAACAAAATAGTTAGTTAAAAACAAAATAAAAAATTATAAATATAAGTACCCATGACTGGAGTACAAACATTCGTGGTCAACAAATGAATGCCCAGCTTGCAGCAGCCCAGCAATGTTGCCCAGCCAACGGGACTCGAACCTGCGGCCGCTGGCATTGTAAGTAGGGTCCAACAAACTAAGCCAAACGTGTCGTCGATAAAAAAGATAGCTTAATGGAGGTATCTAATTAATGAAAGTATTATTTAACTTCGTTAAGTATTTTCAGAATAAAATAATTATAAACAGACTTATCTCTTTAATTTACTTAATATTTAATATATACTCATTTTATATAGGAAAAATAATAAATTCGCTAATGATAGGATTATAGCAAGCATTTCCCGTCGTACTCTTCCACTACATGACTTTTTACTGTTAAACTTGCATCAAGTATTATTGCGTATACGAGTATAGCCTGTAACGGGCTGCCTTCCTGGGTGATCAAACTTAATGAATCTAAGATTTATCTTATACGTTGGCGATATAAACTTTAGTAATATATAAAATTATGAAATTACAGGGAGTGGTAGCCCAGCGGTAACGCGCTCGCTTAGATAACCGAGTGATGTGGGTTCAAATCCGGGTCTCGCACCTTTTATATTTTCATGTGCGAATCATCTTCTATCATTATTACCACCTGTCATATGGTAAAGGAAAACATCGTGAGGAAACCTGTATGTCTGAGAAAAACCTAGCAGGTTTACGAAAGACATGTGAAGTTCGTCAACACGCACTGGCCAGAGTGGTAGACTATGGCCTGATCCCCCTTGTCCTAAGGGAGGCCAGTACCCAGCAGTGGGACGTTAAAAAGGGCTAAAGATGAATATTATGAAATCAAAGTATCAAATAAAGCATATTTTTTAAACCATATTTAAGGAAAATTTAGTTAGTTATTTCATTTATATATTTAGTTATTTTCAAAAACAATAAAATTTATGCATCGATAGTAAATCATGTATAATTAAACAACTTTCTTCAAAACTTGAGAAATTATTGGCAATAACAATCTCTCCATTCACTTCCAATTAGTAAACAATGCGAAATCCCAGTAACCGCGTTTTTACTTAAAACCTGCACTGACCTTCATACTGCATCATTACGCGAACTTCAATCACATTGATTGTTAGCAGTAAGTATAACACCAAAACATTAATTTCGAGTATACAAATTTGAACCTTAAACTACAGTCTCTAAAATCATTATAACCAATCATAAAATTAAGCTTAATCTTTTTTTTACTGACTACACAGATAAAACCAGCCACCAAAGGCCTTTCATCTGCATTGTAACATGCCTCATCTATATTTGATATTAGACAGACCAGACTGCAAGGGATCAACATATATTGGGATGCGATAATGATTCACTCAAATTAAGACTTTCCAAACGAAAGGTGCTGAGAGCGCTGCAATTACGTACCGCGACGAGGCAGTATGATCTTTTTGCTTAAGACCCGTTATCTTAGGTTAGATGCGCGGCAAAAACACACCGAGCGCAGTGTAAGGCCTTATTCCGGAGAGCTCAGACGTTGTCACAAGGATGTCTCGTATCCTGATCGTCCTGATAGCTATAGCCTGTTTCGATCAGGCAAGCCAAAAACCAGTCAGGCGGACGCTCAATTTTAATATGTTTGTTCTAAAACCACAATCGGGATCACCGGACCGTACTATATTGGCTACTGATGGCATGTCCAGATTTGGACCACTTTTGGAGTATATAGTTCAAAGGGTACAAGGCATGATGTCGGTTCGCTTGCCTCCGGAAACAATTCCTCAAGAAGACAAATTGAGCGTAACAAATGCTGACTCATCAGAAAACGAGGTGGATGGTTTGCAAGAGTCCAAAATGCCTGGTGTAGTGGTCCGACCCTCCAACACGAAGCCCGGCACCTACGAAGTGGAGATCGACGTGGTGATAGACGACGGACAACCCAACAATATCGATTGAACTCTCACGGAATATAGGAAAAAATGGTGATAAAATTTTGCATTTACTGTGTATATTTATTTATTCTTGCCATATTGTTCAGTTAAATAAATTATTTTTTGTCTTTTTATTATTATCATTTTTGACTTTTGATTCATAATATATCGTGTTATTTACATTTCTTTATCTTAGATTTATTTCTTAAAATTTTTTGGTAGTATTGTGATTATAGTATCCTAAGAAATCTCTTTAAACAGGCAAAGACGCAAGCACATAATAGTTAATGAGTAAAATACTTGGTTGTAAATGGCTTCCTGCATGATCTAACGGGAACAGGTAACTAGTTCTCATCCCAATGTGCATAATGACAGCCTACAGCATATCTGACTGGACTAGCAATTATATAACGTAGAATACCTTTCCGCGTCTTCATTAGCTTCAGCTCAGGTGTAGTTTAATTTTGCAGTTAGGATTAATGTTAAATCGTAAAACTTTGTATATTTGTATGTAAGATATTCATTTTAAATATGTCGTAAAATTTTAATTAAAATTTGAAATGTTATGTACTAAATAGTGAAACCTTCAAACAAAAACAACAATAATTTCTTTCTAAATTAAATTTGTAGAATTCAATGTTGATTTTTACTATATCTTATTAGTAATCTCTCGCCTCGCTCGGGTTGGTTACAAGGTACAGCTTGTTTAGTGGAATCCTTATTTTTAAATTGTATAGTCTAAGTTACTCTTTTTTAGATGATTATGTGAAAGTGAAAGTCCCATCTAAATCTTTCGAGCCGTTTCAGAGATAAGACGAAAATTTAAAAACTGAAAATTGTGTTGAACTGTCATAAATACCGTAGGTAAATAATAACATACGCATTTAGAAAAAAGTTGTTATATTTTTGTTACAAACAGACATTACAATTTTATTTATCAGTACATATTATCATATAACCTCTACATGCCATAAAAGCAAAACGGAATTGAGCCAAGAGGTACTTTTTATAATTTAATATTAATTATTTTTTCGCTCCGCTTGATTTCGTCCTTAGATATACATTTAACGGTTATTATAGGTTTATCAAAAATAAGTTATTTTCCCGCAGTAAAAAGTAGCCTATATATTATAACTATCATCAAACCAGTTTTAGTGGTTTAATTGTGATGCAGTTACAAATGGACAAAAAACCTAAAAACTATCGATAAAAATGTCTATTTCAATAGAATTTACAAAAAATGTTGGGACATGGTTACAACAGCACCATTTAGTTCCGTGGTAAGCTACGAGGCTTGTGTTACGGATACCAGATAGTTGATATACTACACATATAAATTTTAAATACATACATATTATACATATAAACATCCATGACTGGAGTACAAACATTCGTGCTCAACAAATGAATGCCCCCAGCGGGACTCGAACTCGCGACCGCTGGCGTAGAAAGTAGTGTCACTACCAACTGAGACAAACATGTATAGGTATAAATTATAGTTTTCCAGTATAACTAAGCTTAAAGTAAAGCGCGAGTCATTGACTTTAGTGGCTTGAACTTCATACCAACGAACTACTGCCAGCTTCGAGTTAAATACTTTCGCTTGAAGTACGTACCTACTCTACATAATAATTATAAAGGTAATAGAATTTCATTATCAATGTATATAATATTGTAACTGCCTCGTTTGTGTAGTGGCTAGCATGTACGGTCGCACATCGGTCCTGGGTTCGAGTCCCGGGTCGGGCCAAGTTTAGTTATTGAGTGTTTCTCAGCCTGGAGTTGGGAAGTTGGCGGTGTTTCACCCCCGTGCCTCGGAGAGCACGTAAAGCCGTCGGTCCTGCGCCTTAACTCTCACTGGTCGTGTCGAGCAGTCGTCCCACCGGAATATGAGAGTGATAAGGATCAGAGAGTGCACTTGTATACACTCGTGCACTAAAATATGTCCCGCGCCGTTGGCTAGTCTCAATGAGATTGGCCGCGCCGCGCCGTGGCCGTAATCGGCCGGGAGGACATTATATAATATTATACGAAGAAAACAAAAATAAGAAAAAAATAGGATCCCACCTTCAAAAATTAATCTTTAAATTAAAACACTGTCTTAGATTTACGCGAATATTTGATAAATTAAATCTTTTCGGATTTTTTTGCGGATTAATTTAACTTTTGGTTCCCAAAGTTTCGAATGCTTTATAACAATTAAAATCACTTATACCTATATTATCTGTGTCTTCCTATATTATCGTACTCAAACGAATATAATACTGATCTCAATATATTTTTACTATTTAAAAAGAGTTTAACTATCAAGGCTCTTTATTTTATTTTCCCTGCCACGTAAAAGCTATTAATTTTTATGTATATGTTGTACAATTAAAATAAGAAACTTTTAACAAGTAGATGTTAAGCGAACTTCTTCTATCAATTAACTTAGTATTAATAAGAAGTAATTAAGATAACTTTATCAGTTAGTTTTAGTGACAATCTAACATTTCTTAAAAAATTGATATTAGTTATATCATATTTGTTCTCATGATCAGAACTATTAATGATAATAATGTTGAGTGAAAATAGAAAACCCGAATACTTTTGTATTTAAGTACTTTAATAATACTAAAAAAGGATGCTTATCTGAGGTATTTGTATTCAAGGCATGATTCTTTCTGTGAATTCGATCGCATTTTGTTAAAAAGTTGACCGTTATCATTGTCCAAGCTGAAGATACACACATATATAAATGGATAAAAAAACTATTCGTCTGTATAATAAATTGATTGCACGGGAATTGATTGTTGTAAAGCATTCGACACGTCGCGACGTAGTCAAAATAAAAAAGTTGAAAAGATAGTTTTATTTGAAATGCCAAATATTTGCTTAAATCTATGAAAGTATTAATTGATTAAATCTAAATTTTCTGTTATACGCCGTCCTTGGCCAGCGTAGAGTATGGCCTGATATTGCTTCGTATTGAAGGGAGGTCCGTGTCCAGCAGTGGGACGTAAAGAAATGGCCACACACGAAATTTTAATCTTTTATTACAGGTACAGATACGTTTTATACTAATTTAAACACTGGTATATACATCAGTAGATTTCCATGGCATATTTGTCTTCACATTAAGTTATCGTCGGGACTAATAACAGATGAAGTATACTCGGTACCTATTGTCGAAGTTACGAGCATTTTATGAGGACTCATAAAGTTCGTCCCAGTTACACTTCATTAGAAATATATATTAGAAACCTTAGCCTACTAACCGACATGACACGCATAAATTCATCGCTAATTACCATATGCTATTTTATTTTTATTGTGTTAGATACCAGATAGTTGATACACTACACATATATATCTAAATTTAAATTCATACAAAATATATATAAATAAATTAATATGCTGTTAGTCTTTTTTTGTCACGAATGATTTTGTTTACATTTAGGTTCTGCAATATTTTAACCATTTTATTACATATCGAATATGTACATAATAAACACCCACATTGAACTCAGAAGCAGTTAATGTTATATCCAATGATCACATACCTACATATAAGGTAAAATCTAGAATATTGTTCTAATTCAATATTTTTATTGTATAATTTAAAATCACACAAAAATACAAAAAAAATAAAGGACAAAGAAGTTTGTACGTGTGTGTAGTGAGTGTGTTTACATTTTTGTTACATCTTCGTGCTAACATATATAGAGTACTGAAGATACTAAAAATTGCCAGGAGGAGGGCTGCCTGTGTCACATAAAGATACAAAAGACACGAAACGAAACGAACTGTACACGAAACGATACAAGGGATTAGTCGCTAATTATGATATCTAATTTTGTTATATCGACAAGGGAACCCTAAAAAAGAAAGTATATTACATACGCAAGGTCACATGTCCTGTCAGTGGGCCAACGCTGACATCCGAGCATAATAATGACAATACGTGTCCACTCGCTTCCTGACTTCGCGACAAACGTATCGATTGCTAAAAAATAATTTGTGAAACAAACTTTTAATATACTTACTAAACAGTGTTAATGATTAAAACTTCACTATTGTAGTTACGTTAGCTATATTTATTATAGTTTTTGTGTATCTATGAGTGTAATCAGAATGAATGCGCTAAGTTTGATTGTGCTGTGTATACAAGTGTGTAGGGTACATCCTGCACCCTTGCAGTTATTTTTTAACCCTTATCAGAGGATTTTGATGCCACCACAGCAAAATTTACAGCAACAGTTACTGGAACTGCAAGCTATGCAGCAAATGAATTCTATAGCTTCTGTGGGAATGTAAGTAAGGAAATTTTGACTAGTTTTCCTCTGTGGTTCTACTTGCATGATATCTATAATATCAATACAAAGTAGTAGACATCGTCGACGATCAGGGAAGTTGTAGAGCCTATCAGAAAATAAACAAACAAAAAAAACTCTTTATTAGCGAAAGTTACCGTTAATTTTAGTAACCAAATAGTAATCTTTTTCACTTTCCTTTTTGTTCCACGCAAAAAAAAACAGTTTCTATTTGTAAGTAAATAAGATGGAATTCAGACAAAAATCGATAAATTTATATACTTTTGTAGAGTTCAGCCGCTTAATAATTTTCGATTTAAACCTCTTAAACTTAACGTTTTGTGCGTCTACATGTTCGTCTGTTACCCCTTTTTTCTGTTTACATACCTAAGTGTCTACTAAGGTGACTTCCAGACGCATAAATAAATAAATTCTTAGAGGTCATCATAAAAAATATGTATTTTGGTATACTCGTATATTTTTATTAACTTA
Organism: Boloria euphrosyne; assembly: GCA_951802675.2. Taxonomy (NCBI): domain Eukaryota; kingdom Metazoa; phylum Arthropoda; class Insecta; order Lepidoptera; family Nymphalidae; genus Boloria; species Boloria euphrosyne. The sequence continues at coordinate 1,133,863 of OX637876.1, forward strand.
AATAATTATGTTTAAAAAATGTTTTGTCAATAAGTTGGTGTTTAAAAAAATATATTTTTACAATTACATTTTTTCAGGAACAATCAGCCTCTCCTATTCTTTCTACCAAACGACCAAGTAAACATGAACGCAGGTATACAAGATAAAATTGATAATAATCAAGTAGAAAATAGATTGAAATCAAACGACCAAACGAATGTTAAAGGAGATTCAGATTCAGTAGTTATAGATGCTGAGCCTATACCAGTTCTCGAAGATCAGAAGGCATTCTTAGTTTTACCAAATGGAAGATTTTCGATCGGTGGATTTATATCTTCGATCCCATTTTTACCTATAGAAATAAATGTCCCAGATACAATATCGTGGGCTTACGACGGCATTGCTAGTGGGATATCAGGAATTATTTCAATAATTGGGCAAAGACTTCCTGGACCATTTAAAAGACCACCGACCATGGATGGAACAATGCCTGCTAATTTGAGGACAGTGATAAATAATTTGCAGATGAACAAAAAACAAAATATGATAAGGCCAATTGTTATGATACCACTAGGTGATTTTACAAGATCAATGGTACCAATGCAATCGTAAAATTAAATAAATTTTATAAAGCAACGAGAAATATGAAAACTTTTAAGTCTGCTCTAAAAGAGTAATTTAATATATCTTGTAACAAACCTAGACCTGAGTGGAGTTTGAATCTAAGATGTCTTGCATTTCTTAATGAATGTACTAAATTGTTAACTTGCAATTACAATTAGCTATATCCATTGAATATTAAAATGTAAATAAACTAGATCTACCTCTACATCTGTTAGAAGACCAAATTACTTTCAGCACGTGCAATGTAGTAAAAGAACAAAATATACGGACAGTATATCTTATATATTATGATTTTTTTTTATTGTCAATACATAGAATAATATGTATTTCTGTGAAACTGTTAAGAAAACCATTGCCATTCCATCCACCAAAGAGTATCCTCATAATTAGAAACGTCAAAAAATATCCTATTATTAGATTCGCCCTAGTGCTATGTACCAGACTCCTCTTTATGCAAGAAGGACCAGGCCATAGTGCACCATGTTGGCCCAAAGATCACAAAACGAGTCAGGTTAGATATGCATGTTTCCCTACTTCACCATGAAAAGCATGTATTCATGTAGTAATGATATAATTTTGGCATAGTAGACATAAATTGAATTGAAATAAACGTAAATATCATTCATTCAATCTCTCATCAATTTCTTCATTTTAATATTTTTGTGAATTCGTCAATGTACATATAATTACTAGTATTAATGTGAGTCATAAAGTTAATTTACAAAAAAAAAACACAATTTATTTGAAGTAAAACTTTATTCCATACTACTGGCTTAAAAGTCTACCAATTTAACAGAAACAACTTTATAGACTAGACTGGGTTTAGGAGTTAAATTTTGTAATAATTTTAATTTAAACAGATGTTTGTTTTTAATATTGGACATTTAGACAAAAAAAATGAAAACCCTGTAAAAGCACACTTTAAAACACCAGTCCATTTCCAGATTGGATTCAAAGATGTACAAAGACTAATATTTCAAGAAGATAAACAATATAGAAAGTCTCATCATTGAGATGATTTAAAGTACATAGCGATTACAAATAGGTTACTTAGCCTACTTAACTAAAATGGCAACAATTACCCTACCTTTATAACACCGTTTAGAAACCGACGCATTCCTACTAAGGAAGCGTACCTCTACTAGAGTTACGTACTATAGTCACTAGCGAAAGTTTGCCTTTCATATAAGACAATGAAACTATAGTTTGATTTTAGAAAATTCAATAATTCTAAATGATGTTAAAATGTAGTGTAAATATTTTTTCATCACAATAAATCCGTTACGCATTATTTTTTATTTTTAAATCTTTTATCAACGTCCCTTAGACTATATAAGTATTGATATTATAAAGATCATGTATCTTAAAATATCTGCAGCAAAGTGCTTACTAAAATATGGACGTAGGATACCTTTTAAATAATATAAAGGACGTTAACAAGTTATTCACCTAGGAAGTGCTTAACTAGACTTTTTACTGGCGTAATTCACTCTTGAGCACAACATTGGACACTGGGTAGTCGAACTGGTAGAAGAAACCACGAGGGGGACCCTGCAGGTGATAATATATTAGTTATATACATACATCATACATATTCTTACGGAAACTATAAGTGAGACTGAGAAGATTTTTAATTCCTGTTCAAGCCAGGTGTAGGTTGGCGGACTTCATATATATTTCGAAATGCGAATGTTTTCTTTCCGTAAATTATGTGGTAATCATTTTGGAAATTATGAGATCCGGAATTCGAACCCGCTTCATTTCGTTACCTAAGCGAACTCCATACCATTAGGCTATCATTATCTTTTTTTTTTTCTTCTTTTAATCATCATATTTTAACCAATCCAATTCTAAGAGAAGTAAAAATTACTAAATTAAATCACACTTACAGTAGGTTCTGGTTCTTCAAGCTTCTCGGGTTCGTAGACTGGACCGTTCGAATATGCCTTTGCCTGACGTTCTCCTGAGAGCTTCGCAACGGAAGGGCTCTCGTCACTGGGCGCTGCGAGGTACACATCCTGCTGCTCTGACGCAGCGGGTTGGTAGTCTTGCAGGTTTTGGGGGTGACCACTCCAGTAGCCGTTACTGCAAATGTGTGAAATGTTTTTTCTTTGTAATTGAGTCTACTTATTTACTAAAAGTCGAAGAAAGCAATTACTCTCTTTAAGTTTCTTAAGATTTTTCTTTTTTTTTTGAGAGCTCGCGTTAATGGGTAAAATTGGAGAATATATACTCGTAAAAGCATATATTTTCAGGTACGAGTACATACTTGATACATCGTAAGTTTTATTATAGTTTAAAAATAAAATCGTAAATACCTTATTTTGCATTTAACAGATAGGATATCAGTTACTTAAACAGTCACAATTTCGATTGTTTGTTCATTATTATTATAAAAATTTTGGTATTTCTTAATACTAAGTGAAACTCACGGTAGTTCAGGCTGTTTACGGGAAGCCTCAGCAGCCTCCAGCCACGCCTTCTCGTGAGCGAGGCGAGCTTGTCTCACGTCTTCGGCTTCTTCTACTGGTTTCAGCTCCACCTTAGGAATGTTGTCTTCTTGGTGGAAACCATCGCTGTCAGCCCAGTAACGGACCTATGTAGAAAATGTAATAAATAATGTTATAAATATTGTACGATTGTGTATATGAGTGAATAATGAATATTAGGATAAAAAGCCATTTCGATATTATTTATTATACACAAAATACTAAACCCCAGCCCAAAAAATATAATTTGCATTTTCAATACTAAAATGTAACTAATATATAGGTATTAAAATTTAAATTGGAATATCATAAAACTAAAAACTTCGTAGTTCAGTGAAAAATATGAGTTTGTGTAAAGAGCCCATTTTTTTAACCTTTTCGCCATAACTTCATTACATGAGTTGAGTTTACTTTATAAGCAAAATAATGAACAAGCTACTGTGCACTTTCAAAAAATAATTTGAATATAAATATATTAAGTACCTTGATATCTTTGTCGCCAGATTTGTAAGTGTAAGATCCTGTGATTTCTCCAGAGCGTACTCTGTTCTCCACTTTAGCTGATTCAGGGGTCTCGTAGCCATACACGTACGCGCCTAAGCCATCTTGGCCGTGAAATTGGTTTGCGTTGTAGACCTATAATAGTATGAAAAAAAAATTAGCAGGGCTGTCCCCATTTTGATGATGTGTGATATATAATAATATGTAAAATTGATGACAAGTAGATTCACTTATAAAGGGTGATTTTTTAAGCGTTTGGTTTTTCATTTGAAAAAAAAATACCATAATATGGTGTTAAATATAATATTTACATTGAGAAGTTAAAAATCATTACTTGCCATTTATGTTTTAAAAATTATTTCGTGCAAATGTTGGCCTCCACTACGTTTTAAATGATCCATACGCGAAGTCCAATTGTGAGGTACTTTTTCAAGCATATCGGCTGGAATATCACGGATAACACGTTAATTTTGTTTTCTAGTGCTCGAATTGATGCTGGTTTATCTGCATAAAAAAGAGTTTTTACGTACCCCCACAAAAAATAGTCCAAGAGCACTATCTAGGCGGCCTACTAACTGGTTCGAAACGAGTTATCCAAGCAGTTGTGACCAAATTCCGCACCAATTTTACACTATTCGATATTAAACCATCCACTACTCATAGGGTGCGTACATAAGAGAATATTTAAGCTGAATCCGGATGCCAGCCGATATGCTTGAAAAAGTATCTCATAATTGAACTTTGCGTATGGATCATTTAAAACCTAATTGAGGCCAACATTTGCATAAAATAATTTTTAAACAATAAATGGCAAGTGATGCTTTTTAACTTCCCAATGTAAATTTTATATTTAACACTATATTATGGTATTTTTTTTTCAAATGAAAAACCAAACGCTTAAAAAATCACCCGTTATGAAATGCGTTTACTTCTAAGAGTCGTAATGAACGTACAAGTACAGTGTCTTGCAAAGAGTTGTATTGTCACGGTCGGTCATAAAGCTACATAATCGTTTCTAGATGAAGCCTTGTTGTTATTTGTAACACATTCCTGTCCACTTTGGACGGGAATTTTTTGCTCAGTTATATTATTTTCTAAAGTTATATTACATGAAAATTCTTTAATGTTTTTTAAAATAATGTGTACACTGTACAGTGAACATCCATAGTTTTATTGATTAATAACATTAGTCATAGAAATAATTTAAATACCTACTAGCTCTACAGCCATTTTGATAAAAAAAATTACCTCTTCAACGTAGTCGTCGGGGTTCTCAATCTCGTGTCCGTTCTTCCAGTAGTGGCCGAGGGTGGGACCAGCATCCGCTGTACGAAACCTCGGGTCGTTGTATCTAACCTGTTAAAAAAAATAAACAAAAAGCATGTAAACAAATGTTACTTTTGGAATAATTGTTATTTTCGAAAACTAGGAAACTAAATGTTATTTAGACTTTATGAAATCATCAATTGGACGTCATTCATATTCATTTCTAATAATAGAATTTTAAGGCATTTACCGTCAGGGTATTAGTAAATACCTAAAAATAAATTAATTTACTAACCAAAGGCAGTATAGCTGTTCTGCCAGCGTAGTTGGGCTCTACATACGGCGGGTTACTAAGATACTTTTGAGCTTCCTCTGGAGTGAGGTCCAGTTGGAAGATCTTGGGTCCAGGCGCCGCAGCAGCTAGCGCCATCTGAAATTAAAAAGTCATCTAAAATGAAAAAACTAGTTTGGAATTTGAAATAAAAGATGAAGAAAGAAAGAAGGAAAAGTGTTTGCTACATTTTCTCCAAGGTTTTCATGATCACAAGTACCTATGGTTTAAGGGTTTGTATAAAACTATTTTTATAAGGTCTTTGTCACGCTGTTTTAGATAGACCCTAGAGTCTTGTTCACTCGATAATTCCAGAAGGAACTTTAATTTATTTAATTTTTATTGTATATATATGAATACTGTATTCATGCATGTATTCCGCCAACCCGCACTTGGCCAGCGTTGGCCAAGCCAAGCTTGGCCTCCTAGTATGGGAGGCCCGTGCCCAGCAGTGGGACGTTAAAAATACTGAATATATACATGTATTTATGTGTTTATATACATATCTACCATGTGAAGTAAAAGGATAGCAGATACGACATATATTAGGACTTTATATATTTCTATACAAGAAGCGTTTGTTGTGTCTTTCGACCGGAATTTGTTGTAGAAAACTACTCTATTATACGACATGGGACCGAAAATGATGTCCTCCTGACCGATTCCGGCCACGGCGGCCAATCTCATTGAGACTAGCCAACGGCGCGGGACATATTATAGTGCACAAATGTATGCGCAGACACAAGTGCACTCTCTATTCCTTATCACTCTCATATTCCGTTGGGACGACTCGGCACGACCAGAGAGAGTTAAGGCGCAGGGCCGACGGCTTTACGTGCTCTCCGAGGTACGGGGGTGAAACACCGCCTACTTCCCAACTCCGGGCTGTTATTGAGGCTTACGAAACAGAAAGACTCAATAACTAAACTTGGCCCGACCCAGGACTCGAACCCATGGTACATGCTAGCCACTACACCAACGAGTCCCCCCTTCGGGACTGAAAATAGAGAGTAATCGGCAGGATATTATACGAGTAGATCGGCCTTAGTCAAACCCATTTGTGTGTAATTACACACGCTTCTTGTATAATTACTTACAACCTGTAAGTTTCAAGATACATTTTACATACATACATATATGTGAAGTGTGAATATGTGTATTTAATTAATAGCAATATATGAATGAATAATATCTTGTAAATAAATCACCATACTACGTTATGCTTACGTTGTTTATTCAAGTTAATTTTAATTCTACTAAGTATATTACCATGTAGTCATATGTATGACTCAGTGTTATATAGTAAAATTCTAACTTAGTAGAATCTATACATTGAATATATTTTGGAAATTCTTATCGAAATAGTCACTATTATCGACACAGAAGCCGAATCTATAGTTTTTAGAACTTTTGTCTGTCTGTCTGTGACCGTATCACGAGAAAACCACTGGACGGATTTTGATGAAATTTGGTGTGGTGATAGCTAATTATCCGGGTCAGGATATAGGATACTTTTTATAGCTGGGAAATATCTCATTTTTGAGAAATCTCAAGTAACCGTTAAAAAATGGCAAAACGTTACACGGTATGTGAAATCTAATAATTTAGTTTCTGGTCTTTAAAACGCGGGCGAGGCCGAGGGAAATGCTAGTTTTATATAAAAAAAGCAAAAATTAATATTTTTTTATTTTACTACTGACTCAAAAGTTTAATTTTATGACCACACATGCACGTATCTGATTGAAAGCTAAATCCTTAATAGATCGTAAAATATTAAATAACCGATAATAATAATTAATTTTTATAAGAAATTGGTGTTCTCCTAATTTACTTAATTTACAAATGAAATATAAAAAAGATCAAAAGTATTTCCTTATAAATGTATTATTTTATTAACAATAATAAAGTGCTATAGAAAAATCTTAATATTAAAAAGTATTATTAATAAATTAGAAGAATGAATTATAAATTTGACTTTGATAGGATTCATCCATCTTTTTAACGACTTAGCATAGGTATATAGAAAAAGCTATTGAATAACTTGTTATGAATATTTTTTTTACTTTTTTCCAATACATAATTTATAATCTTATCGCTAAATGCTAAGTGCTATTTTTATATATCTAAGGTATAATTATTATACCTGTTCTTCTGAGATACTTTTCTTATATATCTGGATTGACCCGTTTTACATAAATTGATTTCGACAACTTCTTAATTAATACATTAAGTTTCTTATTATAATATAATTTAAAAACATATGTTAGTTCAATTCATATTGCAGATAAGAATGATCTTGATGGCACTTTTGATATGATAACACTGGATAGAGTCAACTCTACAATAATAGAAACTCTCCTTCACATGTTCACACATTGCATAATGAGTAACCTGGTTTTTTAGAGTTCCGTACCCAAAGGGTAAAACGGGACTCTATTACTAAAACTCTGCTGTCATTCTGTCTGTCTGTCCGTTTGACACAAGACTGTATCTCATGAACTATGATAGTTAAACAGTTGTCAGATGATGTATTTTTATTGCAGCTATAATATCAGCATCGAATACTAAAAAACAGAATAAAATAAATATTAAGTGGGCTACTATACAACTTGCTCGTTTTTGCTCGATATTGATAACGGCAAGAGGGAGACGCTTCAAATATTCACAGAATTTTTAGTTATATATTCACTTTGAAAAGTTCAAACTTCGTGTCTCACCCCCAAATATTTTCTTTTGTGAGTCACTTTCAATAGTCATATGGTGAAGGAAACCATCCTGAATAAACCGGCATGCTTAATATAACCTAGCCAGTTTAGTAGTCCCCATCACATTGATGGGAGGCCGTATCAGTCAGCGATGTGTTGTTAAATAAGGCTTAATACAAATCTTTCAGCTATTCAGACTACAAATTTAAAGCAATGGAGTGTGCACTTGTATCTGCACATACGTCACATGCTCCACTATCATACCTCCTGTGCAGATGGTTAGTCTCAACAATGGCTACCTTCGCCTTCATATCTCTTTCAGGCCGGAAGAAACCGATGACCAAGTATACTGTTATTTCGAGCACTGTTGCGTAATATTTTATACTCATTTAACAAAGATATACTAAGTGATATGGCATTCGAGCTATTTATAGATATGGACATGTTAATATCATTTATTTTAGTTATATATACAACTAAAATATCCGATTGAAGTCAAAGGAATCAATGTTTTATATAATATCACATAGCATTGTTATATCGACGCGTGCGCATATGACGCGAATTAACATAGCTACATAGTACATAGCATGCTATTTCAATAAAAATATAGAGAAAATTATTTGATTCTATACATATAAATATAATTGAAGTGTCAGTGTTTAATATAAAAATTAACAGCTTTTTGACTTAATGCATATAAAAGTACGTACCGTACTAACATCAAAAAATCAATTTTTAAATTTTTTTGTCTGTTTGTCTGTCTGTTTGTTCCGGCTAATCTCTGAAACTGCTGGGCCGATTTTGACGGGACTTTCACTCGCAGATAGCTAATGTCATTAGGAGTAACTTAGGCTAATTTTATTTTAGAAAACTTATTTATTTATAATAAGCGGAACGCGTGGCTTCGTTTGCGCTAAAGCTAGGAACGAACCTAAGCGAAGCGAGGGTGAATCGCTAGTAATTAGTAAATGTAATTTGTTAATTCGTTCTAGCTCTATTAAAGATTAGCTCTATCTAGATTTAAAAATATACAAACTATTTTAGGGTTCATTTAAGCAAGAAAGAAATAAAGTATAGGCTAGCTCGTAAAAAGATTAAACAAATCCTCTAGATAAGTCATCTTATAGTATCTCCAATAATCTTTTATTATTATATTTCAGTGAATCATCAATATAACATTTAAAAAACAGTATTACTATAAGATCCGCATATAAAAATATCGGTGACACGAGGCGCTCGTCGTGACCGGACGTCGGATGGTTAAAGATGAGGTTTTCAATATATGGAAATATTTTTATTACGTAACATGTTTTTTAATCATATTAATGTATATAAAAATTGATTTTTTTTACCGAATTCGAAAAAGTTACGTCTCCTAATTAAGGGATCGGTCAAAAATGACTAGCCAAGACTCAAAATATTCTATGACACGGAAATATCATACCTTCTTACTTTATTTTTTGTGATATTTGTATTTTTCTTTATATTGATTAATTTGTTTGTAGCTTCCTGAATATATAATACATGTTTTTGTAAACATTTTTTATATCGAAATTATTTTTTTAATACTTTTTTGAACCATAGACGATACCATAGATATTATCTTACATGGTTATGTAAAATAAAAAATACTCAGCTTATGGGTTCAATAATAATGATATTATGGTACAGACGTACACTAACTGTACGATTTTTAATGTCCAGTATTATAGTAAGTACCTATAATATGAGATTTATATTTAAATATCACTATGTTAAAGGAAATAAGGTCGTTACGATTATAAAATATATTTAGTTAAGTGAAATGTTATCTCCATATGCATACGAATCTGTAAATTAAATATTTTTGGAAAATTTTAATACCTATAGATATAGTCACAATACCCAGCTATAATGATAACAAATGTCATCAAAATATATCTAGTGGTTTTATCGTGATCGGTCACAGACTAATAGACAGACAGACTAAAATTCTAAAAACTAATAATTCGGCCTCATTCGGGACATAGATTATTTCAATAAAATTTTCAGAAACAATTAATTTTATTCTACTAAGTCAGAATTTTATTATACGTAGGTATAGATAATTAGTAATTAAGTGTACAATCTATTGTTGATAAATTCTAACAGCTGTAAGCAACGCCAGGATACGGATATATGAGAGGACCAAATTATAGCTAACATAGAGTCAGAGGTCACATTTGATTAAAAAAGATAAATGATTGCTTAGATTTTAAATTCACAATTTGAAGGATAATTCAATGCATTAATCAAAAAAGATGACTTTTGGCCATAAATTACAATACCTTAACGTATTGTAGTAGTTTTTATTAAACATAGGCAAAATAACCAGTTGCTATTGATGTTTATAAGGAAGTATACATCTGGCTTCTATAACACTTAATTATGTGTTATTCGTTGCTTATCTACATTCTTAGTCACATATATAATAAGCTACGAATATATGCTACTAACGACTCACACTCGCTTCGCTCGGGTACGTCCCTAGGTACTCCCTTCGAAGTTTATATTTTGTAGTACAATAAATGAAGCACTTTCAAACTTGCGAGAGTCCTTAGACCTTAATCCGGCCCTGTCGCTAAATCCGTTCTTAGCGGACGTCTATTAACTATAAATTACCTTCCTGGCAAACATCTTTGTACATCAAGCGTTTTTCGATATTTCGTGAAGAGTGAGTAATCTTTCACTTTTATATATTTAGATACATTTCACACTGCTTCAATCGAAAAAGCTTTTATCTGGTATAGAAACCACTACCCAAAAGGAGCAACGAAATTAAAATTTTCGTACAACCATAGGTACGAGTTATAAGTTTTTATTTAACTTGCAATGTTTGTATTTATGTATGTTTATTAGATTATAACTGAATTTTTAAGCTGTGTCAGAATTTTATTGTATTTAACTTACCTTTTACTTCACCTTTTAAACCTTTTTTAGGTAAGTTTAAAAGGTTATAAGTAGTATCTCTCCTAGGTTTAAATAAGTTGATGAATTTATGGCATAAAGTTTTTAAGTCAAGATAATAAAATAATAAAATTTTCCAGAATTAGTCAACTAACCTTGTTTGATCTTCAAGTTTTTGTATCATATTTGCAAATTGCATGCTAGATAAAATGTATGAGAAAATATTATTATACAACAAAAGGTGCAAATGGAAGCAACAAAACAACATTTATAAAATAAATACTAAGTAATTAGGTATTTTATTGCAGTTGCAGCTAATTAAAGACATTGTTCTTAATTAAATTATAAAAAGTACTCGCAAAAATAAATAGGTAGACTTGCTCGAACGTCATTGTTGTTATAGGAAGGTAGGTAGGTAGTAGGTACTCGTACATTATATATACGTATATTACCAATTTCATTCATCTGTTTTAAATCCTTTTTAAAAAACTTTTACCAAAAGAAAAAATAAGAAATTGTGCAGAAAATTGGATACTAGCGGAAAGCTGACTTCGCGCCTTTAAGAGTTATAGACGCACCCAAGCGAAGCGAGGGCAAGTCACTAGTAATATAATAAAATTCAAACAAAGTCAAATTACTCACAGTAATATAATACGGTACATACATTATTATTATTTTTTTGTAAAATTCTTATTGAAATATTCATTATTATTGATACACATGCTGAATCTAGTTTTTAGTATTTTAATCTGGGACAGTATCACGAAAACCAGTGAACAGATTTTAATAATAACTGCTTATTCAAATCGCCATTAGGAGATACTTTTCACCAAAGCCTGTGAAACATAATATAGTCGGCCAAGGGACGTGACAGCCCAAGTTGTCATACACTAATGTCCCAAGCGAGCGAGTCCGAGAGTGTCCGTTGGTCGACTATGTTTCATAGGCTATGCTTTTCACTATGTAATAAAATCTCATATTTAAAATCTATATAGGAACAAATCCGAGCAGAGCAAGGATGAGTTGCTAGTGTTATGTTTTTTTTATATAATCATATTCAATAATAAAAAGCTGTTGTTATAAATATTCAAACAATTTTATTAGTTTCAAAATATTTATTAATTTAAAACAAAACAGATATATACAAAATGAAAATTTTAATTAGGTAGTAAATACTTAAAAATTTCCGAGACTAATATTATACAAAATTATAACATAATTAGGTTATTTTTAAGCTACGACCTAAACTCACGAAATGCCTAAAGTACCTATATAGGTATTAATATTAGGCTGTAAATTGAGTCGTAATATATGTAGGTAGGTAAGGTAATATTAGGCCCTCAGATCCTAAAAACCCTTTTCAGTGAGAAATCCTCGCATTTCACATTCATAACAAATGACTATTTAGTAGTCTTTACCTTTAGCTTTTTTTCTGAACGTTATCTTATTTTTAGTACAACTTTTCTTTTCATTGACATAAAATTTATTCAAAGTGGTATAATCTTAGAAGCCGTTGAATAAATTATGGGCATACGATTAATTCACTAAAACACAGGTGATAAACGGGAAATTTTGGTTGTCAAGGACCAGGCCGAAATAATTATGACCTCACTATGTCGTAGGTATAAAATAAATATGTTAATGTGAGAAAAGTCTAGACGCATTTTGGTTTGGTTTAAGGATATTTGAAATTGCGCAATTATTTTGTTTGGCGTAGTAATATGACTCAAAAATAACTAGGTATTAAAAATTTTCTTATCTATATCAAAATTAATACCTAAAGAGGATAAGATTTTATGACAATTCACTGTTTTATATTATGTATAAGTAGTTCAACGAAATTTAAATACCAGCATGAAGTCGCGGGCAAAAGCTAGCGGTTCTATAAAAATACGTAAAGCCATCGAATTCATTGACTGGGGCATCTTTTAAGTTAGCCGCAGCGCGGCGTATCCTGACCACACCTACATTTGAGTAGCCTTGACTGCGTATAAATACGTTAAGCAATTACATATTTATTGGAATTCACGATCTTACTCATACGATACGATAAAAAAAACTTTTCGTTCGTTTTTAATAAAAAATAATGGCACGCAATTAATTTGCTGATTGCTGAAGAGCGGCCTATTTCGACTAGTTGAGGAAAGCATGTTGTTCTAATAGGCATTAAAAAATATACATAATAATAAAATTACAATGAATTTTGATTAGTCTTACCTATAGTCAAAAAAATCTCTCAATTTGGAATTATATGCGCATACAAAACACACGCAACTGTGTCACGCAAGTCTGTGGATAAATTTTCATTTATTATAGATGAAACTATCTTTACGGATTTCGACACGCATTTATTTTAATTTTTGGTTCCCGACGTTTCGAATGCTTTACAGCAATCATGGTCACAGTAGAGACTACCTACCCACAATTTACAAAAAAATTCAAAATGGCACCAAAGCACCTTATAAAACTATATATTTTAATTAAAAAAAATAATGGATATCTTTTGTTTGTAAGGGATAAACTAGAACTCCACCAAACCATTTTTTAAAAATTCTTTCACCTATCCACATTATCAGTCATCATTATAGGCCATAATTATAGTAAATTTTTTAAAAAATTAGAGATCCCACAAAAATCATTACTTGGTAAACCCTGTAAGAATTGTGGACGAACCCGAGCGAAGCAAAGGTGAATCACTAGTATATAATGTAATATAATATATGAATACATATAATAATGTCAATATTTTCTATTAACCTCTAGCAAGGAGCTAAAATAACACATAATTATTAAAATAATATTATGATATCGTATGTTAACGTTGATACTATAAAAAACAAATATCAATGACGTACATGGTTTTTGTTTCATAATTACATTTAGGGATTACGATTTCATAATACGTCCAATTATACTAGTATTCTGACCTTCGATATGACCCGGATCGAGTGAAATACATCCACCTAATTGACTTAATTCATTACGCGCCAGTTTTGCGCGCAAATAATAAAAGTGTTTAATTATTTAAAATATTTAGTAGAGGAAGACCGAAAAAGGGATGGACGGATTGTGTAAAAGAGGATATGCGTGTAAAAGGGGTACGTTTTAAGGGGTAAGGTTACGTTGATGAATGACAGAGGAGAGTGGAAGAAGAAGGCATGTTGTTCCGACCCCACATAGCGTGGGATAAAGGCAGGAAGAAGATTTATTTTAAATATTCTCACGTATAATAAAAGGTCAAAACTAAAAAGCTTAAGTTAAGCTTAAGTAGCATGTTAGTTAAAGCTACTGCTTTTGCGGAATTAGAGGGGTAAAATAGGGAGGAATTTTAAGAATCGATTATATTGATTCGATACGAACAAACAAACAGGTAGAGTGTAACTAAAAAGTATTTAGCTTATAGAGGCTTATCTAAACCTTTTATTTTTATATTTAAAAAAAATGGAAGAGTCATTGTGAAAGAGGGCGAGGACGTGGACTGGTTAGGTTTTTAAAATTAGGTCCAAAATGTTTAATATACAGCAAAAAATAAATAACCTTAAGAGATATTGTTAAGGGATCGTAGCAGTTAGCAATAACTTTTACGAAGTACCTCAAAAGGAAATACCTGTATTTTCTTAATTATCTATAGCAGCTTTATCTGTCTCTTAGCTTTAAGTTTTAAATTCTAAAGTGTTATTATTAAGAAAGCTCAGTCCATGTGACCACGTTTGCTCTATCAAAAAATATTTCATATTTCGTTTGAAAAGATATATACTTATGTATGTAAATTCTATTTATTTCTAAGTTATTGTCATTTTTTCTAAGATTTTAATACACATGATACTTTCTATTCGCTATAGTTATACCTACTGCAGGAGTAAAAAAACGATGAACGTGAATCTAAGAAATTGTAACACATATTCAAAAACATCATTTTTTTAAATATTTCTCATTGACATTGAAAGTAATGAACTTGAACTTTACAGGAAATCTCTTCCACACAAAACCGCTTAACCGGTTTCCGAGTGTAAAATTATTACTTTGTGAACAAAACCATGTTTAAGTTGTATTATACAGCTTTTAGTTTTGTACTAAAAATATCTTTAAGGTCAACATTATTCTTGTCATAGAAAACTAGTTACGTTTAAGAGCTTTTCTTAATTATGATAAAAGTTATTAGTAAAACTGGATATACTTTAAATATTTATGTATATAAGGAAATGCTTGTAATTCACCGTATCTATAACATTTATATAATTAAATTATAAATGAATAAGATTAAATATATTTTTATCTATCGTCATATTTTGTATAAACTTTAAAAGTTAAGTGCATCTTTCTTCTATCTGTGGAAGAAATAAATTACAAAAATCACAAAAGAAATATATTACATAAAACCTTGTTTGAAATTATTCTTTTCAACACTAAAAACTTTTTCTTGGTTATCTATCACGAAGGATACAACATTTTTTTTATTGTATCGACATATATTATAGTGAAATTTCAAAATGTCAAATACCCAAATTACCGTGAATCCAGTCATCTTTTTAGGCCAAGAGCATATCCTGTAAGAATCCTTTTTAACACGTAAGTACTTTTAACGTTTACTAATAATAATGACTTACAAAGTATATAGATATATGAGCTAATCTCATGGTATAGGGGCACGGTATCTAACTTAACAAGTTTGATTTGTTTTTAGCTCTTTTAATGTCCCACTGCTAGGCACAGGCCCCTCTCAGTACTAGGGGGATCAGGCCATAGTCCACCGCGCTGGTCTAGTGCGTATTGGTGGACTTCAATGTTTTAGATTAGAAAACTTGCTAAGTTTGCTTAGACATGCAGGTTTCCTCACGATGTTTTCCTCTAAGACAAGTGATTACATGATATAAAAGATTCGCACATGAAAATATCAGAGGTGCGAGACCCGGATTTGAACCCGCATCACTCAGTTATCCAAACGAGCGCGTTGCTGCTGGGCTACCACTGCTTATTATTCGGCCATTAAAACCAACACATTATAATAAAAATAGTTAGGACTGTGTATTGAAGAAACTCTAGGTTTGTTTCTATTCATTAAAAATAAAAAGTTCGTGTAGGTAGTTTATAAATCAGAAAGGAACTATTGCCAATATAATGAACGAAAATTTATAAATAAAAATAATAAATCTATAAAAATACTTATAAATAACCTATAAATGTCAAAAGTTCAACCTTGTCCTCCTACGTAAAAGCTTGCGTATAAAGCAAAAATACCTGAAAGCTTCGTATAATAAAGATAAGGTTAGAATTATTCTATTTCGGTACTCTGTAATAAAAACACCCAAAGTCAATGATATTTTAACAATAGATATGTTGTGAGCGCGCAATCGTGAAGACTCGAAAACGTCCTAATTAGGACGTATTGCCTTTAGTCTGTGTCACGCATGGCGACGAGTGGTACGCTGCTACAAAATTTAAAAAAATGCCATCCTGTGTATTTAGGAAATGCACCAATTATGATACCAAAGTTAATAAGACACAAGGGATCTCATACCACATGTAAGAACGCAGTATACTTCGATTTATTAATATATTTCAATTATTTGCCTAATATTCTGATATGTCATCGGTCGCTAGACTAACACAGTGTCCTACGTGGACGACTCAACACGAACGCGATTGCGAAACGATCCGATGCGAATTTAATGTGGTGCGGAGCGATGCGGCTACTCTGTCCTACGTGCGCGCGAACCGTCCCCTCCGCCGCCGTTCAGTTCAGTTAACATTAAACATTTGTCATGGGCGGACGGAAGCTAATGTTGTTGGAAAATTCATATCTATACATATAATAAATCTGTAGAAGGGTCAATTCTGTACATTGAAAATATTGAGAAAATAAATAGCAGGGGGTGTTACTGGATCGATACCAAACCCAAATATGCGATTAAAAAATTTTTTGTCTGTCTGTCTGTATGTCTGTCTGTCTGTGTGTATGTTCAGGCATCACGTGAAAACTAACGGTTCGATTTCGATGAAACTTGGTATAATTATACTTTATTATCCTGGGCATAAAATGGGATACTTTTTATCCTGGAAAAATACGTAGAAAAAAACAAATCTTAATTTTTATCATAGTTTGATTTTATCCTGTAGTCCACGCGATCGAAGTCGCGGGCACAGCTAGTCTTAAATATGAGATATTGAAGAAGTGTATAACTTTTATTCCTTTTGTCTCAGAATGTAGGACGTTCTTGGATAGCATTAATAAGAAGTTCTACTTCCGACATTAATTCAACAACAATTTTTGCTTGAAAAAAATATGGCCGACGCGTCCACTTCGCGCGAAAATATCAAGCCAACTGATCGCGTTCGCGTCAATTCGCGCCGCTCCGCACCGCACCCCACGTGCGTTTGGTCACATAGGCCACTTCAATAGGTTTCGAATGTTTGTTGTTTTCGCGCCGTGCCGCGCCGCTTCGCGTTCGCGTCTAGATCGCTCACGCAGGACGTCGCCTAATGTTTGTTTACATTGACGCGCAATTGACAACACTAGCTGTCTCTTTTTTTCTTATTGATTTTATCGACTATCCCCTTTCTATCATTTTGACTTGTAGTGAAATGTACCTTGAATGAAAAGTGTGTATGTGTGCTGCGCGGAACACTTTTTTCGGTTGTTTAGTGAGCGTATAACATATCTGTCTATTAGAATATCATTGCCCAAAGTACTATTTTTGTAACGTCCCTAAATATGAGATATTTATTATATCTCTGCATTATAATACCTTGATCTATAACAAAATAACACTTTAATTTAGTTAAAAATTGGTAAGATTTTTGATTTAGTCTGCGTCAATGTCATTCATTTTGTAGATAACTATTGCATCGATGTCGCGGGTTTGATTCTCATTCTAGGTAATAGTACAGCAATATTATTAAAACGATACATAAACTTTAAGTGGACTAAAAAAGGAGTTTTAAAGCTAAGCTAAACCAGGAAACCTTGGAATGTGCTGTGACTGAAGGGGAGTAGTGCGAATCTGCTAAGGGCAGGTTCTGTGAGGCTCATCTTTAAATCTTAATACTCCATTTAGTTACTCGTCTTGTCGAGATAAAATATATAATTTATATAAATAAGTATATGTTGCACTGCACTACTACTGTATAACAATCTTTAAAGAATGCAGATTCTCCAAAAAAGTATACAATGAAGCCCTGTATAAGTATATGCTATGGATAATAATAGAACCTTAACGTTTTTTAAGGCAATTCTCTCTTGAACTTGTCTGAATAACAAGTTCATCGGTAGTCCTGTCAGTAAAAAATAATTGACTTCACAATGTGATCTTCGGACAATCGACAGCTTTGCTTCGTTTATATGCGCAGTGGAAAAAAATAATAACTAGAGTTCGCTCTTGTGTTCCAAATTCGATCATAATTATTATGAAAATTTGAGAAAAAATATGTTATGAATAATAATAGAATTTTCCTTTAGTAAAAGATATTTACCTATTATTTTATTCAAATATTGATAACGATAAATCTCGTCAATAGCCACCAACTTATTTAACTGCCTCGATGGTGTATTGGCTAGCATGTACGGTCGCACACCGGGAGGTCCTGGACTCGAGTCCCGGGTCGGGTCAAGTTTAGTTATTGAGTCTTTCTGTTTCGTAAGCCTCAGTAACAGCCCGGAGTTGAGAAGTTGGCGGTGTTTCACCCCGTGCCTCGGAGAGCACGTAAAGCCTTCGGTCCTGCGCCTTAATTCTCACTGGTCGTTTCGAGCATTCGTCCCAATGGAATATGAGAGTGATAAGGAACAGAGAGTGCACTTGTGCTTGCGCGTACATTAGTGCACTATAATAATATCTCCCGCACCGTTGGCTAGTCTCAATGGGATTGGCCGCTTACACATTTGACACATTGACATTACTTACTTATCAAAAAAAAAATGCTGATAAACTGAGTAGAGAAGGGGACTAAGCAGTTTTGTCTTTGCCTCTTTATATATGGCATTCTTATGTTCTACAATATTCCAGAGCTATTGTATTTATTATAGAGTTTAGCTCACCACGCTACTACCTACTGCACACTGAGTTACTAAATAATAGTTTGTATTATTATTATTTTTAATTTAATTTATAGTTCATTAAAAATGTTTATTACTTAATGTCACATTCTAAAAAGTTCTGCAAAATATGAGTTTAATGATGTTTTTCTTATACTGTACGTAACATCGTAAATATGTCGTAAGGTATTTTTATCAATAGATAAATAGTTAAACTTACAAGGTCTTTTTAGTAATAAATGAGCTGGACTTAATAATTCGTCATGTCAACATTTTAAATTTTTGTGCATATTTATAAACGTATATACCTATAAATACTTTATAGGTATATATAAAAAATACTAGAAAAACAAACTAAGAATTGCATATTAATTCGGAGAGTATATTTTTAAATTATTATCCTTAAATAAATAAAATGCAAAGTGCCTCTCAAAACTGAAAATTTATGATTGGAAAAAATCAACGTATCGTCAAAGTATAAAAAAATGAAATATTGTGCGCTATCTAATAAGGGTTATATAATAAGCAAGTAATACAATATATTTTGCCCTTAAAGTTTATTAGCTAGTTCGCTTAGTGTAAACATTCCCTTAAAATGTTGAGAAAAAAAAATATAAAAGTAAAAGTACTTACAGAAATAGCCACGAAAGTTCCGAAACGAAGCATTTTTTTTAATTTTTCGATATTCGTCACACAAGACTACACAAGTCAAAATAACACCGAGTGATACAAGAGCATCATCTATATACAGCCTCCAATGACGTCAGGATACCCCTCCCCCCCTCGAAACCCGTTCTGGTGCTCATCTTCATGAGTTTTGACCTTTCCACGGCATACATTGAAAAGTTTGTATAGACTTTCCGGTTCATACAGACGATATGCCGCAATGAATGAAAAGTTCCACAGAACTTGTATTTACGAGTACGTATTTCTATTTTATATTGTCGCTGGTTATTACGGCAGTGTTAATTAGTCTAGTATTTATTTATTGAGGCCTAATTACAGTGCTATATATTTTCAAAGTCACGTCATCGAGTTAGTACTTAGCTATATCTGTTCGAAAACTTATCTTAGGAACCCGGTATTCCTGTGTTGTTCTGTTATGTATGAATTATGCTTTCGTAAAAAAGGTAATTCAAATATTTTTTTTCTTACAATTTTATTTTATAGAAATGTACTAATTACACACACAAAAATATAATTCGCGCTTATAATCGCGCCATATCACAAAATATGTAATTTTATGAAATTTTAATACGTTCCTGCTTAGACTTTTATGGCGATAAAAATCGTAACTCTTGCATAAGCTACAAATGTCTGAAGCGATTCGTTTAGGTATGCTTCATATTTTCATAATAAAATACTAAGAATTTGTCCACGCTTCGGCTTATATTAAAATATAAATATTATTTATATATAAATAATTTGTATAATTTTCTTCTTTACTTAGAATACCTAATTTCTATGGAAAAAAGTGAAAAAAGTGAGAACTATGTCCCTTTGCACTAGTTTAAGTTTGGAACCCAAGATCAGGTTTATTTTAAATTACAAGTTTTCCTAAGCTTCTTTAACCAATTTACAGACTTAAACCTATATAAAAATATTAAACGAAATATGAAACGATACTAGAACAACGTTTGGCGCTTTACAAATACCTAATAGGTACCTACTAATTGAAGTTTTTATCTCGTAAAAATGTCGACACTGGCTGTGTGAGCGTCACTACAAGCTTAGCTAAACCTTTGGTCAAATATAATTCATAGATAGACTTTTATATTTTAAATTATCTAGGAATAAAAAACGATGTAGATATGTAGGTAGGGTACATATAACATAGTACAAACTGTCACCTGGGCTCTAATTATAATGGGAAATTAATGAAGGTGGTTGGATCCCCATCAAGCATAGTATGCAACTAGCACAAATATTTTAAAAAAATATATTAGTTTTTGTCGATATATAAAAATACATATATCGATATGATCACAATAAATACAAACAGATAAACTTATAACGTTTTCATTCTATTAGGGGAACTTTTACGATGTTAATGCCTTTGTCAACCCTTGTCACTGCCTAAAATTAATATTTGTTAAGTTCAACTGTCTTGGTCAGGCTCATTTTTTGGAAGTTTACTATAATTGTTTGGTTGAAAAAAGATAAATGTTTTTAGATTTACGTATCCCGTGGAGATTTTACTAGTATTCTTAGTAAGTTATTTAAATTAGACTCGTCTAACAAAAATAAAACTTTATTAAAACCTGCCTATCTTCTTCTAAATACATAAAAGCGAAAGGTCACTCACTCACTGATCACGAAATATCGAAAACCGCGTGTGAAGATGAAATTTGGCAGGGAGGTAGCTTATAGTTAGTAGACGTCCGCTAAGAAAGGATTTTGCGACAGGGCCGGATTAAGATACTACTTTCGGATACAATTTCCGTTACATTAATATCGTAAAAGTTAAAGTTAGTTAAGTTAGTAAGTATTCAGTCATTTTGCCATATCCTAAAGTTATTATTCATATAATTTAAGTAAGTAATTGTAATCTTCTCATTTTACTTGGCTAGATAATGTGTAGGAAGATTGTAATGCTTATATAGCTTACCACAAGTTTAAAAAAATCGATAATCGCTAGTGAATACAAACGCAAATAAAAAAAATAAAATCTAATTTTCTAATTAAGAAAGGCTGTCCGGTAAATTTTAGTATGATGCAACGTAGGTAAATTTTATTAGGGATTTAACTAGAGATAGTTGAAAAGTAAAAATTCTTAAAATGTGGTAAACTTATTGTCAAAATAAATGTGAAAATTAGTAAGTCTCTTAGAAATCGCAAGTCACTTCAAGCTAACAAATTAATGTCTATCCAAAGTGACGTCTAATGTTTGACCACTTATTAATAAGGAAAGGACAAAATAATAAGTACTTAAAACACTTCGACATATTTTATAATATTACTAGCGGAACCCGCGGCTTCGCTCGCGCTAAATCTAGGAATGAACCCAAGCGAAGCGAGGGTGAGTCGCTAGTACAAAATATTTAACAGGGGCTGCAGTGTATAATTAAACACATTTTATTTATTTAAAATTTAATTATATATAATGTTACAGCGTATACTCATTATATATGCCTCAGATTGTATTCATATTAATAAGATAACAAAACTTGGTTATGCTTTAACTCTTCTTTATCCACCAAAAATATTAAATAAATATTCAAATAATAATAAGTATTGTGTATCAGTGGCGAAGAATGAAATTTTAGCAAAGGCCTACAGTTTAACCTACAGTTTTATAAAACAATTCACAAAAATAAAGAACGTAATCGTGATAATTTTTCCTTTTCATATTAAGGCAATTATCATTATTTTTTTAAATAATATATATAAAATATTATAGCAAAATACAATTTACACTTACTCAAATTGAATAATAAAAATATTATTATTTTTAACAGTATATTTTACAAACGAAGTACGTTTTAAGGATTTTTTATATATAAAATACCGCCATCTGCTAACATCTGTTTGAAAGAGATTGATTTATTATTTATTTATCAAGTGAACTACTGAATTAAACGTAAAATATGTAGATAGGGGGGGTTTATTTATTATATTTCAAATTATATTGGTTGTTAAATTACCTAACGCTTTTAAAATAACTTAAGCATAATATCACTTGAAACACAAATTAAGGAATAATAAACATGAAAAACAAACTGAATTATTACATTATTAATTATTACATAAAATGTATTAAGTTAAATTCTAAATATTTTTATTAAAATATGTGACCTGCACTTTATTAGTTTATTAAAAGTTACGTAAAATGTAAGAAATGTAACCTTCTGGCAACACAGGTGTCATCCGATGTCAGTGACGTTTCGCTTGAGTGGCCAATATGGCGACTGCGATTTGTCTGTTATCACCATTAGAATTAAACGAAATACTCGACAATCCGAATTTTGCGGATATATGTTGTCGACTCGAAATGTTTATTTTTTCATGTTTTATTATTCAGCTAAGGTTTCGATCGAGTCTACCGTACCCCTTCACGGAATTATTAATATAGATTTATTAAGTATAAGAAAAAGAAAAGAAATTAACATTTAAAAGACAAACCTTGGTGACGAACAGCAAGCGAAACGTGGTAGGGCCAGCGTTATCACGACTTATACAATACGGTAACTATTATTATTATAATGTGACAAGAAAATTGAGAATTGAGAGAAAGAGATTGAATGTGTAGAATGTGCTTGACGAAAATATTTTTATATCGTTTGCAAATGCATTTACGAAAACCGCCAGCATACATACAATATCTGAGAGTTGAGACTTGCCGGCTAGAAAAGCCAGTACTAA
Source organism: Boloria euphrosyne (assembly GCA_951802675.2). NCBI lineage: Eukaryota > Metazoa > Arthropoda > Insecta > Lepidoptera > Nymphalidae > Boloria > Boloria euphrosyne. The sequence continues at coordinate 1,157,077 of OX637876.1, forward strand.
AAATTAAAACCCAACGGAACCTTCCTCTTTGCAAAGGGCCGTCGCAAGATACTAAAAGCTTATGCACTTTATACGCTTATGTAGAGAAGTACCAGGATCACTCTATATTATTCAGTGCACCCACCGAGGTGAGCAGCTCTCAGTACGTCCCAAATGCTAAAAAGACCCCTACTTGTTGACCAAGAAAACCTAGTATCTGAATTTAGCCCAACCCGGGACTCAAATCCAGGCCCTCCGGGTGAACAGTATTGACATGCCAGCCCCTAGACCATCGAGCTAATTAAGTACTGACTTACCTACTACCGATGAAAAAAGAAATATCGAAACGAAAATATATGCAGTCTAAAAATAAAGTCATACACCATCAAAGCTGCCAGACTCATGACCCACTGCGCCAATATTTTACCAACCTTGGGTAATTCATACAAACGAAAGAGTCACATTGTCGGAATTTATGCCATGTTTGATGACAATCACCGCTTCAAATATACATAATATTATTATGTCGGTAACTTATATTTTATAAATGTAATTTTCTCTATATAATTTTAAATTAACTAACTTAGACTAATAATACCTAGACTGATAGTTTCATACATAATTCCGCTCAATATTGAAGTAGGATTAGTATGAATGTGTGCGTAAGTGTCACAATGCTAATGGCGTCTGATTTGTTTACAAATTAATTTTCTGTATAGACGAATGTTTTACTTTAAATTATAAGTTGCCAAATAGTACTTACCTGTGAAATGTGATTTTCTTTTACTTAGTATTATTATGTGACGTGTTATGACACCCTTTCAATGCACAGCAAGTCATTTTTAAATGAATAAAGCGGGAGCTAAGACTAAGTAAGTACCTAAGTTGTACGTATGTAGTTGTGTAACTTGACAATTGACATTGACACGACGGAAAACGTATCTAGCCATATCTCGAAGTCTAGCCAAAAAAAGTGGTTACAATTCGCTTGGACCTACACTCCATCTAGGTGTTATATATCTATGTTAACTAATAATTATTATTGATCAACTGAGGAAAACATAATAATTGAAACACTACACAGTACACATATAACTTTAAATACATACTCCTTCTTCTTCTTCTTCCTGTCCTTATCCCACGCTATGTGGGGTCGGCATAACATGTCTTCTTCTTCCACTCTCCTCTGTCATTCTTTGACACTCTTATACATGTTGTAATTGGTTTGGCAAAAAATTTTACAACCGGCCGCCTGCCTGACGTTAACCCTCTTTGGGAAACTATATAACTTTAAATACATACATATTATAATTATTATATACACCTATGACCGGAGTATGACAAACATTCGTGCACATCATACAAATGAATGCCCCCAACAGGACTCGAACCCGCGAATACAAAGGGTCACTACAAACTGACCTAAACGTCTCTTCATATTAAAAATATAAGGAAACGTCAAATTTAAAGTTAAAACATAAGTTATTAATAAATATATCGCGGCATCAAGTACTTATTATACACAATCTCCAAGAGAAGCATATATTTAAAATTTTAATCGTCCTTTTTTCATAAATAACTGTCTTTTAATCGATTTCACAAAAGGCGGCTTTAATTCGTGTGTACTTTGTTTCTTCTTGCACATATCCATATCGTCGTCTATTAGGAATGAAGTCTGAGTAATTTTTAATTGATATCTGGAAAAAAATCACCTATTATAATAATTACTTAACTGTTAAAATTAATTTTAACATAATTTAGGCAAATAAGAAAATAACGTATTATGACATAATTTAACAGAGTTTGACTTATAAGTGACATCGTTCTTTAAGAATTCCGCTTATTTGCTGTGTTTTAAACCATGGTTAAGAATGCTAGTAGTTACTAATTACAAATGGCATTGCGACTCAGAGTAAAATATTATGCTATTCTAAGTTTATTACAACGAATTATTCTAGGATTTGTAAATAAGCTAGGCCATATTTCCTCTAAATGAATAAAGAGTCATTTTAACTAATTTGAAATATGAATCATTTCATTTCTCACCTATGTCAGTTCTGCTTTATATGCGCACTTGTCTATACAAATATGTAATAAAACTCTAACTAACTCAATTTTATATATTCAAAACTTCTTGGAAAATTCTAATGAAATAGTCTTCATTACCGACACAGAGGCCTAAAGTTTTTATATTATTTTTTCTGCGTCACGAGAAAACTACTAGATAAATGATGAAAATTGGTTAGATGATAGTTGGTTATCCGGTCAATATAAATATCACATCTCTGAGAAATCTACAATAACAGTGAAAACGTAGGTAACTAGGGAATGAACCCGAGCGTAGCGAATCTTAAACGTAAATAAAATTTGGGGTAGGGGAAGCCCGGGTAAATCGTCAACCTAAGGAAAATTTAAAAATAAGCACCGAAATACTTCACTTACTTTAGGAACATCGTTTATTTTATGTGTATGGTATAATCATGTTCGAAAACACAATATCACGATAGACAAATTCTAACAATTTCATATTAAAATACTCCGACCAGTGTATTATTATTTTATTTATTTTATTATTATATATAATATTTATTTTATTCTAATAATATAATTAATTTCTTTAGTTTGTAAACACTTCATTATTCACATCATATTCGTATAATAAGTAGGTATATTCAAGAATGAATCACTATCGATTAAACTTAAAAGCGGAAGCAAGTAAACAAGTTAACGTAAATAACTTAAATAAACAATATATTTGTCAATGTTAAATTAGTTATTTTGTGTGTATTTAATATTTATGACTTAAATGCCAATTCCAATAGAAACATCGTCTTCTTTTTATATTACAAAAAATGTATAGGTACTGCTAAAGTTTCTTGAATAACTATACGATGAAATTTTTATTTCATTACTAGCGACTCACCCTCGCCCTTCTCGGGCTCGTCCTTTAAAATTAACGTTTTAAAATTAACGGTTAGTACTTCTGAGATGAGATATTATCTCACATTAAAAAGTACGTATCATATATTATGTTGACCTGGAAAACGAGCTATTATAATATCAAATTTCATCAAAATCTGTTCAGTGGTTTTCTCGTAATGCGGTAGTGTCTGTGTGTCTGACAGACACACATGCAGAACACACACTAAAAAATATAAAAACTATAGATTCAAAAAGATTGTTCTTTTATAATAAATAAGAATTTGTCTCTGTTAGAATCTTATTATACGTACGTACTTACCTACTTATAGATGACTAGCAGTACCCGCGGCTTCGCCCGCGTTAATTTTTTAAATATTAGGAGTCAATCCCGCGGGAACTCCGGGATAAAAAGTAGCCTATATGTTATTCTGGGTCTTCAGCTACCTACATACCTAACCATATATTTATACTATACCATAAATTTCATCGTAATCGGTTCAGTAGTATTTGTGTGAAAGAGTAACAAACATCCATAATCACAAACTTTCGCATTTATAATATTAGTAGGATAGTAGGATTATATTATTTTAGTAACATGCGGATTCTAAGAATTGCCAAATCTGAAATCGTATCCGCTACCCTGACCTTCCAGGCCTTCCAATGAATCAACTTTGTGTTTACACAATACATGTGTGTTTTGCGTAATATTGTACGTTAAATAAATTAAGGAAAATATTTATCAACTGGCAGGTAGGTAGGTATACATACCGTCCCTCGCAGAAAATTGTAAAGTAGGTAATTTTGCCCAAGATTTCGATCGCTATGAACCAATGAATTTTTCAACCAACGATTTTCTCTATACTTAAAAGCTTATAATGTACCAATTGTCGTAGCAATCGGTTAACTGATAAACAATAGTGTATACAAAGATTTATAGTTTCAACCAAACATTTTCATTTTTATATTCATTGCTACATTACAAAAATACTAGTAATATTGAATTAAAGTATAAACTCGCTATGCTTTTTGAAGGAAGAAAAGAGAAGATTCAAAGTAATAAAAAGTTACAAAAGTTTATACGTTAAACGAAAGAAAGCACTCTTATTGCATCAAACTATTATAACCTACAGTTCCTATAATACTAGAAATTCTGCTCGCATTCAAATTTTTGAGGCGAAAAATACTCGTATCTATATTATATTAATACGTGAAGCAACAGCTTTGTACCCCTTTTTACGGAAATTGCGCGGACGGAGGAGTATAAAATTTCGCACACTTAGTTTATATGGAGAAGGAGTGCAGAATGTTAAAAATTTGTTTTAAATTATGCCTTGATTACTCCTAAGATATTCATTTAAATTATATTGCGTAAAAGAGTAAAATAATGTGCATGAAATGCGTAAAGCCTATAATTACTTCATAGAGTATATTGCTACATATATAAAAATTACTTATTTGTTTTGATAAGGATTTGTACCGTATTTGTGTAAATAGCTTTCCAATTACCGCTTTATAATTGCCCATTTTTTTAAGTATTAAAATGGATATAGCATGTTATCCTTAATAGATAGACATATGCCATCACCGAATTTTTTGTAGACCTATATAAGAAACACAATACCACCATACATCATTTTGTTATATCTCAAGGGTTTAGGCAGCGTTTTCGTTGAAAGCTCCCAGACGGCTTATTTTTTTCCGACACCTCGAACAGATATCATTATATTTTAGCCAATGTATACAAAAACTTGACAAATTATATACTAAAACCTTCCTGGAGAACCATTCTATCCATTGGTGAAAATCGGTACAGTAGTTTTTGAGTTTATCGCGAACAGACAGACAGACAGACAGACGCGGCTAAGGACTTCGTTTTATAATATGTTTAGATTAATTATGGTCGAATTTTGACCACAGGGTGAACACTAGTTTTTGATTAATATGCATAGAAGTACAGTAGAGTGTGTTACATTGAATACACGTGGCAAGTATATATTATATACTGTGTACAAACATAAGTAGAAAAAGGTACGAGATGACGTATAAATTATAAAAATAAGACGGAGTTTTACCCGTCGTGCAACTAAAACTGCGTTTCGCGGATGCGCATACAAGTAGGTATATGATTCACGATTATCTCAAGAATATGCTAATTTTGACGACGGTCATGTCGTAATATTGTTCTTACTGGCACTGAACAACGCGGCAGTGCCATAGATTCGAGTCTGACAACTACAAATTTTTGTAAACAATCAGCAAATACCTCCTCTTCTTTGAAATCGGTATGAATACATACTCGTTTTTCATGATTTCTGATAAACTGACGTCAAAACGTTCCCAAAATCCCTGAACTCAAGTCTCTTGGCCCTGAACCTCGCTTGAAGAGTTCAATTGCCCATCCCCTGAAAAAAAGGAAGCTTAAACTTGAAATTTGAAATTATTGTCTTTCGTATGGCGTACACTTAACGTTCTAAATCTACATATTCATGAATTTGAAAGTAGAGTACACTTTTCAGGAGGCTTTAAAACGTTTCAATAATATTACAGATTTGGAAAGCATGAAATTTTAAATTACTTAAAATATGATTGTTGAAAAAATGGTATATTTATTTATACGATAATAAGTACTTATTATTAAAATAACATTGGTAGCCTTTGAAAATTTGACTGAGAAGTGAGACGTAGCCGACTTGGGAACTAAAGTATCGATATAAAAAAATCGATAATGTTGTAATCGACATGTTACATAATTACGATTTACGCGAATATTCGAATACTAGACTTTTCGAATAGATAATTATCATTATTTAAAACATGACATGTTTCAGTTATTAATACGTATGTACCTACCTGTTTTTCTTTAAAACCTGAGACACGCAGTCTATTGAGATTATACTTATACTCGCTTAAAAAAATAAGTTCAAACATAATAACAACATGCAAAAGACAAATTGAATTTGTAAATCCATTTCATGGTTATAGATCATCCTAATAAACATTCATCTAAATTCTATTACGTATTCATACTAATACAACATTGGCCAGACGCGTGTCTGATTAGGTACTGTAGGTATTGTCTAATTCTTAGGAGCTTTACATAATATTAGCGATATTATTCGGGTAGAAATAGTTTGGGGGCATTTCCACTGGGCTTGTACTTTAGTAAAGTACCAGCCCAGTGGAAACGCGCCCACTTGGGTAAACGAGTAAAGCGGGCTCAAATCCGTGTAGCAATCGCAATTCTAATATTTTCATGTGCGAATCATTTCTAATATGATTACCACTTATCTTACGTTGAAGATAAACATTGTGTGGGGAACCTGTGTGCCTGAGAAAACCTAGCAAGTTCTCGAAAAATATGTGTACTGCTTAGGCAGTAGTAGCCCAGTGGTAACGCGTCGCTTGTATAACCGAGTGATGCGGGTTCAAATCCGGGTCTCGCATCTCTGATATTTTCATGTGCGAATCACTTCTATCATGATTACCAGTTGTCTTACGGTGAAGGAAAACATCGTGAGGAAACCTGCATGTCTGAGAAAACCTAGCAAGTGTTCGTAAGACATGTGAAGTCCGCCAACACGCACTAAGCCGGCGCGGTGGATTATGGCCTGATCCCCTTCGTACTGAGGGAGGCCCGTGCCCAGCAGTGGGACGATAAAAAGGGCTGAATACATATTTAGTAAAAAATTACTAGTTTTAATACATAAAAGTGAAGGTACAACAAAATGTTTTTATGGCTTTTCACTCACGATTGCCAAAGGGGATGAGACTTAACCAGGTGCGAGTGCACAGACACAAGTGCACTTTCACTTATTTTTACTTGAATTACCCCGCGTGGCGTCAATCAGATATGGCTGATAAGGAATCATTTGCAGGACCACAAGCTTTATGTGCTTTCCGAAATCTCTACTTTCCTGAAAGACATTTCCAAATAGATTCAATAACTATTTTCACCCGATTCAGGTCTTGAAGTAGCTACGAGTATGTAGGTTTATATATGTTCCACAAGATTTTGCGTTTTTACTCTACGTTTTTACTTACATATACGGCCAATACATAATATACCTAATATTCAATATATTAAATCTCGTGTTAGGTACGGTGTTTCTGGTTGTTCTCCCCTGAAACGACTCAACCGATTTTTTTTTGTTTATTTGGTAAGCCCCTACCCCTTATTTTATATGGCAGAACAACGTTTGCCGGGTCAGCTAGTAATTTGATATATTTGTAGATATTAATTGTGTAATTTGTATCGTTTCGCCGCCGACGCTGGCGGAACGTCCGGTCGAAGATTGTATGCTAATATTATTCCATGACCAACGCTTAGGTATACGATGCGACGCTGTTTATCGGCTCGCTCCACAAAAGTTCAAGGATAATAAAACTTAAAAAACAGATGGACTCTGGTCTTTAAAAGCTATAAATAAATAAGTATGTTAGGACATTATTACATATAGCGGCATCTAGTTCCGTGGTGAGCTACGAGGCTTGGGTTACGGATATGAAATAATTGATACACTACACATATAACTTTAAATACATACAATATAAATATACATTTACATAATACATATACGTCTATATTATAACCGATGCTTTGATTAGGTCTATTTAACACGCGCAACATAGGCGCAAGTCGTCAAGTAGCGGAAAATAGCCCGATCTTCAGGTACCATAGGCCTATGTAATTTATATTTTAATATAATTATTTCAGTCCTGATCATGTGTTGCTATGGCTACATTTATGACAGTTATAATTTATTTTTCGAGCCCACTCGCACTCTCATGAAATCAAAATATTCTTCTTCTACCCTTTTCCTCATAAAAACGTTCTTATGTGCTTCAGAATTGTAATAACATGTTTTAGATATAAATTAAGCATGGGAAACAATCAATCAGTTCGAGCAACACACTTTACCCGTGCGGAAGATGCAGATCCTGTAGAAGATGATACCTTGGAGAAGCACCACATCAATATTTCTAATAAAATGGTTACTTTAATATTTATAACCTTTACGATAAATATGTTTAAATAACTAAAAAGAGTACACCACGTCCACCCTTTCAATGTATGGAGATAGCACCCGCATCTTTTGAAATCGGTTAAATCTTTTATGATCTAAAATCTTTGCAAATCAAATCTATACCTACATATAATAAAATCCTGAGTCGAATCTGTACATTGAATATAGAGGCAAAATTTATTATTTTTAGAATGTTTGTCTGTCTGTCTGTCTGTGACCGCATTATGAGAAACCACTCGACGGATTTGGAGGAAATTCGGTATGATCTTAGCTGGTTACCCGGTCAATATATAGTATACTTTTTACTGCGGGAAAATAACTCATCTCTGAGAAAAATACATAAAGAAGGTTAGAAGTAAAACCACGCTTGCATTTACGTCTTTGGAACTCGGGCGGAGCCGCGGGTATTGCTAGTAATACATAAGAGGTAAACTGACAGTATATTAACGAGTATATAATATAATATTTCCATATCATAAGACTTAGTCTATCTGTCTACATAATTTCATTTATTAGTCCTTAGGTGCCTAATATGCGTTTATTTATTATATATTTATAATAAATAAACGCATATTAGGCACCTAAGGACCTACTCGGGAGCCAAATCGTGTAAAATAATGTTTTCTTTTATAATTAGCTACTGTCAGGAAGCAAATTTAAATTTAATAAAATATATAAATTATACATAAGTGAGTCACGATTGGGTCACGAAACTCGCAGTTTCGAAGCTTTTAAAATAATAAATAGTATTTTTTTTTTACTGCTTCTTGACGACTATAAATGATACAGGTATAAAAGTATGTCTACTTTGTAAAGTGTAAAGTGGTTTTTGAGTCCTTGTTGAGAAAAATATCTAATATTTTAAAAATTTAAGTAGCCTAAGCTACTCCTTATAACATTAGCAATCTGCGAATGTAAGTCCCGTCAAAATCGGTTCAGCCGTTTCAAAGATTAGCCGGAACAAACAGACAGACATACAAAATTTTAAAAATTGATGCTTTGACGTAAGTGACGTGTAGTGAAGAGACTAATATGAAGGGTACAGGGGGTTAAACAAGGAATGTCACATAAAATTCAAAAAGTTGAAAAGTATGGGAACATTTTTTTGCCGCGTAGTATAGAATATAGATTGCAATGCTAATTTAAAAAAATGTGACATGCCTTGTTTTGCCCCCGTACCCTTCATATGCATTTAGTGAAAAGCTGTTAATTTGAAATTAAAAACAGACACTTCAATTTTATTTATAATATATATACTGATGATGAGTATATAAACGGATTGAGTAGACCCTGTACTGTCAATTCTAAAAAAATATTTCTTCTTCAGGTTGAAAGACTCGTCGAAGATGCCACGTTAGTTGCTAGAATAGATACTCCAGCCTCAAATCCCAAAGAAGATTATAGAGAGAAAATGTTTATAGAAAAACTGCGGGATATGGACGACAGCCACTCCCAAAGATCTGGGTAAGAGTATTTTCAACCGACTTCCAAAAGGAGGAGGTTATCAATTCGTCTGTATTTTTTTTTTTTTTTTTATGTTTGTTAGCTCATAACTTTGAACTGGGTGAACCGATTTTGATGATTTTTTTTTATTTGAAAGGTAGTGCTTCCCATGTGGTCCCATTTTAATATTTTCCAGTTCTGACAATGGCATCCATGAGAAAACCATAAAAGTCTTAAATTTGCATTAAGTATTTGCGCGACAAATGGACGAATAACTCAATATCACGTCAACCGATTTCGATGATTCTTTTTTTAATAGAAAGGATATACTTCAAGGGTAGTTTGATGAGAGTTTGGTAAGGTTCTGATGATGGGATCCATGACAAAGTATCGGAACTCTTCAATTCTTAGGAGCAAATTAACGATGCTCGGCCGAATCTTCTATAGGCTATATGGATATTTGAGTCACGTATCGTAGCTGATGATGGAAGGTACAACTCCTCAACGGTTAGCAGTTTAAAGAAAATTCTTTCAATATAATACGCAATTATGGACCGATAGTTGTATACTTTCAGGCTATTAGGTGTACCTTATAATAGAAGGTAAATTTTTATAGTCATTAACACAAATCTCCAAAATTAACAAAGTCCTTAAAAGTATTATTTTCTACTTTTTAGTTTAGATTTATTAAGTTTGGAAGTCGGTTTTTGTTTTTTTGTTAAAAATAATTTATTACATTACTGATATAAAACATAGCGACGAAAATCCGTAGTCAAATAGAAAAAAGGATCCTAAACTGCTTTATCTTTGCTTATTTAGGTATATATAGATAAATGCATATGTATTAGCTTGCAAACGAGTCGCGGGTTCGAGTCCCGCTGATTCATTTGACTAATGAGCATGGAATGTTTGTACTCCAGTCATGGGTGTTTACTGTTTTTATTTATAATATTATGTGAAGGTATACCTATATAATATATTATATAGTGTATCAACTACAGAAGGCTCGCCATACAATTAGATGGTGCTGCATGTAAATTTCATGTTCCAACATATTATATTTATTATTATTTATTATTCATTAAAATGTAGTATCCTTTATATATTTTTACATGTGCGTATTAAATTCTATGCTACATGGTATTTAAAATGGATTCCATAGAGTATTTTATATTTAAATAACCATGTAAGATTATAGTTGACTGGACGAAGCAAAAACGCGTCGATTGTATGAATTATTTTGTAAAAAACAATATGTTTCCTTATTAATGACATGAGGTAAAATTCATTTTTATCACATAAATAACGTTAAAAGCACGAGATATTTTAATAAGATACTAACGTGGACTCACTCCTATGGAGTGAATCTCATCAGTTCGGCTGATTGTATTGTTTTTAATTGTAAAATGCTTTAGGGTTCGCCATGAACACATTAAAACCTTTTTCGTATTTTTGATATTGCCTTATTTTGGTTTTTAATTTGTTTCTAGTAACGGAATCATCTTTATTAGTGATTTGTATAATATAAGTAGGTACATTAATAATAAAATACTTCGAACAATGCGTCCTGCCTGTGTTAACATACGGAGCCGAAACGTGGAAACTGACGAAGGGACTGGTCCACAAGTTTAAAGTCGCTCAACGTGCAATGGAACGGGCTATGCTTGGGGTTTCTCTCAAAGATAGAATTAGAAATGAGACTATTCGCGAGAGAACGAAAGTAACCGACATAGCCCACAGAATTAGCAAGTTGAAGTGGCAGTGGGCTGGTCATCTGAGTCGCAGGACCGATGGCCGTTGGAGCAGACGTGTCCTGGAGTGGAGACCGCGTCTTGGCAAACGCAGTGTAGGACGTCCTCCGATCCGCTGGACCGACGATCTGCGTAAGATTGCCGGTGTAGGCTGGATGAGGACTGCGGAAAACCGAGATGTCTGGCGCGAACTTGGGGAGGCCTATGTCCAGCAGTAGACTGCAATAGGCTGAACTGACTGACATTAATAAAAAAATGTAGAGAATACATGAAAGAGCTTGAAATGACAGAGTCTAATAAATATGGTTTAGTAGGTTTAGTCTCTTCCACATCTATATCATTACTATCGATTGCTCTACATTTCTTTCTTCAATTAATAATTTCTCGATTAATAATTCATATAAAATATCTTATTACGATTAACTTACCTATTTATAAGAAAGTAACGGACAAAAACAGAATGCAAATAATGCCACTGTTACCAATAACTAGCTACAATATTTCCTTGACTGTACAGAACCTTCTAGAAAAATTAATACTCACAGTCACATCCAAGTTTTTATTAAATTATCATCTGAGTGATGGACCCTCATTATACCTGGTATGTAAACGGGATACACGAGCATTTTCTCAAGTAATTTGTATATTTTAAATGCTATAAGGTTAAAGAACTTACATTTAAATGAATGCGGATAAGTAAACAACATCGTAGTACATCGATTAATGTCATTAAGTAAATAGTTGCTTCACGATGCAGTCGAATGGACGGGGTTCGATGGACTAAGTTTAAATTATTATACATACTTTACTTATAAACATTATTGGTTTTGTAGGCAATAACAATATTATAGCAAATTGATTGTTTAACATTGTATGTGGATAATTCATTTTCACTATGTATGAAATTAATGACTATTAGGTACGGTGTTTTTACAGCATGTACCATCTGTATGGTGGTTATGTGGGGTTCACCGGCTAATAATGCCAATACAACCCCAGTACCCACTAAAACCGAACAGGATCGCTTACCCACATACTAACAGTGATAGCCCAGTGGTAACGCGCTCGCTTGGATAATCGAGTGATACGAATTCAAATCCGGGTCTCACACCTCTGACATTTTTATCTGCGAATCTTTACTTAGGTACATGATTACCGCTGGTTTTACGGTGAAAGAAAACATCGTGAGAAAACCTGCATGTCAGAGAACCTAGCAAGTTTTCGAATGACTTATTAAGTCCGCCAACCCACACTAGACTAGTGGTGTACTATGGTGTGATCCTCCTCATATTGAGGGAGGCCCGTGCGCAGCAGTGGGACTTAAAAAAATTCAATACCCGGCTGGATTTCTAAACGCTAATAGCCCTCCCAAGTCCCAATACAACAAGGTTAAAGCGCATTAGAGATTTCCTTACAGCCTACATTAACATCAACGTTACTTTTAGTTACATGCAGAAAGGTTTAAAGTTTAACTTTAAAGTTAAAATCAATTATTCACCGCCTTTAATCGTTACAATTTAGAAACTATACTTAGTTATTCTTATTAAATTACATTTATAACCTTGATTCTGCAATTATTTTTTTACTCACTTCAAAAAGTAGGTTCTATTCTTGTATGTACCCTATCTGTGTCTTAAGTTTGTTTTTAAATAATAGTATAATGAAAAATGATGATAAATTTCATTAATAATATAGATAAAAGTTTAGCCAAATGTATTCCACGATTTATTTATATGGGGACAGTGACCACCGAGCGCTGCAAAAAAAAGATTTAGGTATATCGAATTTTAAGAATACACCCAGTGTTTGAATCATGACATTAAAAGATTAATGTCGCTATTTAATATTATGTGAATATATTTCACAATGGTCAATATACTGGGCACCCCCACATTACATCACTGAGGCTTGGCAGTTGGCACTCAGACACTGCTTCATCTATACATATAATAAAACTGTAGAAAAGTCGTTTTTGTACATCAAAAAAAATTAGAAAAAATAGCCAGGGTGTTAAAGGACAACCAATAGAAACCATTTCCAGCATTTTTAGAATTTTTGTCTGTTTGTCTGTTTGTCGGTTTGTCGGTTTGTCTGTTTATTTATCCGGGTATCACGGAAAATGTACGAAAGCAATGTAGATAACTTTTATACACAACGATTAAACGTAACTTGAAGTAACATTTAGTTTTTGTTTCATTGCAATCGGTTCAGTCTATCAAAAGATATTTGAGTTTAAAGTGAAGAAGTAGAGAAATTCCAGAAGTAAAATTAGGGTTATGTGAATTTGGTCTCACTCATCTACATTCTACACACTTGAATGTAAATATGCGTGCACAGTTAGGAGGCTGCGAAAATGCACAGGAGTTTTCCAATTTATTGTTACAAAAAGGCGACCCCGTAGAAGATGGAAAAGTTATTTTGATTGATAATGATTTGAATTGATGGTTCCACAGCTAATGTTGTTTATAAACAAGCACTAGCATAAATAAAATTATTTTTAAAAAAAAAATTAAACCGACTTCAAAAAATCTGCACTAAAAAGAGAACAATAAAAAGTAGAAAATAATACTTTAAAGAACTTTGTTAATTTTGGAGTCGGTGCCAGCCAGGTATTTTGATTATGTTTACAAATTGATAGATTAATCAAATATGTATCTATTTAGGGTTATTTTGCTTTGGCTGGCACCGACTCCAAAATTAACAAAGTTCTTTAAAGTATTATTTTCTACTTTTTATTTTTCTCTTTTTAGTGCAGATTTTTTGAAGTCGGTTTAATTTTTTTTTTAAAAATAACTTATTTTTACATTTTTAGTGTGCCTTTTATTTTGCTGATTTAAATTTTAATTATAGTGACTTACTATATGTCACTAATTTAAAATCTGTTTAAGGTTTATATTAAACAACGAGCATACCCATTAACGACGAAAATAGTAATTAATTATCGGGTCTGCCGAAAGGGGGGGGGGTGTCCAAAGAGTACTCGATCTACGACTACTGTAGCTGTAACTAAACTACGAGCTCATCTTTATGTTTACATTCCCCATACGAAATAATAACTCCTAGAGGTTAATGAGATTTACCTTCTATTATCATATTAACGTAATAGCCTGGAAGAACACAACTATCAATCTATATGTATGTATAATTTTAAAGGAATTTCCTTTCAACTCCTAGCCGTTGAGGAGTTGTACCTTCCATCATCAGCTTATCCACATGAGATGGTAATTATCAAATGCAAATCCTTAAAAAACTTTAGAAAATATATGAAAAATGTACTAAGTGCCTATAAAATTTAAGAGTTGCCATCGATTTCCCTAGGATCCCATTATCAGATCCTAACTTGGTGACAATGGCAACATCTTGGAAGTATACCCTACCAAACAAAAAATAAATTTTTGAAATCGGCCCACAATTGACGCATAAATCGGTGAACACCGATAAAAAATAACATTTGAAGAATTCTACCTTCCATCATCAGCTCATCACATGAGATGACAATTTTCAGACGCAAATGCTTGAACAGCTTAAGAAAATATATAAAAAACATAATAGGTGCCTATAAATTTTGAAAGTTGCCCTGGATTTCCCCGAGATCCCATCATCAGATCCTGATTTTGTGATAATGGGACCCCCTCAGAACTATACCCTACCGAACAAAAGAAAAATTTTTGAAATCGGCCCACAGTTGACGGAGAAATCGGTGAACATACATAAAAAAAAAAAAATACATACATCGGAACATATAACCTCCTCCTTTTTGGAAGTCGGTTAAAAATGATTTGTATCGGTATCCTCCAACAGCGCTTCGCACTAAAAAATACATTGTTAAGTTCCGACATCCACGCGAACGAAGACGCGGGCACAGCTAGTGTCGAATAAAAGCTTACAAGATTCTCCGGTTTCTAAGCTGTGATCTATGCAAAAATCACGTCTAAAAGTTGCGTTAAAGATGAGCAACTAAATAAACTTATATTACGTTTATAAATATAAAATTGCCTATCAAAAATCGAACTTTAGACAAGCAGGTAGGACGAGATCAAATTTGTGATGATCTTGACCTTCAGTATTTTGGAGATGAGGAGGGAATTTCCAATACTTGTGTGTGATAACATGAGGAAACGTCTGCGGTCTGCATTTATTATTATTTTTTTATTACGATCTCCATAATTATTAGGTACTCCTCAACATTACATATTTATCAATTTTATCAATAGGCGCTGTTTAAAAACTATTTAAATGTTTTGTATCTCTAATTTACAATTTCCTTTTTATTCCTTTCTGTGACTTTCAACATTTCTGTAACTTGTGAAAAAATAGAATGGAGTAGCAGACCCTTTATATCAGTGGTTCTATGAGGTACCGGATTTTCCTCTTGAGGTGCACCCTGAACAATAAACGTATTTTATATACTTAGGTAACAAGGAAAAATTAATCTTTTAATTATTATTTTTTAATTTTTCAAAACAAAGAATAATTTTGTACCTATTGATTGTTTTAAGTTTTTGTATAAGGTAATTAAGGTTTTTTTTCTAATAAAACGCAAAAAATGTACCGTTTCCGAAAAACACGACTGTACAAAAAAAAGCCGAGCGAAATTCACTCGCCCGAGTACTTACTACACATAAACATGCTATGTTCAAAGATTTAATATGAAAGAAGGGCAGTAAATAATTCGATAAAAAGTGCACGAAATACTTTCAACCATAAATATTCGTACGCCCAGTGAATATCTAAGATTTTAATGAATTTTTAATAACAGCTAATATACTTTATACTTATATACTCGTACGAGGGAATAAATAAATATGTTTGGACATTTTTTATTTTCCCGCGGTTCAAAATAGTCTATGTTAACCCGGGTAAGCTACCATCATGCTAAAATATATCGAAATCTATCAAAATCAACTCCAGTGGTTTTCTCATGATGCAACTGACAGACAGACAAAAATCAAATAATAGTGGTAATAATAATGATTATTTCAATAAGATCTTCGGAAGTCGACTCAGAAATTTTATTAAATGTACCTGTAGATTAACTGAAAATGAGATGAAAGCTCTAATGACCCGAGTGGAGATGAGAACAGCCAACATGGGCACCCCGGAACCCGTGTGTGAGGACGTGAAAGACAAAATAATAGAATGCTACAACTTAAGTCATCCAGATGAAATTATCAAGTGTTGGGATACGATAGGTAAATGTGCCATTTTATTTAGTTGTAGATATTCTTGAAGAAACTAATATGTCCCTAATGTCGGCTTTTTAGAAACAAATTAGTCCTTAACAATTTTAAGTTTAAAAGCATTTGTAGCCAAGTCTGTGAGTGAATTACGTTACGTTTACACCCTTAGAAGCAATTATAACTTTGCAACTATTTCTATGATCTGTATTAGACAACGACAGTATTGTCTATCGGTTACATGAGACTGGAGACACCTTCCTAGGCCCTTCCTGAAACCCTAAATGTACCGAATTTCCGATTCTGAACATTTCTTAAATCTGTTGAGAATAT
Organism: Boloria euphrosyne; assembly: GCA_951802675.2. Lineage (NCBI taxonomy): Eukaryota > Metazoa > Arthropoda > Insecta > Lepidoptera > Nymphalidae > Boloria > Boloria euphrosyne. Next base: position 1,173,706 of record OX637876.1, read on the forward strand.
TCACAAGTTCCAATTTTTTTTTGTTTTCAATATAAATTCTATTTTAGTTTTTAATAGTTGTTGTTTTTAGGTGAATTCTCACAATGTGTCCAAGATGCCGCCACGAAAAGGCTTCACGCGCGCAACGAAAGGGATATGCGTGAAAATGAACTTCGTTCCCGCCACGTAGCGAGGGCTCGCGAATACGCTCTCAAAGAACTGTCTAGCGACGATGAAGAGAAAAGGAAATTATAATATATTTACAAATATAGACACTCTTTGTATACAATTTGAAATTATATTAATATAAATGTGTAGCATAAAATAACTTTTATATTATTTTTTTATTACATACATTAACTACCTATATTTTTTAAATCGGAACTTGTGGTGAATAAATAGGAAATATCGTTTGTAATTTCAAACAAGATATTATCAAAGCCTATGAAACATATAGTCGACCAACGGACGTGACAGCCCAAGATGCCAAGTACTAAAAACACATACATTCCCAAGCTGTGAGAGAAGTGCCTGGAGCTACCCGCATGGCACAAGAAGGCCACTTCCTTGAAGGCCACTTATATTCAGCTGGATTATTGCCGGGAGCTACTTAAAAGTACATAAGTGTTGCTTTTCTTTATGCATAGTCATTCCAAGTCCGGCCCTGGATTATCTTGTACAAAGTTGCCATTATCTATCTTTTAAAATTGCTATATTAAAAAATCAAATGAGGTGTACTTAAAATAATAAGGGTAATAACAAAACGATTCAAGTTAAATAATTGTTAATATATTTAATAAAATACTTTTAAAAAATAATAATATCATTTCTATACATTAATTGAATGACACTTTTTTCTTGACATCTTCAATTGCCTGTTTCTTCACATGTATCACTTTTAAACTGACATCATTATCATTAATTTGTACTGGTGACTGTTTGTTTGTAGCTGTCAGATGTGCTATTTTTCTCCTTAACTCACGCACTTGTACTGCACTAGCTAATTGAGATGCCCCTCTTGATAACACTTCAGCCCGCAATTGATCACATTGGGTTCTAAAAATAAAGAAAAGATCACGATCCAAAAAGTTTTTTAATAGCTATTTATGCCGAAATTTTATTCGATATTCATAATTTACACTTTAACGTAAGATTTTTTTTTAATTTAAAATAAAAAAAATTTATTTTTTAATTCTACATGGTTGCTCATTTGTAGTACTGAAATTATGGATATGCATGGATGTTATAATGTATGTGGAACATATATATCAAGTTGGTCGTCATTATTTTCCATGAATGTATTGCTCCATTTTGGAGTGCAAAATCGATATTAGGAGATAAATCCTCAAAAATGAAGGTGTTTCGTACCATCAGTAAATACGATAATATTTGTTTTCAAATAAAATCTCTAGTCTATACAAATTTTCTTGTATTTCACTTCCACCTTTTTTTCTATACCGTGATAAAATCTATTAGTATCTTTCTCATAATATGTGACACTGGCAAAATAGTCTTAATGCACTGACAAATTATTAAAAAAATGACAAATTATTAAAAAAATAGATACAATATTATACTTCATAGTGTTCATACTTACTTCAAATGTTCTAAAACACCAGGGAGCCAGCCTTGTGCATTTGAATCACAATGTTTACTGAACCATCGAGCCAGTTCCCTTCTTTGTCTTTCACATAAACCTTCTAATTCAGTTATCCGCTCCTCATAGCTTTCTGTAATATATAATTTATTAAAATATCTGAGGTACACAAATAAACTTTGAAAAGATTTTTTTTAACTCCTAAAAGTAATATCTTTATTATAAAAGAATAATATATCACTACATAATATAAAACAAAGTCCTCCACCGCTGCTGTTTGTCTGTTTGCAATAAACTCAAAAACTACTGCACTGGTTTTCTTACTGTTTTCATCAATGGATAGAGCGGTTCTAGATGAAGGTTTTAGTATATAATATGTCATAATTTTGTGTACATTTACTAGTGGAACCCGCGGTTTCGCTCGCGTTAAATCTAGGGACGAGCCCGAGTGGAGTGAAGGTGAGTCGCTAGTAATTGAATAATATTGAGATTCAATATTTACCATGTTTATCATTTACTATATTTTGAGTTCCTGATATTTCATCACTGTTACATTCTCAAAAGTTATACAAGTGATAAATATGTTAATTCATCCTAGCACATTAATATTTAATATAAACAGTCAGTAACCATGACAGTTATACTTTCTTATATAATTTAGATTTTAAATAGTTATATTAAATAAATTATTCTTCATTTTCATCCTAATATTAACTTTATTGTCTTTGCAGAATTTATTATAAATTATGAAAAATGAAATAACAAAAATATAATATAATGTTTGAATATATACCAATAAGTTCTCTATCATGATGTGCTGCGGCCCCGGCTTGTTGTTCCCAAATAGTTTGTTTTTCATGTAACAAAGTGTCTAATTCTGCTTGCTTATTGGCTAAATCTCTTCTTAACTGTAACAATAATATAATAATATAAACAAATACATTGTAAACAAAAAAAAATATTTTAATTAATTAATAATAAAATATGCATGGAAAAGGACAAAAACAAAGAGAAAATATATAAGGCAGGAATGTCTAAGGCCTTATCAATTCTTCCAACACCACCATAAGGCAGTCATTGAAGTTTACTTACTCTAGAATTAGTTTGCTTCATTTGTATAAGATTTTTTGCCATTTCTTGACGCTTATCTTCTACCTCAGCAAACAACGAATTTCCTTTAGCAGCTGAAATTATAGACATAAACATAATAAAATAGTGCCTATAAAAATTATTAATTAATACACAACAATCTTATATATAATGAACATATAATAACAATAATACTCAAATTTGTACACATACTTTGTTAGACATTAGACATATTAATAAATAAAAAATTTACCATGAGGTTCTAAATCCTGGGAATTGACCTGATGCAATAATGCCCTAGCCTCTGCTAAGTCAGCTAAAGCAGCAGCTTCCCTCTCTCCTGCAGCATTAATTTCTTCTTTTCTTATTTCTGCTGCTGCTCTTAATTCACTGATTTCAGTTTGTAACTCTTCAACCTTTAACTGCCATGACTTCAGTACATTTTCAGCTTCTTTAAGAGCTACTTTAGCTGCTATAGCCTCAGAAGACGCTGAAGATAATGCTGCGCGTGTTTCTTCTATTTCTGAAGTATCATCACGCACAGGTGAGTCACGAGTAACGTGAACCTGTTCTTCTTTTAAGCGTTTGTTTTCGAGTTCTAGTTTTTTAATTTCATTAAGATGACGTTCAGTTAATTCAGTACGCTCTTGTCGCAGTGCTGATATGTCCTCTTGCAGAGCGGTTATCCGCGATGTTAGCTCGGCTCTACGTTTCCTTTCGTCTGCTTGATTACTTTCCAATTCCGCAGTTAAATGACTTTGAACATCTAATGCTGTTTGATAACTTCTTCTTGTGTCGTGGAGTTCTTGTTTAATAGCTTCGAAGTTACTTGATAAATGATCATACTGTTTACGAAGTAAATGATATTTTTCAGATAAATCCCCTCCTGTTAATTCTTCGACTTCAGTTTTATTACTTATTGTTGAATAATCCATAGCAAGTCTTGATAAAATTGAAAAAAATATTTATATAAAATACAAAGTTATAAAACAAAAGATTTAAGTTTGAATTCAAAATAACGATACTGCCGCTGCGTTGTGACTTGTGACTTGTGAGTTGTCACTTGTCTCTATGATTTTTTTTTTTTTTTTGGGATTTTTTGACCTGGTAATTACAACCTTTAGGTCAACTCTTATTTATTCGTATACGTAATAATATGTCTATGAGCACATCCCATTAAATTGTTTTAATTGTATTCTTTATGTATTTGTAGATGTGCTTATAAGTAAGTTCGTCTTGTAACAATTGTTTTAATGGCGGCGGGCGGGACAATAAATCACACTTATTTTCAACATCACTGAGTTCACTGGCCAACACTAGTCTGTCAATCAAAAATTTTTGACAATCAAAGATAACATGCTCCACAGTTCCATCACTTGAATTACATTGAGAACAGGTTCCATTCGCAATAATGCCGAGTCGAGCAAGGTGTGACGGTGTAGTATTATGACCGAAACGCAGTCTATTTATGATAGTAATAAAGTCTCGAGAAGCATCTGGCATACGATGATACCAAGGTCTTGCAGGTAAGCTTTCTTGTATGCTTCCATACCATTTTCCTTTCGTATCTTGATCTTTCTTCCACATTTCTAACCACAACTTTTGAATATTTTGGTCAATACATTGCAAGTAATCGGACATAGGAACATTCATTGTATTTCTAACGTCAACAGCATTAACTCCTTCATATGCAGTTTTATCAGCCATTTCATTGCCAGAGATACCTTTGTGGGAAGGCACCCATAGAAAGAAAATTTGGATATTTTTACTGTGGTATTGGTGAATTATTTGCTTAATGAAGTAAAGGATATAATTAGACTTGTATTTGACTGTGAGGGTAGTTAAAGCTGTTATCAAACTTAAGGAATCAGAAATTATTAAAAAACATTTATTGTTATTGATTTCGCGAATACGCATTAATGCCTGATACACTGCATATGCCTCTGCCGTAAATATAGAGCAGGGTTCATGCAGAATAAAACTTGAAGAAAATTTTGCTTGTGGATCATATAAAGCAGCATGTACATAATCACTTGTTTTGCTCCCATCAGTGTAGATAACATAGTACATTGTATTTTCCTCCAAAAATTGAAGCATTTCCGAATTATTGTTTATTGTCTGTTGAACTACATTAATTGGATGTGAAATACACTGATAAGAGAAAGAGTAACATGGCCATGGAAACTGTTTTCTGATTTTAGAAAAATTATTGTCTATTTCCAGAAATATATCAGACAGTGTTGGAGAATTACCACACAGTAGACCGTGTGCTGTTGTTAATGGTCTTCTTGGGGATCTATCTATATAAGGTACAATTTTATTTATTATTTGAATGTTATTTGATGCTATTAGTTTGAGACAGAATCTTTCAGCAAGTAAAATTCGCCTCAAAATCAAAGGCATCACTTTTGTCTCAACTTCCATGGCCCTTATGGGAGTTGAGCACATAGCACCAGATATTATTCTTAAAGCCTTATTCTGCAATATGTCTAATTTATTTACATGAGAACTATTCATATAAGCGAGTGAGCTATAATCTAAGTGACTTCTTACAATACTTTTATACAATATTGACAATATTTTAGGATCTGCACCCCATGTTACACCACAAAGTGATCTGATAACATTTAGTCCTGTGTGAGCTTTTTTGGATATATATTTAATATGTTCTTCAAAAGTTAATTTTGGATCTAGTATTATTCCTAAAAATTTCTTTGAAGTGACTTTATTTATAATTTCATTATTGTACATAACATTTGAGTTTGGGGTTTCATTGCCAAAAAACATAACACTACTTTTAGAGGGGTTAATTTTTAAATGTAAACAATCATTATAATATTGTAATAGTTGAAATAAGGATTTGTTCATGTTATCTATTGCAATCTCTAGGTTGTAATTACTGCTGTATAATACAATGTCATCAGCAAATTGTAAGATATTTACATTCCTATTATTTACATATTTACAAATTTCACTTGTGTATATATTGTACAGCAATGGAGATAGTGTGGCACCCTGCATTGTGCCTCTTGAGGCATATTTGGGTCCATATAAAATATTGTTATGTCTAGCATAGATTGTTCTATTGTTCAAAAAATTAAAAATCCACTTACATAAGTGCCCAGGCACACCTAACCTAGACATGATTTGAACTAGTATACCAGGATCAACACTGTCAAAAGCACTTTGGACATCTAGGAATACGCAAACAGTGTTTAATTTTCTATGTTTTGCATTTTTTAGGTCAGAGATTAAAGAGGTGAAACTGTCTGCACTACTACGCCCTCTACGGAAGCCATATTGTATATGTGGAATGAAACACTTTGATTCAACATACCAGTCAAGACGAACTTTCACCATATTTTCGAATATTTTACCAAGACATGATGACAAGGAAATTGGTCTATAAGAACTAGCAAACTCAGGAGATTTGTCGGGCTTAAGTATTGGGACAACACACTGTGTTTTCCATGACTGTGGAATACATTTATTAAGCCAAAGCAAATTGAGAATGTTAAGAAACAACTTTTGGGCAGATACATCTAAGTTTTTAATTACGATGTAAGGATAATCATCTAAGCCAGGAGTTGTATTTCGTCTAGAGTGCAAGCTTGTTAAAAATTCAGACCATGAAAAAGGATCCAGTAAAAATTTAGAATTTGGGTTATCATTGTTGGTTTCAAAAAGAATGTTCAGTTGATCTACTTCAATTAAGTTGCTATTATCTGATAATTTATTTAAGAGTGGAGATATAAACTCATTTGTATATGATTTATTCTTAGGTCTTATGCCTTTGAACATTTTTAATAAATTCCAAATTTTACTTATGTGAGTATTTCTATTAAAAGTGTTACACAAATTATTCCATCCTATTTTTTTCTGTTCTGAAATTGTTCTCTTTTTCTGGGCATCTTTTCTTTTGTAATTAATATAATTTTCAATAGTAGACTCTTTTCTATATATTTTTAGTGCATTATATGAAGCAATAACACTTTGTTCACATATACTATTCCACCAGGGAGCTGGTGGTCTGCTTATGAAAGTGTTTGTTTTAGTGAGCTTTGGAATTGACATTTCTTTAAGAGTATCTAAATGAAAACAGAAATTATTATAGGTTGAAATAGGATCATGTGGTTGAAGTATCAAATCATTAAACATTGTTTTTGAAAGAGCTGTATATGTTTTCCAGTCAGCTTTTTTATATATGAACTTATCTACAGGGGAATTGAGATAATATTTATCTATATGTAATGAAATCTCTGTTATTGTTGGATAATGGTAACTTCCCATTGTATCATCATGTACAGACCATTCACATAGTGGTGCGAGGCTGCCACTTATAAAGCTTACATCTATGGCAGAAGCAGTTTGTCTAGGGCGATTTATAGTTGTAGGTCTACCATCATTTAAAATACACAAATCTAAGTCATCAATTAAATTAAATAAATCCTGACCTCTACTTTTCGTTGACAAACAACCAAATGCAATATGATGAGCATTAAAGTCACCACTCATAAATATGGGCTTTGGTAGATCATTAATAATGTAACGGAGTCTATTAATTCGTATCCGTCCACTTGAAGGTGGACAGTATACACAGAGAATTGTTAAACTACTATGTCCTGTTGATACAGATACAGCAACTGTTTGAATGTCTTCATAAAATCTGGTATTTAATATATTATACTTAAGGTGTGGTTTTATTAGTATTGCAACTCCATTATGTGTATTGTTTGAATTTTTATTGTATATATTATATCCTGGTATTTTAAAATTATTATCTTTGAACCATGTCTCATTAAGAAGGCAAATATCAATATTTTGTTGTTTTAAAAATTGGATTAATAAAGGTTTTTTACTATTTGCACTTTGAATGTTATACTGCGCAATACGTAACTTGGATTGTGTAGAACTAGGCCCTACACAATCCATTATGTTAAGTTTTTTAATAATGTATCTTTAATAGTTTTAATATTAGTCGGTGTACTATCATCTTTATTGCCTAATTCCACCAACGTCTGCACTAGGGCCATAAGTACATCGTTATTGGAAATTATTTGAGTTTTAAGGTCTTTAGAATTAACTATTTTAGCTTTATTTACATCTTGTACAGACTTATTTACAGGAATATTTATAGATTTATTTACAATAACATTACTATTAACAAGTTGTGATTTTGGTGGTGAGAGTGGAGGAAAATCTGTTTCATTGGTGATGACTTGTTTTGTAGAGGTGACACCTGCATAAGATATGTTGTTTTTCTTTTCAATGATCTTTTTTGCTTTAATAGGACATAATCTAGATATCGCAAGGTGAGGCCCACTGCAATTTATGCAGCTGATTTCTGTTGGTTTATCACATTCCTTATACATGTGTTCACCTCCGCAAATACTACATCTTTGTTTACCATTACAAATCCTTGCTGAATGATTAAATTTAAAACACCTATAGCACTGTAATAATGGTGGAATGTATTCAAAAACTCTATACGAGAATAGATCATATTGAACATTATCAGGTAGTACATTAGATAAAAAAGTAACGCTTACAGTCTGTAATGGAATGCGCTCTTGTCCTATTTTCTTTGTAAACCTTCTTATTGCCACTATTTCATAAATTGAAGAAAGTCTTGTATAGAGTTCTTTGTTAGATATATTTGTTGGAACAAATCTAATGATGCCGGTTTTTTCAATTTGCGCTGCCGGTATGAATGCCTTCATGTTATATTTTGTGAGGAAAGTAGTGTTATTAATAAAGTTATTGGCCGTATTATATTGCTTGAAAATAACTGCTATTTTATTGGCATTCACCCTCTGAATACCCGTCACACCTTTTATGTCCATTGAGAAAAGATGATTTAAGTATATAGGGCTCTTGTTACCCAATCTATCATCGTTTATGGATTCTACATACACTTTAAAGTCTGTGTTGGTTGAGTTTTCCGGATATAGTCTTTTATAATTCGGTTTGTAATAGGGCAGATACGCATCTCGCTCACCGCCGGAGTCCGATTGTCCTTCATCCCTAGGCTGTGCCCGTTTTATTTTTTTTGAGGTGGGCGGGTCAGACCCGCCCCCCTCGTTTATCTCCATTGCTATTGTGCTTTTCAGCCGCTAATAGCAATATTTAAATTCACTTTAACTATAAAAAAAATCACTTTATAGGAAAAATTTAAAATTAATTTTCTAAAGTCAACCGCGCTTTTTCAAGGTTCCCGCCAGAATCCTGTCTCTATGACAGTGACAAGCATAGCTTAATAATAAATATTGACAATTCAATTGAAAATTCCTGAAATTTAAATAAATATTGAAAAAAAAACATATATTCTGATAATCGATCAGTGTAATTTTACAATATTTTGTTATTTGGAATATATTAATCATTCAATTTAATTCTCTTATCCACAATTAATGAACTTTGACACTATGACAATGACAGTTGCTGCGTTCCACTAAGCGCCCACAACGATCAAAATGCTCCTTTATGCTTCGTTCCACTAAGTGCTCAAAACGATCAAAATACACCTTTAGGCGTTCCACATAACGACCGCGGCCCTTGTGGTCGTGGCGAAAACGTCCCTCGTGACGTCATGACTCACGCTCACGCGAAGCACACGACGACCCATCTCAAAATGGGGTCGTAGTGGTTGTTGAGAAAATTAGCGGCATTTTCAAAATTCAAAGCATCAAAGATGGCGACCGTGAAACTTACGTTATTTCTTGTGGAAAGAGATATTATCCAAGTGCCGCCGCATAAGACATTTTAATTACATATATTTTTTCAATATAAATCGATTTAAACAATAATTATTTAAGTTTATTTACAAGGTTTGCAGATTATAAACGAACCTCTTAAATCTGAGTTTGAATCGTGATCGTTGTGAACGGTTTAGTGGAACGTAGCAAGTATATAAAGAAAATGACAATTGACAATTGTGAATTGACATTTGACAACTGGGTAAGGGTAAATAGAAATTTGTAGGTGGATCTTGTAGAAGATTTATATTTTTAGTGAAAAATACAACGAAAGTAATAAAAATATGTCTTCACCGCCACCAACAAAACCCCCTCGAGGTGTAAAACAAGGAAAAGAGACGGTATGTGCTCTCTTTATATTATTTCAATATATGATAAAGTTTATCAATCAAACGAAAATGATATCACTGTTTTATAATGTACTATGTAGTAAGACATGTAGATTAATGCTAAATTTTCTTTTATTATTATTATTATTTCATCTAACATATAAACTTAAATTATCGAAGACGTCATTCTTTACAATTCGTCCATACACCATTTTAACAATGTTACACGATGAAAACAGATAGATCGTATAAAAAACAAAGTCGTAACGATAACGATGATATTTTCATTAAAATAGGTCAAATTTTGGAAAAATATTACATTATTTACTATCTATCTTTTTTCATACAAGTGAAGTCACTTACTTGTACAGTAAAATACCTTTAGAACATACGCATTCGGAAGATAGAAATGTAAGGAGAAAGATGGCCATTGGATACATAAAATCTGTTTCAATCCACCCAAAAATATATAAAAATATCATTAGATTTAATATAATCGATATTGATAACCACAAAAAATCAGCAACAATACGTAAAACTTTGCTAGATTAAAAGAAATTATTACATATATGGCAGTACACTTTAGATTCTTAAAACATTTTTTAAAATAATTACTTAGGATATAAAAATAACTTAAGATTTAACTTAATATATATTATATTTTATATACAGAGTGGTCTTCTTATGTCAGTTATCCGAACCCTATCTGCAAGTGAAACAAATGAGCAACGCGAAAAAGAGAGAGCCAAATTAGAAAAGGAATATAAGAAAAGTGATGCTAAACTTGACGAACTGGTTGCCATTCATGCACAGGAAATCACTGATGTTATGCAAGTTTGTATTAAAGATAATATGATCTAATTTTTTGATATAATTGCACATCACAGTTATAGTAATTTCTTCTACCCTTTTTAGAAATTTAGTGCAGTCTGCTCAGCTCTTACTGCTTGGGGTCAGCACTGTTCTGCTGCTGAAGCCAGATTAGGAGCTTGTAGGGCCCTGTTAAGAGTGAGAAGAGATGATCTTCGTAGATTGTGGGCAGATGCTAGAACTCATCATCATGCTCTAAGGATGTTAACTGATATGTAAGAAATTTATTAATTTACACTAATGTTTTTGTATATTTAAAGTTTCTGTTTTAATGAAACAAGAGATGAGCCAGAGTATGGAAATATTGTTATACTAGCAATTCACCCTGCCTTCTTTTTGGGTTTGTCCCTAGTGAAAAAAAAATATTCTAACCCATGGGAACCATACATTTTACTAGAATAAAAAGTTATCTATGTGCTATTCTTCTTTATAATCTATCTCTGTACCCAACTTCATCTAGATCTATTCAGCCATTTTAGCAAGAAATAGTAACCAACATCCATCCATCCTCACAAACTTTCACATTTAAAATATTAGTATGATGTACAAATATTGTCATAATATGTATTTATTTCCATACTAAATTAAAATATTGAAAACAATTTAAAGCAAATCATATTACACTTTCACTGAGTTCCTTTTTAATCCTTTACATTTACTTCTCTTCTTGGTTCTATGTTTCTGAAGCGAACAGCCAAAGCGTGTAACACCCTTCCAGAATTCATCTTTCCTGCCACTTATAATGTCAGTACTTTCAAAGCAAGATTGAATAGGCATCTTCTAGGCAAGCGCGCTCCAACCTAGGCCTCATCAGTGCTTTCCAGTGTTCATTGTCGTCAAGCGCAAGCCTATCTAATAATCTATGTATATAAAAATGAACCCCTATTTTCCTTGGTCACGACATCACATGTGAAGGGCTGGACCGATTGTTATTGTCAGGAGAAGGTGTTAATGAAAGAAAAAATTAAGAAAGTTGTGTGGAAAATTAGAAAATTTAATAACACTTAAAAAAATTAATGGCGTTTGACGTATCATGTTATGACCTTTGCCATGGTGCGTGTAAATGTTATAGTATTATTTGCTATTCAATTACAGTGAACGAGTGGTAGTGTCTGAGCGTGAGGCACGGGAGCTTACATCTTCAGGTAGGGTCCTGGGTGCAGCTCATGCTTTGCAAGCTGCTCTACTCACAGCACAAACAGAGCTGCCTCATGTGCACGCACTGTCTGCAACCACTGCACATTTAGAGGTAAGTTGTGAATAAATAAATTACTCTTCTAGATTAAAAGTATATTAATAAATATTTTAGTGTTATTTACATTAAATATGTTATATAATAGATTGGATAAAGGCATCTTTATTCTTTACATGTTTATGAAGGTTGATATACCCTCTAAAATAAGAATTTTCCTATATTTATGTTACTGTGCCTGTGTCTTTCTTTGGCTCACTGTATTTAAAACAGATTAATGATTTTTTTTGCTTCTCTAAAGCATTAAATTTGTCTTAATTGTGAGAGTGGCACTAGTTATATCAAAACTAACGGTGCCCGCGGCTTCGCTCGCGCTAAGAGTGAATAAAATAAAAATTTTTGCTTATATACTGTTACTTATAATGTACCAAGGACTGATTCCCCATTTAAAGTTCTGGCCCTCTTTTCTGAAAACTACTGTGTAGCATCCTGCCGTGCCGCCACTGCTGCGCTTTCTAAAACTTATTTCCTATTTTTAACCAATTTTGCTACTATGTGTATCATAATTTCTTTGTGTGTTTTTCGTTAATGATAAACTGATGTACGTGGTTCATTGTTATGGACTTATGGTAAAAATTACTGTTAAATATTTCTCCTACGCAAATTGTGCAACCCCAGTTAACCCCCATAGGGGTTGATTTTCAAAAAACGCTTAGATATGTATCTCATAATTTGTATTGCAGAGCATTATTTCAGTTTCACGCAAAATATTTCAATAGAATTAAATTTCCCATACAAACTTAGCCACCCCCATTAACCCCCAATGGGGGTGAATTTCGAAAAACCCTGAAATACGTGTTTCATCATTTGTACTAAAAAGCATTAATTCAAAGTTTCATGCAAAAATGTGCAATAAAAATATTTTTCTCATACAAACTTTGCCACCCCTTTTAACCCTTTTAGGGATTGAATTTCCAAAAAATAATATGCCTATTTCCTTCTCATGAATGCAAACTATCTACATACCAAATTTCAGCAAAATCGGTTGGGTGGTTTAGGCGTGAAAAGGTAACAGACAGACAGACAGACAGAGTTACTTTCGCATTTATAATATTAAGTATTATAAAAATTAAAATGGCCAGAAATGAATAAAGTGATTTTAAGTGCTATATTGTCTTTGAAAATTAGCTTACCTCAAACACTAACGAAACTCCCCCCTCAGAACTCTTGGGCACACAATGTTATATATCGTCGGCGTAGGTGGAAAACTAAATAACTGCGATTTTGGCCAAACTGACATTTAATTATTTTCGTAACACCCAAAAATACCGCATATTTTACTCTAACAAATATTTTCATATCTTGTCCCGTTTCAGAAATATAGCCATTTTTGTATTCCAAATGCTAAAGTAAATATGTTGAAACTAGCACTAAACAGTAGAAGGAAAAATAATCAACTCAATAAATAAATCGATAACTATGATTTATGATCAGTTGAATGTTTACTGACTTAAATAAAATAAGTTGTTTAATTTTTCTTCAACTCAAAATGTCATAATAACATGAACAGAGTTGACGGAAAACTAAATAACTCGAGTTGTTTAATTCATATTTTTTAAAATTCTAATGTAAAGTATGTATTTTATGACTAATAACTATTATCGATTTCTTCTTCAACAAAATATAAATTAATACAACATGGTAAGAAAACATAATTAGATAAATGAAGTTATTTATTATTGCTATAGAAAGTAGATCTACATGAGTAAAGTTATCATTCGACTTATTAGGACAAATTGGCGCGAAATATTGAAAGAGTAAGGTGAAGTGCGGGGTTCCCGGTAAGCGCGTGCGGCACGGACGCATCACAGTATTGTAGTGCGTACGCTTTTAAATTGTGCTGACGTCTGAGCTGTTAGATTATTATTTAATCGTAAAAGATAATAATTATGGAATCGCGAGGTAGAATTTTGGTAAAAATGTGTCGGCAGGAAGGTGGTTCGTCTGAGGTAAGTGTTGTTTTAATGCCGGAGATTCTTTGGTAAGTATTTTAAAATTAAATAACTTTTGCCCGAGGCCTGATTTAGGGTTTTAGCTTCCCTAGGTTTACCAATGACTGAACACCTTTCAATCTACACCGTAACCTTTCATTTCCGTTTAGGATATAGACTGTTACTATCGATTATTTTTGTTTTGTACTGCAAATAATTAATTAAAGAGACGGAATGGTAGTAGTTTCAAAATACATTACTCAAATTTAGATTGTTAGTATTTATGCGCGACTTTTCAGAGTACCAATGAGCTTAGTCGATGCGGCCCCTCAGTCCTTGCAGCCTATGCTTCAGCCTTATTAGTCTGTGCATAATTCAGGCTTTACAGTTTTATCTATTTCTCCCAATACTCGCGAATTCGATTGTGAATTATTTGAGTTGTGGAAAAAGTTGATAACTTTTGACGCTTCCATTTAAATTGTGAATCTTATTGCGAAACAATAAGGTTGCTTTTAACCTGTCAAATAAAATTGTTGTGATTATGAGTATCATTGTTTCACATAGTACAGCCGATTGTCATTAGTTTAGTTTAAGTACGTATTGCGAGAAAAAGACCACAGGGTTAAAATTTCGATATTAGATCGAAGAAAATGTAAAATCACTGTAGTAGATTTTCAGTTGATCACTTTGACGAGTTTACTTATGAGTTTTTTGTTGGCAAATATAATAAAAAATTAAAAATAAATAAAAAATACTCTACGAGCTTGTATCACGTTTTTACTATAATCGATAGCCACTGCACCGATGATTAACATTCGTTTTATAATAGAATCATTTATTTACAATTTATAATCAAACTATTTATTAGGGTGTATTACCTATTGAATGAAACAAAAACTAACTATACGGTTGATTGATACCTAAGGATAATGTTCGATTGAAAAATAAGATAGCTTGTAATTGTTTTAGGTAAAAACTAAGGCGAACATACAACAACAAAACATTAATACCGTCATCGAAAGCCCATATAGACACATTACAGTAAGTCAACCATCGTCATCAGAAAATAACAATCATACAGTTTGTACGGATTCAAATTTTGCTGCTGATATTACGATAGAAATAGTGCCAGAAGAATTGGTTCCTGATGAAGACTGCATGCTAGCTCAACATGAAGAATTTAAGATTTTAACATGCGAATCGGCTCCAGCTTCAGTAGTGGTTACTGAAAAGATTATTAACAATATTAACCCACCCAAATCAGCACCTATGCCAATGAATGTTAGTCCCATATCTTTATGTAGCAGCAAATTTAATATAAATGACGAAAATAATATATTAGATAGTAATATAGATGTTAGTTCGCCAATTAGAGAGTCTAGTCTAATTTCTGGTATTGGATTGCTGTCTCACACAGATGAAGAACCTTTTTCTGATTCTGGATCCTCGTGGATTCCAGACACAGACGAAGAAAATCAAGCAAAAAAGAAACGTAACTCTTTAACGGATTTATTTTATTCAACATCTTCAGAAACCGAAATTAAACGTGACAAAACCCCAAAAAATAAAAAAAGAGTGAAGAGAATTGAACCCAAAAACCCTAACTTGTCTAGTGAATCTGAAAAAGAAACAGATAACATTATAAACACTCGTGCTATTATTGAAACATCTATGAAACAAAACCTAATGACACCTCTTAACCCTTATGCAGAAGTAAGGCCTAATATTGTAATAACTGAAACTACTGACTCTGAAACAGAAACCACAACAGTAATGAAAGAAAAAGTAAAGTACAGATGGAAGAATGCTGACCCTACGAAATGGAAAAGAAACATAGAACTGCAAAAAAAAAGAAAGTGTTTGCCATATTCAAGTAAAGATGGAAAACTTCGTGCACCTAAAGTACCTAAAAGTCCAAAATGCAGTAAAAACTGCCGCCATAAATGCGCTGACAATTTTACACAAGACCAGCGTGCAGAAATCTGCAAGTCTTATTGGTCTATTCAAGATTTTAAGTTACAAAAAGAGTTTTTACTTAAGCGTATAATTATAAAACCAGTACAAACCACCAAAAAATCTGTACCGATAGAAAAACAAAGAAGCTCTAGTAGGGAATACGGGTTTTATAAGGGTCAAACTTCTTTTGAGCGGGTCTGTAAAAACTTTTTCATGTCCACACTTTGCATTTCATCTGGTCCGATAGAGACAGCAGTGAAACACATAGATGAAAATGGTTCCTTTTCACACGCCGATAGTCGTGGCAGACGAGCTCCTGCTAACAAAACTCCAGACGATCAGTTACAAGATGTAAAAAATCACATCGAAAGTTTTCCGGTGCTTGATTCCCATTACTGCAGAAAACAGTCGGATAGGAAATATTTAGATCCCAAATTATCAATATTAAAAATGTATGATTTGTATGTAGAGAAAATGATGTGCAGCAACAAAATACCTGTAAAACTAAATGTTTACAAGAAAGTGTTTGGCACACAATACAATTTATCATTTTTTCACCCAAAAAAGGATCAGTGTATCATGTGTAATAAATATCAAAAAGATAAATCTAATACGTCTGTCCAGAATGAGTATAGTCAACATATAGAACGAAAAGAGGCATCATACAAGTCTAAAGAGTTGGATAAAAAAAAGTCAGAAGAGGATGAGTCATTTTTATGTGTTACCATGGACTTGCAAAGTCTTTTGCAAATTCCATCGACTGCAGATAGTTTAATGTACTATTGCAGAAAATTAAATTTATATAATTTGTCTGTTTATGAGTTTAAACCCCCGCAGAATAACGCTCACTGTATGATATGGACGGAAATAAACGGCAAAAGAGGCAGTATCGAAATAGCTTCTGCTATTTACATATGGATTATGAAACTTCCCGAGGCTATAAAACATGTAACTATATACTCCGACACATGTTCAGGGCAAAACCGCAACCAATTCATAGCAGCATTTTTACTTCACTTGGTCCACACGCACAAAACAATCAAAGTAATAGAGCAAAAGTATCTAGAAAGTGGTCATAGCTTTATGGAGGTAGATTCAATGCATAGTGCTATTGAAAAAGAAAAAAGGTTTACAGAAGCATATTCTATAATAGACTGGAAGAGAATTATGCAACGGGCGCGGTCTAACAGACATAATAAAAATGTTACTCCGTATAACGTAACTGAATTGTCGTACCAAGACATGATTGATGTTAAAGCACTTGCTTTGATGATAATAAAAAATAAAACTATAGCGGAGGATGGGGAGACAGTGCACTGGTTGAAAATAAAATGTCTAAGATTTGAAAAGGCTTTACCTGGTTTCATTAAATACCGATACGATTATGATGGACCATATCATTTACTAAATACACTTTGTAAACCAGGGAGACCGACTAGAAGAACGCCGAATTCTGAAATGCCTATAATAAACACCGCAGATATTCCCAGGGCATACAAGCAGTGTCTCCCTATAACAAAACAAAAAAAAAAGACCTTTTACAGCTTTGTAAAAAAAACATTATTCCTAAAGAGCTCCATGGTTGGTACGAAAGTTTACCATCTCACAGCGACGGCCAGGGTAGACTATCCTCCATTGATTCATCTGGAGTAGATGAATAAGTCATTTTTTACCTAGTCTTACTTACTGTGAACTATTTAAATACTTAGATAACGTGATATTAAATGATTATAAAATAATGTTTGTTGTCATTTGTAATTATAATATTGTGATGTTAATTTTCGTTGTTTTATGTTTTAAATTATGTTCTGGTTTGTTTTAATATGAAGGACTGTTTCTTATTTCTAATAGGTTTTAAAAAGTGTCTATGATTGTTGTATTTGAGTAGTTTATGCCTGTTAATTTGTTGTTACTTGTTGCTGTGTGATAATGTCGAATAATACTCATAATTATACATGTTGCTAACTTCTTTCCCTTGAGTAAATATTTTCTTAAAATAAAACATTGTTAATATTTCAAACACAGCTTTTTATTTTGTGTGACATAAATAATTGTTGATAAATTATTTAAAGTAATTTATGTTCAAAGAAGTTAATTTTCATATTTAATGATATCTAGTAGTTGACAAATTAAATAACTGCACTTATTTTACCTTAATTTGTTTTACTTAATTTGTCTAACACGTAGAAAAACTAAACAACTAGCCTAAATAAATAGCTAATTGCAGCATATTTGCAATAATATGTTGTGGCAGAATTAGACAACTTGGTTTTTATTTTTTTATTTTTTAACACTTTAAGATAGAGTTTAGCTTGTTTAAGTATAAAATAAAAGGCAAAGATACCTAAAGTATATAAAATTACCGACAGTAAAATTTTCTCTAATTTTTTTATTATGCCAAAAAATTGGAAAAAAAATCAGTTAATCGCGATTTTCTCCAAACTAGAAAATTTGAGTTATTTAGTTCTCCACCTACGCCAACGATATGTTAATTATGGAATGACAAATAAAAAAATACACAGATGAAAACAAGTTGACGAGGAAATAATAATAATATGTAGCTGGACACACACAACTCTTTAAAACATGTACATATTATGATAGTATCAGACTACATGATGATGTCCTCCTGACCGATTCTGGCCAAGGCGGCCAATCTCATTGAGGCTTGCCATCTGCGTGGGACATATTATAGTGCACGAGTGTACGCGCAGACACAAGTGCACTCGCTTTTCCTATACTCATATTCCGGTGGGACGACTGCTCACGACCAGTGAGAGCTAAGGCGCAGGACCGACGACTTTACGTGCTCTCCGAGGCACGATTGTGACACACCGCCAACTTCCCAACTCCGAGCTGTTACTAGGCTTAAAATACAATATTGTAATTGAGCAGACTCCATAATACAACATTATTACTATATTGTTCATAATATTACATGTATTTTTCTTGTAATAAATATATTTTAACATGAACAGGCGAAGAAGAAGGAACTAGTGGATATAATAGTGCGGAGGATCAGCGATGCAGTGTATAAAGACGAGCGAGCTCCGCTCAGCAGACGGGTGTCAGCTCGCCGACGAACAGCCTTGTTACTTGCAGGTAACATTCATTTAAAAAAATTTTTACATGAATATTGTATGTTTGTTTGTTTGTTCATCGACGTCTCTATGTTTCGTTTCGTGGATGTCTAAATATAAAAATGAATTGTGGTGATTTTTATTGTGGAATGTGTAAAACTGATATAAGCTACTTTTTACTAAGAAAGATTTTTTCTTTTCCACATAAAAACGCGTAATAATAGTAGTTGTAATAAATCCTAATCAAAAGGTGTTCAGTATATTCATAGAATAAATAGAACAAAATAGAAGAAGTGAGAACAGAGAGTGAAGTTGATGTAAATATCCGGTGTCACTGTTTTATCAATAATATTTTCAGGATATATATAGGTTCAGAATTTTCAGTTTTAGATAACTATAAAATAATATCAAAGCCTATGAAACATATAGTCGGCCAACGGACATGACAGACCAAGCTGCCATACACTAATGTCCCAAGCGATTGTATGGCAGCTTGGGCTGGCTGTCACGTCCGTTGGCCGACTATAAGTTTCATAGGCTTTGATAATATTTTGAAATTTTTCAGAGCTTACAAAGAGCGAAGAAGTGACAGACGCGTACCTCCAAGACATTACACCGGAGTTTGAGGCGTCTTTGACTGAAGAGGACAAGACCTTCGAAACCACTGTCATGATATCGCTAGAAGCACTAGGTGTCCTGGAACAACTGCAAGAAGCTACTGAGGTATTGGAATCTTTATTTGTGTTTGTTAGATATCCTGCAGAAATCTGTTTCAATTATTGGAATCAAAAGTATGGAGAGACATAGGTTACCTTTAAACTAGCAGTCTAGGGTAAAAAGTAGCCTATTTAAACTAAAACACTCGCCATCTGTAACAATAATTAAAATCCATACTAATATTATAAATGCGAAAGTAACTCTGTCTTTCTGTCTGTCTGTCTGTCTGTCTGTTACCTTTTCACGCCTAAACCACCCAACCGATTTTGCTGAAATTTGGTATGTAGATAGTTTGCATTCATGAGAAGGAAATAGGCATATTATTTTTTGGAATTTGGTGTATGAGAAAAATATTTTTATTGCACATTTTTGCATGAAACTTTGAATTAATGCTTTTTAGTACAAATGATGAAACACGTATTTCAGGGTTTTTCGAAATTCACCCCCATAGGGAGTTAAAGGGGGTGGCTAAATTTGTATGGGAAATTTAATTCTATTGAAATATTTTGCGTGACACTGAAATAATGCTCTGCAATACAAATTATGAGATACATATCTAAGCGTTTTTTGAAAATCAACCCCTATGGGGGTTAACGAGGGTGGCACAAGTAACAGTATATAAGCAAAAATGTTTATTTTAATCACTCTTAGCGCGAGCGAAGCCGCGGGCACCGCTAGTTATTAATAACTAGCGAACCCTCGCATTTAGCGTGAAGCCGCGGGTTCCACTAGTAAATGTATACAAAGTGTTATGTTTGTAGGCAAATGAATAGTAGAACACTATGCTTATTGCTTAATGCTTATTGTAATTCTGTAATTATTTATTAATAATAATGTAGGCAAGGTACATATGAACTAGTACTATGACTAATAAGGAGTCGTATTAAGTCGTATATAGTACGTAATAGTAATGGCGGACAAGGTGCGCGTCACCGTGTTACCTTCCTCCAGGCACGCATGCGCTACACGCTCAGAAACACACTTCCTAAATAGAGTATCCAACACAAAGACTTTACAAATGATGTATGAAAACCTTCTTCGAGAACCACTCTATCCATTGGTGAAAATAGCATAAAAATCGGTGCAGTAGTTTTTGAGTTTATCGCGAATAGCCAGTTAGACGCGGCGGAGGTCTTTGTTTTAATTTTTATAATATACTAGCGGACCCAGCCACGCGTTGCTGTGACTCAGTAATTATAATAGATTAAATAATTTTTTAACTAATTCTTTTGATACAATCAAAGTAATATTTTCTAAATAATATTTTCTAAAAAAATTAAAAATAGATTCATTCATATAGGATTGAAAATAAAACGTTCCGCCAAAATTTGAAAGTAACAGGTAAAGTATTCGAAATGTTGAAATTAAGCACAAACCAACATGTACTTTTTGAATTTACATTTTATTCATCTTATCTTAAGTTTGTTGAAATTAAAAAAAATTAAGAATTTATCATTTATATAAATAAATTGGATCAAAATTTACGACTGAATAAATTAACAACTATCAAATTATAAAATCAAAATAAAAAAAAATAAAAGGCAATCTAGAAATGCTTACATGTTTTCGAGCTGGTGATATGAAAATTGATAGACAAAAACAGTAATCAATAAAATTTTATGTTATTATTTATAATTCTAAAAAATATTCAAACTGAACACTGCACAATAATAACACAATACAATTATAAAAATCCTTCACGAAAAATTGTAATAGTATGGTTATTATATTGACATTATCCCGCTCAATTGTTGTTTTTAAAATTTATCCCCAATAGGGAAAGGCAAAGGACTATAGTCCATACAGCCTAGTCTGTATTTGTTATCCCGCTCAATATTTGAATGAGAGTGTTCTTAACACTGACCTCTATAATACCACTGGACTGGCTGTTGTCAACGTGCTTTTGTGGCTGCTTGATATTCGCCATTTTGGCGCTGTCGGACGTAGCGAGACGTAGCGAGAGTTTGTGGTACTAAAACTGATGATGTCGATTTAAAGATTTTTATTTTTTTATTTTTATTAATCAATAACCGTATCATCATAATTACTACTTATGTTATATTAACAACGAAAATGCAAAATTACTTTACAGTAAACAAACACTTCTCGCTGTCATTTGCAATATATGTCAAAATTAGTTCTCGGGACTCTCGCTAGTGGCGCTTCAAATGGACACAAAAAAATTGCTGTCAAACGCTGGGAACAGCCATTCCAGTGGTATTATAGAGGTCAGTGGGTGGTGGCGCTAACTCTTCCCCGTCCCTGAGGGCCTGGTACTTGGTTTAACGCAACCTTGTTGGAAGTGATGAAGCATGAGAAGTTTCACTTCAATAAAAATAAAAAAGTAACAAAAGTGTATATAAATTTAAATATATACTACGATAAAGTAAAATATTTTATTTTTATTTACTATTTTATTTCTAAATTCTATATTCAAACGCGCCATCTATAATCTGTGCAACTTAGATGCCAAGCCGCCATCTATAAATACACACTAAAGTCGTATAATAAATATTTAATTTGTAATAACTAATATTGAGATCAATAATTGAGATAAAAACTACCCTATCTCGTAAGTTTGACCAAATTACATATGCTTACAAAATTTGATGAAAATTGGTTCAGCAGTTTAGGAGTCCATTGAGGACAAACATTGTGACACGAGATTTATATATATTAAGATTGTAGTGATAATATAATTTCATTTGCAGAAATTCAAAGTCCAAATACAAAACGAACTGCTCGAAGTGATAGATTCTGTGTCCCGGCGCATAATCAATGAGGTGGACATAGAAGAAGAAGGTGAGGAAGATGCAGAGGTTCCGGAGGCGGACCCTGAAGGCATGGTGGAGTCCGGGCGGGCGCTGGCGCGGCTGGTCAACTGCTTGGCTGAGGAGTTCAAGGCTTGTGGCATGAGGAATAAGAGGTAGGTGCTACTTTTTTTGGATTTATTAAAATAATAATAATGATATTATGTTAATTAAAATAAAGATTATTATAAATGAAAGAAAATTAGATAGATATTAGACTCGCCCGTGATTGCTGCCAAGCATTCGAAACGTTGGGAACTAAATATCAAAATAAATTCGCGACAAAATCCGAAAAGGTGTTTGCGATGAACGCGTGAATTCAGCTGCTGCATTGATGTCCCCGAGTGAAGCAAGGGTGAATCACTAGTATAAGAATAGTAAATATAATGATTGGCTAAGGATTAAAATGGTGGCTAACGTGTGCGCGTGCGCAGGCTGCTGCAGCTGTGGCGCGCGGCGCTGGCGCGGCGCGGCGCGGCGGCGCGCCTGCACGCCGACCAGCACTACTGGAGCGCCGTGCAGCAGGTGGTGCGTCACGCCGCCCTCCTGCCTCCTCTATATACACTTTAATACTGGAATTGTTATTATTGTGACCGAATCAGTCATTTTTAGAGTTTTGAAGTGAAACTTCTTTAGAATCGTTGTGATTTCAAACTCGATGAAACGAAAAAGTAAGTCCATAGAGATACAAACACGTGAAGCAAGTACCAGGCGCTCAGAGACAGGGAAGAGTTAGCGCCACCATATTAGTATTCATACAGTGTGTAAAAAATGAGTTAAATTTATAAACAAAGAAGTTTCACTTCTGACATGTGTACTTTGTACGTACGCACTTTTTTTTGTCTGTCTGTCTGTCTGTGACCGCATTACGAGTAAATGACTAGATTTTGATGAAATTTGGTATGATGATAGCTGGTTTATTATCTCATCTGGGTCAAAATAGTGTTTATTTAATTGATGACGATTTTTGGAGTGATATTTTGGACACATAATAATAAAATTTTAATGTCGCGTCACTTGTACTCGTCATTCCTGTTTCATTAAGTTATAGTCAATATGCTGTAACTATGTTGCAATATTATTTTTTCCGTTACTACCTTCAAATATTACTATACTAATATTATGTTATCTAAAAAGAAAAAATTTACTATCAACTCATCTTCACTCACCGAAGCCTCTACAAGGCAATACTATTTCATTAGTGAAGTGGACTACCTCCATGACGATTGAAAGGAGGCCCACTCCCAACAGTGGGGTATTAAAAAGAAAAACTATATGAATGGGAAGACGTACACAGTGTATGCGTGATGATGCGTGGCGCAGATGCAGCTGCTGCTGACGGAGTACCTGGAGATCGAGAGCGTGGGGGCGGCGGCGCGGCGCGCGCAGCCCGCGCCCGACCTGCGCCTGGCCGACTACTTCGCCAAGCGCCGCCCCGCGCGCCGCCGCGACAAGCTCTTCAAACTCACTAGTAAGTACCAAATTATACTTATTAATCATTCATTCATATGTTCATTCGTTCATTAATCAGGGGTATCACATAAATTTTTGAATCAATCATCAAAAACACCAAGTTTTTATTCAATCGATAAGTGTTGTA
Organism: Boloria euphrosyne; assembly: GCA_951802675.2. Lineage (NCBI taxonomy): Eukaryota > Metazoa > Arthropoda > Insecta > Lepidoptera > Nymphalidae > Boloria > Boloria euphrosyne. The sequence goes on from OX637876.1 coordinate 1,197,671, forward strand.
AAAATGCATTAAAATTATTACATTTTCAAATTTCGAGCCTCATTGGTCTTAAACGCTGAATGCAGTGGACGCCATTATTACTCTGTGGTCAATATGTCAGTGGATTTTGTAAACAAATGCGCTGATAATTTGTATGGAATTGATAATTGTTTATAGTTTAAAAATGAGTTATTATTCTACTTATTGTTGGTGTGTTGTTCCTGAATGCAAGAATAATAATGTATAAACGTCGAACAAATTATTTATTTTTGTTTACACGGCGGTATGACGTAATAAAGTGGCGTCTACTATTTCGTAGTCTTTAAAAATAGATTAAAAAAACAGAAATCTTTGAATTTAATTTTAAAATGTATTTTATTATTTTATGAACTAAAACCAACATTTTCCGGATATTTTTTGCCCTAAACTGTCTTAATAATATATTTTTATATTTTTATTGATATGGAATAAAATACCCTATAGGTTTAAATAATTTATTTTTTAAAACATTTACAAAAATTCACTTTTTTTTTAAATACTAAAATTTTCATTTTGAGCGCATTTTATTATATGATAGTTTTCATTGGAAGTAACAAGTGTTTTTGAATTTTTTTTTTTTGTCTATTTATGCATTCGTCGAAAGTTTTTTAGTATTATTTTTTTTTTTCGTTTTCAGATTTTTTTAGTGTGTTCATTTTTAAATTCCTTTTTAATCGTTTTATGATTCGGTTGCATTTCTTCCGCCTTTTTTTCATTTTTCCATTTAAGAATAAATATGATTGTGATTCGACATGCTTCATTCTATTATGCTTAAGTGGAAATTGTGTTTTTTGAAGTCGGAACAAACTTTGACTAATATGGTTTAAATTGAAAAAAATTAAAAATAAGAAATAGAAAAAAATTGTGCCATTAGAGCCGTATAAGATCTTGATCGTAAAATTAATCCCAGCGTCTGCGCCGGCGCCGGCGGCGGGCGGCGCGGGGGCGGCGGGGGGCGGCGCGGGGGCGGCGGGGGGCGCGGGGGCGCGCCGCCAGCGCTACCCGCTGGTGTGCCGGCCGCACCCCGCGCTGCTGCACGCCGCGCTGCCCGCGCTGCACGCGCTCTGCGCGCACCTCGAGAGGCCTGGGTACGTGTATACGGTGTTCATGAACTTAATTATGTTGGATTGTTTTTGAAGTGAAACTTCTCATGCGACCAACATGGTTGCGTTAAACGTTTAACGCTTTAGATTAGTATAAAATATAAACGAGTACCAGTACAAGTACCAGGCACTCAGAGACGGGGAAGAGTTAGCGCCACCACCCCTCAGACGGTCAAGATGCGCTGGTCGGGGGTCTCGCCCACCGCAAGTCGGTGATTTTTATGTGACGTTATGTGTAGCAAAAGTATTACAATATACAGCCTAACTTATGACGTGGCTGCTCATGCTGGTAATCGAGAGGAATTGTTTTTGAAGTGAAATTACAATATAATTAGTATTTATACAATTTGTAAACAGTGAGTTAAATTTATAAACAAAGAAGTTTCACTTCTGACATGTGTATTTTGTGCGCACGCACTTTTTTATAAGTGATACAAGTTTATTTTTATATTATGATATGAGATTATGTAAATCTATACTAATATTATAAATAAGTTTTTTTAAAAGTAATTTGGTCTGTCTATTTTCTTTTCAAGCTTAGTCTGCAGAACCGATACCAAATGTAATCTAATAATATTTGCATTAACACATATTATTTATTGAAATTTAAAATGAATGTATATTATGTATGTGTACAATGTACATCTCATTTACAATTTTTTTACCTTTATATAAAATACTAATACAACAGTACATCTACATTAGCCACGATGCCAATTTTATATATTAAACCCTAGCTGACCCGGCAAACGTTGTTTTGCCATATAAATAATTTTTTATTACTTAGGGGACAACCCTTATAACTTAGGGGTATGAAAAATAGATGTTGGCCGATTCTCAGACCTACTCAATATGCTCACAAAATTTCATGAGAATCGGTCAAGCCGTTTCGGAGGAGTACGGGAACGAACATTGTGACACGAGAATTTTATACACATATAAGATTTATAATATTTTTAAAAGGTTCTCCGTACATATATGTATAGTCTCTCCCGTGACCATGATTGCTGTAAAGCATTCGAAACGTCGGGAACTAAAAATCAAAATAAATCCGCGACAAAATCCGAAAAGGTAGTTTCATTTATAATGTCGAATATTCGCGTAAATCTAAGAAAGTATTATGTATATTGTATAATAATGAAAGTGTTTGATGTAGTGGCGGCGAGTGCTCGCTGCGCGCGTTCGTGTCGGACTACGTGCGCTGGGGCGAGAGCGAGCGCCTGGCGCAGGCGGCGCGCGCGCGCATCGACGCCGCGCTGCGCGCGCCCGCCGCCTGGCGCGAGCGCGCCACGCCGCCCGCGCACACGTGAGTGCACGCCGCCTTGCATACGTAACCACCGCGCGTGGGTCGTGCTCCTGTGTTGACATGTTGCCCTGGTACATGGCAACCGTGTACCTGCGTTCAGTATATATTGTACATAATGTCATCAGCCCTTTTTTTTAACGTCCCACTGCTGGGCACAGGCCTCCCTCAGTACGAGGGGGATCAGGCTATAGTCCACCGCGCTGGCCCAGTGCGTGTTGGCGGACTGAGCATGTCTTACGAAAACTTGCTAGGTTTTCTCAGACATGCAAGTTTCCTCACGATGTTTTCCTTCACCGTAAGACAAGTGGTAAACATGATAGAAATGAGTTGCACATGAAAATATCAGAAGTGCGAGACCCGGATTTGAACCCGCATCACTCGGTTATATAAGCGAGCGCGTTACCGTTGGGCTACCACTGCCTTTATAATACATAATATATGATATAATAAGTATGGTGCCGCCTACCAACACGTAAGTACTCCTGTGCAGGCATGCTGCCCTGGTACATGGCATCCACCTGCGTTATGTACCCGTTCTGTTAAACGCAAGTAGCGCTTAAGTTTATATAGTTGTATATATTATGGTATGGACTATGGGCATAAAGGTCATTTTCATATCAGCGTGTTAGGTTAGTGGGGCGTATTTTTTATTATAGACCTACATAAAAATATGAGGTAGCAAAGATATACTGAAATAGCTCTTTGAAATCTAAAAAAACTTTTAACTTTCAAAATTCCATGAAAATTTTCTAATTTCTAAGTATGAGCTAACTTAGTTTTTAAAATATCAATGAATGTATTATTGGTTTTTGACAAGAACACAGTGCCGAACACTTGTATGGTCTCTATATGTGTATGTGTGCAGGGTGGGCGAGCGGCCGGTGTTCGCGTGCTGCGTGGAGGCGTGGGAGGCGGTGCGCGCGTGCGCGGGCGCGGCGCGGCGCTGCGGCGCGTGCGGCGGCACGGCGGCGCTGGGCGCGTGCGCGGCGGCGGCGGGCGCGCTGGCGGCGGCGGCGGCGGCGCGCGCGCGCCCCCCGCCCGCCGCGCGCGCCGCGCGCTGGCTGGCGGACGACGACATCGTGCGCTTCCTGCAGTCGCTGCCCAACTACCGCGCCGCCGTCGACCGCGTTGACTTCACGCCGCAGGTACAAGTACACGTCATGTCAGAAGTGAAACTGCTTTGTTTGTTTTAACTCGCTGTTTACACACTGTATAAATACTAATGATATTGTAATTATACTTCAAAAGCAATTCCTCACGATCACCAGCATGAGCAGCCACGTCATAAGTTAGGCTGTATATTGTAATACTTTTGCTACACATAACATCACATTAAAAATCACCGACTTGCGGTGGGCGAGACCCCCGACCTGCGCATGTTGACCGTCTGAGGGGTGGTGGCGCTAACTCTTCCCCGTCTCTGAGTGCCTGGTACTTGATTCACGTGTACGTTTAACGAACAGTGCTTTAATACCCCCTCCATGGTTACGTTAAACGTTTAACGCAGGTTGCGTTGGAAATCGCATAAGTTTCACTTCAAAAAGGTTGAATATCTGAGGTCTATATATTCTATTCAACCTTTTAAAATGTCAATTCAGAAAAGCTTGTAAAAGTCTATTCGAGTAAAGTGTATTTTGATTTGATTTCACATCCCACTGCTAGGCACAGGAGGTCAGGCAGTTAATACGAGAAAGATCAGGTCATTATCGACTGCTAAATTGTGGACGGTTTAACTCAATCGCATGAACTTAGATAACACACAAAAATATTACCAATCTAGAACTAAATCATATAAATACATACTAACATAGATATTTTTTTATACAACAGGAACTAAAACAAGCATATGAACGTGAAGCAGAAACCCTGGGCACTAGTCTAGGAGACGGGGAAGTTTCGAAGCGAGAAATCGTAGCTGATATAAACACTCTGGTGGACTTGGCTCTGTTGTGCGAGAGTATGGTAAGTTATATTATATTTAGTGAAGCGCCCTCTCTAAGATAATGATGAATGATATGATATTAGGTTATATTTGTATGCACCTAACTGGTAACCCAACCAAACATAAAGCCAAAGATAACTAATATAAGTCAAGCAATGGGAGGTTTCACGCCAAGCTCGGCTCAGATGGCGCTACCAGCGCATAACGTCACCAACGAAAACCTCAATGCCGCCTATTTTGACAGACGCGTTTATTATTATAGAATAGTTGAGTTAAGTTTTGTAAAATCAAATATAAGATGGAAAAATACGGTGTTTTAACTATTGTTAAATTAAAAAATTTGACATAAAATTTGTCATACACTACATACATACTTGACGTTGTTCACGTTATGCGCTTGTAGCGCCACCAACGGCTAAAACTCGCAGCGAGACCTCCCATTGATAGCAGTAAAGTAATGTATGAACACAGACGACCGAAAGACGTACGGACCGATCCCGACAATAGGATTACTTTAGCCAATACTATCTTTAGGAACACACATCGACACCGTACACACAATCACCGTTCTCGCCGGCGAGGACGAGGTCCCGGTGCGCGACTTGTATACGACTCCTTCAAAGTCCCCCTAAGCCGTCTCCAATACGGCAAGTCCTCCATTCGATAGTTTCGTAAGCCGTGGTCCGAACCTCGCAGGAGGTGCTTTTACGGAACTACACCCTTTGAGCTTCATGCTCCCTTTTTAGGCAGGACCTTCTGTCCGCCTTCCTGTCCGGCGACGCTGTAAAGGCCAGTAGGGTTAACGGCACTCTACATTCATCATCATCATCAGCCCTTTTTTTTAACGTCCCACTGCTGGGCACGGGCCTCCCTTAGTACAAGGTGGATCAGGCCATAGTCCACCGCGCTGGCCTAGTGCGTGTTGGCGGACTTCACATGTCTTACGAAAACTTGCTAGGTTTTCTCAGACATGCAGGTTTCCTCACGATGTTTTCCTTCACCGTAAGACGAGTGGTAATCAGGATAGAAATGATTCGCACACGAAATTATCAGAGGTGCGAGACCCGGATTTGAACCTGCATCACTCGGTTATACAAGCGACGCGTTACCGCTGGGCTACTCTACATTCAGAAAAAAAAAAGATGTATGAATACTGTGTCGCAGTCGTGGCTGAGCGCGAACATGAAGACGCTGCCGGCGCTGGTGGGCGGCGCGCTGAAGCCGCCCGACAAGTTCCACGCGGACGTGGCCGCCACCGCCGCCGCCTTCGACGACATCGCCAACAAATGTCTGCTTTTCTTGCATTTGGAGGTAGGTTGAGGAGATTGGGTGATTGTTTTGTTGGGTGCGGTGAGCTATTGTTTAGTATGGGTGTTTTTGAATAATTGTTATTTTTGCAGTTTTCTTGTTTTTCTTTAAAGTTAAAGCGCCATAAGAGGGGATTAAGAATTTCAAGTATAAGTTTTACAAATATAAAAAAGTATATATTTTTTTCGCTTTATAATATTAGTATAGACTGGCAACATACCGTTGCTTCGCTCGAGTTCGTCTCTTATAACGGTTAGTATACTTTTCTCAAAAATTAGATATTTTCCCATATTTAAAAGTATCCTTTATGTTGACCGGAATAACTAGCTATCATTGTACTAAATTTCATCATTTCAATGGTTTTATTGTATGCGGCGACAGACTGACAAAAATTCTAAAAATTAAATTCGGTCTCGTGTATCGATAATAGTGACTATTTCAATTAACTTGTCCAAAAATATGTAATGTACATATTCAAGTAAGTTAGAATTTTATTATATGTACCTACTCGTATATGTCACCGTAAAATTTCAAATACCGTTAGATAGCTTCTCCAAAAGTTGTAATTGCTCGTGTCATTTGACAAACTGATGAACATGACAATTCGACAGTCTAACGTGTTTACAATTTTCCGGTGACGTGATAACATTGCGGTTGTGTTGCAGATGCGCATCGAGTGCTTCCACTACCTGGGGCAGGAGGAGCGCGGCGCGGAGGGCGGGGAGGGCGGGGAGGGCGCGGGCGGCGCGGCGCGGCTGGCGCACCGCCTGCTCGCCTTCCACGAGCGCGCCGCGCCGCTGCTGGCGCCGCCCGCGCTCGCGGTCAGTACACTACTCGCTCAGACTTGACTCATGCTCGAAGTACCTGACGCTTTGTGGACGCTTCTAGTTCTTTGACTCGGGCGTAAAAACTGACAATGACTGAAAATTGCTCGTGACGAAGCAAAGTTGCACGGAGCGAAATGCCACTTTATACTCTTGTGTTCGTTAAACTTCGATCAATTTTGCGAGTATTTTGTGCTTGTATTTTGTTCGATTTACTCTTAACTCTAGAGGCCTTTCAGCGTCGCCATTCTGAGGAGATGGGATAGTGAGCCCATATTCGGAGCTTGGAGTATGCTAATGTTGACTCAGAGATGAAGTACGAGAGACAGAGTGGAATGAATAATGCCTGTGTCTTGTAACGAAGGGACGCCTGTGCCTAGTAGTGAGACTTTAAACAGGGCAGAATATACATTGTTATAAAAATGATTCACGTTTTATGCACGAAGCATACAGCAGCAATTTTTTTGAGTTTTTAACAATAGGAGGTCTCACTGCGAGTTTTAGTCGTTGGTGACGCTACAAGCGCATAACGTAAACAACGTTAAGTATGTATGTAGTGTATGTCAAATTATTAGTCATTTAATTAAACAATAGTTAAAACACCGTATTTTTCCATCTTATATTTGATTTTACAAAACTTAATTAAACTATTAATTAATGTTAATAACGAAGGCGTCTGTCAAAATAGGCGGCATTGAGGTTTTCGTTGGTGACGTTATGCGCTGGTAGCGCCATCTGAGCGAGCCTGGCGTGAAACCTCCCATTGTCAAAGAAAGTATTTTTTTTAAAATGACAGTACATAATGAGCGGCGTCGGCGAGATGATGTCGTCGGCGGTGGTGTGGCGCTGGCAGAGCGGCGCGGGCGCGGCGGGGGGCGCGGGGGCGGCGGGCGCGGGGGCGGAGGCGGCGCGGCTGGCGGCGCTGCGCCACTGCCTGGCCGCGCTGGCGCTGCCGCACGACGGCCTGCACGCCGCGCACGCCTACCTGCACCTGCTCGCCTGCACGCCGGAGGTACTCTCTCTCTCTCTCTCTTTTTCTCTCTCTCTTTCTCTCTTTACGGTCGTGAAGGTCGGTTAAATTGGCATTGCTGACTGGAAATCTTTGAAAATCTATTTATATTAAGGTGTCTCTAGTAATTTTGAAAAAAAAACATTTTAACAATTTTAAAGTTATTGCCGCCATTACTCCCTCATTAGAAGCCTAAAATTAGGTGGGAAGGTTTTATATAAAATACAATAAATATCTTTTAAACCCGAAACCGATTCTTTCTTTTCAGTTACTTGAGGTTGTGCGTATAATATGTAACTAAACTGTAGCATTTATAAAGTTATCATTAACAAAAGTAAAATTTCCATACCCATACAATATGTACTGTATGTTACAAATATTTCCCGGCGGTACCAGGAGATCATAGCGTCGGTGAAGGAGAAGGGGCCGCAGTTCTCGGAGCTGGAGTACCTGAACGCGTTCAAGGTGATCGCGGCGCGGCGCGGCCTGGCGCCCGCCGCGCTGCGCGCGCGCCTGGCGCAGCTGTCCGCCGCGCTCGGACACGTCGGCGTCACCGTATAGCCGCGCTGGCACTCACCTCTATAATACCACTGGACTGGCTGTTGTCAACGTGCTTTTGTGGCTGCTTGATATTCGCCATTTTGGCGCTATCCGCCGCTGTCGGACGTAGCGAGAGTTCGTGGTACTAAAACTAATGATGTCGATATCAGCGAGCAAATATCGATAACTTTTATTAATAAGTTTTTACAATCAATAAAACTGTTTCAAATAAAGATTTTTATTTTTTTATTTTTATTAATCAATAACCGTATCATCATAATTACTACTTATGTTATATTAACAACGAAAATGCAAAATTACTTTACAGTAAACAAACACTTCTCGCTGTCATTTGCAATATACGTCAAAATTAGTTCTCGGGACTCTCGCTAGTGGCGCTTCAAATGGACACAAAGAAATTGCTGTCAAACGCTTGGAACAGCCTGTCCAGTGGTATTATAGAGGTCAGTGTCAACGTGTAACGGTGCTTCCAAAACTTTCGACGCCTGATCCTCACTATAACGCCGTTCACAGCCGCGCTCAGCTACAAGGGCATCACTTGCTTTATCAGATCTTCTGCACAGATGGCTATTTTGATTTGTTGGCAAATATAACGCGAATTGTGTCACTCGTATTATATATAGATTTACTTCTTACAAGAAGTACCATATTATTATTATTATATTAGATTTGCTTATTTACAGTATTTAGTTTATTATTATGTGAAATAAATAAAATATTCACAATTGTTGTTTTATTTGAATGGTTTTAATGATAATTTAAGTACTTTCAACTTGATTCAAGAAATATAGAATATAGATAAATAATAATCCTAAACTAAACAATTCTATTGGGGAACTAAAAACAAAAAGCCGTAAAAATATTGTATAAAATGATAATTAAATAATAATAATAATATATATATATATATATATATATATATATATATATATATATATATATATATATATATATATATATATATGTGTGTGTGTGTGTGTGTGTTACTGTAAAAGCCCGAATATTGGTAAATCTTAGGTTTTACCAGTAAATATTAAGGTTTACCAAATTGAGTCGGTAAATGTAAGAATATGAAAAAAAGAAACGACTTTATCGGGCTTTTACCATTAGAATTTAGTACATGGGTTAGGCTATTCGGACACTAGCGTGACTACAGCGGTAATTTAGCGTGACTGGCACAAAGATTATTTTCTTTCGATTTAGATAACATAGGTTCAAAAGGTTAATTTTAAAAACTTTTCTTTCTTTCTAGGTTGGTTAGGTTAGGTTAGATATATGACCAAATCGCACGAGCCGAGCGAAGCGTGCCGCGGCAGCGGCCGGCGAGTGCCAATAATTAAATGTTAACGCTAATTTTCAGTCGCAGTCACGCTAAATTACCGCTGTAGTCACGCTAGTGTCCGAATAGCCTTAGCCTTTACCAAGTTAATGGTGGTAAAAATCTATAGAACGGTTTAAAATTATAGAACGGTTCTGACTTTTACCATTAAGAGTTGGTAAATCTTAGGATTTACTGTAAAATCTTAGGATTTACCGTAGTTCGGGATTTTACAGTAACATATATATTAATGTTTATAAGACTTAAGAGTACATTCCAAATTCAAATTTTTGACTGAGCCTGGTTTTCAAAGAAAACAACTTTTCACTACATTTTGTGGCGCGAATTCGCGCCACAAAATGTAGTGAAAAGTTATTTTAAGTTTGTTGTTTTTAAGTAATCCCCCATAGGTAATATCGACTCTAATTAACTTTTTGTCAATTTTTATGAAATTATCTGATGTCCTTGACATTTAAAAGTATTGTTATTACCAATGATATTCTAACAATAGATATGTTGTGAGCGCGCAATCGTGAAGACTCGAAAACGTCCTAATTGGGACGTATTGCCTTAAGTCTGTGTCACGCATGGCGACGAGTGGTACGCTGCTACAAAATTTAAAAAAATGCCATCCTGTGTATTTAGGAAATGCACCAATTATGATACCAAAGTTAATAAAACACAAGGGATCTCATACCACATGTAAGAACGTAGTATACTTCGATTTATTAATATATTTCAATTATTTGCCTAATATTCTGATATGTCATCGGTCGCTAGACTAATGTTTGTTTACATTGACGCGCAATTGACAACACTAGCTGTCTCTTTTTTTCTTATTGATTTTATCGACTGTCCCCTTTCTATCATTTTGACTTGTAGTGAAATGTACCTTGAATGAAAAGTGTGTATGTGTGCTGCGCGGAACACTTTTTTCGGTTGTTTAGTGAGCTTATAACATATCTGTCCATTAGAATATCATTGTTTATTACTGTTTAGCAATCTCGAAAATGGTAGATAAACTGATAAAAGCGATGAATTATTGCGCTGCTTGAAGAAGGTTACAGGGGGCCTAGACAAATGCCTTTTCTGTTAGCAATGTGAGTCAGTCGACAGTTCAAAGGACCTGGCAGCGCTATCAAAAGACCGGTTCCGTCAAGAGAAGGCCTGGTTCTGGCAGAAAGACATGTACCGAACCACGGGATGATCGTTTTCTAGTTAGTTAAGCGTTGAGAAATCGCAAATCTTCTTATGTGGACCTAAAGGACAGCCTCGAAGAAGTAAGAAATGTGCAAATTAGTCTATGGACGGTCAGGAGGAGGCTTCTCGCTGCTTATATACACAGTCATCGCCCGGCACGCGGCCCTAAATTACTCCGTGGATATCGCGTTGCCAGACTTAGCTTCGCTCGAAATTATATGTTATGGACTCATGAAGACTGGGATAGGGTATTGTTCTCCGATGAAGCCAGGATATCTGCATGGTGAAGACCGACGTCGGGGAGTGCTACGTAGACGAAGAGAAAGCTTTGCAGAGGCATGTTTTGAAGAAATCACACCTTATGGAGGGGGCTCTGTTATGTTTTGGGCGGGAATAAATTCTATGGATCATACGGAGTAAGTCTTCATCGAAAACGGTACACTGACTGGACACCGATACGTAACGGAACTTCTAATTCCTTCCGCACAACCCGCTTTAACCGCTCTTGGCGAAAACTCAATTTTTATGGACGACAACGCTCGCGCACACCGGTCTGGCGATGTGGAAGCGTATATGTTAGAAGTCGGAATTCGTCGTTTGGAGTGACCAGCTAGAAGTCCGGACCTCAATCCCATAGAGCATGTCTGGGACGTTCTGAAACGACGAGTAAGATCAGTGCAGCCGGCTCCGTAGTCCATCAGAGAGCTAAAGAATGTGATTACCGCGGAGTGGGAACGTATTCCCCAAGAAATCATAAAGGTATACTCGCTAGCATGCCCAGACGAATGCAAGCTGTGATTTCAGCAAGAGGGGGGTCACACTCAATACTAAACTTTTATCTGCTTTTAATGTATTCAAGAAAAACAAACAAATTAACGCGTTTCATTTTTATTTAGCGAGCAGGTACAATAATAGTGTTTTGAGTTTAAACATTATTCCTCAATAATTTAATCAAAGTGTTATGATAAAACTGATGAAAACTATTCCTTCCTAATTAATTTATAAAATTCTGAGGATAACAATACCTAAAATTGTCAAACAAACTAATAGTAACTATAAAATAGTTCTTTGCTTAAGTGCCCGTTTTTTTTTTGCAAAAGTGTTTATATTTATTTATTTAGAAATTTATTTCATTTATCATTCATCTATAATAATTGCTACGTACTTCTTCACTATGAAACAGCTTGACGTATTTAAATTCTGAGGTAATTCATAGTAGATCGTTGTCTATAGTCCGAGAGCCAGCTGTATGCTACACCTATGGATCGAATACATGAATAATTTTTCGCGTGTTTACTACTAACTATAGATCCAACAGACGACACATAAGCCGACGTACCCCCACTACTGTTGATGCTAGACATTCTTTCTAGATCGTGGTCGCAAGCGGGTCACTGAAGTAGGTTTTTTTTTTTTTTGATTTTTTTTTATTACATCCTTAGTTCGTCGGTTGTTCTTCTTTGTCCACTATAAACATTAATATAATATTTTATACTGGTGTTAAGATAAAATTAATAACAAAAACATTTCTATTTGTTCCATAAACAAATAATTATTTTTAGCTTATAAATAACAATTGTTTATAACGATAAACTTATAAAAATATATCCTGTGACTTCTATACTTTAAATTGTAAGAATAATACACTCACTGTAATCACTGTGCTTGTTAAAATTTTCAAAAAGACCGCGTTAAAAGTTTAAACGTAAAGTTGACGTATGCGCGGTGCGTATATTCAGCTAATTAAACAAAAAATAAACAAGTAGAAACAAACGTTTTTTAAACATGAACATATTACATAAATTTCAAATATTAAAAAAAAACCTGGAGGGCTAACTTCGCCACCCCTGGCAGCACTGGTCATTATTAATGTTCTGTCCTCAGAAGTCAGAAGTTCCCAGTTTATAACTATCATAGACGTAATAAGTATATTACGTCCATGATAACTATTAACCATTGATGAATAATTAACTATTAACTATATTCTGTCTCTTTGGTCAGAACTTTAATATTCATCTATGGTCAGAACTTAGAAGCATTTTTGTTCTGTGGTCAGAACTTCACAACTTCAGTCTTCACAAGTGACAAGTCAGCTGTCAGTGTGACAACTGACATTGCCTTTCCGGTTTCCCTATTTATAAATTTTAAAAGCTTGAAGCAATGGCTTCATTCATTCATTTATAATGATAAAGGTGCGAACGCACTAGGCGTAACTACACTGCACTGCAGCGACGCGACACGGCACTGCAAAAACAGGTATACCGCACTAGCGCGGCACTACGCGACAGATTTTGCTTTTCAGTAGTTCGGCAATCGGCAACCTTTGAGCACGATGGATGAAACTAACATTTTTACTGGTATTTTTCATTCAATGTCATTTTGGAGATCATAATATTAAATCTTTGGATATTGGCCAACAAGTAAAACTAAAAATCGTTTTTCGTATAGAGCCATTTTTATAAGCAACCTTTCGTTTTACGCATTAAATATGCTATGACATTATTAGCGAATTCCTTGAACCTGGTGGCTGAAAAAATATTTCGACTATTTTTTATAAACCAATCGTTTGGTCTTCAAAAATTATTATTTGTTCGATAAATGTTTCTTTTTAAAAAATAAAAATAATTTTTTTACAAGTTAGCGTATTATGTCTCATATGTAATGTTTTTTATTCGATAGATTATTTTTTATACTGTTCGATCAATCAAATTGTTTGTTCAACTGTATTTATATTTTTATTTAGATGTAATGTTATGAAATGAAATTAATTAGAAAAAAAATTAAATACGTTAAATATCCCACCATATTTTTTACATTTTATTATTAAAAAGGTTCAAGGAACTTGATTGGCGTGCAGTGTCGCGTCGCTTGCTATACCGCACTAGCGGTAGCGGAACTACACGACGCAGCACGCCGCGGCATTTTTGGCGAGTTGGTCAAGTTTGTCGTGCAGTGCCGTGTCGCGTAGTGCTGCTGCCGCGTAGTGCGGTATGCCTCATACTATTTCATACAAAGAATATTTTGCAGTGCCGTGTCGCGTCGCTGCAGTGCAGTGTAGTTACGCCTAGTGCGGTCTCACCTTTAAAAGAGAATTGAATTAAATTTTAAAAACAACAACAAACAACCATAACTGACACCGACTAGTAACAATAAGTAACTGACAACTTACAAAATATCACAAAACAAGAAAAAATACTAGTAAATTAAATATAACAATCAAGAATTTCATTGACTTTAGTGGTTGCAGATAGAATCAAAAATTTCCATTACCATAGTCATCTACTTTATTTTCTAAAAGATATGGCAACTGTAGATCTTGCTAGTATAAGGACACAATGTGTTAAAAGTATAGATAGATGTACAGATTATGTTTTAAAATATTTGGATGGTAATGAGAAAGACTGTAAAATTACTGAATTAAAGTCTTACATATTTAGTTATTGTTCTCTTGACGAGGTATTAACCTCGGAAGATTTTAAAGAGACTATTTGCGTAAGCTTATTTTGAAAATAACTTAAAATGTTAATGTCTAGTGCCAACCCATTGCTAATCATAAGTTTTAAAACAGGAAGGTGATGGTATAGATGATATCAGCAATAAAATTAAAGCATTGCCCCCAAATTCTAAACACAGTAATCACGAATATATGAAAGTTTTTTTGGAAAAGATAAAGGAAGACAAAAATTGTAAGTAAATAAAAAATAATTAAATTAATTAATTTATTTTAAGTAGGTAGGTTTATAATTAAAAATATTGCCACTTAGTCCTCTTTGCTTAGAAGCATTGGATAAGTCATGAAATTGTGTGTATGTATGTGTACATATTATTGTGGTGTCAAGTATGTGTTACTATACTTGATACCTTATCTAATTTTATTAATTATAAAATTGAATTTTATAATTTTTGCAATTCATTAAAGTGAATTAACTATTTACCCTCAATATTTTCACAACTTTATTCACTATAATTTTTTTTTCACATGTTTTTAGCTAGCGAAGATGAACCTGATTTTGCAATTACATCTGCCACTCAGTCACTTGTAAGTACCCTGTACCGAATTTTATTTTAATATTTTAAAAATAAGAATTATAGTTTTTTTTTCGAAATCTATCTATTTAATTTGTACATACATTTTTAGCAAGATCCAATAACAAAAGTGAAAATCCAAACACCTATGAAGAATACTGTTTGTGGACATTTGTATGACAAGGAAAGTATATACAATCATATGACAGTTAAGATGAAAGCTAAATGTCCATGTGAGTAGTTACCTTATCAATTTTTTAAATGTGAGTTTGCATGGAATACTGGCTTTGATTGATGAGTATGAATTTTGGCAAAGATATTGGAAGGGTGCAAAGTGGGTGGAGGGAGTAGGCGAAACGATGTCAGCGCTCGCTATGGCTAAAATTGACAATTTAATCAGCTGTCAAATCAATATTGGAGTAAACATTTTCTAATAGTTTTTGAGATAAATTTAATATGGTCCTATTAAGATGTGTTAAAATAAAGGAGAATTTACAAGAGAAGAAGCAGATGCCACATATAATATAGCTAGAGTCAGAATCCATGTTGAGCGAATAATGCAGTGACTGAAGGTTTATCACATCACATTTTAAATAAAATTCCTTAGAACTTATTTCATCACATTGATGATATATTACATATTTTTTGTGTTCTGGTAAGTCTTCAACCTCCAATATTTTCAAGGAAATGAAACAAGTTTTTGTAATGTATATTTTTTAAAATTATTATAATTTAGTATTTCAGTTTTTTTTATTTTACCAATGACCCTGTAAATGATATTTATAATATGAATTTATGAAAATGACATAGCAGTGAACTGATCATTAGTTTCATAAGTCCATTGCCCCTATATATTTATGTTTCTACAAAAATTGTTGTATAAATAATAGTCGGGTAAAAATAATAAATATTTTTATTTACTTACAACTAAAGAAAATGAGACATTTAATTAAATAAGTATTAACAATCACCAACAACATAAACATGTGATATTCATTTTAACACATACATATTTAAATACATAAACATAATAATAACGAAGTCTAAAGGTTGACTATTCTTATTGGCATTTTGTAATACTTTTGTTACCCGTACTTATGTCAATAATCTCTATCTACAGTTTTTTTTTAATTTATATTCTTCCAATTTATTCATCTTCTCTAGTCTTGTGCCTAATCGGACATCTGCAAGTTCGCACCGTACTAGTACATTTCGTACACTGTACTAGTACAGTGTAGTAGTACTATTAGTACTATTAGTACAGTGAACACTGAATGACTGAACAGTCTTAGTAGAACATAATAACATGAATAGTACTCGTTCATGAAAATTTAAGCGTCCGACTTTTAAATGTGAATTTTTAGGTTACTTCACATTTAACTTTTATACTATTTATATATTTATATAAATAGTATAAAACATACTAAATAGCATACTATTTGATTTTCCTTCATACTTCAACAGGCTTAGGACTGGCATTCTAGGTTTAAAAATATGTGGTGATTAAATGAATACTTTCTTAGATTTACGTGAATATTCGAAATAATAATGAAATTTTCTTTTCTGATTATGTCGCGGGAATGTCTGGTTTTTTGGTTCCCGACGTTTTGAATGATTTACAGCGCCCATGGTCACGGGACCGGGAGAGACTAAAGAATTGGACGTTTACGAGGTTTATAAACTTGTTACAACTTACAGACAGTGTTTATCCACAATTTACTAAATATACAAAATAGCACCAAAGTAACTTATGAAATTATGTATTTTAATTTATATAACTATAATTCAATTCAATTCAATATTATTACTTATTTTTAGCTTAAACTAGCTAACTTTATTATAGTTATTACAATTTTTATAATATTTGTTATTCAATAATATTATGTAGTGGTGTTATTATTATTATATTCATATTGGTTTCTAATAAAGAATTTATATTTTATACCACAGAGTTATAACTATACAAAATGACACTTCGTTTTTAACCGACTTCAAAAAAAGGAGGAGGTTCTCAATTCGTCGGGGACTTTTTTTTTTTTTTTTCTATGTATGTTCCCCGATTACTCGACGATGGCTAGACCGATTTGGAAAATTCTTTTTTTGTTTGAAAGGGTATAGTTTCTAGTTGGTCCCATAGTCACCAAGTCACGATCTGATGATGGGATCCCAGGGAAATCGAAGACAACTCTCAAATTTTATAGGCACTTATTACGTTTTTCATATATTTTCTAAAGCTGTTCAAGTATTTGCGTCTGATAATCATCATCTCCTGTGGTTGAGCTAATGATGGAAGGTACAACTCCTCAACGGTTAGGAGTTAAAAGAAAATTCTTTCAATATTATACGTAATTATAGACCGATAGTTAAATTCTTTCAGGCTCTTATTAACCGACTCTAAAAAAAGGAGGAGGTTCTCAATTCGTTGGGGACTTTTTTTATGTATGTTCCCCATTACCCGAAGATGGCTGGACCGATTTGGAAAATTCTTTTTTGTACATAAACAAAATAAGTATCTACTTTCCGTTAAAAATTTGAAAATAAATTATTTTTAACAAAAAACAAAAACCGACTTCAAAACTAAAGAAATCTAAACTAAAAAGTAGAAAATAATACTTTTAAGAACTTCGTTAATTGTATAATAAACATATAAATAAAACAGGGAAAGAGGAAAAACATAATAATACAGTGTAAATAAAGTTTAAATAATTTACAAGAAAAATTAAAAATGAAAAACTTCTTTTAAAAGAATATCAACCTCATTATTAAAATTATCGATATATCGTCCAAAAAAATATACGTACTAAATATTGATATTTCCGAATAATAAATAATATATTTCTTTTGTTATAATATTCGAAATATCAATATTATATCAATAGTCATATTATAAGTACCACAGAACAAAAATACTTATACGTTGAACAACGAACGAAGTTAGCGTAGACAGAGTAAACAATAGATAGTTTTGAAGTGTATATATTCTAGTCTGTAACTGTGTCCACAATCCACATCGCATGTCGCACACTGCACAGTGTACTAATAGTACGAAATGTCCGATTGACAGCTGCCTTTCGGAAACATTACTTTTAGTACAGTACCGCGTACTAGTACCTATTAGTACGTAGTACGTGTACTACCCAAGACTAATCTTCTCCAGTTGCAAAATGATTTTGTGCGTGATGGCACGAAACCCCGTTTTCCTCACCAGTAGGCTCATTTCTCACTAAAAACAACAATTTTAATGTTATTGGCAATTATGTTACTGACTCATCATCGTCCAAAATTGTCTAATATAGTAAAATAACACAAGATTTTATTAATTTTTTCCACAATACTTACTTACTTCACGCTTGACAGTTACGACAATATTGTCCATAATGGCCACCTGTCACGCGGCGCTGTCGTCGTGCACGGTTCCAATAGCTTATGTCCGAAATACCACACCGGATCCCAAAAAAAATATACTGTTGCCATGGGATAGATTGTTTTCACTAGGAATTAATATATTAATAAAAATATAGTTTGTTTTCCAGCTTTTCACAATTACATGTTTAAACGTGATTATTATAAATATACAGTAACTAATATTAGTACTTGTTATTGACATTTTGTCTGTAAAAATAATTATTGATTTCATTTATATGTCCTTAATAAAATTATTTCTGTAGACTCCTTAACAATGTTACGTCTGAATGAGTTCGAATTATATGACAGTCTTTTGTAATCTAACAACCATAATGTCCTCCCAACTGATTCCGGCCACAGCTGTCAATCTCACTTGATGAAAGTTTACGCGAAGACACAAGTGCACTCTCTGTTCCTGACACTCTTATACTTTGGTGGGACGACACTGACACAACCTGTGATAATTAAAGTGCAGGACTGAAGACTTTCCATGCTTTGCCTCTGCTTGGTGATACAATGCCACCTTCCTAACTCTGGGAAGAGGAGAGACTATTTAATCTTGATCTGACTCGGGACTCAAACCCAGGAGCTCCAGTTTCGTGACTGTACAATGTATATGCTAACCACTACACCACCAAGGCAGTTAGAAACTGAGCATGAATAACATAAAAAAATATATTTTTGTTTTAGATGTGGGATGTAGCAACAAGAAGCCTTTGTCAAAAATATGTTTAAAAATGGTGCCTCAAGAAATGTCAGTTGAGAGGAATTCTACACCTCCTAATAATGATGCAGTAGTTGAAGTATCGGACGATGATGATGAAGATATTATGGAAATACAATAAATGATTGTTTGAATTGTATGAATAATTATTGTTATATTTTTTTATATACTAGAAATCCACCCTTGCTTTGCTCGGGTTTGTACCTAGATATGTTTTAACGATTAGTATAGATTTAACTGAAATGACGTATTTTATAGGCTTTTTTCTACTATTTTATACATTTATTACATATACATATTAATTATGTATATAATACATAATATAAACGTTCCTATTGAATAAATTTTAAAGATATTTTTCTATATGGTGTCTCATTTTTGACGAGTTTGACTGTTTGTAGTGACCCTACTTACTGTGCCAGCGGTCGCAAGTTCGAGACTAGCTGGAAGCATTTTTGTGTGACGAGCTTGAGAATGTTTGTTATACCAATTGAAAGTTATATAGTATGGCTAGTATATCGACTATCTGGTATCCATAGCACATGCCTTGTACGAGACGGTAGTGTATCATGTATGCTGTTATTCTTACATCTAATTTAATAATTTCTGATGTGTAGAGATTTCCGATTATATGATTGATATGATTAATTTTTGTTCACAATAATACACGCGCGTACAATCGGTCTTCGTCTGCGTTGCATTAAGTGCACCCATACAACCAAAAGGCAGTGGTAGCTAGGGATGCCACCCTTACTATATTTTAGAGTACGAATACTTTATGCAAAACTACTATGTTTTACGAAACAATAAAAAATGTTTATTTAAAAGTAACTAAATATTTGTATAACGAAAAACTACTATTAGGATAAAGGATCCTACATACCTATATTCGAACTAAAAAAATGTGGCAACCCTAGTGGTAGCGCGCTCTTGGCTAACGGAGCGATGCGGTACTAATCCGGGTATCACACTTTTCACTTTCCACTTACCATCTTAACTTCCATTACCACTTGTCTTACGGTGAAGGAAAACGTCGTGAGGAAACCTGCATGTCTGAGAGAAATATGGCCAGCGTGATGGACTATGGCCTGATCCCCTCGTATAGAAGGTAGGCCCACCCCCAGCAGTAGGACGTTAAAAAGATCAAAAAACTTTTTTTTGTTAATTTTATCTACTATCTTTCCCATTCAATTCCATTCATTCAAGCATCGTTTAAGACGGCACTGGGCACGACTCAAATTGTCATCTTAAGTCCTAACGGTAGAGGCATGTCACCACATGGTATAATAACTCCTGCGTAGTTACTAGTTAGCAATTGATCGGCAAGATTGGAATAATAACACAATATTTGTTTTGTTTTTATTGTAGCTGGAATCTATAGCTATAACAAGTTTAAATTTTAAATCGCTATAAAACTAAAATCGTACATTCACACATGTTTAAATACATTGAATTCAAATTCCACTATATATAATAAACATAGATAAATAAGGAAAGTATACATACTTAATTTTAGAATGCCTATAATAATAATTAACATTTCAACGGATTTAAATTTTTAACAATATTTGGTCCGTAGACAGTGTGCGTTAACAAGAACTTTATAAACGTGCTAATGATAAGTGCGTCTACCTTTCTTTCGTAATGGTTCGTAATGCGTGAACTATTCCTTAAACCTAGGTCCTAGAATATTTAGTTTGACACAAAAAGTATATTTTATCTGTCTTTGGACATTTTTAAGATACATAAACATTATCTTATGCTGCTACATTGGTTTACTCTTTGGGGCATCCATTATAGCAGTGTTTCACAAACATTGGTACGCCATGGCCCGGTAATTTTCACATTGCCCCTTCGTGACCTACTTAATACTTTTAAACCCAAGCTGGTTCTGTTAGGTAAAATAATACACATTTATTAAAACTGAAATTGGTTCATTAATACATGTACTGCGATGCGTATTATTTTTAAAACAAGGCGGAATCTTTGCGATCCGGTATTTTATTTTGACGGCCGATGGCAGACAGACGACGGCAAATGGGAAACACTGCATTATAGCAGTTTCTCTTTAAATTTGGACCCCTTCCCTTCCTTTGCTGATTTGATTTGGATTTACGTTCTGGCTGTTATACTTATTTTCTAAGTAAATGTTTTTAACAGCCAAGAGATTTTGTTACCTTACAAAAAGTAATAATTAAAAAAAAGTAAAAGGTATTTTTTATTATAAGTAATGCGTATATTTATGTGTTTGAAAAGTTGGCTTTAGGTTTTCAATTATGAATGTTTAATCTACATACCGAATGGCGAGAGATAGAGCATTCGTTTGACCTTTGAATCAATATGGAATATTTTTATATCATTAGATTAGGTATATAGCACTTAATGTACCATTAAAATGTTTACAAAACGCTGCTTATAAGATAATATTATTTTCTGAGATCTCTGAAGATTATTATTTCGACTCAACTATCAAGCACTTGAAGCCACTAAATTTTAGAATGTAGAAGGAAAATAAGCAAATGTTTTATAACACAAGAGTCGATTTCTAATATCAACTATGTCTAACTTTAACTCGTGTAAATTTTGCTTAAATATCTTAATTAATAGGCTATATCACCTAGCATATAGATTTCAAAATTGTATTTTTTTTTACTTTTTTATCAATTCAATCGAACAAACAATGTAGTATAAGGTAAGGGTAAGCTTTAATTTTTTTATAAGTGCACTATCGGATTCTTACATTTAGAATACTTTTATAATGACCTCGTATTTATTGCTGTAATGCTGTAATAAATACCGAAAATAAAAAAGATAAAATGGATACTTATGGTAATTTTTTGTTTATAATAGTTATTTCTTTTTTTTTAAGTTACTTTTATTTTTTAAAAATGATTGTAAAATTAATTATCTTTAAAAACAAAAAAAATATAGAACGGATAAGAAAAAATAAACAGAAAGATAAATACGAGATCAATACAATTTCTTAAGATACAATTATTAAAGTGTAGTTAAGAAACTAGAAATGCGAATAATTTTCTTGAGAGTATTAGGTCATATTCAGGTATTTCTTATACATATTTGCAATTTAGTACCTCAGAACAATAAATAAGCTTAGAAGGAAGCTTAATTTAACTAATATAGTCGTCTCTATGTTGTTATACACTCATAACAGCATTAGAAAGAGACAGATGTAGGTTGCTCAGAATGCAAATCGTCACAAAGCATACGTCTATCCGCTGGGTGCGTGACTCTAGCGCCATCTAACGATACAACTCACGGTGGCTCTTTTGAGAAAATATACATGTATTGTATGCCAAATAGCTATTGAAAAAATAAAATAAACTTGAAAAAATTTTTTTTTCAATGTTAAATGTGATATATTACACAGAGTGTACATTAAATTAATTTTTTTTCCGTGGGTCAGCTGAAAACAGTAAGTAAAATAAATACAACAACTAAAACAAGTCTCAATAAGTGAATTAGGTTGGCCCAACTTTTTTTGATTTACGGATTTTTTCATTTTTAATTATTTGTTCGTCGTTTGTTCGTTAATGTTCGAATGTAGAAATTGTTTGTACGTCTTTTATTTATTTATAATTAATTAAACAAATGTTTACCCTTAAGTTGGCCCCCTTTACTAGATATCTTTATTTTTATCGCTCAGATTAATTAATTTTGATCAATTATCGTTGGTTCGACGACTATTGGTGATTGTTCGATCATAAAAACAATTAAATTCCCAATTATTAATTATTTTATATCTAATAAGCAAACCATCACTTCATTGTCTGGCAACCGGAAACTTATAAAATTTACAATTACTATTTCTACTAGTATTTTTGCAATCGACTACACAACAACTTTGATGACCCATTTTATTTTATTTATTTAATTTAACTGACACGTGTTATTTTTATGGTCATAAATAATAAAGAGCCACTCGTAGTTCTGTTTTGGTCCGCAGCGGGCGCTGACATCACTTTTGTTTCCCCCACCATGCCTTACGCACCCAGCGGATACTAAGTTTAAAAGCTACCTTACGTCTCAGGTTTTTGTCTATGACTTAGTTCATCGCATTTTTGTCATATAATGCTATGGGCTCATGCGAGAGGTAAGTGCTTCGGTAATTTTACGTGTTATTATCTGGTTTTTATAAAAATAATACAAAATCATCAGTGATTAGTTGAAAACGCAAAGTTTAAAGATTAAATAATGTCCTACATTATAGTGAGATGTAAATCACATTGATCCCGCAAGGAAAATGATGATACTCTTTTGTCTATGACAGCGTACACTTCAAATGTCGTAAAGCGCCTTCTATGCTTAAGTTATTGTTCTGTGTTTAGTACCGGCTTCTTACTACTGAATCTCCAAAACATATATCATGGCTTCTATATGTTCTTCACAGATAAAAACAGTTTCGTTATAACTTTGCATCGATTATAAATTATTATTATTATAATTTGAACAATTTCTTTATTTTGCAATAAATTTAGTTATTTAAAAACGTTTAAAAATTAGATACATATATTGTCCCCAAAAGCCGGCACTTAATACATAATATTATAGGTACTGAAAAGATTGTAATAGTCATCTTTTATCTTTTCTTTTTTAAAGTCATTAATTTTTTTTTAACTTTAGAGGCAAAGATTAACGGTAATATGCTTTAATATTAACAATCTTAACATTTACATTTGAATAGAATATTTAATTAATTGTATAACATTTTAACGCTTTTAAATTCTACTTCGTATTTCAATTCCATCTTAAAGGCTTGGTGGGTTTTTATCAATATTAAGCTTATCAAATATCTTAAAGTGAACGTTATCATTTAATATTTGATGTACAAAAATATTACACGCAATGAGTAATTATGTTCTAGGCATGTCTAGATAGCAAGAAGAGGATTTAAAACTGTTTATCATAAGATTAATACATTATATTTATAATAAAAAAAGATTTTGTTTAGCAATCTGTAGATATTTATCGAATTCGATATAAGTTTTTTTGTCTTTGAAGTATGAAATATGCGTGTGATTTAAATAAAAAATATATATTTATTATGCCTTTGTTGCTTAGAACTTAATTTATTAATATAATTAATGTTTTATTTTATTAAAAAAAGTAAGTATTGTAAAGTGCAAAAAAATGGGATTACGCAACATTGGTCAGGCATAGTCAGTGAAGTCAATTATAGTAGAGCGCTGTTTGTTGCTTGAGATGATATCATGGATTATGACGTCACACCAAGCGCCAAAATGGCGTTTAAACTATCAGTATGTTTGATATTTTTAAATTATTTTTATACTAAAAATTAGTTTTTGGAGGTGGATATTTTTTTTCCAATTATATAACAATGCAAACTGTTGTATAAAAAAATCACGCATTTCATAATCAGCCAGATAACGTACCGGCTAAACTTAACTCTAAAAGAGTGTAAACTTTAAAATTTCGACAGATTACAATATTAAATAGAAAAATAAGTACCAATCACGCAAGAATCATAGCATTTTTTTCACTCAACATAGCATTTTCTTCACTCTTCCATACATTGCACTACGGTGGTAGTACAAAACTCATCTTGTTGCATTCAAAATTCGTACAAAAAAAAAAATTCTGAAGACTACGAAATAAGAAAATATATCTAATATTTGACACAGTCATTATGAGAAAGGCGGGAATTTACACTTAATTGTTATAAATGCAATTGGTTCAAATGAACTTAGTATTTGTAGAGAAGTTTCATACACTTATACTAAAATATAGTTAGAAATGTGTAAAACGTATGAAGTGCATATTTAATATTAAATAACAACACGAAACCGTCACTGCAAAAGTAGCCTAACTTTTCATCTAATCATGAACAAAAATATTTTGCAAATATTTATAGGGATGCGATGCGTTGAAAATAAAAAATCTGTTTTTTTTTTTTACTTTAAAGACATTTTTGAAAGCCGTGAGTTAGGCCATTTTTGCATTACTGTCTTACAAGTATAAGAATATAATAACTGAAGCCCACTGCAATATTTTGCACTTGCAACATTAGTATGTAATGGAAATTTAATTTTTTGAAACAACTATCTTATGATAATGTACAAAAAATATATAAATTAAAAATATGAATATACAACATTAGAACCATGATGTTTTCTTGATATCAATATAACATAATAAAAACCAAATCGTATATATCTGCATCGGCGCAATTGACAAAATATATTTCAATAAGCTTGTATGTTTTAAAATCTCTACGATTTTAATAATAGAAAATGATCTACGTGGTGGACCTGTAGGACCATGTATTTTTTAACCATATATTAGGCTATTTTTAATTAAAAGTAGGCTGAAGCAAATCTTAATGTAAAATTTTTGTTGACAATCTCCCTTTTAATGTCTTATAACTTACAAAATATATTGAGTTTGGAAAAAGAGTGAGTTCCACGGTCCACCACATGGACCGGGATCTTAAACTATAACCATATAGTAATATAGAGAAAATATTTATTCAAATGTCACTTCTAGCACTTTCTATAATTCTATTATTTAATTCAAACAATGTACAATGTGCGGTAGTTCTTAAAAAGGATTTAATAAGCCTAAATACAATAAACCTAATAAATATGACTAGACAAGCAACAGCTTCCCCTTAAAATACTATAATTACATTGTGCTAGTAAAAGTACATCTCATTTGGCCAGTTCTTGATGGAAAACTATTATTAATTTAGTGTCTCACTGTTCATATACATAGTTATAAACAACTTTAATTCACCGATGTGCAGCGTGACTAGCAACTACACCTGGCTCTGTTCGGATTTATCCCTAGATACGTTTTAACAGTTGTTACATATTTCTCAGAAATAAGATAATTTTCCGGCAGTAAAAAGTATCTTATATGTTTACAATGTTACATTTTTTAGGTAATTGTGTTTACAATAGTTCTTAAAGTTAAATGCATTACCTTTTAAGGTGGTAAGGTTTAAATATTGAATTATCTAACCGCCGCACTCATATTCACTTAATGAATCCTTAAGTCGTTGTTTTGTGTGGAGATTCTCGACTTAATGGTTCTTTAAGTGACTATGAGTTTTGCGGTAAGCTAACTACATTAAACCAAGTTCCATCAAAATCTGTTCAGTGGTGTTCGTCACAGTGAAGAATTCTAAAAACTACAGATTTGACTTTGTCAACAATAATGTCATCAATAAGATTTTCCAATAGATATTTAATCTACAGATTCAATTCATAATTCATTTATTATAATTTATATTATGTATGGAGGGTAGAGATAAGGAGGACCAACTCGTACACGAACA
The DNA here is from genome assembly GCA_951802675.2 of Boloria euphrosyne. Classification (NCBI taxonomy): domain Eukaryota; kingdom Metazoa; phylum Arthropoda; class Insecta; order Lepidoptera; family Nymphalidae; genus Boloria; species Boloria euphrosyne. Next base: position 1,223,730 of record OX637876.1, read on the forward strand.
AGTGGCAGTAAAAACGCGTCCAGTAAGAATGGTGCTGCAGTAGCAGTAGCGATAAATTTTAAAGAAAGCGACAAACGTAATTAGAAAAAAATTACGCTTTCTCTCTGCAGTATTTTGTTTATATTTACTAAAACATTTTTAGACTACGTAAATAGTTGAGGTTTTGTATACTAGCATTTTACTAACTACTTGAGTCATTAAAATTTTTAAATATTTGAACTCAGCTAACTTCACTCCATTTATAACAGCTATGTTCATGTTGAAACTATTCGCACGCCAGCTCTATTGTGGTAGGTAATGGAAACTTTATTGTCAGTATACAGCTGGACACGTTTTCAACTTTCCCCCCATATGAGTCGGTTCTCCTTATCTCTACCCTCCATACTATTATGTAAGATAATTATAGAAGCAAAACAAAATATAACTGTTACGTGAAAGATACTGACAATAAAAAAAAAATTTTTAAAAAGTTAATTTATACTGTTTTACCATTGATAATAGAAATAATATTATTAATACAAATTTTTAACTCGTTGCTCAAATTTTCCCTCGCGCCCACAAACTTCTGCAACGCTTCATTGACCTTCGCCTCTTTATAATCGCATACAATCGTATTATTCTTGCACGTAATATCCAGAAAAGCTAGTAAATTTTCCGCAACTTCCACTGGCATTTTGGCGCAATTTGTTTCGATCAAAACTGATATATGCTTACCTATTTCTGAGGAGAGCAGTTGGGAGACGAGTTTGTCTGTGAGTTGGTCGTGTATCGCGAGGAGAGTGAGAGCGAGGATGGCCTCGTTCTGCATGACAGAGTGAGACGCAACTAGCATGTTCACCAGGCTGGCGACACATCCTTCCACCTGCAATATAAGAATCAGTTATATATCGTTTGGACTTGAATTCAATTGACATTAATAAAAGTTAAAATTACAATGATATAGAGAGTTAAAATTCGATAAATCACAAAAAAAAAAGATTTATCCTGGAAAGGTTAACCATTTCATTGTTGAATTCATACATGACATAAGAGAAATTCCGATAGTTTTCTCGATATTTAGACGAGAAAAAAATATATGACCAGAAAAAGTTTATTTTTGTGTGCAGAAGAATGGTGGTAGACTATTTTTTATTCCCCCAGGTAATAAGGGTTGTCCTCGCCAGATTTTTTGTTTTCTATTTTTAGACAAAATTTTTGTTTCTTATTTTTTTTATTTGGAATCAAAAAATACATGTAATTCTAAACTTTCATCCTTCTACCACCAATCCCCTTTTTAATAGTGATAAAAACGCATGTAGAGCTGCGGGAATTGCTAGTCTAATATATAAAAATCTCGTGTCACAGTGTTTACTATCGAACCCCTTCGAAACGGCTTGGCCGATTTTTATGTTTTTTTTAATATATGTGATAGGTCTGAGAATAGATCGTAGGCAATTTTTTATTCCCCTAGAACCTAGGTGATAAGGGTGGCATTTCTTTATGATTTCCACCATCAATCCCTATTTTTTAATAGTGATTATAACTCAGCCGAACGGAATTGCTAGTATTTTACTGTAATTAGTTACTATCATATTACTTTACATAATAGTTAAAAAGTTTAAAAGTAAACTTTGTCACTACATTTCATATTTCATTTTATTTCATATTTATTAAAACAGCCCTAATCCCCAAATACATTCCTGCATAATATTTATTGTATTAACCCTTACAAAGTTGTTCGAAATCCTTGACATCTTATTCCAATTGACCGTAAAATCAAAAAAGAAATGTAAATTTAATGAATATATACAAAACATATAGCCTCTTTAGCGAAGTCGGGCAGCAGCATGCACGTAGTACTTAGGTTATAGGTACCTGTATGATGTTGCGGCAGTCGTGTGGCAGCAGGCGCGCGGCCCAGGCCAGCAGGCGCGGCGCCTCGCCCGCCGCGCCCGCGTGCTCGGCGCCGCCCCAGCGCGCCGCGCCCGCCAGCGCGCGCGCCTGCGCCACCAGCGCCCGCGCCACGCCCTCTGCGCACACGCGACCGCACCGCACACGTTACACTGACCGTTGTTGAAGTGGAACTTCTTAAGAATCGTTGTGATTTCAAACTCATAGAGACACTAACACGTAAATCAAGTACCAGGCGCTCAGAGACGGGGAAGAGTTAGCGCCACCACATTAGTATGTATACAGTGTGTACAATTTATAAATAAAGAAGTTTCACTTCTGACATGTGTACTTTGTACGCACGCACTTTTTTTTTTATCTACTTAACTGCCTCGGTGGTGTAGTGGCTAGCATGTACGGTCCCACACCGGAAGGTCTTGGGTTCGAGTCCCGGGTCGGGCCAAGTTTAGTTATTGAGTCTTTCTGTTTCGTAAGCCTCAGTAACAGCCCGGAGTTGGGAAGTTGGCGGTGTTACCCCCGTGCCTCGGAAAGCACGTAAAGCCATCGGTCCTGCGCCTTAGCTCTTACTGATCGCTTCGAGTAATCGTCGCATCGGAATATGATAGTGATAAGGAACAGAGAGTGCACTTGTGTCTGCGCGTACACTCGTGCACTATAATATGTCCCGCGCAGATGGCAAGCCTCAATGAGATTGGCCGCCGTGGCCGGAATCGGTCAGGAGGACATCATCATTTACCCACTTGGTTATTTACTCGACCTCTTTTATAGTTTCGTTTAAAAAAAAGGTCGAATCAAAACAACCATTAACATCAATACAAATTGAATCGTCCGTTTTTAATTTCAAATTAACAGCATTTCACTGAATGCATATAAAAGTAGTACTTACATCAAAAAATCAATTTTAAAATCGTTTCATTTATTTATAGCCCAGCGAAGCAAACCAGGTTTACCATAAAGGTAACCTTACTAAGAAAGGCGAGTAGCTCAAGTATTTAGTTATGTTAAGACATTATTACACAAAGCGCCATCTAGTTCCGTGCTAAGCTACGAGGCTTGAGTTATGGATACCAGATAGTTAATACCCTACACATATTATATAACTTTAAGTACCTACATACATATAAATATGAACACCCATGACTGGAATACAAACGTTAATGCTCAACAAACGAATGCCCCGAGCGGGACTCGAACCCACAACAATTCCAAACCCACACAGCAATTAGCGTCCCTACAAACTGCACCAAACATATCTAATATATTTATGGGAACAAAAAATCCCACCTTGTCCATCCACTAACATTCGAATGGCCGCCAAAAGCTTGTATGCTACATGGTGATCTTCCACATTCGGTAGAGCGTTTATCAAAATCGGTGCAGCCTTTCCTTGTGCTGCTGCTATCCTTTTATTTGCAACAGGAACTGTGAGATTTCTTAAGGCAGAAAGCGAGGCATGCTGTATCTTTGTTACAGTCCCTTTATCTATAGGATGTATTTGGTCTTCATTTTTTTGCATCCGAACACTGAAGTTGTGATATACTTCAAATATATCTGTAATTACAATATTCTATCAAAAAAATTGTTATCATTAAAAGTGCTCGTATCTAAAACATTCATTCATAATGGTTTTTCATTTAGCCAAAGTTTCATCAGATTAAATATTTACTCAAAACGTAAGTTAAAAAAAAATGAATACCACAAATATTTTTTAATTCACAGATTAATAAATGATGTTAGCTTAAGCTTAAATATGGTAAACCTGATCCCCCTTTAATTAAATATGTACATTAATAAATAATTACCCAAAATGTTTATTAAGAAATTTTTTAAATTTACATTATAAAGTATAAATAAGAACTTACCAAGCAATTTATCATATATTTTATTTTCCATCATTTGAGTGCAATAATCATCTCGCCTTGCAAAATTCCCAATAGCCAAAATGGCAGTTGCCAGTAACTGATAATTGGTTGAGTCCAGCCACTTTACCATAGTCAGATACACTTCCCCAACACCATTGTTATACAAGATATCCATTGCTTCATCTAAAAATAATATAAATAAATAAATAAATAATAAATCGGCATTGCCATTCTACAGGGGAATGCAGCTAGCATTCTTGCCACTATTCCACACGGACTTGACTTGTAAAGTAATAATTTAGTGTACATTTGCTTTGTATATATAGTTAAGTTTACTTGTAATTTCCGTTATAATAATAATTCAATATTTAAAATAATATAGTTGTGTATATATTCATTTTGAATTAAAAAAAAATTATTTAATTAAAACAGTGTTAGCCCAGTGATAAGTAATGCACTAGCTTAGATAACAGTGATGGGTCCAATATCGGGTAACATGATAACCACTTGTCTTATGGCAAAGGAAAACATTGTGAAGAAACCTGCATGACTGAGAGAACCTAGCAAGTTCTCAAAAGACATAAAGACTGAAACCCGCACTACCCCTCATATTAAAGGGAAGTCCATGCCCAGCAGTGGGATATTAATGAGAGCTGAATACATCTTTTACTGTGGGAGATTATCTTATTTCCATGGGAAATCATGAAATAATGTCCAAATATATAATATAACTAGCAAATTTTCATGTGAATAAATTTTACCACTCGCTTACCACCAGTCAGAACTATAATCACAAGGTCACAAGCTTGCTTCATCACAGCAATCACTTCACTATCATCTGTATTCATATCTCCCATATCATGCATTCTTTGCACTAATTGTTCTAAGCGGAGACAAACTAAATTGACTCCGCCTTCTTTTGCTAACAGAGTTTTAACAGAATCTGTAAAAATAATTAAAAATGATGTAAGCATTTATTAATTTTATTAATACTAAAGTGATATTTTAAATATTATGTTGTACTGACCATGTTCAGCTTGAGTATGCAAATGTTCTAAGCATAGCTCGGAAACTTCAACACTAGCCGTTTCCTTCAATACATTAAGTACTGCAAGATTCACATCAGGTTCATATAATAACTCTGCATCATTATCATTAATTACACTTAAAATTAGTAGTGCAGTGGAAACTAAATCATCTTCCATGTACTCTTTTTCTAATTCAGAACACTGCAGTATTTGCTTCACATATTTTATTATATCACCTTTTACTAATGAATCAGAAAATTCTTGACCTCCGATAGCATAATTCAACAATGTTTTACATGTAAGTAACTTTATTTCATTCATAGGCATTTTGTCTTTTGAACTCATCTCCAAAATTTTATGTAGTATTTCTACACCGTTATTCTCAAGCAATAACCTCCTAGATGTATCACAATCACAGCACAAATTACCCAAAGCTCTACAACACTGTTTCACTAGATCTACCTTTTCTACAGTTATTTCCTTATCTAACAAAGACAAAATAGGCTGTATAATATCTATTTGTGCATATGTTTCTCTCTTAATCTCACATTTTACAAGTTCTGCTACTGCTTCTACAGCGAGCAATACTATAGCTTGGTCACTGCTTTTTAATAAAGCTTTAAGACAAGATGAGACGTCGTATTCGTAATCTTTCCCAGACGAAATAATTTCATTCAATTTTGTTTTTAATTCATTCACGTTTTCAATGTTTTGAATTACTAATGTCTCAAAAGATGTAGACTTTTTAGCTGATGGTCCTGGAGTTTAATGTTAATTTTAGTTAATACATAATTTTTAGATTTTGTTTCAAAAGAAAGCAATTAAAAATAAATACATTTACCGTCCATGTTGAGATAAATTAAAATTGTTAAATAATATGGAATGTAATGTTTTATTTAAGATTCTAGATTTAGGGACTTATTTATTGTAGGCACAGCAATGTTATTTTGTACATAATTTTCATTTGTGGCTAATTTTCACGAATTTTCAGACATTTGCCTACTCCACAAAAATATTTAATTGACAGATGTGAACTCGGCACAGATCCGACAAATCGATGTCAATAATTAAAAAATGTCACGGTCAATGCCAAAAGTTTCACGTTTTGTTACTACATTTAAAGAGAGAGGTATAAAAAAATAAGTAATATTTTTGTATCAGAAAATACTTTTCTATATTTCTATGAATCACTTTGTTGTAATAATCCTTTTTTATTTTATTTCTATTCAACTCGGAACAAGAAATATACGTGATTATAATAAAGTAGCAAATTACACCTACATAGTGAATATCGTATTTTTTACCGGACATAATATAGTATTTTTTACCTAAGTTTATACTTCGACTTTTCTACCTAGGTATTGAATCGTTAAGAATCTTTCGTCGGCAGTTTATAAATAAAAAAAAATATTGAAAAAATTATACATAACAAATAAATATAATAAATAAAATTGAGTTGTTTGTTTGTGACATTCACATAACAAACATACGAAACAATATGAAAATTGTTCTCTGTCCGACTGCCTGTTTGTCTTCCTGCTTGTTCCTGAATCTCTGAAACGCCCTGGACAGATTTTGACAAAACATTAACTGCCAGATAGCTTATATTATAAGGATTAACTTAGGCTAGTTCTATTTTAGAGAAAGAAGCAGGATTCTTTAAAAAGAAGAGAGGGTGATTCGCTTATTTATAAACTTTCTTGTATAAAAAATAATACTATTAAAAGTCCGCCAACCCGCACTTGGCCTGCGTGCGTAAAGTACAAAATCAGCGTAAATTACATTAAAAATTAACTTAAAATTCATTTTCATTTTGTAATTACAATGTGTCACGAACCTTGAAATAGCTTACGGAAAGCCGTATAGTTACATCGATAGTAAAAACATGAAACAATAACCACAGAGTTATAAAATGTTACAGGTGGCGCATTGTTTCGTTACAATACCGCAATGCGTGTGCGCATAAAGTTAGTAATTATTTTTAACAGAAATTATGATTTAGCGTTATGACCTTGTTATTTATATTCCATATTATATTTGTTTTTGTACACTGCCAAGACCTGGAACAAACCTTTAATTATGAAAAGCGTCACATGTTTGGACTAGGCAGACCTATAATTTATCAGTAAGTTAAAATATAAATGTACGTACATAGTAGGTATTAGTTACGAAAAGTAATATTCTTTAAATATTGCTAATTGATTATAATATAATATGTTTATATAAGTAAATATATACTATAAATTTTAAAAATATAAAATTATATAAATATTCTTAGACCTTGGCATTACGGCTACGCGTATCCTGAAGATTTGCCCAAGATACCATCAGCACCCTACATTCGATCACCGTACAGGAATGTGTACCAAGGAAGACGATATAAGGGCGACAGAAGGGTATATAATAAATATTTTAAATATCCTCCAAAAAAGGATGGTCATAGATTATTTTGTCAAGGAAATTTCGATTGTACGGTAAGAAAGTTTGTCTTTGATATTTTAAATGGGAATAAAACGAAAGCTTTTTGCCGAATTTAGTTTGTAGCTTTTATTGATGTAAAAAAAAGAAATAAAGTAGAAATAGAGCCATAATAAATGTGTCCTCGATAAAAGTGTTCGTTGTTTTTTCCCTTATTAATCACACTCATTACTTGCTTTCGTTTCTTTAGAACAGAGTTCAGTTCTCTTGAGTTAATGATTATTGCGTTAATTTTGATAAGTATTTTAAGAAAGTTAATATTAAAGGACAATGTAAAATTAAATCTATGAGATGTGCATATACATGTACCACAAATAACATAAGATAATACTAGTGTTGTGAATTGTGATCACAGATATAGATGTACATATCTGTGGTTGTGATATTTATTTGCGTGCTCCGGAATTAATATGCAAATATTTATCACAACACTAATTTGTACAATGTTTATAATTTATATATATCTCAGATGAAAAACACATAGTAAAATTTTAGTCTAAAATGAAATATAAATATTATTTTCTTTTTCTTTCATAATTTCCTGAATTTTTTTCTGAAATTTTGGATATCAAATAATTTATTATTAGATTCATTTATAAGTTTATTATCTTTATTTTTCAGATAAGACATCTATCAATTGAAACTAATGGGAGTGTACCCATAATATTCCGCGGTGGAGTCGGCTACAAGCACTTCTCGGTGATAATTAAGGCAGATCCTGGTGTAGAGCTGTCGGGGAGAGTAAAAGCTTATTGCGCACAATTACCTAAAAGTGTTTAGACCGTTGAGAAAAACTTGCCTAACTAAAAGATCACACTATCACTCTTTTTTATTTTTTTTTAATATAGCATTTCTATTAAATTAAACATTATTTAATGTCTTAATATAAAATCGTCGGCTAAGTATTCTAAGCTGGTAACTCCCATTTATTATATTCTAAGTACTTGTCAGAAATAAGAATTATAAATTATGTAAAATTATATATTATGAAATAATTGCAATATCCAAATTCCAGTTAACAGCTGATGTTGTATTAATACCTTTTATTCTTTCTCTTTCATTTAATACCAAAAAGTGAGTTAAGCTGAAAATGGAGTTAGCAGCTTAGAATATTTAGCCAACGATATATGTTTTATAGTTTATACGGAAGCTTACACGGGCCGGGCGGTTACATCTGCTTTTTTTTACATTGAGCTACGGACACTAATCTTTAAATGATTAACTTTATAATTTTTATTCATATTTTATTTATCATCTTTTTAACAAATACTTATCTTTTTAACAAAAAAAAAATGGATGTTGTCAATATTTTTTTATACTATAGGAGTGAACAGGTGAACTCCTCATGATTTTGAGTTATTAAATTAAATCTAATCTAAAAAAGAAATCACAAAGTTCTTCGAGATATTAGAATAGGGTAAATCCCTTATTTATGTAATCTTCATCCACCTGCATCGCATAAGGATTCCTCTAGTACATTTAGAGACGATATTATTTTTCTAGCAGTAAAAACACGAAGAAAAAAGAGACTTTCTAGAACAAAAACAAATTTTTTTAGGTGCAACATACCTAACTGGTATCAAATTTTACTTAGATCGATCCATCAAATTGGCTGCAAACGAGACCCTTTCAAATTGAATAAAGATAGATTTTTTATAAAATAACTTCGCACGGTAGGTTCGACCCAAGGCATTAAAAAACGTTATAATTAATATTTTCATTCAGATTGAGTTTTCTAGCTAGAGTCTATTGTAGCATCTAATTAGTTACAATAGATAAAGGTCAATAAAGGGCAAAACAATAAGCTATGAGGAGAACGAATATTACCTATCTATATGATATTATATCAGTATGATTCTTAGTGGAGGTCTGATAACTGATACAAAAATAGACGACACGTTTGGATCAGTTTGTAGTGACCTTCTTAGCTATGCTAGGGATCGCGGGTTCGAGTCCCGCTGGAGGCTTTCATTTGTGTGATGAGCACGGATATTTGTGCTTCAGTCAGGGGTATTTATATTTAAAATAATGATAGTGATGTATATATTTAAAGTTGTATATTTAAATTTGTATAGTGTATCAATAATCTGGTACCCATAACATTATTGTGTTAATGTTCGCGCTGTGTGTTAATGTCTGTACATTTAAAAAAAAATAAAAGTTCCACGGATAGAATACATGGATAGAATTTAAAAATTTATAGGTACGAACTATATGATTTTGTTGTAGTACGTGGCATATTTTCCAATTTGATTAAATCTAAAATATAAAAATGACTATTTTTAAAAGCATTAATATATTTATTTTAATTAACAAAATTAATAACTAATCGAATGTATTACATACTTGACCTTACATAATCTTAGCTAGTTTACTTTACGATATCAGTAGAGAAAGTCGTTAACAACGTGACTAATAAAACTGATACGATATTTATTTTGTACATAACCAATCGACACGAGCGATTTTTATTATATTTTACGAGTAATTTATGGCTATATACCTAAATTAATGGTAGTAAGTACTTATGGAAAGAAAATTTGGCTAACATTACCTATATTGCCTTAGATTAAAAAATTTTGTTTCTTAATCTTTTTCCTAAATATAGCACCTATTATTGCAATCTGTCTGAAAAAAATATAATAATATGCTCCATTTTTGCTCGACTTGGCGGGCGCACTACCGTGCCCCCTGATGAAGGACTCATCTTTCTTGATATGGTATTACGTCTAATCTATTTACTGTTTAACAAATAGCCTCAAATATCTAAAATTTATCAAATCTGTGGTATCAACTATCAATATAGTTCCAAGTAGAACAATGTTACGTAAGTGGGCTACAGGCTAACAGGCGAGGTGGGACGAGAATTACAAACAATTAATATGTTCGGTTCCTTCGGGACTGAGGCGGTTTTAACTAATTTGAGCTGGATACAGGCTGTTCTATTATGTTTTGATTACATTCATATACCTAAATTTTATATTGTGTGTGTTTTTGAATACAAATGTTAGACTACAAATTATTCAACACATGAACTTCTTGATGAATTAAATTATGAAGTAATAAGCACTGGCATTGTTATTTATAGGTGTAAAAATGATATAATTTAATACTTTCTTAGATTTACGCGAATATTCGACATTATAAATGAAACTACCTTTTCGGATTTTGTAGCGGATTTCTTTTGATTTTTAGTTCCCGACGTTTCGAATGCTTTACAGCAATCATGGTCACGGGAGAGACTAAGGCCCAGTATATTATCTATACTCTTTGGACTAAGGTATTTGACGTCTCATAGGCTTATATACTTGTTACAGACAGTGCCTACCCACAATTTACAAAAATTTTGAAAATGGCATCAGATTAGGTACCTTATAAATAATGATATAATTTCATAATAATTACAGCGGTAAGTAGGAGCCTCACTAAAATCAAAATTTTTATTTAAAATATATAAAATTAATTACATAATATGTAGAAAAGCACATGAAAAATTGAATTGAATAAAATAGAAAATTAAAATGTACGTATTAAATACAAGCAATTTTGTACTTTATATTGATATAACAATAAATATTAAATATATTAGAGTTGACGACCATCCTGTACGTCATATTCATGATTACCTCCATAACAATAATAAACTAAGATGGTAGTCTCCAACGACATCGCGACTTACACCGACCTTTTATTTGTTCATTTATCCATTCAACGTAAAAAGGTTTTATTAGTATATTTTTTTAATTATCGATATATTTAATCTGTATTTTTTTAATATGTATTTGTGTAGCATCTCAGACTTTTTTCGGCGCCATCGGCCAATATTCGAACGGGTAAGATTTGTTTTAATATTTGTGGTTTTTACAATGAGTAATGTATTAATATATATTTTGTTATTATTTTTGATTTTACTTAGTCGTATTATATACCTAAATTAATTGTTTGAATTATCTATTAACATCTAATACGATAAGACTAAATCCTTTTGAAATTGGTTGTATTTTAAAATATAAACTAAGATATATTTAAGAAATTGAGAAGGAACTTAATATTTTATGTATTAAATAAAAAAATACCGACTTACCTTGCTTCACATATTATCACAATCCACCACCAGAACGTACCTAGTACTATTCGACAGCCTATTTCTCTTTCATACTTGCTGACTTGATACTCAATGGCAAGTACCAAGCTAAGAAGTGTACAGTTTAAAATCATAATTTTAATCTAATTTTTATTAATATACCTACTGTTATGTATAAAGTAATATAAAAATAAATAAAGTTAATTATGATGTACTTGTCATATTTTGATATTAGCCGTGTATCATGAGTGCTTTTTTATGACGCATAAATAAAATCTAAATTTCTTGGAAATTTCTTAAACTTCCGCGCTATCAAGTGAGGCGTTGTTATATTTTACATTGAACAGATGTTGCGTAATTACCTATATTTCTATAGTTATTTTAGTTTTATGGCAGAAACTTTGTAGAATATAGTCTCCGAGATATTTAAATGCCTTGAAATAAATTGGGCGAGTCTCCCACAATTGAAGGGTACAGGGGCAAAACAAGGAATGTCACAAAATATTTTTTTTGTTCCTATACTTTTTTAATTTTTTGTGACATTCCTTCAAAAAATTAAACTTCTGAAAAGAGCGAATACCTAGTGACATAGTCTTTCGCGCCTATGGCTCTGGACTCTGGAGCCTTTTGTAATCTATCGGTGTGATAACAGAGTGAACCGGGTTCAAATCCAGGTTTCGTACCTCTGATATTTTCTAGTGCGAATCATTTCTAACATGATTATCACTTGTCTTTCGGTGAAAACATCGTGAGAAAACCTGCATGTTAGAGAGAACTAAGTAAGTCGCACTTGGCCAGCGTGATAAGCTATGGCCTGATCCCCCTCGTATTGAAGGCATTCCGACGCCCAGGACGTTAAAAAAGGCTGAATACAATATTATGAATAGTTAATAATTTTCTTATTTCTGTTTTGCTCCAAGTAACTCTTATATATGCAAATTGAATTAACATCCTTTCTTTTACACGGAAATTTACTAATATAATAAAGTACAGAGCATCGCAGTTTCACAGAGTAATAAAATTTTAAGTGACATCCATTGAAAATGAATTTGCTTCGGTCTAAGTAATTCATGAATATAAAAGCTTTTACTTGTGATTTCATTTACGTACGTGTCTCAAATATAAGTAGGTAAGTGGAAATTTTAAAGTTTATTCGATGTGTTACGCGCTTTTCTACTATGGATTTGACAAATTATAGTCTTTATTGAATACATAGTGCATTCCCACAATTCAAATGCTTCAGTTTTTAGTTCTCACTATTTTACGAAAAACTTTTAAAACACCTACTTTTAGTTCTTTTCTTATCCTACTATAAAAAATAGAATTACTCTCTTTGCCAAGGAAATACTCAAGAAAAAAAATACCAATTTTTTTTATCCTAGATTAATTCAATTCAATTTAATTCACTTGTTTAATGGCACCGTTCCTTCTTATTTGAATGACGTTTCTTGTCCGTAGCTCTGTTAGGTACCTACAACTATTTAATCTAAATGTTAATCTAAAATTCGTGTATTTAACCATGTAATTTCAATATGCCCAATATTTAAATTATAGATACTTTTTAGGTAAATACTTATTTGTTATGTTCTTTTGATTAATATGAAGCTTAAACATGATTTATTAAGTACCTATATGAAATAGATTACACAGCTAATAAGATTTTTGTTTGATAGGTACATAAGAACATTTTCAAAAACTCATTTTATGATGAAAGTATAGGTATAAATTAAGTATTAATAATAATGTCGTGAAATCCTGGAACAAAGCATTCAATAGTAGTTTGTAGCTACTTTGATATTAATTTTAATAAGAAAATATTGTTTTCTATAGTTTTTGATAAAAAAAATTATTTTAATGGAGAAGCTTTAAAGAGAAAGCACGGACGAATTTCAAGCATACAATTGATATGCCGTCTCATATATTGATATTTCAATCAAATGCGGTCAAAGGAAATTTGTTCAACCGCGATCAAGGTACCCGTAGAACTAAAGGAATATGGATATTTACATCTGACTGATTTTAAACTATCAATATTTAAGAGGTTATTTTAGAAGAGAGTCGAGACGGTACGTCGTACTTTTATTACCTTTTGAATATTGAAACTGAAAATATATATCTTAATAAATTGTTTAAATTAATGTATTATAAAAGACATTAGGCATATTTTCCATTCCATAAAATTTATCTTGTAGTAAAAAACTCTGATTCTGCATTTGTCATTTGCGTATACATGACCGTATATTCTATAGTGTAACATAAGATAAATTGTATTGTAATTTTGTCATTTTCGTCTAAAACTTGTTTGCTAATCAAATATTCATATTTTTTTCAACAAATAAATATAATAAAATGTTTTTATGCAGCTATGTTTAAATTTTACAATTTTTAACAGTTTAAACTAATTTATTTTAACTCAGTAAGCAAACAAATAGGACTTACCACTCTACGAGTATGTAATCCTGGAACCTTGATTTAGGACTGTGTTCATTTTTGTTATAATTTTTAAGTATTTTATTAATAGAAGAAATCGTACGTCAATACCTATAATAAAGTTAATAATCAGTTCTTGTTTTAGAGCAAAAAACGAGCATTACGCGCGTCATTACGTGTAGCGGCCGATGTCAACAAACTTTTCTAGCGTAGGTACTGATAATTTTATTGATTTCACCTGTGCTTCAAGTTTCATTAGCATATATTTTCAAAAATTAAAAAAATTGAACATAAACTTACATTATCGAATACCTATTCTAAATGCAAATAATTTTCACGTAAGAATAACTTAGGAGCTTAAGTTAAATTTTAATAATTAAATAGCCTAAATTCTGGATTAAAATATTTTAGCTAATTTTAACCCGACTGCGGTGAAGCTTCACAATACTATGTTGCTTTGTCAACTTGTTCTCAGTAATCTTTTTAGATAGTTTTTTACACAGTAGTTTTTTTTTATTTTTATAATTTATCAACGGATCAACCTCTAAAAAGGATTGATTTGGCTATCACTAGTATACAACGCGCTCATCCCACTGAGCTAAACTAACAAAAGTATTGAAATAGGATGACTTTTAAGTACCATCACATAAAAAAAGGAAATATATTACAAACAAAATTAACGAGATAAACCAGTATCTATTTCATATTTCAATATTTCAGTATAAGAAAAAAACAATAAAATCAAATATTACTGTCACAAAGCTTTCACCTTCACTCTAATCTTGTCCAATTTTAAATGTCAGATAATTGTGCAACGTTGGCTTCAGCTCAACAACACCCTGTTTAATTCAGTCCACGCCTCTTATCGGGACAAGCGAGTCTAACGTCCCGTTTCCCGCGTAAAGCGCGTAAACTCAAGTTTTCTATTAAATTTGTAAAAGATAATTCCAATTATATTGTTATAATCGATATAATTTTTAAGTGTATTTTGTTCTCTGTTATGGTGTTAAAATAAACCATGGAAAGGAAAAGGTGATTTGTGCCGCTTTTTGGTTTTGGGTTTGGAAATTGGTAAAGTTGGGTAGAATATAGAAAAAATGAGATGAATATATGGAATTAAAAATAAAGTGTATAATTAAAACATTCAAGTTTACAATAAGAAGGATTAATAAACGTTACGTACTTTTCTCATTTTGTGACAAATAGTCATCATGAGTGCCAAAATCTAAATCTAGTTTAGTTGCTTTATTTTTTGTACAAAATTCGAAATATTGATGCCAAAGTCGTTGACCGCAATATTTGCTTCGTGTAGATTCTTGTTTGTTTATCGAAAAAAACAGAAAAAACCAACTCGCAAAAATTTAAGCGATGTTTTTTTGATTAATTTGTTTATTTTTTTAGTTAATTTTATAGAATGAAGTTACTGTCTATAGTTAGTTTCATTGAATGAAATAATATAACGAAGGAAAGTATAAACATTTGTTTTGAACTTTCGAACGAATTTACCACTAACTTTTTCATTGGCATTCGATGAAAGTAGGAAAATAATCAAGACTTATCTAATATATGTGTCAGTTTTATGTTTAAACTAAACTTACTTCATCCATTTTGCAATTTGTACGAATTTAATTAGTGATAGAAAGTTTTGGGTCACAAATTTTCCTGCTAGAGTCAGCTATTATTTATGTCTGATTTCGTGCCTAATTTTAGGGCTTCGGCTTTGCAAAGTCGAACATTCTCAGGTTATTCAAATTATAAAGTGTTAATCATTGACGGAATTCTTATCTGAATTTAAGAAAATTATTTATATTAACACCAACTATTTCAAACGACGTCAGTTACTGCATAAACACCCAGTATAACAACCATCAGCGTTAACAAAATATTTAAAAGATTGACATCGTAATTTATACATTCATCAAAACTCAAAACTACATTCTGACACACTAATACTTAAATAAGATTATCTCAGAAACTTTAATCGCTTCACTATAACATCATTTTCAAACGTATTTTCTTATATTCGACGAGCTATACGAGCAATTATACTAATCTAATACTTAAAAAGTACAATCATTCGCGGTGTCAGTAAAACGTACTAAGACTAACGACAAGCTTGCTTAGTCTTTTGCAGTATTAAACACACATACATTCGATTACGCACGCATTTATACATAATATATACTATTAGGGGTGGCCCAGTGGTAACGAGTGGTCACTTGGATAACCGAGTGATGCGGGTTCAAATCCGTGTCCCGCACCTCTGATATTTTCACGTGCGAATCATTTTCTAACGCGATCACCACTCGACTTACGGTGAAGGAAAACATCGTGTGGAAACTTGCATGTCTGAGAGAACCTAGCAAGTTTTCGAAAAACGTGTGAAGTCCGCCAACCCGCTCTAGGCCAGCGCGGTGGTCTATAGCCTCCGATCTCCTCGTATTGAAGGGAGGCCCGTGCCCAGCAGTGGGACGTTAAAAAGGTCTGATTACATTTACTATTACAATGACTTAGTACTTATGTATAGTTTACCTGACCTAGCGACTTACCCTCGCTCCACTCGGGTTCGCACGTTCCTGTTTATTTCTCAAAGATGGTATATTTTCCTGTAGTAAAGAGTATCCTTTACGTTGCCCAGATCATTCTAAATTTCATCAAAATCTATCCAGCGGTTTTCCGTGATGCGTCCAAAGACAAACAAAAATTAAAAACTATAGATTCGGCTTCTGTACCTAGTATTAGAATATTATCACTCGTCTCGATTGTCTGACATGTAGTAGTCGATCGTTACTTACAAACTAATAAGCTTACTAACATAATATAACTTTTGTAAGACCTAAGTTTCGTCCGACTCTATTCCGTGGTTTGAGTACCGATTCGGCTGACCCTTCGGGCTGCGCACTCGACAGGAGTCGACGGGCGTCTCTCAGTGCAGAACAGCGTCGCAGGCTCAGCCTGCTGAGGACCTCCAGCATCCCTACTTCGCTGACTCCGGTGAGCCACATTTACCATTTGGTACCCTGCCCAAGAAAATGTTGCCAACAGGTATTGTAATTTAGAATCCTCATGTGTTTCTAACATTTTTGTTGTTTTTGTATTGTTTTTATTGTGTTGTTGTTTTTTTGCTTGTAGGTTGTGTTTTTGATTGTTTAAATTTTGTTGCTCGTATTAAATATGTAATTACATAAGCATACTATGTTAAATTTAATACTTTCATCGCTACCTTTTTTTTATTTTTTAAATCAATTTCATTTTGAACTAATTTTAATTTATTTATTAATCAAATCAAGATGTAATATCTGCGAAGAAATAATATAACATTGAGGCGCTTTGTTTACCAAAATGAAGTATAATATGTATCTTTCCGCGTTAATTTGTCGTGTAGAAAAGGTAAATATTTTCGTAAACATCCGCAATAACAATAGATACAAATAGTTATTAGGTACCTATTGTATGAGATACTGATATTGGTATTATAATCCTTTGCTAATTATATAACTAGGTATAATAACTTTGCAGTTTCCAATAGTTGTCAAAAATGTAAACGTCCGTCCTCTAAATTCTTTCCCCTGGAAAGAACCAATAGTACAGGAGCTACATAGTTCTTTTTTCACCAATAATAAGACAATGTTATTTTGACTTAAAATATACTATTTATGTTTCAACAGAATTAAAAATAATGTCTGTTGGTTCCATAGTCAGTATGAGTCAATGATCCACTAGGAATGAAATCGGCGTTGATGATGTTCGCTTTTCATCGTTGCGCCATTTTTATGATATCAAAAATAATATAAATATATAGAAGTGGCAAATTTACTCGTAATAAATAATAATAAATATAAAATAGAATAAATTTAATAACACATATTATCCAAACAACTCAGGGTTAAGGTTCTTAAGGACCTTTAGACCCAAAATATAAGAAATGGGTTAGAAAAGTATGTTTTAAATACATAAATGCTTGTTGTGTCTACGCGCGTCGCGTAGAATCACTACCGCGCCGCGCCCGCGCCGGGAGATGCTATACCTACCTACATTTAAAAATAATTTACCTATTTCGAGTTCGTTTTGTTTTCGTCGTAGTTCAAGGAATTAAAGCTATTAAAGATAATTAACAAGCGTATCAATCACTCCATTTGTTAGTTTTAGTATAAAATACAGAATACTATGTCAGTACTCAGTAGTAATATAGTTGGTACCTAATTGATACGTCTCAATTGTATGAAAACACGCTCATTTATATTTTGCGCGGTTCTATGTGGCTGTGATTTTAACATTTTTAACCGACTTCAAAAAAAGGAGGAGGTTCTCAATTCGTCGGGGACTTTTTTTTTTTTATTTCTATGTATGTTCCCCGATTACTCGACGATGGCTGGACCGATTTGGAAAAATCTTTTTTTGTTTGAAAGGGTATAGTTTCTAGTTGGTCCCATAGTCACCAAGTCACGATCTGATGATGGGATCCCAGGGAAATCGAAGACAACTCTCAAATTTTATAGGCACTTATTACGTTTTTCATATATTTTCTAAAGCTGTTCAAGTATTTGCGTCTGATAATCATCATCTCCTGTGGTTGAGCTAATAATGAAAGGTACAACTCCTCAACGGTTAGGAGTTAAAAGAAAATTCTTTCAATATTATTCGTAATTATAGACCGATAGTTAAATTCTTTCAGGCTCTTATTAACCGACTCTAAAAAAGGAGGAGGTTCTCAATTCGTTGGGGACTTTTTTTTATGTATGTTCCCCATTACTCGAAGATGGCTGGACCGATTTGGAAAATTCTTTTTTGTACATAAACAAAATAAGTATCTACTTTCCGTTAAAAATTTGAAAATAAATTATTTTTAACAAAAAACAAAAACCGACTTCAAAACTAAACAAATCTAAACTAAAAAGTAGAAAATAATACTTTTAAGAACTTCGTTAATTTAGAAGTCGGTGCCAGCCAAAGCAAAATAACCTTAAATAGACACATATTCGATTAATCTATATCTATAATATTTGCAAACATAATCAAAATACCGTTCAAAGGCAAGATAAGTCTATCCGTCTTGGCTGGCACCGACTTCAAAATTAACGAAGTTCTTAAAAGTATTATTTTCTACTTTTTAGTTTTATAGCTTTAAATTGCGAACTTTGATTTAATAACGCTTTTGTTATACGCTTCAACCTTCATTATTGAATTGTGCCTACAAGAACTTTTTAATATCATATTTTTCTATATGCTACGCTTACCTCTTTCGACATTTTGAATATTTTCATATCTAATTTTATGAGCCGTTCGTCTTGTAACTTTTTAATTGTAAAAGGCATTGTCAATAGAATGAAATTATTGATGTCTAAGTATAAAAATGTACCTACATTGAATATATTATATTTTTTATTTTATTATAAGTGTGAAGTTTAAGAATTTAATGTAAAAAAATTTATTTATCCTTAAATTAAGTATAACAAACTGTACATATTTTTAGAAAATGTACAAACAAACTGTTTGATAACCACATATTTATAAGTACATACAAATAAATAAATAAATAAATATGTTGGGACATTATTACAACAGCGCCGTCTAGTTCCATGGTAAGCTACGTTACGTGCTTGTGTTGCGGATACCAGATAGTTGATATACTAGACATATAAATTTTTAAATACATACATATTATAAATACAAACACCCATGACTGGAGTACAAACATTCGTGATTAGCAAATGAATGCCCCCAGCGGGACTCGAACCCGCGACCGCTGGCGCAGGAAATAGGGTCACTACCAACTGAGCCAAACGAGTCGTCAAAAATACAAGAATCGAAAGAAGTCATGATAGTGGTACGAGAGCTAGAAGTTTGTGAGTTTTGTTATAGGAGATAATGTCCCTTGAGTGAACCGAATCGAAGAGCTTTTTGACTTCTAAAAAGCTACATTATCCCTTAGTAAGATAAGCTTTTTATTCCGATAAAAGTTTAGAGGTTAGTGTACCACTAGGCACTAACAAAGGGTCCCTTGATCATAGAAGGTTTCGCCTAGTAACATCAACAAATGGACGCACCTGAATCCTGATTGAACAAACCTGGTTGGTATACTATGTATTAGGAACTGAAAGTAAATCTTATTAGACCGTGTTTCAACTTCCCTACAGAGTTAGATAATGACATAATGCGAATCCATACAAAACAAAGTTCCTATATTGGTAGTACCTATACTCTAGTTAGTATTTACAAAGCCGATTGTCTTTGAAAATAAGGTTTCGATCGAAATCAAGCGGAAATATCTAATGGCGTATAAATAAATCTGAGCTACATATAATGTATATTTTAATTATAATATACTTACTAGCCACAACCTAAGCTTTTGAGGGCTCGCGTAGTTTTTCTAGCGGGTAATAATGTTACAGCGATGTTAACTCTATGGTTTTCTAACAGATGGCGTTAGTAGAAGTAGTACATTCTATCCAATGAACACAAAATTGTTAAAGATCATTTTTTTAAGGGTTTAAAATTATATTTTTTTGACAGATAGCACATTTCTAAATATGAAGTTAAATTACTATGTTAAAACACAAATCTATAGGCGTGATAGTCTTTCAGTAAAGTGTACCAAATGCTCAGATAGTGGGATAGTGTTAGGACTCGCTTCGCTCTCCCTAATAACACTTTGCATTAGGTTTTTAACAAATAAAGACGTGTCAACTTAATTAAATATAGTGATTAGTTTCAGTTCTACACGCACTATTAGCAAAGCCTATGAAACATATAGTCGGCCAACGGACGTGACAGCCCAAGCTGCCATACACTAATGTCCCAAACGAGTGTATGGCAGCTTGGGCTGGCCGTCACATCCGTTGGCCGACTGTATGTTTCATACGTTTTGCTATTAGTATTTACACGTTTGATGAGATTAGGCGGTCGCTAATAGCGTCTTTATTGTATTGTGTTACAATTTTTTGGGCGTTGACTTGAGTAGCCGCTTATAAAGTAAATATTCATTTGACAGAATTTTTTTTCCATTTTTTATGGAGATACGCGATAGCTTTACAGGTGATAGACCATATTGAGATTTTACGGGTTCCAGTGATAAAGAACATGCAGCCTACGGCAGAGGTGGTAAGTCGAACATGTGACAAAAGTGTAGTGAGATTTATTTAGGATTTTTTGAATCTTTTGCACTTTATCCATCAACAAGATTTTAACCGATTCTGTAATTTCTTTTCTGTAATTGGTTCATCTTTGTAAATAGTTTCAGTACAGGCGCTTTTTTAGTAGTTCGGTTTGAGGCCACAGTATTATCTGTATTGAAGCCTATTTTTTTTATTTTACATCAGTTACTAGCCCTAATAGTTATTTCAAGAAAATGGCTACTTTTATTTCAAATTAAGTTAAATGCGTTAGGCACCGAATTTACGCACTTATAAATTATAATATTAGTGTCATATGTGTATAATTTTAATTTTAAGTTATAAAAATATGACTGTTTAAAGCCTGATAACAAAAATATTTCTGCGGAATGAGGGATGGAAATACTCTAAGATTTTTGGCATTCGATAAAATAAGGGGGTAGCCAAATGAGAATTTAATAGAGTAGTATGCACTATTATTTTTATAGTAGTATAAGAAGAAGAACAACCCTTTTTACTTTCCACTGCTGGACATAGACCTCCCTTCAACCCGAGAGAGATTTTTTTCATCTTTGACGATGTAGATTAATAGTTTCTTTTAACGAGAAAATAGTAGTTTACCAACATCAGAAGCTGTAAGATCAAACAAAGAGAGACCGTCCGCAAAACTGACGATGGACGTGGCCGTGTAAATAAACTATTTGTCTGTTTTCACATTTTTTCTTTTCTTAATTTTATTATTGCTAAAATAAAATCTTAAGAAGGCAAATGATTTATTGTTGAAGTCCGTAAAAATATAGAAATTCCAAGATCATTATTAAAAAATGCTATAAAGTTGGCGAAAACTTGTTGATAGAGATTTTATAAGGTACATTAAATTTTACGTTCGTTTTCACTATCGTAGCTTAATCCAGCGACATTCGCTATTTTAAGCCCATTATTCACCAAAATAACTAAAACAACAAATGTGTAGGGTTGGCTATGAAAAAATAAGCCTAAGCCAAAAAGAATGTAATTTTATCATCACAAGCCCTAAACTTAAATTGGATCGGTTTCTAGGAAATATTGGTAAAACTTAGGGGGGCTATTCATACTTTTCATCGTATGTTTTGGGAAACTATCGCG
Source organism: Boloria euphrosyne (assembly GCA_951802675.2). Classification (NCBI taxonomy): domain Eukaryota; kingdom Metazoa; phylum Arthropoda; class Insecta; order Lepidoptera; family Nymphalidae; genus Boloria; species Boloria euphrosyne. The sequence continues at coordinate 1,245,739 of OX637876.1, forward strand.
TTCCCGACTAAAATTTGTATTATGTACATGTGCTAAACTTTATTATATTCGTATTCGATACCAATTATATATTAGAAATTAACAAACAAATAAATATGTATTAAAAAATGTATTATATAATTAATACTATAGAAATATATCTCTTTTTAAACGTTTTTACGTGGTTTAAAACACATTTCAGAAATATTTACTTTAACCAACTCTTTTTATATTATTTTTAAATGTAACATTCAAGCTAATAGTATTTTCTTCTTTAATATAAAAGATACTTTAAAATTTAACTTCTTTAGAGTCTACTAGAGAGTAGTCAGTTTGATGAAGATTTAATGCATAGTTGATTGACAACCCTGTTGGCGCGTAGACCGTGAAATGTTTAGTTTAAACGGTATTTAGGTTACCGATATTTTACAGTGTGATACCATTAAATTTTTGAAGCAATCTGTTTATTTGACAAACAAATATTTGCCTTTATTAATTGCCTTTTAATGGATTCTTTAACGTCTTCATAGCTGTAGTAGTATTTTTCGAATTTTATTCGCGGATAGTTGCCACGGTTGTAAGAGTTCTCTCTGTAATATCACTAATAAGTAGGCTACTAAATTTAAAAATACTTTTTTTCAAGAATTTAAGTTACTATCATAAAAATGTTGCATTCTACGCATTTGAGCATGTCCAACACATGATATGAAGCTCAAATACAATAAGTCAAAAATTATATTCGTTTATAAATAAAATTATTCCATTCTACACGACATTGGTGAAGTAATTTGTGCCCAAATAAAATGTGCCAAAATAACATAACATAAATGAAATTATATTGCTTTGATTTAATTATTCCATCTAATGTCTGAAGAGAAAAATCGTAAATTGTTCTATTTTTTATAAAAGTACTAGTCCTTAATAATCCGTTCCTTCTAATAACATAATTATGCAAATCGAGTTTTTGCACTTAGCGGCAACAGATAAACATGTAAGTAATTTATAGGATCGCGGTTGCTGGCTAGTGGCTACGTAAAATTTGTTCCGTATAGTGAAGTTTTTGGAGAAAATGTTGATATTTGAGTATGAAAAAGAGCGATATAAGTGTACATTATTAGTATATTATAGTGTTATAAAATTTGCACTAACATAAAAAAAAATTCAACAAAATTTTGAACCGTTTACTTCTAGTACAAGCGCCATAATATTTATTATGGAGTGAGTGCTGTAATTAAAAGCAAATAAATCGCACTCAGCTCTACAGCGGCTTGACAAAACAACATAAAATCGGTTACTCAAAACAAAGTTGCGTATATTATAAATCAGTCTGAATTGTTTGCAGTCGTAACGCAATGAGGAGTCAGGGCTGATAGTGACGTGCAAGACTGAAACATGAAATAAATGACTATAATTTTGGTTTAAAAAGTTTCGTTCGTTTCCTTTTAAGAGTTATTTTTTTGCCATTTACTATTTTAAAACCCCTTTTTTTATATTTAGTTAGACTTCGCGTATAACACGTTTAATAAAAACGTGATTGTAGAAATGAAGCAAAACGTGCTTAGATTTAGTTACGTAATAAGAATGAGAGACAAAAGAATTATTCAACAGGTATAAAGCGGTACACGCAGGTGAGGTAAGACAATAGTTTTCGTACATTTTTGTATGAAATATTAACAAACAAAGTACTTAGGTATAAACTACAGGCCCATGTCCAAAAAATGGATGGGTCATATGAACCACCAGGTGACGTATATAGGACGGTATAAGAGCATAAAATATTAAGATTCAGCACTATGCCGTCACTTCTAAGCTGTCCAACTGAGTGCTGGTGAGAATTCAAAAGTGCAGGTAGAGTGAGTACATTTTGGTCATATATTTTTGTACGGCATTTTTACCATCGATAGATCCATGAAAAATAATAAGAAAGCGCGCAGTGCTGTAAAAAAATGGTGCGCCACAAAGTCGGTAAATTTTTTGATTTTCTGACAATTTCCAGGGTAAATTTGGTCATTTCAGTACGGCATCAGTTTTATACTGTTTCAATACAGCTTCTAATCCATTATTCCGCAACGCCGTACAAAAATCATGCGACAAGGGGAAAAAATCGAGGGTTGCAACCTCTCTTTCCGTGGTCCGGGGGGTTATTTGAAAAAGTAAGGCTTCGGTGTCAAAAACGTTATCTAGCACTCAAAGGTACTATTAAAAATTTTATGTTGTTTCAAAGCCAAAAAATTTTATAACATGTCTCGGATGCAGGTTTAGATGAAACAAGGGTCATATTTTAGATTTTCTTAAAAGTTGTAATTGCAAACAAATGACTATTATACATTGTTTACTCATCAACTGCCACTATGTTTGAGTGTCTCGGATATTTGGCAGCGCTGCAGACGGACGCGTCGGACCGACGGTATTTTTAATTACGCAGAAAATGCCTAGTTGCTGCTGTATTAATTACTGTTATGTTAGATAGATATTAGAAAAGAAATTTTGAAAGAGGTTCTTGCATATTTTTACAATTACTTCTGAAGTGGTATAAAATTAGATATTTTGTCGGTGACGTCCCGACTGATATTTACACTTCGTTAACAAAGGAAAGATATTTTTTGCGCTCAGCTATTATATATTTAGAAATATGATCATTATCTAACTTTGTGGTGCTATTAAATTTTATATAATATGTAACAAAAGAACATACTTTTTAGTATTAATTATTTATTATTAGACGTTGCAGTGACTGAATGGTATATAATTCTTACTTGATCATATTTACCAGACCGAGATTGAACCGAGACCGTACTGTGAACGGCATTATAGTGAAGATCGGCCCTAAATCTAGTTACAATTACAGCAAGATTTCGTGAAAATATCTTCTTCGTCACCGGTGTTCTTCGTACATACTACATATATAGGGGTTAGCGGTGTAAAATTTGATGCCTTCAAGTGGCGAGCTACAGCAAAATGGGCCATTTAAAAGCTTTATTCTTGTTGAATTAGTTAAATATGTCAACATTTTAAAGAAATCGGTGTATAATACTTTTGAATATTTAAAATATTTTTTCTAAACATATTTTCATAATTAAAATTTAAAAATATTTAAAAATAAGATTTTATTTTATTTAAGATACATTTAGATATAGCTAGGTTATTAAAAAAAAGATTTCATTTAATGTACCAGATATCCAGCGTCTACATCATTTTTGGTGAACCTGAACTTGTTCAGTGTACTTTACTGAGTAGTTGAGTACGTATTTTTACACAATACACCGGCGATGAGCAAGAATTAAAAGTTATTGATAATAAATTTATAAAATTTACGGTAATTACCTAATATATTTACTAGTCAGAGGTGAATCTGTATTTTTTATATGAAGTCGTGAATCATTCCCATTTCTAATAATAAGCTCGAAGTGCTATCTGTTTATTATTAGGTACTTCATTTCAAAAATAGGACAATATTGAATGTTGTAAATATTTATAATCAGTATGTGAGTTGAGTATGATGTTTGTTCTTTTCCTTTCTAAAAATAAACACGTCACGTACTTACATCTTTCTACGATTTAAATAATAGCTTCTTAAGAAAGTTTAAAGATGACCACAACACATAAAAAACTTTTAAGATGAACATTGGTAATACTTTCTTAGACTTACGCGTGTCTCTCCCGTGACCATGATTGCTGTAAAGCATTCGAAACGTCGGGAATTAAAAATCAAAATAAATCCGCGACAAAATCCGAAAAGGTAGTTTCATTTATAATGTCGAATATTCGCGTAAATCTAAGAACGGTATAGTACATTTTGCGTGAAACGTGCACATCGATTTTCTAAGTTACTGTTATTTATACGTATTGTTAAAAATAGGTATTGCGAGTGTAACTTAGGAGATAGAAATTTGATGTTTTAGACTTTTTCCTAGAGCTCTTTAATACCTACAATTTCCAGCTATATAGTTTTGATGTATCTCTTAAGATTTAGCCGCCGCCAGCTTTCTAGCACGACCCGAGTTAGTAATCACTAAAAATTTGGTTAAAATTTCGTGCAGTACTTCTTGAGTTAAACGATAACAGACAAAGTTTTTGAATAACTATTGTTTTGAGGTCTATATTCAATGCACAATTATACATTACAGTCATTGTTTTTAAAAATATTTCATGTAGAGATTTTTCTAAGTTTCTTTTAACGAAGAGAATTTATTAGGTATATATAATACTAGGTACGTGCTGTATACTCGTATATTTACTTCGCACCGCCCGCTATATATTTGAGTTGATTATATGAATTGCACGCACCATGGTAACGGTCATAACATGATACGTCAAACGCCGTTAATTGTATAATGTTGTTTTAAATTTCATAACTTCTTTCGATATAGTATGTTATCTTTAAGAGATAGACATATGCCATCGCGGACTTTTCTGTAGACCTATATAAGATACACAATTCCACTATACATCATTTTGTTATATCTCAAAGGGTTTAGGCAGCGTTTTCGTTGAAAGCTCCCAAACGGCTTATTTTTTCCGACACCTCCAACATATATCATTATATTTAAGCCAATGTATACAAAACCTTGACAAATTATATACTAAAACCTTCCTGGAAAACCATTCTATCCATTGGTGAAACCTGCATGAAAATTGGTACAGTAGATTTTGAGTTCATCGCGAACAGACAGACAGACAGACGCGGCGGAGGACTTTGTTTTATAATATTATGTATAGATGTATAGATAGATATAGATATTATAATATCTTTAAAAAATAATATTTGTTTATTATAATGGAGTAGTGTATGTCATAGTACAAAATGAAAGACACGCCCACATTCTATGTATTTAAAGATACCGATTAAAATAAATTGCGGTTTATTTTTAGAGTTAGAGTAGGTTTACATGAATGCTAAACTAGCATTTTTAAAAATTTAATAAAAATAATGTTTTAAGAAACGTTTATTTGGTATTTAGTTTGTCATTTCGATACTCTTCTTATCGATTCTGAGTGCAAAATGTCGTATGCACTATTAAACATGAACCAACCTATTAGGAGTAAGACTTAAGAGTAAGAAGATTGAGCAGATTCAATAAACAAACAAATCAAAATTTTAAGGCAAAATTTTAATTATATATAAATTATAAAATAGAGAATATACAGTGGTCGAAACGATAACATTTCTAAAAAAAACTTTTGAATATTTTGTTTTTTTTAAAAAGAACATTTTTTATATTTTTTTAATTTAATGTAAACCAACCGTTCCTTATTCTCCGCATCATAACAGCGATTTAATGCTATGAGACAGGCAATTTGAGTATTTTTAACATTCATTAGTTATGTGTTCTGGCCTTGCTTCTCTTTTTGTGTTGGCATTATTTTCTAACAAAAACACGTTCTAGCGAAAGAGGTGATGATTGATACTTAGTTGTTTTTAGAATGACATAAAATGTAGACATATATAATACATATTATTATTATAATAAGTACTAGGGATTCACCCTCGCTTCGCGTTCGTTTTTCGTACATTTTAATTTTCAGGAACCCTAATTCTTTTTTTTATAATAAAAGTACTCATAACCAACTTGTTCCTTATAACGTCAGCTGTCAGTGAAATGCCTGCGAAAATTGGTGCAGCCGTATCGGAGATTAACAGATACAAACAAACAGACATACATTTTAGCCCCTTAGACCTCCTTAATCTGGCCTTGTCACAAAATCTTAGCAGACGTGTACTAACTATAATATTTACTAGCTAAAATATAAACTACCTCTCTGCAAAACATCTTTATATATGTCAAGCGGTTTTCCATATTTCGTGATAAGTGAATTTAATGATTTATGTGTACTTATCGTATATATGTTACTATCTAAATTCTAAAGGCATCGTAGAGTGTTAGTTTTACTTGGTTGGTTATGTTAGCATAATACTATACACCTAAGGTAATTTTAAGCGATTAGGTTAAGCAGATTATGCCACTAGAAATACGGTTAGAAGGCTTACCTAAGTACAGGAGTGAAAGGTTCACTTCATATATTTACCTGAGTAGGTCGAATGACTTGGTTAAGATTTAAAGACATATTAATTTGCGGTTGATGCGTCCAGTAAAGTAAAAATCCAAGTCGGCCTATTTATCATCGATATAGATCGATGATAAATGACAATAACTATTTCAATGAAATTTTACAAAAATATTTAACGTACACTGAGTTATGTACAGACTAATGTAATATGTAACAGATTCGGTAAATTTTGAATTTATGACTGTTGCTGTAAAAACTTCAAACGCTACCGTCCATGATTTCCTTCTCTGCGAGAAAAGTGGTAATCATGTTGGAAATAAGTGTAAGACTCGGGATACGAACCCACTTCGCTCGGTTCCCAAGCCACTAGGCCACCACTGCATTTTTTACAGATATTATATAAAAAAATACTATCATTAGAGACGACGAGCCTAGACAGAATAATATTATCTATAATCTACTAATTATATAATCAGGTACTTGCGAATTATTGTAAAGGAAATGAGGATTCTTAGTGAGGCAGAAAATTGCAGTTAATTTCTCGTGTCTCACTGGTACACATAGATTATAGATAAATAATACCTACTTATATGACAGACTTCACATATATAATAGTAATTATTTATAATTATTTACTTAATTAAAAAATGATTATTTATTTATTTACACAAACAAATCTTAAAGTATATAAGTTAGAAAAGCCACCATTGAAGAATAGTGCTATAAAGAAGAAGGGAATGTTTATGTAAACTGGTGTAGCGCTAGTTGCTACGCGAACTAGCGCCGTACGGTGGAAAGCTCTGGAACTAAATCATTGTTAAGGTTACTCTTAGTAACATACTTTCGATTGCCAAATTAGATGGCGTTACTTGTTTTAAACAGCTATTCTTTCATAAAAATCCAGCTTTAGTCTTATATGAAAAACATAATAAGTACCTATAAAATTGAGTTGCCCTCGATTTCCTTGGGATCCCATCATCAGGTCCTGACTTGATGACAATGGGATCCCCTCAGAAGTACCTTTACTCTACCGAACAATTAAAGGAAAATATTTGAAATCGGCCTACAATTAGCGGAAAAATCGGTGAACATACCTCCCTCCTTTTTTGAAGTCGTTTTAAAAGAACTATTCACGATACATGTATGTGCAAATATGCATAATATAATACACTTAAACCTTTATCGAAATCCTCTAATAGGTATCTAGGTAGATTAGAAGGAAAGAATCCGCTTCGGACTTATATTTAAGCTCAATACAACCCAAAACATAAAAAATATAGTTGAAAAAGTTATTATTTTAGATTGGTAAGATTTTTATCTTCTGTGTTTAACGGTTTTGGAGAGCAAATAGAAAAATAACAACGGTTTAATTAAACTGTTCACAATCAAAGAAGATATTTCAAGGTTTAATACATAGGTATAGGAGAGGCAAGAACAACTTAATTTCGTTCCAATTACGACGCGGATAGCTTTCAAAGGTAATTAGGAACGGCCTACTTCGTCTCATTTAGTCATCCGTATTCTTGGAGAAATAGGCTACGATCATTGAATGTTGATTGATTGAAGGTTTATTTGGAAACTATATATCTTTGTAGTATATTATTTGTTTGATTATTCTGAGAAATTGAAATTATATGTAGTATATTTAAGTATAATATGCTGGCATCTTTCTATTTTAGAAGAATTTTCTAATAAAGAAATGTGGCCTAAGTTACTCCTATTAACGTTTGCTATCTGCGAGTGAAAGTCCCGTCAAAATCGGTTCAGCCGTTTTAGAGATTAGCCGGAACAAACAAACAGACATACATTTTATATTTTAATTTAAATTTTTTGATGTAAGTACCATATTTACTTAAGTGAAAGCTGTTAATTTGAAATTAAAAACAGACACTTTAGTTTTATTTATATGTAGTACTGATTACAATTGAACGAATATAATAGAATTTTATCGATTGTTCGAATACATTTTTAATTTAAATCGGTTTAAATAAAGAGTACTTAATTTCAAATCATTTCTTCAGTCTCTAATTATTTTGGCATATCGACAATACGTAAAGAGCTTAATTAAGTCATCGTGAAAAATAAAATAACCTAACAGTAATATTTGTTTAGATTTTAAACAACTTAAATTTAAGTAACCCAGAAATACTCGTAGGAAAGCAATAGAGAAAATGGAATGGCGATTATTTTCTTTTTATTCAAGGTCATTATCGAATGACTAGGTACATTATGTATAAAGGTATTCTTTATGTATTTTAATTTATATATATAATAATAAATAAATAAATATTATGTTGGGCATTTGTTGGGTATTTATATATATAATAATAAATAAATAAATATTACAACAGCGTCATCTAGTTCCGCAGTAAGCTACGTAACGTGCTTGTATTGCGGATACCAGATAGTTGATATACTATATATATACATTTTAAATAAATATATATTATTATAAATATCAACACCCATGACTGGAGTACAAACATTCGTGATTAGCAAATGAATGCCCCCAGCGGGACTCGAACCCGCGACCGCTGGCGCAGAAAGTAGGGTCTCTAGTCACTATCAACTGATCCAAACGAGTCATCAAAATATTATTAATGCATGTGGACTTATGTGGTTGTCTAGTCCCCTTCGTATGAAGGCTCATGCCCACTGGCCCAGCAGTGGGTAGCTAAAAAAATTAAAAACAACAAAATACTATAGGCAATACTGTCTGTATTGTTTAGGAAATAATTTTATATAAAATATATTCGATTAATAAAACTCTTAACAAGAAAACAGATATCTGATCAGTATTTATTTATTTTGTAAGAAATCTATACTTTAACCACCATAAACCATGGTATAAACTAGTGTGATGGGATATAGATGGGGATAAAAAAACACTTTGCAGTATGCACCGCGTAAAAAGCTCAGCCAATTGTTCTATTTACAAACAAATTGTACTTAAAATAACACAACTTATAGACCTAGCTATATGTACTAGCTATAGATGGGCCTAAACTACTAATAGATTTTAACCTACCTTGTATTGCTGAGTACAGGCGGCTAGAAAATTCGAACGATTTTCTAAACTTTTCTAAATCTAACCGCCCGCGCCGCGTTTTAGCCGCCGCCCATTAAGTCGTTCTTTTGTAGAGAATCACTACTAAAGAACGACTTAATGGTTTATTAAGTGACTATGAGTGCGGCGGTAAGTGCCAATATTTTAAGATATACATATACATAAGTACATATAAATTAAATTGAAGTGTCTGTTTTTAAGTTAAAATTAACAACAGATGCAATCAGCAGATTGCAGATGAAAGTATATCTATATGGTACTTACATTAAAAATCATTTTTTTTCTTTTTGTTTTGGCTAATTTCTGAAACGGCCTTTTACTCGCAGATAGGGAATGTTATAAGACGTAACATAGGCTACTTTTATTTTATTAGAAAATCATAAAAACCATCTTATTCATTTTAACTCACGCCCAGCGAAGCGGGCCGGGCTTACCAGTTATAATATTGACTGACAATAAGCTTATCCATATACAAAATCTTAAATACCGAATAGAGCAAAACAATTCACTAATGAAAAGAGAAAAAATAATATGATGATAACTTTGTAGAACAATGAATAGATTTTTTTAAGTGCAATAAAATGGTATAATAATAAAATATACAAAAGCTTATTTTATTTAGGTACCTATATCAAGATAAAATCGAAATAAATTTTAATTTCGCAAAACTTTTTACTGCTCCCGATAGTACGTAAACCAAAAGTACGTATAGCATTCCCGCTACCCATTACACTCCAGGCTCTGACGCGGTATAGCCGTGTCCTAAATTTTATTCATACAATATTTAATCTTAAATATTTTAAAAAAATGAGTGAAATTGACGAAAGAGGATTGCAGGTAAGCTTTTTTTTTATACGTCAATAGCGATACGACTTTAAAAAAATAACTTGATGCCAAATTATTTTTTCTTTAAAAACAAACCAAAATTAAAAAAAAACCGTTAATATCAATATAATAAAATTTTACATTGTGTTATAATAATTAACTAGCGCCTCACCCTCGCTTCGCTCGTTTTCGTTTCTAGATATGTTTTAACGTTTAGATTTTTGAGAAATTCTAAGATATTTTCTTTGCTTTCTTTTCACTATAATATGCATCTATTAAACGTATAACCCTTTCTCTTGAATCACTCTATCTATTGATGGAACCTGCATTAATTAAATCTGTTGCAAAACTTTTAACAGATCTAAGCGTACAGGCGGCGCGACGACAAGCGACTTTGTTTTATACTATGTAGAGATTATAGTAAAGTTAATACCTCGCTGCAGACTCGGCCATAAATCATAATCGGACTAGGGATGTGCGCTAGTTGCGCGCGCGCAAGGCCGCTATCGATAACGGAATCATCAAGGTTACGACGTAAACATACTGCATTCATTAAGTATGCAGGGTAACTAATGGGTACTAATGTGATTAACTAACTTATTATAAAAAACTAAAGAGGGTAATTAGCAAATATGTTTTGCCTATTTAGTATAACTATTTTAGTCGTGCTGTGCTATTAAGTATATTTAAATCGCTACAAAAATAAATAAGACCCTTGCGTGTGAAATAAACGTGTTTTTATTTCTATCACACATTTATAAAGATACAAAAAAAAGAACTATCGATATCACTCATCGACTGCAGTAATGCACAGCGTAGTAATGCACAATGCCGTGCCATAAGGCCCGTGAGTGGGAAAGAGAGCGAAACACTCGAATGATTTATGGCCGAGTCTGCAGCGAGGTATTAACTCTACTATAGCTTGAGCTTTTTGATATAATTTTATGAGGTCAACTTATATTTTCATTGAAGTTTCACTTGTTGATATGTAATTAACAATCAGTAATCTGGAATGAAGACAAATCAATGTAAGATAAATATAGTAAAAGGCGCTGTTTCTATTTCTAATTTTATACTTTGTTTATATCTGTGGAATAATTCTTGCGGTAAAGCTGGTGTACAATAAAAATGATGCACTAAACTTTTCTCAAGTATGTTTATTTTCATTGAGTCATTGCTCTACAATCTCTATTTTTACATACTTATAGTCCAGATAAATTAACAAAATTAACAGCTTTTAAAACTGCGAAAGTTTGTATTTGAACGAGTGTATGTTTATAACTCACTCGCGTTGAAATGGATTTGGATGTTTAGTACACCGATAAACTATAACCAAGAATACTTTTAGGCATATACTCGTAGAAACACACTACATTATTATTCAGTATACTCTATACGTACCGATAGAGGCAGTGGTAGCCCAGCGGTAACGCGTCGCTTGTATAACCGAGTGATGCGGGTTCAAATCCGGGTCTCGCACCTCTGATATTTTCATGTGCGAATCATTTCTAGCATGATTACCACTTGTCTTACGGTGAAGGAAAACATCGTGAGGAAACCTGCATGTCTGAGAAAACCTAGCAAGTTTTCGTAAGACATGTGAAGTCCGCCAACACGCACTGGGCCAGCGCGGTGGACTATGGCCTGATCCCCCTCGTACTGAGGGAGGCCCGTGCCCAGCAGTGGGACGTTAAAAAGGGCTGATGATGATGATGATGATGATGATGATACGTACCGATAAATAAATAAAATAAAGTTTTTGTTTGTATTGTCAAACAAATAGACTCAAATCATATCCCTCGAACAATAAGTGTTGTCGCTTTGAGAAAAGGGTAGTGTGGCCGATCTTATTAGGTGCGTAAATGCCACTCCACCAAATACGACGTAGTTATATATTATGAAGACTATTATACTTATATGGTACCTACTTATATGAAATGCACGACTTTTAAAGTTTTTGTCTGTCTATTTGTCTGTTTTTTCCGGCTCACCTATGTCAAAACAGCTTACATTTCCCTTAAAAAACATAAACATATCCAGGGACGCACCCGAGCGAAACGAGGATAAGTCGCATGTATACGATAAAGCTTTTCGTAACTTGCTTTAATTAAAAAAATCCTTACTAAAGGTTAATACATATACTTACTATATAAAAATGTTTGTAACATACGTCTTGCTAATTTTGTTTATGTTGGCTGTTACACAAATAAACGATACGATATGTATTTTAGCCGAGTCTGAATTTCCGATGTGAATATTTGATTTCTCATAAATTAAGTACGGAGAAAATTCATTTTATGAAGGAAATTCAATACACAAGCTGCCGTTCCATATTAAAAAGGTTAACACCCTTAACATCCATTGAAAGATTAATTTATGAGTAGATATGACATGCAGGTTTCCGATTGACGATATTTTCCTTTACCGTAGGGCAAAAAAGGCAGGTATTTTACACATGAAAATATCAAAAGTGCGAGACTCAGTCGATCCCGCTACACTTTGTTTTACAAAAAGGCGTTGTCACTGATCTTCCACTGCTTTGTTTTTGTTGGAATTAATAATTATATTTCATTTATTTACAGCGAACCCCTATACCTTGAGATTAGAGCCCTTGATAAAAAGGCGCGTTTATTTTAGAAATATAATTTCTGTTACTTTTATGTTACTTGTACCGAATAGAACAATACTATATATTTCAAACGAATACCTTTTTTTTCGGCTTTTAAACGTGAGCTATTAATTATTGAATTATGCTTGAAATGTAAGCGAATATTGAATAAGCTGTTTGTACGTACAATATCAACAATGTGATATTGAAGAAATGTCAGTCTAGTAATTGGAATCTAATTTGAACCGCAGTTTGTGCCACCTGCATGTGTCACTCACGTATGCGAGATATTGTATTGTGACGTGTAGAGTAGGTATGGGTGTATTTTTACTTTTACTAGCCCTTTATTTTGATTTTTATACTAACTTGTATACTGACTACTTTTCTTACTTTTAAAAAGCAATAATTGCTTTTGAAAAATTAAGGAAACCATTTGAATGAAATAAAGTCCATAATAGCACTGCTAAGAAAATAAATGGTAGTCTGTAAGAAAGGCTACTGCGTTAAATAAAATCATCGTTCGGGCATCAAACCTGGACCTATGCAGGTAGTATTGGGTTGATAAAAAGGACGATATAACAAGCGTAAAGAGGTGATTTAAACTAATTTAGAATTAAAAGACTTTCTTAGATTAAATGGGTTACGTCTTAAGACAACAATCTAGCCAAAGTGAGACGCATTTACGGAGCAAGCAATTGACCCCAGCGAAGCGTTTACAACCACCCACTCAACGTTTTTAATTATTATTAGCGTTTGTACTATACTAGCTTTCGCATCTGACTCTATCCCCGGTTATTTATGTTTTTTTCTGTTAAATTCCGAAACTGCTGGACCGATTTTGACAGGACTTTCCCAGGCAAATAGCTGAAGTTATAAGGAGTAACTTTAGCCACTTTTTTTAAAAAGACTTAGGGTTCCGTTCAAAGAAATTAAAACTTACCCATTGAGCAGTATGTTTGTATTAGTAGATATGGATTAGATGTGCTCGTGGCATCTTAGTTAGGTTATTTTTATTTATTTAATTACGTAACGTTACGTAACGTAATTTTGTTGTAAAAGGAACTGTGTAAATATACGAATATCTTTCACAGAAAACTATGCCCAAAATTTGTAAAATTACAGGAACGAGAGTGTGTGACAAATAGGAAGTTCCATTCCCTATTAATCCTGAAGTTGAATAGGCGGCTTCATCTGACGTATTGATGAAATTGATAGCGTCCAATTGACCCCGCGTGACACACAGTCATTTACTATATAAGAATTTTCTCGACATTTTCAAAGTATCTGGAACTAACAATAGAATAAGTACGCATTACCATCCCACTGGTTACTCCATTTTCAGGGCACGGTGAAATATACAATATATACTAGAGTACTTTAATATTTAGTAACTAATAACTATATATATATTAGTGTGCTACGAAGATAGCAGGACTCAAATTCAGGATTTGTTGGGCTAAAGAAGTAAGTTTCTGCCAAGAAATTTTCAGTGTCCGCAACAGTAATCCGCTCGAGTCGGATTGCTGTTCTATAGGGAAATCAGTGTGATAATTTTTCAATTTTTAAGTTCAGGTTTGTCATTATCTATGTATTTCTGACTTGAAATCAATTTAATTAACTTAAAAATTACACAAAAATTAAAAAATCTTTCGTTGAGGTTTCATATTTAAATGGCAAAAGTTTCTAAAACATCGTACACGAATACGGATAAAAAGATCCATAATATTCCAATTAGTCATCCTGTCAGCGCTAAAGTGCTTTACATCCAGGAAAATATTGGCCTGTTTTGTTTCACCTCTTAACGCGATTAAGAGATCTGCTCTGCGTCGAATTGGATGAGGTTTTTATAAATAACAAAAACCTAACTGAAATTCGTTACTACGAATTGAAATAGATATTCGCAAATGCAGTTACCTATAAAATTTATATTTGATTGTATTTTGTATGTAGAATGTAATGTGATTTTATGAGAAACTAGCTGACCCGTGCCCACTTCGTTGGGCATAATGTTAATAATCCTTTTTTAGTACAGAGTGTTATGTTTTAAACGCGAACCGAATTAAACCCGAAGCCATCGCGCGCCGTCCGCTGCTTTGGCCTTCACACTTAAGACGATGAGTTTACTTATTTTCATAAAGAGTCATAATTTTTGGTAATATGACTAAACATGACCTAACGATTTAAATTATTTTATTAATATTAAAAATTAAATTATCTATACTAATATTAAAAAAACTACTTTTTGTAACTTAAATATAAAAGTTAGACATAATATGCTGTCGTTGACTTTGTAGGCATTTTCAAGCTCCACATCTTTTCTCTAGAACTCAACAATATATCTTTCATAGTTAAAGCAGCGTTCGTAAGAAACGCTTTCATTCGACCGTTTTTTCTCCGATTCACTTTGCAAAACGGACTACCACGTTAAAACCTTTTTATTTTTCGGTTTTTTATATAACCTATGACACTCAGCAATAATGTGGCTTTCTATTGGTAAGAGAATTTTTAAAATCGGTTCAGTAGATCCCGAGATTACCCCTTACAATTAAACAACCACACAAACTTTACTTCTTTATAATATTAGTATAGACCACTATGGTTCAGGTTGGCCAGAGACAGAAGGGAGTGGAAAAGGCTGGAGGAGGCCTATGTGTCAACAGGACACGCTGATACGATAAGTGATGTGCCATTATAATAGTTATAAGAAAAACTGTAAAATTTTTTATCAGCAATAAAGGCTTTGTACTTATTTGTATTTGTAATATTAGTATAGATAGATAAAGTCCAATCTTCTCTTTGTGGGTTTTAAAAACGTATAATTAGCTAATAAGCGTCAATTCGTCACTTCAAAACTTTATTCCTGTTATATGAGACGTAAAAAAACAAATATCAAAATAAATTACGGAAATTTTGTTACTTAGAAAAATAGATCTATACAATTATTATCTAAATATCTTCTTGTGTTCGATGTACGTAAACGGTTACGGAAAATTGTATTATTCGTACAAACTAAGACGTGAGCTACAAGTGAGAACGCTAATTTAAAGGTTACTTACACCTTCGGAAAACAACAACATGTACAGAGCGCCAAGGTTACGCGATATTGGTAAACTCTTCGTTTTAACACTCAACGTGGGCGGAATGTATCAACATTTTTAAAAACCAAAGTTGCATTCAGTTTTTTTAACATTGCCCATAATTGCTGAGCACGAATCTAAAAACCAAAATCTAAAATACCTCGTATTGAAGGGAGGTTAGTCATATTCGATAGTCCATAGTCCACCTCGCTGACCAAGTGCGGGTTGAAGGACTATACTATATATGTCTTTCGAAAAATTATATTATTTAAAATATATTTAAAATTTTATTATTTGACTTTGAAAAAAAAATGATTTTGCAGAAACAAATTCCATCTCTAAAATATTTCAGTGAGATATAATATTCCGAAATGTAGTTTTAATTCACTATATGGCGTATACAATATTCTCATCGTATTCATCTCATACTAAAAATTATGGATAATAGAAGCAATAAGAAAGGAATATTAAAAGAATGTAGGCCCTCCGCCCATAACCCCTGAAATACCTTTAGATACGCCGCCTATTTTGAATGACAAAGGTTTTATCGCAAAAAATTTTTATTCTTCTATTTTGGAAGCTATTAATCCTTTTCATTTCGGGTGATATTATCATATACATTAATAAATATATCTTCTATCTTAGTAATATAATTTAAAAAAAACTATCTTTATTGATTTTTTACTTGATTTGTCTTGATTTTAGGTTTCCGACGTTACCTCTAAAAGCTTAGTCTCTTTGCCATGATTGTTTAAGACATTCGAAACGTTGCAAAAAAAATCAAATTAAAAACAGTAGTGTTTTGCTGTTTATGCTCTTTTCGATTTTGTCATCGATTTCGACTTGTTCAAAGTATAAAGAAAATTTTAAATTTAAATTAGTTGAAATATCGTAGGTATATCGCAACCTTATTGTTACATATCTAATTAAGATTTTATTTTCATCTTTTAATGAAATTAATAATCATATTCGAAAATAACTATACTTTGTTTCAGCTAATGAAATTCGAATTCATGTAGAATTTCCTGTACCATTTATTGTTTGTTGAATTTTCACGTTCAAGGCAACATTAATAACAAACTTCATTTGAAGGTCGCTTGTGTTTCAATAAAATTGCTTTTAGATTGTTTTAATTAAAGCTGATCAAATTATATTATTGTGTTATATTATTATTTCAGGATACACTGGCTTCTCTTCTGTGGTTACAGGGCGTGGCTTTTGTTCGATATTCATTAGGGCTATTTATATAATATGTTACACAGTCTCTTTGTATTAAACGTTGTAAACGTTGGGAACGTCAAAATAAATCCGAAACGATAGTTTTATTAAAGATCAAATAGGTATAAGAAATTATTATCGGACAATTACATTTCGAAGGCATCATTCCAGAAAACTAATCTATATTCTACGAGTACATGGGTGTGACTGTGATATGATATTATAACCGACATAATATTTTATAGCAAGCACTTGTCTTTAAACATGATATTTGGACGACGCGACCAAAGAACCATTTTATGCTTTTATTTGAAGGTATCTTTAATATTGTGTATATATTATCCTTGCTATAATATTATAAATGCGAGAGTAACTCTGTCTGTCTGTCGCCCTTTCACGCCAAAACTACTAAACCGCTTTATAGTCTGGACCCTGAGAAAGGACATAGGCTACTTTTGAAGGCAAAAAGGGCTGTAAGTCTGTGTAATGTTTGCCCCTGATTATTATTTTACTTAGGTATTTTATAAATAGGCAATGTTTATAATTTATATGATTATTTTTAAAGTATAGGTAATCTATATATTATATTATATTGATTCTTTTCATCTGTCTATCTACAGTAGTAGGTACATCAACACCACAATGAAATCGTAACACATAGAACAATTTGAACGAAATCTTCATTGCAAGAATGAGGGTTCCAACGAGGGTGGCTTATGCAAATATCATGTCCCAGCTTAATTTTTGCGGAACTAGCTCTTTGCGAAATATACTCTATTACGCAAAAGTATTGTTCAAAGCCATAAGAAAAATGATAGTTAAGTATAAAGTCCCTGATTTAGAGATAGGTCAGTATACACTAAATACATCATCGACTTATCACATTCATATCATAACATATCTCACACACCTCAAAATGTAAACAAAATTAATAAAAAGTTATTTTTATACCAATATCGTCTAGAATCTAACGGAATTACGGCCGTAATATTTTGTTTAGAGTTGAAACTCGCATTGCAATAGACTAGTGTATTATGACATCTAGTAACTCGTACTAAGATTGCTATTGGTTTGTATGGGTCGGCTCTAAACATGCTATAAAACTAAATTCGTACCACCACTGGCTTTATTTCAAAACTTTACACAAAATATGTCGTAACTGCTTATTATTGAAGTGTACGTAAGAATAACCAAAGAGCTTAGTTAACTAGATGCTAGATCTACATTTTTAATTCTTAAATTAATGTTTCGACTTTAACTTTGATTGATTGGATTTAAATAATGATTATCTTTCTTAACCGTTATATACAATTTTTTTCTTGCAAAAGGAAATTTCGGAGTGATTGGAATGACGATTGATTGGAACGAATGAAGAGTATTGAAGAACTCTATAAATAAAAAAAGCTGGTTTTTGTTTGTACATTTTATTCACCATAAATTTTAAAAAGCTATCCTCCCTTGCAATTCACAAATTATAATTAGAAATGATTGCCTTAGAACAAGTATATCGACGATTATTATTGGTAGAATGAGATCAAAACATCAACACGATGCATCAGCGTATCTTCCGCGAATATATATTAAACGGAAATAATATTACTGTGTAATTTTTGTATAAAATATACGTTGTTATTAGCTATTTGCTGAAAATTGTTATAATCCCTAGCATTGTGCTTTTGCTCGTGATTTTATTATTTTTTATTTTGTCTATTTCTGTTAACTAAATTATAATCATAAGAATGTATCTTAACTATTTTAATAATCTTAAAAACCAGTTTTTTGGCTTAGAATACATTTTCCTATATTAAATATGATAGAAAAATACACCGTGTTAGCGGTCGAATAAGCTCTTAAAGGAAGTATACGTTTATAAAATGACTATAAGCTTTCTCTATTGTTTCAGAAATATGTGGTCAGCACAGATCGTAGCGGCGACATTCACGTTCATGTTCAGGTGAGTTTCATTTTGTATTAAGTATTTATATTAAAAGGTAGCTTTGTAGCTTCTCGCCTTTTAAACCTACAAAAATTTCAAAACCAAAATTAGGCAAATCGTTCTCGAGTTTTTGTGAGACGAACGAACTTCAATTCAGTTTTATATATTATATAAATATTAAAAGGTTATAAAACAAATTTAGTTTATTTTTTTGGATGGATGGACCCATGAATTTGTTGCGATGCGAAAATAATCCTAAATAAATATTAGATAAATTAAAGAATGTAATATGTAGTAGGTACCTATACAAATCAATTATAATTTTTTTATGTTTAATCTTTTAAGGGACTTTTGTCCTTCTAGGATATTTCAGTCCCATCGTATCTTAATCTAAGTATAACATATAAAAAATATGCACAAAGGATTAAATCAAATAATATCACGTTGTTCAAAGTTCCAAATCGATAAAGTTTCCAGAAACTATTCATAAAGAACTCCTTTGTAAAAAATTGCCTGAATAAAATGGAAACCCTCAAAGCGTTAACGGTGTGAAAAAAGTAACGTCGCGTGACATTTCATTACGTGCGGAAATGTGCCGCAAAAATTGGCAATAACAGTGTCATTTTCAGTCCGTAAAGGCCATCAACTTCCAATCTAACGTGATTGTCCTACCATTTTTTTTCTTTGCTTATACAATTTAATAATGCTGTAATATTTTACTTTGATCTTATTTTGATTAATGTAACATGTCAAATCAAAAATAAACAAACATATTCCCTCCGTCTCATTTTTACATACGTAATATATTTTTACTAAGTACTTTTTGGTACATCTCGAGTTGCTCAATTTCAGGTCGGTTAGTATAAAAAAACTAAACTTTCATACAAACTTGCTTGAGTGCTAAGAGACCTCTTTAATACGGCCCTGTCGTAAAATCCTAGCGGACGTCTACTAACTATAAAATACTTCGCTGCCTTTCATCTTTATACGTCAAGCCGTTTTGGATATTTCGTGATGAATGAATGACCTTTCGCTTTTATATATTTAGATTTGTAATATCTGTTTGTGGTGAAATATTATATTACCTGTCTCAAGTCTTTATAAAAATAATTTACTAGGTATCTTAATAACTCTATATAATTAAAACGACACTATAATACACTATAATTAATATAAAGAAAATGAACTAATCATTAAATTGTTTTATGCTTCAAACCAGGGATTTATGCCTAAACAAGAAAAGGTACCAACTATTTTAAAAATAGATCTACTAAGAATAATTATCATCAGTCGTCAACAAATATGACGTTGTCGATAGTTGTTAATACCACAAATGGTATTATATCTTGCTAATATATCATTTACCCCTTAGAATAATAACACTTAGAAGGTGAGTAGGCAAAGCGAATTGAAGCCATTTCAATTTGGCCATATATGGCCAAATAAGTTTCCCGTCTTGATAAAGTCTTGATACAATTAGCTCCCGCAATTTTATTTAAAAATAACTTGCTGTGCACTAAATCGTCTCATAATAAAAATAGGAAAAGAAAATCACATTTCACTCGTAAATACTATTTGGCAACATATAATTTTAAGTAAAACAGTCGTCAAAACAGAAAAATAATTTGTAAACATAAAAAATGTTGCGAACTGTGGCAAAAACATTATATTTTATTTATTATATATGATATATTTTTTATTTTGTTTATTTAAAAAAAACATTAAAGGCAAAATTGGAAAAGTGTACCACTTTTTTGGGGGAAATGTAATTACTTGCAACATTATTTGGTTCTATGTGTGCGTGCCTTCGATTGTAATTACGTGACACTTAGGCACACATTAATTCTAATGTTGCTTCCATATCGAGCGGAACTATGACTGAAACAATCGTTCTAAGCGTTATTATTCTAAGATTCACCCCATATAACTTATATTTTCACTTCTATTGTCGTTGTATTGATGATTAATATAGATACAAACATCTTCATCTTCACAAAAAATAATAAACCTTGAAAGAACTTTTCATTAACAGAAAGATTAAAATCGATCCACAATTGGCCAAGATATCGAATCACAAAACATACACTCGAATAGATTATATATAGATATTTTTGTAGTCAATAAAAATCACTTATATCTACGTTATTATACATATATTTTCAGGGTGACTTAAGTCAGCAGGACAAAAGATGCGTCTTTATAACAGTCCACGATCTTGGCACGAACCGTAAGTTTTAATTTTATTAGTTTATATTGTGTTATGTGTATTTTAAATTTATTTTTTTAATTACACGATCAGTAAAATCTATAACAGCTTGCTCATAATCTATTTTTAGTCCTATTTGACGCACTTTCTCTTGCATAATGGATGAAGCACGAGTAGCTCTGCCATCTCATATAAAATTACCTATATGGGGTCTATATATGGATGTCAAACCTTGTATGTAGAATTCGAATGTAGAATAGAGTGCCATTACGAAGCTTTTTGGACCCCAATGCAAATAAAAAATAATAACCCTTAACCCCTGTGGTTTCTTAAATCCTCTATGAAGGCCTTCCTTGAAGCAATGTTTTAAAATAAAAGTATCGTGTGGGGCTCGCTGGGACCCCTAGAATCAGGGGCCCCATGTCATCGCATTGGTTGCATTGGAACTACGCCACTGTTTAAAATGTATTAATACAATACATCTCAAATATTTTCCAGATACTTCTATGGTCGATTTCGTGAACCACCCGTCAATGGCTGAGATAAAGGAACGATCGTGTTTCATTCACGTGGACGTTCCAGGACACGAGGAGAATTCACCAGACTTACCCGAGTCGTGAGTGTTGCTTATAAATAATCTTCTTCTATCCGCTGGGTGCGTAAGGAATAGTGGGGGACACAAAAGTGATGTCAGCGCCCGCTGCGGACCAATACAGAACCACGGGTGGTTCTTTATTATTTATATGACCATAAAAATAACACATGTGTCAGTTTAATTAAATAAATAAAATAAAACGGGTCATCAAAGTTGTTGTGTAGTCGATTGCAAAAATACTAGTAGAAATAGTAATTGTAAATTTTATAAATTTCCGGTTGCCAGACAATGAAGTGATGGTTTGCTTATTAGATATAAAATAATTAATAATTGGGAATTTAATTGTTTTTATGATCGAACTATCACCAATAGTCGTCGAACAAACGATAATTGATCAAAATTAATTAATCTGAGCGATATAAATAAAGATATCTAGTAAAGGGGGCCAACTTAAGGGTGAACATTTGTTTAATTAATTATAAATAAATAAAAGACGTACAAACAATTTCTACATTCGAACATTAACGAACAAACGACGAACAAATAATTAAAAATAAAAAAAATCCGTCAATCAAAAAAACTTGGCCCAACCTAATTCACTTATTGAGACTTGTTTTAGTTGTTGTATTTATTTTACTTACTATTTTCAGCTGACCCACGGAAAAAAAATGTAATTTAATGTACACTCTGTGTAATATATCACATTTAACATTGAAAAAAAATTTTTTTCAAGTTTATTTTATTTTTTCAATAGCTATTTGGCATACAATACTTGTATATTTTCACAAAAGAGCCACCGTGAGTTGTATCGTTAGATGGCGCTAGAGTCACGCACCCAGCGGATATAAATAAAATGATAGAGGTCTGCACTTGTGCGCGCATCACGGAAAAAGTACTGGATAGATTTCAATGAAACTTTCTAAGTTTTATTTCTTAGACACTTGGCCCTTATCAAAAGAAAAAAAAATATTGCGATATCTTCATTTAATAAAAAGTTATTAAAGTTTCAAGAAACAACGATTTGTATATGAACTGCGTGTTCAGTTTAAATCGCGCAAGCGTTACGTTCTATGAGTAGTATCTAAGCTCGGACACTAACGCCATTCGGTTAGGTCAGGGTTGTAAGGTTATCGTTAAACAAAGTATATTTTAAATTACGATCTTTTTGATGTTTTTACCTTCGTAGTTCGTACATAAGAAAACTTCGATAATATTTTAACTTTTAAGCAACGCGGACGAAGTCGCGGGTATCAGCTAGTTATCTTATAAAAATCTACTATAAAAGGCAGACACTAAAAATTAAAACATAAGTGACGAGGGAAGCCGGCTTGCATCGACTTCGAAAATATCTGTTTAGATTAGAATCCCCGTTCAGTTATATTTATATATTTGAAGCCAGTTTAATTTTTATTTATATAATTCTTTGTTTTTTCATTTAACGTACGACGTACCTAATAAATATGTAGTAGGTAATTTGTAAGAATAACGTTTTTAAATAACATATTTTATTAATTAAGTCATTATTATTCTGTCTTTCATATAGGTAATGACTAAAAACTCTCTTAGGTATGCCGTATAAGTGACATAGAAATCAGGTTTTAAGATCGGCGGATTTATTCGTATATAAAAGACATACTTATAGACAAACATAGGGCCTCCTCCTTTATGGAAGTCTGTTGAAAATAATCAAACCAGCTAAAAAGCTATAGATATATAATAACAATAATAAAATATTTTATGAATATATTATTGTTCACGGAAATAAATAGTCCTAATTTATCAGCAGTGATAAATCAAAAATTTATATAAAATTTCACGTCGTCATTGTAATCAATAATAAACACTCGTTTTGATTACAATAATAAATTTTTATGTGTTATAGACGTGGAATAACGTCAATATTCTACTAAAAATATTAAATAAGGTACTTTTAGGAAATTTTTAACCGACGTTAAAAAAGGAGGTTTTCAATCTGTTGTAATTTTTTTCTTTTTTGTTACCTCAGAACTCCGACATTTATTAACCAATTTAGAAAATTCTTTTTTTTTTAAAGTGAATACTTCCAGTTTGGTCCCATAGCTATATCCCAAGGCTGATAGATTTTTCACCTTCTGATTTTTTTTAATTTTTCTTCTTACTAATTGCTATTACTGTCTACACTTAAAAATATAAAAATAAAACTTAAAAAATAATTCAACTGCAAAAAAAAGCTCTGAAAAAATTTGGTTACCGTATCAGTAGTAAATTTAAACCACAGAACACAATTACTCCTAGCGGAAATGAAAACTACCAATCAGTTATTTTCAATTTTAGTGTTTTTTAAGTCGAAAAGGAAATGAATATAAGGAATAATAGTGATATTAACGATCAATCTGTTTCAGCTACCCGTTCCCTTCGCTACAAACTTTAGGGGAGGATCTGATCACAGTTTTGGACTTCTTGCACGTGCGATACGCGGTGGGCCTGGGCGAGGGCGCCGGCGCCAACGTCCTCGCGCGCTGCGGCCTCGCTCACCCGCGCCGTCTGCTGGGCCTCATCCTTGTCAACTGCACGGGATCCACGTCGTCAGTAGCCGACGCGTTCAGGACCAGGTTCTCGAGATGGAGAGGCACAGATATATCCCAGTCTGAGGAAGATTTCCTCATTTACCATAAGTTTGGACACGTGAGTTTTGTTGCCGACATCCTTGATTATAGCTACCAGGTAGTGTTTTTGTTTTTGTGACTAATGCTATGACTAATTGATGTTTGGGCGACTGTTTGGTGTCTTTTTATTTAATGATTAACTGACTTTAAGTAATTTATAAATAAAAGAAAATTTGAAAAATATAACTAAAGTTAAAAAACTATAACCCGAAAACGTAAAAAAGGGGTCTAAAAAGGACGAAACAAGAAAATAATTCAATTAGAATTCCAGAAATGCATAGGTACAAAAATGGTCAAGAAAGAACCGTGGTCTCATTTACTATGGGTGCAACACCTCCATTAAACAGACTATTGTCTAGTAGTCAAAGTTTATATTTATTACTTATAATATTATTTCAAATCGTATTAATTTTCAACATTATTAATGAAACGAAAAATAGATCTTTTTTTAAGAACTTACACTCAACGTATACATTTGCAAAATGCTAAGTCAAATCCGTATATTCAATATTTATTAAAAAAAAGGTATTAAAATAGTAATAATATTAGGATATGAGGCTGAATCTGTAGTTTCTAGAATTTTTGTCTGTCTGTCTGTCTATCTATCTATAGTAATAGCCTCTGTATCGATACTAATAATTATTTCAATAAGATTTGCCAAAAAATAGATGCAAATGTACAGATTCAGCAGTTAGAATTTTATAACACGAGTATGTATGTATCCCTTCAAAGAGTGCTAATTGTTCTTCCGTCCATACATCTGTCCATCTGACAAGATGATTTTTTCTGGACTTACCTGATGGATATACAATAGTTGTCATTAATTCTTGAAGTCAGTTAAACATTAATTTTATTTTTTGCTTACAACTTGTTTACAATTTGTTTAATTAGAAGCCACGTGTTTAATTAACAAACAGTTGGTTAAACTTATTTCGAAGGAATATGTTTTAAACGCGTTCGCTTATTTAAGTACCTACTTTAAAATAAAGTATTGAATTATTCATATTATTCTCTAACTATACAGCATAGTTTACGCTTTCAATGTTCTAACATTATCATGAGTAAACATCTTCCTTATCACGTTTATTTTCTTATAATATCTTGCAAAATTTTTATTATAAAGCCTAAACTAACGACTCATCCTCTTACCGCTTGGATTCATCCTCAGATGCGTTTTAACGGTTACTATAATTATTCAGAGATGTGATATTTTCATAGAATAAAAAGTATCATGTATATTGCCTCGGACTATCTATATATATAGCTATAATTATCCAAATTTCATCAAAATCTGACCAGTGCTTTTCTCGTGATGCGATCACAGACAGACAGACAGACAGCTGACAGACAAAAAAACTTAAACTAATTTAATTTGAGATTCGGCCGAATCAATGATAATGGCTATTTCAATAAGATTTTCCAAAAAAAAAACGCACAGACGAAATAATAATAATAAAAAAATCACGACTCCAACTTTTACTATATTAAGTTATCGATTTTTTTGTGTATTAATTTAATTTGCTTCAAATATAGGAGGAGTCAGAGTTTGATTTGAGTGGAAAATGGAATTTTGATATTCTAAGAAAATAATCGAACCTACTAACATTCTTTAGAATTAAGATTTCTGTTTAGCATACGTTTTTATCTTATGTTTTATTATCATTAAGGCATGTATTGGTTCTGACGCTTTCTGTGTCTTATTTATTCATATTAAATTAATTAGTAAATGTAGAGCCCTTTAAAAACGAGTTATCTTTTCGAGTTTATGTTAATAGAGCCTAATAATTTTAGTTTTACTGGGCACATTCTTTGAATAAATAAATAACCTGCTTTTTGATACAATATATATGAACTCGTACCGTATGTAAAAACTACTGAACAGATTATGATAAAAATTTTAAATATTATAGCTTATATGAACAGTTATTATCGTTATTTTTACTTCAAATCAAAATCTAGCATCAGCCCTTCTTAAAGTCCCACTGCTGGGCACGGGTCTTCCTCAGTACGAGGGGGGTCAGGCCAGTTGTAGGGCGTTTAAACGGTCTGAATATTACATATATGTAAAATAAACCCTTTGACCACACAACACTGTGTGCAGCAAATCCAAAACTCGTACGAGGGCGAGCGCGAGCGCGACCGCACGCTGGCGGAGTACCGCTCGCGCCTGCGCGGGAACCTCAACACGCACAACATCAAGCAGTACGTGCGCGCCTTCATACAGTAAGTGATAAGCCAGCATTATAATAATAATTTTCACACATATAATAGAATTCTAATTTGGACTAATATGTTTATTGAATATTTTTTGGGATTTTCAACGCAGTTTATAAGGTACAGTGTGTTTAGGCCCTCATGCATTGCGTTGTCTGTCAATGTATACAGATATATTAGGTTTTTTATAATATATTAGATATTGAAGGATTGTAGGATCTACTTTACCCACAATTGAGTAAAACAGGTCTAGAAACAAACTCAATTTCAGTAGTAAGAGATGTGTACGATTAGTGTGATAAGTGATAACTTCTAAGCTTCAACACCACTAACGTCGTTGCTATCGACTGGGGCTGTTTCAATGACATGTCTCATTGTCAAATATAATAAATACATTGTGGGATAAGTACCTACATATATGCATTTTCATCATCTATTAATTAAATGGTATTTATGAAATACGAAATAAATCCGAGTAATCTGATGAGGGTTTAGTACGCTTGCATTACGTGAGATAAAAAAAAGACACAATATTATTCTATCTTAGTTGCACAGCACCCCAGTCTATCGTCACGCCACGGCCGTAAATGGAAACTAGTGTCACCTATAAGCCGACGTACCCACACTACTGTTGATGCTAGACCTTCTTTATAGACCGTGACTTTACCTATTAATTGAATAAATCATAAATCATAAAGAATATAACTTATAGGCATTTCCAAGTATATTTTTTTTTCAGTCGCAAGGACTTGATCCTCAAAGGATGCCAACCAGACATCCTTCTCATAACTGGGATGCTCAGTCCTTACTCGACTGTGATAGAGAAAATGTATAAAGAGCTGGATAAGGACAAGGTCACTATACTGAAGGTGGATAAAGTCGGGGATGTTTTGGCAGAAGCTGTGAGTATTTTACGGTTTTTTTATGAAGTCTCCCACAGGTATTGAGCACCCGTGCCTTTTGTTTTTTTTAATTAATTATTATTAATAGTTAGATGTTTTACAATTTTTTGATACTTAAAAGTAGCTATACAAACTACTACTTATAGACTATTCGAACGTGGTCCGACACCGACTTTATTGTAGGTATATACTTTTATTCCTTTTTTATTTATTTTTTTGATTTGTGGCTACTGTATTTGCTGAGCCAGGGGTCGCGGGTTCGAGTTCCGCTGGGTGATGAACATGAATGTTTGTATGTATTTAAAAATGTACATATTACGTGTAGTGTATAAACTATATGGTATTCACAACATAAGCCTCATAGTACATGATGCTGGTGTTAAATATATTTATTTATTATTATATAAAGAAAAAGTGTACTTTGACAATAATTTTATTTCCTTTATTTTAAATATCTGACGGCGCCATTGTGCGCCATCTGGAGATGTTGGGTAAGCTTATCGGATAAGAGTGTGAAATCAAGCTTTGACAGCGCACTCTTGTAAAGCGTCGAAGCGATGGTAGCAAGGTGATACAAACTGGCATGTTTTAAAAAGAAATAAAATTAGAGAATAAAGAAAACTATTTGAAAGACAAAAAAAGGGAATGTCAGATTTGGACCGCCGATGCACCACGTATCATCGACGAATTACTTATATCCGAATAATGGAACTATTATTGATAATATAATGTTTTAATGTGTTTACGTTGTACTTAGTTATGAGTGTGTTAAGTTAAATTTAGTAATTTATGCACTGTGCTTTCCAAAAGACACTAACGATCACGTCCACATCTACGACCTACTTCTGATATTAGCCGTCCTGCGCTTATATATCTATATTATGCTATAATTATAAAACATGTCTTTTATAATAGTTGGGTTTGTTATTTATACCTAGAAGCTATCATAGATTTTCAAGGTCTTATAATATTATAATAAAGTGTCATTAAACTAGAAAACCGTCTATTTTCTTTTTTTAGCTCAATTTACAAGCTTTAACATTGTTTCGCCTTTATTCATTCTTTGCGTGTTTGTTTACTTTGAAAAATTGATCGTTCAAAGAATAGTTTATACTAATTTATTTTAATAAAGAGTGAGTTAATACAGACATTTAGATAAATGACTTGTAATTTTTTTGATTTTATTTTGATTTCTCTTTGTTGTATCTAGAATAGAAGGGACCTTTATAATAAGAAACTACTTATGTTAATGTTTATAACTAAATTAATATAATTCTCGAATTGTTGTATAGATATAGAATGTACTTAATTAAGTAAATTATTATACCTACATACCATTGATTTATTATCATATTATTTTGCAATATGGGATACCCGTTAAGATTGTAACAAACATTAATTGAAATAAATATTGTAATTATTAGCTACACTTTATTCTATAAGAAAAATTGGGTTTAAATATGTCATCATAACATGTATGGAATATTCACGAAGAATATTATTTTAAAACTTGAGGCATTAAAACCTCAGTCCTTACTCTCTCCCATGACTATAGTAATTACTACAAAGCATTCGAAATGTCGGAACCCAAAGATCATAATAATCCGCGAAAAAATCAATAAAATAGCTTTATATAAATCTAAAATGTTAAATATTTGTG
This sequence comes from Boloria euphrosyne, assembly GCA_951802675.2. Taxonomy (NCBI): domain Eukaryota; kingdom Metazoa; phylum Arthropoda; class Insecta; order Lepidoptera; family Nymphalidae; genus Boloria; species Boloria euphrosyne. The sequence continues at coordinate 1,274,680 of OX637876.1, forward strand.
TAGATTAAGAAGTTTGCTCATTATTTTCTAACGATGACGGGATTGCAGTATTTTGTATACCGTGAATAGGACAAAATTATTCGCGTGCTTGTTGCGACATAGCAATTATAGTACGCTTGGCTTGTTACTTTACTACGAATACAACGACTCCGGTATTGCATCGAAAGTAAAAGTGGGCTCGTCCAGTAGCGCTGCATACATACCGTGACCCACTTGTGTACTACTCCTCAGAAATTTATTTATTACATTTCCCTGATATATCGAAAAATTCATTTTCTTAAAAACAATAACTTGGCCCGTACAAGTGAAAGTTATTGAGGAAAATGGTTATTATTTACATTCTCATATTTATCGTCATGGTGGCCATGATAATAGGCCTCTATCAGAAGAACACGAATATTATTTGTAAATCAAAAGTGAGACTCGATGGGAAAACTGCCATCGTCACTGGGGGAACGTCTGGTATGGGGTTAAGGATAGCCATGGATTTTGCCGACCGAGGTGCTCGAGTGATCGTCGCTTGTCCCTTCATAGATGAAGGTACACGAGGTAGACGAATAATTGTGAACAAAACTGGCAATGAAGAAGTACTTTTCAAACTTCTAGACCTGTCTTCGAACGCATCGATACGAAGATTCGCAGAAGACGTCGTTAAAACTGAAGCAAGGTTGGACATTTTGGTCAACAATGCAGGAGTTGGAACTGTCAATGAATTTCTTACAAAAGATGGATTGAATTTTGTAATGCAAGTGAACTTTTTCGGACAGTTTCTATTAACTCTGCTTCTACTTCCACTATTAATTAAAACAGGGAAAGATTCGGAGCCCGCGAGGATTGTAAATACGTCATCAGTTTTACATCACATAGGGAGTGTTAATTTTGAGAAAATTAACAGTTTAAATTATTGGTATCCAATACAGTTGTATGCTAATAGTAAATTATGTTTAGTTTTATTCACACGTGAATTAGCGAAAAGGTTGGGTGGTTTGAATGTTGTAGTGAATTCTGTAGACCCCGGCGCGGTCGGAACTAGTATATTTAACTGCACGGGCAAGTATTATGGTATGTTCATAGCGTTTCTTTTCGCGGTACTATTCAAAACACCATGGGAAGGTGCACAGACTGCCATCCATGTGGCTTTAGATAAAAAAGCTGGACAGATGAATGGAGAGCTATTTAAAAATTGTAGATTAGCTCGAGCAAAACAAATGGCGTACAATGAAGAGTTAGCTCGAAGACTGTGGGATGAATCTGTGAGGATTGTTGGGTTGTGCGAAGATGAAGTTTTGCAGTTGAAATCATAAGATTTATGTTTGTTCAAGTCTGAATTATATTCACAAGAGAGTAAACTTGATATTTAATTATTCAGTAACTGACTGAATATTTTTAATATTAATTGATCTATAAATAATATATAAATTAATGTGTTGGGGACATTATTACGCACAGCGCCATCTAGTTCCGTGGTAAGCTACGAGGCTTGTGTTACGGATACGAGATCGCTTATACACATATATAATCTTTCACACATACATACAAATATAAACACCCATGACTAGTGTACAAACATCCGCTCAACAAATGAATGCCCCCAGCGGGGCGCGAACCCGCGACCGCCGCCGCAGCAAGTAGGTTCAGGTGGGTAGGTAAGTGGTTAATTAAACCAAACGTGTCGTCTGTAATTAAGGTTTGTCAAAAACGTAAAAAAAATCAATATGTTTTTATAGTTATATTATTTATTGTAATTTATATAATGATTAAACAATAAAAATAACTTAATACTTGTTAAATTATTTTTAGTCTTTATCCTTACTACTACTATAAAATATGTGTATCTGTTAGTCAGCTTGTCTGTTAACTTAACTGCTGAAATGCTGATTATAATGAAATTAATTGCGCAGACGCATTATGCCATAATCACAAGAAGTTTATTAATGTTCGATTCCCGAAAAGAAACTAAAAGATTTCCCTATACAAAAAACTTAAATTTTTAATAATTTAAGGAACATAATATAAAGGCAAATATATTAATATATATTTTTATTATTTTTTCAATCTATAGTGAAACAGAATGTTTTTTCTACCTTTGTCCTAGCCCGCGAAAGTAGCACACTCCTTGCTATTATTCTGCCAAGGACAAAGCCAGTTAACGTCTTTGCCTCCGCCGGGAGTCGAACGCAGGATGTCCCGCGCGATGTCCATGGAGGAGTACGACAAGCCCAACATAAGGAGACTGTCGCTCACGCCAAGTGTCTCAGAATCCCCTCCGCAGCGAAAACTGTAGGCTTTTACTACACTCTACTACTATAAGTAAAGGTATGTTATTTTAGACGTATTCTAAAAATATAATGGACATTGTTATATTTTAATTATATATTTATATGCATACTAGCGACTCACCCTCGCTTCGCTCGGTTATTCCCTAGAATTAGCGCGAGCGAAGTCACGTGTTCCGATAGTTAAAATGAATATAATTTCTAAAATAAAATTAGCCTTATGTTAATCCTTATATCTGCGAGCGAAAGTTCCGTCAAAATCGGTCCAGCCGTTTCAGAGATTAGCCGGAGCAAACGCACAGCGAAACGAGCAGACAGACAGAAAAAAATTAAAATAGTTTTTTATGTTTGTACCTGCTATATAAAAACTGTTAATTGGAAGTTAAAAATAGACACTTCAATTATTTATGTTTTTGGGTGCTTTTTTTGGGGTGCCTTTTTTTTCACTCCATTGACAAAATATTGTTCTAAAAATGGAAAAGAAAATTCCCACCGAAGGATAGCTCTTAATTTCAATTTTAAGTACTCGCTGAATAAATTTAAAGTTTTGCCATACAATTAACCCGTACTTAAATATTTTTTTTTGCTTAAATTATCTATAGCATGATAGCGATTAGCGACATTTCATGATATTCATTTGAACATGGGCGGATGTTGTGAAGGGATTCTTCCTCTTTAAAAGCTCTTACAGCTCATGCCCAATTGTATTTTTTTATTGTGTCAATAACAAAAAATGAAAAACAAGATATTGAAATCACTCTCGTATTGAAGGGAGGCCCACCTCCAGCAGTGGGACGCTAAAAAGGGCTGAAAAAAAAATTAAATTAAAAAATTCAGTATTATCATAACTTTATACCATTGAATTATTTTGAAGTTACTCGTACATATCTTCTTTACAACTGCTGCTAGAAAATGTACATTTTAAATATATTTTTTGTCATTGTTATAGGTACAAAGTGCCATATCTAAGAAAAAAATGTCGAGGTATAGATATGAGTTTTGTTTATAAATTATAATATATTTAATTATTATAATTTTATAATAATTTATTTAGTGTTATTTTAAGTTATATAATAAATAAGAGATTACTGTTGTATGTTTCATTCATATTCGATAAAGAGAAATAGATATATTTGATATAAGTTTAGAAGTGGCGACTGGTATTGCTATGCTTTTAAGGCCGGCAACGCATCTGCAAGCCCTGCGGTGTTGCAGGTGTCCATGGGCGGAGGTGATCACTTACCATCAGGTGAGCCTCCTCCTCCTGCCCGTTTGCCCCCTTTGTCCCATAAAAAATATTTATTAAAATCGGTTCAGCCGTTTGGGCGCTAAGTTGCACCGTCCGTCATACAGATGCACTTTTAACTTATAACACTTATATATTTTATGTCGGGGGGTAAAAATATATATCAAATTTGATTTTAAAGTATAAATAGTAGATTGTAGTCAAGACAAAATCTTAGTTTTTCCGCTAGAATATGATTTTATATGCCATATTCTCAGAGGTACTTATAATACATATTTTATATTTTATACCGGTTATTGACGCCTAATAATGGAAATATATACGTACCTACAATTTACAACAGTATAATAATAAATGATTAACATAAAATATTCTAACTAGTTGCTAGAACAGATAAGACAAGATATAAAGCATAAATTAAAAGAACTCGTAAGTCGCCATGTGGTCGTAGAACCTCTGAGAAAACTAAGTATATTTTTTATTAATTTACCCTTAATATTAATATTTCGAAGTAAAATTATAAGAGATACTTCATTACTCATTAGTAACTGCGATGTTCTTAAAGAAACAAAAAAGGTATTAAATCGAAATAATTAATTCATTTACGTAGTAACTAGTAGGTAAGTAAATAAGAATTAATTGATCATTAAGAAACAATTTTTTTTGGTTAACATGTATTTGAAGAATCGAGAATAGTCTTATTCGAGGTCTGCAATGTAATAATAATCATTATTATTATTAAAGTATATTTAAATTAAAATAGAATATTATGATGATGTTCATACATTCATTCGTGTATAGTATAAGCAACTGTTCAAAGTAACCTTTGGGTTTACAATAAAAAGTCAGTACAACCAAGTACAATCAATACCTATATTGTTTTATTCATTATCATTTTCAGTATCCTTTCACAGCGACATGCGATTTTCTGCAATATTTCCCTTCTCAGACAACAAATAAGGTAATGTTCAATATTCTAGTCTAAATACATCGTCATAGCTAAAGCATCTATTGTGTTATGAAATTAAAATAAAATAATGCCAGCATTAATGAATGGAATAATACCATCGAAAACATAATATAAATATTCGATAAACAACTACAAAAATACACTGAGGATCTTTTCAAACATGTAGTAAGCGACAAAAAATGATTTTATAATATGGCGGTCATATAAGATGCATGTAGTGGTTAGATTACTACTTTGCTCCCTTAAAGTAATGTAATAATAATAATAATAATTTTCTCCGACCGATTCCGGCCACGGCGCGGCGGCCAATCTCATTGAGTCTATCCTGCTATCTGCGCGGGACATATTATAGAATTTATAGTGCACAAGTGTACGCGCAGACACAAGTGCACCATAGTATAAAGAATAGTGCACTCTCCGTTCCTATGCCTGTTTGATTCTTTCTAATTGCAATTAAAAAGACTCAAACAGACGAATGAAACAAGGTAAACTCAGGTAGAGGTTGCTTTATCCTAGATATTACACACGATTTACATAAATATAAATTTAATTATTTAATATATTAATTGTATTATTTTATGCAAATCGTAATGTAATGAAATATAGTTTTTTTATCAATAAGGACGCAAAATATAGCTTTTAAAATTTTTGTCTGTCTGTCTGTTAGTGACCAAATCTATACTAACCGTTAAAAGATCCCTAAGAAACCAACCTCGAAGCGAGAACGAGTAGGTAACGATTGTATGTAATGAAGAAAAAAATCATCAAGCATTAAACTGGCATCTACCTTTGAAAAACGTCATGACTTTATAATAGTAGATAATATTATTCAGTAAGTATAATATTGACAGCAAGTGATTGTGTGAAGCTTAGTAGCGATTGAAATATAAACGCGGGCGAAGCCGCGGGTACTGCTTGTAATAAATAAATAAATTGTCTATGATATCATAATACGAATATTATGTCAATCTCTAAAGTTACACTCACGATAACTGTTTTTATTTATACGCGTTTCCACAAAAACTAATGAACACAACATTTTAACTTAACTTTGTGTACTGATCACTTATTACTAAGGTCAAGGTTTAGGATACCTTTTACAGGAATACATTTTACATTCTACTATGAATATCCTCAGGGGGCAATACAATAGCTGTTTCTATAGAATCGTCGTCAGAAAAGAGGGCTGGAAGTTTAAATGAGAAATCTATCGCTGATACTTTATACACTTTACTTATAAGCAAAGAGATTTGCCACCAAAGAAGTTCTTGGAAAAAAAAATGTACTGGTATAAAATAACTCTCAAATATAAAGGTATTAAGACCTGAACTCGGATTAGAATGTGTTCGCATAATATACGTAAGCAAAAAAAATAATTAAACCAATAAAATATAAATGAAATACTACGAATAACAAACAAATTAAAAATATTGAATAAATAACTCAACAAAAGCCATTCACTGTGACGAACTTTACGGAGATGGGCGCGATACTGGTTATAGTTAGTGCCATAATAATAGTGGCGTTAATTTGGGGCTTATATCAGAAATCTACCAACGCGATATGCAAATCAAAGAAGAGATTAGATGGAAAGACTGTCATCGTGACCGGAGGCACTACTGGCATGGGTCTGAGGATAGCCGTGGACTTGGCGGACCGGGGCGCCAGAGTCATCATCGCGTGCCCTTTCAGCAACGAAGGAGAAGAAGCTTTGAAAATTATAAAGGAAGAAACAGAAAGTGACAATGTCGTTTTTGATCTATTAGATCTCTCTTCAATTAAGTCGATACGAAAATTTGCGGCAAAAATAAATGAAAGAGAGGAAAGACTGGATATTTTGGTAAACAATGCAGGCGTCGGAGCCGTGTCAGAGTTCATAACAGATGATGGCATGAGTTTTATTATGCAAGTTAATTATTTTGGAGCCGTCTTACTCACTTTATTACTGCTCTCTCTTCTTAAGAAATCTGGTACACCTTCGGAGCCGGCCAGAATCGCTAACACATCGTCCGCCACCCATTATATTGGAATAATCAATTTTAATAAACTTAACGATATAAAACACTACTATGCTCTTCAAATGTATAGTAATAGTAAGTTGTGTTTAGTTTTATTTACAAATGAACTGGCTAGGAAGTTGAGAGGCTCGAATGTTGTAGTGAACAGTGTGGACCCAGGGGTGGCGGGGACGGGACTTTTTGTTGGTATTGACACCATTTATGGGTACGCTATAAGTATTATAATCAGTGCGTTATTTAAAACCCCATGGGAAGGAGCGCAGACTGCGCTTCATGTGGCGTTAGATAAGAAAGCAGGAACTGTAACAGGAGGATACTTCAAAAATTGCAAGCTAACCAGGGCTCGACAATCTGCGTATAATGAGGAGACAGCGACAAAACTTTGGGAAGAATCTATGAGACTCCTGAAATTAAGTGATGAAGAAGTTAAGCACTGTCTTAATTAGTTAATTGTGATTCTAAAGATATGGTATTGTTATTTTAGCCTACAGTACAAAAGGTTGAATAATTAGTAGGTAAATAAAGGCCAAAATTGCCGTAACAAGAACATTAAAATTTTGACAGCACCTATAAAAATTTATTCATTTAATTATTCACTCTGTTTAAATAATAATTACCTATTGAATATAAAAATGGTGTATTTTTTCTTTAGGTATTTGCATTTTGCTTTCCCTCGGCATTGTATGTCATTAGGTAGGCTTTTTTTGTTTTAAATACTTATTTTATTTATTTAACTTCTCATTAAGAAAAATTATTTAAACATCAAAATCGATTAGCGAAGATATCGCGTAACATGGAAATATACAGAGAATCGGCAAACGTGATTTTGTAATAGGTATTCACTTTACCAGTAGTAATATGAGCTATAATGAATAAATTAGTAACTTGAAATTTATTCTATATTGAAATTAATTAAATATAAATGTTTTTGAATGATGTGGTTTCGAGTGATGCGGGTTCAAATCCGGGTCTCGCACCTCTGATATTTTCATGTGCGAATCATTTCTATCATGATTACCACTTGTCTTACGGTGAAGGAAAACATCGTGAGGAAACCTGCATGTCTGAGAAAACCTAGCAAGTTTTCGTAAGACATGTGAAGTCCGCCAACACGCACTGGGCCAGCGCGGTGGACTATGGCCTGATCCCCCTCTTACTGAGGGAGGCCCGTGCCCAGCAGTGGGACATTAAAAAGGGCTGATGATGATGATGATGATGTTTTTGAATATGTGAATGTTATAAGATTTTAATATATCAAATTATGTGCGATCACAGAGTCTAATACAAACATAACTTTATTAAAAAAAAACTATTTTATGATAGATTTATTTAAATTCTAAAAATGATACATCATATAAGGTACCTTTTTAAATTATTAAATTTTTATTAATATACTGAATAATTAATACTAACTAAGAAGTGTCAAATTTGCTAATCTGACGATTTAAGCGAAACTTAAAAGAGTGGGAGGATAACAAAGTAGTAAAAAAACGATGTCTTGACTTACTAGAGCGGGGTTGTTTTTTTTATATTGAAAAATTTTTTATAAAAAAATGTGACGATTACCGTAAGCTGAACTCTGGTTTGTTTGTACCTAATAAAAATTTGCTTTTGTAAATAAAATTTGATGAGTTATATTTTTGTTATTTTTATAATATAAGTGATAGTGATATAACATGTTTTCTGTGAAGATCCCAAAATATTCGTCAGATTTTCAATATGGTTGGGATATCATGATGAACCTAATTCTAATCTGATGCCATCGACTATCAAGATGGCGTTTTTTTTACATTTTCAGCAATTTGATGCGAGCTTGCGTCACTTCCAAATCGTCAGATTATGAAATGGGAGCAGATGCTCCCTCTGAGGAAGAATAAATGGTCGTATAATATTTGAATACAGATGTATGTAATCTACACAATCTATTAGGTTTCCGTGATGCTCGAGTAAATCCACATTTAGCATCAGGGCAGGGCGGGGAGCCCGCGATGCTAAATGTGGATTTACTAACATAATAACGTAGTTAACATTGTAAGTTTTTTGTGGTTTAGTTACTAAGAAGATAAACCCATAATTCCTTAATTCCATATCAAAATTCCTTAAAGCATGTGAGTAGTACAATATTGCGGTGAACTACGTCAAAAGCCTTGGTTTAGTTTGTGCGGATGCAGTCTACTTGTCAAAACTATGACATACGTGACAAAATAATGATCAACGCATACAAGACGGCGCGGCGGTGGCGAAGGGGGAGGGACGCTCAAAAGAATTGGGTTTCTTGCCTTAGAATGCGAGCGAAGCCGCTGGAAAGGCTAGTCCTTAATAAAATGAGGCTAAGACATTGTGGATCTATTCTTAAGAAGTCCACTTTGATTCTGTTATAACAGGTTTTATGGACCACCTGAGTAATCCTCATATAAAAACTTACATTGACGGGATACAAATGAGTTTATACTTAAATTATACCTTTTTATCTCAACTTTAAAATATAGGTCTTTTCAATACCCTTGGAAATGTACCGTGTTCGTATAGGAGTGTTTTAGAAGTGGAACTTTAAGTGAAATATATCTTTAACGGCCAAAAATCGCGCAGTTGTAACGCCTGACAGAAAATAAAGGCAATCCGCTGGTATATAATATTATGTTGCTTAAAAAAATAAAATAATATGAATCTTCAACATACAGTCTTTCAAAATAATTATTAGCGTCCTACATCCAGTCGGGCGCGAAGCTAAGAAACGTACATGGACCTCCATGTGGCCCACTCCGGTGGGTTGTGCGCCATGCAGGTTTCACCACTGATACTTCTCTGATAGCAGAGTGGACTGTGGAGCAACCCCTTGGCTATGTGATCTGCTTCGATAGACAAACCAGGCCGTCGAGGCGTCGGGGTCGAATGCGTAAGCGATCCTGCTACGCACCATTAACACGTTCACTGAATTATGAGGTCTAAAAGTCACAAGCTTGACTTCTCGCTGATGCGGCAGTCAAAATCGCGTTCTTTCACTCTGTGCGGGAGGCGACTATTTTGACATTTTTTTGAGTATGACAGAGACAAATACATAAAATTGTTTGTTTTGCTAGGTCAAGCCCGATGGCTTAGTTAATAAAATATGAGGTTGAAGAGCACTCATACGCACTGAATTGAAATTATTACGCTACTGTGCGAAGTGAGATCTAATCTGTCTCAAAAGTTATAGGCCTCATAAACGCACGGAATGAAGCGCGGGCACCGCGTATCCAAGCATAGTGATGCGACAAGTTTCGATACTCGCTCGATTTTTTACGTTATTGTAAGTAGTGGTTTGGGTGTAATATGGATCTTTCATACCGTAAACGAAGTAGAAAGAGGCTCATATAGATTCCTTTCAGTGGGAAGTATATATTCTCTTTTAGTGAATTAGAGTTCGTGTGTGGAGTGGTTACAACTGTTATACTCAATGAGTTAGAGTACATACAAACACACAAACTCTCACACATCTATCTACCCATTGACACAAATACGCACACATTCATTTATATACACATACACACATAAACTGACTTACATACTTTACACCTGAAAATTTTATGTGTGGTAGGTATGGCACTTTAGAATCCTAATTTAAGTGTTTTAGTCAATGATATTTTAACTATAGATATGTTATGAGCGCGCAATCGTGAAAACTCGAAAACATCCTAATTAGGACGTATTGCCTTTAGTCTGTGTCACCGCATGGCGACGAGTGGTACGCTGCTACAAAATTAAAAAAATGCCATCCTGTGTATTTAGGAAATGCACCAATTATGATACCAAAGTTAATAAAACACAAGGGATCTCATACCACATGTAAGAACGCAGTATATTTCGATTTATTAATATATTTCAATTATTTGCCTAATATTCTGATATGTCATCGGTCGCTATAACTAATGTTTGTTTACATTGACGCGCAATTGACAACATTAGCTGTCTCTTTTTTTCTTATTGATTTTATCGACTATCCCCTTTCTATCATTTTGACATGTACCTTGAATGAAAAGTGTGTATGTGTGCAGCGCGGAACACTTTTTTCGGTTGTTTAGTGAGCGTATAACATATCTATAGTTAAAATATCATTGGTTTTAGTTCATTATTTCTTAGCGGTAGTTGCACTAAGCATGCGCTTCAAAAAGGCAGTCAACGCAAGCGCTGCGTAGGTTACTATGATAAATTAAGGCATACATTAAACAGCACTCAAGCTGCAAAAAAACTAAAATATTGTTACTTTCTGTGGTTAGTATGATAAATGATACTGTTTGCCTCGTTTCAATGAAAAACATTCTGATTGACCTTTTATAAAAATAAATTTTATAACACCTGCTTTTTTCTTTTATTCCCATCACTAGTAGAGATACAAATCGAACTTCTTTTTAGTGCGATGTGAGGCAGAACGGATGGCCTAAATCTTTTTTTCATTTATTCGATACCGAAATGTCACAACTGCGGGCGAAGCTAGATTTAACTTGAAAAACTATTTAATCTCTATTCAGTTTCAAGTAAATATTTTCAATTTTGAGCTACATTTATGATGTTTTTAAGAAACAATATATAAGAAGTTCAACCTTGCCTCGAAAAGACCTCATTCGCACTGGCTCCAAGCTCCAAGTCCATCAAAAATAGTGTCGCAGTGAACGTGTTAACCCATCAACGGGCGCGGGGACAATATAGATTTATAACAATTGAAAATCTATTGTGTCTCATATGTTCGCCATTGACGGGTTAAAAGTAGATAAAAATGCCAAACAAAATCAGAACATAAAATACAGATTCGACTAAGTTAGAACATTTTTACCTCCAATCTCTAATATATAAAAATCACAGTTTTTGTTATCGAGTTCGTCCAAAACGGCTTGACCGATTTTTATGATTTTTTTTGTGCATGTTTGGTACGTCTTAGAATAGGTTGTAGGCTATTTTTTATTCCCCTAAGTGATAAGGTGGCCCTCTCGAGATATTTATTTTTTTATTTTTAGACCAAATTATTATATTTAACTTTTTATGATTTGGCATCATGGCATACTTATATAGCCTAAAATTTACATCCTTCTACCACAAATCCTTGTTTTAATAGAGATAAGAACGCGGGCGGAGTCGCGGGAACTGCTAGTCCTTAATAAAATGAGGATAAGACATTGTGGATCTATTCTTGAGAAGTCCATGTTGATGTCCATGATGTTATAAAAGGTTTTATGGACCAGCTGAGTGATCCACATATTAAAACTTCGAAGATTTTTGAGAAGACGGGAAGAATACAAATCAGTTTATACTTAATTACTAGGTATATCTTTTTATCTCCACTATAAAATATAGGCCTTGGCCTTTTCCATACACTCAAGTCTCAAAAATGTACCCTGTGTCGTATAGGTGTTTTGAAGTGGAACTTTAAGTGAAATATACAAGTATCTTTAAAGGCCAAAACTCGTGCAGTTGTACAGTTTAGTACCGAGTACGTAAGAAAAAAAAAATTTATATCACTGTGTGTGCACTGTGCTATATTACAACATTACGCCTGACAGAAAATAAAGGCAGTCTGCTGGTATATATTATGTTGCTTAACTTAAATTACTAAATAGTTAAACTTACGTGGTATGCAATGCATTTCCCGACAGTAACAAAAGGATATACACATTTATTATTTCGCATTTTTTTAAATATATGTAGGTATAAGCCAACTCAATAAAAACCAGTGTTATTATTACAAATATATGAAAATTTAACAAAAAGTAGGTAGTTCAAACAACTTATTATTAAACACTTTGTTGATACGTTATGTAATTCAACTTTAAAATATATTTTCTGTGTTTCGCGTTCAATTAGTCCCCTGGGAATATTCATATTTCATACACTCGTTTTTCCCGCCTTCGTCTTGTTTGACCATAGACTTCTTTTAGTCTATGGTCAAACAAAGTCCGTATATAATTAATTTTTATAAATAATATATCAATAAAGAAAATAAGATATAATTATAATATTTAAATTTAAATAGTTTCATTACTTATTAAAATATTGCATGTTTCTTTATTAAATATTAACAATATCTAAAGTTGGTAACATATGAGAAAAAATATTTAAATTTAGGTATAGGTAATTAATGTATTCTATTTTTGTTATAAGTTGCCATCTCGAATTCTACTTTGTCAAGTTCGTTTATTTACATTACTATTTTTATAGAGAATTCTGTAGGTATTTTTTATTCTCTGCTAATCTTTTAATTAGATGCTCTCAATCCTAGATTGGATATTTATTTTCGTTTTTTTGATTTAATTTTTGTTATAACCTTACGTGGTTAAATGTTTATACATAATTTAACTGAGTCGAATATGTACGCTGAATGTTTTTTGAAAAATCTTATCGAAATAATGGATTATAGTAGCAGAGAACTGTAGCCGCCGCCGCCGCTCCGCGGCGCGCGCGCTTACAAAGCTGGCGCCCGGCTCGTCTTCCCTGTCGAAGCCGCGCCTTTGAAACCATTGTCGCCGACGCATCACAAAGGCCGCCGCCAGTGCATCAAAAGCACCGCTAATCGCCGCCGCGTCGCGACATCGCGCAATGGCACGAATTCTCGAAAACTACGCGAGCAAATGTATATAAAAGGAGTCAGTGTTATTAAAAAAAGATATTCCACATTCGGCACTCAACCCGACAACAAGTCTCTCATTTAATATCCTAATAGTAAAGAACCATAAAGATAAAGACACTAGAGAATAAAGTAAGATAGAAACAAAGAAAATGTTTTTTAAAAGCTTCCAGAGAATAAAATGAAATCATTAAAAGCAAAGAAGAAAAGTGAAAAATGACTTAGTACTACAGCGTAGTAAGCAATTATTTGTAACATGATATAGGTTTAGGTACGCATAATGCCTTGGAATGCTTGAAAAATCGGGCAGCGGACGGTCGTTCTCATTTATATTATTTAGTATATCCGGAACAAAAGTGTAAATTCATAATATACATATTTTACCACCATATAACTTTTATTCGCCCCGATCCCCGAGCCTCAATAACTTTAACATCAAATAGTAAAATGACCCTGATATTGAAACTTACCTCTCGCTGCGCTCGGATAAATAATCTAATTTGTACATTGAATATTTTTTGGAAATTCTTATTGGAATAGTCATTATTATCAATACAGAGGCCGAATCTATAGTTTTTAGATTTTTTGTCTGTCTGTCTGTGACCGTATCACGAGAAAACCACTGGACGGATTTTGATAAAATTTTGTGTGGTGATAGTTGGTTCTTCAAGTCAATATATAGGATACTTTTTACTGCAGAAAATGTATCATTTATGAGATATCTATACTAACCTTCAAAATGTATCTAGTAATAAATAAATAGCATAATATAATATGTGGACTTGGATAACCAAAGATGTTCGAAAAATATTTAATGTGTAGATTCGACTATGTTCGGGAACTCAGGGAACGAATCCAAGCGGAACGAGGTTAAGTCATAATAATAGTTAAAATTATAATAAGTAATTGTACAACTTCTAAAACAGATGCGACTCAAAATTTTTATATATATAATATGTAGAGAATACAAATTATATATAGCATAGCTTTAGTTATAATATAAAGGTCGCTTATCGTTAAATATTAAAAGTATGTTTAAAATCAACCAATAAACATTATACATATTTATAATAAATTTCTACATTCAAAGTATTAAGTACGTCCGAAACCATTCAAGCAAGCGCACGGAGATGGACGCGATACTGTTAATAATCAGTACAATAATAATAGTGGCGTTAATTGCGGGCTTATATCAGAAATCAACCAACGCGATATGCAAATCAAAGAAGAGATTAGATGGGAAGACTGTCATCGTGACCGGAGGCACTACTGGCATGGGTCTGAGGATAGCCGTGGACTTGGCGGACCGGGGCGCCAGAGTCATCATCGCGTGCCCTTTCAGCAACGAAGGAGAAGAAGCTTTGAAAATTATAAAGGAAGAAACAGAAAGTGACAATGTCGTTTTTGATCAATTAGATCTCTCTTCAATTAAGTCGATACGAAAATTTGCGGCAAAAATAAATAAAAGAGAGGAAAGACTGGATATTTTGGTAAACAATGCAGGCGTCGGACCCGCGTCAGAGTTCATAACAGATGATGGCATGAGTTTTATTATGCAAGTTAATTATTTTGGAGCCGTCTTACTCACTTTATTACTGCTCTCTCTTCTTAAGAAATCTGGTACACCTTCGGAGCCGGCCAGGATTGCTAACACTTCGTCCGCCACCCATTATATTGGAATAATCAATTTTAATAAACTTAACGATATAAAGCACTACTATGCTCTTCAAATGTATAGTAATAGTAAGTTGTGCTTAGTTTTATTTACAAATGAACTGGCTAGGAAGTTGAGAGGCTCGAATGTTGTAGTGAACAGTGTGGACCCAGGGGTAGCGGGGACGGGACTTTTTGTTGGTATTGACACCATTTATGGGTACGCTATAAGTATTATAACGAGTGCGTTATTTAAAACCCCATGGGAAGGAGCGCAGACTGCGCTTCATGTGGCGTTAGATAAGAAAGCAGGAACTGTAACAGGAGGATACTTCAAAAATTGCAAGCTAACCAGTGCTCGACAATCTGCGTATAATGAGGAGACGGCGACAAAACTTTGGGAAGAATCTATGAGACTCCTGAAATTAAGTGATGAAGAAGTTAAACACTGTCTTAAATAGTTAATTGTGATTCTAAGGATATGGTATTATAAATGAAAGTATTAGATATGATATTGTTATTTTAGCCTACAGTACAAAAGGTTGAATACTTACTGACTGGTAAATAAAGGCCAAAATCGCCGTAACAAGAGCATTAACATTTTGACAGCACCTATGAAAAATTTATTCATTTAATTATTCACTCTGTTTAAATAATACTATAAAAATGGTGTATTTTTTCTTTAGGTTTTGCATTTTGCTTTCCTCGGCATTGTATGTCACAAGGTAGGCTTTTTTTGTTTTAAATACTTATTTTATTTTATTTATTTAACTTTTCATTCAGAAAAATCATTTAACATCAAAATCGATTAGCGAAGATATCGCGTAACATGGAAATATACAGAGAATCGGCAAACGTGATTTTGTAATAGGTATTTACTTTACCAGTAGTAATATGAGCTATATTGAATAAATTAACTTAGTAAGTAACTTTGAATTTATTCTATATTGAAATTAATTGAATATAAATGTTTTTGAATGTGTGAATCTTATGAGATTTTAATATATATATCAAATTATGTGCGATCACCGAGTCTAATACAAACATAACTTTATTAAAGAAAAAACTATTTTATGATAGATTTATTAAATTTTAAAAATGACACATCATATTAGGCACCTTTATAAATTATTAAATTTTTATTAATATAGGTACTGTGTCTGTGGTACTGAATAATTACTAACTAAGAAGTGTCAAATTTGCTAATCTGACGATTTAAGCGTAACTTAAAAGAGTGGTAGGATAACAAAGTTGTAAAAAAACGATGTCTTGACTTACTAGAGCGTGGTTGTTTTATTATATTGAAAATTTTATAAAAAAATGTGACGATTACCGTAAGCTGAGCTCTGGTTTGTTTGTACTTAATAAAAATTTGCTTTTGTAAATAAAATTTGATGAGTTATATTTTTGTTATTTTTATAATATAAGTGATAATGATATAACATGTTTTCTGTGAAGAAGATCTATCTCTTAAAAAAGTTTAAGTAATTGTTCTTTCCTCATGGTTATTTTTTTTTCAAGTTGTCAAAATATTACCTATACTTACATCTCAAAATATTCGTCAGATTTTCAATATGGTTGGGATATCATGATGAACCTAATTCTAATCTGATGCTATCGAGTATCAAGATGGCGTTTTTTTTACATTTTTAGCAATTTGATGCGAGCTTGCGTCACTTCCAAATCGTCAGATTAAGAAATGGGAGCAGATGCTCCCTCTGAGGAAGAATAAATGGTCGTATAATATTTGAATACAGATGTATCTAATCTACACAATCTATTAGGTTTCCGTGATGCTCGAGTAAATCCACATTTAGCATCAGGGCAGGGCGGGGAGCCCATGATGCTAAATTTAGTAGTAACGTTGTAAGTTTTTTGTGGTTTAGTTACTAAGAAGATAAACCCATAATTCCTTAATTCCATATCAAAATTCCTTAAATTATGAGAGTAGTACAATATTGCGGTCAACTAAGTCAAAAGCCTTGGTTTAGTTTGTGTGGATGCAGTCTACTTGTCCGTTACTGTCTTACACTTCATCTATACTATTTATAAAGCTGAAGAGTTTGTTTGTTTGTATTGTATTTAATTTTGAACAAAATTGGCATCATTTGATTTCAAGATATCATACCTTACAAGATATCATAGTTTTAACGTAACTCCGTAACAAAATAATGATCAACGCATACAAGACGGTGGTGGCGAAGGGGGAGGGACGCTGAAAAGAATTGGGTTTCCTGCCTTAGAACGCGAGCGAAGTCGCTGGAAAGGCTAGTCCTTAATAAAATGAGGCTAAGACATTGTGGATCTATTCTTAAGAAGTCCACTTTGATTCTGTTATAACAGATTTTATGGACCAGCTGAGTAATCCTCATAATATAAAAACTTACAAAGACGGGAAGGATACAAATGAGTTTATACTTAATTATACCTTTTTATCTCCACTTTAAAATATAGGTCTTGGCCTTTTCCTTACACTTGGAAATGTACCGTGTTCGTATAGAAGTGTTTTAGAAGTGGAACTTTAAGTGAAATATATCTTTAACGGCCAAAAATCGCGCAGTTGTACAGTTTATTCCATGAGAAAAAGAAATGACTTTTTAATCACCGTCTGTGCTATATATGACAACATTGCGCCTGACAGAAAATAAAGGCAATCTGCTGTATATTATGTTGCTTAGTCCCCTGGGAAATGGGAATATTCATACACTCGTTTTTCCCGCCTTCCTCTTGTTTGACCTTAGACTTCTTTTAGTCTATGGTCAAACAAAGTCCGTATATAATTAATTTTTATAAATAATATATCAATAAAGAAAATAAGATATAATTAAAATATTTAAATTTAAATAGTTTCATTACTTATTATAATATTGCATGTTTCTTTATTAAATATAAAATATTAACAATATCTAAAGTTGGTAACATATGAGAAAAAATATTTAAATTTAGGTATAGGTAATTAATGTATTCTATTTTTGTTATAAGTTGCCATCTTGAATTCTACTTTGTCAAGTTCATTTATTTACATTACTATTTTTATAGAGAATTCTGTAGGTATTTTTTATTCTCTGCTAATCTTTAGACCACTAGACGCCCGCGCATTATGACATGCAACACCGAATAATCACCGAGCCCGTTTGACATTTTTCGCCGATTCTACCATAACATAAAAAAACATTTACAATTTGAAATATACAGCAGCGATTTTAAATGTTTCAGTTGTTTTGGATTCTTAAATAATTTGAGCATTTATGAGAGTATATAAAATGTACTTTAAACTATTGATAAATCATAAATAAGCTTGTAAAATATTAACGTTAGCTAAAAATATTCTACTTTTTGTATTACAATGATTTCTGATAATACCAGGGTTTATATTTACACTAATTTTGAAAAACTACTTTGTGAATAAACATGTAGTCACACAAAACCATTCATTGAATTATTTTCATTAGTTGTAAGTAACAATCACATTCAAAACTTTATAAATATCGCGGCTCGTTCGATGTATTTACACAGCTTACCGCGCAATTTTAAAAGCAATCATCAGGATATAGTGAGTAGATTCTTAGCAAAAGTTACACTTAAATACATATTAGTTCTTACTTTAAAAACATACACCAATAAATCTTGAACACAATCCACTGTGATTAGAATTCAGTTGGTTTTATTATAAAAGGGAAAAATTGAGGTTATTTTTAAAAACACTCGTACCTATTTCAATATAATTCACATTTTTGTATTTATTATTTAGCTTAAATTTTAAATATACAAGCTAACTATATCACTTATATTATGAAACCTTTATACTTTTCATTCAAGAATCTAAATATTTAAACATGTAAAGTTGTCCAAATTATTGTACTGATAATAACACAGAACACTAATACTCCTACCGGCGATAATAATAATTTTAAATATTTTGATGCGTAGTAATGCTGTACCCCTCAACAGTCAACACAAAAATTATCGATAATTGTTGTGAACGGCGAAACAAATATAAACAAAATAATAAATTTTATATTTATGTACAGCAATTGAAATCAGATATTTTATTTTTATGCATATATACGAGATTTAAAATATTACTATATTGAGCATTCCAATTTTCATAAAATATAAAATAAAAAATATTATAATTATCTCATAAATGCAAGAGTCCGAAATCTGGCTATCATGTTAAGTATTTCGTGATATGAATATAATTTATGGAATACATTATTGTATTTTATTATATTATGTAATTTTTTTTTGACAAAACTATATTATTTTCGAATCTTCAATAATCTAATCATAAGTTGTATAATTTAAATTGTCCATAATATAGTATTTTCATGAGAAATAAAGTCAATTTTGCATTAAAATTTGTAATTGCAAACGCTCAAAAACTAATAACATATCTTGCTAAAGTAATAATTCTCATTGAAACTAAAATATTGGAGGTAAGTTTTATATAAAAAGTTCAGTTAAAGTTTTAACTATTTAAATAATATAATAAAAATTATTCCGCTTATATGGTACAAAATTTTTATTTTGCAATTCAATAATATCGCTCTTATAGTTTTTGATGACTAAAATTGATAACAAAAAAGACCATTCGTACAGTATTTAGTTTAACGTAATTGGACTCAAATATCCTTACTTCTAAAATTTTTCTGATCTCACCTTTTAATCCAGATAATCCTTTAAGTATTTAAAAGCAAACTAATAATTTACTCTAGATGATTGTCTTTTTCTTATCCAGTATTCAAAGCAGCAATAAATTTACAAAAAAGGAATTTTTATACATTAATATTATAAAAAGAAAAAAGATTTCACTTGTTCCGGGTCTTGATGAAATTATTTTGTAAAAATGTATCGTATGTATCAGAAAAAGTGATTTTATCGGTTTCATGACATTAATCCTTTTCTTCTTTATTTGTTTTGTCGTATTTGTCTTCGCTCCGAATTCTGTTAGAATTACTTGGAAAAATTCATGTTCTATTGACTATTTTGGAACATTTTGAATACTTGTTTTTGCTTTGTTGGGAACTCTCCATAAGTTTATCTATAAAAAATATCTGAATAATAAAAGTAATAATAAAAGTATATAACCGTTTATTTTATATGGAAATCATCAAAATGTATATACAAACACTATCGTCCGAAGACGATAATTTGTATATAAGTTATCTAGGTATATAGTACGTGTTGTACTCGTACACCCATTTCAAGCTACTATAAACACTCGAGATCGTCAAGAAAATAATATTTTATTTTAGAAGGTCTTTGTATTGCTATTATAATAATATAGTATATTATGTTAGACTTTGTATTGAAACTCTTATGTATACTTGATTTAATTTGAAATACATAAGAATATTTAAATTTTATATAACATTTTATTCTAGAACGAGCTAACACATATTTCTTCAATATACATTTTTTATATTAAAATATCGATATCATCGATAGCATAATATATCGACATGTGTCAATGTCTAGCTCAAATTTGAGGAAAGTCAAATATGTCACATTTGACAGCTTATAGGCTTATATTATTATTATTTATAAATAAACACATTTTATATTATAAAACTATTGAAATATGCTACAAAAAACTGAAAATATGAAATTATATTTATTTTTCTACAGTAATTATCCTTTATCAGATACTAAATAAGTGAGTAATAGTCCAAATTCATGTAAAATAATGGCGACTTTATTTACAAATTTCAATACATCAGAATTACTTTAACCAAAAAACTAACATTATAAAGTAAATATAAATTAATTAGTATATCAATAGTAGCAAAGAATATTAACAATTAATATGCCTGCGTTTAAGGCACAAATTCACTTGTTTTCAATTTTTAAATCTCACTAAACCAATAGCGAGTCGCGCGCGCTTTACTTTAAATTTTAACAACTTTTGGCGCATTTGTTTTTAATGTTGCCGGAATCTGATTAAAATTTTATTTTATTATATATGTAATAAAATTTCTAAAGGTAGCGTGCATTACTTATTTAGCAAAAAATATAGCGATTTCGTTGTGTAATAAGTGATAAAACCGCAGAGGGCGAGGTGGTACACATAGGTACCAGCGGGGATCTACGGTAACGCCGGAAGTGGTACACATAGGTACCGGCGGGGGTCAAGTGGTTAATTAGATGCTCTCAATCCCAGATTGGATATTTATTTTCGTTTTTTTGATTTAATTTTTGTTATAACCTTACGTGGTTAAACCTTAAATTTTTAACTGAGTCGAATATGTACGCTGAATGTTTTTCGAAAATTCTTATTGAAATAATAGATTATAGTAGCAGAGAACCATAAAAATAAAGACACTAGAGAATAAAGTAAGAAAGAAACAAAGAAAATGTTGTTAAAAAAAAGTCCCCGACGAATTGAGAACCTCCTCCTTTTTTTGAAGTCGGTTAAAAAGCTTCCAGAGAATAAAATGAATTCATTAAAAGCAAAGAAAAAATGACTTACGTCGAGTAACTATTACAACGCCATCTAGAAGAGTAATTAATAATTAATAAATATATAGTTCTGCGATTAAGTGAAATAAATAAGCCATCTAGCGGATCGTACGAGAAACTAAAAATATAATCGATATGTTACAGTTATAATCCGTTTTCAGTTTCAAAAAATTGAGAAGAATACCATATTTTGTTCCAATCTTCTAATCGATTCTAGTTTTTACTAAGGCGTTTCGTCAACACTAGTTTTCATTCGTTAAAACGCGTTGTAACAGAGAATTGACAGATACTACCCCAAGAGGGCGCTTTAAAAAAATGGAAGTAATTAAAAATATGTTCAATGTTCATAACGATGCAGGAGGAGATAAGACGACAAACAAGCGATAAAAACAACATATTATGCTAGATATGACGGAAGATATTAAGAATGCAATTAATAATAACATAATTGAAAAGACTTTGTAACAAAAAATGCTAAGCAAAAATAAGAAATACAAAATAACTTAGGTAAAAAAATCTTGTGGATACCTACATATTACTTAAGGAGAAAAATCTACAGTTTTTTGGTGAGGAAAATATTCTAGACATAACAGAAAATAGAGGTGGGTGGACCGTAGAAGGCCACCTTAACAAATAAACAGTTATAATTTGTTTATTTACTGGATAAATGAAACAAACTTTTTTAATAATACTTTGTTTTATTATGTAGCATATTAAACACTTATTTTTATTGCAAAGTTAATCACTATCTAATAAACGTAGGTTTTGGAAAGCTCTGCTAAATGGCCTTACTAGGAACAGGGCTTCATATAAGGCCAATATTATAAATCAGTCATTGAACTGAAAACTAACGTTATGATTATCAAAATATCTGCTCATACTTAAACTACATTAAAAGGTCTTTCATTATAACGTAACATTAAACGCTCAACACTATATATTATTTACCATTTATAAAATACTCAACGAAAATAACTCGATCACAATTGTATAAGCTAGTATAGTATTATGTGATATGTTGTATAGCTAAGAATCTTTTTGAAATTATAATAAAGAAATGTTTTTAAAAGTAATACTAATTAGTTTCATATTGATAAAAATAAGTTTTCAAGGACCTTAATACTCGTAGTAAAATTATGAAAAAAAGAAAAATTGCACTCCGGGAGTGCCGGCAGAAGTGAAAACTTGATTATTAACGTTGTGCATTTTTGATTTTTTGGAACAGTTAGGGAATAATTTTGAACGAATTGCTTTTATTATCAATATAAAAGTACTATTATTTATGTGGTAGAATACAATATTTATTTATTGCGCTATCGTACACAAACATTACAATTTATATTACATTAAAATACATTATATTACATCAAAAAGTTTATCTCTCAGAAAAATCAACTTTTTTTTTTTTTTTTTTTTTTTTTTTAACGTAGATGGCTTGGGATTGCGTTTACAGACGCAATACATTCTGCCAGTGTCGCGTTTTGTGAGGAAGACACGAATAAGATTGAGCGGTAATTTTGAAATTTAGAAATGGAGAGTGATAATAAAATTATACATGAATGATCGGTTTAAGACATAAAATGGTATAATGATAGAAGATGGTAATGAACACTACGTTATAGATGAATTTTATTATGAATTATAAATTTAACTAATTTTTTAACAAATGGACTAAACACAAGAGATAATAAAATTTTGGAGTTAACTGGGCGGTGAATTTGGGAAGGGGTTATGTCGTGAAGGGAATATTGCAATTTTGGACAGTTAAATAAAATATGGTCAGTCGAACCTTCATCCAAGCCACATTCACAGACAGAGCTATTTTTTATTTTCAATTTAGCTAAATGAACTGGAGTACACGCGTGGCCTAAACGGAGCCTACATATAATTGAGGTGGTTTTTCGGTCAGCCTGGCGAAATCGAAAGAACCACGGACAGACTGGAACTTCCGGTTGGATTGAAGCGTAATACTTACCTTTAGTCATTTTGGAAACGTTCCAAAACTTATTCCAGGATGTGTAAAGATTATTTTTAGATAAAGAACGCAAGTCATGAGAAAAATTATAATAGTGATTCATAGTACCAGTAACTGTTGCGGATTTAGCACAGCTATCAGCAATTTCATTATCAGTAATGCCTGAATGGCTAGGGATCCAAGCCAAGGTTATGAGGATACCCTGTTCTTGGCATCGAAAGAGCGCTTCTCGAATTTTAAATATAATTGTGAATTTTGATTTGCTGCGGAAGGGGTTTTGCATAATACTCTGAAGGGAGCTTAAGGAATCAGTAAAAATTATTACTTTTGACATTTTATGCGATTCTGCAAATAATATGGCTTCAAGTAGGGCTATACACTCTCCAGAATAAGCAGAAGCTTCAGGAGGACACTTAAAATTTAGAATTATATTGAATTGAGGAACCCAGCAGGCAGCTCCAACACAAGAGACACTAGTTATTTTAGATGCATCAGTATAAATTTTAATAAAATCGGACCAATCATTAGCTAAGATACTCTTGAATTTAACATTGGCCCCAGGATCATTTTTGTCAATGCCTAAATTCATTATGATTGAAGGAACAAATGTAAGAGACAGGAATGGAACTGAGTACAGGGGATTAATGGTAAGTTTAAAGGTAGGGGCAGGAATCTCTGAAAACTTTTTAAAACTTTTAAGTATACATGGAATTTGTTGATTAGGTTTAACTAAATGTAATAAATTAGTAAGGGAGCATAACAACGGGTGATGTGAGAATTGTAAAATTTTCGTAATAAAGCGATCAGAAAGATATTGTCTGCGAAGATGAAGAGGAGGCTCCACACACTCAACCTGCATGGCATTGGTTGGCGATGATTTCATTGCACCTAATATTTTTCTTAATGCCTTGTATTGAATTTTGTTTAATTTTTCTAATGCTGTTTTATTACAAGGATCTAACAGAAATACTCCATAGTCAAAATGGCTACGAATAATAGCGTTATATAATATTTTTTGTGAGTATTGGTGGGAGCCCCACCAAACTCCTGATAGTGCACGTAAGATCTGAATATTCTTTTCACATTTTTTGGACACATAATCTATATGATCAACTCCCGATAATTTAGAATCTAGAAAAATACCTAAAAACTTTACAGAATTTACAACAGGAATACTTTGATCCTGATACAAAATGTTAACATCTGGTATATATCTCTTCCTTGTAAAAACAACTACTCTACTCTTCGGGACTGACAAAAATAACCCATGTGATTGTAGCCACTCTCCGAGATAATACAAAGCAGAATTTAATCTAGATACAATTTCAGTCATATTCTTTGAGCTATAAAATAAAACAATATCATCTGCATATTGTAGAATATTACAAAAACTATCAACAGATTTTTCAAGATCGTGAGTGTAAAAGCTATATAAAATTGGACTCAGAACTGAACCTTGCGGGAGACCTTTCCAAATTGTTCTTGGAGGGAGAAGTTCACCTTGATATCTCACTCGTATCGATCTTCCAATAAAAAGATTAAAAATGAAATTAGTTAATTTAGGTGGTAGATCTAATGAAAGCATTTTAGATTTTAGAAGGGGGAGAAGTACGCAATCATATGCTGAGCTGATATCCAAGAATACCCCCACAAGGTATTCTCCTCTTATGAAACTTAGACGTATTTCTGATATAAGAATGCTAACACTATCAACTGTACCCATACCCTTTCGAAAGCCAAATTGAGATTTTGCGAGGATTTCCCTGCTTTCCATTATCCAATCAAGCCTATTCTTAATAAGATGCTCCATAATTTTGCACAAAGTTGATGATAAAGCTATGGGTCGGTAAGACGAGGACTCTTTAGGATCTTTGCCAGGCTTTAAAATAGGTATAACGATTTGGGATTTCCAGGATGGGGGGATATTTTTTGACTCCAAAAATGAATTTATAATAGAAAGGTAAATATGCTTAGCAGAATCACTTAATTTAATTACAAAGGAATATGGAATGCTATCTTCACCTGGAGAAGAATCAGATAGACCATTTAAAGCGGTTTGAAGTTCAGCAAAAGAGAAAGAAATGTCCATCTCATCATGATAAAATGGAGAGTTAGAATAGAAACAGTCTGAAAAGGGGACGAAAGGAGGTGCAAGAGTACTACAAAAGCTGTGCAGCCAGGATGACTCATTAGAAGAGATATTGCACAAAAAGTCATTAACGGATGATCGGAATTTTTTAATGCGCTGCCAAACAGCTTTAGATGAGGTACCAGGATGTAACGATTTACAAAATTGTAGCCAGCTTAATTTCTTTTTCTTTTTAAGAAGTCGTTTGGTTTGAGCCACTATTTTTTTGTAATTTATAAAATTTTCGGGAGACATGCATTGTTGATAGGTGTATTCAGCAATTTTACGCCTTTTAACAGCTGTCGTACATTCTTCGTCCCACCAAGGAGGAGACAAAAGCTTTTTGATACCGGAGTGCTTTGTCGGGATGTGAGCATTGGCCGCCGAAAGTAAAATATCCACAAAAGCTTCGTAACAACACAGAGAATTTTGAGAATCTACAGTAGGAAAATCAGCAATCTTCCAATCAATAGAAGATCGAAACGCAGACCAGTTGGCTCTATTAAGACAATAGCGAAACAGCGGATTTCGTATTGGGGATGCAGATGATTTCATGTTCAATGACATAAGAATAGGAAAATGATCGCTGCCATAAGTTGAAGTAAGAACCTTCCAATGTAAACAGGATGCCAGACTGGGAGAGCAAAGGGATAAATCAACAGCGCTTTTAGGGTTTTGATTTGGATAGACACGCCTAGTTGGGGAACCGTCGTTAATAAAGCAAAAGTCAGCCTCATCAATTAAGTCCATCAATAGGTAAGAAAATGTATCACAGTAGTGACAGCCCCAAGCAGTGTGATGGGCATTAAAATCACCCATAACAATAGTTGGTCGAGGTAGGGAGGAGAAAATAAGTTGTAGATCTGGAGCAAGCGAGGGATGAGGATGAGGAATATAAATAGATGCAAATGATATATTAAGTAATTTGACAGCCACGACGTTAATGGCTTTGTTATGAGTGGGAATAGTAATCTGTGAAAATGAATATGAACGATTAACTAAGATAGCGCTACCTGCATACCCGTCGTCCCTGTCATCTCTTAAACAGGAAAAGCCTGGAATACGAAAACGATTACCAGGCTTTAACCAAGTTTCAGAGATGGCAAGAATAGCAGGTTCAAATTTATTTATAAGATGTATTATGTCTGATTTACGTGCTGAAAGGCTTTTGCAATTCCATTGTAGAATTTTTATATGATCCATGATTAATAAAAGAAAGTGATGAAGATGGAACTATTAAAGTGTTTTGTGCAGCGTTGTCCGGTGAAATGGTTTTGGATGAAAAATGGTTGTTAATGGCTAATAACAGGGTGCGTAAGAGGTCGTCTATGGATGAAGGGTGAGAGGAGGTTGAGCTAATGGCGCAGCCATTACCCAGAGATGAAATGCAAGGAGAAGTGATGTTAAGATGAGCCTGTTTATCGTAACCTTTAGTCCTAGGGGAATGGGGGCGAGGAGTCTTGATTATAGTCTTTTTATATGAATGGATAACAGGTGAAGAAAATTTAGAATTAGAGGAATCATCGAAGTTGCAAATGGAAGGATTTGGTAACGAAAACATTTCTTTTGCAACCTCAGCATACGATCTCCGCACTGGAGGAAAACGTGAGGCTGCTTCCGCAAAAGAAATGTTTTCTTGTGACATAGCTGATTTTATCTGTCTTTGTCTTGACAGCTCCAGGCAGGTTTTATCATCAGCGAAATGGTTACCACCACAATGAATGCAAACAGCAGCTTCTTTTGTTATAGAGCATGATTCTCCTGAGTGGGGTTGAGTACATTTCGAACACCGTGGTTTTGATCGGCATATATTTTTTGTATGGCCAAATCGGCAACAGTTTAAGCACTGAATAGTTGGTAGATTATATATTTCAACATTGAGTGAAGAATAAAATGCAAATACTTTTTTTGGAAGCATCTGTCCCCTAAACGTTAAGACTACCGATTGAGTTGGGATCCAATGTGGTGAGCCCTCTACAAATTGTTTTCGATTCAGTCTGCGTGCTTTAAGTATTACACCACATCCGCTAGGAAGCTCCAGGCTCCCAGATAATTCCTCCATAGACCAATCAATCGGGACTCCTCGGACTAGGCCCATGCGTGAGATATTAAATGTCGGAATAAATGCTTTATATTTATATAAAGAAAGAACTGGATTATTCAAAAACGTATTTGCAGATGTGGCGGTTGAAAATTCGACGCTAATTTTATTTCGGCCAATACTTTTGACCCCATCCTTCATAATGTCTTGGAATTTATTTTTATACAGAAATTCGCCAAATTTAATTGCGCGAATTGTTAGCCCTGCAGAAGGGTCTGGTTCTACTCTTGCAACATGTATAATATAAGGTCCAGTATCGGATTCAGAATAGGACGTTATCAAATTATCATAAGACGGGTTCAAGTAAACTGTTTGATAGGAAGGGTTTGCAGTCGAAGGATCGACAATAGTTTTTTTATTTAAGCCAACATTTTGTTCAAGACCGTGTCTTTTTCTTGAACTCGAACTATAGGAAACTAATTCTGTATCAGGCGTATAAAAAATTTCACCCGGATCCGGAGGATCCGATTGTGTTTTTTTTTCCATGTTCGAACATCAAAGTTTGAAAATATTTTTATAATTTTAAAATTAAAAATTAAAGACTTACCACAATATCTTCTAAATATATACACTTTACTATTTACATTAACTACTATATATACAACTAACTATTACTATGAACACAATGATAAAAATATTTAATCCAGAGAGGCTCAAAAATCGTGTGTTGATCACTTCAATCGCGTTGACAGAATCCAAAAATCAACTTACATCCATAATTTCGATGACTTTTTCACCATCATTATTACACAGACGATCGAGCCATCAGCTGTCACCATCGATGGATGAATCGATTTTTTTAATTAATCGAAACCCTTACAATCGATTAAAAAATATCGACAATCGAAAGAAAACAATCGATTGTTCGATTAATCGATTTCGATGTTACAACAATACTCTCCAACCGTCTTACGAATTTTCGATTAGCCCACGTGTCCTGACGCGAGTTTCACAGTTTGTACCCATCCCACAAAAGTGCTCAACGCCGCTAAAGAAGTTTTCACTTCAAAAATATCTGACCTAGTTTGATGGGCCTTACAAGGAACCATTGACTATTCTAGGAAAACTACCGATATTTTGACTGAAATCGTAATAAAGTGGTAACTTTTTTTAATTCCTATAGCCAACCCTTGTTACTAACTTTTTTTTTTAACGCTGGGAAATGCGTTCGCACGCACGGGCCCCCCGCTAACCAGGAGGCACTGTGTAGATCCCACTAAAACCCATCGCACCTAACTCGAGCCGCCTTAGCGAGACGCCACGGGATCGCATTAAGCATTCCACCGCGACGCCCCAGCGGTTGGCCAAAGGCCACACCGGTAGGGGTGCTCCAAGTCCACTCTGCAAGAGCAGAGAAGTACCCGGAGCAGAACCCTTGTTACTAACTAGAGTAACAAAAATTAATTAAAATAATAGGTTATTTGCTTAAAAACTGTACTTAAAGTTTCTCTGTGAGCGCGACTTACAATTTTAACGTCGATAAGAAAAGTAAATATATCGATAGACCGCATTTACATAATATCGGCGTGAGGGAATTGCCGCCGCGTCTATGCCCTTAAGATAGTAAGGTATAGTTTAAGTAAAGGAATTTGTTATCACGTGGCAATAACTATGATTTTTTGATAATTGGCCTTCGAAGGAACATGGCTTCCATGGTCCACCCACCTTACACATCAAATATTTTAAAAATGACATAGAATCATTGAGAAGATTAGGAAAAAAGGGAGAGAAACCCAGATCTCAAGACTTTGCCAACGTTAGTTTTAAAAATTAACATAAAAAAATGAAGAAAAACTTAGATAGGTACTTCACCCTAGTAGTTACATTAATGAAGACTTTCCGTTTAAATGCTAAAAAGTAAGAAAACAAGGAAAGTGAGTAATACTTAATCATCATCATCCGAGCGTTTGTCCCGGTTGTTGCCGTAGCTTTCGCCTCAGAGCCCGGGGTCCGCTTTACTTGTCATCCGCCTCCACTGGGTGTCGTACGAGGCGACAAAGGGAACTCACTACTACATCATCTTTGTAGTTAAGCTTTCCTTTCGGGGTTGGGAGGTCAGACGGCAGTCGCTCCCGTAATTAGCACACACCGCCACAAAACATGAAAAGTCAGAAAGTGAGTAATACTTAAATGTGACAAAATTATACCTAATACCTACACATTATTTAAATAAATAGTAATAAGAAAACAATAAAATGTGTTATTATTACCTATATTATGCATGTGATAGAATTTTGGAATCAATTTATTTTATCACATGCAATACCAACTATTTAATTAATAGTAGTAACAAAATGTTTGTGAATAAGTACTTAACGGAAGTAGAAAGTCTTTAGATTTATAAATAAGTAAGAACCTATTTATTTATCTATCGCCAGTCGCCACTTACAAAGACATTGTTTCCAAAGACAGCGCGATTATTTTGTTGTTGTACAGTTCAAAAGTGTGTTGTGTAAAATTGAGAGTTATATCTTTTATTAAAAAACATTACAAAGCGCTCAAAAATATGATAAGCAATATGATAAACACTTTAACATCAAACAGTTAAAATGACCCTGATATTGAAACTTACCTCTCGCTGCGCTCGGATAAATAATCTAATTTGTACATTGAATATTTTTTGGAAATTCTTATTGGAATAGTCATTATTATCGATACAGAGGCCGAATCTATAGTTTGTATAATTTTTGTCTGTCTGTCTGTCTGTGACCGCATCATGAGAAAACCACTGGACGGATTTTGATAAAATTTGGAGTGGTGATAGTTGGTTCTTCAAGTCAATATATAGGATACTTTTTACTGCAGAAAAATGTATCATTTATGAGATATCTATATTAACCTTCAAAATGTATCTAGTAATAAACAAATAGCATAATATAATATGTGGACTTGGATAACCAAAGATGTTCGAAAAATATTTAATGTGTAGATTCGACTATGTTCGGGAACTCAGGGAACGAATCCAAGCGGAACGAGGTTAAGTCATAATAATAGTTAAAATTATAATAAGTAATTGTACAACTTCTAAAACAGATGCGACTCAAAATTTTTATATATATAATATGTAGAGAATACAAATTATATATAGCATAGCTTTAGTTATAATATAAAGGTCGCTTGTCGTTAAATATTAAAAGTATGTTTAAAATCAACCAATAAACATTATACATATTTATAATAAATTTCTACATTCAAAGTATTAAGTACGTCCGAAACCATTCAAGCAAGCGCACGGAGATGGACGCGATACTGTTAATAATCAGTACAATAATAATAGTGGCGTTAATTGCGGGCTTATATCAGAAATCAACCAACGCGATATGCAAATCAAAGAAGAGATTAGATGGGAAGACTGTCATCGTGACCGGAGGCACTACTGGCATGGGTCTGAGGATAGCCGTGGACTTGGCGGACCGGGGCGCCAGAGTCATCATCGCGTGCCCTTTCAGCAACGAAGGAGAAGAAGCTTTGAAAATTATAAAGGGAGAAACAGAAAGTGACAATGTCGTTTTTGACCTATTAGATCTCTCTTCAATTAAATCGATACGAAAATTTGCGGCAACAATAAATGAAAGGGAGGAAAGACTGGATATTTTAATAAATAATGCAGGCGTCGGGGCAGTGTCAGAGTTCATAACAGATGATGGCATGAGTTTTATTATGCAAGTTAATTATTTTGGAACCGTCTTACTCACTTTATTACTGCTCTCTCTTCTTAAGAAATCTGGAACACCTTCGGAGCCGGCCAGGATCGTTAACACTTCGTCCGTCGCCCATTATATTGGAATAATCAATTTTAATAAACTTAACGATATAAAGAACTACTATGCTCTTCAATTGTATAGTAATAGTAAGTTGTGTTTAGTTTTATTTTCAAATGAACTAGTAAAAAAATTGAAAGGCTCAAATGTTGTAGTGAACTGTGTGGACCCAGGGGCGGTGGGGACGGGGATTTTTTATTGCGCTGGATCAATTTTAGGGTACACTTTAAGTAATTTACTATATATGCTATGTAAAACACCATGGGAAGGAGCGCAGACTGCGCTTCATGTGGCGTTAGATAAGAAAGCAGGAACTGTGACAGGAGGTTTCTTCAAAAATTGCAAGCTAACCAGGGCTCGACAATCTGCGTATAATGAGGAGACAGCGACAAAACTTTGGGAAGAATCTATGAGGCTCCTGAAATTAAGCGATGAAGAAGTTGAACACTGTCTTAAATAGTGAATTGTGATTTTAAAGATATAGTAATTTTTTTACCTGTACAGATGCAAATTGGTGCAAATGGCTAAAGAGTAGTGGGAAAAGATCGATAGTGCCAGAATTGCCGAATTTAGTACATCGTAAATTTTAATAAGTATCTTGACATAAGGTGGGTAATAATGAAAGATTAATATATTTTGCTTTAAAATTATTATACATGTAATCTAATAACTCCATAATTGTATATTACTATTGAAATTCTTATTATTTACTTTGGTTAAGAAAGTATATATAGGTAAAATATATATATATATATATATATATATATATATATATATATATATATATATATATATATATATATATATATATATATATATATATATATATATATATATATATATATATATATATATATATATATATATATATATATATATATATATATATATATATATATATATATATATATATATATATATATATATATATATATATGAAGAAGTTGAACACTGTCTTAAATAGTGAATTGTGATTTTAAAGATATAGTAATTTTTTTACCTGTACAGATGCAAATTGGTGCAAATGGCTAAAGAGTAGTAGGAAAAGATCGATAGTGCCAGAATTGCCGAATTTAGTACATCGTAAATTTTAATAAGTATCTTGACATAAGGTGGGTAATAATGAAAGATTAATATATTTTGCTTTAAAATTATTATACATGTAATCTAATAACTCCATAATTGTATATTACTATTGAAATTCTTATTATTTACTTTGGTTAAGAAAGTATATATAGGTAAAATATATATATATATATATATATATATATATATATATATATATTTATATATATATATATATATATATATATATATATATATATATATATATATATATATATATATATATATATATATATATATATATATATATATATATTTATATATTTTTACCTATATTGGGCACATAAGTTATTACTAACCATAACGACAACAATTTATTGAATTAATTCTTATTTAGAAATACTACAGATTTTTTGGTGGCTACTTTTTCTATGGTATTACACCATTTTGCAATCTTGGATATCTAAGGGTTGTAGTGGATAGCAATGCTAGTTAGGTTGCCGATACGAAAACAAATGGGAATATAGAAATTGAGATATTTTTTTTTTGAGTGACATAAGCAGGTCTATGGTTATTTTGTAGTACATTTTGTAATTAATGTTATAACAAAATAAACACTAAAACCTGATTTATTTTTATTTATACAGCCTTCAAAAAATAACTTCAAGTACAAAACTATATATTTCCTATAATTAAGTATTATAAACGTCCTTTGTCAATAATTTTCAATTTGCAAATATCTAAGTCATGCCATTTTTTTATTACTCATTAACTTTAGTTAGTACGAAACTAAGTGTATATTGGCCGATTTATTGGAATATATCATGAAATATTGTAATGTCGTTTAAGGTGTTACTTTGAATGTACAAAAATAACGAGTAAGTCGCTCCACTCGGGTTCGTTCCTTGGGTAAGTTTTACGGTTAGTATAGATTTGTTTGTATAGGTGTGATGTTTTCCCGCAGTAATAAGTGCCCTATATTTTCACCAGACCAGCTATCATAATACCAAATTTTATCAAAATCTACCTATTAGTATTCTCGTGATGCGATCACAAACAGTCAGACAAAACATTTTAAAAGAGACATAAAAATTCTTAGTTTTTGATATTAAATTAATATACATTCAATAGAACAGTAACTTACAAAAATCTGTACATGAAATATTTTTAAAAACAATGACATAAATGCATTATTCGAGGACCTTGAAACACCTTACGTCTATAGATTTTGTTACAAGTGTCACAAAATTGGACATGGACTCAAGACTACAGGGCTGGCAACGATGACGAGACGCTGGCAAGCTTCTCAATACCCTGGACCCCTCCTCTACTTGCCGTAGATGCTTGCTGGTAGCTACGGCCTAGCCGGACGGAACAACAGCCTACGCCCCTTTGTAATCGTGTACCTCGATTGACATAAAAGGTGGGAAATGTTTATTTCACTTTCTATGAACTAATATCGGATCAATTTAAAATTTATCACTTCTAATGATTATACAGTAGTAGCCAAAAGTAAATAGTAAATATAATATTATATAATAATACGAGTTAACGAAAATTGAATAATACTCTAATGCTGTATAAAGGTCAAACTTATGACACGGAGTTAAACATAAAGTAATCAAAATGTTTTATTCACATGTCATAACGGAGGTACGTAATATGCAAATAGAATATTGTAAATGTATGTATAGAACTTCAAATATATTGAATAAATTATAATAATTTAAAAATATAAAAGAGAATAAAAAAAATCAAGACGAAAATCCGTTATCTATTACATACATACTTATACTAAAAGAGTTTGACTGTTTTCACTATCCGACCGGTTGGGTTTTAGTGGATAGTACTGTGGGTAATCCCACTTAACAACTTGTAGTATGCGTTAATCCATTTTCCAAAATTTAAAAAAAGAGTGTTAAACACGGCGATAATCTTTTACTGTCGAAGAAGATTTGTCGAAAGAGTTTTTTTATATACTCAAAACAAATCAAACCGACCGCGTCTTGTATTGCGATATAAAGGGCCGGATATCCGGCGCTCCGGTCTCGTAGCTTGCCGAATATCCGGTATCCGACCAAACTACTATGCCTTTCATCTCTACTATATACCCCAAAACTAAAGCTATAAATTTTTTTGTCTGTTTGTAAGTTAACGTTTCACATAATAAATTGTTAACCAAAAAACAAAAAACGACTTTAAAACTAAACTAATCTAAACTGAAAAGTGGAAAATAATAATTTTAAGAACTTAGTTAATTTTGAATAAGAAAAAACCTAATAGTAATAAAATAGACTGGTTTTCGCGTGATGCGGTCACAGACAGATAAACAAAAAATTTTAAAATTATATATTCAACCTCCTTATCTATAATATAGTTTCGTCAATTTAGCGCACAATCTAGGAATGAGATATAACAATATTTCACGGTATTTTATGAGACAGGAAAGTAATATACGAAAATTCAGTTTTTATCTCTCATTCCGAGGTAGGTACAATACGATTTTTAAAAATATTCAGTGTACAGATTCGACTAACTTAAAATTGTATGTATGTAGCAATGTATGTAGAATTAAAAGCATGTTTAAAATTATCAACACATTTATAATATTAATAGCACGTTTCAAACTTCTCCGAGTATTACGTTCGAAACTATAGAAGCAAGCGCACGGATATGGGCGCGATACTGTTAATAGTTAGTGCCATAATAATAGTGGCGTTAATTGCGGGCTTATATCAGAAATCGACCAACGCGATATGCAAATCAAAGAAGAGATTAGATGGGAAGACTGTCATCGTGACAGGAGGCACTACTGGCATGGGTCTGAGGATAGCCGTGGACTTGGCGGACCGGGGCGCCAGAGTCATCATCGCGTGCCCTTTCAGTAACGAAGGAGAAGAAGCTTTGAAAATTATAAAGGAAGAAACAGAAAGTGACAATGTTGTTTTTGACCTACTAGATCTCTCTTCAATTAAGTCGATACGAAAATTTGCAGCAAAAATAAATCAACGGGAGGAAAGACTGGATATTTTAATAAATAATGCAGGCGTCGGAGCCGTGTCAGAGTTCATTACAGATGATGGCATGAGTTTTATTATGCAAGTTAACTATTTTGGAACCGTCTTACTCACTTTATTACTGCTCTCTCTTCTTAAGAAATCTGGAACACCTTCGGAGCCGGCCAGGATCGTTAACACTTCGTCCGTTCTCCACTATATTGGAATAGTCGATTTAAAAAAACTTAATGATATAAAGCACTACTATGCATTTCAAATGTATAGTAATAGTAAGTTGTGTTTAGTTTTATTTACAAATGAACTGGTAAAGAAATTAAAAGATTCGAATGTTATAGTGAACTGTGTAGACCCAGGGGCGGTGGGAACGGGGATTTTTTATTGCGCTGGATTAATTTTAGGGTACACTTTAAGTAATTTACTATTTATGCTATTTAAAACCCCTTGGGAAGGAGCGCAGACTGCGCTTCATGTGGCGTTAGATAAGAAAGCAGGAACTGTGACTGGAGGATTTTTCAAAAATTGCAAGCAAACTAGTGCTCGACAATCTGCGTATAATGAAGATAAGGCGACAAAACTCTTTGAAGAATCTATGAGGCTTCTGAAATTAAGTAATGAACAGTGATGTACAAGATACCTTATACAAAGTATCTGAAATACAAGATGTAAGATACTTTTAAAAAGAGCATTTCAGATACCAAATATAAATAATTTTCTAAAAAGGTATCTGAAATACTAGATACAAAATACCTATCTTTCAAATACTTTTTCAAGATAAAATACTTTTGTAAGAAAACAACATTTACTTGAACTTAAGTTTATTTGTTTGAGAAAACAATTTTCGAATAGTTCGCGTTGATAACAAGGATCAGGCAAATTCGACAAGACAAAATATAAAGGTATTAAAATTGAGACTTTTAATCTTTATGTTTTAGTTGAGATTTGAGTAAAAGTAATTCCTCAAACATATTGTCGCTCATCTTCCTTCGATGAGGCCTCATGATCATGTCCCCAAAGAAGAACAGTCTCCACAGGGGCAGAGCTGGGCAAACAGGTGTTATACTTTAGGAATATTTTTTTATTTCAGTAGAAAGATAGTGTCGCAGCCACACAAGCACGTTGACAACAGCCAGTCCAGTGGTATTATAGAGGTCAGTGCTCCCGACAATATCGAAAAAATTTTTAAACGATGCGCTGCGTTCAGTTGCGTTCGGAAAGAAAAACTGCGAAGTTCATTTTAGTATATATTCATTTTATATATTTTACAATATTGTATCGTTTCAGCCCAAATACGTCCACTGCTGGACATAGGCCTCTCCCAAAGTTTTCCACAACAACCGGTCTTGCGCCATCCGCATCTAGTGGGCTCCCGCGACTTTGACCAGGTCGTCGGTCCACCTTGTGGGAGGCCTGCCTCGCTTTCCGGTACGTGGCCGCCACTCCAGAACTTTGCGACCCCATCGACCGTCTGTTCTGCGAGCGATGTGCCCCGCCCACTGCCACTTGAGTTTTGCTATTCGAAAGGCTATGTCGGTGACCTTGGTCCTTCTGCGGATCTCCTCATTCCTGATACGATCTCGCAGGGAAACCCCGAGCATAGCCCTCTCCATTGCCCTCTGTGTGGCCTTGAGCTTTCTTATGAGGCCCATCATGAGCGGCCACGTCTCTGTCCCGTATGTCATCACTGGCAACACACACTGGTCAAAGACTTTTGTCTTGAGACACTGCGGTATTTGAGACGAGAGGATGTTGTGTAGCTTCCCGAAAGCTGCCCATCCGAGTTTGATCCGCCGATTGACCTCTTTCTCGAAGTTGGACCTACCTAATTGGACAGTTTGTCCTAGGTATATATACTCGTCAACAACTTCGAGCATAGAGCCACCGATAAAAACTGGAGTGGTGGCAACATGGACGTTCGACATAATTTCGTCTTGTCCATGTTGATTTTTAGACCAACTCGTTCGGAGACTCTATTGAGGTCATTGAGCATTTTGCTGAGGTCCTCCATGGTCTCAGCCATAACCACAACATCATCGGAAAATCGAAGGTGAGTGATGTACTCGCCGTTGATATTGATGCCCAGTCCGTCCCAGTCCAGGAGCTTAAAGACATCTTCCAACGCAGCGGTAAACAATTTCGGCGAGATGGCATCGCCTTGACGTACTCCTCGCTGCAGTTGGATAGGTCTCGAGTCCCGGTCCTGAATTCGGACTGACATAGTGGCGTTTTCGTACAGACACTTCAACACTTCGATATACCGATGGTTTACTTGGCACCTTTGGAGAGACTGCAGCACAGCCCAGGTCTCGATCGAATCAAAGGCTTTTTCGTAGTCCACAAACGCCAAGCAAAGTGGCAAGTTATACTCCTCTGTCTTCTGTATAACCTGCCGCAGCGTATATATGTGGTCTACGGTACTAAAGCCTCGGCGGAAGCCAGCTTGTTCGGGAGGCTGGAAGTCGTCAAACCTGCTTTCAAGACGGTTCGTAATGACTCTCGAAAACAGCTTGTATACATGGCTCAGAAGCGCTATGGGTCTGTAGTTCTTCAAAAGGGCATTATCGCCTTTTTTAAAGAACAGTACCATAACGATTCTACTCCATGCTCGTGGGGTTTTGCCTTTGCATATGACGGAATTAAAAAGCTTCTGAAGGGCCCTAAGGATCGGTTCTCCACCCGCCTTCAGAAGTTCGGCTGTGATTCCATCTGCACCCGCTGCCTTGTTGTTCTTGAGCTGCTTGAGAGCCATTCTAATCTCGCTCAGGCTGACGTCCGGGATCTCTTCGGTATTGTGTCGGGTTAGTCTGGCCCTCGGATCGTTGTCCAGACTGATGGGTTGTCGCTTTGATGTAAATAACTGTTCATAGAATTTCTCGATCTCTCTCATAAGCTCAGGATTAGATGAGACGATCCTACCATCATCCGTTTTGAGCTTAATGAGCCGGCTTTTTCCAATAGACAGATTTCTCGCAAAAACTTTGGAGCCTTTGTTTTGCTCTATTGCATCTATAATACGCTCGGTGTTATAATTGCGATGGTCACGTCGTAGGGACTTCGAAATCTGTCTATTTAGTTGCCGGTACTTGAAAGCGTCATCCGACGACTGCAAGATCATCTCTCTCCTTTCCTTCATGAGCTCGAGAGTAGGATCAGAGATCTTTTTGGGTCTATTTCTGGAGTGATATCTCAAATGTTTAGACCCAATTGTTTGGACAGCATCCACGAACCCATCATTATATGTGTCCACATCGCTATATAATATTGTATATAATAATATACAATATATAGTATTGTATATAATACTATAATATATTTAATATTAATAATGTAATATATAATGAATTATGTAAGTAACATTATACAAATTTAAGAGATTTACAATGTTACATTTAATAAAAAAATATGTAAACTTTAATAATAATAAATAAATAAATAAATAATAATAAATAAATAAAAGTATCTCGGGGAACAAAGTATCTTCAAAATACTAAGATACCAGGAAAATGTATCTAAATATAAGATTCAAAATAAAAAAATAAAAAGTATTTCAATTACAAGATGTAAATACGTATTTTGTATCTTGTATCTGTATTTCAGATACTTTTATCTAAGATACGTCTCATCTCTGGTAATGAAGAGGTTGAACACTGTCTTAAATAGTGAATGATAATCTAAATATATTGTATTTTTTTTAAACCTTATCCTAATACTCGAAGAGTACTTATGAAATATTTATACAATATTCTTGTTTTAAAATTATTCTATAATCTATCAACTTTATAACTTTTTTATACCTTTATAATAATTATAAAAATAGGTTTATAAATGATTTCATTAACTATTTACTTTGGTTACTTACTGAGGTATGTTAAATATTTCTTTAAATGGTAAACTTTAAGTAATTAATTAGCTTATCATTAACCTTAACTTAATCTTTTCTTTAATAAAGTAAAAAATAATTGACAGTTGACGAACATATTACCGCAACACAAAGAAAATATACGAGTACAGCTGAATCGGTAATTGTGATTAATGATTACGTCATATTTATTTTACATGTTATATATTCTCTATTGCACATTGAAAAACACACATTGAGAGTGACGTGGACAAAGGTGGACTTATCTCTTATAGATATTATAAGATATCTCTTCCAGTCAACGCATGGGCGTGGGATAATGTTAAGTAGCGGGACAAAAATAGAAGGCGCAGGGATATATATATATATATATATTTAAAACATACAATACATAAACCTACACATTCATTTACGTACATACATTCATACATCATCATCATCATCATCATCAGCCCTTTTTAACGTCCCACTGCTGGGCACGGGCCTCCCTCAGTACGAGGGGGATCAGGCCATAGTCCACCGCGCTGGCCTAGTGCGTGTTGGCGGACTTCACATGTCTTACGAAAACTTGCTAGGTTTTCTCAGACATGCAGGTTTCCTCACGATGTTTTCCTTCACCGTAAGACAAGTGGTAATCATGATAGAAATGATTCGCACATGAAAATATCAGAGGTGCGAGACCCGGATTTGAACCCGCATCACTCGGTTATACAAGCGACGCGTTACCGCTGGGCTACCACTGCCTTACATTCATACATACATGCATATAAATATATAAATAAAAATATACATACAAAAAAATACATAAACATAATACATATTATAATATGATGCAAAAAAAGGTAATTGTTCAAGTTTTAGCTACATTATTTAATTTTTAATGTTGACTTTAAACTCAGCTGTAGAAGGTCTCTCCTGTAGGGTTTTAGGGAGTTTGTTCCATAACACTGCAGCACGTACCGAGAAAGCAAGCATCGATGTGATGGCCGTCTGGAACGTATCGGAGTCGGAAGCAGGTTAATCCGGGAACGTTGGTTGAAGGATATTAATACCTCGTCTGTTCGTCCACCTTAGTAGGGAATGAAAAAAATATCTCGTATGTGTCAAGCGACCTCCTAGAGGTTGATTGAATCCGATAAGATGTAATGAGCGATTCTCTCGTTTAAATATATTTATCCTTTTTAAACGTTTGTTAAGTGTAAGTAAAGGGATAAGAAATAATATAATGCGACATACCTAAAAAGAACAGTAACATAAATATTAGATATTTGTGAAGACTATTTATTTAAAATTTTGGCGGTCTTCGAGCACAAATATCAAGTGTAAAATGAAAAGAAAAATGAAAGTTCATAGAAGAGAAAGAAATATTCAGTTTTTATTGAATAAATTGTTACACACATATATTTACTGTTTAATATTATTTTTGTTATCTTTTCCTTTATTCTTTATTTCTTCTGATTTATACAAATTTTTATTTTTTTTTTATTCATTACAAATATTTTAATTTTATAGGGAAATTGTAGCCAACAAGTACGCTATAATCGCGCAAACAGGAAAGTAAGGATTTTTAAGCACCATTTATACGTATTAAATAAACTTTTTAAAATTATATATTAAATAAACGATATATTTATCCATATTAATATCTAATGATAATAATATAATATCTTACATAATAACGGCAAAAGTATCATGTAAGCTGCTCACAGAGCTAAATGCAAATTGGCTTTATCTTTAAAAAATCTATTCTGTACACAATAGGATTAATTAGGATGCATAAAAAATTCATGAAGAATAACTCATAAGAATTTACCTTTTGAAGTTTATTTTTTAATTTTACGAGAATCTGTTCTTGGCAGAATAATTATACTTTTTTTTTACTTTACTATTCTAGTACAAGCATCTTACCCTCGCTCCGCTCAGGTGCGTGCTTTGATACGTTTTATAGGTATATATAAAAATAGTTAATGCCTTACACTCATGCTTAATATTGCTTTATTGAGGCCTTTTTAAGTGAAACTTTATTAAACCTAACATGCTTCGCCGGCGTTAGCCATGTATTTCTAAGGATGAGTCGAACCATTTATTGTTTTTCCTTGAAAACAAAAAACACTCCGTAGTAAAAGGTATCCTAAGTGTTAAACCGAGTACAATTTTGTCGAGATTGGGCCAGTACTTTTTGCGTGAAACGTGCATACATATGCAGGCAAACAAAATTCTCACTCTCCTTGTAAAATTGTAAAACCGTGGAATAATGCATAATTGGTGAAACACAAAAAACACTTGAACATTTTACAATACGTAACACTTACGTGTTACGATGCATTAAAAGTAATACGTTAATGAAATAAATTATTTTTAACAAAAAAAAAAAAAACAAAAACCGACTTCCAAACTAAGCAAATCTAAACTAAAAAGTAGAAAATAATACTTTTAAGAACTTAGTTAGTTTTGAAGTCCAATCCAGGAATATATCTCCAGATACGCAGACGTACATACTAGCAACTACACCACCGAAGCAGTTTATCACTGAAGTTAAGGCTTAAATGGCCGAGATGAAAGCAAATTACGAAAAATTAACTATATTAGTAAAAACATCACCGACATTAAGGACCAGATAAATTAAACAAAAACATCAGCGCTAAATATTACTATAGAGCAAAGTAAAATCAAGGAACAGGTAGCTTTATTGGAGGACTAGATATCAGTGACCGAGAATAACATTAAAACTATAGAAACTAATACAAACAAGTGCTCGATAATATAGAATAATATCAGAACCAAGGCTGGTAGAAGATGAAGATGATACGTGAAATCTAGAAGCGCAACGAGAGGGAACGAGGTATAATCATTGTAGATCTTTCTAAACAAATCTTAGCTACCGCTACACAGAGATGAAAATTGTATGAATGTTGGAAAATTCATTTCCACATAACACCTGCAAGTGGTTATGCGGGCTTCCCCGCTAGAAAAGCCAGTACTATCCACTAAAAACGAATAAAACCTTAAGTCTTAATATGTGTATGAGTGTCATACGATCGCTACGAAACGGAATACCTAACATTATATAAGCGAATCTAAAACTCCCAATACCCACGGCTAAAATGAGCTTAAATGCATAATTAAAGCTCTGCCTACAACAACTTTAGTTATGCTATGCATAACTTAACCATGTTTTCTCAGGTATCTGTAACAATAGAAACATTTTTTGTCGCTATAAAGACCGTATAAAATCACACGATATGTTATAAACACAGCAGCAGCACGTTTCTAACATTCAAAGTACGGTCAGGATCATTGCAGGAAGCTCATAAAGATGGGAGCAATACTATTAATAGTTAGTACTTTAGTAATAGTGGCGTTAATTGCGGGCTTATATCAGAAATCGACCAACGCGATATGCAAATCAAAGAAGAGATTAGATGGGAAGACTGTCATCGTGACAGGAGGCACTACTGGCATGGGTTTGAGGATAGCCGTGGACTTGGCGGACCGGGGCGCCAGAGTAATCATCGCGTGCCCTTTCAGCAACGAAGGAGAAGAAGCTTTGAAAATTATAAAGAAAGAAACAGAAAGTGAAAATGTCGTTTTTGATCAATTAGATCTCTCTTCAATTAAGTCAATAAGAAAATTTGCAACAAAAATAAATCAACGGGAGGAAAGACTGGATATTTTAATAAATAATGCAGGCGTCGGAGCCGTGTCAGAGTTGATAACAGATGATGGCATGAGTTTTATTATGCAAGTTAATTATTTTGGAGCCGTCTTACTCACTTTATTACTGCTCTCTCTTCTTAAGAAATCTGGTACACCTTCGGAGCCGGCCAGGATCGTTAACACTTCTTCGGTTCTTCACCAGTATGGAAGAATTAATATTGCTAAGCTTAATGATGTAAAGCACTACTATCCTTATGAGCTGTACTGTAATAGTAAATTGTGTTTAGTTTCGTTTTCAAATGAGCTGGTGAAGAAATTGAAAGGTTCTAATGTTGTAGTGAACTGTGTGGACCCAGGGATAGTAGGGACTGGAATATATTATTGCCATGGAAAAATTTTTAGGTACATTTTATGTATCTTATTTTGTCTTCTAGCTAAATCTCCATGGGAAGGAGCGCAAACTGCGCTTCATGTGGCTTTAGATGACAATGCAGGAAATGTGACTGGAGGGTTCTTCAAAAATTGCAAGTTAACTAAGTCTAAGCGACCTGAATACTGTGAAGAGAAAGCGACAAAACTCTGGGAAGAATCAATCAGATTATTGAAATTAAGTGATGAAGAAGTTGAACAATGTCTTAAACAGTGAAAAATGATTCTTAATATATTATACGTGAACAGTCGTCATTATACATCTTCGATCTTTGTTTTATAGTAAATATTTTTGTATTAAAATTGTATTTTTTTTTGTTGTGTATACTCTGATATTGTATCCCTACTCCCTAGGTACGCTAGATATGAGTAGTTATTGTGAGTATACCTTTGGTACCAAAGAGAATGTTAAGGTTTTGTACTTCAAGTGTTTTATTATATTATGTAGGTAAAGACTCGATACTGCCAAAGTATCTAGTACATTGTTTTACTATTTCTCCCGCGTTAGCCAAATAAATTTATAAGGACGACTCTATAGAACCAGCTATTATTTTCGTATTTGAATAAAAGATTTTCCTTCGGTAAAAATATCATAAACAGCAGACAAATAGACACACAGATAAACAGGCAAATATTTTTATAACTATTGTTTTGAGATCTATATTCTGCATATAATACATACGTTAAGTTCGTTTACGCTAGGTATATTAGTGGACCCAAAATTTTCAATCTCAAACAAAAGTAACCCAAAGTATTTCCTACAATATCAACCATCTGGCAGTGAAAGTTCCGTTAGAATCAGCTGTCTAGCTGTTAAAAATTTTCTTTTACATAATACTTATGCATAAGTCTCTTATGTACCTATTCAATTTTATGTATTTAGTATTAAAACTAACAACTGCTATGTTGATGTTACAAACAGACATTTCAACTTTATTGTGAGAGAATCATCAATAAGTCAAAAAAAGAATACACATTCAAAATTAACACATTTATTAAAACAGACGAAACAAACTTTTTTACAAAATTTTCACACATACAGGACAAAACAATTATGCTTACAAATACACAACACAATGTATACAAAATCTTCGCTGCAATACGTGATGGCACTTCAAAATCAGTTAGTCTTAATGATAAACCTACAGTCGTTCAAAAAAGCAAATATAAACAAAAATGAATCTGTTTGAAGCGTAAAGAGAGCGTCAGATTTCAGTAGACATTTTCAAACCTTTAATAATTTCGCAGTTCTGCCATAATCAACGTGTAAAAAGCCGCCGCGGTTTTGTGGCGTCCACTTCCGTCCGACACTCTTAGTTATAAAAATACCGGATATTTAACTTAGTTTTGAAAATGAAAGAGAAAAAGAGTTACAAATCTGGCTTACAAAATAGTAATGAGGCAATTCCATATCTATTGAATAAGCTTTTCCTCGTGTAGTTATGAAATGGAACACAGACCTCAAATTCTTTTGAAAAATATTTAATTTTATTTCAATGAAACGACACATTTTATTCCAATGAATATTGTATAAAATAAAATGTATTATTTCTTGCTAGTGATGGAGT
Organism: Boloria euphrosyne; assembly: GCA_951802675.2. Taxonomy (NCBI): domain Eukaryota; kingdom Metazoa; phylum Arthropoda; class Insecta; order Lepidoptera; family Nymphalidae; genus Boloria; species Boloria euphrosyne. The sequence goes on from OX637876.1 coordinate 1,319,457, forward strand.
TATACAATTTTGATAAATATTGCTTATTTTATAACAGTACATCCAGACAAAACCAAAAACATCACAAGTTGGAGGTCGTCACACACTAGACAGCCGGAAGTGATTTTTTGCAATACGGCATCAAACTGTCTGGTTGTCTGTAACGTTATAACTCGTCGGTGCAATCTGTGGTTATATCGGAACTGTCCATGGCGACCTCATCGTAGTCACGCTCGAGCGCCGCGAGGTCCTCCCGAGCCTCCGTGAACTCGCCCTCCTCCATGCCCTCCCCCACGTACCTGTTTTATCAGTACTTAATTTAACATCACTCAATCAATGTTTACACATCCGTCCCCGGGGAATAAAATGATAACTGCAAAAACACGATTTTTCATGGTAGGGGAGCCCACGATGCTAAATGGGGATTTACTCGAGCGTCGTAGAGACCTATTGGGATGCAAAGCTTAGATGATAAGAAGAAAAAAATGTTATATGATATATACCTTTACATCGGTGGGGAAAGCGGCTATAGATTTTTAAATATGTAAAAAAAAACTGTTGCATGGACATCCTCGAGCGCGTCAGATATTGATAGCATCAATGCCCTACGTATTTTTAATAATGTACGTATGTTAATCTGATCGTTTGCATGATGCGGGTGGTTGTATTTAGGGGTTGAAAATGAAAAAAAAAATTTAATCGAGCACGTCAGATTTTCTAAGGGAGTGTTAAGTGCACCAAAAAAAAGCTCTCATTCACTAATCTGACGATTTCGATGGGACGCAAACTCGCAGCCATTTTCATAATGTGCAAAAAAAATCGCCATTTTGAAATACTCAAGCGCGTCAGATTTAGATATATATGGTTCATCTTTATGTTCTAAATGTACTGTCTCATAATCTGACGATTATCTAGAGGGATTCGCCTGATCTGACAAAAAAAAATAGAAAAACGGTTCACCTTAAAGGCCATACCTGCAACTTCCCGAAAAAAGCCAAAACGTTGGAAACACGTTGTAAACAGTATGCCACAAACGAGTCTTTATGTCACAGTCAAAGTCAAAATATACTTTATTCAAATAGACTTTTACAAGCACTTTTGAATCGTCACTTTTACATTATTATACGAATTTAAATCAAGTGTCAGTCTGTAAGTCTGGGACTTGGGAGTAAACTACCACCGACTCCGGAATGCTGTTCTGCCGAGAAGACCCGGCGAGAAACTCAGCAGTTGCTCTTTTCAAAAAAATATTTGATTACAATATTTATTGCATTACAATATTTATCTATTTATCCTACGTGAGACACAACAAGACATTAATCCCACACGTCATTTACATCTTCTAAGTATTCCGTGATGGTGTAATAAGCTTTATTCAATAATATATTTTTAATTTTAGATTTAAATTGTTTTAAAGGCAAGCTCAATATGGACTGTGGAATTTTATTATACATGCGTACACCTTGCCCCATAAACGATCTATTTACTTTTTGAAGGCGAATACTGGGTGTTATAAGTTTATCCTTATTTCTAGTATTTATAAATTGAAATTTTGCCTTTTTACATTAGGTAATAAAAACTGCATATATTTTGTCTTCTTGGCATTTAAAGCCAGATTATTAATGTTAAACCAATGAAGTATATGCGATAATGCACTATTTACTTCGTCGTAATTATTTGACTTTCTATGATCAGCTGTGATGGCATCATGGCGGCAGAAACCAGAATGGGGACGGAGTGAGAGAGTAATAGATAGAGAAAGAGTGAGAGAGGAATAGAAACGCGGAGAAGGAAATGTAGACATCACGCAGCTGCACGCATTTAACTTTATCGACGAATTTTTGTTATTTCGGCTTGCGGAAATCGTCAGATTATATATTTTTCATTATTCTTGAATTATTTCCTTCAAAATAAAAAAAAATTTAGCTACGCTCGAGAATGTCGAGACGACGTTTTATTTTTACAACTTTGTTGCCCTCCCCTTTTTTTACGTCACTCTCAAATTGTCAGATTAGTGGAATATACACTTTTTAGGATGTAATTAACTCACCCTACCTTAATCTGACGCGCTCGAGAATTTCTGATGGTCAATTTTTTTTTACTAATCTGATCCTGTATCCTTCACGGGCGGCCTTATATATGGGCCTCATGTTTTGTGGAGGTACTTTACCGGGTACAAGGTATCCCCCTGTATATTAATCTGCCGCGCTTTAGTAAATCCCGAAATCCCCGCGTGGGCTCCCCTACTATCAGGAAAAATAAAAAAACCTACTTTTGACTTTAACTTGCGAACGAATAGATGTAGAGAGATAAAGAATATACATAGATAGCTAATTTTTTTACTTTTATAATGCTTTAAAATATGTTATGCTAAGATTATTTGGAATGAAGATATTTAGAATTTATAAAGTTACTAAATTTTTTTTTCTTGATTTTATTTACTAAAACACTTAGCATTTTATTCTCGTTACTTTCAACTGTCTAATGTAAGGTTGCTCTAATGACAAAAGAATGGCAAGATGAAGATATTATGTTAGTGGCCGAGCCTAAGCGGATTTTTACAAGAACATAAAGACAATATACAATTATTTTGCTGATTTGTTTTTCGAGAATATTATTGCAAAAGTTTTTATTGAATCTTTAATGAAGAAACTGACTAACTTCATATTACATTTTTTTTTCACGAAGCCTTGAGTGAAGAATATTATTGCATTATTCTATAACTTTTTAAATAATAATTGGAAATTCACGAACAAAATTTGGTAGATGTAGTAGGCACCGTAGATTTCAAATATGGGATAACACTAAAACTATGGTAATATCAGTTATCATTTTATTCTCTGGGAGCGGCGATAAGTTAAGTCGTCTAACGGAAGAATAGGGACAAGGAAATCGTGCGGAGCGAGGCCGAGGTGTTCCGCTTTATCCTCCTGGGACCCGAACTATAAATACTTGAATTTAAGCAGGGTTTTTCTATTTTCTAACCTATATGATGTTACACTAAAGCAAAAATATCCATTAAATGTTACGCGATTACCTATTTCAGGAGTTTCAGGTGGTATCATATATGATACTTTGGGACTCAAAAAGAATAAATACTTTGTTATTTCAATATTATGAATGTATTTCTATATCAGTTTAAATTTCACGTATAATGCTCATGAATACTTTTAAATCATTTCTAAGTGGATATAAAAGATAAATATACACATCTCATCCCTAACATTTAATAAAAGTCAAATCCTTACAACCTTTGGCACTTGGTTTTTTATTAATTTGCCTTTTCAGTTAAATCCTCATTCCCTTACGACATTCAAAGCTATAATATCTAGCCTTGTTGAATTTGATGATGACTGATGCGTATTATCTACTAGGTACTTCAGCACCATTCTACCATCTACATCTAATTCTTCAGCTGTTGGTCACACGATTCCACTGAAGACCCTTTTACCTTTACAATCTAATGGTATACCGCCACTATTCGCTGAACCAAAATAATTTATCCCTTCCTAACTTGGCTTACCTTTCCACAGTTCCCTTTTGACACATCTTTCTGTATAACCTAAAAACTGGTCATCCAGGGAGACATCTTTGTTGCAAACATTTTAATGAAACGCTCTTTCAATTTCTAAAACTGTTGTTCTTATTTTATAGAAGCAGTCAGTGGGTCATGTAGATTTTAGTACTTTTGTGTCATTAACGACTTTCGATTATGAATATCTCTATTTTTATAACGATTTCTAGTCTTTGCAGACGCCACTATTGTTGAACTAACTAGTCAATTTGTCAAAAGCCCAGTATTGCATTCTTGGCATTCCTAATAGTCTAATAATCATGCTACATCAAAAAATCGTGGATTTTCTTCAGCCTTAGAATTATCTGACCTTTTCTGTCCGCACAAAGGATATGAAATTTGAACAAAATCCATGTTTCCAGAAAATTTGGCATTCAAGCACCTCTCAAAATAATATCATGTCTTTTCAATATCAGGCTTCTGGTTTCTCCCTTTGAGGTTCACTGCATCTAACGTGGACTCGACTGTAACGGGTCTAAAATCAGTCGTGTGTTTTCACGTTACTGACGGAAACATGTCATATCAAACGGGGCAGTTTTAGAATCGGGTCATCATCAGAAGGATCCCAATCACTATTTGCTTCCAGCAAACTTTGCTATTCTTCCATATTATTGATATCTTGGTTCTGTTTATCATTCTTATCAACGTCAGAGTCCTTCTTTCCGTAATCGAAGTAGATGCATTCCATTTATGCACGAAAACATGCCTCTTCAAACATACCAGAAATGTTTGTAAATAGTTTATATTATTTTCAATAATGCCCAAAGTATCACATGTGATATGCTCAATTTATCGTAAGATATTCACGTTGAAATAAAGTTTTTAGTTATTTATATTACGTAAAAACAAAGTAGAGAATGTAATCTTTATAAGATAATAGTTAAATAATTAGAATTCATAATTTTATAATTACTTATCCATACGTGAAGTTGACATGGCAAAAACATTGAATTTGCGAAAAATCACTGTCCTACCCACTTAAACCCTTAGCACTTGCATGACGAAAGCTATAGTTATTAATCGTTAGAAGTCTAATCTATAGCTTAAACAAAAAAGATTCAGGATAACAAATTAAATGACGCCGTCATGAAGTTTTTAGTTCAAGTATCAAATATGATACCCTGGTTCCCAGGAGGTTATAAATCACTAAATCAATGTCAATGTTAAAGTTTATTAAACAGATTCTTTAGAAAAACTATTCTACGTGACGAAGTAATCTTTGAAGCCATTTACAAGATAATTAATTTAGAAAAAAATCGTAATTGAGATTGCTCATAATATATTTAATATGCTGATGGTTAATTAACCAGTGTAGCGTGTTACCAAATTTAGAGTTGCGGGTACAACCTTGTCTTAAACTTGGGGTATCAAAAATCTAAGCCCCTTTTGCGGGCTATTTATGCATTCTGTATTAAAACTATTCGTTATGAAAGAATCATCAACATCAATTGACTTTGGTGAAGATTAAAGTGTCTGTTTTTAATTTCAAATTAACAACTTTCTAATATTATAAAGTATATGAAGTACTTATACAATATCTAAAAATCAATTTTTAAAATATTTGTCTGTCTGTTTGTTCCGGCTAATTTCTGAAACGGCTGGACCGATTTTGATGGGACTTTCACTCGCAGATAGCTAAGTTATAAAAAGTAACTTAGCTTACTTTTATTTTAGAAATTTTATTTACTTTAACTAGCGGAACCCGGGGCTTTACTTGCACTAGATCTAAAAGCATAGAAATAAACATAGTAGAAATATAGAAAAAAAAACAAAATATAGTTGAGAAAACAAGTTCCAGAGCAGTTTTAAGGAAGCAAAACCACTGACCAGTGCACGAAGGCGCGCTTAGAGTACATGAGGTCGAACTTGTGGTCGAGCTTGGCCCACGCCTCGGCGATGGCGGTGGTGTTGCTGAGCATGGACGCGGCGCGCTTCACCTGCGCGAGGTCGCCGCCCGCCACCACCGACGGCGGCTGGTAGTTGATGCCCACCTGCGCCCAACATGTTACAAGCATTGCCAAACTTTAAATATATATAAAGCACTTCTGTGCGTGTGTATGCAATGGGAGGTTTCACGCCAGGCTCGGCTCAGATGGCGCGACCAGCGCATAACGTCACCAACGAAAACCTAAGGCCGCCTATTTTGACAGACGCGTTTATTATTATAGAATAGTTTAGTTAAGTTTTGTAAAATCAAATATAAGATGGAAAAATATGGTGTTTTAACTATTGTTGAATTAAAAAAATTGACATAAAATTTTACATACACTACATACATACTTGACGTTGTTTACGTTATGCGCTTGTAGCGCCACCAACAGTTAAAACTCGCAGTGAGACCTCCCAATTCCCATTGATCTCCTCCTAAACGGCTGGACCGATTTTGATAAAATGTTTTGTGTGGACCGAATAGTGTATTCGGTCCACTACAAAATGTGTTATTTGAATTAATTAGTTATTTAGACAATACATGACTTATTCAATTATAAATAAGTCGTTGCTAGGCAACGCTGTTTTGCGCATGCTCTTGAAGATTCAGCAGCAAGTTATTAATAAAAAAAACCTCGCATAAGTTAAACTAAACTAACCAGATTTTTTGGTTTTTCAAGGTTGGTACGTAAACTTAAAAACGTGGCCTCTATACTACTCGTAAGTCTAAACGTCTATACTAAACAAAATATGCTGAGCTCAAAAAAGCAAAAACTTGCTGAAAATATCATTCATCGCCCGCCATGTTAGGAAATATGGTCCAAAACCAGTTTTTATCTGTTATTTTAATAAATTGCTTGAATCATGAATGTAATGACTAACACTTGGCAGTAAGGGGATTAGTTAAGCTAAATTTTCCAAGATCGTGTATTATAATTTTATTATTTTAGAGATTATTCAACAACAAACAGCAACTAAGTTTTAAAAAAATTGTTATTACTTATCTAATTAGTTAATTAACACTTTATAAAGGCTGGAATCATTTTAGGTATCTTTGTTTCATAAATTCAATGATTTGACCTTCTCACACGGAAAATAACAAAATTTACATAATTTTTATGTGTAAAGTGCAAATTTATTTATTTATTAATTAAACTCTTTTTAACGTTGAGTACATACACGTGGGACTCTCGGCTCATCGGCAAAGCCAGTTCAATCCAATGAAACCCACCGAAATCTACATGCTAGGTACGCTCAAAGGTCTGCCGAAGCAGACCTCAGCCACGGGGTTGCTTCACAGACCACTTTGCTACCAGAGAAGTATCTGGAGTAACCCGCATAGTACACCGTGTCCCGAAATGGGCCACCTTCTTGTACCTTTCTGGCCTTCACACCCAGATGGTTTGCCTCAAACAAATCCCCCATAACAAAACCCTATTTTTACTATTTAAACCTTTGTTTTTACCTTAAACCCAGTAGGACACCAGTCCACAAAGCGAATGCCCGCCTTGCCTTTCATAGAGGCGATAGCCGCGTTCACATCCTTGGGCACGACGTCGCCGCGGTAAAGCAGGCAACACGCCATGTACTTGCCGTTGCGCGGATCGCACTTTACCATCTGATTCTGCGGCTCGAACAGTTCCGCAGTAATCTCTGATACCGACATGCCTTCGTGGTAAGCCTGGCATTGTTAAAAAACCAACATTAAACCATTTTTTCAAGAAATATTGTACTAATTAATGGTCTACAGTAGCCAAAGTATATTTTGGCTAATGACAAGCTAAAACTTTTATCGAGCCACAATTGTATCTATAAACTCTCATAGCCTGGAATAAATAATTGGTTGTTTCGAAAAAAAACTTACGAAAATTTAGTTTTTTATCAATATGAGACTAGAAAACTAAAAAGTTTAAGATTTTTCTTCTTACAAGTACCTACTACATTTTACAAGTTAAACAAGATTTATAATAGAATCGCGACCTTTAAGGATACTTATAAAAATTGAAAAATTGATGGCTGGATTATACACTCTTTCTTGCAAATAATGTTGCAAATCACTGAACATCATATAATTAAATTACCTACAATGTTGCAAATAATTCAAATAGCAAAGTTTATACATACGTACAATAAGTAATAAGGGAATTGAGTTTGTCTGTGTGACACTCGTTATTTACTTATTACAATAATATATTCTAATATATAAAAATCACCTGTCACAGTGTAGTTATCGAACTCCTCCGAAATGGCTGGACCGATTTTTTGTAGTTACGTGATAGGTATGAGATAGGTCTTACGCTATTTTTTATTCCTCTAGGTGATAAGGGTGGCCAACTCTCCAGATTTTTTATTATTTTTTTGTTTTTAGACCAAATTTGATTTTTTTATTTTTGTATGGTTTGGCATCAAATAATACTTATAACCCTAAATTTTCTTCCTTCTACGAACGCGGGTGTAGCCGCGGGAATTGCTAGTTAAGTATATAAAATTTGGTACGATTTCAATGTCAAAAACTGGCGAGAACCATTTGTCATGTCGATAAAGTCAAATAATAATCATAATATAACCACAGATTACATAATACTATATAACTAACATCATGCCTAATGCCGTGCGTGAGCTGTAACTATAAGTAACTTTAGCGTTTGTTGATAGGTTTTTTAGCCGGCGAGACCAACATAACAAATTTTGTTAACGTTAAAAAAATACCACAAAGGAATAAGGTAACTCTACCTTATCCACGGAGACGACCGGCGCATACGACGCGAGGGGGAAGTGTATCCGCGGGTACGGGACGAGGTTTGTCTGGAACTCCGTCAGGTCCACATTGAGAGCGCCGTCGAAGCGCAACGAAGCGGTTATTGATGACACCACCTACATTAAATAATTAAAAGAGCTTAAGTTAGAAGCACGAGTCATCAAATCACATGAAAATTGTAAATTAAACTATCTTTTCGGATTTGGAGCGGATTTATTTTCATTTTCGGTGAAATCCGCGACAAAATCCAAAGAGATAGTTACATTTATAATGCCGAATATTCGGGTAAACTGAAGAAAGTATCAGACAATTTCAATGTTAAGAAATCTGCTTGGGGAGAAAATTGATTGTCGGAAGTCATCTCAACGAATGTTCTTGGATAGAAGAGCGATATTTTCTTGGATGATAGGTTTTCAATGGGTGAGAACCAAAGAAGACTTTGTCTAAGCCCAATATTGCTAAGTCAATTAATTAATGGTTTCTTTACAAATCTGACATACTTACTTGTGATATGAGTCTGTTTAGATTGGCATAAGAGGGTCGTTCGATGGAGAGCCGTCGCCTGCAGATTTCATAGATCGCTTCGTTGTCAACCATAAATGCACAGTCCGAGTGTTCTATTGTGGCGTGGGTTGTTAGTACTGCGTTGTATGGTTCAACTACTGCAGTCGACACCTTGTCAAAAAGTTAAACAAGTTATATAGATTTTGTAGATTTTTAAAATATTTGGTATTTTTAATAAATTATTTTTTCAGATTTTTCGTGGATTTATTTTGATTAATAAGATATCTGTAAACTGGTGGCCTAGGGGTAACGCGCTCGCTTGAATTACCGAGTGATGCGGGTTCAAATCCGTGTCTCGCACCTCTGATATTTTCATGTGCGAATCATTTTCTCACATGATCACCACTTTTCTTACGGTAAAAGAAAACATCGTGAGGAAACCTGCATGTCTGAGAGAACTTTTCAAGTTTTCGAAAGACATGTGAAGTGCGCCAACACGCACTAGGCCAGCGCGGTGGACTATGGCCTGATCCCCCTCGTACTGAGGGAGGGCCGTGCCCAGCAGTGGGACGTTAAAAAGGGCTGAATACAAATATTATATTGCTTAAGCGAATAATAAGTAAAATAAAACAATAATAACACCATTTTTTGAAAATAGCGATATAGAGTTCAATTACTAATATTAGCTTTTCTATTGTGAACAATTTATGTACCTAGCAGAAGAAATATTTAATTAAGACAATGATACAAAAAATCACGATTGTTTTGGAAAAAAAAATCCCCCAGACAAATCCGTACTGTTCAATTAGTCTTAGTTATCCTTACTTTAGCAGTTTGCGTTTACATTAATCACACATTGTCTTAATAATTACACCTTCACAAGAATGTTGATTGTCCCTGATCTCATTTGACACTATTAAAATATATTTATGATACTAACATAACCTAGAACAATAACTTGTACCTCATAAAAATAGTTAATTACATTTTGATCGTTACAAGACTCTACTTTGGCTTTTCCTGGCCATTTTGTTTATTTAGTCGAAACAACATTAATCTTTAAGAAATTCAGTTTTAAGAGTATGTTAAATGAATCGTATAAACCACTTCTACAATGAAAATAATATCTTCAAAAATCAAAAATCTAAAATCAAAAATCTCGCAGATTTTTGAGATGCAGTCGACTTTATAATCAATGTTCAAAATTTATTTTGTGCAAATGAATCTTAAAAGATCTTCCAAACTCTTAATCAAGTCCAAGTTATGATTAAAATAAATCTTTTACCTGTGGAGCTGGATAAATTGCAAATTCCAATTTACTTTTCTTCCCGAACTCTTCAGACAATTTCTCCATCAACAATGAAGTGAAACCAGAGCCTGTGCCGCCTCCGCAGGAGTGGAACACGAAGAAACCCTAAACATCATTCATCGTGTACAAAAATTAATGTAATAAAGAAATAAAACATTTAAAATCATTTTTTTGTAAGACAGAAGAAAGATGCGTAAGAAACACTTAGTTGTAGTTTCCTATAGTATGATGATAGCTGGTTACGCGGGTCAGGATATAGGATGCTTTTTACTGCTGGAAAACATCTAATTTCTGAAAAATCTTAACTAACCGTTACAACATGGCTATAAAACATCACACGGTACAATAATGTGAAATCTAAGAACCTGGTTTCAGGTCTTTAGAACGCGGGTGGAGCCGCGGGATATGCTAGTGTATTTAAAAAAACCTAAGCTTACTTGTAGCCCCGTGCATTGATCAGCTATCTTCCTAATCCGGTCCATCACCGGCTCCATCACTTCACGTCCTGTGGAATAGTGACCTCTAGCGTAGTTGTTCGCAGCGTCCTCTTTACCAGTTATAAGTTGTTCTGGATGATACAGTTGACGATACTCTCCGGAGCGCACTTCGTCTATAATATATTAATTTAAATTACAAAATTCGTCACTTTTGTGTTTAAGCGAACAGTATGTTCAGAACTAGATATAATAATGTGTAATAGAAATATTTGTCCTTAAGGGGATTGAGTCCTATTATCAGCTACATAGGTTTATTATAACAAAGAAGATTGTGGCTTTCTCGTGATGTGGTCACAGACAGCTAGACAGACAGACACCAATTCTAAAAACTACAGATTCGGCGTCTGTATCGAGTTTGCCAAACTGGGCTGGCAAACTTCACAATCTTGTAACATAAATTACTAATCACATTTCCTAGACACAAGATTTGAACCCGCTTCACCCGGTTTACTAAGTAAATGCTTACCACTAGGCTACCATTGCCTTACCATAAGTATAATGTAAATATTAATAATTAGTATTTGTAAAATTAAAAAAAGAAAACTTTTTTTAAATAGTAAGACACGCTTGAAATATTTTTTACTAAACTATTATAAAAAGATGCTAACCAATAACAGATTCTTCAAGATCAACCATTACGACCCTCGGCACCATCTTACCCCTATTTGCCTCAAAGAAGAATGTGTTGAAACAAGAATCAGCTGGGTTTGGATCGGATTTACTATATGGTAGCGTACCGTCAGGCCTTATACCGTGCTCTAGGCAATAAAGTTGCCAACAGGCCACCCCCATTTGTACTCCCGCTTGCCCGACATGGACAGATATGCATTCCCTCTGAAAAAATATAATAATCGGAATGCTAAAATGAATTACTGGAATGATGTTTGGTATCCCGCAACGGCTGGACGGTTTCGCAAGCGTGGTTAAGATGATAAACCTAATTATTAGGAAAAATATAATACCGAGTTCTAACTAATCTAAGATTTTATATAAGTTTAACAGATTTAAGGCATAGCCTTCAAGAAAAAGTAATTAGTTATTTACAAACTATGCAGATATTGTATCTATAAAGTAAAAGTGATTTTAAAATAAGGGCAAGTATTTTATTTTATAAGTAATAAAGAACGAAAAATAATTGGCAAAAATTAGTTAAGTTAAAAAAACCGTGTGGGAAACGTTTTTGCTTATTTGCGTCAATAGAAATATACAACTTTGCTGATTATTATAGTGCTATTAATTTCAAACTAACAACTATTCGACATCTTTTCTTGGAAAAACGTTGAGCACTGATATAAATCTAATATGTACCATATAAATTATGTATACAATTATAAATTATTCTTAGTACTATGAGAATTATGCACAACATATCGTAGGCGGTTGGTTAAAGCTGATAATATGAATTACGGACTAATTTGTTACTATTTGCACACTTACCATTATGTATACTAAAAATTTAGACGACACAGACGTTAAAATAAATATATAAAACGTGTAAATAAATAACGTTTTACAAAAATTTGGTGTTGACTAAAATTTTGAAAAAAAATCGCGAATCAGTGCCCGTCCGATGGGCTCTTGGATATATTATTACCTATTCTATATTTAAAAGTATTGAAATTAAATAATTATGTCAATTTTGAATTTATTACTAGCCAGTTTTAGAGTTTGAGAGAACCAAAAAGATTTTATTTAATTAATAATAAATAATAATATATAATGTTTTTTACTATTAATTTTAAATTCCCAACGTTTAAAAATTAATTACATTATCTATTAAATTTAACTTATTAAAATATCAATGCACTAATGTTTAATTTTTAGTATTAATATTAAAAAATATTGCTTTCGACTCGTATATATTATTTATAAAAATAATTACAGATTAAATAACGTCCAGATATATCTGAGATACGATCTCTGACACATCTAGTCTATGAGGGTTGAGGGTGGCACAAGGACAGGGGAGGTCCCCCCAGTTAGAACTATTAGGGTACAATACAGTTGACGGCTCCCTTTACATAGAATGTAAGTTAATTTGCATTTTGTATTTGTTCTTCTCTTGGATGATTTTTCATAATAAAATTTTATTTGGTGTGTTTAAATATTGGATTCTCACTTGTTTACTAGTAAAATATATTTCGTTTACAATTTATAGGTATATCTGATTTTATATTTTAAAATAGACATGATAAAGATAAAACGATGAGGATTCGGAAGAAGTACCTAGTTTCCGAAGTTTGATTACAAATTCATGCCATTGTGTGTGAGTGGATTGTCATTGTTCATTTTTCCCATTAATTGGCGACTTTTTTAAATATTTTGATAACTAATTAGCTAAAAATATAAAGAATAAATTAAAATTATTACTTATGTATTTAAAATTTAAAATCAAAAGGCAAAGTCTACTAGATTTTATATCAAGCATTTAATAAAATTCTGAGCCCAATGGCTAAATTAAATAGGTACGAGTAGGTATACATTACATTCTTTGAAATATTTTATTACAATAGTCTAAATAGACCAAATCAATAGCGTTTAGAATTTTCGTCTGTCTGTCTATTTGGAAACGCTTCAAGAGAAAACTACTTTTCAGATTTTGGATGAAAGGAGCGAGGGTCAGTTGGTATTGGGTCATTCAAGACGTACTAGAAACCAAGGTAATAATAACAACTGTAAAAGTAAGTAAAGTCACAGATAACATAATACTGGTAAAGTGTAACTCTTTATACATTCCAGTTTATTGTGAAAAGTAACCGTGTCCACGAGATGATGTTTCAAATTTTACATGCTTACTTTTTATTAGCACCTAATTCGGCGCACAACCATTGTCATTGTCAGTGATTGTAAACATTTATTCAAATGCAAAAGCTTGATCAGGCCCTTCTGAAGTATTTTGAATATTTAATTGCATGACATTGTGGGCAAGTAGACGCGGGACAATCGGTTCGTCATGCTCGTTACTTTTTTCATGGTTTACGTACAGCTAAGCTCATTCACAGTATGTTTTATATAAAATATTATAATCATAATTCAAAATTACAATCTGTATAAACTTTGTAAATTGATATTAATTTGTATTTATTTAAAATTATTTGCATTTTTCTGTTATAAGCCAATAGACGTCAAACACTATAATTCTTTATTATTATTATTTAACAAATGGTTCCTGGGAGAATTAATATATTGCAAAAAAACACAATAGTGGAATATTCATTAAATACTAATACCTACTTATAATATAATATTTGCGGGTAATTCTAACAAGCAAAGGAATTAGTTACCACTTGCATAGTTCTAGAACAATTTCAAAATATATTATGTATGTTTCAATAGTTATGTTATATTTTATCTGTACGTAAAAAAGCTACAATTATTATTAATTAAAGCTTATCTTATCATTATAATTCGGATGATATTAATAATTAAAAAATCACCCAAACGAACTCAAGGCTGTGATGATGTTTAAGTAGGTACTTTTTGTTCATATAACTAATCTATCGCGTATCGCGAAGAATGGAGAAAAAACGTTATATATAAAATAGCCAGTAAACTAGAGGAGTCTATTTACAAGTTTAAATGGTGAACATTATTCAAATATCTAGACCTAGAACACACACCATAATATATGCAAAAGCAATTAAGAGGAAAACTTGGTACATTGGTACTTGGCACAACCCGCCAATATTTTCTGTTGACATCTTGTCAGACAGTACAAGTACGGTACTTTTGACAAATAGCTGTCACCCTCACGAGGGTAGATCTTAGATAAGATGCTATCCCTACAATTATCGCTAATGCTTTGAGATAGTATCTTGAAGGGAGGTTTAGCTTTAAGTCCACAGTGAACATGGTGTAGGTGAAGCTGAATAAAATTAATTTAAGTACAAACATTATTAAAGTAACATTCATTATTTTCTATCCAATATAATTTGCAACATATTCGAAAATATTCGTTATTAATTTGGTTTGTACAGGTATTATTTTGATTTGTAGTCACTACAACGTATATTTATATCAAATCAACTTTTATATTATTTAAATATAAGTCATATAAATAAATAGAATAAACCAAAAATATATCTAAAATAATTATTAATAAGTCCAAACTTATTTTTCCAGTAATTTAGTACTAAAACCGAAATGTTGCAAACATGTTTTTTAAAATGTAACCTACATTTACCTACATTTATAAAAAAGCATAATCCTAGTAACAATGCCTCGAGGTGTGGACAAAATGAAAAATCCCATTAGTCCTACGGGGCGGAATAATAAGCTCTTTTTACCGACTTAATCCGAATCAGATAACTACCCTAGTAGATGCCCGTTTGATATTCATTACCTACCCAATGGATTTACTGGTTTACTGTACTGATATTTAAGTGTTTTTTTTTTGTATTCTTGATACTAATATAATATTGAATAACTTTTTTACTTATTGTAACTTAAAAAGATTTTTAAATTTGTTCTTAGATAAAATTTTAAGATTTCCATGAAGTAAAATTTCAATACAAAACACGATTTTAGTTCACGCATAGAGGCACTCAGACAACCGAGCACAATGTCACATTTATAATATTATACATTAAAATTTACCCATTTCATTACATTTTATTGCAAACAATAAAATAAAGACATAATAAAGGTACATACCAAACCAATTTCCCTTTAAGCTGACCGATTGTGCCGGTGTCAAACCGTTTACCCTTATCGCGCGCATTGCATCCATCTGTCGTTGCGAGAACAATGCATCTATTCAAACTACTTTTTTTATCAAAAAATGCATTTCCAACCCAAAAACATGATTTTGGGGAAAAAAACGGGGTGTCGGGATTAAGTACAATTTTTACGAGAATAATTTAGCCACTCAAAAAGAGTAGAAATATAGTCTAGAACAGCAAAGTGCATACATTATTTTTTAGGTAGGCATATAAGATTTTTTTTTATTTTTTTATAATGACTGATATTTACCAGAAATACTTTATTATAATTTTTTATTTTACAATGAAAGTATGAAAGATTAATAAATCTGGTAGTTACCAAAGTAAGTCTGACAAAAAGTTATTACTATGTATTTTTTTAACAAAATCTAGTCAAACCGGTGTCTAATTATAAGAGAGAATGAAATAAGTGTACGAATAGAATACTATTGGTACAAAATAAAGCATTTCCCTTGTAAAAATCTATAAACTATTAAATACGTCAGAACAGCCATAAAGTCAACGTTAGTTCGCGAGCGTACCGGCACCTGGCTCTTTGTACCCCACCCTACCCGCAGCCCCTCAAGATTTAATTACAGTCCTTTATTCACCGACCACTGCTACTTTATTTTTATTATTTCTTTAGATAAATGGTTATTATTGAGACGTTAAAATATTGCTACTCTTGCTAAAATATTGAATGAAAATTAAACAGCTTTTCCGAAACTGACTATTTTTTCCGTACATTCGTTGAATAGTGCGCTTAATATACCTACTTAGTAGCGAAAAAAACATGACACCTAAACTTTTAAATTAAATAAGTTCTAACTATGTAGTACTAATTAAACTTTTTGTTTCCTAGCAATAAAGTGAGTCTAGACCGACGATTAAAAAATTAGGCATTTTTTACAATACCAAAAAAGTGAATCTTACAGTAATATTAATTATACAGTATTAATGCAATTATTGTATAACATTCATAAAAACAGCATGATATGAGCACGTTAGTTACGCGCTAGAAAAAAAGGTTGACGTCCATTACTCCCACTAGTGTCAAAGTCTAATCTCTCTTTACGCTGTGGTAGTGTGTTGTCTGGAGAAATAGTTTAAGTATATTCTTAATGTAACATCACCTTACTAATAATGTTGATCTATTTACTTTTAAATACCCTATGCCTTTTAGTTTGCTCGTCTATATGCTTAGTATATAATATACTTATTCAAATTATATAGGCACAGAGTGTAGATAAATTGTTATCAATGTTAGAATATAGAACAGACAGGTCAGCCTTCTCTATAAATTTATTCAATTGTAATAACGAAGTCGATATTAAATCAATTATATTATGCACAATGAAACCAGGGAGACTGATAAATAAAATATCGATTTTGTTTATAACGATTAAATTTTAAATAGTTATATCCGGAATGGAATAACTTTTTTTAAAGACGTTGGTTTCTAACCCTATTTGAGATACGACGTAATTATTAAAATTAATATTAAAAATCATCTTTTAAAATAAGCTTTTATATAGTCATAAAAATTAGGTTATGTAATAAATAGATTAGATTGAATTTAAAGTAGGTATACTTTTTTTTCAGGTATTCGTATTCTTCTCAGCAAAACGTTTCATGCGACAACCATACCATGGGAGTGCATAAAAAATTATTGTCCGCCATCTTGAATTTGGAATGACGTCAACATGTATACAAAATTTCAGCTCAATCGGTTGAGGATAAATGCTTTAAAATTCAGTTGCCAGATTTGATTTTGGAAATTGTGTCATGTTATAAAAACAAACTTAAATTAAATGGGCTCGAGGACCTTATTGACGTCAGTTGTTGTATACAATGTTACAACATTATGATACAACATTTTTATTAGGCATTGTTAAAATTTTTCAATTCATATTCTATTGTTTTGGAATAATAATATTATTATAATCAACACATAATTAAATATAAAAAAATTAAACTTGTAAAGTAATTATTATCTATATATTATTTTATGTAATTATATGCGCACAACTCGAGAACAGCTAGCCAGTACGGCCTCTCAATCGAGAGGTCCTGGGTTCGAGTCTCGGGTCGGGCCAAGTTAGTTATTGAGTCTTGCTGTTTAGTGAGCCTTAGTAACAGCCCGGAGTTGGAAAGTTGGCGCTGTGTCACCCCCGCCGTTGGTCCTGCGCCTTAACTCTCACTGGTCGTGTCGAGCAGTCGTCGCATCGGAATATGAGAGTGATAGGAATAGAGAGTGCACTTGTGCCTGCGCGTACACTCGTTATCTCCCGCGCAGTTAGCTTGCCTTATTGAGACTGGCCGCCATGGCCGAAGTCTGTCGGAGAACATTATTATGAAGACAAAGACTTAGAAAGTGTCCGGAAAGCTAAAAAAACACGATTGATTTGACAAAACGTATTCGGATTCAGCATATGTATTACATGTAGGTATATGTAAATAAAAGTGTCCTCTACGTGTTTCAAATCAATTATGCTAACGGACGCACCCGAGCGAAGCGATAAGATATTACTATATGAATGTATAGCTTTACAGAGCTAACTTAAAAATATTTGTAGTTTCCACACATGGCTACCAAAATTCATAATGTGTATCTAACGACCGTTAAATGAACACGCAACCAAATATCAGGCATCGGTGATCGGTCGACTTGACTCCTCCGCGTGACTAAAGAGTTTCGTCACGCCGATGTTCCACCTATCACAATGTTAATTGCCTATTTATATTAAATAATACATTTACAAATATATTGACAACTAGTAACCCTATATTGGATTTTGCTAGTCTCACGGGAACAGATTGAAATAACGAGATAAAAAATAAAGTAAAGTACCTTTTAAACTGATCAACTCTGTTTTTTTCTAGCTTTTAAAATGAGGATTGAGAATTAACTGAATTCGTCAGTTTTTCCTCAATCTATTTGAGTGATTTTTTAATCAACGATCAAAAAATGGCATTCTAATATCACGTTATTTTGAGATTGTGCGTAAGAGGAGGCCTAGTTTTTACTTTAGTCTGTCTGTCTATGATCTATTCGTCTGTCTGTCTGTCTATCTGTTTGTTCTGTCTTATCTTCGAAACGGCTGGACCGATTTTTGACAGGACTTTTGCTGGCAGGTAGCTATTGCTAGCTAATGTTATAAGGAGTAATTTAGGCTACTTTTTTTTTAATTAGGGTTCAGCTAAAAATTTAAAATATACCTAGCAAGCGAAGCAAAGGCAAGTCGCTAGAATGAAAATATAAACTAAAAACAAAAAGCCACAATGGCGTTGCATTTGTTCAACAATTTATTGCATTAAATTTTATTTTGTTTTTCTAAACTTATTGAAACATTTGGTACACAGCCCTCCCTACTTGAGGTTGATTGGGAACCCGCGAGCTTTGTGTGTTTGTTTGTAGAGATAATATTATAAACTGTATTGAAGTGGAGCTCGCATCTGTACTTGCTAGTGTAGTTGAGAAGGACTCTTTGAATGACCGACTGTTGCATTTGCCAATTATTTATGTAGGTACTTAAAATCATTTGATGTAAAAAAAACTAAACACAATTTAAAAATAATCTTATTAAATTAATTATCTACTTCGTCACCGATGAATGAAGCTAATAACTTTTAAGAAAAAGTGTAAATCTTTTGATTTTAAATATTTTTTTAAATAAAGAATATTGAAAAAAGAAACGTTTGATTTTATTTCTTTAAATTTATGTTTATGGTGTATTGAATTCCGGAAATCCGCTAAGAGTATGTATATTAAAAAAAACTTGGAGTTAGATTTTCACCTTTTGTTAAGAATGCGAGAGATGTTACCTATCAACGTATCGTATAGTCATGACTTACGCTACCTACGCACTATGCGGTTAGCTGCAATGCGGTCAGCTGGACGGTTGGCCGCAAGTAAAAATATGTATGAGAAAGAAATTTTTATACGCACTGTGATGCGGCTGCCGGCTGCTGGTGCGGCTGCCGGCCTCGGATGCGGCTGCCGCCTGCATTGCGGCTAACCGCATAGTGCGTAGGTAGCGTTAGATGTTTTGCTAAAAACTTAAAGTGTCTAAGACTAGGAACATCTAGAACATATCCGAATCATTTTAAATATTTTTTTCGATTTATATTCGATGGTATTTTTCATTCCAGATGTGTCCGCAAAATACAGTTCATGTGGTCATGGGAGAATTGTCTTAAAATCTGAAAGTGCTGGTTTTATATTGCGTAACCATGTTTCAAGTATAGCTAAACCATTAACACGTGTCCTTAGAGAACACGTGTCATAAATTATGTTAAGCCAAATACCGCGTAACTACTTAATTGAGAAATCTATAGCTCTATTAGTAAGGCAGATTGATACTCATACGTGCACGCGACCGACACGCGCCGTGCATGCCGCAGCCCTTAAATTAACACCTACTTGTTTTGATATTTTTATTTATTCAAATAAATATATAACCCTTTCTAACGCCCAAATGCTGAGCACAGGCCTTCTTTCTGCACGAGTTATTAGCTATAATCCACCACGCTGGCCTAGTGCGAGTTGGTCTTCACTTTTCTTTGAAAGGGAATCATGTTGGAAATGATTCACACATGAAAATATCAGAGGTGCCTGACCTGCATTTAAACCCGCTTTGCTCGGTTTTACAAGCGAGTACGTTGCCACTTCGCTATCACTGCATACCTACTTGCTATTTATTTACAATTTACAAATATTTGATATCAAGACTGAATTTTAAACAAACATGGTCAAAATATTTTATCATTAATTTTTAATTAACACATTCACATTGGCATAATTTATAGGTATTTTAAGTCCTGAAAAACAAAATGAGTTCATAGTTCATACTAAGCACCGGAGCTTAGTGAGAATGATCAGCTCCTTTTTACTATTTGACTCATGGTTGAGAAGTAGGTACTAACGTAGTGTGTTCTTGATTTACCTAGTACGTAAGTTCTATGTTGTTTTCCTAGATCAATTAATATCATACTTAATATATTTTTTAAATAAATCACAGCTCTAACATAATATAATGGACATTTCTTAATTAAATCAAGTAGCAAAACCTAATTTGTCATTACAGTAAACCATCGGCATCATTTACCACCGACGCGTGACTCGCACGTGACCTACACCAGCAAACACTTGTACAATACGCCCTTTGGTGTATCGATTACTTTTAGATGGAGCGAAAAATATGTCGCTAGTTTTGATCATCTTCTAGAAAATTTAGGGATAAATTTTATAAAAGCCAAAATACATTTTACTCATCTTTAATGCTGTGTTAAGTATATAGCTTAAGTCATAATTAAAAAACGTTGTTAACATAATTTAACAAAAAATATAGAGACCATAAATATTTAATATAATTATAATTATAAAAGAATAAATTAAAACTAATTACCTATCTAAGTAATTAAAGTGACTGCGAACTAATTGGTATGTAATTGAAAACGAATGACGAATTATT
The DNA here is from genome assembly GCA_951802675.2 of Boloria euphrosyne. Classification (NCBI taxonomy): domain Eukaryota; kingdom Metazoa; phylum Arthropoda; class Insecta; order Lepidoptera; family Nymphalidae; genus Boloria; species Boloria euphrosyne. Next base: position 1,340,181 of record OX637876.1, read on the forward strand.
TAGTTTATTAGTGGGAAAGTGTGAACACGTGACCGACGCGCGTCATGTGTGTGTTGTGTTATACCATAGAGTCGATCCAAATAAACACTTAAAAATATTATTATTGAATTCAAAATTGAGGCATATTCTAACCAAAAGTATGACAAAATTTATTCGCTTGCAAATTCGTTGCAAGTTTTACATGAGGCACGACGACACTTGAGGCACGAGTGTGAAACACTGCCAATTTCCCAACTACGTACTGAAAATTTTATTGTATCCAACGTAGCGCTTTTTTGACGTCCCATAGCTGGACAAGAGCCTCCCTTCTATACGAGGGGGATCAGTCCATATTCCACCAAGCTAGCATAGTGCGGGTTGGCGGATACCATATATCTTTCGGAAACTTGCTAGGTTCTCTCAGACATGTAAGTATGTTTCCTCATAATGTTTTCCTATACCTTAAGACAAGTCGTGATCATATTAGAAATGATTCGCACATGAAAATATCACAGGTGTGAGACCCGGGTTTGAACCCGCATCATTTGATTAATAATGCGAGCGCGTAACCACTATCTCTATAAATAACGAACTTATAATGATTTTCACGAACTGAAAATTTAACAAAAATGCTCGGTTCAACACTTTGGACGACTCTACCATAATTGAAAATTAATACGTTTTACCTATATAATAGATATAAAAAATAATAATTGTTGAAAAAAAAAAATAACTAAAAATTAGTTCCCATAGCTATTATTTCAAAAAATTCTCACGATTAAAAAATAACCAAAGCCAAAAGTACTCTTAAAAATATAAAAACATAATCGCTCTCAGTGACAGTATCATTTTTAATGGCTTGTTAATTTTTATCCCACTTGAAGTGACGCGTGTCATGGAGGCAAAAGATTCTCTGAGTGGTATTATGACAACTATTGTAATTTGTAGCAGATAAAAGTAGGCATCTACCTATGTAATTAACATTTTTTAAAATTTTACAAAGTAGTTTCTAGGGATGATTTTAAGTTTAGGTCTTTAAAGTCTCCATATTTTATTACTCTTTCCTTTCTGTTTTAATTTCACTCCAAGTGCATCATCACTAAGTACATATTATAAAACAAAGTCCTTCACCGGCCACCGCGTCTGTCTGTCTGTTCGCGATAAACTCAAAAACCACTGTTTTCACCACGGAAATCTAAATAATCCTTATTATTTAGATTTCTGTGGTTTTCACCAATGAATAGAATGGTTCTCGAGGAAGGTTTTAGTATATATTTTGTCAAGTTTTTGTATACATTTACTAGCGGAACCAGCGGCTTCGCTGGTGCTAAATCTAGGGACGAGCCCGAGCGAAGCGAGGGAAGTCGCTATTTATATTTATTTGCTGAAAGCGTATCTCAGTCGCAGAGCGTCTACCTTTGAGATATAGGTCTAAACAAAAATATAAAACAACCAATGATTCATTTTGGACTGTTTTTTTACCATAAGCACTAAAAATATCGGATCCATTGCTTTGTCATAATACCTAAATAGGTACTTAATAATATTCTCACGAGAACATTTTTTATAACACTATAATAATATATCATGTGGTGTTGTTCTTTCAATCTACCAATTGCTAGATAATACTAGTTGGCAAGCTTTGTCACATTGACGTTTAAGTGTTGAAATAACAAACATTTATAGATACATAAATCCCACGGTATTATAAACTATTTAAGCCCTTGAAAGTTTCTCTCATATTTAAATAAGTATGCCGTTCATAACTATTGTACTTAATACCACTTAAAAAAAGGTTCCTATAAAAATATTTTTTATAGGAGGCAGTGGTGGCCCAGTGGTAACACGCTTGCTTGGATATCCGAGTGATGCGGGTTCAAATCCATGTCATGTTATCCAATTGCACCTCTCATATTTTCATATTGTGCGAATCATTTTCTAACATGATCACCACTTGCCTTACGGTGAAGGAAAACATCGTGAGGAAACCTGCATGTCTGAAAAAAATCTAACAAGTCTTCGAAAGACATGTGAAGTCCGCCAACACGCGTTAGGCCAGCGCGGTGGACTATGGCCTGATCCCCCTCGTATTAGAGGGAGGCCCGTGCCCAGCAGTGGGACGAAAAAAAATGCTGATTACAAAAATATTTTTTATATACCTTTTTAACACAAAATACATATTATTACTTTGACAAAAATTCTAAAAACTATAGATTCGGCTCTGCATCAATAATAATTGTATCGATAATAATTTGATGTACTGATTCGTCTCAGTTACAGTGTTATTATATACTTAATATAATATGTATAAATCCGAGTTATTGTACAGTATTCATTGTAATTTCATTATATTGACAGGTCCGAATTTACTTGAAAGAATAAAAAATCTTTCATAACGAAGCATACTTAATTGTAATAAACATTTAGTTGTACCTCCTTCTTTTCTGCCATTATCATTTTAAATCGATAGTATTAAATACATTCATCTAACGACGTCAGCTGGTATAGCAATTTGGTGGCGACTACCGATCATTCCCCGCGGTACTAACATCGATTTATGCATTGCTTCGAGGGTCTTTGAGCTGCGGTGGTTGATTGATTTATATGTTAGTTCAGATTTAAAATGTACTTATGTGTATTTAAATTATCTATATATATATAAAAGAAAGTCGTGTTAGTTACACTATTTATAACTCAACAAGGACTTTACCGATTTGGCTGAAAATTGGTAGGGAGGTAGCTTACAGCCAGGAGACGGACTTAAAAATACTTTTAAAGGCGAAAAAAAGGTTGTAAGAGGTTGAAATAGGGCATGACAGTTTGTATGGAAATTACGTCATTTTTAAAGCTAGAAGCTTGAAACTTATTAATTGGCCTTTTGGCCCATTAAAAGTTTGTAAAAATTGTACGCTAAAAGGGGGGGTACGAGCATAATAAAAAACTGAGTCGATTCTGTTCATCAGATGTACTTATTTGGGAAAATATCACTAAATTACTCATTATTTTCGAAGTGGAGACAAAATCTTACATAGTCTGTGTCTGGGATCTATACATCACCAGAAAACCACTTGACAGATTTTGATTAAATTTGGTACGATGATAGGTCTGGTCTGGTTATACGGTTAATGATTTAGTTTATAAATAGCTTACTAATTACTTAAATAAATATCACATACCTAGGTACCTAATATAAAAGCGCTTAAATCATACTAATTTCTATGCACTATGCAGTCTACTATAGGTACAGATTAATCGAAATACCAGCTACTCAACGGTATATAAGAAAAGCACTTTTTTTAAGTTTTGTTTGTCTGTCTAATTGTTTCGGCTAATATTCAGGACGTCTGGACCGACTTTGACGAGACGAGGATGTTTTAAGGTGTAACTTAGCTATTTTTACTTTAGAGAAAGGAAAATGGGTCCGCACAAAAATTAAAACGCTTTAATATTTTTTTTTATTCCATTAGCCAATAGACTAATACAATAGATCCTAAATTCTAGTTTTATTTCAGTAAAAATTTTTATCCACCCTTATTCTACCTACAACTAAAATCTACAAAATGTAAATGAATAATTAATTCTGATAAAACATTTTACATCTCAATCAACAACTGCTCCCTACAAAAAGGTAATGTAAACAGCTATATTGGCTTAGCTAAGTAAATACTAGTGCACTGCCCGCGGCGTTGTTCAACATTTTAAAACAGAACAAACAAATCACAATACCCTCAGGCTAATGGACATACGATATTAAACATTATTATCATTAGTATTTGAACTTGTTCTAAAAGTTAAAACCTACTTTAACTGTCATGGTTCTATTTCAAATCTTCTATAGTGTAGAATCACCATTATTATTTTAAGATTTTATTATTCACTCTTTTTAAGATAATATAAACTACGAATCTTAGAGCAAAAGTTTGTTTGTTACGTTTTTCTCAGATATCCTACGTATTTTCGTTCCGAAATATCAAGATACATAATAAGTGTATTGAAAGTGCGAGTTTTGCATAACTTAAGTGTCAACTGTCAAACCGATTAAAATTCATCTGTTACTGAGGTATTCTATCATTAACATACAATGTAATCTACATTGTATGTTAATTATAATAAACAAATAAACGAAATTGTACTTTCGAGATTTTAAATTCGTAATTTCTGCTTTGAGCTTATCATACCTTAAACATAGTTATACTTAATACTTCTGCTGTGCCTATGTAGGTATAAAAAATGAGTGCTTTACTGATTCGGTGTTTTTTTTAGAAAAACCTCTTATATGGATAGACTTAGAAAGCAAGCTTGATCTTAATATAAAGCTTAATACAATTGTTGCTCACAAAATAAATTAATATAATTAGATACCTTAACATATATACTTAGGTATTTGTTATATACCTACAAAAAATATTATAAGATAGGTAGCAGTAGAATTTTTGTATAAAGATAGCCAATTTCAAATGAATATTTACAAGGCTTACCAAATCCGAGGGTGACAAATGGATTTTACCCAAATGCTAAGGATTAGTGGCTCCGGGAGCAAAGTGTGGGGTCGTAAATATGACATTTAATATTCTATACTAATTTGTGTGGATCTAAACCCCATAAATATAAAATTGATAGAAATTTTGCGGTGGATACCTATTGGTTTTACTTGGGACAATATCAGGAATATTGATGTGTTTAAATAACAACCAGACAGACGTTCTATACTATATTTGTTTCATTGTTAGAGTTCATGCAAAAATTGTGTAAAAATAACTTTTAGATTTTACAATTTTTTAATGAAATTTAAAATTAAAATAAGCCGTTGTCATACATAATACATATTTTTGTAAGTCTTTAAGAGTGAGTTTTTATGTGTAGGTTCTATATAATATATAAAAATGATTCGACGTCAATTTATTAGCATTTAATTATAGACATACACCATAACCGTTGCTATTTTTTGTGTGTATATTAGAGGAGAATAGTGAAAAGACTTGATCATTTTTACATAACGTTTGCAAGTCATCTTTTAAGCTAACACTTTCATCGAAATCTTTTTTCCACGTTCAAAAATACCTATATTGTAACAGCTAACTAATATGTTGACCCATCTAACAGGTTATCATCAACCTCTAAAGTCTATCTGTCTAGTACTTTTCTCGGGATGCGTTCCCAGACAAGCAAACAGGCAGATAGTAAAAAAATTTATTCACTTTTAATTCAGCTTCTGTATCGATTATAATGATTATTTCAAGATTAAAAAAAATGTGTACCTATAGATTGCCTTACAATTTTTTTGTATGTACTTTAACAAAACCTACCAAACTAATCTGGGTTGAGTGAAAATACATTATTTCTTTCATTTCGTATCGACAATAACGCACGGAAGTTAATTTCCTGCAATTTATTGTCAAATCAATATTAATTATATCGTTGCCTGTGTTTAAAATTGTTACACTGTACTCAATGTGCGTATGTGCTATACGTTACGGCAGGTGCATTTTCTTTATTTATACTTTATTATAAAACTAGCGACTCACTTCGTCCCCAGGTGTAACCTCTTTAGTATAGTTTTAAAATGACGTAATTTCCATATATAATCGCGTAAGAAACGCTTTCATTCGACCGTTTTTTCTCCGATTCACTTTGCAAAACGGACTACCACGTAAAAGCCTTTTTATTTTTCGGTTTTTTATATAACCTATGACACTCAGCAATAATGTGGCTTTCTATTGGTGAAAGAATTTTTAAAATCGGTTCAGTAGATCCCGAGATTACCCCTTACAATTTAACAAATATACAAACACACAAACTTTACTTCTTTATAATATTAGTATAGATTATAAAACTAGAGACGTTTCAACAGTTTGTTACTCCTAAGAAATGTGTTATTTTCCTGCAGTAAAAAATATCATATATGTTGACCTGAGTAAAGAGTTATAATTTTATCAATTATATCAAAATCTGTTCAGTGGCTTTCTCATAATGCGGTCACAGACATACAGACAGACAAATGAGTATTTCCCGGAATTGTTATATGGATATATTGATTATAATATAATATATTCATCGAAAAAATAAATTATATGTTATAACTACTTGTTATTCTGTTATTTCGAATATATTTCACTGACAAGCAAATAATGAATACTGATACTATTATAAGTTCCCTTTATACCTGTTTTCTTCAAATAAAGGTTAGAATCTAGAGATATGATATTTTGAATATGAACATTAACGGTAAAATTCTAACAATGAAGAGCAGTTGCTTGGTAATTTATAGCATTATAACGCAAACTACATTCAATAATTCCAATACGATTGAAATAGAGTAAATACACAATAAAATAGAGCGTAACGAATTTCCAAAGCAAACATTACACGTAATACGAGCCCAAAAACGGGTGCCCCTCACCCTTATAAACTGCAATGATACTTGACAGCCTAAAATGGACTATATTCTTAGTCAATAAGATTCTAAGTTGTGAGCATATACTGTAAATTGCTTCACGTACAAAAAGAAATGAACTTTGCTAAAGGCAATCTATATTTTGTAAAGGTTTAAGTTCAAAATGGCTGAGCTATTTCGTATACGAGAACAATGCGCCAGCGCAGGGGTGCCCAAATCATTCACAAGTTCGCTCTTTAACAAGCATTGTTCCATTTTGATTTATATTCATACTACTTGCTGTTATTCCGGGGTAGTAAATCAAGTGGAAGACTTTCTATATAATTGACGTCAAAGCTTGAATGAATTCATTTAACTAACTTTACTTAAAAAAACACAGCTTCAAATTATAAGATTTTAAATTATCTAACGTCTTTTTCGTCCCATACAACATATTTACTTAGTGTATTAATTTTTTTTAAAATACCCTATGACTTCATAGATGTGAGGTTCTAATGTAAAAGGGATAAAAGTAAAAAGCCAAATAAAAATATAAAAAAATATATTTTCCAATTTATTCTGACTAGATAAAAAGCTTTGGTACCATCTGAGATGCGTTATTGTCTCATGAATAAGTTTATAAAAATACATATTCTCTAAATGACTAGGTCTCTATACAAAATAAGTCTATTAAATTGTACATTAAATTTGAGCATTCACAACACTGGGACTTCTGTAAAAGTCTCTACCAACATATCTTTGGTCATGGTAATAAAAATTACTCTGTGAATAGCAAGAATTATTGTCATAGTTATATTTTTCGTTATAAGCGTAATTGTTATTAGAAAAGTTAGTGAAATTAGATGTATATTCAGTCATGGGATGCTTCCTATTCTTAGCAGTATCGAAGGCATTTTTAAATATTTCATAGTTTTTCTGATTAAAGTACTCCTTTCCATTTTGAAGGCTAGTGTCATAATTATCATAATTAGTGTAAGATCTGTTCAAATAACTTGGTGGTAAATCATCTCCATAACTTGCTGGGTGAGTAAAGAAGCCGCTGCCTGTTGTCGATGTTATACAGTTGCCGCCTTTGTTGTTCACTGACACTGTAACATTTCCCACGTTAATTAATACGCCTTCAGAAGTTTGAAGGAAGTTTGATCCATTGGGAAAAGGCTTGCTAAATCCCTGAAAATTTCTATACCCATCACCGCTATCATCAGTTTTGCTCGGCACGAATATATCTCTAAATGCATCTTTATTTACTTTATCGCCGGATAATGCGCAAGCTTCATATTTCTCAAATTTATTTTCTACTGGTACTCCTGAGTTAATACTATCTAGTGACTGTAACGTTTGACTTAAAGCGAAGATATAATTATGGGCAAATCGTAATGTTTCAATTTTCGTTAACTTAGTATCTTCTGGAAAAGTGGGTAGAACACACCTTAGTCTATCTAAAGCCTCATTTAACATATGCATTCTGTTTCTTTCTCTGTCGTTAGCCTTAATTCTCCTATTTCTCTTTATTCTTAAAATCTGCGTTGGGCTCTTGCATCTTGTGACTCTGTTTTTGCCGTTAGCGTATTTACGTTTTGGTTTACTTGGATCTTTGGTCTTTTTGTCTTTTTTTGGTGTTGAGGTGTTGTCGAGAGGTTGAAATTCTTCGAAGCCCTTGACTTCTTCTATTTGAGCTGGAAAGCCGTAGCTTAATTCATTGCCAAATAATCTCCGTTTAACATTACTATCTTTAGTTATACCTAATGATACTCCGAGATCAGATGTGTCAAGTTTCAAAGGAGTGCTGGTAGAAGAATGTGTTGCTAAGGTATCTGTGTAGGATCTTTCGAATCCCGAGTCATTGCTGCAAATGCTGTCATTAAAATCGCAGTAATCTTCAAAATCTGTGCTGAACATTCTTCCTTTTTCTGTAACAATAAAAAAGGCGTAAATAAATTTTTACACTCGTACTATTAATTATTAAGACATGTAAAAGAGTATGGTATAGTATCTTTAGAAGTGATTTAAAACTTAAATATGAAGATGATTATAATATTATAATATATATTAGTTTCTACAAAATTTCTAGTATTACACTATTTTTCAACGTGTAAAGTATAATTTTCATGTCAATCACGGTAACCCCAACATCGCGTTGGTTCGCGTGAGCAATGTGTTACGGAAAGTCAGTTGAGCTTTATCACTTCCGATTTCCGGTCTATGATTTCCGGTGGGGCATTTAAAAAGTCAATTTGTCAACGCACTTCATGCAAACCTTAATCTAATAATAACGGAGCTTATTTTATATTTCATTATTTGTTAAGATTAATGCGTAATTTAAAGAGTTAAACCAGTAACTTTAATTAAAGAAAGAAGATGATCGTAATATCTTATAATAATAAGATAATATCTAATAATATTTAATAATAATAATAATAAGATCGTATACATATTCGCTACAGAAGATAAAAAATATCTTAAAAAATATCTTCTGTAGCGAAGATGTATACAATGAAGATCCCCGATCCTATTCTTTTATTCGCAATAAATATACGCATACGCAATAAGTATTCGTGCATTTTTCTGTTCATATATTTAAAATTAGGTATAAATAAGACAAGACGCCACAAACCTACCAGCTATAAAAATATATATTACAATTAACTTCGGCTATGCGATCATGAAGTGTTGAAAATAAATCTGATTTTCATTATTTTAGTAGCAGCAGATACTATATCTATACATCTGAACATACTCGTCTAAATAAAATTGAAGTTACTGTTTTTAATTTTAAATTAACAGCTTTTCACTAAATGCATATGAAAGTATATATACGTTACTAACATCAAAAAATCAATTATTAAAAAATTTTTGTCTGTCTGTTTGTTCCGGCTAATTTCTGAAACGGCTGGACCGATTTTGACGGGACTTTCACTCGCAGATAGCTAATGTTATAAGGAGTAACTTGGGCTACATTTCTTTTAGAAATTTCATTTATTTTAACTAGCAGAACCCACGGCTTCGCTCGCATTAAGCGCTAATGAACCCGAGTAAAGCGAGGTGAGTCGCTAGTTTTGAATAAAAGAAATACTTATATTTTTAACTTTAATGAATTGTCAACAGGTGGTCAGACCATATTCAAAAACAATATCTGATTGAGCGTCGTCACGCGACCGACACGTGTCGCTTGCTCGTGTCCGGAAAAGTTAACCGATTACATTGCGTTGAATTAAGTGTCATAAATTTATATGCAAAATAAAATCCAAGCACAATCTTGACACTGTGGCAAAAGTTATAGGTTGAATTATTGCAGAAGCTCCTTATTTTATTTTAAAAGCACAAACGAGAGAAAAATAACTTGTTAAGATATTTTTGGAACGAAGTTCCTTATGGGACGATGCGAAGACCCTAACCGGGAAAAAACGTCCGTAACGTGAGATTTTAGGTAGGTTTTTTTTTATAAATCATTGTAAATAAAATAAAGTTGATAACTTTGTGAAGTAGTTTTTTTTTATTTTTATCAATAAAAAAATCACAATAAAAATGTATACCCGAATAATTATTTTCTTTATACCTCGAATAGAACTTAGAAATTGATATTATTATAATAAGGAACTTCGTTCCTATACGGTGTCCCACGACACCACATTTCTTTTTTTCTTTTCACATCCTTTCATCAATGATTAAATATACTATATCAGCTAGATTCTACATTTGCTCTATACGAAATATTATGTTTAGCTTTAATCATTGAAAAAAATTGAAAAGATTTTTGGTAAATATATTATTGAATAATCAATATTCAATAATCAATATTATGGGTAACTATAATTCAACTCGCAAATGTAAAAAAAATCAATAGCATTAATTTCAAACTTTACTAACACAATAATTTGAGAGACTGTGCATAAATTTTATTTTTCCGGCTATAATTTTATCATTTACTGCAGTCCTTTTTTTAAATTTCGTTTTTTTTTAAGGTTACTGAATGTTAATGTCGATACTGTATCTCGACATTAACATTCAGTTATATCTAAAAAGTTTGCATACTTATCAGAAATATTAATTCGAAAGTATATACAAGTATATATTATGTTATATATTTTATAGGGAGCGTATGCCTTTTTAAGAAGGAACCTATACAAAAAGTATCTACTACGAAATGAAACATCTTAATTAATTCACTGAAGAATAAAAAGAGTGATGTAGAAAGAATTATATTTAAGCAAACAAACAAATTTATTTTATATTTTCTACACCAGTAGGTATGTGTAGTGTAACACCTGCACGCGTGGTGCACGCGACGTGCACGCGACCACCCCTACGATACTTCGTTATACAATATCGATAATTACTTGTTTAATTTCATATTAAAATATCATTAGTCAAAGAATGCGAGCAAAGTTAATTGAGACACCGCAAATATGACGGCTCCAAGGATAATTTTGGAAAAAATATTACTAGTGGTCCAAATTTAATATCATTTTTAAAAATATGAGGAAAACTTATGTATGAATTATGTATTTATGTATTAAGTAACTGTTAAAACCGTTAGCCTAACTCATACATAACTATTTAGTTTTAATTTTTTACTATCACAATAAAGCAACATCAAAAGTAGAAAATATAATAGTACATAATTTGATATATTGTCTAGGCGCTCTTCGTTTTTTTTTAATATTTTAATAATTAGAACTATGTATTTATTCAATTCAATTCAATTGTCTTGTTAATGGCTTCAAAAAGTACTTTTTATTTGTAAATTTGTCATATCATAACATGTCATTTAGCATTCTGTCGGAATTTCTAATGGCTTATAACAGTTTAATAGATACAGCCCTAATTAGACATTCATAATGAACGGATAAGGCGTAGGGTGTAGGCGACAGCTAAGCGTATTGTAACTGAAAAAAACTCCCACACTGGAGTGGAGCTTTTTAAAACGATATTCTAAAAATATAATATAATTCATTAAGATTAATTAATGTAAATTATTTTGCTTTTGCTTCTTTTGTGCATGTACCTACAATAATGCCAAATGCCCTTTGTGAGGGATAGCCGTGATAGTTTTTCAGTAAAGTGTACCACAAAATGCTCAGGTTGTGGAATAGTTTTAGAATGATCTCAGCCCTGCACTACATTTGGTAGAGCAAACACACGTACCTACTTGTTGCCTATCTAAAATAATCTACTACTATACTGTATTTGGACATATATTAAAAAAAAACTTACATCAAAACAAATAACTAAAACTAAATATGTAAATATAGAATTTTTATGTGCTATTATATTATTTACAGTTAAACTCTGGTCTCACTTGTGAATTAGCGAAATCGAAATGTAATGACCGCAAGAAAATGCACTTCAGATACTTAGGTATATCTATATTTTTGCAACAATGTTAAAAGCTAAACAATAATTTATTTTTAATCAAATTAATGACATTTAAAAGTATTGATTGTTAAAAATACCATAATAAAAAATAATAATATCTAAACTACGAATAAACTGACAAGCTTCTCTATTATAGCTGTATGTGTATTGTGTAGCTTCACCCAAACTATAATGTATAATCAATGATGGATGTCCCATGGGATCTAAATTCGATTCTCAGTTAAAATCTCCCTAAAGTAAAGGGTAGTTGTTCTTAGATTATACTAAAACTTTTAGTTATAATCTATGTGATAAATCCATCACTATAAACAATTATAATATAATACATATATTGTACGGATTTCGAAGTGAAGTGTTGTGCGGATTATAATGCAAACTAATTAATAATAACTATCAAAATTTACGTCATTTTTTGTAACCATTATTTTTTTATACTTAACGTATGTACGTAGGTTTCTTACACGTTAATTAAAAAAAATCTATTATTTTTAATAAATTAAAATTTAAATAAATGTAGAGTCCGAATAATTTAATAAAAGTTTACATGTACCTACGTACGTGTCATTATAGATAAATAATTTAATAATAGTAGAGAATATTAAAAACATTATTAAATAAAGCTTATTAATAGTACTAAAATATCCAAATTATTACAATTCTATATACATTTACGTGTTTATATGTAGAACGTGTGACGTGTTTATACATATAATGTTTACTGTAGAAAAATACATATTAAAAGGAAGCAAGAGAAAAGTTCACTTACAAAAATCACAAGCACAATTCACTTAGGCACTCCACTACCACCATATATTATAGAAAAGCCATGGTTTAAAGGGAACTTTAGTGTACTTCTATGCACCCATGCTGGTGTCGCTATACTGTGGGCAGGACGAGCCGCTCCCTTCATTTATGGTGTTTTTCCAATAGGACGGATAGGACACGCCCCCACTTCAAAGCTTGGCTGATTGAAAGTTTAGGCTACCGCGTTTGTTATAATTTTGGTACTCTACTAATAATTATTCACTTTAATTTACATAATAATAATAATTGCAACTTATTTCATTAATTTCCGATTATTAATAATACTATTATTAATAATACGGTCACTACAAATGACTAATAACAGAACTTTTTTTATTTACAGGGATTATATTTAGCACAAATGTACGGGACATGAAAAAAGCGCATGTACATTGTACTCGTATATTATGATTGAATGTATCAAGTTTTACTCAAAGGAAACATAATTTTAATATTAAATTAGAATAACAGCGTTTACTTTTTTAAATTGCTTATCTCAGCCGGTATCGATAAAATTAATGCAAAAATAAAAAAAAAACGTTAAATTAATTTAATCTACAGTCTATGGATAAGATAAAAAAAATATAAGATAAATCTCCACAACAAACACGATATCTTACAAATACAAAAAATCATGCAATAAGACAATAAGTACATATATTTAATAATTTAACTAACACTTTTAAGCAATCGGGTGAATCATGAATTAATACTTTTAACATTCAAAGGAAACATTCGTTTTTTATAATACTTAAGAACTAGCGACTTCACTCGCTTTGCTCGAATTCATCCCTAGTTTTAACGTGAGCGAGGGCGCGGGTCCCGCTAGTTAAAATAAATAAAAACTTTAAAATAAAAGTAGCCTAACTTACTCCTTATAACATTATCTATCTTCGAGTAAAAGTCCCGTCAAAATTGATCTAACCTTTTCAGAGATTAGCCGGAACAAACAGACAGACAACATTTTTAACAATTGATTTTTTTATGTAACCGTTTACCGTACTTAGTATACTTTCTAGTAAGTATACTTTCATATGCATTCAATGAAAAGCTATTTGAAATTATAACAGACACCTAAATTTTATTTATATGTATAGATGTATTGATAAAAATAAAGCTTAAATACTTAAATATTTTTACAAAGGTTTCATAAAATTCCTTATTTCCTAAATATTGGATAGGACTATTTTTATAGGTTGTCTTTTTTCAAATGATATTGACAGATGTAAAAAATCGATTCAGACATCTAATTTGTTTAAATGGTTAATAGTGCATGAAAATGTGCCTTTTTACTGCAACCCTTTGTCGATATCGACAAGTAATAAATTATGTATAATTCAATTGGTCTCACTATTTAGACGTGATGTACAATTTTTATTGAAAAATATGTCAACTAGACCTGGCAGTGAACGAAATATACGCTATTTCTTTCACCAAAATCTTCTCTGGAAAAAAATAACATTTTCGCACTAAACACTAAATAAGGCCGCCTTCTCTACATTCTGTATTTTTTTTAATATAGTTTTTGAAATAAAAAATCATTCTTATTAATTTAACAATCTTTAGTATTTATATATTATTATAGAAGTTATGTTAAAGTAAGGAAAAACCAAACGTTTATTTTTAGTTATCCTATTCGCTTGTGTATAAATAAACCTATACATCAAAGAAAATTTTTGAAGTGAAAACTTCTTTAGCGACGTTGAGCACTTTTGTGGGATGGGTAAAAACTGTGAAACTCGCGTCAGGACACGTGGGCTGATCGAAAATTCGTAAGACGGTTGGAGAGTATTGTTGTAACATCGAAATCGATTAATCGAACAATCGATTGTTTTCTTTCGATTGTCGATATTTTTTAATCGATTGTAAGGGTTTCGATTAATTAAAATAATGATGGTGAAAAAGTCATCGAAATTATGGATGTAAGTTGATTTTTCTGAGAGATAAACTTTTTAATGTAATATAATGTATTTTAATGTAATATAAATTGTAATGTTTGTGTACGATTGCGCAATAAATAAATATTGTATTCTACCACATAAATTATAGTACTTTTATATTGATAATAACATTGAGTTATTATTACTACGTATAGAGTGGGCGCCTCAACTAGATTTATTCAAACACCTGTATAGGCCGATCGGCATATACGCGTTTAGTCTGTGCCGAGCGGTTGCGGTAGCTTGACGCATTGGAGTAAAAATTATTACGTCTAAATATGCCGTCATGTGTAGTGAGGTACTGTACAAACCGTTCAGGAAAATCAAATAAAAGTCAAGGAGTGACTTTTCACGCGTAAGTTTACTGCATTTTTGTTTAATCACGCTTAATTTAATAATTTTGTATAATTTTAAAGTCATGCCGACGCGCCATGCGGCGGCGGCCATGATTGTTGAAATCAAAGAGTAAAAAAAAGGTCTACGCAGAAGTGACAATATCGAGTTGCTATGTTAATTAATACAGATAATGAAATTATTTTGTAGTTCCCTATCAGATAAAACATTTTATATTATTATATATACTTTTTTATTAAGCTATTGCATAGCTTCTATCGCGGGCTTTGAGCGCGGCGACCGAATCAAGAAATTCCGTAACGAAAAAACCCATTACCTAACACCAATAAGGTTTAAATAATGAGGTCCATTTTCAAATCCAAGATGGCGGACATCCGGTTTTTTTTCAATAATGACATGGGTGTCATTTTCGAGGTTTCTCGGGGTGCTGATTGCGAAAATGAGGTCCATTTTCAAATCCAAGATGGCGGACATTCGGTTTTTTTTCAATAATGACATGGGTGTTATTTTCGAGGTTTCTCGGGGTGCTGATTGCGAAAATGAGGTCCATTTTCAAATCCAACATGGCGGATATCCGGTTTTTTTCAATAAAGACATGGGTGTCATTTTCTAGGTTTCTCAGGGTGCTGATTGCGAAAATGAGGTCCATTTTCAAATCCAACATGGCGGATATCCGGTTTTTTTCAATAATGACATGGGTGTCATTTTCGAGGTTTCTCGGGGTGCTGATTGCGAAAATGAGGTCCATTTTCAAATCCAACATGGCGGATATCCGGTTTTTTTCAATAAAGACATGGGTGTCATTTTCTAGGTTTCTCGGGGTGCTGATTGCGAAAATGAGGTCCATTTTCAAATCCAAGATGGCGGACATCCGGGTTTTTTTTTCAATAGATAGTAAAAATATTTTGAACAATATTAACTTGTATAAAAAAAATGTTTTCTTATCGGTCACCACGCTTAAAAATTGTAACTTGAATTAATATCAAAGAAAAAAAAAACAAAGGAAAAAATACTGCATAAATAAAATAAATAAATAATTATAATTGCATAAGTTGATAAAAACAGCTATGCAATAGCTTTACCGCGGCAGTCTCCGAGTGCCACACGTCTTTTTTTGTATATTATAGGACAATCTTACGCAAATCGATCTAGTACAAATATCTGTGTAGCCTACTGACTGGGCCAGAAGGCCGTTATTAAATGAAATATTTATTTTTGCCCGACTGCAGAAAGAATGTTCTTTCTATTAACACGACATTTATTCAAGGTTTCCTCGGCTGGACAACAAAAAAAGAGAGGCATGGATTGAATTTGTCCAGAAGAATCGAAGTGAAGAAGCGTGGTTACCTTCGGCTCATACACGCATATGTTCCGTGCATTTCAAAGAAGTCCAAAAATATACCACAAAATCAGGACGAGTCCACCTTAAGAAATCTGCGGCACCATGTGATAATGTAAGAATTTATATGTTGTGTATGTAATCTATTACTCGTACATAAATAAAATCATGGGACAATCTTACACAGATTTTCTGTTTGGGTCAATGAGGGCAGCTAACAGATCCCGTGTTGCTACGCGAAAATGGTCTTAAAAGACCATCCCTCGATTTCAAATTTCAAAGTAATGAATATTGGCGTTTACAGATTTGAAAAAAAAACAAATTTTAATGTATACTTTATTTCTTTTCAGCCAGAAAAAGTTGATGAGCTAGAAGTATCAGAACCGTTGTCTGTTTCAGTAAGCGATTCTGAATCGATATTTGACACACCCAGAAAAATTGTACTGAAAAAACAATTACGCAAGGTATCATCAGCTAAGACAAAACTTGCGAAGAAATTTAAGAAAGTACAACAACAAAATTTTTATCTCAAGCAAAAATGTGCCTCTTACAAATCAATTGTAAAGAAATTAAGAGAAAAATTTAGCCTTGATTTTAATGCTGAGATTGACTTAATGGCTAAAGCTGAAGTTGTCGAGTTGCATAAGTCTTTAATGAAGAAGAGAAAGCAAAACAGATATCATTTGTTATACACTGCACCCTTACGAAAATTTGCACTAACATTGCACTATTATTCACCAGCTGCGTATAAATACGTTAGAGAATGCTACAATAAAGCTCTCCCACATCCAAGGACAATTTGCAGATGGTATTCAACGATTAACGCTGAACCCGGTTTTACAACTGAAGCATTTACTGCATTATCGATGAAATGTCAATCCAACGCAAGTGCCAAGAAACCTGTACTGTGCTCATTAGTTTTCGACGAAATTTCCATAAGGCAGCAAAAACTATTTCATAATAAAAAAAAACTGGGTGCAGTGAATTTTGGAGCAGGTCCTAAGCAAGGTCAAGACGAAGAGACTGTGGCAAAACAAGCGCTAGTATTTATGCTGGTTGCCCTAAACGAAAATTGGAAATTACCTATAGGGTACTTCTTGACAGCTGGTGTAAATGCTGAAACTAAGGCAAATTTAATAAAAATGTGTTTGCTAAGGTGCCATGAAGTCGGTGCAACGGTTGTTAGTGTTACATTTGATGGCTGTTCTGCTAACTTGAATGCTGCTGAAATTTTGGGTTGCAAATTATCGAATTTAGATAACATGGTGACTTTCTTTCCACATCCGTCAACGGGAGAAAAAGTTTGCATTTTTTTAGACCCATGTCATGTAATGAAACTTATTAGGAACACCTTCGAGAAGAAAAGATTGTTGTTCGATGAAAATGACAAACAAATAAAATGGCAGCTATTAATAAATCTAAATAAGCTACAACAAAATGAAGGTCTCAGATTTGCAAGCAAGTTAACACCTCGTCATATACATTTCAGACAGCAGATAATGAAGGTAAAGCTTGCAACACAGTTGCTGAGTATGAGCGTACCGAAAGCATTACACCTTTGTGATGAACTTTTAAAGTCGACACAGTTTCAAGATTCATCAGGAACCGTTAATTTCATAACTTTAATGAATAATTTCTTCGATGTTATGAATTCACGAAAATTCCATTTTTATGGTTTTAAGCGTCCCATTGATTGCAAAAACAAGTCTGAAATATTTTCTTTCTTAGATAAAGTTAAATATTTTCTACTTAAATTGAAATTTCGTATTACAACAAGAAGAATAATTAAACGAAGAAACTGTGCGTCCAGAATAATTGTGCAAATATCGAAGAAAAAAGTCGTTGAGTCTGTTAATAAAACCGGATTCGTAGGTGCCATTATTTGCATTGAATCACTCAAGACATTATACAACTACATAATTGAGGAAAAGAAGATGCTTAGCTACATATCGATGTACAGAGTAAGCCAGGATCACTTGGAATTATTTTTTGGGTTAATAAGAAGGCATGGTGGTTATAATAACAATCCCAATGTCCTACAATTCAGAGCAGCGTACAAAAAAACCTTAAACCACCTCGAACTTCGGTCATCTTTTACCGGCAACTGCATCGCTCTAGATAATTTCACAATCTTAAATTCCACATCTGAAAATATAATTAACAGTACAGCCTCTCCAGACAGATATGACGATAATCAAGAACCGTATGAAGTGTTACAAAATACACGTTTGCTGACATCTGATTTGGAAAATAATTGCGACATATTTGCAACAATGCTTGACCACGAAACCTTTACATGCGAGTCAAAGATTATAGTAGGTTACATATCTGGATATGTATCTAGACTTCTAACAAAAAAGTTAAAATGTGAAGATTGTATGAACTTTTTGACTACAGCAAACAAACTTCCCCATCACGCACTCATAACTATTAAAGATATGGGTGGTCTTTGTTATTCTACAGAAGACGTTTATATAATATGCTTGTCGACGGAAAAAGTCATACGTAATTTAATACGGCAAAGCGGTGGAAAAGGTCTTGCTTCAAAGTATGACTTTAATTATATAACAGTAAACACCCTTAAGCATTTCATTTCAAATCTGCGACATAGTTGCTGTTACAGAGTCATTTCTCGACAATACTATTGAAGATGCAGAAATATCTGGTGGCAGCTGGAGCGTACTGCGCCGTGACAGGGGTTCGCCGTGCGGTGGTGTGCTGATTGTAGCTCGTCCCGGCTTACTCATGCATCGACGACGTGATTTAGAAACTGACTCTGGTGAAGATCTATGGGTTTCATGTAATATAAAGGGTCGGTCTATGTTTATATGTGTAGTTTATATAAAACCCAGTGCATCCGACGAAGACTACATGAATTTGTTTTGTAAAATAGAAAGTTTTATTTTTGAGTTAAGGGGACTTGTAGTAATATTAGGTGATTTAAATTTAAATAGTGCATCCTATAACATAGTTTGTTATTATTCATATTTTGTGACACTTTGTGGCTTAACCGAGCATAATAATATTGTTAATGCTCACCAGAGCACTCTAGATGTAGTACTTGTCCAAGAGCATGTCGAAACGATAGTCTCTGACACGGAGGGTATAGTTCCACCTGATTTATACCATCCGCCTCTCAACATCAAAATTGATATTTGTGCAGCCAAACATTCTGAAAGATTGGAGCCTAGCAATATAAGCTCTTCCAAAGATTGGAATTTCTGTAAACTTGATCATGAACAGCTCCTTACTCTACTGCCAACGGTGTCTTGGGATAGTCTTTTGGTCGCAACCGATGTACGGTCAGCTATTAATTGTTTTTATAAAATCATATATGATCTTTTTGACTTATGCATGCCTAAAAAGAAAAGGAAAAAAGGTCACATAAAACGATATCCGGTTTGGTTTACAAGCGATATTATCCGCGATATAGAATTGAAATTAAAGTTACATTCTAAATGGGTTAAAACGAAATGTGTTAAGACTTATACTAAGTTCTCAGAAGTTAGGTCTAATTTGAAGGTTTGCATCCCAGAAGCGCATGACAGTTATATTAGGCGCGCTGAAAGTAATATTAAAACCAATCCTTTATATTTCTGGGACTACATCAGTAGCTTGCGGGTTAAAGGGGGATTTGAGCCTAACGTAGTATATAAAGGTAGTATACACTCCGGAATAGATGCGGCTGAAGTATTTGCAAATTATTTTGCAAATGTATTCCTATCTGAAGTACCAAAATTAAGTGTAGATGAGGCGTGTCTAAATGATGATAAGTTACACGGTACTATCATCTCCATTCCAAAGTTTTCAGTAGCTGACATAAAATATAGTATTAATAAACTCAAGATCAATTGTGCAACTGGGCCAGACTATTTCCCGGCAGGCATTATGAAAATGTGTAAAGAATTTCTTAGCCTTCCTCTTTGTCATATATTTAATTTAATTTTAAAGACAGGACAATATCCTTCCCAATGGAAACTGACACGCGTCACCCCGATACCTAAGAAAACCGGTACAACATCTGTTGAGGAATTTCGGCCCATAGCAATTCTCTCAACGCCGGCCAAGGTATTCGAAAGAATTGTGCATAGAGAAATCAGTAGACAAATCAGTAATTTACTATGTGACGAACAGCATGGTTTTCGGAACAAAAAATCTGTCAATTCCAACTTATTAACAGCTGCTGATTATATATCTTCCTGTCTGGATAGAGGTCATCAAGTAGACGCTCTTTATTTTGATTACCGTAAAGCTTTTGACAGGGTGAATAATGATATCCTTCTCAGAAAACTTAATGCTATCGGTTTGTCTCTTCAGCTTCTGTATTTAATCTCCGATTATCTCCGTGATCGTCAGCAATTCGTTCGGTATGGCATGTATGAGTCAAAACCATATCATACGAGATCGGGTGTAAGTCAGGGCTCCATCTTGGGACCCTTATTCTTCTTAATTATGATAAACGATCTTCCGAAATGTATAAAACATGCGAAATGCCTATTATATGCTGATGATCTCAAACTCATACTCGAAATTACTTCTGTCGAAGATTGCCTGAAACTGGAGTGAAGCCAACAGAATGGAGCTCAATCATGACAAATGTTCAGTGATGACATTTGGTAGAATTCGTTATCCTTTGATTCATGAGTACACCATGGATGGCATTCCTGTTCCGAGAGTGCAAAATATCAGAGATCTAGGCGTAAACTTTGACACCAAATTAACCTTCCGAGACCATATTAACTCTGTCGCAGCCGATTCATTTCGAAGATTAGGGTTCGTATTGCGCAACTCTCGGGAGTTTAGTAGTCATGTAGTAATACGGTTACTATATTATGCTCTAGTACGAAGTAAACTTGAAACAAACTCCTGCGTCTGGCACCCATACGAGAAAAAGTATGGACTTATATTAGAAAAAGTACAAAAGGCCTTCCTAAGATACCTATATAAACGTTGCTATGGATATTACCCTTTTCTATACCCAACCAAATTTCTTTTAGGTTGCTTAGGTTTCAACTCTTTGGAAGTCAGACGAAATTGCGACCAACTAAAAATTATGTGCCGAATTTTGCGAGGAGACGTTGATGCTCCGGATCTTCATGTTCAACTATGTAATATTAAAGTCCCAATAATTGCTAATAACCTTCGCCCCAGAAAAAATGAGTTTTTTGTTGTCCCGTATTATCGAACTGTTGCCCGAACCATGGCACCTATACCGCGTTCATTGGCATCATTCAACGCGCTCTTGGACAACAATCCTCAATGGGACCCATTCAATACCAAATGGTCAACTTTGGTTATTGAATTACTAAGATATGCGGAAAATATTGAATAACTCATTCATTTATATTCCTGAACTCAAGTAGTATTTACTTTTTTTTTTTATGTTTTTTGTCATTTCTTTCCTTATACGTTTGTAAATAACTTATAATATATAATAATCTAGTTAGTGTAAGTGGCTTCGCCGTTCTAATTAGATGTAAAATAAATAAATAAATAAATAAATAAATTGATAAAGAAGTATTTGTAGGTTTAATTCAACATTCGCTCAATCAGCCATCAACTTTTAATCACAGAATCCATTTAATTCGAGCCATTATAAATCAGTACACAAAAGTTAGATTGCGTCACGAAGCAAAAACTGATCAAAGCTTAGATTACTTAACTAAACGGCAGAAACTGACAAAACTTATACTGTTTGAAGGAAATTAAATATTATTGTGTTGCAGTTTACATTCTTTTATTTTGCTACTAGCGACCCGCCCCCTTTATCTAACCGGGAACTACACTGAAACTGAGTGAAAATTCAGTTATGTACGTTATAAATAAAACTTATGATTTTTTACTGTCTTTTATTTTACTAATACACGTAAATATCATATTTGTCAATTCCGAACAATTATTAACCCCAGAGATCGACTCCTACAACTTACTTGATCTCGACTATTGTCGAAAGATAGTACCTACCTAGTCGCTAACTTGATAACCACCACTTGATACCTAATTAATTATTATTATGTCCAGCAGTGGACAACATCCAACTGAAATGATGATAATATGACAAGAAGAAGTAAAAAAAGACGTGTGGCACTCGGAGACTGCCAGGGTAATGCTATTGTATAGCTGTTTTTATCAACTTATGCAATTATAATTATTTATTTATTTTATTTATGCAGTATTTTTTCCTTTGTTTTTTTCTTTGATATTAATTCAAGTTACACTTTTTAAGCGTGGTGACCGATAAGAAAACATTTTTTTTCTTTTATTAAATAAATGAGAAGTTAATATTGTTCAAAATATTTTTACTATCTATTGAAAAAAAACCCGGATGTCCACCATCTTGGATTTGAAAATGGACCTCATTTTCGCAATCAGCACCCCGAGAAACCTAGAAAATGACACCCATGTCTTTATTGAAAAAAACCGGATATCCGCCATGTTGGATTTGAAAATGGACCTCATTTTCGCAATCAGCACCCCGAGAAACCTAGAAAATGACACCCATGTCTTTATTGAAAAAAACCGGATATCCGCCATGTTGGATTTGAAAATGGACCTCATTTTCGCAATCAGCACCCCGAGAAACCTCGAAAATGACACCCATGTCATTATTGAAAAAAAACCGGATGTCCGCCATCTTGGATTTGAAAATGGACCTGATTTTCGCAATCAGCACCCCGAGAAACCTCGAAAATGACACCCATGTCATTATTGAAAAAAAACCGGATGTCCGCCATCTTGGATTTGAAAATGGACCTAATTTTCGCAATCAGCACCCCGTGAAACCTCGAAAATGACACCCATGTCATTATTGAAAAAAAACCGGATGTCCGCCATCTTGGATTTGAAAATGGTCCTCATTTTCGCAATCAGCACCCCGAGAAACCTTAAAAATGACACCCATGTCATTATTGAAAAAAAACCGGATTTCCGCCATCTTGGATTTGAAAATGGTCCTCATTTACGCAATCAGCACCCCGAGAAACCTCGAAAATGACACCCATGTCATTATTTAAAAAAACCGGATGTCGGCCATCTTGGATTGGAAAATGGACCTCATTTTCGCAATTAGCACCCCGAGAAACCTCGAAAATGACACCCATGTCTTTATTTAAAAAAAACCGGATGTCCGCCATCTTGGATTAGAAAATGGTCCTCATTTTCGCAATCAGCACCCCGAGAAACCTCGAAAATGAGACCCATGTCATTATTAAAAAAAAATTTAGGATCTTGTGGCTCAGTGGATGTAAAGTGGATTATAGGTTCGATACAATTACAGAATATAAAACCTTATTCGTTTTGGAATTTCTCGATTCGGTCGCCGCGCTCAAAGCCCGCGATAGAATCTATGCAATAGCTTAAAAAGTAATTGTAATTAAAATAATTAGTTGTATGCTCATTAGGCAGAATATAAACAAAGTGTCCGTGTCCCTTCTGCATAGTAATCTATGATGCGGTCGCCTCCTCCCCCGCGCCCCGGGCGGCCGCTAGTGGCGAACAGATTTTGTTCGCGGCGTCTACTCTAGTAATAATAACTCAATGGATAATAAAAGCAATTCGTTCAAAATTATTCCCTAACTATTCCAAAAAATCAAAAATGCACAACGTTAATAATCAAGTTTTCACTTCTGCCGGCACTCCCGGAGTGCAACCCGTCTTTTTTTTTTACTGCAACGGTCGGTAATCTTAGGATAATAAAAGATGAGTCTATATCAGTAAAAAATGGAAATTCAGAGTTTCGTTTTCAGAGGCTTAATTATTCTAGTTATTTTATTTTAGATACTACTCTATAGCAGGTCTATTTTTAACTTTTTCGTGAAATTCGACGATTGATCGAGAATTGATTTCTATGATCGCGTGAATCAGTACGTATATTATTTTTATAGTTTAACCCTTTCACTATCGTTTCCAGATGATTGGATGACAAATACCCGTGACGGTGATGTTTTATCAGCGAATGTTTGGCGTCACGCCTCAGCGACAATTTCTTATGAGTGGCGACAAATAGCGTCACGCTATGTGATCAGCGAAATATATAGCATTTGCTCAAATATAATATTATATACTTTGAAAATGTATTTTACTAAAATTAAAAATTAAAATTATTTAATTTTTACACAAGTTAAAATATTGTGTATAATTTTTTTTTCAAATATTTTGTCCGTATTTTTATATAAAATTAACACCTGACTGCTTTGGGTTTCTACTTTTCTTAACTTTTCCACTGATTCAATAAGATGCATAAAATTTTGTAGGTTCATGTGCAATTTTAAACATCAACTATTTAAATAGAAATAAAATTGTAAACAATGCTTGACATTTTAATCTCTTTTTATTTAACGCTTCAAGTCCTTTAATATTATACAAATCATGAAGCTAATTTCAATTTCATTCCAAGCCTAAGCAAACAAAACAGGTGACGTTTGTAACTCTATACACTAACGACCCCATCCCCGAGTAAATCTCAAAATTATAACTGTGCCGTTTAAAATAATAAATAAAGCAGGGTGGGGCTGTTAGTTACTTTGCAGTCGCCACGCTTGAGAGCCCATGAATGCATTAAAATTCGCCTCTACACGCGTACGCGTTTAAAGGGTTAGTCTTGGTGGAATAGTGATGGAGAATTATGTTTTTTTACCATCGAATAAGATGAGATATTAAGAATTTAATTTTGGTTTTCAGTAAATATGAAATTTCTAACATTAGTATTATTTTCTGTAAAAAAAATATTGTTATATATTGTATTATATTGTAATTAATTGTTGATAAAATATGAACAATATTTTTACGTTGTGTCTTTAGTCTGCGCAAGCGATTCTGGTTAGTGTTGTATTTTTTATTAACCTTATAAACCTTATAACCCTAAAAAAGTATGTTTTCAATGAAGATGGCTTTTTAATAATTCATTTTGTGAAGTGATTATATATAAAGAGTCGAGAAAGGGTTGTATACAAGGTCTGTGCAAACGATCCTACACGATTCCAATTAAGATCCGTTTTAGTTTTAGTGAGTAGAAATCTAAAAGTATTCTACTTAGTGCTTGCAATTTTGTATTCCGCGGTTTCACTCGTGTGTTTCTTAAATGTTTTTTGTGACCATATTTTTATCGATAAATAATAATATCATAGTGTGTCATCCCTAAATCAACCCTTACAACGCGCCCCTCACGTGTCCCAAACAACCGCCACCAAGCATAATTTTGCGGACTTAGCGGCTCACGCGCTACTCATTATATGCTTGTTTTCAGATTATCTTACATTTGTTTATAGAAAGATTTTAATAAATCTTAATTTTTTTGTAAAATAAGATAGAAATACTTTGACAGCGATCATAAGGATAGAGAATATATATTATATTTTGTACATAATACAATTTTGACTATTAATTTATATAGTTTGAAGTATTTAGTAATATACAGCAAAAAATATTGACAAATTAAGACATGAAAGAATTTTATTCTCTAAAGTAACGTTTGTCAGAAGTTTTATTAACTCTTTATACATATTTGCCAAGCGATTCAATCATTTATCCTCACTTTGTTTAGGTTCGTCCCCAGCAACGTCGATTTATTTATTTATTTTATTTTATTTTAAAAACGTTAAATTATTTGTACAAGTAAACAATTTAAACGTTAATGACTGCATTAGTTGTAAAACTGTGTCGCATTCATAAACTTCCAACTCTCCACAGGCTATATGCAACGTGTGTTAAAGCTACGTTTCAAGGATTAGAATAGACTAGCCACTCACCTAGTTTCACTCGGGTTCGTCCTTAAATTTAGCGCGAGTGAAACCGCAGGAACTACTAGTTATATACTAAAGTGGCTCTCGAGGAAGGTTCCTCGAGAGCCACTCTATCCATTGGCGAAAACAGCATGAAAATTGAAGCATTAGTTTTTGGGTTCATCTCAGACAGACAGACAGACGCGGCGGACGACTTTATTTTATAATATATCTGGGGGCACGGTAGTGCCCCCGCCAAGACGAGCCAAGCGAAGCGCACGGGCACTACCTACCTTTTCTCGAAGCGCTTCGTCGTTTTTTTGAACCCTCATAACTTGGGTTTGGATTATGCTAGATCAACAAAATTTTCGGGATATATTGTCAATAGCGGACTTATTAAACATATAAAGTTTTAATTACATAGCTTCTATACTTTAGATTTTATTGATATCTAAAAAACTCTGATTTCGTCACTGACTCACTGATGATCATCAAAATTCTTAGGGTATTTCCTCATGTCCTAGAAAGCTGAAATTTTGTATGTGAGCTAGTATTAGCGCACAAACAACTAAAAAATTATAAAACTTGTAATCATCCCCCAACCCCTTAAAAAAAATTTGTTACAAACAACTTATAAAAAGAAATGAAATCCCACCAAAAACATTTTCATGTAAAATGTTGCCAAGACGAGCCCATATGACTCGCACTGTCAAAAAGTTATCAGATCTCATGTAGAGCCAAGCTTCTAACACTACACGCCCTAATTCTACAAGGCCTAACTTGACAAACTCTACACCTTAGTCAAAATATGTGGCTTGGCCGTTCGTTACTACAAGAACGATTGTATAACAGAAAAGTAATGAACAGAGAATTAATTTTTCACCTTACGCCTTTGTGAATGTAGCGAAATACTTAGATAGAGTACTTTAGGGTGGTATTTTATTACAGTTTGATTACTGTCGAAAATTACACAAAATTGGAAAAAAGAGGCTGTTGAGTTACATAACGGTTGATAAGCTGTAAAAAATTATCGTTAGAAAATTAAAAATAACAATTTACATCAATCTTTATCAAATAATCATTAAATACAGCGTAATATTTTCGTGATTTAAAAATCAAAATCTTTTAACAAATAAAAACATGTATAAAATCAAAAATATTTACCTTTCAACCTACTAACACGAAGCTAATCTCTTAAATATTACATTTACGGGTCCATAAGCCGGGGTCAAAAAAAAATCAATGCATCATTCATTGTACATCGCAGTTTTAAAATGTTAAAATGCTTTGTCGTTAAGGGCTCGAAAGGGTTGTAAATAATGACGATGCAGCTCTATAGAAAACTAAACGGTCGCCCATAAAGGGGTGGGTTTTTTAAAAGTACTTTAAAAATCGATGAAATATCAAAAGAATTGCAAGTGTATTATGAAACTTCTACAGATTTTAACTCCAAAGAACAAATTTCAATTATGATTTTGTTCAAACGCCTCTGAATTATTCAACTTTGAAATAAAATTTACAGGCAGATACTGGCTTACCCTTATGGCATTACTTGCGACGAAATTTTAAATAGGTGATTTGTCCACGACAAAATTTACATAAATTATAAGCCTACTTAAAAATATATTATTATGTCAGAATAAAAATACTTTAAGTAGTAGCGAAGCTAAATAATTAATTGAAACGAAATTAAACTTACTTTATTTGGTCAGCTCGTTCGATGATTGAGCCATTTTATTTCCGAAATGATGATTTTTGACTAACAGTTTATGTCAATTTATATCACCTTAAAATTTACTATTATTATATTATATAATTCTAGCAGTTCTCGCCGCTCCGCCCGTGTTCTAATTACTATTAAAAACCGACTTCCAAACTTAATAAATCTAAACTAAAAAGTAGAAAATAATACTTTTAAGGACTTTGTTAATTTTGGAGTCGGTGCCAGTCAGATTATGTTTACAAATTGATAGATTAATCAAATATGTATCTATTTAGGGTTATTTTGCTTTGGCTGGCACCGACTTCAAAATTAACAAAGTCCTTAAAAGTATTATTTTCTACTTTTTAGTTTAGATTTATTAAGTTTGGAAGTCGGTTTTTGTTTTTTTTTGTTAAAAATAATTTATTTTTAAATTTTTAGCGGAAAGTAGATACGTATTGTTTTAATGACTATAAAAATTAACCTTCTATTATGAGGTAAACCTAATAGCCTGAAAGTTTACAACTATCCGTTCATAATTGCGTATTATATTGAAAGAATTTTCTTTAAACTGCTAACCGTTGAGGAGTTGTACCTTCCATCATCAGTTACGGTACGTGACTCAAATATCCATATAGCCTATAAAAGATTCGGCCGAGCATCGTTAATTTGCTCCTAAGAATTGAAGAGTTCCGATACTTTGTCATGGATCCCATCATCAGAACCTTACCAAACTCTCATCAAACTACCCTTGAAGTATACCCTTTCCATTAAAAAAAGAATCATCGAAATCGGTTGGCGTGATATTGAGTTATTCGTCCATTTGTCGCGCAAATACTTCATGCAAATTTAAGACTTTTATGGTTTTCTCATGGATGCCATTATCAGAACTGGAAAAAAATTAAAATGGGACCACATGGGAAGCACTACCTTTCAAATAAAAAAAGAATCATCAAAATCGGTTAACCCAGCTCAAAGTTATGAGCTAACAAACATAAAAAAATAATACAGACGAATTGATAACCTCCTCCTTTTGGAAGTCGGTTGAAAAATAGAGATTGGTCTTAAAAACATAAAGAATAATAAATTGGTCTAAAAATAAAAAATGTAGAAGGCTATTAGTGCCCAAGGGAATAAAAAATAGCTTACGGCCTATTCTCGGGTTTATCACGTAAAAAATTTCTAAAAATCGGCCAAGCCGTTTCGGACGAGTTCGATAATAAACGCAGTGACACGAGATTTTTTTTAGAAGATATAATATGTACTTGCATAGGGATAGACTTTAAATAGCTTTTAAAAGTACTCAACATTTTTATCCTATATTTATATTACGTTATGATAACTATTAACTACATTTAGATTTTTACCTTAAAATTGGGGCAACAAGTATACTTAATACTTATGACTAGTCAGAAAACTTATGTATTTATTGTGGGTAAATTTTATATACATGTTATGATGTGATGTCCTCCTGACCGATTCCGGCCACGGCGGCCAATCTCTTTGAGACTAGCCATCTGCGCGGGACATATTATAGTTTACGAGTGTACGCGCAGACACAAGTGCACTCTCTATTCCTTATCACTCACATACTCCGGTGGGACGACTGCTCGACACGACCAGTGAGAGTTAAGGCGCAGGACCGACGGCTTTACGTGCTCTCCGAGGCACGGGGGTGAAACATCGCCAACTTCCCAACTCCGGGCTGTTACTGAGGCTTATGAAACAGAAAGACTCAATAACTAAACTTGGCCGGACCCGGGACTCGAACCCAGGACCTCCCGGTGTGCGACCGTACATGCTAGCCACTACACCAACGAGGCAGTTAAATGATTATATATTAACTACATATAAAGATAAATAATGCGGATTAAATATATAATTTTCAAATTACACATACCGACATAATTTGACTTAGTTACACATTATAATGACAGGTCTGCGATTTTTTTTCTTAAAATGTATAAAATATTCGTTATAATTATTGAGCTTAAAGTAATTTCAAAGCATTTTTTGTATAATGTACGTCAATTGTTTAATATCCCTGTAGTTGGTGTAGTGTACCTTTGTATTCACCGATTTAAAAAAATAATTAAATATGTAAAACAAAAAATAAAGTATTATATAATTATAATTATTCTTCAAATTATTTTTCGAGCATAAAATTTTAAAATTATTATGCTTTAATAAAAATAAAGCAAGAAGGTATATAGAAAGCAAAAAATAATATTAAGACTGTCTTTTCATTTATCAGTATTTACTTAATCATCTGCAGTTGAAACATCCAAATATTCGGCCACCATAGTGACGTCCCAAAGAGCATGATACCTCGTTTGGCTCAGTTGGTAGTGACCCTACTTTCTGCGCTTAAAATTTATATGTGTAGTATATCAACTATCTTGTATCCGCAACACAAGCACGTTACGTAGCTTACTGCGGAACTAGATGGCGCTGTTGTAATAATGTCCCAACATATTTATTTATTTATATTTATTTTTTCCTGCATATCTCTTGGTGGTGTCAACGATATATAGAAACAATGTATAGGTCCAGATCTGCACGAAGTAGGTATATGAAATTATCACAATAACTTTCACCGCAGACATCATACTTTCTGGTAATTAATTGATTCTTATTAGATCTCGATTCGCGTGACTCAGGTCTTATGCTATTGCTCTAATCTGTACATCAGTACAATAATTGTATAAATAAAATTCAAGTGTCCGTTTTTAATTTCAAATTAACAGCTTTTCACTAAAAGCATATGAAAGTATATAATATAGTACTTACATTAAAAAATATATTGTTAATTTTTTTGTCTGTCTGTCTGTATATCAGTCTGTTTGTTCCTGCTTATCTCTAAAACGGCTGGAACGATTTTGACAGGACTTTCACTCGCAGATAGCTAATGTTATACCTAAGTGACATGGCTACTTTCATTTTATTGGGAAATTATAGAAACCGTTTAATTAATTTTTAACTTACACCCAGCGTAACGGGCCGGGTTTACTAGTTATACATAATATATATTTATTTAAGAGCAAACTATTAAGTAACAAATATTAATATTGACAATACAATATAATATTATTGATATGAAGCTTATTACAGAAAAATAAATACTTGAAACACGATCAAAATTAATAAAGCCACTGTTTGTTTGTTTTGTCACCATGAAATTAGAATGCATTTCCAATATTAAACCATATGGGAACGTGAGAAAAAAACACATAACGTCACCTGCAAGGAAAAGATAATATGAGGATATTAATTTTTGCAATAGCTTTTTACCAAAATATTCAGTGACTTTCAGTAGACTAACTCTAATAGCTCAGATATTCAAAAATCAAGTTACAATTTGTCAACTTTCTGGATCCATTACCAGATCTGAATGATGATGAATGATGAAGAGAGCTTATATAAAATTATCGGATGTAGGGCTTTAGTATAGGGCTTACATTAAATATGGAACGAGAAACCAAAAGATACCCTCTCCAACCACCATTATCATCAGAAATCATCTTTTTCACCATCATAGGATCATGGATGCTATTCTTTCCATTCTCAGGCAAAAGTTATTATTTATAATGCCAATTGACATTCGTAGTTTTATAATTTAACAAGTGACTCTCCCTCGCTCTGCTCGGGTTTGTCTCTAAGTACCTTTATTCTGACGCTTAGTATGGAATAGATAGACTATATAAATAGGTATACGTAATGAGTTTTATATCCCTTAATTAAGTCATGATTGATTCCTCAAACAAACTTCTACTCTAACTTTTAACCCCTTTAAAGGATGATTTCCAGGATAAAAGCTATCCTATTTCCGCTCTAGGTTATATATACTGGTTTGGATGGGTCTTGGATATAAGGTACATAGAATTTTTTTGCATTTCATCAAAGGTCAATTAATATCCTAATAGGACTTAAGTTCGTCATCTGCATTCTTCGTGATGCTACAAAAGTCATTCTCATTTTCTCATTAATTTTTCGTCATAGCTAATATAGAACAATACTGTGGGATTGATAATATCATTGATGAATTCGGCTCTATTTGATTCGGACAAGTGTTTATTTCTTGTTCAATTTGAAAATTGCAGAAGTGATGTTGATGCAGTTGCGATGAATTCTAAAAGAATTTTAATGTACCTACAATTTTGTAAAATGTAGCAATTTTTGCCCACGGCTCTGCTCGCAAGCTAAATAGAAGATGGGCAAAGAAAGAAAGAAAAAATGACAGTGCAGAAACATGTGTGCGCACGCATACTTGTGCACTACAAAAATTCACCCGAAATATTTTGGTTACGGCAATTACCACCAAACTGTGACAAACATGATTTCTAACAACACTAACGTAAATATAGTATTTTTTTACTCAAACACACGGGTTTCTTCTTCGGGCTTCCTGGATCGGCTGAGTTGTGCAGAAGCGAGCCGGGTGAGCGAGCATATAGTAGGGTGTACACATAAAAAGATATTTGGATTATCTCCTCCGCTTTTGGAAATGACCATTTTTTCATGACAAAGATAATTATATTGTTTTAAAAATAACTAAACAGTTTATATATTTATATAGGCTGATAATTACAACTTTAACATTAGTTCAACGCAATAAATAAATTGTACATATATGTAACTGTTATTTCCTTGAAATTTTAAATAGTTTACCTTGGTAGTCACGTTGAGGACACTGAAGGTGGTGACATTTTGGCATTAAATTTTTGTTTTCCTTTTAGGGGGCTTACTTTTGACTGTAGTATTTTAGTGCACTAGCTAGAAAAGTGTAATTAGATTGTATTGCAGTCATTTAAATTGTTTGAAAATAAATATTTTTTTTTTACTATAAAACATGCGATTGGCGCAAAATCAGAAAAATGCCCAGCTACAGATCTGTTGGAAAATCGAATTGAATGCAACATTATTGTAAATAGTTTGCTCACTCAATAAAACATTGCGTCTTATAATGTTGTAATAAAAAATGTTTAATTTGAAATACAACTTCTGATAAATAAAATATATATTCTGTGACTTTTACTGATTGTAAAAATAAAAATTAAACCTAAAATGATGATGATTTCAATACATAAATCAATCAAGTACTTTACAAAGGCTGACTAGTAAATCAGTTTATTTCTTCTGTGGCTTCTACGTATGCCTACATAGAAAGAGAATAAAAATAGAACGAATATGGCTCACTATATTTAATATTTTGTTATTTTCAAAATTACTAAATATTCTTATTAAAAATAATCTTTACATTTGCTAAACGATTTGACTTCATAGTGCAAAAACGCATCTATATAAGTAGACCTACTAATACGTGTCGATATCACCTCGCGTCCGCTATACGACGTTATATTTTAACCTGCTATTTTTGCCATACTTGGCATCATGGGACAACACGTGCAAACACTTAAATAATATAAATAATACTGATCAAATAATTATAATAACAAAATACAATGTTTATTTGAACAAATGGCCGGTTTTACGCAAATATTGCAAAATCGCCGCTCTAAAAATGATTCCTGGCCACAGTTAAATTGATAATATTACTAATCCTTATTTGCATTGGATAAGTTTGAAGTGGGTGAGAAGATAAGCAGGTAGGTAGACAAAAAGAGCCATTTCTATTTATGAATTTAAGTGCGAAAATCGCAGCGGACACTATTTTTGTGTCTTTCCGCTTCATAATGTTACACATTGTTATAATTATACAAATAATGAAAAATACAAAGGGTAGAAATTCGCATTTATAAACAAACTAATTTTATTTTTAATTCTATATTTTCATATTACGCGCTCTTTTTTACGCGCGAAAAACGTTCCGTTACGCCAACTCGGTACGACGGGATTGGATAACCTTGCTTTATTATAATGATTCATTTATATGCTTTTATGAATATTTTTGTGAAAATTAATTTGAAAAAACATTGACCTTAATATAGCATACATTAAATTTAAATTAATTGTAATATCAAATATTTTAGTTTTTTGAAATTTAATAAGTAAGTAGGTACATCATTTTCATATTGAGTAGACTGTTGATGGAAGCATTATACAAAAGGGTAGGTACCTAGCACAAGTACTGCAACTACGTACTTTTTCAATTGTCACTTATTGACTATAGGTTTTATGCCTGAGAGAACAAGAATTTTCTAAAATCTAGGTTTCCCGTTTCTAGTTTCAGTAAAAGAAAGTCTCCCTAAAATTATATTATTCCATGATCCAACTAACTAGAAGAAGCCTTTAAAAAGTATGTCCAGCGACAAAGCTATGAACAACCAAACAATCCCGAATCGAAAACAAATAATATAAGCCTTGGAAATCTCCTGAAATCTTAGGAAATCGAGATATGCTGATCTGAAAGTAAGAAGAGTTCTGAGAATGAGATTTTAAAGCTAACTTTTACTCGGTAAAGTCTTACAGAAATCAATTATCACAAACTCCTTCGTAATGATCAGGACTGGCAAGCAACACTAAAACTTCATAGAAAACCTTAAAATCTATTTGTTATATTCCTAATAAGAAAAACAGCGACGTACACAATCTTCTTAACCTCATATGATCCTCCCCACTTACACGTACCACGTACACACTAGCGTACGTCAACTTTTAGCCGAAAATTGTTAAGCTGTCCTTCTCACTATGTCAGGTCTAATTTAAATAATACCATCACTCCAGCTATTGCTTTGGCTGTAATCAACATGATCCGACGGAAGTAAATTTTATTATAACTAGGAAGTTTATAAATAATATCTACACGTATGCTGACGCGCATTTTTCTAACGCAAAATCTCATACACTAAAACGTCATCGTTGAAACAGGAATTCAGAAAACTTCAAATTGGTCAAATCAAACTCACAGATTTTGAACATTTAAAAAACAAAATAAGTACTTGCCCTTCTTCATACGTAAGCCCTCTCAGCCTAAACCTTATTTACCTAGTAAAATCGGTAAAATCCATTCTTATGATCATCGATAGTTGCAAGTGCGTACTACTGTAAAAAGATAGCCAAGTCTACTTGCATTAAATATCTTGGTGTATGAATTGACCAAAGTCAGAAATAGAATCAACATCAGTACATAATTATAAAAGTGGTAGTGCCATGCTTGTTACCTTCGGGTAGCAGCCGAATGGGCCGGCACGCCCCGTATAGTACCACTCTCTGACAGAAGACCAGCGTGAAGTGACAGATATGCTGTCGTTTCGTACGGTAAGTAAAAGTCCGGGAGGCCCACACCCTATCCCTCCTCCCGTCTTTCTTCCTCCTCCCTCCCTCCCTTTCCTAAAAGGCCGGCAACACATCTGCAAAACTGCAAGACCTGCAGTCTTGCAGATGTCCATGGGCGGAGATGATCACTTCCCATCAGGTGAGCCTCCTGCCCTTTTGCCCCCTTTGTCATATAAAAAAATAATATAAATAAAGTTGAAGTTTCTGTTTTTAATTTCAAATAACAAGTTTTCACTAAACGCATTTGAAAGTATAGCTATACACTTTTATAATATGCATTTTAGAAAAAAGTTAATTTGAATTTACAAATAAATAATTACATTATTACAACAGCGCCATCTAGTTCCGCAGTAAGCTACGTAACGTGCTTGTGTTGCGGATACCAGATAGTTGATTATTTTTTTAAATACATACATATAAATACACCCACGACTGGAGTACAAACATTTGTGATAAGCAAATTAATGCCCCCAGCGGGACTCGAACCCGCGACCGCTGGCGCAGAAAGTAGGGTCACTACCAACTGAGCCAAACGAGTCGTCGACTACAAACAGAGACTTTAATTTTATTTATATAACGTCTAAATGAAAGAGGGTAGTACACATTGTACTACCCTCTTTCTCCCTCACACACACATACACACGCACGCACACATACGCACACGTACACACGCACGCATGCACATACACACGCACACGCGCACACACATGCACACGCACATGCACACGCACATGCACACGCACATGCACATACACATACACACACACACACACCCACACACACACACAAACATGCATGTACACACTTTAATTATTAATTATAATTCTTTACTATTGACTTATCCATAATAATAAATTTTATCATGACGGATGAGCGGGTACCCAGTAATAATGAACCCACTACAGGGGGCCCTTGCAAGTATCTACTATTTGTAGGTAACGCATATTGCTTAAATTAAGCAATATGCGTTAATTATTGTAAGTTATGCGTAATAAAGATTTTTTTGTTCTTATATTTTTTATAACATTTTATGCTTCTAACATTGCAAATATATCTTATAATAATATCTTATCTGTATTCAATCAACTTATCAGTAATTATCTATATTCTATTGTCATTTGACATTTCTCAAAAGCAATTTTCTGACAGCTATTTAAACAATAAACATTTTACTATTTTGAATTTATTATAGGTGCTCAACACGTTATGGACGTTTAATTTGGAATATAGAGAATGTATATTACATTATATGAATTATCTATCAAGTGTCGGCTATAAAAACTGAAAAGTAAATTGAAGGAAGTGGTAAACGAGTTGATAAAAGTTCGTGACGCATTTACATTTGCCTTATACATATTAATTAATTAAGCAGACTGCACAATCCATGAATTCGAAAAAGGTTTTAGTTTTAATTTAATATAAATTATAACCAAAACATTAAAGTATATTGAATGTAATTTATACCTAAATTCTAAATACAATGAGAATATTTTTTGACAAAATTTTGCCAACATTTCGTACTAAGATTAGATTATTTTCATCCGTAGCGGTAAGTGAATTATATATAATTGAATGTTTTCTTAATTTGTACATTTTATTTAAGGGACTAATATTTTACTTGTTGATATTGCATATATTTGAAAATGAACTTTGTATGCTTTATTAATTTTTAAACAAAATTTTGTCAAATTTTTAATTTATCTGTTAACGATTTGTATGTGTGTGGTCTTCATGTGAAGACCACACACAAACAGTTTTATTGGGAGTGTGTTTAGAGGTGGTTTAATTATATAAATAGATGGGAAATCAAACATTTTAGAACTTTACTTTGTATGGGTATCACTAAACATTAAATGGTACTAACCCATGTGAAGCAAAGGTGAGTTGCTACTGTAATGAAGATACTGGTGTAATTTTAACTTTTATATATTAATTACAGGTGACTCCAACAGTAGCTGTAAAAGAAGGACAATTAAGAGGAGCTGTGAAGCAATTAAACAATGGAACCGAATATTATAGTTTTAAAGGTATCAGATATGCTCAAGCACCCGTGGGAAAACTTCGGTTTAAGGTGTGTCTTTATTACTTATTATTTTTACATTTAGTTCTGGCAATATTGTTACATAATACATTTTTAAATCTTCAAAAATTGGATGAAATATTGCCTATGCTTCTTTATATCTATTAGAAATATCAAAAATTATTGAAAAACTTGTATTATTTATTGATGTGGCTTACTTCAGATACATTTCTCATAGTTGAGATATTTTCCCAGAGTAAACTAACCCGGATAACTAACTTTCATTATACCAAATTTCATCAAAATATATATTTAGTGGATTTCTTGTGATGCGGTCACAAACAGGCGGACAGAAAAATAATCTAAAAACTATAGATTTGCTCTCTGTATCGTTATTAATGACTATTTATTTCAATAAGGTTTTCAATAAATATTCAATTTACAGATTCAAAAAAGTTAGAATTTTATTATATCGTCGTTGCGACTTTAAGACCTCCTATGTGTCACTTTTGGCAAAATCACTTTTTTAGGCTTACCGATTTTACATTTTAATGCTCTATCGAATACAAAAACTCTCATGTAAAAATGGCGTTTCAATCGTAAGTTATTTATTAAATTCAAAATCTTAAATGTGCTTGCTATTTAAAAGTTGGTACTTAAAATATCTTATGTGTAAAATTTACACATACGAGTTTTTAGCTGCATTTCAAACTCGTGGTCTTTATAGAATTATTAGAACAAAATATCTTATGTGGATCAGCGCGAGAAAGGCGGGTATTTTTAAAAAGTATTTACGTAGCTTTAGACCAATAATATCACAGGGACGAGTGAGATAGATAAATCGTGTGGTTATTATCCAAACTTGGCCAGAAAAGAAAGCGTTTATTAGAGCAGCAGCAGTGAGAAGATATATAAGACGACGACGTAAACTTCAACCAAATTCTACAAACAAAAAACAAAGTGGCCATGATATCTTCATCAATAAATCGGACGCGAAGTGCACTAAAGTATGAGTGTGTAACTTATTTTTCTGTATACTATTTGCATTGGAGAAGACAGTTTTCGTCGCTGGACTAGAGAGGACGAGAGCAGAGAGACTATTTTCGAGGAAAATTTAATTGATCAAACTGCAGAAAACACTGCACCAAGTTCAAATATTATTGCCAAACCAGGAAAATGCGTTGAATTGACAAGAACTGTTAAAACATGGCTGGATCTTTTACCAAAAGTACCGAGTCATTACTGTTGTTCTAGTTCAAAATTTTTTTATGTTGAATCGACTTTTCGATCTAAACTCCACATGTATAAAGTTTTTAAGGAGTGGTGTATTGCAAACGACTACAAAACTGCCTCTAGAAAGACATTTTCGAAGATATTGACAAAAGAAAATATCGGCATTCATCTTCCGCGCAAAGACCAGTGTGACACGTGTTGTAGTTATAAAACGGGTAATATTTCGAAAGAAGAATACAAAATCCATATTGGTAAAAAAACTGAAGCTCGTGAAGCCAAAAATAATGTCATAAAAATCGCAAACGAAAAGGATGTGGTTATAACAGTCGACGTTCAAAGTGTTTTGCTCGCCCCAAAGCTATTGGCTAGTGCAGTGTACTACAAAAATTACAATGCCATAACTCCACGATTTATAACGTGCTATCCAAAGATGTGAAAATTTACTTTTGGCACGAAGCAGATGGTAATGTAACTGCTAATGAATTCACATCTTGTTTAATAGACTACTGTCAAAACCTACCACTTACAACAGAGCGCGTTATCATTATTTCTGATGGATGCGGACACCAAAACCGAAACCGAATTTTGTCTAGTGCCCTGAGTGATTTGGCGCAAAGGAGGCAAATTTGTATTGATCAACTTTATCTGGAAAAAGGGCATACAATGATGGAAGTAGATAGTGTTCACTCTACGATTGATCAATACATAAAACCGCCAATATTCGCTCCCAGTGATTACATCGCACGGATGAGACAAGCTCGACCACAAAAGCCCTATGATATCAAATCTGTTCATTATGGTTTCTTTCTCTATTTCGAAGAGATGGAATCG
Source organism: Boloria euphrosyne (assembly GCA_951802675.2). Classification (NCBI taxonomy): domain Eukaryota; kingdom Metazoa; phylum Arthropoda; class Insecta; order Lepidoptera; family Nymphalidae; genus Boloria; species Boloria euphrosyne. Next base: position 1,379,108 of record OX637876.1, read on the forward strand.
AACCTAAAATCCATACGGCCTGGAAAAAAGAAGGGAGATCCTGTCGTGGTGGACATTAGGGGTCTTAAATATCTATCCGATGGATCCATATTTTATAGGTTAAGACATGTCGATGAGTGGTCGGTACTTCCACAGCGTAGAAACAACCAAAGAAACGGTCTTATGTCGCCAAGGCAATTGTATACAGCTCCAGTAAAAATTACTGAGAGCAAGTATAAAGATTTGCAGGAACTGAAAATGGTAATAGATCAGGATTACCATCCATTTTATAACGCGTTACAGTTTAATCCGGGCACCTAATGCATAATTTCATAGTTAAATTCAAAAAGTAATAGTAGTTTGATTTGTATTTTTTTATTCTAACTTGTGATTCAATTGTTACTTAATGTCTTAATGTGTGTTTTCAGAGAAATTTATTTGTTTTTGCAATAAAATAAATAGTTTTTTAATTCAATAATTGTAGGCATTTTGTTTTAAGAGCTATGATGTGATACATAAAGCGCATACAAATTATCTTATGTGTTAACTGAAATTGTTTTTTTTTTCACTGATATACTACTTTTCATTTTATGTAATTATATCACAGTAAAAAGCAGGAAAACATGTAGCTAATATTTATATTTTTTGTTGTAGTTGGTTTCACTATATTTTTTTCAGTAGACGGTTTTTGTCGATTTTCTCGTAATTTTGATTTTTACACATAAGAGGTTTCAAAGTCGCAACGACGATATGTTACATAGATGATTGAAAGAAGAGTTTCATTTTATTTTTAGTTTCAGCTGTAAATTCTGTCTGATCTTTATAGATAAGAAATGTGTGTAAATGGAAGTTGATGCTGGTAACACCATAAAAAATACACTCTTTTGCCCATTTTCTTGGTAAATTTTTCTTGTCCTTACTCCATTTCAAGTTAGTGGTAGCTACTGCTCAGACTTATTCTTTTACAAACTACAGTCATATAGATTTTCCAACTTCTAAAGGTGTTAATGAATTATTATTTTTTCACACTTTTTTAAATTTGTAATATTTCTATGAATATTTTTGAGTTTTAAAGCAGTTATTCTCAACCTATATATCAAATATTTTCTACATTCGATACCTCCCAGATGTTTTTTATGCACTCCCATGACATAATATCAAATGAAAGGGTTCCCTGATAAGAACCTGATTAAGTTACTAAAAAATAAACTATAAATTAAATTCACTACACTATAATTTATATGATTTTTAATATTAATTTAATTTTATATTTACACATTCCAGGCACCACTACCTCCAATACCATGGGAAGGAATAAGAGATGCAATTCACCACGGACCAGTATGTCCACAGCAAGATCTTACGACAGGGGAAGTTTTTGAAGGAAATGAAGATTGTTTATTTTTGAATATATACACCCCATCTTTGGACGCAAATAAGAAAATTCCTGTAATGGTTTTCATTCATGGTGGAGGTTTTACTTCAGGATCGGGAAATGCTCAGATATACGGCCCAGAGTTTCTTTTACAACACAATGTTGTTTTAGTAACAATTAATTATAGACTAGAAGTGTTGGGCTTCTTATGTCTTGATACACTGGAAGTGCCTGGTAATGCCGGTTTAAAAGACCAGGTCGCAGCACTCCGTTGGGTTCAAAGGAATATCTGCCAATTCGGTGGTGATCCTGAAAATGTGACAATATTTGGTGAAAGTGCGGGTGGAGCTTCTGTTACTTACCACATGATATCCCCTTTAAGTGGAGGACTGTTCCATAAAGCTATATCTCAAAGCGGTGTGTGCTTGGTAGATTGGGCTCATGAGGTGAATGCGGCAGAGAGAGCCTTCAAAGTTGGGAAAATTCTAGGAAAAGATACGAATGACCCGGAAGAGTTGCTCCAGTTTTTACAAAGCGTCCCAGTAACTGATTTGATTTCAATGACTTACAAAACTGAGACAAGAGATGAAAAATATAGAGGGTTGCCCATACATTTCGTTCCAGTGGTAGAAAAGTTTAAGAAAAACGCATTTATATCTGAACACCCTCTTGATTTAATGCTTGCAGGAAAATTTCACAAGGTGCCTTTTATGGTTGGTTACAATTCATCCGAAGGAATGATGATGGTAAATGTTTATGCGAAAAAATTGTCTATGAGAAACCAAACTCCCTCGTATTTCGTGCCGAAAGAAGTAGTTCACGCGATTTCAGAGCAAAAACTCAAAGAGTTTGGTGAACGCATAAAGCGGTTTTACTTTAACAATAGAGAAATGACACAAGAAGATACTGAAATTATTGCTAATATCAATTCGGACTTGCATTTTGTGTATAGCATCACTAAATTTGTTGAGTTTTATTCTGAATTTTGCAAAAACACTTACTTATACAGATTCAACTTGGATACCGAGTTAAACTTCTTTAAGATGCTCTTAGGGGTGGCTACGGATAAAGGAGCTTGTCATGCGGATGATGTGTTCTATTTATTCAGTAATATGATGAATAAGGGCAACTACGAGGAAAAAGAGAAGTTAAGGAATCTTATCTATATGGTGACTAAGCTTTGGACCGATTTCGCTAAAACCGGGTGAGATTAATCTCTTATCTCTGGTCTAGTAACATATTTTAAATTAAGACCTGGGTTTGATTCCTGCGTTTATGTACTTAAATGACGTTAATAACTAATAAGTTCAAGATACAACTTCTCTAAACAAAAATTTTGTACTACAATCCTAAAAATTCAAGCAATTTTCAATTAACTGTTAAATTTGGTTTTTATTGCTTTGAAATTGTATCGCAAATCAATGATTGATTTGATTTTGATGACTCGTTTGGCTCAGTTGGTAGTGACCCTACTTTCTGCGCCAGCGGTCGCGGGTTCGAGTCCCGCTGGAGGCATTCATTTGTTAAGCACAAATGTTTGTACTTGTCATGGGTGCTTATATTTATAATATGTATGTATTTAAAATTTGTATGTGTAGTATATCAACTATCTCGTATCCGTAACACAAGCACGTAACGTAGCGTCCTAGGGAACTAGATGGCGCTGTTGTAATATGGCCCAATATATTTTATTATTTATTTATTTAAAAACTAATATTGCTATACAAAGTGTATAGAACATTTTTGTGATTTTGTATATTAATTAAAGGCTTCTTCTAAATTCATACAAGACAAGTTGTTTATAATGTTTGTTGTAATATTTTCAGGAATCCTACACCAGATGACAGTTGGGGAGTAAGATGGCGTCCGTACACAGATAATAAAGAATATTTAAAGATAGACGAAACATTATCTATGGGTAAAGGAGATGAGAAGGAACGCATAGAGTTCTGGGATAAAATGTACGAGGAAGCTGGCATTCTAAGTTCAAGGAAGTGTAAATTATAATATCAGTACATTTTTAAGCTACGTCTAAAATGGGAAGGCACTGACAGTTTTTTTATATTCAGTGTCTCAAGGCAAGTTACCACAATTTTATAGAATTTAAAAGAAACATATTTATTTTTATTCAATATATTATTATATATTATATTCAGATTGCATAATCGTATATAAATGTATATAAAAGTTTATTTAATATTTATTTAGGAAAAAAATGGTGTAACATAATAGATATAGCATAACAACCAATTTATAGTACCTACAGAAGAACCAATAAAAGTTTCCAGTCTGACAAAAGTTCTGGACACAATTAATTACAGATGCTTAAATTTGAGAAGTACGAAAAGTTATTTAATATGAACAGAAAACGACATGCATTTATAGCAATAATAATACTTACTTAATACTTACAGATTAAAAATATATATATAAATATAATTTTGTACTACAAAAACATTCACATAATATTCAGGATCCATTTACATTAAAAGTTTTTTTTTTTAATGCGACAAAGGGGGCAAACGGGCCGGAGGCTCACCTGATGGTAAGTGATCACCTCCGCCCATGGACATCTGCAACACCACAGGGCTTGCAGATGCGTTGCCGGCCTTTCAGGAAAGGGAGGGAGGGAGGAGGGAGAAGGACGGGAGGAGGGATGGGAAGTGGGCCTCCCGGACTCTCACTTACCGGACGAAACGCGACAGCATAGCTGCCACTTCACGCCGGTCTCCTGTGAGAGAGTGGTACTGTACGGGGCGTGCCGACCCATTCGGCTGCTACCCGAAGGTAACAAGCATGGCACTACCACTTGGTTTTACTCATATCCTTTGAGCAATAAGAATTAACTCAACAAAGAATTTATACAATCTACATCATAATTAACATAAAAAACTAAAAAGCCAATGGTTATGTTATATACTTATAATATGAAAGTAAATAAGTTAATAAGTTGCGTGAGTACATTTTAGAATTTTGGTTCTTTTAGGTACCATGTGATTGACCATAAAAATAATTTTGTTTGTCATCAATATATTACATACAATAATTATTCTTGCTGTCTGAAAACTGTTAATGGGTAAATATTTTATTACAATTTGTAAGCAAAAAATTATGAATAGCAATGTGTGAAGAATGCTTGCTCGTTATCGATTTTTTTAAATAATAATGTAATATCTACATTTATGTAGGTAAAGGTTTACATTTTTTTATGTTCATTTTGAACTAGCGAGCGAGCTAGATTTAGCGCGAGTGAAGTCGCGGGTTCCGCTAGTTATATACTAAAACCTTCCTCGACAACCACTCTATCCATAGGCGAAAACAGCATGAATATCTGTGCAATAGTTTTTGAGTTTGTTAACAGACAGACAGACATACGTAGCGGAGGACTTTGTTTTATAATATGTAGTAATGACACGACAGTAGTAGGACAGTGGTACACTCAAATCCGGGTCTCGCACTTTGTGATATTTTCATGTGCGAATCATTTCTAACATGATTACCACTTGTCTTACGGTGAAGGAAAACATCGTGAGGAAACCTGCAAGTCTGAGAGAACCTAGCAAGTTTTCGAAACACATATTAAGATAACAGCACATTATGTATTAACGATAACAATACATATTTTGTATAACAGATAACAATACAAAATTTACATTTTTAAATAATTGAAAGAAACTTAATGTTCTACTTAATCTTTTTGTAGGATAAGGGTAATAAATAGGGTGCTCAATTTTTTATATTCTTGTTAATTGTATATATTAAATTTTATATTTTTACATATTTTTATTAAATTATTTCGATTACACTGTTTTTTTTATGTTTCTGTTTTCTGTTTTATGTACATTTGTCCTTTTTTTGAATGAAAATCAAAAATGTGATAATGTGATTTTATTATTATTAAATCAGAATGGTTGAACAGATACAGATGAAATATATTGAATACTTTTTTTACCGGATAAATACATGGATCCCGTGGGATAATTTGTTTTGTTTTTAACTTATAGGGATCAAACTGAGGGAACGAGGGTACTTAGTAAGTATTTTTATTATACATAACAACCAAATATAGAATAAAGATTGTGATGATTATCACAAATTCTCCCCTCAATAATGTAGGTTATAATTAAACTATTAAACACTAAATAATAAAGTTGTAGTTTACCTTTAAGTCCTAAAGCCGTTATTGTGTAAACTTTTAATTTATATTTTTTACAGAATACCTAAAGATCCTATTTTAAGAAGTAGGATAGACATAAAAAGCGGAGAGGATCTCTAGCAACCAGCTAAAACAACAGTTATTTGCTCTGATCATCTCTTATAAAGAATAAAATAACCTTCAATAGCAATATCTTTTTCATTAAAAATATATTTAACTTAGTAATTAATTATGCAAAAACTCTTAATAATTAATATGTAAAAAAAACGTGTGGTGTCGTGGGACTCCGGATAGGAACGAAGATCCTTATTATAAAAATATTAATTTTAAGTTCTATTCGAGGTATAAAGAAAATAATTATTCGGGAATACATTTTTTATTATGTTTTTTTTGTTGATAAAAAAAACTACTTTACAAAGTTATCAACTTTATTTTATTTACAAACCAGACGGTGTAATTATCGAATGATATAATAATAATAACCGTCATCACGTAGGCTATACATTAGACGCTGTAGAGCCATCATACAAAGACTATACATAAATACTAAAAATCTCTTTTTATGGGAAATATTCAAGGGCTGGTATCACTCCGTACACCGGACCAGTGATACGCGCGCGTATAAGCCACGCTTACATGTGTGCGGAAAACGCACACAAGCGTTTCAAGTTTGGCCTGCTGTTTATGTTGCAATTGCAGCGCAACACTGTACACTTTGTAGGTATATAATCAAAGTCGTTATTATAATTACTGATTAAAACCGACTGCCGTTGCTTGATCTACGTAGGTACGCGTCTATAGATTTCGGTTATAAATAATCAATTATTTGGTATGTTTCCTTTTTATTTATTGTTCAGTTATTAATTAATTTATTCTTTTGCAATTTTACATACTAACTTAAAGTTAGTACAACTTTTAGTGCACACTTTCCAGAGATGAGGTATTTTCTCATAGTAAAAAATACCCCATAATACCTATGTCTTCAACGAAACGAAAAATTGGTCGAGTGGTTTTCTCGTGATGCGGTCACAGATAGACAGACAAAATTCTAAAAACTATGGATTTGACCTCTGCTTTATCAATAAAAATGACTATTTCAATAAAATTTTCCAAATAATATTTAAATTGCAGATTTGACTCATAATTTGATTGTACCGATACATAGATGAACTATGCCATACCTATTAACACAGTAGAATTTATAATTTTATGTTTATGTAATATTCGAATATAGTTTAATCATTGAGTTATTATCAACTCAATGAGTTTAATAAACTTTATTCATTTAAAGTGTTATAGTTATGGAATTACGAGTGTCGTCAGGTCTTCTTAAAAATATAGGTAATATGCAAAATATTATTTAATTTTTTTAGTTTTTAAAGAAAAAAATTAACATACTTATATTTGACTGATTTCTAACGATGTTTAAAGTATTCATATAACCTTTGCCGGTAGAAATCTATCCATAAAATAAAACAGTAGGTAAGTAGTAGCTTAAACTAAATCTGTACTTACTTAAATATTTTTTAAAAACTATGACTGTGAGTGTGACGTATTGTGTATTGACTAGACCCCAAAAAATAGTTATTAAAATTTTTGTTTGTCTGTTTGTAATTTGTGTGTTATCGTTTAACCAAATTTGGTGTAGTGATTTTAGTTATTATGGATACTTTTTCTTACAGAAAAATGTTTCATTTTCACAGGAAAACAAAATAATTGGTTTTATTGAGTCGTCCTTAGACAGCTGGCGGTGGCTTAATCTTAAGAGATACATCAAAACTATGTAGCAGGAAATTGTAGATATTAAAAAGCCCTAGAGAAAACTCTAAAACATCAAATATTTATCTCCTAAGTTACACTCGCGATCCCTATTTTAAACAATAAAAACAATAACTCAACGAAGAAAAGTGCGCGTTTCACGCAAAAAATACTATACCGATTAGAACAAAATTTTGAATTGTGATACGTCATTACACAAAGCAACATTTAAAATACCTTTTATTGAAGTAAAATCTTTAACTCCTAAGGGAAATAACTGGTTCTACGGAACGTCACACAAAAAGTACTGAACCGATTTTAACTAATATTTGTGTAGTAGGTAATAGATTATTCCTAGGGTCAATATTCAGACTACCTAAAAGGTACACAGTGAGGTACTACAGTAAGATATTTTATTCTCACAGGGAAGCACCGAGCACGATAGTTCTTTCTATAAAGTAGTCCACTGAGAAGAGGGTGGACATTGGACAAATGGGAAATCATTCTTTGGTACATTATAAGAAATAGCATAAAGCCAAAGATATTTTTTAGCGGGAGCGAAGCCGCGGGTTACGCTAGTGTGTAATATTAGGGCGCGTCTTAAAAAAATGTTTCCCGCGCATTTAGTGAGAAAACTAGCTTCCACTCGTACATACATACTGACGGTTATAACAAACTATTATACACTAAAGAATATAGGTAAAATTGCGACAAAATGGCATAAGTAGGTACATTCGTACAAAAACAATACGTAAATTGGATAAGTACCTACCGATGTTAGTAAATTTGGTATGTATATATTTTAGCGTTTTAAGTACTTATGCAAAAATAAATAGTCATTGAATATTGATCTTATTATGTAACTATCATTATTTAATGAATTATATATATATAAAAATGAATTTCTGTTCGTTAGTCTCGCTAAAACTCGAGAACGGCTGGACCGATTTGGCTAATTTTGGTCTTGAATTATTTGTGGAAGTTCAGAGAAGGTTTTAAAGGTGAAGTACCTAGGGACGAACCCGAGCGAAGCGAGGGTGAGTTGCTAGTAAATAATAGAAATTTAGTCGTGGTGTCCGTCTGTGGATAATATTTTATGTTCTAACATTTCTAATCAATAATTCAATTAGAAATTGACGAAATATGTTCTATTGTCACCTATTTTTCCTGATGTAGTCTAAACTTAGTAATGGTTACAAATACAAAAAAATAATTTATTTCATTATTAAGATCATGTCAAACTAAACTTCTTTATTTATTTTTATTTATTTATTTATCTATGGGAAACAAACAGCGTTATCTAAATATATTAAACCAGCAAAATTTCCACTAAAAACTATAAATATGTGAACTTAAAATAACAAGCAACAGAATAAAGCCTAAGAAAAGAATACTAAGTATCTAATTGTACCAACAATGTATACATGTTTTATGCTTTCCTTTTTAATAAATAACTGAAGTTTTTGAACCTATTAATTATTGAAGAAGTCGATATCATGATACTGCTTATTATAGTAATTGCAAGATCCTACAATAAACGAATTGCCAAAATACCTGGTTTTTGAGACAGCGGTTGAGAAAGTAGCTTGAGACCGAGTGCGATGACTAGGTCAGTTAAAGGTTAATTTACTTAGTATAGGTACAGAGAGTCAACGAAATTATTAATTATTTTGTAAAGAAAAAGCTGATCGATGTGTCCTCTACATATTTCTAGGGAAGTAATATTACTGAGACAAGCAGAGCCAAATTTACTTTTTATTTTCCTCAATAATTTAATCATTATATATTTTTCCTCAATTATTTATTTAATGAACAGCATGGATTTGTCAACAAAAAATCAACAGAAGGAAATCTCGCGGAATTAGTCCATTGTATTACTACTTCTATGGATCAGGGCTACCAGGTTGATGTAGTGTATACAGACTTCGCGAAAGCGTTTGATAAGGTTCCCCATCATGTTCTTATCCAAAAACTTGCAGGAATGGGTATTCATGGTGATCTGCTGCGTTGGTTATCTTCTTATCTTCAGAACAGAAGTCAAGCGGTAACTATTAAAGGATATACTTCATCCTTTGTGCCTGTTACCTCGGGCGTTCCTCAAGGATCTCACCTTGGACCTTTACTGTTTAACATATTCCTAAATGACATTAAGATTATTTTCAAGAATAGTTCATTTCTTCTGTATGCTGATGACTTAAAAATTATCAGAAAAATTGCATGCCTCTCAGACAGTGCTTTATTACAGGAAGATTTAGACAGGCTTTACTTGTATTGTTCTAATAATTATTTACATATAAACGTTAGGAAATGTTCTATCATTTCTTTCTCTAGGAAGCTAGCTACCTTAGATTTCCGATATTCACTTGGTAGTGAAACAATAAAAAGGGTTAATGAAGTGCGTGACTTGGGTGTACTTCTTGATAGCAAATTGTTGTTCAAGTTCCACATAAACCAAATAACTGCCAAAGCTTATAAAGTGCTGGGTTTCATACTTAGATTGAGTAGAGACTTTAGAAATATTTCCACAATTCTTTTACTATATAACACCTTGGTTCGTCCAATCTTGGAATATGACTCAATAATCTGGAACCCCTATCATAAATCATACATTGAGGAAATCGAAAGAGTTCAACTTAAATTTATAAAGCACTTAAAATTTAGATACCAATGCTGTCCTGCTGTATCTTCTCTCTCAAGCCGTCGTAGACTTAAAGACCAATTGTTTTTATATAAAATAATTAATAACCTTGTCGACTCCCCATACCTGTTAAATAAATGTTCGAAATCGAATAATTATGTAAAATTTGTTTTTTTTTTGAAAAAGTAAGTGTACAGCATTTTTCTAAATTCAAATATAGACTGTTAGCTTTACAATACAATTCCAGTCTGTTTAGATAGTCTTAGCAAGCCAGCACAATCTTGCTTATTTTTTATACGAGTAATTTTAAAAAATTTTGTATCGTCTGCATATAGTAGTATATTTGAATTTAAAAAGCAGCTATTAATATCATTAATAAATTTATTAAATAATAAAGGACCCAAATGAGAGCCCTGAGGCACTCCTGAAGTAATTGGAACAAATGAATAATCTTTGATTGCCAGGCTGTAGCCGGAGATCGATCGCGAAGATACGATGTCAGCCATCGAAGCAGGTTACCATGTATGCCGATGTATTCAAGTTTTTTTATTAAAAGTGCGTGCGAAATTTTATCGAAGCCCTTGAATAATCGGTGTATACTGTATATAACATCGACTTGGTATCCTGAATCCATTGCATTAATATAAAATCCAAAAACTCGCAAATATTAGATTCGGTAGATCGCTTATTAATAAATCCGTGCTGATTACTCATCAGTAATGGTCTCAATACTGGGTATATCATATCATATATATTTTTTTCAAAAAGCTTAGGTATGGTGGATAATTTTGAGATTGGACGGTGGTTTTTGATATTTCTTTGGACATAACATTTGTGAATTGGAGTATTTTTTTTCTCTGATAGTCTGATAGAACAAGGTCTAATAACCTATTATTATTGTTGAGCACACAGTTATATTGTTCTAGGTCGGTAAAGCTCATAAACGTAGATAATTGATAAGGAGAAAGTTTTCACAATAATATTATAAAAGGGAACAGTTTTAATTGTGAATCAGATTGATTAGAATTTTGAGGAAAATAACAGCACAAAATAATGAGAAATTTTTGCACAGCGCCTAGTTTCTGATTTATATTGAGGATAGTTACGTTGGCATCATTAATGTCAGGAACTTGAGGAATGTTAGGCAAGTCGCATTAATATCACGACGTATCGCTTTCAGAGTTCCACCTCCTTCCTTATTTCTCAGCTCTTACAGGTGTAGGCCAGAATATTCTTTTTGGCATGCCAAAAATTACCATTGAATAATTATTTTTACCTAGGAATGACCATGAGCGAAGCGATGGCGAGCCGCTAGTTAGGTACCTATTAATATTTTTCCAAGCCTTAATAAAAGAAGACCGTGTATAAAAAATAAGTAAATGATCCCACGGGATAAACAAAGGTTCGGATAAAACATTTGAAAATACATTAAAAAACAAATTAGATTTTACTTTACAAGATGTAAATAGATGTAAATTTACCTATTGTAAGTAACTGGCTCAAGTTCACAAATTTTACATTAAGAGGTTAAAAGCTATTCGAACTGATTGGCACACGGTTCTGCATGTTGATGATAGAATTATAGAGAGCATTGGGGATCTGACTTTGGGTACGATTCCTTTTTTGATATGTCTCGGTTCTATTTGGGTATCCTCCCAATTAGTAGATTATGTTTTAAGACGCAGAATGATCGTCTGTAGCCCTGTAATTCTGGTCATCTGCATCTATTTCTAATATTTCATATTTTATTAACGGCTTTTTAGTTTTGATCAATACACATTTTATATTTAACAATAATTAGGGCGAGCGAACCGAGACCTAACACTATCCTACAACCTGAGCATTTTGTGGTACACTTTACTGAAAAACTATCACGCATATAGATTTGTGCTTTATCATAGTAGTTTAAATTCATATTTAAATGTGTTATCTGTCAAAAAAAAATAATTTTATAAAAAAATAAAAAATTAACATTAGGTAACAATTTTGTGTTCATTGGATAGAATATTATTATACTACTAACGTCATCTGTTAAAAAGTCAAAGAGTTAACGTCGCTGTAACATTATTAGTTATTAAACCCGTTAGAAAAACTACGCGAGCCCTCACAAAGCTCAGCTTTTTGCTAGTTATACTAATATTAAATATTTTTGTTATCGCCTGTATAATAAAGTGTTGGACTCGGGTAAAATATGTAAGTAAAGTCTAACGATAAATTATCGTAATCAAAACTGGTTATACAGTTTTGTAATTACGAGGATACTTAGGGTTGGACATATAAACATACATACACGTCAAACACATAACTCTCCTTTGCGCTTCGTCGGTAAAGATATTGTTTTTGGATAATTTATGTGTAGAGCTATAGCAGTAGTAAGTAGGTGAAGTAATGCAATAGCATTTAGGTTTATTCAGGTTACCGAAGCGAGCGCGGCTCTGCTACCACAGTGCCATTAAAAAGTATATACACATTTTTTTTAGTCAAACAGATTTTTATATACGATTACGGATCTCTAGCTCCTAAAATTACTTATATATTAGCAAAATCGCTAACATTTTATTCACAGGTCAATAGGCATTAAGTGAGCATGGATTGAAATAACGTGAAATAAACCTTTATATTTTTTACATTAATTATTTATCAGTCTACTGTAAAAAATTTAACAAACAGTTTTTTGAAATGGCGGGTGTAGTGCAATATTTAAGTGATGGCTACAAATATCTATTTGAAGATTTAGTTCGTGAGTATTTTGACTTCTTTCCTCTTCTTACGCGAGACCTATTTTACCTTTCTTATTAAATTTCATCTAAAACCGAAAACTAATTTAGCATGAAAGGGTATCGATTTTTTAATAGTAGCCCGATATTTTATAAAAAAACTAGTGTAATGTAGGTTGATAGATAAACAACATTATAGCAACAAACGACTCAGCTCGCTTTATTCAGGTTCAGGATTTCTTAGAGTTTAAATATTTTCCCGCAATTAAAATTACCCTATATATTGACTCGAGAAACTTGCCATAATATTTTCCAAAAACGATTAAATATAAAAAATAATACCTACTTTTAATTACATCGTTATTTTTGGAGTCGGTACCGAGAAGGATAATTTTATCCTGCCCTTTCAATGAACTTTCGAACGTATGTTTACAATAACGAAGTAATTAAAAGTATTTTTTTTTTTTGTTAAGGTTTGTATAGTCTTGAAGTTAGTTTTTATTTTATTTTGTTAAAAATGTTATATTTTTTTGTGAAAAGAGGATAATATGTATTTTGTTTAAATATAATATAGGTATTGGGTAGGTCAACAAAACCACTGCTAAAATGAGTCAGCGAGGTTTCGGAGTAAATAATATAATTCCCAGATGTTAATGACATTTACTTCTATTATCAGGTAAACTTCATAGCCTAAAAGAATACTACTATCGGTCCATACATGCGTAGAACATTGAAATAATTTTATTTATTTATTTAATAGTATTTTTAAGCAAAGTTTAGCAAAATTTTGAGACACTTGATTACTTTGGAAAATTTTTTAAAGACACACAAATTGGCCTCTGAAATCCACCATTTTATTTTATTTTTTAATTTTGATATACCTACCCAGTGTCACTCTCATAGTAAATACGAATTTAAGAACACCTCTCAACTTCAAGCTAAAATCTATCGAACCGTTCAGGTCGCAGAGCGTGCCAAACAAAATTATACTATACATACATGCTCTCGAAAAATTTATCCTCCTTCTGGCACAGTCCGGTAAAAATAATTCAACTATAATGTCAATAAAAAAGTATCATCGAAATCGGTTGGTGTGATATTGAGTTATTCGTACATTTGTCGCGCACATACTAACTTAAGACTTATACCTATAATAGTTTCTCATGGATGTCATTGTTAGAACTGGACCAAATTGAAATGGGACCACACGGAAAGGACCAGCTTTTATATAAGTATATAATAAGTCGAATTGAGAACCTCTCCCTTTTTTAAAGTCGGTAGAAAATGACAAAATATTACCAAAAAATTAAGTTTATCACTTTTACCAAATTTATATATAATAACTGTATTTAATATGTTAGGAATTGTAGTGGGTAGCATGTACGGTCCCAGAGGTCGTGGGATCGGGTCCTGGGTCAGGCCAAGTTTAGTTAATGAATCTTTCTATTGGGATATGAACTTAAAGAAAGGACTTAATAAAAAAACTTTACTTTATACTTTAAATAACTTTTAAATAAGCTCTTGGAAGAAGAAAGGTATAATAATATTATCAAAATACTAAAAGGCGTTACGACCCTTAACTAATTACTTTGAAAGACAAGCGATGAAAGAGTGGAACTTGGAAGTAGCGGTGCCACACAGTTTATATACTCTTTCATATTAGTCAAAACAGCAACTAATTAATTAAGATAAATTTTTGTATAATAAAATAAGTCAATATACCAACACTTTCTGTTTCGTAAGCCTCAGTAACAGCCCGGAGTAGGGGAAGTTGGCGGTGTTTCACCCCCGTGCTTCGAAGAGCACGTAAAGCCTTCGGTCCTGTCGAGCAGCCGTCCCACCAGAATATGAGAGTAATAAGGAACAGAGAGTGCAAATTTAAATTGTATAAGCGATAAACATTTGAAATAACATTATTTTAATTTCTATGTGTACGTTTAGCTATAGTAATATGTTTATTGTATGCTTAGTTATATTTTATCAGTTTCATATTGGTCCTCATATTTCTTATGAGTTATATTGATTCACTCCCTGAGATACAGGTTATTAACCTAGTTCATGTACGTCCCAAGAAAATATAGATGCTAATTTAGCTTTTAATCAAATAATTATGTATTTTTTGTGATAACAATATAATAAATAAATAAATAAATAATAAATAAAATAATTATAAAATATTATCTCCCGCGCAGATCGCTAGTGTCAATGAGATTGGCCACCGTGGCCGTAATTGGTCGGGAGGACATCATGTTAGGAAAATAAACTTTTTACAAAAATATTTTGTAAGAAGCAAAGACAAAATATATTAATAGCGATTAGCCACTCTCCCTTGCTTCGCTCAAGTTCGGCATAGGTACGAGTACGTGTAAACTCTTTGTGCGGAATAGATAAGTAGATAAAATAAAAATACAGACGAATTGGGAACCTCCTCCTTTTTGGAAGTCGGTTAAATATATATATTAACTTCGCATCGCCCAGTAAGTACTTGTTAATGTAATTGACATTGCGAGCACCATAGCAACTGTCATAACATTTAAAATTTAAATACATCAAACGTCATTAATTGCATTAAGATTTCTTAATTTTTTTTTCTTCCATAAGAACCTTCTCCTGACAATAACAAACGCTAAAAAACAATGAGCGTAATCGGTTCAACCATTCACGCACGATGTCTTGACCCAGGCAAATATGGATTCATTAATAATTAATTATAGATATATATGTATAGCTATTTTCTATTATGCACATTGAACATTATATGACATTGGACAATGCACACGTTTTTTTAACAGAAACCCAGAAACGTCTTCAAAATACTAGGTCTAAAATGATATTAAATAATGCTTGTGTGATAAACACTATTTTCCTGTTATAACGTGATCGTCAAAAGGCTTTTGCAAGTTGTTAAAATAAAACAAATATTTATTAACATTAAATAACAATTTCTAACTTCGACTATCAATTAAAAAAAACTAAAAACACGCTTTTTATAGAAAGCCAAACTAAAAAAAAGAAAATAAATTTTAATGAATTTAAATTAATTATTTGATTTTTAAAAAAACGTGGGGTGCTTTTTAAGATATTATCAAAATGATAATCACTCTACTCATATCTGTCAATAAAATATTTATAACTATTGACACCATGCACCCCACGCTTTTTTAAAAATCTAATAATTAATTTAAATTCATTAAAACTTATTTTCTATTTTTTAGTTTGGCTTTCTATAAAAAGCGTGTTTTTAGTTTTTTAAACGATTATTTATTTTTTACTTTTTAGTTTGGTTTATTTATAAAAGCGTGATTTTTTAGTTTTTTAAAACTATTATTTGTTTTGTAGCAAAAATCATATTTTGCAAATTAGTGTATTGTCATCGGTCCTCGATAAATCTACAAAGTTTGAACGAAATCTGGCCGTTTAAAGTGGGTCAAAATCGCGCACAAAGAAGTCGGTTACAAACATACAAACATACATAATATATATATAACAACGTTTATCACACATAAATAAAATATATAACCCTCAATACAACACATCAATATATATCAAGTACTGTAATCCGGCTCGTAGGACCATAAAATTTACAATTCAATGTAACCGTGAGAGATAAGGTCTCTGCTCTGAGCAACGATCGATTCATAATTCTAACCTTTATTTTTTACATAAAAGTATTACCTTCTTGATATATAATGTGATCATAAAGTAAAATATAATAATTGTTTCTTTGGCACGTAATGTGCTTACGTGCTGTAACAACTTTTTGCCTCGCTACTTATATGGCTTAATAATCTGAATATATAAAAGCGAAAGATCACTCGTTCATTACGAAATATCGAAAACCGCTTGACGTATAAAGATGAAACTTGACAGGGAGGAAGTTTATAGTTAGTAGATGTCCGCTCAGAACGGATTTTGGGACAGGTCCAAATTAAGTAGTTCTAGGGACTCACGCAAGTTTGTATGAAAGTCCTTAATTTTTTGTGCTTTTATATATAATTTTTCCGATGCAAGCGTCATTGGCATAACGATTTTTCGTGACGCGGCCTTGAAAATTATTCTCACCCGCGCAAAGTAGTTTCACTTTAAAAATTTAAAACAATAAAAGTCGTTTTTTATTACTAGCGACCTACATCACCTAAATATAAATTCATAATAATATGAATAAATTTATAGATTAGACATATTATACGAATAGGAGAGTGTGGGGTAACTGGAGCCACACATTCGGGTAATGAAAGCCTACGTAGCTCCCATTACCCTATTTCATAATGTATTTTTGGGACATTTTAGGAATACAGTGTATTGACAACTAGAGATACAAAATTGATTCGCTATATTGGAAACCACACAGGACATTAACGACGCCATTAACAGTCTGACTCGTGCGCTTCGTGTGGTGGGTCCAAAATATTTTCGACCAAAGAGCAATGGACAAAAGTCGAAGCTTACAAGCGAGACTCTGGACGAGATTATGAAGAGATGCGAGCTGGTATATGCATCATAAATATCTTATTTGACTTTCAATCACGATTTAAAGAATCACACTTGAAAGAAGACGAATTTAAGCATCTGATATGCATAAGCAAAAAATATAAGAATTTATCTTCAAACTTACCTGAACACTGGCAATTGGCAGTTTTTATAAGCGCATACCAATAATCACACAACCTTCCGTCGTGACTCAACGCGTGATACAACGTCTCGTGCGCATCAGACGAACATCCTCGATGGTTCCCGGAAACGACCTAGTACTTGAAGCTACCCGAATATGCATAGGTACCCTCAAATCGCCATCGCTCCCATTACTCGCCCGCTCTCATCATTCGGCGCTCCCCTATATACGACGTCTTTAATTAAAGCATTACGCAACGCAAAGTAGGAAAACAAAACAAGCAAAAACACATTTTAATTTAGATCTAGTTGGATCATCCAATAAGGCAGATCCTGATATGACACCTGGTAGACCGGAAACTTGTAACAAAATTAAAATCAACAAACGTTGTAAGGTATTTTGGTGCCATTTATGAGTTTTTTAATTCGGCAGGCAATGTCTGTGACAAGTAGGTATACAATAACCAAAATCAATTTTTAAATAATGAATGGCTAACCCATCTTTTTTTTGATTTCTTTTAAATAAAACATATATACCTAATCCATTTTTTGTTAAATTGGAAGTAGGTACAATATTTAACTAAATTATAAAAAATCTGACAAGTGCGACTCGGACTCCCAAACGAGGGTTTCCTACCATTTTTAAAATATACGCCTTTAAGATTTTCGTACAAATTAGTAAAAAATCATTAAAAAGATTTAGTTACCCATCCAATTATGACTGCGGATAACGTGATCCTGTAAGGATTTGTGCGCGGTTCTTGTTCGTGTTGACGGCTTTTCGCCGTAAAATTGTCCTATATATAAGTATCCTATTTGTCGGTCCCGATAACTAGCTTTCACCATACCAAATTTCATCAAAATCTGCGTAGGGGTTTTCTCGTGATCTTTCTTCTTCTTCTTCTTAAAGTGACTTCTTCATTCGAAGGTCAGCAATCATTAAGGCACTATTTACCGTTAATAAACTATTCTGATAAGATCTTTTAAAAACATTTAATGTACGGATTCGAATAAGCTAGACATTTTATTATATGTAGAAAATGATAGGTAATATATTATGTCGACCACGTGACATCCCGTAACGATTGTATAAAGAAGAATATTATTTGTTATTCGAGGCATAAAAAGTGTGTTAAAAACATCAATTTAAAACAGCATTAACTTTCTAGCTCTGAACAAAGTTAAAAAATTACCAATGAATAAGTATTGCATAAAACTACCATACAATAAAATTTAACATTCTAACGCGTAGACTTATACCTAAATCTATAGTAATAATAATATCTTCCGACAGATTCCGGCCTCGGCAGCTAATCTCTTTGAGACTAACCTTCTGCGCTGGAATTATTATATTGGACAAGCGTACGCGCAGACGCAATTATTGCACTCTCTATTCCTGTCACTCTCATACTCCGGAGCGACAGCTTAACACAATCACTTAACGTTTCTAGGCGCATGACTGATGTCTTTATATGCTCTTCGAAGCACGGGGTGAAACATCGCCCCTTCTGATGAAAAAACTAAGAAGCAATTTTTTTTCTTGAATCTAATTGGGAAAAGCAGCTGATAAGCCTTTTTAATTTTTGACTGACCTTTGAATATACAAAATTTACTACTGCGTATCTACTAACTACTTTAATTAAGTAACCTCGAAAATTATACATTACAAAGTACATACTTGAAATGTAAAATTCACTAGTCATGATACCATTGTGCTTCAATTAACATACAAAGTAACAAATACTTTTGAAGTGTCACATGAAAATAGCTATTTCATTATCATGTATAATTAGCAAATTCCTCAAATTCAAGAAACGTTTTTCTTTGTCTGTAACAGTA
This sequence comes from Boloria euphrosyne, assembly GCA_951802675.2. Lineage (NCBI taxonomy): Eukaryota > Metazoa > Arthropoda > Insecta > Lepidoptera > Nymphalidae > Boloria > Boloria euphrosyne. Next base: position 1,398,181 of record OX637876.1, read on the forward strand.
AGTGACATTATTTTATTCTCAAACCCTTATTTCGAATTTGTACGTCCTGACGGCAAGTACTTACTTAAAAATTGTTTACTGTCTTTTCTGTTTCTATTTTCAACGCCGAAATTCTACCAAACTGTTGGTAGATTTACCACGCTATAGTCTTCTTCTTCCTGGCCTTATCCCACGCTTTGTGGGGTCGGCACAACATGTCCTCTTCTTCCACTCTCCTCTGTCATTCGTAGCTAGGTGCCGGGTGCTTCCCCTGCGCGTCGCTTCGAGGGTACGCCCTAGTACACATCTCTTTGACACTCAGATACATGTTGTAATTGATTTGGCAAAAAGTTTTACAACCGGCCGCCTGCCTGACGTTAACCTTCTTTGGGAATGCTATTTTCGGTGGAATTAGTATAAAACAGCCACCACTCGATTCGAATTCAAGGGTTATGTTAAAAGTTACCCTTTTACAAAATATCAAAAGGTGGGTAATCGCGTCCTATTTATTTTAGCGATACACTATGACCCACACTGCGACATTTATACCTTAGTCGACTCTTACGACATCCATGGTGAGATATGGAGCGATTACATTTTTAAACTGGAACCGCGCGGTATTAAAAAAACAAAGCTACTATAATTAATTAGAATACGTGCTGTATCACAGGAAATGTAGCAGGAATTTTCTTCTTGTATATTTCTTATCAAACCTTGTTTTATTTTAGTCCAGGGTCAAACAACACTAATACTCCATAACGCATTAGAATGCTCAGCAAAGTCTGTCTTTACTTCCTTAATGCAGGACGGGAACATACCATTCATCAGAATATTTATCAATAATATTATTTTTATCTAAAAATTTAACTGCTGGCTAATTATTTTTTATATTATACTGCTTCTACTACTTATTCGCTGGAGTCCGCTAGGGTGGACAAGTCATTTTGTTACTTTATTACCACAGATTCGACAGTGTCCGGTGTGGTGGACACTATTTTTTTTAAAAACTTAGAATTTTATTTTTATTTTTTGGGGCCTCTGAAAGGGCATGAAAATAAGGATAAATAAAATTTACAATATTTTACTACCGACTTCTCCGTCGAAAAAAGGGTTAAATTCTGAATAAATTTATTTAAACCATGCTAATCTTCACCCATCTTAGTGGGGAGGATCGCTTGACGCTCTCATCCACAACGCCCCGGCCGCTGGTCTGCCGAAATAGACCACAATGAAGTGAAATGAAGTAACGAGGTGAACGCAAACGTTGGGGCACTAGAAGTGTACTTGTTGGGATATGCATACCACAAGTGGTTATGTGTGACTCACCGGCCAGAAAAGTCAGTACAACCAGTACCAGTCTGGGAGCTTTCAATGAAAACGCCGCCTATTTACCCTTTTAGATATAACAAAATTATATATGGTGGAATTGTTTATCCTATAGAGGTCTACAAAGAAGTCCACTATGGTATATGTCTACTTGCATGTCTGCGCGAGTGTAGTTCAAGAGACAAATCATCTGCGTAGTCCAGGTCTTCTAAAGAGTTGGTTATGCCTCATTCAATGCCGCGACGCTTGTTCTTCGTGGTTTTGTGCCACTACACAATACCATCCAGAACGACAAGAAAGAGAAGTGGTGAAAGGAGTCAGCCCTGTCTTACGCCTGCGTGTCCCTCTATGTCCTCCGAAATGAGTCTTTTATGAGTTACTTTACAATAGTAATTCTTGTGATGTTCATTATTTTCTCTGGGATGCCAATTTTGGGCAATCAAGGCCAGATGTTGGCCCACCTCACCGTATGTATCAAAGGCCTTTACGAAATCTACAAAAGTGAGATAATATCTACCTTTACCATTCTGTTGCCTGTTCTAGTATGATACGGAGGATGTTGTCTGTTGATCTGATTTGTGATCGATTGGGCCAAAATCCTGCTTGCTGTCTCAGTATGAGGGGGTTGACGGCCTTCGAGAGCCTGTCCAAAATGACTTTCCAGAGCACTTTGGGCGTGACCGAAAGCAAAGCCCGAAAGAAAAAAAATTACCTCTCCAGTTACAGTGTTGACTGAGTTTCCCCTTTTTTGGTACAGTGATAAGAAGGCCTTTGTTAAAATCGCCTGGTAAATCTTCTTCCTGCCAGATGCGCTGTTATATTCGGTCTGAGATCGGTTTCCAGTCCAGAAGGCCTCTTTTAGCCACATTCGATATGAGAAGTCCCACGCTATGTTCTCAGGTGTCGCTTCATCCTTCTTAGGGGATCTAACCTCGTAGGGAATATAGGGTCCGAGCGAAGCGAGGGCGAGTCTCTAGTGTATAATAAATTCACTGTTGGATATTTTGTTTTTCACTAACCTCCGACGCAAAAAGACAGGTTGTTATAAATTTGACATGTCTGTGTTTGTGTCTGTCTGTGACATCGTAGCTCTCGAACGGATAAACCGATTTTGATTTTGTTTTTTTTTATTTGAAAGGTGAATTAGTCGGGAGTGTTTCTAGCACAAAATGGCGAATTACATATTGTTTTTCACAACTTCCTCAATATGGGTATTAAATTAAAGGGCTTGACTAGAAGAATTATGAACACTATATTAAAAGAGAATGAGGATTATTAACTAAGAAATAAAAACTGAACTAAACTTGTAATTTTTTTTGTCTGATCAATGCCCTAGATTTATGAGAAAAGTGGAGTAATCTAACGATTAATTTTTTATTTAGCTTTTTAAATTTTTTATTTGATTCTATCTTATATACGAAAAATGTTTTAAGCTTTATACTAATACTTATGATGTAACAACGAATGATTCCCCATTTAATGGTCCATCCTCTATTATGAAGAATACTGTATACAACCAGCTATTGTGTTTTCCTGTGAAGACATATACTTACTATTTCAAACTTTTCGGTAGGCCTTGTAAGACCTACAATATTCTAAATTAATACATAATTTTGATATTATCTTTTAAGTTTTAGTAAGAATGAGCCATAATTTGTTCAATACAACCTGTTATTGTGTTTTAACGTATGAATTAAATATTTTTAATGCTAAGTTACTGTTTTTAAATCTACTCATTTAGATATTTCTGTCGGGCTTTTTAATACCTGCAATTTCCTACTATATAGTTTTGATATTATGTCCCTCAAGATTTAGCCAGCGCTAGGTTTCTGAAGACAACTCAATAAAACTAATTATTTTGTTTTCCAGTAGAAATGAAATATTTTTTTGCAATAAAAAGTATCCCAAGTCACGACCCCAATAGTACCTAAGTAATCACGTCACAAAATTTGGTTAAAATCCATGCAGTACTTTTTGAGTTAAACGATAACATCCAAACAGCGGATATACAAGCAATCAGACATAAATTTTTAAAACTACTGTTTCCAGGTCAATATTCAATACAAAATACGTCATTGCCTAAAAATATATGTACATGTTCTGAGCTACTGTTTTATTATAAGCATTTACCTTAGATTATATTCTAGGTTTGTCTAGCCTGCCCCCCCCTAAACAAAATCCTGGCTACGCCCTTGATACTACTTATATCCATTTTAATACTTTAAAAAATGGGCAATTATAAAGGAATAATTGGAAAGCTATTTACACAAATACGGTGTTAATCCTTATCATTTTAAATAAGTTAGAGGCTTTAAGCATTTCATGTACATTATTTTACTCTTTTACACCATATGATTTAAACGGATATCTTGGGAGTAACCACAAAAAAATTATGGACGCGTGAATAAAATTCAAGCGCACCGTCTTGCCTACTGTGTAACTAATACAAGCAAAACGCGGCTTCGCTCTCGCCTATTCTAGGGACGAGCCAGAGCGAAACGAAGGCGAGTTGCTAGTATTTTAATACGATAAATATTTTTTAAACCGTACAAATAGTATCAACTGGTAAAGTATTACCTGATCTGTCGTTTCAGGGACAAAGCTAGTCTCAACTAATTCACAGACATACTCGTAACTCATAATCCATTTTAACAATCATTTCTATCCTTGCTCTCGATGTATAAGGAAAAACCTAAAATCAAAATAACATACAAATCTTAATCTATATGCGTATTCAAACTATTTATTTTGAATGCTGATGAACTGTTGGTTAAAACGAATGAAATGACAGATTTTCCTTATATAATATTATGTGCATGTGTAACGTAGAAAGGAGTTTTTTCAAGACGTGTTCGTTCACGCGATATTGCGTGGCCGTCGCTATGAATTTTTAAGTAAAAATTTCGCAACCCCCAAATGAAATGGCGAAATCTCAATTTTCTGTTAAATTCATCAATCATCAATTAACCCTTAAAGAAGTAGATAAGTGTTGGGAGGTCATTTTTATTATATAATTAGCGACTCAGACTCAGGATTTCGTGCCTAGGTGCGTTTTAACTTTTCCTCACAATTTTTCCGTGTTTTCCCTATAAGAACCTTCCACATGACGTCTTAACGAAAATATAAAAAAAAATGCCGAATTGATCGAGACGTTCTCAAGTCTTCCGCTTACCAACACACTTGGCGATTCACTCTTATTAATATAACTTTTTTTTTTATTTTCAGATCCTTTAAGCAAAGATATGTTTCTGGTCAGCCATCCATTAAAAATTATCTCATTGCTCGCCGCATACAATTTTTTCTGTTTACGGCTGGGACCATGGCTCATGAAAGACCGAAAACCATATGATTTAAAAAATGTTATCAAAATATATAACATATTTCAGATACTCGTCAGCTTATATCTCTTTTATGTGGTAAGTTTTTTATCACGAGTATATTAGTATTTTTCAAAGCTTAGCAACTGTTATTCCTGTTGAGTTTTGATTTGAGTTCAGTTACCAGAATGTTACTTCAGATTTTATCTGTTCTTATTTTTACTTGAGTAGTATTAAAGTACATCAGTACTGGTCAGAATCGAAAAGCCCAGTTAAATAACTATTTGTACTTAGTTTGGAAGGTGAAGCCACTTATATAACAAAATTTTATAAATCAATACGGCAATTATATGGTGACTCCAATAATCCTACTTAATTCCAATTAGATTTATATTTATTACATAAGATTTTCTACATTTAAACATTTTTTCATATTATCTTTAATCGTCCTTGATCTAAGGGCCGGATTAGTAGTCGTATGTATTATCAAAGCACTTTTAGATGTGAAAGTTAGTATGAGCAAAGCCTATGAAACATATAGTCGGCCAACTAACGTGACAGCCTAAGATGCCATACACTAATGTACCATGCGAGTGTATGGCAGCTTGGGCTAACTGTCACGTCCGTTGGCCGACTATATAATATTTCATAGGCTTTGGTATGAGTGTGTAAATGTTTGTTAAACATTCACAATCAATCAATCAAATCAATCTAAGTGGGTTTAAATCTCAGGTCTCTCACCTCTGATATTACCATGTTCGAGACTTTATAACATTAGTACCACTTGTCTTACGGTTAAGGAAAACATCGTGAGGAAAGTTGTTCGACATAACCTAACATGTTTTCGAAAGACATGAAGTCCGCCAACTTGAAATTGCCCAGCGTGGTGGACTATGACCTGATCCCCCTCTTACGAAAAGGAAGCACACGCCCAGCAGTGGAACGATAAAAAATAACTTATTACATGCGTGACGCAAGGGCATATTTTATTTGTATATAAAACTTTATTCAAAAACAGTCGTTTCAGTGAGGAACTAATGAATGTTAATGTTAAAATATATAATTACAGGGTACAGGGTATGTTTTCAGTAAGGAATATGATTTTCGATGCGCAGCCGTAGATGATCCCACGTCGGAAAGAGCAGCCATGGTGAATATTTCCATAATATATTTTTATTATTATTAGTTTACTCTATACTACTTTCTGAGATTTATGCGAATATTTGACACACAAAAAAAAATTCGAATTTTCGCGTTTCGAATGCAATTAAAAGCTATGTCAAACCAAATATTATATACACGAACTTTATTATTTATGCATTATTAATGCTGTTTGCTAAACATTTGGTATATTGTATTCATAGATATTAGTTTTAGTCATTCTTCAAAGTTCGATGCGGAAAATAAGACTGCACAATTTTCTAAATTAACTAGATATTATTAAATAGTTTTAGCGATAAGACCGTCTTTTTTGTTTTTCGTTTTCTCCGAGACACGGGGGTGACACGTTGCCAACATCTCAATTCCGGACTTGTTACTTTTACTAAACAGAGACTCAAAAACTAAACTAGGCCCGACTCGAAACTCAAACTAAGAACCTCCGTACTTGTTAGTCACTACACTACCGAAGCAGTTACAGAGTTACTATTACTAATATTATGAAAACTTATAATGTTTCAGATCGTGCCAAATGTGCACTTATTTTACATAGTAAAATTAATTGATTTACTAGACACCGTATTCTTCGTGCTAAGGAAATCTTTCAGACAGATCTCTTCGCTTCACATTCATCATCATAATTTGATGCCAATTGCTGCGTGGGTAGCAACTACATATTTTCCAGGTAGGTTCTAAACTGTACGTATATAATGTAATGAGAATATCAAAATAAATAAATTCCTCCAGATAGTTTTTGGCCACGGGGTCAATCTCTCTGAGACTAGCCAAGATGCGTGCTAAGAATAATAATTAAAAAATAAATAAATATGCTGGAACGTTATTACAACAGCGTCATCTAGTTCCGTGGTAAGCTATGAAACTTGTATTACGGATACCAGATAGTTGATATACTACACATATATATTTTTAAATACATACATTATACAATATACATATTATATATACAATATATAAACACCCATGACTAGAGTACAAACATTCGTGCTCAATAAATGAATGCCCCAGCAGGACTCGAACGCGCGACCGCTGGCGCAGAAAGTAGGGTCACTATCAACTGAGCCAAACGTATCGTTATAATCAGGTATAAAATTGAAGATACGAGTGCACTCTGTATTCCTCGTACTGTTAGTCCGATGGGACGATACTTCGACAAAACCATCACGTTTAGTAAAAAATATTGTAATCTTTCTTTATTGAATAAAGTATTTTTAATTAGAATTCGATCTTTAGAGTAAAGCCACAAGCTGCGGCGTGTGATCTCCGAGGCACAAGAATTTACCAATAGGCGACTACGGGAAATATCTCAACAAAAAACTCAGTAATTAAATTTAGATCGATCCGAGATCCGAATCCAAGACCTTTGGATCTGCAGCCATACATGATAATTGCTGACTCTATAAGTAATGACCCGAGGCAATTAACAACCCATAAACAAAATACTTTTGTATTATAATATTTCTATTTCTATTTCTAGAAGCCATTGATCGTTATTAGTTGTATTGAAATTTTTATTCTATATTTACAGGTGGCCAAGGAGTGTTAATAGGTTACGTGAATGCTTTAGTCCACGCTGTTATGTATAGCTATTACCTTATAGCTGGTCTGGGCGATGAATACAAAAAATACTTATGGTGGAAGAAGTATCTCACAATGATGCAGTTGGTAAGGACTATTTTTTTAATGCTAAATTATAATATTTTGGGTTCCGTGGGCAAAGGCAAAAACGTATAAATATTCTTAACTGGTAAATAAAATTGAAGTCATTGTTTGTTATAAAATATTTACTAACTGCATATATGTATGTAGAAAATATATACAGTACTTATTAATAAGAAATACAATGTAATTTTTTTTTCTGTCTGTCTGTTTGTTCCGACTATTCTCACTATCTATCAAGGGACGAACATAAACGAAGCGAGGGTGTGTCGCTATTTTTGTATAATAAAATAGCTCAGCAGATTGCGGCTTAGCGTACCTATCGTGCTTAAATTAAAACTATCTTTTCGGACCTAAGTTTCAAATTCTTTTTTTACAACTGTTGTTCTCATTCGTTGTTCTCATTAATATCGGTACAGGGGCCGAATCTTTAGTTTTTTAATTTTTTATTTGTCTGTCTGTGACCGCATCACGAGAAAACCACTGGGCAGACTGTATACTGATTTTGATGGGTATGATGGTAACTAGATATCCGGGTCACATTAGAATACTTGCCGCGTGGTGCCGGCATAGAAGCTCGTGGAAATTTTTTTGGTTGAGGCCTATGTTAAGCAGTGGACGTATTTAGGCTAAAATACACGTATATATAATTCGCCGCCCCCGGAGAATAAAATGATAACTGATATTACCATAGTTTTAGTGTTATCCCATATTTGAAATCTACGGTGCCTAATACATCTACCAAATTTTTTTCGTGTATTTCCAGTTTTTATTTAAAAAGTTGTAGTATAATGCAATAATATTCGCCAATCAAGGCTTCGTGAAAAAAATATAATATTTTTTTTATCTCTCTACATCTATTCGTTCGCAAGCTAAAAACAAAAATAGGTTTTTTATTTTTCCTGAAAAATCTTATTTTAGCAGTTATCATTTTTTTCCCCGGGGACGGCAATTATATAGTATTAAATATGGAAGAATGGGAACAGACAATATACAGATATGGATGATACACGGTTAAGTTACAGATACACAACAGATGGCGTTACTATCCTTATTTTGGTACAATATTAACATATAGGATACTTTTTACTGCGGGAGAACACCTCATTTCTGAAAAATCTATCTTAACCATTAAAAAGTATCTAGATACAAACCCTACCGGAGTGAGAATGAGTCATTATATTTAATATTTTTATCTTTATATTGCAGGTACAATTCAGCATATTTATCATACAAGCATCAATAAGTCTATTTTACGACTGTGGATTTCCGACATTTCTGAAAATATTGACAGTGTTTTATGCAGCAACATTTATAAACTTATTTGGACAGTTCTATTACAATTCTTATGTGAAACCGAATAAAAGTAAAAGCGTACAAAATGGAAACTCTAAAGTTAAAACTGCGAAAGTTCATTAAAACTGCAAAGGTACAGATTTAGTTATGATAGGCATTATTATTATATAATATTACGACATTTTTTTTTTGTTTAGTTTTTATGTATTTTGTACTATACTTTACATTAATAATTAACGTAGTTATACTTTATAATAAAGATATGTTCGATTACAGCACTGTTTCATTTCTAGATCTCTATATGGGATATTAGCGACTCACGTACCCCTTCGTCTCTAGGAACCCCCTTTAGCATAAAATTTTTACAAACTTTGAATGTTTTACTTATTTATATATAATCAAAAACCTCACCTCAGTTTCAACCTTCAAATTGACGTAATTTCCATACAAACTTTCATCCCCTATTTCAACCCTTTACAGCCCTTTTTTCGCTTTGAAAAGTAGCGTATGTCCTTTCTCAGGCTAGACTATCTGTGTGCCAAATTTTATTAAAATCAGTCCATTAGTTTTTCAGTTTATTCATTACATGCAAAAATACAAATCTTTCCTCTTTATAATATCACTATAGAAGTATTAAGTTTATATTATTACTACTTAATAATAATTTGACAGTTGGTTGTTATGTCAAAACATAATTTGTAATAATACTAGCGACTCACCCTCGCTTCGCTCGGGTTCGTCCCTACTCGTACCCCCTTTTAGCCTTTTAGCGTACAATTTTTACAAACTTTAAATGTATTACTTATTTATATCTAATCAAAAGGCCAAATAATAAGTCTCAAGCTTCTAACATTAAAAATGACGTAATGTACATATAAACTGTCATCCCCTATTTCAACCTCTTACAGCCTTTTTTTCGCCTTCAAAAGTAAGCCGTCTCCTGGCTCTAAGCTACCTCCCCACCAATTTTCAGCCAAATCGGTACAGCAGTTGTTGAGTTATAAATAGTGTAACTAACACGACTTTCTTTTATATATAATACAGATTTTCTTATTCTAAAACATTTCATTTGTTATTATAGTTATTAATATTTACATTTTTAGTTGTATAAATTAAAGTCTGTAGCACAAAATATGAAAGACTTTCATACAAACGCATTATTACAAGATTACAAAATTAAAAGATAGTTATACAATGTAAATTATAGATATTTATTTTATTAATTGTCTTTTATTATATATATATATATATATATATATATATATATATATATATATATATATATATATATATATATATATATATATATATATATATATATATATATATATATATATATATATATATATATATATATATATATATATATATATATATATATATATATATTATAATTTATTTTCTATTTTTTAGTTTGGTTTTCTATAAATAGCGTGTTTTTAGTTTTTTAAACTATTATTTATAATTATATATCAAATTAGATAAAATTAATATATCAAATTAGTGTATTGTCATCGGTCCTCGATAAATCTACAAAGTTTGAACGAAATCTGGCCGTTTAAAGTGGGTCAAAATCGCGCCCAAAGAAGTCGGTTACAAACATACAAACAAACATACAAACATACAGGTGAAGCTAATATAAAGCGTGTAAATAGTGGTCAAATAACAAAATTCCCGGAAAGTCAAATATTGGTGGAGAGCTGGGGTTTACCATTACAAATAAAGTTTTAAAAGTCCCCATCGATCCTATGTGTGCTGCAAAAGTTATTCAGGGTCAAAAGTCAAAATTTGAGGCTTTTGGATTTCTTTCGTAAATGGTAAGTTTTATCAAGAAAAAACTTTAAACGGAAGTTGTAGATCTTAAAATTCTCTACAAGAATGGTCTTTATGATTTTTTTCCTAAGAGTTACCATTCGTGAGATATCGCGATTCTAAGAGTCACATTATACATGATATGTACATATAAGCCACGTATATACGTATCAGGCACTTAAGATAAGTATAAATACCTATCTGTGTCTCCTTTATATATACTATACTATCCTGAAAACATTTATTGAAAAGACAGTCAGTCCCTAACTGAATCCTCTCTACCCACGTGGCCTTGAAAAACATCTGGCTATTCTATTGTCCGTAGGTCTCGTTCATATACCTGTTTCTTTTAGTGCTAAATGTTCAGTTCAATTGAATATACGTACTTATTACAAGCGTCTACCATTTAGGTTATTTGTATTATTTTATAGCTCGAAAAAATGTATCAATAGAAAAATTTAATGCAACAAACACAACAATTGTAGTTGGTGAAGATGTTGATTTGTTAGTACTACTTACTGCAAGGACTCCAATCGACAAAATTATTTATTTTCTGAAACCTGGAAGGGCTCTACATCTAAATATATTCTTCAAAAAGTTTATCTGCTTATCCCAAATGCCAAAACTATTTTTACATGCAATAACCGGCTGCGACACTTTGCCAGCAATGTACAGAAGGGGCAAAATGTCAGTATTCAAATTATTCGAAAAAAAGATTTGACTGACTGCGCTAAAGTATTTACAGAAATTGATTCCAGGCCTCAAACAATAATTACGAAAAAAATTAGCTTTCTTCTTGCGGTTTATGGAGCTCCAAAAAAATTACTTGTATTATTAAATACTTAATTAGAAAGTACTGGGCCTATAGCCAACCGGCATTCGTTATGAAGCGATTCGATTTCTACAATCGTCATCGCTTAAACGCAGCGTATGCATCTTGAACTTTAAATCACTAATAATTGAAATGAATGTACATTGTCTAGCATCATCTATTCGTTGACAACAGATCACGTGACATATCTAAGTCATATGTCAAACCCATACATTTTGGACTTTTCTACTATCGCTTTCGCTAATCGATTGTTACTTTGTCTAGGCCCTCTGGAAGAAGTTTTGTTAAAATTAAATATTTCTAATAAAGTTATTGTTGTGTGTGGGGATTTTAAAATTAATTTGTTAGATAATTCTAATATAAGTCTCAGATTTAAATCTATGCTTCTATCATATAACCTACATAACTTATTTACTGAACCAACTAGGATCACTGCTACCAGTGCTACATGTATTGATAACATATTTACAAATTGTAAACCATATTCCAAAGCCATTATTAATAAATTAAGCTCAGACCATTGCGGCCAGTTAGCTTCCTTTTCTTATTCTTTATTAAATGCCAATAAAAATATTTCAAAAAAGACTTTTGTACCTATAACTACACGTATGGAGAAGTTTAGAGGTAGTATTGTGGCAAAACTTCCGTATATTTATCCTACATTAATGACCCCAACTACTTATATAACTTAGTAAAGTTTACTTTATTTAAATTAGTAAAAACTGAATTTTCTACAATATTCACTTCTAAAACAGTCAATTCAGGGGGTCTCTTGACATTTGGTGAATAAGCAACTCCTGGCATATGCAAAAACAGGCAAAGACTATACGAAATGTACAGTGAAAGAGCCTATAATAACAGTGTATCTTTTGCTTCTTTTGTAAGTGCCTACTCAAAAATGTTTAGAAGAGTATGTCCCATGGCAAAATCCTTGTATATTAAAGACAAAATAAGAAATGCCCAAAATAAAATAAAATTCACAGATCGCAGCTTCGATTTTATATTAAATATAAATGATAATTTTATTACCTCAGAACGAGAAGTTGCATCTGAGTTTGAAAATTTTTTTACTGACATTCCACTTTCAACAACGCAATCACTTTCATCTCCCGACATTGCTGAATTTTTGCTACAGGAAAACATTAAAGAATGTAATGAAATATTTAAACTTAAATCTGTAAACCCCAAAGATATAATGGTAGCCTTCAGAAGCCTGGACGTCAAGAAAACAGCTGATCTATGGAGTATATCTGTAAAAGTTGTTAGTTCGGTAATTGATGTTGTTGCACCTCTTTTAGCTACTATATTTAATAACTGTATAGAACATGGTGTGTTTCCTGATCTAATGAAACACAGTAAAGTTATTCCAATTTTTAAATCAGGTAGTACCCTAGACCCTAATAATTTTAGACCAATTTCAGTACTCCCAACATTTACTAAATTTTTTGAAAAAATCATACTCGGGCAAAGGTTATCGCATTTTAATGTACACAATCTATTTCATAAGAAACAGTTTGGCTTCACAAAAGGTCGCTTTACAGCAGATGCTAGTGTGTAGCTAGTTAAAAATATTTTAAAGGCATAGGAGAGGTCGCAGGATGCTCTTGGGATATTCTGTGACTTATCCAAGGCCTTTGATTGTGTGCATCACGTGACGTTGATCAGGAAACTGCATCATTATGGGATTAGAAATAAGGCACTCAACCTCCTGAATTCCTATCTGAGTAAAAGAATACAGAGGGTTGATGTAAATGGTAAGAGATCTCCTAGGGCTCCGTTAGATATGGGGGTTCCACAAGGCTCTATTCTTGGCCCATTTCTCTTCCTAGTTTACATAAATGATTTGCCATTTTTTGTGCAGGACAAACATGAGATAGTATTGTTCGCTGATGACACTTCACTTATTTTTAAGGTAAAACATAATTTACTTATGTATGACGATGTAAACGATGCTCTCTCAAAGGTTGTCTATTGGTTTGATTCGAATAATTTATTATTAAATAACAAAAAAACAAAATCAATAAAATTCACAACACCTTATGTTAAACTTATTGATAATGGTGTAGTATTAGACGGGGAAATATTGGCGACGGCGACATGCATACCATTAATACTAGGAGTAAACATAAACTTGTAATGCCTGTGACTCGTTTACGCCGAGTCACTAATTCTTTTTATGGACAATGTATACGCTTATACAACAGGATCCCAGAAAACGTTCAAAAAGCTCCTATTGCCAAATTTAAAAAAATTGTGAAAGAACGTTTGTGTAGTAAAGGATATTATTCGATTAACGATTTTTTAGAAGACAGTACGCCTTGGGAATGATGTGATCGCCTCCAGGCTATTTCAACCAATAGAATTATTGTTCATTTCGATTTCCATTTAAAAAAATATTAAAACAGACAAAAAAAAAAAAAAATTAGTCCCGCTGAGTTTCTTTCGCCAGTTCTTCTCAGGTCAGTGGCTTCTTCTTTCCGAACTGGTAGTAGACTCATGACGTTCAGTAAAAAATTGTAATAATTTTATGCTGAATAAAATATTTTGAATTTGAATTTGAATTGTTAAATACCGATACTTAACTTTTGTAAAAAATACGCGAAACAAGCAACAAGCACAACTATCATGTCTTCCTCCAATATCGGCATCTGCTATTCAACACTTGTATCGAGTATACTATCAAGTTCAAACATGGCTAGGCAATCAACTGAACCCAGAAGACTGGGGTTGGAAATTGATAGATAATATTCTGGAACCGATTAAAACTTTACTCCCGCCTGCTCCAGAAAAACTCCTCAACGTTATTTTTTGCAATTGCAAAAAAGGTTGTAGTGTCAAATGTGGCTGTAAAAAAGTCGGGTTGCTGTGTTCTCCAGCGTGTACCAATTGCCAAGGTTAGTCTTGATCAAATGTCCACTTGTGTACATTAGAGGAAGATTCCTGTGATTTTAATGAAGAGACCAATGACTCAGCCACATTTGAACAATTTATGGACATCCAGCCTGAGGAAGAGGAAGAAGGAAAAGTCGAAGAAGACATGACTGTTGAAGTAGACTTTCAAGAGTGTGAATCTGATTAAAATATCTAAAAAAGTCGAAATAATAGTTAACCCAATAATCAATAGCAATATCAATAATCATAAAAGTAATATCTAGAACTTGACGGGTATTGTTCCCTTAAATTATCCTTAAATTATCATGACAGTTAGTGGAGTAGGCCTACAGGGGAAACCACGGTAAAAAAACGCGCCGAGTACACTACCTCACAGGTCTCGTGGAAATGTGTGCATATCATATTATATAATGTGACTTTTAGAATCGCGATATCTCGCGATCGATATCTTTTGTAGAGAATTTTAAGATCTACGACTTTGGTTAGAGGTTTTTTTTTTGATAAAACTTACCGTTTTCGAAAAAAATCCAAAAAAACCTTAAATTTTGACCTTTGACACCGAATAACTTTTGAAGCACACATAGGATCGATGGGGACTTTTAAAACTTTATTTGTAATGGTAAACCCTGGCTCTCCACCAATATTTGGCTTTCCGGGAATTTTTGTTATTTTAAATGTCTATATTGACCGGACGGTATATAATGAAATGTCAACGACATATACTCGTACTCGTACCTTAGATCACAAAATAGATGCCCAATAAAATGGTTCAAATGTTCACTTCCGGTTTACTATACGTAGAACAAACAAATTTGTAATTCAATAAAAAAATTAAAAACGCCCTTTGAACTTTAAGAAACAATATTTTTTAGATTTTTTTACAAATTGAATGACACAAATAATAAGCATTTAAAAAGTACGGGCTTCATACTTAGTGAAAGTTTAAAAGCTCATAAGTCGGCAATAAAGCGTCACACAAAAAAAATATTTATATGCATATCCATATCCACTAGAACTATAACTGACCATCATCATCAGCCCTTTTTAACGTCCCACTGCTGGGCACGGGCCTCCCTCAGTACGAGGGGGATCAGGCCATAGTCCACCGCGCTGGCCCAGTGCGTGTTGGCGGACTTCACATGTCTTACGAAAACTTGCTAGGTTTTCTCAGACATGCAGGTTTTCTCACGATGTTTTCCTTCACCGTAAGACAAGTGGTAATCATGATAGGAATGATTCGCACATGAGAATATCAGAGGTGCGTGACTCGGATTTGAACCCGCATCACTCGGTTATCCAAGCGACGCGTTACCGCTGGGCTACCACTGTCACTATAACTGACCAGTTATTAGTCAATGATTAGTTTTAAGATTAAAGTCTAACTTAATAATAGTCTCAACTTAAAACTCACAATCCGTATTGCCCGAGGGCTTTTACTTGTTTATATAGAAATATAAATAACTTGTAAGTTCAGTATACAATTGACATTACCTAATTATAATGTACATAAAATATTAATATATTCCATTATGCTTTCATTTCATGTTCTAAATGTGTTAAGGATACTTTTGGGTTAGAACGTGTGTTTTGTTTAAAAATGTTAGCTCTACAATATATTGCAGATGGTTATAATTATATTTTTGAAGATTCCGCTAGTGAGTGTTTTTGCATTTTTACAAAGTGTCGTTAATTATAATAATAATCCTAATGTGGTATATCTTATTATCTATAAGGCTTGTATGTTTTTGTATTGACTCTATCTCAGAAATAATAATATTATTCTTAAATTTATAAAAAAATACTAATAAATGATAATAAAAGTAGTTTATTATTAATAATATTAAAAAACTTATTAGTAAGTACGTTTCAAGTTTATTTTGTGCTACATTTTAGTAACTGAGTGATTTATTTATTGGATTATTGACTTCAGTTTAATTGATTTCCAAAAAAAGTAGGTGCTTCCATTTTTGTCTGTTTCTACTTTTTATGTATTTATCAGTGACAGTTTGACCGATTTTTTAGCCTTAGTTATATTATATTGCATTAAAATAGCTCCCGAGGTCCACTAAAATTTTCTTTTATGTATAGAATATACTGTTTTCGAGAACATCGTTTCAGAACCTGGCTTTACCTACTCGTAATAGCGGGTGTGTAGAGTTCACACGTCTTTCGAAAACTTGCTAGATTCTCTCAGACAGGTTTCCTCACGATGGTTCCTTCACCGTAAGACAAGTGGTAATCATGTTATAAGTGATTAGCACTATAAAATATCAGAGTTGTGAGACCCGGATTTGAAAACGCATCACTAGGATATCCAAGCGAGCGCGTTACCACTGGGCTACCACTGCCTTAATCTATAATTATATATAACACTAGCTGACCCGTGCCCACTTCGTGGGGCATAATGTTAATAATCCTTTTTTAGTACAGAGTGTTATGTTTTAATTTCTAACTACCAAAAGGAGGGTTATACGTAAGTATTTTATTAATATTAAAAGTTAAATTATCTATACTAATATTAAAAAAACTACTTTTTGTAACTTAAATATAAAAGTTAGACATATGCTGTCGTTGACTTTTTGTAGGCATTTTCAAACTCCACATCTTTTCTCTAGAACTCAAAAATATATCTTTCATAGTTAAGGCAGCGTTCGTAAGAAACGCTTTCATTCGACCGTTTTTTCTCCGATTCACTTTGCAAAACGGACTACCACGTAAAAGCCTTTTTATTTTTCGTTTTTTTTTATATAACCTATGACACTCAGCAATAATGTGGCTTTCTATTGGTGAAAGAATTTTTAAAATCGGTTTGGTAGATCCCGAGATTACCCCTTACAATTTAACAAACACACAAACTTTACTTCTTTATAATATTAGTATAGATAAATGAATATTTTTAGTAGGTATTAGGTACATACTATATATGTTAACAATGCACAATCGATAGGCCGTTTTCTTCTATTGTATGTAATATTTAGCCCTTATTAAAGTCCCACTGCTTGGCACAGGCACCTCTTTTTAATGCGACACGATCAGGCCATAGTCGCTCACGCTGTCTAAATGTCGAGTTGGTGGAATGCATGTCATGTCTCTCGAAAATTTGGCCCACACTCAGGTCCTTTGAGACTTACATGGTTCCCACTATCTCTGGAAGACCGTATGGAGTAGTAATCATGTTAGTATGTGCACACTTTGAAATGGATTTGCGCTTTAGATTTCCTCCTTCGATAGCTTCGACTTCGAAAATATTTGATTACGTTACTGTAATCAATGAAAAGGTCTGTTCAGCTACTTATTTTTTTTTTTTTTATGGGACAAAGGGGGCAAACGGGCAGGAGGCTCACCTGATGGTAAGTGATCACCGCCGCCCATGGACAACTGCAACACCACAGGGCTTGCAGTTGCGTTGCCGGCCTTTCAAGAAAGAATACGCTCTCTTCTTAAAGGTTGCCAGGTCGTAACGGTTCGGAAAGACCGCAGGCGACAGCTGGTTCCACAGAGTGGTTGTGCGGGGCAAAAAATGTCTTAGAAATCGCACTGTTGTGGAACGCTGGACATCGAGGTGGTGAGGATGGAATTTTCGGTTTTGGCGCGATGTCCGATGATGAAATTCTGCGGCCGGGATTAGTCCGAACAATTCCTCAGAACACTCCCCGTGATAAATGCGGTAGAAGATGCAGAGTGATCCAACATCTCTACGCAAAGCTAAAGGATCAAGCCGATCGGAAAGAGCTTGATCGTTGATAATTCGAACCGCCCTATGTTGAATGCGGTCAAATGGAAGTAGCTGGTACTGGGGAGCTCCCGCCCAGAGATGAGAACAGTATTCCATGTGGGGTCGGATTTGCGCCTTATAAAGATTAAGACGCTGACCCGACGTGAAGTACTGTCTCGCCTTACTGAGCACACCAAGCTTCTTAGAGGCCAATTTGGCCTTACCTTCCAAGTGACCACGAAACTGGACGTTGCTCGAAATATCGACGCCAAGTATCCCGATACTGGCTGTGGCAGACAGGGGAGTGCCCGCAAATTGAGGAGTTACGACAAACGGCGACTTTTTAGCGGTCAACGCGCAAACTTGTGTCTTTTTGGGGTTAAATTGGACTAAGTTTAGTCGACCCCAATTCGAGACTTTGGTTAACAAGGTTTCGACTTCAGACACAAGTTTGTTCCGGCACTCGTTAAACACTTATTACTTTTTGAGTCTGGAGTTTTTTCCTCCGTGGAATGAACCCAAGCTTTGTATTTGATTAGTAATTAATAAACTGATACGAGACGGAGGGAAACAATTAATTCGTGTTACTTCTCTATAGCTTAATTATAAGCAACTACTGCAGTTATATCTCTCGACTAAACGAGTGAAGCGGGTTCAAATCCCTATGTCTGGCACCTCTAATACGTATGTGAATAAAATGCAAATTTCATGTGCGAATCATTTTTAATATCATTACCGTTAAAGAAAAATATCGTGCGGAAACCTGTCCATCAAAGAGAACCTAGCAAAATATCTACAGGTGAATTTCGAAAATCCATAGTTGACCAGCGTGGTGGACTATGGAGGACTCGTCCGACTGCTCTTCGTATTTTTACTGATAACAGCTATCGGCTATTACATATTTAGTAGCCTCAAAGGCCTAAAATTTTGCCAACACGAGCCATATCTGTATATTGATTAATATGTGTATACACATTGTTATGTAAAATATGTTATTATAAGTCTTCATGACGTGTCATTGTCGTTAACATATGACCTAGCATGACATTGCGTTTAATATAACATGAATAAAATTAATATGATACTCAGCAAATAACGTTTTTGGTTTATACATTTCGAGGTTTGGTTTATACATTTCTGAACCCCAAAAAAGCTGTAAAGGGTGCTTATAAAAACTATAGGTTAAAATTATTAAGACTTATATGTATTTTTTTTTGTATTTCAGGTCCAATAACTAAAGGATGGTTTCTTACAAGGAAGCCATATCAACTGATAGGTCTTTTGACCGCCTATTACTATTTCACCACAAGTTTAGGACCACGTCTTATGAAACATAGGAAACCATTTCATTTGCCAAAAGTATTGCTAGCTTATAATGTGATCCAAATTATTGTGAACATCTATTTAATTATTGAGGTAAGCTTTGAATTTTTTGTTGGATCGACTTGTTTGGATCAGTTGTTAGGGACCCTACTTTTTGAGTCAGCGATCGCGGGTTCGAGTTCCGCTGGGGGCATTCATTTGCTGAGCACGAATGTTTGTACTCCAGTCATGGGTGTTTGTATTTATAATATGTATGTATTTAAAATTTATATGTGTAGTATATCAACCATCTGGTAGCCGTAACACAAGCACGTAACGTAGCTTACTACGGGACTAGATGGCGCTGTTGTAATGATGTCCTAACATATTTTAAAGGTCTGATATCACTATGTATCATCTTAGTAATAAGAAACTTCTAGGTCGACATATAAAATGGCGAATGCCTTTTACATAATATACTCTGCGACAAAACTTATGGAACGCTTTATTGTTTTAGGCGTTTAATCCTTGCCGTATATTGATGTACCAATAGCGACTTATTTAAAAATTACAGATTTACTCAAATGCAAGCCATCTTGGTGCCTACATCATGACATTAATTAAGTATTAATCTTTTAATATTACATTTCAACCCTTAGCAAGTTTACTCGATAATTAAATCGTTTGAACTTAATATAATATTTATATTTATTTTTGTATTCTGGAGATCCGGATAAAGAGTGCTGTATCTTGCAGGCTTAGGTTACGTTGCAGCAACACGCAAAAGTGTCCATAATATTGCAATGTCATTGAAATAACGGGAGAGCAGGTTTCGAAAGAACGGTTTTTTTATTATAAGCTTAGAGCAATCAATTCACACGTTTAAGGATAGTAAAAAATCTTTTATCCGTTTTGGGACTACGATGCTAGAGACGCACCGACAGTTCATAGTGACACCTCCTATTTTTGCAACAAGAGTCGAACAAGTAACGTCATTCGCCTTCGGGCTTCGACGTAGTCAGGTAAAAAGAATACTAATATCCTTTTTGTTGTTTTAGGCTATCAGATACGTTTTTCTCTCTGGTTATTTTGACATGCGCTGTAAAGGAATTGAAAGTGATGAGAAGACAGCGATATGGGTGAGAAATTGAATATTAAAAGGCCTTCGCAAATAATGCATTATCGTAAAAAAAATGATATAGCGAGTAAACCTAAAAATATAGACAAATGCTTTTGTGGACTTTTTTTAGAACTTTTAATGAAGAAAAATTCTGATAATATATGATTTCTACATAACTGTAACCGTTTACGCAGAGAAGGCAACGGAAGCTTCCAAAAGTAAAATTTTGTTTCCGTTTTTGCAACATTTTCGTTAAGCTCCGATCCTATTGGTCGCTAATCTTAGGAACTATTGGTCGTTCGAACCAATAGTTCCTAAGATTAGGGGTGTCAAACTAAACAAACAAACTCTTCAGCTTTATAATATTAAGAATAGAAGGTAATTGATATTGTATTTAAAAAAATGATGTAAAATTGTTTCTTGCCTATTTTCAGGTCGCTAGCGGTATGTGGGTATATTACATGTTAAAAGTATCAGAATTACTAGACACAGTGTTCTTTGTACTTAGAAAGTCACTCAGGCAAATAAGCAAATTACATTTGCACCATCACATCTTAATGGTAATATGTGGATGGATAGGAACCACTTATTACCCGGGTGAGAATAAATAGTAATTAAATTTACGTTCTCTAATATAACTTCTATTATATTTGTTCTTCTTTCACATCTGCACTATAATGTTTAAAGTTTAAGATATAAAGATGTTGAGTGTTTGTGATAAAACTCTTGACGTAAATAGGCGATAACTTGGACTCTATTTTTATACGGACTAGGAATTTTTGCGGTACAGAACAAGTCATCAAAATTTTATTACAATCGTTCGAATAGTTTGAGAGCACAAACTAAATATAAAGAAAAAGTGATTTTTATTACAATTTACATTTTAAGAATATGAAATACTTTTAACACAGTTAACACTTTTGCTTGAGAAATTGTTTGGGCTAAGTGAGCAGAGCAAAAAGCAAAAAAGATAATATTATATTATACTACCTATTCCCGCGGATCCTTCCGCGTACTATAGACGGAAGCCTATTTCACTTACATAATATAAATAAAATGCAATGCAATACTGAAAAAAATGGTAGTACCTAAATTGCAATGGCTGCCTTATTACCTAGGGGAATAAAAAATAGCCTACGACCTATGCTCAGATCTACACAATATACACAAAAAAAAAACATAGAAATCGGTCAAGCCATTTCGGTGCAGTTCGATAACAAACACTGTGACACGAGATTTTTATATATTAGATGTACTACCGACTAACCCTCGCTTCGCTCGGGTTCGTCCCTATTATTAAATCCTTCCGTGTGACTTACGGAACATACTTATATACCAATATAAAATTAGCCGAATTGGTCGAGCCATTATCACATTCATTCATTTATATTTATTTTTTTATATTTTTTTTTGTATTAAAATCTACCGTTGACTTGAAGGAATATAGGTACAAAAAATAATTAAGCCGAATTGGTCCAGCCATTCTTGAGTTATGCGCTTACCAACATTCATTTTTATTTATATACACAGTCTGGCCATAAATACTGTTACAATTAAAAATTAGAAAGATATTACATTTGAATTTGGAATCTGTCATTTTTATACGATTGCTCATTGTGTTTTCTAATTTTGGCGCCAATACATTTTATAATATTTTGCGATATTAAAATGGAGTGGGGTGATAAAGAGGACCGAATCGCTGTGATTGCATTACACAAAGTTGGTATGGAGCCAAATGCAATTTTTAAAACTCTCCATACGCTTGGTATTAGTCAAATATTTGTGTACCGGGCTATCAATAGGTATAATGAGACCTCCTCTGTTTGTGACAGAAAAAGATCTGGCCGTCCACGTAGTGTTCGTACGAAAAAGGTGGTCAAAGCAGTAAGGGAAAGAATTCGCAGAAATCCTGTCCGAAAGCAAAAGATTTTATCTCGGGAGATGAAGATAGCACCCAGAACCATGTCGCGTATTTTACAAGATATCTTAGGACTTGCAGCCTATAAGAGACGCACTGGTCATTTTTTAACTGATAGTTTAAAAAAGAATAGGGTGGTAAAATCGAAAAAACTACTGAAGCGGTACGCAAAGGGAGGTCACAGAAAAATTTTGTTTACGGATGAGAAAATCTTTACAATTGAGCAACATTTTAACAAACAAAATGATCGTATTTATGCTCAAACCTCTAAGGAAGCTTCCTAATTAGTCGGCAGAGTGCAACGTTGGCATTACCCGACTTCAGTAATGGTTTGGTGGGGTGTTAGCTATGAAGGAGTGACTGAGCTATATTTTTGTGAAAAAGGTATCAAAACATCGGCACAAGTGTATCAAGATACCATTCTTGAGAAGGTAGTTAAGCCCCTTAACAACACCATGTTCAATAACCAAGCATGGTCTTTCCAACAAGACTCGGCGCAGGGTCATAAAGCTCGGTCCACGCAGTCTTGGTTAGAAGCGAACGTTTCGGACTTCATCAGAGCTGAAGACTGGCCGTCGTCTAGTCCCGATCTTAATCCGCTGGATTATGATTTGTGGTCAGTTTTAGAAAGTACGGCTCGCTCTAAACGCCATGATAATTTGGAGTCCCTAAAACAATCCATACGATTGGCAGTGAAGAATTTTCGCGTGGAAAGAGTGCGTGCTTCTATTGATAACTAGCCTCAACGTTTAAAGGGCTGTATTGCAGCCAATGGAGACCACTTCGAATAAGCTTTTTATATTTTAAATTGTTTTATATTTATGTATAAAACTAACACACTGTAAAAGTAATAAATATTATTTGCATTAAAATTTTTTTTCTTTGTGACAATATTTATGGCAAGACTAGGTAGATTAGAAAGATTATAGTGGTATAAATACTTAACTTATAAAACTTATAGGTGGTCAGTGTATAATGATTGGACTTCTCAATACTATCGTCCATGTGGTTATGTACTTCTACTATCTCGTCTCGGGGCTTGGTAACAGATATAAACAATATGTATGGTGGAAAAAATATGTCACAATTATTCAACTTGTAAGTATAATTTTATTATAATATTTTTTTAAACTCCATAAAATTATTGTAATTTGGACTATGTATACATATCAAGCTATTAATATACTCTATTTTAGTATGATCTTTATATTATATTATGATGGGCAAAAAAAGCCGCCGAGCAATCTAGCTGCTTCGGTGGTGTAGTGAGTGGGCAGTGGCTAGTATGTGTGACCGCACTTCCGGATTTCCTGGGTTCGAGTCCCGGGTCGGTCTAACATTCTTGATATGAGTGAATAAGTGACGATTAGTCTCTTTGTAAGTCTTTATTTAGTAAGTCTGACTAACAGTCCAAACTTGGGAAGTTGATTGTGTTTCACCTTCGTGCCTTGAAGAGGACGTAAGGCTGTTGGTCGTGTGCCATAACTCTCATCAGACAGTGGAGTGTAAGAGTGATAAAAATAGATTAAGTCAAATCAAATCAATATATTCTTTATTCAAATAGACTGAATTTGAATCGTCAGTTTGTCGAAATGTAGGCTTTAAATTAAATGTCAGTCTGTAAGTCTATGAGGAAGCTAAACTGGCTCGGAACGCTGTTCTACTAAGAAGAGAAGGCGAGTATAAACCGAAAAAGCCGGCTAGTACTTGTGTCTGCACACACTCTTGTGCACTATAATAATCTGTAAATACCTCCTGCACAGTTACCTTGTTTCTCAAAAGGAGTAAATTTCATTTTTACTTCAAGTAAATATAAAATTTAATATTATTTCAATAATTTGTATTTAACTGACTTCATCTGTTCTATTCTTTTATAATATCCTAACAAACGTTTGTAAAAGTGTAGTTTACAATTTTTCATGTTTTTACATATTTGCTTATGTAGAAAATACGTCGAGATAGTTTTTAACAGGCTATACCTCAAAGGTGCATTCTTTCAAATATTTTATTTGTTCATATTTTCCTTGGCTTTTTATGTTAAAAATGAATTTTTCACATGAAGCGTTCGGGATATGGTAGCCAATAACTTTATTTGGCTTTCTAAATACAGCGCCTCCCCAATAATACATAACATATTTATAGGCAAGTAATTTAGACGCTTCATGATATACATTTTAGACGTGTACAATTGTGTAGTTAGTGTATAGAATAGCTTATGATGATATATTTAATAATCAATTTTTGTTTCAGGTCCAGTTTGTTTTAGTTGCAATTCATAATATAATCAGCATGTTTTATGAATGCAACTATCCTTTCTTATTTAAATTTTTTGGTACATTTTACAGTGTCTTCTTTTTCGTTAAGTTTTCTCAATTTTATTACTATACCTATGTCAATCCCAGACAAAAAGTCAATTCTTCAAATAATGTTAAGGAACAATGACGTACTAATAATACATGAATTCAAATTACTTAAATATTATATAATAATTCAAATTACTTAAATATTATATAATAATATATAAATAAATTATTATTATGTATCATTAAATATATATTATATTACTTCAATAGAATGCTAAATTTTGTTTTAATTATCCCATAATACCTTAATTACCTACAAAATAAGAAATAATATCTATAACAGTCAATATTTTATTGTCTTTAAAGAAGATTCAATATTGCCACCAAGTCCTATATAGTATAATAATTTGTATATGTTACAGTTAAAACCCGTTCTCAGTTACAACGCGTTTTAACTAGTCAAAACTAGTTTACACAAAACGCTTTAGTGAAAACTAGAATTGATTAGAAGATTGAAATAAAAATGTAATTGTCGTTAAATTATAAAGTAGGTATGTTAGGTAAATACTTAGAATCAGTTGCTTTTTATGAAAATTATTTACAATTCGCCATTTAAAATATTTTATAAGTATTACCTACTGTCTCATAGGGACACAATGGAGACGAATTAAAGACTTCTTGCTGGTTGCTGATTTTATTAATTACAATATATTTAAATTTACATGGGCAATTTAGTTTTATTAGACGACACGTAGGTCGTAGCGAAACTTATAATTGACAAGTGACATATATAGTTGTCTATGCTCCTGACACATGAAAAAAGCAATTACGTTTTAACAAATTATTTTTGAAGTGAAGCCTTAACCATTACTCCCCGCCGTTGAAAACGTCAGTTTTTAACTTCTTCGTCAGGTAGAAGAGGGCATAGGCGGACTAGAGGGCGCCGATAGTATCAATTTGTAGTAAGAACGTCAGCCACACGAGATATGCTGTCGAGGCCTGGGAACAATTTTGCTACTCGGCCAGTGGTCCAACATAGTGGGGGGGAGCGAATCTTCTTGTAACTAAACCAGATCTCCAACGTTAAGACGGTCCTTGTTGATCTTCCATTTCGTGCGCAATTGTAGTTCTGAGATGTACTCCTTTTGCCACCTCTTCCAAAAAGGTATCGCTTAGGTTGCTCTCGCTCTTGTGTTCCAAAGCAGGTTATGGTAGGGCATTCAGCGGTCTTCCAATCAGAAAGTGCCCTGGGGATTGGAATGAAAAATCGTGGGGCGAGGAGGATAAAGGACATAGAGGACGGCTGTTTAAGATGGATTCTACTTGTGCAAATAAAGTGGTAATTTCCTCAAAAGTTAAATGGGAATTTCCCATGACACGCCTTAAGTGCAACTTTGCAGATTTAATACCAGCTTCCCAAATACCGCCAAAGTGAAGAGCGTAAGACGGAGTTAAATTATATTTAAAGCCTTCCTGAGTTGCAAAGTCATTAAAATAATCTGAATGCTGTTTTAGAAATGCACTTAATTCTTTAGCAGCCGCAACGAAATTGCGTCCGTTGGCGGAAAATAATTCCCCTGGCCGACCTCGACGAGAAATAAATCTACGCAAAGTAAATATGAAAGTGTCTTTAGAAAGATTACTTACGGCTTCCAGGTGTAAACATTTATACCGGAGACATACAAAAAGGCACAAGTAACATTTTATTAATCTAGAGCCATGGCCCTTCCTATTTAAAATATAAAACAGTCCAGCGTAATCCATTACAACAGAACTAAAAGGGAAATCTGGGGTAACGCGTTGAGAAGGCAGATTTCCCATCTTAGGATTTAAAGTCTTACCCTGTACTCGACGGTAGCGCACACAGTTTCTTGTTACCGTTCGTGCAAGACCTCTACCATTAAGTGGCCATACCAATTCTCTTACAGCAGAAAGCAACAAATGTGGGCCAGCATGCAAATTACGGACATGTTCATGTTCAATAATCAATGTACATAAATGGTGTTTCGAGTCTTATAAAATAGGATGTATTTTGTCATATAAAAATTGAGAAGCTAATAATATGATTCGACCATCGACTCTTATTAAATTGCTTTTATCATCAATAAATGGAGACAGAGATAAAATTTTGCTTTTAGTGCTAAGAGTTTTATTATTAGCCAAAGTTTTGAATTCGTCGTAAAATGATTGCTGTTGAGCGATATAGCAGAGATAATTGAAAGATTCCTTCAATTCTTCTACGGTTAATATCCCACTTCGTCTCAGATTAAGATTTTTAATATTATTCATAAAACGTCTCACATAATACATGGTTCTTTGCAATCTAACAAATTTTGAAAATCAATAAAAATCAATTATAGGTTTATAAATTAAGGCTGTTAATGTTTTTGTAACTTTAGTTTCAGGCAAGGTAGTTGTCTGGCCCTCCTTTAAACATGCTTCTTCATTGCTTAGAAATGAAGGACCATGCCACCATATTACTGAATTTTCTAGTTGACTAGGATTAACACCTCGCGAAATTAGGTCAGCTGGATTCTCAGCAGTGGGCACGTACCTCCATAACGACGAGTTTATCCAACTCTTAAACCTCACCGACCCTGTTAGCCACAAATGTTTTAAATTCTGAAGGATTATTCCTTAACCAGCCTAGGACTACATTAGAGTCACACCAATATATAGTGCGAATAATTGATAACCATATGGAGTCTGTAATTATTTTGCATAAGCGAGCAGAAAATAGCGGGGCGCAGAGTTCTAATCGAGGAATTGAGGTTGGTTGAAGGGGTAGACTTATTCTTACATTACCATGGCTGTCAATCGTTCTCACATATATGCAAGCCCCATATCCTACTTGAGAAGCATCACTAAAACAGTGGAGTTCAATCGATTCAGCAAAGTCCGAGAGAACATATCTGGGGATTTGCATATTAGAAAGAAAGGTTATGTTAGTAGAGAAATTATGCCATAAATTAATAATATTATCTGGTACTGGTACGTCCCAGTAAGTTTTTTGTTGCCATAATGATTGTAATATTAATTTTGCCTGCATTATGCATGGACTTACAAAGCCTAACGGGTCAAAGATTTTAAGGGCATTCGACATAATGAATCTCTTTGTTACCTTGTCAGTAGGCAAGGGTTTAACAATGGGAAAGAATATAGTATCACTATTTGGATTTCATCCAAGACCTAGAGTGCTGTATGACTCACTTAGAGTTAAATTATCTTGTACATCTTGTGAAGGATTAATAATTGACCTTAAATTACTTTTAAATTTTTTTTTAAGTTGAAACATCCTTTCTTTAATTCTGAAGTTACATTGTTTTTAATAAAAAGTAATTCTGACTTGTCATTGGAACCCGTTATAAGATCATCCACGTAAAAATCCTGTTATATGATAGTTTTTATTAAATTATGCTCACACTCTTCCCCTAACTGTACTAAGCACCTTAGATAGCTCGCACTGGCAGTACCATGGGTGACAGTGTTTAATCGCATAGTTTTAATAGCCAAATTTTCACTTTCTCGCCACAAAATCAGCTGAAGTTTTCGCTGATCACTAACATCATTGACCTGTCTATACATTTTTTCAATGTCTCCTGGAAGAACATACTTGTAAAGCCGAACCCTTAACAGAATGGCAAAAAGTGAATCTTGCACGCTTGGGCCTACCAATTGTAAGTCGTTTATAGAAAAGCCTGAGGAGGATGGAGCTGAGCCATCGAATACCACTCGGAGTTTGATGGACTCACTACTTCTTTTATGACAGCATGATGGCAGCGAAAATAAGATGGGTTCGGAATAGCAGTGCATGATTCAGAAAGATGCCCTAGATCTTGATATTCTTTAGTAAATTGTGTATACTGTAGTTTTAATTCAATATTTTTCTTAACTGCCGCTCAACATTTAAAAATCCTTTTCTTGCTCATGAATATGAAGCACCTAAACAATCTGGCGAATCATGTAAAGGTAAACGAACACAGAATCTACCATTTTGCTCTCTTACCGTATTCAGTAAAAAATGTTTTTCACATGCTGCCTCGCTAATGATACATAATTAGAATATGTTTATATGTTAATTAGAATATATTTTGCTACAACTACATACATTGGTTGAAATATTCGAACCTGTATTGCTAAATTTACCACCAATTACCAACCTAGCTTAGAACTATGCAATTTGGGCTTATCTTGACCCAGTGATCTTTGTTCACTTCCTATCACATCCCAGAATATATCCGCTCTCAATAGCACATCAATAGGTGCGGATTGGCCGAAACCGGGATCAGCTAGCAATAAATCCTTAGGTATATTTAATTGATTAGGCTCAATAGGAAACCTTGGTAGTTTTCCTGTTAACGAATTTAAAATTAAGCAAGAAAATGTAATTTTAAAATGATTTATAGATGTTCGGGGCTGTAATTGGACGACACAACTTTCATTGACTATGTCAGTGAGATAATTATTCCCTATACCAATAACATTAAGAGAATAGGCGTTGTATTTAGTGACAATTTTCGTTGTAAATTTTTAGTAATAAATGATGACTGACTGTCTGAATCCAGCAAAGCGTGCGCTTGAAATATCTCTTTACTTAGTGGATTCATAATTTGAACTAGGGTAGTAGACAGAATAGACAACAGAATTTGGCTATTTTTACTTGAGACTTCCCTAGTAAAGTTGACAATAGAAGTAGATTCTTGCGTCTCAACTAAATTAGCTGATGTAATGGAATTGGTATGCAGCAATGTGTTATGACGTTTCTTGCAATGTCTGCACGGGCCCATGTGGCACTTGCTTACATGGTGATCCCGTCTTAAGCAATATGAACATAATTTATGCTTGGAAACATCCAATAACCGATCCTCTATACTTTTAGATAAAAACCTGGGACATTCATATATTTTGTGATTTTCCATACAAATAACACATGCAGTCGATGACTTTTCTACAGATGCAAAGGATTAAATATTTGAAAGATGCTTGTTACTAGTGTGATGTAATTTTGAAGTGCTTTCTTTATTTCGATTTAATAATTCCAAAATATCAGCACGAGTGATCAATTTTTTTTAAATTGATCTATTGTAGGATAATCATCATAACAACTACGATGTTCTTTCTACTTTATTAAGTTATGACTATCAAGCTTAGAAGAAAACATAAAAATTATTAAAGTATGCCACCGAACTGTTGGTTGACCGAACGTAATTTTTTGTTACGTGATCAACTAAGTATCGCCCAGTCGCGAACTACGAGTTTTTCGCCGCGCGGCAGAAAAAAGCAGCGGCATAATGTCGCACTGTAATACTGTACCAAACAATTTTTAATTGTATTGCGCGCACTTGACGGCAGATCCACCGCAGCGGCGAAAGGTCTGTGACAAGTTACAATTTGTTTGCAGCGCGGCGCGGCGGTTTATCATCTTTTTGTATGAATTGATTGAATGCACGCACTACACGGCGTTTCGCCGCTGTTTTGTGTATTTTGTATTGCAGTTTGACGCGGCAGTAAGCCGTAGTGCGCGCGTTTACAGATTTTTATCTGTTTTGGCGCACGGTACAATGTCGCAGATTGATAAATCAAATCTCTTTTTGACATTCAATAATTCACCCGCGAATCTGAAAGTTCTTTAAAACATGATGATTTATAAGTTTTTTTTGTTGTCATAGCGATCAATAAGTAACTGCCATATATATATAAATAGTTCGCAGATGATACCTCAATGTTAGATATTATGCGCGCTGCATCACCCTCAAGTTAAGATAACAAATAATGAAATTTTTGTATCATAGGAATTATTTTGAATAATATTACGAAACGTATCACGGAACTCGAGCAAGCGAAAATATGATCCATCAAATTTCGCAATTCGTAATTAAGGCAACTTAATGGAATCACTAAGATCGAAAGAACATTGAGCGGCTGAAGCAGAGATTGGCGTCGCTTTTGTTCTTGCTCAACCATTTTAACTTCATTTTCACTTTCAATTAAACTTTTTGCCATGGCTGTACACAAAATTAACTCTTGCTCAATATGCTCCCGCTCATCTAGCTCTTCCTCCAAACTATCCGAATTTAATAATTCTATTTGACTTTGCAGCTCATCAAACTTAGCAGCTAAACCTTCAAATCTACCGAGTTTTAAAGAAAGTTCAGCAAATTCAATTGAGGTCAATAACTGCTCTGTGATTTTATTAATATAATTTTTAAATTTAGTAATTTGACCTTTTATCGAACTCCTTTTAGTAGTCAAACACTTTAAATTTGAAGATATTTCTAGAAAATCAATTTTGCTTATCATTTTAAGTTTAAATTATTACACTCGATTTATTAAAAGATAAACAACCAAACGCGGTTTAAGAAATATTCATATTAAGTAAAGTTTATTATATCTAATTATATAATTAAATATGTATTATATTTAGTTTGACAAAAAAAATGTTTCGAAATAAATGCAAATAATAAAATGAATAGGCCTACGTCCTCACTTGATGATAGATAGGTACTTGCGGAGGCTGCTTATCGCTCGATCAGCTGATGCACCGTTACCTGGGCCGCGACACCGATGAACGTGTCTCGTTACGTAGGCAATACTTAATAAATTTTCGGCAAAACTATTAAATATAGCGTAAAAGATGTCGCGAAATAAATTAATTTTGATATTTATTTAATATTAAATGATTTTAAACGAAATAATTGATTTATTTTTAAACAAAGAACAATAAAAAAAAATATTATATATTATGCGAGTAATTGTTAAAATTTGGATCGCTTTATTGGACAAGTAAATTATGGTTTAAATATGATAAATGGTTATAATATAGGCAAGATTTAGGAATTAGGATAGGAACAAGACACTTAAATAAATGAACTAGGCTGCGAGGTAATGCGTTGGCTGGTCACTGCTCGGCGGTGTTCACCGTTTCACGTGACTGATTCTCCTTATTCTGGGTCTTTTAATGTTAGTTTCATCTCAGAGGCCGGTTCTTCAAAATCACCAATCGTTGCTTTCAGACCTCGGCGTTTTCAAAGAGCACGAACGTTGCTTGAGGACTATTTTTGATGGTGTCCAGTCACGGTCGCCAATTTATGTCTCATAGGGGCACAATGAAGACGATTTAAAGACTTCTTGCTGGTTGCTGGTTTTATTAATTATAATATATTTAAATTTACATGGGCAATTTGGTTTTATGGCAGCGTACTGATTGCTTGAAGGTCTGCGCAAAAGTGGTAGACATGGGCTGGAAACTTAAAACATAAACCACAGGTTAAAAATTAACAGCGTCATCTTTTTATCTTATACCCGAAACATTTGAAATGACGTAGCGTCGTCGTCGTCGGTCGTATCATCAATTCTTTAAATTTATCATTTTATAGTTGGTGTCGGATAATCAATCGAATTTTATGTGGCAAAGTTACTTATGATGGGGACGGTTTCTGCAAAATGACCGCTCAACTGTATTACGCTAAAAATAGACACAATAAAGTAAAAAAAATATTTTTCTTGATTTATTTATCACATTACTATGTGTCATACGACTGTCATCAATCACCCCTACATGATAGTTTAAGTAGATCGATTTTAAATTTGTGAGTATAGTGATGTTAATTATATATTTTTATGTAATATAGACAGTTATCATCACTATATTTACAAATTTCGAATCGTTTGACTTAAAATCTATTTAAGTATAGTGTCAAATAGTTAGTATAGGGTCAAGACTTCCAGATGGCGTTGATGTCGTGTTGGCAAAAAAATCGGTAGAGTAGGCTCTCTATATTAGGTATATATTACTTTTCGGTATGGTGGTAGACAGTCTATTGTCTATGCGCCTGACACATAAAGAAAGCAATTACGTTTTAACAAATTATTTTTGAAGTGAAGCCTTAACACCTACATATGTTGGTACGAATCGTGAGCACGGATATATACAGCAAGTTCTAAATAGCCTACATACCTTTACTTTTCCTTTTTACAGTTAGACTTAGCAACAGTTCTTAAAGGTGAATTAATCTTTGTTACATGATTAACTTGCAAGAATTTTTCTTGGGACTTGTTGAATTCTGACCTGAAGAAACATAAAAAATTAGCTTCCTTTAAATAAATAAAATAAATATAAATAACTGATTACGTAAAAATTTACTGAGATTTTAAGTATTTACTAAAAAAATTGTCAAGAATACTATATTTTGTTCCAATCTTCTAATCAATTCTAGTTTTCACTAAGGCGTTTCGTGTAAACTAGTTTTCACTAGTTAAAACGCGTTGTAACTGAGAACGGGTTTTTTCTGTAACATATATAATTATTATAATATCGGATAATAATCGAAAAAACCGGTCTACTGGAGTCTGGATATCTTC
Organism: Boloria euphrosyne; assembly: GCA_951802675.2. Classification (NCBI taxonomy): domain Eukaryota; kingdom Metazoa; phylum Arthropoda; class Insecta; order Lepidoptera; family Nymphalidae; genus Boloria; species Boloria euphrosyne. Next base: position 1,431,189 of record OX637876.1, read on the forward strand.
TAGTGTATTCCACTTCACTTGGGTAAAGCCATCGAAAAATACAGTAACGCACTCGCCTTGTCTATAGAATTTCGAAGGCTTTTGACCATGTCTGGCACGGCAGTCTTCTAAGCTAGTTTCCGGCATATGGAGTACCCACCCCATATTGATTTCTGATTTTCTGAGTGATAATTCGTTTCGTGTTGTCGTTGGTGGCTGCTCATTTGTGACAATATCTCAATTTCAGGAAAAGGCCAAAACAGCAGCTAAAAAACTTGGTGTCCTGAACAAGGTGAAGCGATGCTTCACGCCTGAGAAGCACTTGACTCTCTATCAGGCTCAGGGGCGCTCAGGCTAATTTTTTCACGAGTATTTTTATTTACAATAGAGAATACAGAAAGCTTACATTCAAAATTAGTTGACATTCTTAAATTTTATGATTGAGTGCATTCCATATTAAATATATTATATTCGTGATTGTAAGTCACAGAAAACACGCATATACGAATATTATATATACTTTGAATAATTATCACGAGTACGGTTTTTTTCCAATATTTCAGGGTCCAACGGAATGTGGTTGCGAAATGTACATAAATTGTAGTTCTATGCTATATACATAAGTTTCGATGTAAGTACAATGAGGCCCACTTGAAGGCCGAGTCGTCATTTAGTTTATTTTCATTCCTTTATTCGTTAATTCATTTTATTGACGGTATAAATAAATATGTATGTATATATTTATAGTATTCGTTTGAACAAAAAGGTTAAATTGCGGTCGAATGCGCGTAAGCAAAAATATCTCATATCTCAAAAAAGACTCAACGAAGTTACCTAATAAATTAATAATTTTGTAATTTCACCGCGCAAATTTTATTCTCGCGATTTATTTTCCGAGATTGGAACTAGTCTTATTACGCACTGCGAATAAATTTTCGCGCGATTTCTCTCAGTACGATGCAGGTCCCGACTGAGACGAAAGTCTAAAATTAATAACAGAAAAAAATTAATCTACCTGATGCTATGGCGGCGGCGGCGTGACAGACCTATGAAACCTTAAGATCTATGGAAGGATTTTTATACATAAACTAGCGGCTCACCCTCGTTTCGCTCGGGTACGAACCCGAGGGACGACCCTAGGTTTAGCGTCAGCGAAGCCACAGATTCCTGATATATTACTAATATTCCAGATTAGTTAAAATAAATAAAATTTCTAAAATAAAACCTTCTCCTTTTTTGAAGTCGGTTAAAAAGCCTAGTCTAAGTTACTCCTTACATCATTAGCTATCTGCCAGTGAAAGTCCAGACTAATAACACCTAAAAACGATAGTTTCATACATAATTCCGCTCAATATTGAAGCAGAATTAGAATGAATGTGTATAAGTGTCACGTAATTGAAACCGAAGGCATGAACACATACAGCCAAATAATGTTGCAAGTAATTACTTCTAAAATAATCGGTACACTTTTTAAAATATATTTGTTTAATTATGAAATATATTTGTTTACATTTGATTCATGTCAATTATTATTTACATTGTATTCAGATGTAACAAATCGTCATAATATGGCTGGGCTTAGGCTTCATTGTTTCAGATTGTAACCATTATTTTTTATTTGCTTACGTTTATTTAAAAAAAATATGATATGAAAAAACGACAAAAACCTGTAGATATCGTACTATTTATAATTACAAAAAAACTATTTCAGTTTTCACTTAAAACTAAATATTATTTAAGAATTGATGTAGCGCGAGCGAAGCCGCGTGTTCTACTAGTAAATGAATACAAAAACTTGACAAATTATTTACCAAAACCTTACTCGAAAACCACTCTATCCATTGATCGAAACAGCATGAAAATTGGTGCAGTAGTTTTTGAGTTTATCGCGAATAGACAAACAGACAGATGCGGTGGAGGACTTTGTTTCATAATATGTGGTGATAGTTTTATATGAAATAAGGACGGGTTATGTAAGTAGAAAAACAATATAAATGTATAATTTAATAATACCAGTATGTATAGGTAAGTACATCATATTATGATTGAACTTAAACTATGTATCCATCGAGCAGCAACAATCTGATTCAAAGGAAATCTAAAAAGCATTAAAATTAAACGTACGACTACGTACGTACGAGTGATTACAATTGACTCAAACTGACGCGAATAGATATATCTCGAAATATACTTGTGTAAATAAATAAAATAAATCCTTTAATTTCTTGCTTTTACAAAAAAAATGCTATTAGTATATTGTGGAAGATGAACAGAAAAGAGGATGTTGGAGTGGGGAAAAACTATAAAAGTCAATGCATAACCGGCATCGGGGGGTAGTTGTATCTTGACGCTTGTCGTGGTAGCATTGTTAGGTCGCTACGCTTAGTTGTCTTTTTGGTTAGTTTAATTGTGTTTTAGCGTTTTCAGATACTTACAATAAATTGAGATCGATTTAGTAAGCTTGTTTTTTTTAAAAAAAGCTCACTTCTGGTCTAAATTCACAAGAATATAATATTTTGACAAATAATGCATTGTCTTAAAACAAATTTGATTACCATAAAAAAGGCTACAGCGAATCAACCTTAAAAGATAGACATATGCTATCGCGAATTTTTTTAGAACTTTTAAAGGGGAACATTTCCGTCATACATGATTTTTACATAACTTTAAGCGACGCAACGGAATTTCTCAAAAATAATATTTTTCTCCCGTTTTTGAAACATTTTTCATTGATGCTCCGCTCCTATTAGTCGTAGCGGAATATAATATGGCCTATAGCCTTCCTCGATAAACGGACTTTCCAACACAAAGAGAATTTTTAAAATCGAACCAGTAGTTCCTGAGATGAGCGCGTTCAACCAAACAAAATAACAAACTCTTCAGCTTTATAAATAGTATATAGATAACAATATGAAGAACAATAGAAATCCAATTATTTGCAAAAATATATTTTTATTTCAAGAGGAAGTCATGAGTATTATAATATTTATGACAAATGAAACAACGAACCCGCGACCTCCCGGTGTGTGATCGAACATGCTATTGGTACACAACACAACAATGCGACGAACTTCTTTAGCACCTAACCCGTGAAAAATTTGTGCAAATTTGAGCAAGAGTTTCATGAGACTGGCTTTTTGTTCTTTGTTAAATATCTGCCTAAGTACCATAGCCAAATCTCAAATCGATTTAGTGCCGCGCTCAGATTTTCTTTTTAGTCACGCATTCTGAAAAAAAAATAGATATAATAACCAATATATTCATTATAGGTTAAAAAACATTGGACCTTTTTAACCCAAACACGTTTAAGTACTTTTACATGTTATAAAAAAATACCGCATAAACTAGGTTAAAAGTAATAATAAATATTGATAAACAAATAAATAACGTATACTTATAAATGATGTTTATACATGGTTAGCGAAATAACAACGCTCGGAACTAAAATGAAAAATAATGAAAAATTTTACTTATATTTTACGAATAGTGTTGTATCTCCCGCTAGCCTCGGCCCTCGACTGTCAACGATATCTCGTTGCGTTCCCCGTGACCTACTCTGTTCCCTCGTAAAGTTTAATAAAAGGACAAGTCACTAGTGTTTAAGATATGCATGGTGGACCTTTATACCCACGGTTCTTTAAGCCCCGCCCAACCTTACTCATGGTTGGTCACAAAAAAGCCCGCGATGGTATATACCTAACTACTTATAACAGTTAAGCTATAGTATCTCTTTGTTAAAATTATTAAGTAAGTGTGGAGTCAAATAGTGGTGATATTGGTATTAACATATTATTAATCCATATCCATTTAAATGGTTTACTAATGAAGGTTACTTATGTACGTGTAAATTCCAATTTAAATTATTCGGATCGGACTCTCCTGAATCTAGACCCCCAAAACAGTAGTTTTTAAAACAAATTAACAGTTTGTCTGCATGTTTGTTTGTCTGTTTGTATGTTATCGTTTAACTCAAAAAGTACTACACCGATTTTAACCAAATTTTGTATAGTGATTAGTGATAACTTATAAATTTTTTATTTCAGAAAAATATTCACGAGAAAACAAAAAAAATCGTCTTATTTAGTCGTTCTTAGAAAGCTGTCAGTGGCTATATCTTAAGATATACATCCAAACTATGTAGTACGAAATTGTAAGCCTTATAAGCCACACAGAAAAATCTATAATACCAATTATCTATCTTCTAAGTTACACTCGCAATACATATTTTTGTCAGTACTATCTAGTGCATTGATGTGTGCGTTTCACGCTAAGAGTACGGAACCGATTTAATCTAAATTGTATATTGATCGATTATTACAACAAAGCAACATTAATAGTATCTTATATTGAAAGTAAAGTCTTTAATTCCTAGGCACAAAAAAATAACTGGTTCAATATAGCACAATAAGGATAAGGACTAACTCTTGTCAAAGCTTGCGGGATATATTAAAACTAAGTGTTAGAAAGTTATAGCTCATAACAAGACCTACAAAAAAGTTTGCAATTGTATGTCTGTCTCCTAAGGTACATTTGCAGTAAGTGTTTTCATATACACGTATTGAAATCAATATGTTAGCTAATCAATGTGCACGTTCACACAAAAAGTACTGAACTGATTTTAACTACTCTTTGTGTAGCCATAGATTATTACTTGTCAATATTTAGACTGCCTAAAAGTATACAGGCAGGAACATGAAAGAAAGAAGAAGGAAAGGAACAGGAAAATATTTTCTCACAAGAAAACACAATAACTGGACTAGAACTCTCTAAAGTAGTCCTCATAGAAGACGAGGGAACTTTAAATGCGGAATCAATCGTTGGTACATAATAATTAATAGCAAAAAGCCAGAGATATTTTTTTTACTTTTAGCGCGAGCGAAGCCGCGGAATCCGCTAGTTTTTAAATAAAATTGCCGAAGCTAATTCTAACAAGACTTTATCGAGAAATTCGCATCGGCTTCAATTCGCTTGGGCTTACTCACCCTCTAACTATTTTTATCTAAGATTTTAGCAATGTAGCTCCTAGTCTTTAAGCAAATTGGCAGTGATGTACGGACAAAAATAGACATGGCTAAATAGTAAAGGTACTATTTTTAACCGACTTCCAAAAGGAGGAGGTTATCAATTCGTCTGTATTTTTTTTTTAATGTTTGTTAGCTCATAACTTTGAACTGGGTGAACCGATTTTGATGATTATTTTTTTATTTGAAAGGTAGTGCTTCCCATGTGGTCCCATTTTAATATTTTCCAGTTCTGACAATGGCATCCATGAGAAAACCATAAAAGTCTTAAATTTGCATTAAGTATTTGCGCGACAAATGGACGAATAACTCAATATCACGCCAACCGATTTCGATGATCCTTTTTCTAATGGAAAGGATATACTTCAAGGGTAGTTTGATGAGAGTTTGGTAAGGTTCTGATGATGGGATCCATGACAAAGTATCGGGACTCTTCAATTTTTAGGAGCAAATTAACAATGCTCGGCCGAATCTTTTATAGGCTATATGGATATTTGAGTCACGTACCGTAACTGATGATGGAAGGTACAACTCCTCAACGGTTAGCAGTTTGAAGAAAATTCTTTTAATATAACACGCAATAGGGAATATGCATAAAATTTAATTTTGCTTCAAATATCTTTTTTTCCAATCTTTATTATCGTCACATTATGATTAAAAGGTATTTTTTTTATTTAGTTATTATTTAAACCCTTAAAATATTGTATAAAAAGTGAATATTAACGGCGGGAAATCGAAACTTCCTAAACGCGCCACCATTGGTTGAAAGCAAAATGACGTCAGTTGTCAAAACATTGGGTTTATCGGCGTCGATATTCATACTAGATCGGGTTAGGCAGCCTTTCTGAGAAAATTTACTATGATAATGTATATATATTTTTACACCATCACAAAGTAGAGATGTTAACAAACAAAAAGCCCACTAATTTTTTTAAGAAAGCAAATATTTTGACGTGAGAACTTTCGATGGAAAACTAGGGTGCTTTTTCGATATTAAGTCAAAATAAGGTGAAAAAATAAATATTTTAAATCAATAAAAATACATAAAAAGGTAAGTTTTCACAAAATTTCGTGAAAAATATTTTCTTTTTGTAAAAGATAAAAATAAAAAACCAAAAACTTGTTTTTTTAATTTTTTACATAAATTTTGAGGTTATATGAAAAAAATGTGAATACAAAAGTTTTAGATCTTTTTATTACCTACAACATTGCCATTTAACTTTTTTCCATAGGACTTGTAGTTTTGCCGGAAATCGAGATAAACAGTTTTTTACCCTTAAAACACCCCCCTTCCCCCTTCCCGACCTCAGATCGCCCGTAATTTATTTTTCCTTTTATTTTTATAATATTAGTGGGTTTTATTCTTTTCTAGTGGGTTTTATTCTACTATTATTTTTTTGGTTTCAAAAATTATCGACACTGGTCTATACTACTAAAAAGTAGTATATGTTAGAAAAAAATTAAAACTGTGTTCCTGTGGTGTTTTCTAGTGAATTAATATAAATAGTGAATCAAGGACGGTGACTTAAACTTGTTTTATCAAAGCTTTGAACGAACGAAAAACATTTTTTCATCTTTCTTTCTTTTACTTTCGCATCGCTTGGAATACGAAAAAACACTTTATCGGGTGTATTTCTAATAATGTTTTTGTACTTACAATACTTGTAAGAAGGTTTTTTAATTTCCTCAATGTTGTATATAACAATTAAAACGGAAGATATATAAGAAGTAACTGAAAAGCTTAAAGTAAAAAAGACATTCGTGTGACAAATGATGTCATCGACGTGGCGGCGCTACTGGTAGCGTTTGAACGGCTTAAATTTAGTCAATGTTTTAAATTTCACTTTGCATAAAAAATTATATATTTTCAAGACTATTTATATATTTTTCTTCTTTATAATGACGTAAAGGATGGATTTAAGTCATAAAAAAAATCATGCATATTCCCTATTATGGACCGATGGTTGTATACTTTCAGGCTATTAGGTTTACCTCATAATAGAAGGTAAATTTTTATAGTCATTAACACAATACGTATCTACTTTCCGCTAAAAATTTTAAAATAAATTATTTTTAACAAAAAAACAAAAACCGACTTCCAAACTTAATAAATCTAAACTAAAAAGTAGAAAATAATACTTTTAAGGACTTTGTTAATTTTGAAGTCGGTGCCAGCCAAAGCAAAATAACCCTAAATAGATATATATTTGATTAATCTATCAATTTGTAAACATAATCAAAATACCTGGCTGGCACCGACTCCAAAATTAACAAAGTCCTTAAAAGTATTAGTTTCTACTTTTTAGTTTAGATTTATTAAGTTTGGAAGTCGGTTTTTGTTTTTTTGTTAAAAATAATTTTAGTCATTTGGATACAGAACTCTAACGCAGACGCTTTGAAATAAATAAACATATTTCAATGAATAAAAATTCGTAATACATATTTGTATATGAAAATAGCAAAGTTCATTAAATTTAAATATATGTACCTAACAATCAAACACATTGCGAGCACGCTTAGTATTATAAAAGTTCTAACGCTAGGAGGTTCATTTTTGTATTTAATAATCTTATCCACTCCTTGTTTGATAAAGTAAATTACTTATACATTAACATAAATGTTAGCCTAGTAAATAGTAGAAGGTGTCGAAAATGGCGGAGATTTTAAGGAAATCTATTAAAGTATATAATATTATTTTCGACGACTTGGCAGGTAAGATGGCATATTATTTACATAATCCAAATATTTGTTGTAGGTATGATAAATAACGGGTGACTTTTTAAGCGTTTGGTTTTTCATTTGAAAAAAAAAATACCATAATATAGCGTTAAATATAAAATTTACATTGGGAAGTAAAAAGCATCACTTCCCATTTATTGTTTAAAAATTATTTAATGCAAATATTGGCCTCAACTAGGTTTTAAATGATCCATACGCATAGTCCAATTATGAGGTACTTTTTCAAGCATATCGGCTGGCATCCGGATTCAGCTTAAATATTCTCTTATGTACGCACCCTATGAGTAGTGGATGGTTTAATATCGAATTGGTGCGGAGTTTGGTCACAACTGCTTGGATAACTCGTTTCGAACCAGTTAGTAAGCCGCCTAGATAGTGCGATTTAACGCTCTTGGACTATTTTTTGTGGGGGTACGTAAAAACTCTTTATTATGCAGATAAATCAGCATCAATTCGAGCACTAGAAAACAAAATTAACGTGTTATCCGTGATATTCCAGCCGATTTGCTTGAAAAAGTACCTCACAATTGGACTTCGCGTATGGATCATTTAAAACGTAGTGGAGGCCAACATTTGCACGAAATAATTTTTAAAACATAAATGGCAAGTAATGATTTTTAGCTTCCCAATGTAAATATTATATTTAACACTATATTATGGTATTTTTTTTTTCAAATGAAAAACCAAACGCTTAAAAAATCACCCTTTAGTTCAATAAGTCACAAAAAAAATTACCGTCACGGAACGTCCGGTAGATGTAAAATAGATCTATATTTGGTAGAAGTGCAATTTACGTTTGTTAGCCTGCTTGTAATTGAGTTTATTTATTAATTATAATTACCAACAAATGTTACAATATAACATACAACAAAAGAAAATACGGTACTTACGTACTTACGCCACCGCACTTTCGTTTTTCTACAGATTTGTGTGGATATAATTATATCGTAAATAACTATTTTGTTTGGGTTTGGATATAATAGGTTCATAAGGTCAATTTTAGGAATCTTTCTTGCTAGGTTGGTTAGGTTAGGTTAGACATATGACCACATCGCACGAGCCGAGTGAGCGTAGCGAGCGTGCCACGGGAGCGGCCGGCGAGTGCGATAGTCGAAAACTATCATAAAATTAAACACAATTAAGAATCAAACACTTTATTTAAAAACAAAGCTAAAAAATGGCGCCAAAAATTAATTTTAGATGTAGAATGGCGGCACTAAAAACCGCCGCCATATTTATAGCCAAGGGCGTAGGTAGGATTTTGTTTAGGGGGGGGGGGGGGGTGTGGCAGCTCAGAAGAGAATCTGTACATAACATATTTTTTAAAACAATGACTGTAACTTATTTTTATTGAGTATAGACCTCGAAACAGTAGTTTTCAAAATTTATGTCTGATTGCCTGTAAGTCTAGCTGTTTGAATGTTATCGTTTAACTCAAACAGTACTGCACGGATTTTAACTAAATTTTGTGACGTGATTACTTTTTCGTGTGTTTTTTTGCAAAAAATATATTTCATTTCAACTGGAAACATGATGACACAAAATAATAAGTTTTCTGGAATCGTCTTAAAAACCTAGCGCTGGCTAAATCTTGAGAGTTATATCAAAATAAAAAAGCGACAGAAATGTCTAAAATATTAAATATCTATCTCCTCTCCTAAGGATAAAGGCAACAAAATATGCCTAACTCTTACTAAAACTTAAAAGATTATATCACAATTATGTATTAATTTAGAATATTGTAGGTCTTACAAGGCCTACCGAAAAGTTTGTAATAGTACATACGTCTGCCTTCCCAGAAAAACACAATAGCTGGTTGAATACAGTCTTCATAAAAGAGGGTGGACCTTTAAATGTGTAATCATTCGTTGTTTAAGCCAAAAATATTTTTGTACTTTTAGCGCGAGCGTAGCCGCGGGCCCCGCCAGTAATACATAATATAAAATCTAATTATAAATTAAAAAAAACCTGACACAAAATAAAAATAATGTACTAAAAGCTAAATAAAAAACCACTTTCCTCATCAATCCAGGGCATTAATCAAACAAAAAAGAATACAAGTTTAGTTTAGTTTTCATTTCTTAGTTAATATTCCTCATTCCCTTTTAATATATTAGTGTACATGATTATTCTAGTCAAGCCCTTTCATTTGATACCCATATTGAGGGAGTTGTGAAAAAAATATGTAATTCGCCATTTTGTAGTGGCGGCCATCTTGGACCGATTTTTATCAAACATAGCTAAAAACACTCCCGACTAATTCACCTTGTAAATGAAAAAAATAAAATCAAAATCGGTTTATCCGTTCGGGAGCTACGATGCCACAGACACACAGACACAAAACACTCGAACTTGGTAATGGTATGATAAGCACGGGCTGGTTTCCGCAACTCGACGACTTAGCGCCTATTTTGCGTGTGGCTCATAAAATGCTCATTTCGGAGGACATAGAGGTACACGCGGGCGTAGGACAGGGCTGTCTTTCTAGTCGTGATGGTATTCTGCATAATATCACGAAGAACAAGCGCCACGGCATTGAATGGGTCATAACCAACTCTAGATGATATATGTCTCTTGAACCACACTTGTGCAGACATGCTGGCCAAATTGAACCACTTACGAAAGGAGGCAGCTACAACGGGGCTAAAAGTGAATATAAGGAAGACACGGGAAATGAGGAGCAGAGCAACGAGTACACTCCCGTTGGTCATCGGCACATAGGCAGTGGAACGCGTCCATAAATTCACATACCTCGGTAGCTGCGTAACAGAAACAGGACGAACCGAAGAGGACATCACTTCGAGAGTCGCCAAAAGACGAGCAACCTTCGCATAACTTAGACCAACACGCAATACTATGTTTTGAAAAAAAGTAATCGACGTTGAGAGTCATCGTTGATCTCGGCCATGTTTTAAAACGACGTAACGACGTTTCGCGCGTATAAAGCAATTCTAGATTCAACCATTCATAGTAGGTACAATTCATAGAAGCTACAAAAATGATCATTTTTGAGAAAATTCCCAAAAATGTCCTTTTTCAAACTATAAACAAAAACAAAAATATTTATCAAAGGCAAGACATATTATTATGTAAAATGCACAGGGTTGGTAGTCTAGTATTGAAAAAATGTAGCAGTAAGGCTCTGTGCAATTATTTTATTTTTCGTGATTTAGAGGGGAAATTACTTAGGTTATTGACTCCCATTCTTTAAATTTAAAATTAACGATTTAACACTATATGTCTTTACTTCACTGCCGTTAGCTATCGCTAATTACATTGCCACAAAGTCGTTTTTTGTACGGTTATACGGAAATACAAGAAAACGTAAACCACTTTGGCAGTCGGTTACGCATAAACAGTGGGACGGCGATATGGTGCAGACATCCACCCTTGTCTAGTTTTTCTTCTGCTTCTTCCAGGCACATAGTTTAAGACATTTCTTTGCTTTAACACCAAAACGGTGATGATAAAAACATAGCCAATTCGATGATTTGGACTTGCGGCGTCGTTCAGACACCGAACGCTCGCGTGACGTAGTACCTCGCCTCCAATTACGTCGAGTACTTCGATACCTGGGTCTCGATCTCTCCAGCTCCATGACCTTCACGCTTAACTTAGCTATTTGTGCCATAAGAAATGAAGTATTATCTGATTTTTCAGCCTGACAATTTACTTCAGCAGTATGTAAAGGTCTCGTGGTCTCCATAATTTTGTCAGCGATAGCTGAAAGGTTATCTAAGCCCTTTACCTCACTAAGGTTGAAAGGCTCAAAGGTTGTCTATTGGTTTGATTCGAATAATTTATTATTAAATAACAAAAAAATAAAATTAATAATATTCACAACACCTAATGTTAAACTTGTTGATAATGGTGTAGTATTAGGCGGGGAAATATTAAAACCGGTACAGTCTACTAAATTCCTAGGTATTATCATAGATTCGAAATTGTCCTGTAGAAAAGAGCTATTCGTGCAATTTATAGTTTAGGTCCTAGAATATCATTAAGAGATAAGTTTAAAGAAATAAAAATAATATTGAGTGTTGCTTCTCAATAAAGAAGAAAATGTTATGTGTGTTCATAAAAATATACACGAATTTCCCAGGAATTGCGATATGCATACCATTAATACTAGGAGTAAACATAAACTTGTAATGCCTGTGACTCGTTTACGCCGAGTCACTAATTCTTTTTATGAACAATGTATACGCTTATACAACAGGATCCCAGAAAACGTTCAAAAAGCTCTTATTGCCAAATTAAAAAAAATGTGAAAGAAAGTTTGTGTAGTAAAGGATATTATTCGATTAACGATTTTTTAAAAGACGCCTTGGCAATGATGTGTTCGCCTCCAGGCTATTTCAACCCATAGAATTATTGTTCATTTCAATTTAAATTAAAAAAAAATTAACCCTTTAGAAAAAGTACGCGCGCCCTCACAAAGATCAGCTTTTTGCTAGTATTAGCAAAGCCTATGTAACATATGGTCGACCAAAGGACGTGACAGCCAGCCCAAACTGCCATATTATACTCGCTTGTTTCGTTAGTTTTTTAGAATTAATTTGACCACGTTAACAAAAGTATTATACATTAGGTAATATAGATAAAATAGTCGGTACTATTTCGTTTCGATCCGAATCATCATATTGATTCGAATTAAGGGTTTATTCGAAATATAATTCGACTTTTTTGTTGGGTGATTCGAGTTAATTCGACTATTAATTTCGATGAGTCCTATAACTAAAAATAATAAATTGTAGGAACAACTATACAATGTAAATGTCAATGACCACGCATAAACCATACACAAACTACCTGAACCACCCTGCGGCTCGCTTACCCCACCCCTCTTAACACAGAGCTCGTCGTGTCGTGTCAATCGCAGACAAGATTTTTTCTTGCTTATCGTCAGAGCTATGTACACAGTTCGTGCGTAGAAACGACACGAATTCTTTCGTAGGCCCGGCGACTTTTCTTAGCGTGTACAAGCAGCGTTACTACTTTGTCTGCACATGTTTTTGAAATCTCATTTTTGCAATGTATAATATAATATTGTCGCTTCATAATTGTAAGAACATATTTCATAAGGGTGTGTAATGTATATTTGCAGATTCAAGAACAAAATCTTGGTTTCTAGTGGCAAAACCATACCAGGGACTTGCTCTACTTGGCCTCTACTTATTTATTGTTCTAAAAATTGGACCTAAATGGATGAAAAATCGGGATCCTTTTAATATAGACAAACTGATGATAGCGTATAATATAGTACAGGTCTTCTGGTGCGCATATATGTTTAAACATGTAAGCAATTTTATATTATAATATAACTGAATTTGTTCATGATATAATCTAAACGATATTGACTAAGCGATAAGAACAACAAATAAAAAGTATAGGTATAAAGCCGTGGCGAAAACAACATACTCAATATTAAATTTATAAAATGTTTTCGTTTATTTTAATACTCCAGGGACTAAAATATTGGGTTGGAAAATACAAGTTGTTTTGTGAACCTGTCGACATTTCGGATACTGAAGATGCTTTTAACCAGTTGTACCTTGTCTACATGTACTTTATAGTAAAAATTTTAGATCTTCTAGACACGGTAAGTTTAAAAAAATATACATTTTTCACTACTACGATGATAACTTACGATCACTGTTTTATTGAAAGACTCGGGATCTACCAAATCGCAATATTTTTCCCATGTGCATTATACGCAGAAGCTTATATTAAGTAACCAAGTACAACGGATCTTTTAATATTGTGGTTCTAAATTATTATTACTAGCTATATATTTTTTGAAACAAACAATTACTTTAATGTCACAAAATAGTCGCCAAATTATAAAATAAGAATGGTCTCAGAGTTTGAAAAGCTCGAAACATATCGGCATTCTTAAAAAACTTGCTAGGTTTTCTCAGACATGCGGGTTGCCTCACGATTTTTTCCTTCACCGTGAAACAGTTTTTTTGACGCAGAGTTGTTGGTTTACAAGAAATTCATAATATCTCAACGAATATGATGAATCTTATTAGGCTTTTTTATCTGCTTCTTATTTCCTTATCGACTTGAAACGTAGCAAGTCGGAAAATATCTTATTAGATATTTATAATTAATATAATCCCCCATTTTTAGTTACGTTTTAGTGCCTGCAGGAAGTCGGTTTTTATTATTTTTCAATAAAAGCTTATTAGAGTACTAGTCTTAAATTCCATCATTTTAATAATATTATAATTGTGTGCAGGCAAGAAACGAAGTAAAAAATTTTAAATCCCCCAAACACCTATTCATTGTCGTCATTTCTATGTATGGCAAGGTATCTTGCAGAGTGCAGGTGGTTCACGCTACAGCATCGAGCCAAGATTTTCATATGGTTGCAATATACGCGTAATAGCAGAACGGGATACTAAGTTTTCGAATGGATTAGAGACTTTCATAGAGAAGTTGAACATATCACTTAACTGAAAACGGCTGAACGAATTTTTCTTGATTAAATTACCAATCAAACAACTTTATAGTACTCGTTTTGTATTTTTTAGATCTTCTTCGTTTTGCGCAAGAAGTTCAACCAAATATCATTTCTTCACGTGTATCACCATACTGGTATGGTTATACTTTCTTGGGGCGCAATCACTTATTATCCAGGTACGTCTAATTACATAGTTATTACCTGATATTTTGCTTTACGTTAATTCGACACAATAAAATACTATTAAATAATGCCAGTTTATACTTTTGGGATGAAAATTACAGAAATGAAGAATTATATACATGATAAAATGATGTACATGATAAAAGGACAAAAGCAAAAGAACGAGCACTGGATATTAGACTTTTTTTTTAAATTAAATTAATGATTCTGCTGCTTTAATAATAATTATTGAATTTCGAATCTTCATTGGTTCAGAGAAATTTCCGCTTGATGAGAATCAATTGCGGTGGTATTTTTTTTTTTATTTAAAAGGAAACTGTAAGTTGGTCTCATAAAAATTTGGTTAAAATATAATGATGATCTTCGTCATCACCTTCACGACGTTTTCCTTCACGTAAAACAAGTGGTAATCATGTTGAAAATTATTCGCATATGAAAATATTAGATGTGGATGTCTGGTCGGGATTGGAACCCGCTTCCCTCAATTTCCATGCGAACGCGTTACCACTGGGTTACTACTATCTTCCTATTATTTATCCTTTAGTAATAAGATATTTTTTGTTTCAGGTGGGCATGCCACATCCATTGGATTTATTAACGCTTTCGTTCACGTCGTTATGTACTCTTATTACCTATTATCGATTGTTGTTCCACAAGTAAAGCATTCTTTATCGTGGAAAAAATATGTAACTCAATTACAAATCGTAAGTTGATTAAAATTAATTTTTATTTCTAGAATAAGTATTATTAGTAATTATTATTTCTATTTTAGAAATAATAATTATTTCTAAAATAGAAAATGTTATAGCTAGTCAAAGAAATTAATATGAAAATTATAATAATACTAGCAATTCCCACGGCTCCATCCGCGTTCGAATCACTGTTAAATGAGAAATTGGTGATAGAAGGATGAAGGTAGAAGTAGGAAGAGTTATAATTATTTTTTGATGCCAGATCATAAAAAATATAAATTTGGTCTATAAATAAAAAGCAAAATCTGAAGAAGGTCACCGTCCCACCTAGCAGAAAAAAAAACCTACGACCTATTCTCTGTCCAATACGTTTCGGAAGAGTTTGATAACAAACACTGTGTCACAAGATTTTATATACAAGATTATGTTCTGTGATTATGTTACGCGATATCTTTTGTCGCCTTTCCTTGCCCTTTATTTTAACAATTATACATTAAGAAATCTAAGAAAGTATTAATTATACATTTAATCAATATAGAGTATCTAAAAATGCAAAAAAGACGGGAAATTAATATGACTAATTGTTATTATTTTATATCTACGATACATATTTATATTTTTCCTTTACAGATACAATTCTTGCTTCTTGTGGTTCATATGGGATCTATGATTTTTATACCGGATTGCGCGTACCCGCGTTGGACAAATATAATATTCCTTCCACAAAATGTCTTCCTACTTATATTATTTTGTGACTTTTATATTAAAACTTATATCAAGAAGCCCAAAGAAAAAATACTAGTTAAAACAACAAAAACTGACGAATCTAAGGAAAATATAGAAATTTGTAGCAATAATGAGAAGATAGGAGATATAGGATTTCTTATGAACCGAGTTGATGACTCAAAATCACTTTTAAGACAAGTAAATCGATCTTAGAAACATTTTAAGGTTTAATCATCTATATTTCAATAAAAAAAATGAATCAAGTAAAAGATTGTGTTTCAATATACGCAAAACCAGTTTTCGTCTTTGGTAATGAACGTGTGAAATGAAATAAACAATATCTTACTGACATCTAATATAATATAAAAATCTCGTGTCACAGTGTTTGTTATCGAACTCCTCCGAAATGGCTTGACCAATTTCTACTAAATTTTTTGTGTACATTTGGTAGGTAAGAGAATAGATTGTAGGCTATTTTTATTCCCCTAGGTGATAAGGGTGGCCCGCTCCAGATTTTTTATTTTTTATTTTAAGACCAATTTTTTTAAATTTTTTTGTATGATTTGGCATTAAAAATACTTTTAACCCTAAATCTTAAGCCTTCTACCACCAATCCCTATTGTTCAATAATGATTAGAACGCGGGGGAAGCAGCGGGAATTGCTAGTTTATTTATATTTTGCACAGGCAAATATGGACTTATCCGTTTACCTATCCCCATCAACCCATGGATGTGAAAGTATCATTCAGTAGCAGGCCGTTAAGTGCCGGTTTTATAGATATAAAAACATTCAAATAAATACATACATACATACATATAGGTATATATTCTGCTACATAAATAAACCATACAAATAAACTATAACTAAACTCTTTTGCAAAATAATGAGCACTTTAGATTTTTTTCTCTACATCAATGAAGAAGAAGAAGAAAGAGATTTTATTAGTTTGACGACGTATTGGTATGTTATTTAAAGCATCCTGACATAATTATTTACGTTGGTTCCGAATTTAATTTTTGAAATTAACAAAAGAAAAATATTGATTATTGTGGATTATTGTAAATTTGCTTTACTAAAGGCGCGAATTGCTGAAACGATTTTTTTACTGATTACTAATATTTTAAAACTTTTTGGATATTTTCTGCAAATTAAACAATTGAATCTTTCTTTTTACAATAAATACCACTTTTTGATATGAGTCATAAAGCTATAAGAGATGACCGCTTTTTGGTGAGTCAGGCGTTGCGGAATAGTAAGGCGTCAAGTGTGGACCTGAAGAAGATCCTTGTAGAAGTAAGAGGAGTAGAAGTTAGCTTGTGGACTGTGTTGCTTGACTTCAGTTTGCTTGAAACTGTTCTTCATGGACTCTGGAGGACTGGAATAAAGTATTGTTTACTGATGAAGCTAGAATCTCTTTGTGTGGAGAGGACCGACGCCGGCGAGTGCTGCGAAGTCCACGGGAACTCTATGCTTGGCAGTTGAGCATTTCTGGGATGTTCTAAAAAGACGAGTAATATTAGTGCAACCTGCTCCACATCAGCTGCTCCTGCTCCACAAACATCAGGGAGCTAAAAAAAGTAATTGCAGAAGAGTGGAAACGTATTCCTCAAAATGTTATTAAAAACATCGTGGAAAACATACCCAGAAGGATCCTGAAAGCATACACGGAAGCTGTGATTTTGGCAAAAGGACACTCGTTATTAAGATTTTACATTTGTAACTTTATATAATTAAAAAAGTAAAATACATAAATCTTCTTCTCTTTATTGCCGACCACTTCTTATTGTTTGGTCGTGTAAAGAATTCATCGAAGATTTAAACAAATATTGCCGAAATTCACTTCACGCTATACAGACTACGTCAAAAAATTAAATTTCATTTAATTAACTCTAATTGACCTTAGAACGTAAATTTCTTAAGGTGGCCGTTTTTTTTGCAAATACATTTAAATATACGCAAAATAAGAATAGAATAAAAATACACATATACATTTTAGTAGTAGGTATAATAATAGTATATAAATAAATATTGTACTTACAAATAAAATACAAAGTTACAGTTAATGGATAAACGATACAAAGTCACATGACGTGAACAATATACAATGGATAAATGAAAGATGATAAATGAAAAATTATATTAATGTGGCCAGACAGTGTTGCTTTAATTTTTTTTAAAAGGGTATCTGAAGGGACTTATTTGGATTTCTTTAAAGATAATATTACAAAAGGATTGCGCACGTACAGAGAAAGAATTCTGAATAAACCAAGTGTAAATTCTGCATATATTTTATCTTCTTGGCGTTTAAAGCTGGATTATTAATGTTGAACCAGTGCAGTATATGCGACAGTGCACTATTCACTTCGTCATAATTATTTAAGTGTCTATCAACTTTAAAAGTTAACGAAGTATCAAAAAATTCCATAACCCTATTTAGTTTTCCATATTTTCCATAGTCCCTGCGCATTTTACACAGAGATGGATCCCGGATGATGCGTTACACTAAGCTAATTTGAATCTCTTAAGGTGCCTCTACGTGTTGGACCGGTGCCCCACAAAAGCCTTCCTAAGGACCAGGCTCCTTCGAGCTCGTGAATTCCAAAGAGATTCAAAATAGTAATAATAAAAACTTTAATACACACACAAAAGAAATACACGGAAAAGCACAAGAAAGGAAAGTGCACAAGAGGCAAGAGGTTTTCGCATCGCATTGCATTTAAGGAGTAAGGAGTTGCTATTAAAGGTAATCTTCTTTAAATTATAATATACCTACGTAGATTAAGATAACTTATACACCTGAGTGACTTACGGAAAATTTTAGCCCATATAAAGGTATTTCATGAAGAAGTGGGAAAAGGGCTAGGAGAGTCTGGGCCTTAATACCTGCGATTCAATATATCACTCGGATCCCAAAGTCTCCACCACCACTGGGCTACCACTGCCTGCTGCCTGCCACTTACTTTCTATTAGCGATAGCAATTATAAAATATGTTGTGTCGAAAAATTGGATAATGATCAACCTGAATGGCACAGGTTACGTAGCATGAAACATTATTTGTTTAAAATACTTAGTTACGTCAAAAGTAAAATTAAATGAATTCATTAATTCCTTCATCAGTTATTTTTATTGACGGTACAATAACTTTGTATATCATAGTGTTACTTTGAGAAAGAAGCTTTTTGAGGTCGTATAACGGAAAATATCCCATGTCTCAAATAGACTCAATCGAGATACCTACCTAATGAATTTCACCAATGTAGCTTCTAGTCTTAATTATAAGGGTTCTATTGTAGGTATGAGCACGGAACTCTAAAAATAATCTCAATTATAAAATAAATAAACATAGTTGAATACATATATAATTCCTAGTATTTGTATGAAAACATGGCAAAAGGTCACTAAATTTAAATGTATCAACAATCAAACCTATTACGTGCTCGCTTAGTATTATAGAAGTTCCCACGCTAGGAGGTTCATTTTTTAATTAATATTCTTATTCACTTTATATTGTTATATGTATATTTCTGATATATTTACTTGAATGCTAGCCAAGTAGTAAAAGGAGGTATCGTAAAATGGCGGAGATTTTAAGAAAAGCTATAAAAGGATATTATTTTGTTTTCGACGAATTAACAGGTAAGATAGCATATGGATTTATATTATCAAAATATTAAAGGGTTTAAATTAAAATGTCCTTTGAAGGGTTAAGTTTAGAAAAGACGTGATGAAGATGAAGACTACAATGGTTAAACAGTCACTTAAAAAAAAATCCATCGCGGGACGTCCGGTACATGTGAAACATCTATGTTTGGTAATATTGAAATTAATAATAATTGCTACCCTGATTCTAATTGATTTGGCAGTTTACATATAGCTCTATTTATGTTAAATTTTGAATAAATGATTTTTTATAGGTCGCGAAAATTTCAATTATAAGCCGTACATGAATAGAATGAACCATAAACAGTAAAGAATGAAAAGATTTTATTCTTAATAACACTAAAGCTTATCAATAGCTACTTAGCAAAGAAACTGATAAATAAAGCTCTACTCAAAGAACACTATAAATAAAGTAAAACATAACTGATTGATACCTAATAAGATATTTTCAGAGTCAGTGCCAGCTTACAACAGCCTTTAATAGTTTAAAGTAGGTACCAATTTTACATTAATTTGTGATGTAAGCTTTGCTTTTATTTGTATTGGATTTTGTAAAAAAAAATTATTTTTTCAATTTATAAAAACGATAAAATAGTAAAATAACTGGAATACATTTTAAAATACCAGTAGTTGAAAACTTTATCAGCCTTATTTTCTACATTTTGGGCTGGATGTTTATTTTTTTATTCAATGGTATCAAACTGGAAGTGCCTAGTATCTAAACTAGAAATACACTATCAAACAAATAAAAAAGTTTTTTTAAATCGGTTCATAAATTACGAATTTTTAAGGCACAAAAAGTTTTCGAATCGGTAGAAAAAAAGCAATGAAGAAAATGGTACTGAACTTTTAGTTGTCTTTGCCAAGGTACTCGTATATACAAACGAATATAATATATGAATGTTTTTAGTATATTAAAACCATTCGAAGAGAGTCCTACTTTTCACCTTTCGATATGTTTGACGACACGCTTGGCTCAATTTGTAGTAACCCTACTTTCTGCGCCAGCGATCGTGGGTTCGAGTCCGGCTGGGGGCTATTTATTTGTTGAGCGCGAATGCTTGTACTCCTGTACTCCACTTAATTGATCTTCAAACTGTACTGCAGTGAATTGGCTAAATGAGCGTTATGTCACGGGCTATTAGAAATGCGAATAGAAAAAATCTATCAATCTGTTAACCGTTTTGCCACGTTGTGATTTAAGGTTTTTTATCGTAGTATTTGTAGAATGCATCACAGTTCCGAAAGAATTGACACTTATCACGTTGTAAGTATGTTTTCTTGTTACTTTAGTAATTTAACGCCCAAAACGAAAAATCAGGTTATTGTTTTATTATATATTCTTCGTCTTTATTTAGGACATTATTGAAAGGTCAAACATCAAAAATTTTACTAATATTAAGGTATTGCGGTAAAATCTGCAGAAAACGAAGGCCTGAATTTGGCCTAAAGAGTTTCTGCACTCACTAGCCGACCTTGCTAATTACCAAAAGTGCGAACATTGATATTGAGATGAAAAGAGCGAATAACGATAATACGTTAACTTTACTGTGAACTGTGTTTGACGCTTTGACCCGTCATACAGTTGAAAATGTTAAGAAAAAGCTTTACTACAGTTAAGTATAAGCATACGTTACGCTAAACCGTAGACTATAGATTCCCAAAGTGGTCCAGGTGGACCCCCAGAGGTCTACGCGAGACCGACAGGGGTCTACGCTTGCGTGGAAAAAAAATGGGGGTCCACAACTCGTTAACGGGGGTCTATAAAAATGTATTAGGTGACCCGACTTGACTTCTCCTATGAATATAGGGAGACAATAATATAGGCAGACAATATTATAAGAAGCTTGACTTCTCCTATGAATATAGGAAGACAATATTATAAGAAGCTCAGCAATTGTTTTTGTAAGAACTTGCATATTCCATATTCAGAAAGAGCGTGTCAAGACTCGCCGATGCCGCGCCGCCCGCTCGCCTAGTTAAAGTCGCGTCTGAACTTGCATGAACTTGTTGGATTTTTCTCTAATATAAATACGAATGCGAATGATAAACATTACTCAGTTGTTTCCGGAATTTCCAAAAAGAAAGTGTACCTATATAAGTGTTCACCAGTGACGGAAGTAGTTTTCAGACTTTTGGAAAATTATAACAGTATTTTTTTTACTTTCTTCAACTATCTGATTTTAAGTATTTTTAAGCGATGCGTGCTTTTTGTATGGATAGTCCTAATTTTTTATCTTTATAAGTGCGTAAATAAATACTTAGTTTTGATTGTGTTTTGTAATGAATAAGTATGTTGCGTTTAGTAAGTGACCAAGTACACGTATAAAATATATACAAAGTAAAAGTATAAAATTAAATTAAATACCTATATTTATTTCGAAAAAGAACAGAAAGTTCAGGAATATTAAACTTCTATTCCAGCTAGCTCACTTTAATTTCATTACAATTCTTTAAATATATTATTCTCTTAAATTGATACGAAACATGGCTGAATCTAAGAAGAAGTGTCGACAGTACAGTGTTGAATATTTGAAATTTGGTTTTCTTCCATCAAATACAGACAAGCGATTGCCCATGTGTCTTTTATGCAACAAAGTCTTGAGCAATGACTCTATGAAACCATCGAAGCTGGAAGATCATCTAAGAAGGTGTCATCCTGACAAAATAGGTAAGGATTTGAAATATTTCCAAACATTGAAAGAAAAGTATGAAAAGAGACCCACCGTGCATAGTATGTTCGCTTCAACGTCTGAAAGCAACGACGATGGCTTGCGGGCATCTTACAATATCTCATTACTTATAGCAAAATCTGGGAAACCGCATACCATTGGAGAGGAGTTAATTTTGCCTGCTGTTGAAGAGGTCTTAAAAACTGTCCTGCACAAATCTTCATTTGACATACTTAAAAGAATTCCTTTGAGTAACAACACTGTACAAAGACGTATTGATGAAATGAGCTCTGATGTTGAAAGTTTCTTGTGTAATTATCTGCAAACAACTCATTTTTCTATTCAACTGGACGAGTCAACTTTACCTGGCAATGAAGCATTATTATTGGCATATGTTCGATTTATCAAAGGTGAACAAATGTTTGAAGAGTTACTATTCGCGAAAACTTTGAAGACTGACACTAAAGGTGAATCAATTTTTAATGTTCTGAATGATTTTTTTACGGAAAAATCAATTGCATTCACAAACATTATTTCGGTGGCAACAGATGGAGCTCCTGCCATGGTCGGGCGATATCGTGGGTTTATAAGTCATCTTAAAAGGATTATACCAGAGGTAATTGCAATTCACTGTGTCATCCACCGACAACATCTAGTAGCGAAAAAATTGAGTGATAGATTGCACCAAGCGCTTCAATTTGTGATTAATGCAGTTAACAAAATAAGAAGCAATGCATTAAATACGCGCTTATTTGCACAATTGTGCGAAGAAAATGATGAGGACTTCCAACGATTGCTGCTACATACCGAAGTACGCTGGTTGTCGAAAGGTGCATGTCTATCAAGATTCTATTTGCTTTTCGACTCTGTTTTAGAGTTTTTGAACACTAAAAATCCTGTTTTAAAAGAAAACCTCATGAATTTCAAAGCAGACATTGCATATTTGACAGATTTGTTCAAAAAATTCAATGACCTCAACCTACAGTTACAAGGGGACAGCCTCAATTTGATAAAAACAAAGAGTGAAATTTCAGCTTTTCTTGGTAAACTGAAACTTATGAAGCAAAATATTGGTCGACGTGAATTTTCCCAGTTTCCAAATTAATCGCAGGTAGAATGCCTCGACGAAGATATTCAGACGTATGTTCAACATTTGATAGCCCTGTATGATGATTTTAAAATCAGATTTGAAGACATTCTGTCGATGAATATACCACCATGGATAATAAATCCATATGATGAAACTGAAGTGGAAAATGGGGTACTGCAAGAAGAGCTACTCGAGCTTAGCACTAATGAGGAGCTCAAAGTAGCATTCAAAAGAGGGTATCAATCATTTTGGCTGCAGGCACAAATACCTGAAAAATATCCAGGACTGTGGGGAATTGTGCAAAAATTTCTCATAGCGTTTCCTTCGTCATATCTTGTCGAACGCAGTTTTAGTGCCGTAACAAACTTGTTGACAAAAAACGGAGCAGATTAAATATTACAGAGCGAGGAGATTTACGGTTATACTTAACTAAACTCAAGCCAAATATTGATAATTTGCTGTCAATTCACCAAGTGGGATGTACTTAAAATTATAAAACTCCCATTAAAATTATAACTTTTATCTCAGATTACAATGGTATAATTTTGGTTAATTTTGATTATATTGCGACTGTTTTTAAAATAATAATCATTATTAGTTTTGATGTTAAATTTTAATTCTACTAAGACTGTTATAACTAAATAATATAATAAATAGCTACAAAACAAGAAAATATTTATTTTTACTTTTTACCACTCCGAAGTGGAAGCTTATTGGTTTCTTGTACTGTGAGTCAATCTTAGTATCCAACTGTTGGATGAAGACGCTTTTTAGACTGGCCTTGAAACTTAGCTTAAATGACAATACTCACAGCATAATCAAAGCAATATAAATTCTCACCTTTTTTTCGAAAACTTTTAACTCATAGTTGATTGAAAAATAGCCACAACACAGATTTACATAGACATATACTTTTTTCGGGTTTTGGAAGTAAGTTAGTAGATGTAATAGCTGCAGGGGGTCCACCAGATCCAGCAAAATGTTTAAAGTGGTCTATGAGAAAAAAAAGTATGGGAACCTCTGCCGTAGACGCTGAGGAAGACCACCCACCCAAAATTAAAAAAAAAGGAAAGGAAGAAAGAAAGAGGAAAATCCATCCACTAATACGTAAAGATTTCATCGTAGTAAAATTTTATTCGATAAGTGGGAAAAAATAATATTGATATGTAGCAATATGTTAAAGAGCTGTAGATAAAGATGAACAAATTCTTATTATGTGCCCGATAGCTTATGGAGACATAGTTAAAATCTTTATTCCAGATGTACAAAAAGTGTCCAATGATTATAAAATATTTTAGGTTTATTGCTAGATCCTAAAAATTAAGGGGGACCATAATTTTAACAAGTTTCCAAGTGAGGGCGATATTTACGAAGAATAAGTTCAAAAGGAAAGCAAAAAGTAGCTGTTACGTTAAAGAAGATTTTATTTAATATTTGTTTGGTTACCGCTTAGTTTAATTTGAAAGAAATGCAAATGTTTGCGACAAAATAAGAAAAGATAGTTTCAATTATAATTACTAATATTCGCGTAAATTTAAGAAAGTATTATAAGACGCTGACAATTGTATTTATATTTAAATGTAATTTACTTACATTTTAGAACCTAGAGACTAATAAAACACTGGTTTTGCCTTTGTAAAGTGTTAATTTTCATACTCGTAACACCCGAAACGAAGTAAAAATTTATAACAAAATAGTAAAACGTTATTGGTGACAGTGATTATGTGGTAGACGGTTAGTAAATATTCTACTTTTGGAGGCCTGTCATTTTCAGACATGTTTCTCTAAGAAAATTCGCTGAATTTTAAATAAATGAAACTATAGTCGGGACGTAGAGGCAGAATCGTGTGAGACCCGAAACACGCACTTTTCGACTTATAAAATAGTTTTCTTATATGCAAAAGATACGAATTTTACAATTTACATAAAACAACTAAAAACGAAGTGAATAAGATACTTTAATAAAATATTGTTTTAAAATGCATAAAATATTGGGTTTTAGTTGAACAAATGTAACACCCGAAACGATGGAATGGCTCATATACGTATAGTATAACAACTATCTGGTATCCATAACACAAGCCTAGCAGCTTACCCCTGAACTAAATGTCACTGTGTGTAATAATGTTCCAACATACTTATGTATATTAAAAAGTAGAAAACAGGTGGTTATGTGGGGACACTGAAGAGCCAGTACTACCCACTAAAACCCAAGCATCCGTCTTAATAGGCAAAGCAGGACCGCCTACACATTCAACAGTAGGTCTCCCGATGCTAATCACACAGCCAAGGGCTTGCTCATGCTATCAGAGAAGTACCGGAGCAACCCGTATGATACACCGCCCACCAAAGTGGGTGGGAAGGCCTGCTGCGCGTTTTTTGCTGGGCCCCCCACCACAACAAGGTAAACGCACTTTAGGGGGTGGAGAGTGGTTAGGGCGACTTCTGTGTTCTACTAGTTTTATTTCTTGAAACTTTTGTCTGGAAGCGCTAACCTGGCATGGACTATGGCCTGATTACCCTTGCATTAAAATTTGAATACAATACAATTGATAAGAATAATTTAAAATTGGGGAATTTTAAAATTGAAAATGTTACCGAATTTTAATTCGGTACCCTTTTGTAATAATATGTATAATAATTATAATTTAAACTTTGTTTAATTTACATTCACATAGCTAACGTATTATTCAGTAGCTACTCGTAACATTATACCTAAAGTGAGAGCGTGATTCTTAATTTTATATTTTCTTACTTTAGTATTGTTGACGGATGGATGACGAAGATGTGCCTTTAAATTGTGGTAGTTTAGTTGATTAGCATCCGGCAATCCAGCCGAGCGAAAAGCCAAGACACGCACAGTAGGTGGCCCATAAGTGACCCGTGTATCATGCGGTATGATCTGGTATTTCTCCGATAGCTGAGTGGACTGCTGCAGCAGACCTTTTTTCGGGGTGTAGTAGTTGACCGTGCAAGAGATCCAGCGATGCCTCATTAAAATGGGGGGATTGAGGGATTAACCTGTATGTATGAAGGTGGTATGCCTAAATGTATTTCTCAACGTCAAAAATCGATGACGATTTTTGGTGACGAAATTTATATATTATATACTTTAACGATGCATATATTTTATAAGCTAGATAACGTACCTTCAAGTAAAGGTAATCACACGATATAGGAGGTATGTCAAATTATTCGAACTATTTAATCTAATTAATACACTCTTTATGAAAAGAAATTGTTAATTTTATATTATGTAAAAGTTCTTACAAAAAAAAAATGTATGTCATAATGGACACACTAAAGTTGTAGATCATGTGTTTTACTTTTGAGTTTATTTGTCATGTTAGAAAAAGAAAATTTTAGGTGGATCTAATAATATCTATACACAAATAGAATTCCTCAATAAGCGGGCTATTGCAAAAATAACTTTTCATATCCGATGAGACTAGCATATTAAAACTAACACAAATTCGTTAATTTAATTCAATTTCAATTAATTTTAGTATTTAACTTCAAATAAGCTACGACTTAGTACTTTGTCAGTACATATTACCATTGAAACTTAACCTTTACGTAATTATGTAACACAGTTAGTTGCAATTTGTAATATTAAGTATTGTCGCTTCGCTGTAAGCATATATTACATACTAGCGACTCATCCTCGCTCTACTCGGGTTCGTCCCTAGAGATGTGCCTATAGTATAGGTTTGACAGAAATTAGACATTTTCCCGCAGTAAAAAGTATTATCTATATAATATATTGATATTCTTTATGTTATATATTCTTATTCTATATTCTTTATTTTGATACCTGGATAACAAGATAACATCAGAATATATCCAGTGGTTATACTCGTGATACGGTAACAGACAGACAGACAAAAATTCTAAAAATTATAGATTTGGTCTCGTTATGGATATTGGATAGTAATTACTTGAAATATTTCAATTAGATTTTCCAAATAATATGTTAAGATTTGACTTAGTTAAGAATTTATTATATATTTTATGGAAGTGTGTTATGTATATTTTCAGATCCAAGGACAAAATCATGGTTTTTAGTGGCAAAACCATACCAGGGACTTGCTCTACTTGGCCTTTACTTATTTTTCGTTCTTAAATTGGGACCTAAATGGATGAAGAATCGGGCACCTTTTAACATAGACAAATTGATGATGGCGTATAATATACTACAAGTCTTCTTGTGCGCGTGTATTTTTGTTAATGTAATTAATTTTATATTGTTGAATTTGCTTATTAATTTTTTTAAATGAAATTGAGGAAGTGATACCATAAATAAATTATTTTTAACAAAAAAACAAAAACCGACTTCCAAACTTAATAAATCTAAACTAAAAAGTAGAAAATAATACTTTTAAGGACTTTGTTAATTTTGGAGTCGGTGCCAGCCAGATTATGTTTACAAATTGAAAGATTAATCAAATATGTATCTATTTAGGGTTATTTTGCTTTGGCTGGCACCGACTTCAAATTTAACAAAGTCCTTAAAAGTATTATTTTCTACTTTTTAGTTTAGATTTATTAAGTTTGGAAGTCGGTTTTTGTTTTTTTGTTAAAAATAATTTATTTTTAAATTTTTTGCGGAAAGTAGATACGTATTGTGTTAATGACCATAAAAATTTATCTTCTATTATGAGGTAAACCTAATAGCCTGAAAGTATACAACTATCCGTTCATAATTGCGTATTATATTGAAAGAATTTTCTTTAAACTGCTAACCGTTGAGGAGTTGTACCTTCCTTCATCAGTTACGGTACGTGACTTATATATCCATATAGCCTATAAAAGATTCGCCCGAGCATAGTTAATTTGCTCCTAAGAATTGAAGAGTTCCGATACTTTGTCATGGATCCCATCATCAGAACCTTACCAAACTCTCATCAAACTACCCTTGAAGTATACCCTTTCCATTAAAAAAAGAATCATCGAAATCGGTTGGCGTGATATTGAGTTATTCGTCCATTTGTCGCGCAAAAACCTAATGCAAATTTAAGACTTTTATGGTTTTCTCATGGATGCCATTATCAGAACTGGAAAATATTAAAATGGGACCACATGGGAAGCACTACCTTTCAAATAAAAAAAGAATCATCAAAATCGGTTCACCCAGCTCAAAGTTATGAGCTAACAAACATAAAAAAAAAATACAGACGAATTGATAACCTCCTCCTTTTGGAAGTCGGTTGACAAATGAATTTACTGTCATGCTAGACTGAAAATAGTTGGTTCGATTCCAATGACAAGTAAATTAAGTTATTTCACGCTAGTGAATCACCCTCGCTTCGCTCACATTCTACCCTACATAAACTTTAAATTTTATTGAGATTTTTAAACAAATGGATATTATTACTTTCTTAGTTATATATATTTATTATATATTATTCTTGCTTAGTTAAGCCCCGCCTAAAGTTGTACGAAATTATTACACGAACGTTGCGACGTGTAAATTCAGTCATATTTATTTTTAAAAAAATCGCAATAAATATACTGAGGTACTTTACGTCACAAAACTTGTACCGTTATTTTTGATATTAGTTAAAGTTTATAAATCTATCCTTATTTGATCAATATCTTTTATTATTTTACATACCACAAAACTTTTATAGTATATTATATGTTGCTTATAATAATAGCTCATCGAAATATAACCAGTGGTTTTGACAGACAAAACCTCTAATGTAGATAGACCCTTTGATTATATACATGTCGTATACTTCATACAGGCACAGATTCTAATTTCTCAGAATTTATTTAAGACAATATTAATTGTGATTTCGATTTGATTAATTATCCTTACTAATATTCTAATTGCAAAACTAACTCTGTCTGTATTTACTTCCCTTATACAATTATAATTTAAATATACTTATTGACTCTATGTTACCGATCAATCTCCTTCGTGTCTTCTCCATTCTACGTGTTATTGGCGAAGTAATGTGTGCTCAACTGGCACACTTGAAGCCATTAACAAGAGAATTGAATTGAGCTCTGTCTGTCGCGCTTTCACGCCAAAACTACTGAACCGATTTAAATGTAACTTAGTACACAGATAGTCTAAAGCCTGAGAAAGGACAAACACTACTTTTTAAGGCGAAAAAAGGGCTGTAAGGGGTTGAAATAGGGGATGGAAGTTTGTATGGAAATTACGTCATTTTTAATGCTAGAAGCTTGACACTTATTTTTTAGGCTTTTGAATAGATATAAATAAAAAAGACATTCAGAGCTTGTAAAAACTTTATCCTAAAGGAGGTTTAACTTAAAGTTTTTTTTTGTTTTATCCTAACATTTTATCCTAGAGACGAACCAGAGTAAAGCAAGGGTAAGACTTTAGTTATCAATAAATAAAAAGTAAACAAAGTTGTATCGAAAACCGACATAATCAAACTTCTTTTCGTTTATTACACACGATTTTAATATTCCAGGGACTAAAATTTTGGTTTGGAAAATACAAATTGTTTTGTGAGCCCGTCGATTATTCGGATAGTGAAGATGCTTTGAAAGTTGTGTACACTGTCTATTTATATTATTTATCGAAATTATTGGATCTCATAGACACGGTAAGTTACAATTTCCAATTCTAGCGCACTTCTTTTACCATGATAACTTAAGATTAGATTTTTTAAGAAAAGGCTCCGATGAGTCTCGAAACCTGCTTTTACGGGAAGTTTCATCTCCGCAGAATCTATCAAAATTTCCCATCTGCATTATATGCAGAAAGAAGCGACATACTCCTGTATAGTTTTCCAAGTCTAACTAAGTACAACCGATCTTTTCTTAAAGTATGTTAAACTAAAAGGTCAATTGGGCAGAATAACTTAAAATTTTGCAGGAATTAAGTGCTCACTTAGTGCTAATTTAATGCTGCAAAAATAATTTTACGCTACAGTAAATTAATCAAAATAGCTAGCTTTTAATTAAGCTAGCAGTGTATGCCTTTTAAAATGTAACCGCGTTATACATTATCAAATCAATGTACTTGCTAATTTTTTTTAATTGGTAAAGGATTTTAAGGTTCCTACGGCGCCACGATTTAAGGCTTAGCGTATGTCTACTAACTATAAACTACCTCTCTGCCAAATGTCATCTGTATATGTTCAGCAGTACGCGAAATATCGAAATATTTCAAGACGAGTGAATTTCGCTTTTATATAAGTATAACAGATTATTAGCAAACCCGGTCTGCTTCGCTGGGCGTAAGTTAAAATAAATTAAGCGGTCATTATAATTTTCTAATAAAATAAAAGTTATAATATTCTCATAAAAAATGTAATAAAAGTAAGCCAAAGTTACTCCTTATAACATTAGCTATCGAAAGTCCCGTCAAAATCGGTCCAGCCGTTTCAGATTTTAGCCGGAACAAACAGTCAAACAAAAAAAATTTTTTTGTAACTACCGTATAGACTACTATTTTAATTTTGATATTAAAAACAGACACTTCAATTATTTTATTAATATGTAGGTACTGATTTGCATATTCTTAATACGACACTAGCTTCCTCGCTTTGTTTTTCTTGACTATATTTTTTTAAATTATTACACACATCGCCATCTACTTTCAAAGTTCCGTGGTAAGCTACGAGGCTTGTGTTACGGATACTAGATTGTTGATGCACTACTGCACATGTACAACTAAATACATACTACATATTATAAATATAATCACCTAGACTCGAATCGACTAGACTAACAAACATTCGAGCTCAACAAATGAATGCCCCCAGCGGGACTTGAACTTGCGACCGCTGGCGCAGAAACTACTACTAACTAAGCCAAACGTGTTGTCAAATCAATCAATTGCATAAGTTATTGGAGTTTTCTATCAAAAATTATTTGGCGTGTGGAAAAATTCATACGCAATTTCAAAAAGGATTGATACAATTAAATTATAATTATAATACTTTTTTTTTATGTTCCGTCAACATATACAATGACTTAAGGTCAAGCAAAGGTCAATCACCAAGAAAGAACAAAGGACAAACAACATTGATATCCACATCAATATTAAAAGAAATATTTAAATTTAAACTATTTCCGTCATAAGAAACTACAAAATATATACATTATCATTCAATAATTTCAATTGAGTAATTGCAATTAAAATTCTCAACATAACAAAAACGACTTCTAGATACTAAAAATTAAAAAACTGTTTTTTTTAAAAAAAAAAGGGTTTTATAAATAGTACTTGTTTATTCTCATGTCCTAGAAAACTTAGCAAGTTTTTTGAAAGACATGTGAAGTATGCCAACCTGCACTAGGCCAGCGCGGTGCACTATGGCCTGATCCCCCTCGTACTGAGGGAGGCTCGTGCCCAGCAGTGGGACGTTAAAAAGGGCTGAATACATACTTGTTTATTTTACATAACCAGTGAGGCTCCAGATAACTAGGTAATTATAATACATCACATATTATGATATGCGTAAATGCAAATTCTAACGTTAAAACAATTCGCAATTTTACATTAAAGACACAAACAAAAATGTATGTATGTTTATATTATGTATTTATTTGTATGTATGTATATATTATGTATGTCGCACACCGGGAGGTCCTGGGTTGGAGTCCCGGGTCGGGTCAAGTTTAGTTATTGAGTATTTCTGTTTCGTAAGCCTCATTATCAACCCGGAGTTGGGAAGTTGGCGGTGTTTCACCCCTGTACCTCGGAGAGCACGTAAAGCCGTCGGTCTTGCGCCTTAACTTACTGGTGGATAAAGAATAGAGAGTGCACTTGTGTTTGCGCATACACCCCTGCACTATAATGTGTTCCGCGCAGAGATCTCAATGAGAGATCCATTATTTCCTTCTCGCGTTTAAGGGTTTCTGGTAGGAATCTCTTAAAGAGATAAGTCAGCCTTTGTACACAATGTTTCCGCTTTCTTTCTTTATATGTATGTTTTTTTTTGTATGGAACATATAAGTTCCTCCTAATTTGAACTCTGTTAAAAATCACCTTATTTTTGACCTTAACTGTCTTGCTTTCGTATTCGATCGTATTTTAGTCTCTATATCATAATATTAATTTTCTTATGTATATAAGAAAATAAATAAATGATATTTAAACTACTTCGCACCATAACACATTGAGGCTCGTTGTGTATCCGTCTATAGTATTTTAGTGACTTTGCTGCATCAGACAAAGGTTACCATTTTGTATTAATGTCATTGAAGCCGCGGGATGTTATCCTTTTACCGCGGCTACACGGATTTTTTTAAATCTTCTTCATTTTTTCTTTGATTTATAGCTAAAACACTGTTAATTAAATATCTATCAAACAAAAAAGAAACTAAATCAAAATCGGTTGATTTGTTAGGACGCTACAATGCCACAGACAGACACACGGATACACAGATATGTCAAACTCATAGAAGTCCTCTTTTTGTATAAGAGTTAAATAAACAATAAAATGTTAGTGTCATTCTTATAATTATTGTCACCTTGTATTTTCTAGGTCTTCTTCGTTTTGCGCAAGAAGTTCAACCAAATATCTTTTCTTCACGTGTATCACCATACTGGTATGGTTATGCTTATTTGGGCAGCACTGACTTATCTTCCAGGTGCGTCTGGTTATTTAATTTTTCTACCTAATATTTTACTTTACGTTAATTCTATTATATAATGACGCTTTGTACTTTTGGAATGAAAATATCAATATTGAAAAATAAAAGGATTAAGGAACATAGGTTTTTTTTTATGGGACAAAGGGGGCAAACGGGCAGGAGGTTCACCTGATGGTAAGTGATCACCGCCGCCCATGGACATCTGCAACACCACAGGGCTTGTAGATGCGTTGCCCGCCTTTCAGGAAAGGGAGGGAGGGAGGAGGGAGAAGGACTTGAGGAGGGAGAAGGATTTGAGGAAGGATAGGGAGTGGGCCTCCCGGAATCTCACTCACCGGACGAAACGCGACAGCATAGCTGCCACTTCACGCCGGTCGTCTGTGAGAGAGTGGTACTATACGGGACGTGCCGGCCCATTCGGCTGCAACCCGAAGGTAACAAGCATGGCACTACCACATAATAGGTCTGGACATTAGATTTTTTTTTAATTAATGACTTACTAATTGTGATCAGAAGTTTTTTTTTTTAAATAAAACAATGTCGTGAAAAAGCTAAACAGTTCATACGCAAGTCGCTCATTTACATTTTTTAATATAAATTCGCTGTTTGTTTCTCTCATATTTCTTTTAAACCAACGCAATGGAACCCGTCTCCTGAGAGATACTACGCCGTAGGAGCGATGCTTATTTTTTATTTGAAAGGTAACACTTATTTAACTTTTATATGAAAGTTAGTCTTATAAAAATTTGGTTCAGATCTGAAGACGGTTTTCACCATGATAATCATCATTTAATGTCACACTGATGGGCACAGGCGTCCCTTCAATACGAGGGAAATACACGCTATGTTCTCCACTCCAAGTGCGGGTTAGCGGACTTTACATGTCTTTTGTAAATTTGCTAAGTTCTCTCAGATATGTAGGTTTGCTCACGATGTGTTCCTTCACCGTAAGACAAGTGGCAATCATGTTACAAATGATTCGCATATGAAAGTATGCGTATGTAAGGGGTAAGATACGAATTTGAACCCGCTTCACTCGATTTTCTATGTGAGCGAGCTTGTTACCACTGGGCTACTACTGATTTTATTTTTTTATTATTGGAACGAAGTTCCTTATCGCACGTTGCGAAAGGGGGCTGGACGGAAAAAAATTAAGACCAAAAAAGTTTTTGCTATACGACACTTTTTGCTATAGTTGTAAGCCGTACGGTGTGCGCGTGTTTCTCTGTCTCTCTCTCTCTCTCTCTCTCTCTCTCTCTCTCTCTCTCTCTCACACATAGAAAACAAGCCAAGTTATTTTCGTTTATTATAACTTAAAAAAAATGATTACAATTACTTCACTAATTAATCGAAAGGAACTTCGTTCCATTTATAATTACATTTAAATATAATATACAGCATTGATTAATTAATTTCAATGTCTGATTTTAAAATTTAATTTCAACATACTCTCTGTTACAGGCGGACATGGCACTTTCGTTGGGGTGGTAAATTCCTTTGTCCACGTCGTTATGTACTCATATTACTTTTTATCGATTATTGTTCCACAAATAAAGTATTCTTTAACGTGGAAAAAATATGTAACTCAATTACAAATCGTAAGTTGAATTAATATTAAGTTTTATTCTAGAATGAGAAATAGGATAAGTTAAAGCTATCCAAAGGAATTATTATCAAAATGTCATAGTATTGTACAAAATATAAACTTGTGTTTATATTTTCTATATTGATATATTAGAATAGATTTTTCGAAAATAAGACATATTCCTGCAGTAAGAGATTTACTTTATGTTAAATGATATAATGTATATTATACACTCATTTGCAAAAAAAAAACGAGCCGTTTCGATTTTCTTCCTAGCTGAAAAAAATAAAATACCAAAAAGGTTTTAATCATTTGAACATGTTACTGGCCAGTTATAAAAGTGCCATAATGTTTATAAGAGTACATTCCAAATTCAAATTTTTGACTGAGCCTGGTTTTCAAAGAAACAACTTTTAACTACATTTTGTGGCGCGAATTCCCTATAGTTAATATCGACTCTAATTAACTTTTTGTCAATTTTTATTAAATTATCTGATGTCCTTGACATTTAAAAGTATTGTTATTGCTGTTTAGCAATCTCGAAAATGGTAAATATAGTGATAAAGCGAGCAAAATTATTGCTGCTTGAAGAAGGTTGCAGTCAATGTTTCGTGGCTCAAAGGCTAAATGTGAGTCGGTCGACAGTTCAAAGGACCTGGCAGCTCTATCAAGAGACCGGTTCCGTCAAGAGAAGGCCTGGTTCTGGCAGAAAGACATGTACCGAACCACGAGATGATCATTTTCTAGTCAGTCAAGCGTTGAGAAATCGCAAATCTTCTTATGTGGACCTCAAGAACAGCCTCGAAGAAGTAAGTAATGTGCAAATTAGTCTATGGACGGTCAGGAGGAGGCTTCTCGCTGTTAATATACACAGTCATCGCCCGGCACGCGGCCCTAAATTACTCCG
The DNA here is from genome assembly GCA_951802675.2 of Boloria euphrosyne. NCBI lineage: Eukaryota > Metazoa > Arthropoda > Insecta > Lepidoptera > Nymphalidae > Boloria > Boloria euphrosyne. Next base: position 1,466,496 of record OX637876.1, read on the forward strand.
TGAACATCGAGTTGCCAGGCTTAGCTTCGCTCGAAATTGTGTGTCATAGACTCATGAAGACTGGGATAAGGTATTGTTCTCCGATGAAGCCAGGATATCTCTGCATGGTGAAGACCGACGTCGGCGAGTGCTACGTAGACGAGAAGAACGCTTTGCAGAGGCATGTTTTGAAGAAATCACACCTTATGGAGGGGGCTCTGTTATGTTTTGGGCAGGAATAAATTCTATGGATCGTACGGAGTTAGTCTTCATCGAAAACGGTACACTGACTGGACACCGATACATAACGGAAGTTCTAATTCCTTATGCACAACCCGCTTTAACCGCTCTTGGCGAAAACTCAATTTTTATGGACGACAACGCTCGCGCCCACCGGTCTGGCGATGTGCAAGCGTATATGCTAGAAGTCGGAATTCGTCGTTTGGACTGGCCAACTAGAAGTCCGGACCTCAATCCCATAGAGCATGTCTGGGATGTTCTGAAGCGGCGAGTGAGATCAGTGCAGCCGGCTCTGCAGACAATCAGAGAGCTAAAGAATGTGATTACCGCGGAGTGGGAATGTATTCCCCAAGAAACCATAAAGATATACTCGCTAGCATGCCCAGATGAATGCAAGCTGTGATATAGCAAGAGGGGGTCACACTCAATACTAAACTTTTATCTGATTTTAATGTATTCAAGAAAAACAAAGAAATTAACGCATTTCATTTTTATTTAGCGAGCAGGTACAATAATAGTGTTTTGAGCTTATTTCTCAATAATTTAATCAAAATGTTATGATAAAACTGATGAAAACTATTCCTTCCTAATTAATTTATAAAATTCTGAGGATAACAATACCTAAAATTGTCAAACAAACTAATAGTCACTATAAAATAGTTCTTTGCTTGAGTGCCCGTTTTTTTGCAAAAGAGTTTATAATATGTTACTTTATGATATCTACGAGTAGCTATCATGGTAGCAAACATCAAAGTCAGTAGGGCGGTTTTCTCGATGCGGTCACAGACAGATAGACTGACTGTTTTTTTTATAATTACTATGTCAATTAGATATTTCATAAGATATTCAATGTACAGATTCAACTAAGTTAAAATTTTAATAGGCGAACCGTGACACCTGGACCCGGTGGTAGGTTTAGGGGTGTCAAAATCATAATATAGTATGATTAAAAATAATCTTGCACCACAAAACGCCTACTACACGCTTGGTTAACTCACTGTCGACTTGTAAGAGAAACTGGTGGACTCGAGATGTCCATTTCCGATTTCAAGTGACAACAATTCGTGTCATTTAATGAGCGAGGGGCGCCACTATTAAGTTAGTTCCTTGGTTCGAAAAAGTCGTAGATCCAGAGCTAAAACGGCTGGACTGATTCTGACGAAACTTTTACTGGTGAATAGGTAGCTGATGTTATAAATAACATAAACTACTTTTAATAACAAAAAAAGAATTAAGAGTTCCGCTCAAGAGGAAGCTTATCTAAATTCTAGTGACGAACCCAAGCAACGCGAGGATGAATCGTTAGTAGATAATGTAGTTGAGTAAGAAGTAGAGGTTATACCTAGTTTGTTTGTTTGTATGTTACGCGATATCTTCTGTTGCTCAACTAAGTAAAGCTTTATGAGTATATAAACCTTTACTTAGAAGTTTATCTAAAAATAATTTATTAATTTGCCAAATTGTTTTTCTTTTACATCGTTTCTCTTGTATCATAACAAATTTGCTTCTCCTTTACAGTTACAATTCTTCCTTTGTGTGGTTCATATGGGATCTTTAATTTTTATAACGGATTGCGCGTACCCGCGATGGACAGCTGCCGTGTTCCTTCCCCAAAATCTCTTCATGCTTATATTATTTATAGACTTTTATATAAAAACTTATATCAAGAAACCCAAAGAGAATTTACCAGTTAAAACCACAGAAACTGATGAATCTAAAGAAAATATAGAATGTTGTGGCAACAAGGAAAAAGGTGATCTGAACTTTATTGTTGACCGAATTGATAACTCAAAATCAATTTTAAGAAAAGTAAATCGATCTTAAAAACATGTAAGGATTTAGTTACTTTTATTAAAAATATAAAATGTAAACGTTTGTGTTTTATTATACGACAATCTAGCTTTCACCTTTAGTTATGCTCGTCTACAAAAAAATATTTTTTTTTGTTCTATATTTGACCCTATACAAAGACCCTACTTGCTGAGCCAGCGGATTCGAGTCCCGCTGGGCTCATTCATTTGTTGAGCTCGAATGCTTGTACTTTAATCATAGCTGTTTATATTTTTAATATGTATGAATTTAAAATTATATATAATATGTAGTATATCAATTATATTATGGTATCCGTAGCACAAGTTTCGTAGATTACCACTGAAGTAGATGGATGGCGCTTTGTTTAATAATATCCTAACATGTCCCAACATCAGTTTCTGAGTAACGACTTTAAAGCTTGACAGTTGAACATAGCTTTCTTCGCCAATGTCACGTAGACTGGAGAAGAACAAACCGTGTTTTACTCAGTATTTTTGAAGTAAAAATTGTGTATATTTTTATAAAATCACCCATTGAGTGACTTGATAAAAATGTGTGTCGTAAAAGTGAGTGTCTTAATTATTAATAGATAATTTAATAAAATATATTTATATTCTTATAATAATAATAATAATTATTATTATTATTTATAAAACGTAAGTAATACAATTATTTTATAGCTATCGGGTGCAATTTCAATGGCTGTCAATAGATGGCGGTACTTGTACATTGTATTAATTTTGGATCACGCTGGCAAGATCTGTAAGATTTGTAATCTTATGTAAAATTTTTACGATGCACCAATGCCTATATTTATTTAATAAAATAATAAAACATTTTGAATATTTTTTATTTTTGTCTAGTCCGCAGCAATATCGATTATTGTAGTATGATTTGGTACCCATATTATCAAAATATTATTCAACGATTAGAAAAGATCAAGAAAAAGTTTTAAAAAAAAAATTCTTACACCATTCGTCACAAATTTGTAAACACTAAATACGAGGAAAAACTTAAGTACTTTAATTTGAAAAGCTTACGCCAAAGATGTGACTTTTTATACCTAGTATTTATTTTTAAATTAATAAATAATTATATTGACTGTCTATCACTGCTATCAAGAGTAATTATACAAATATCAAGATCTGCAGGACGAGTTATTCACTACAAACCACTTTATACCTAACAACAAAGAAATAGGTACGGTTCCAATTCATCACTTTTACGAAGCTTTAGAATTATATATTCCAGCAATGTAATAAAGATATATTTTCTGACAGTTTGACTGTATTTAAAAATAAATTATACTTAAATATCTACCTTTAATTTATATTTAAATAATTTGTTTTGTTTAATTATAATATTTATTTATATTTTATAAAATGCTGTGCATACTTTTAGGTTAGATTTATATTGAAAAAAGAGAAGTATGATTATGTTCTGTTACTACGTAATTATATAAATTTAGTTAGTATGCCTTTTTAAATAAATAAATTGTATTATTGGTTTTCTTCTTAATAAAACTTTCAGGTCTTTGGTGTACTTTATTGTATTATTAGTTTAATTACAAAATTGTTACTTAATATTTAATATTAACTGAATATATTAACACGACCTTTCACTTCAAGCGATACCAGAAGAGAGAGACCAAATCAACTGTCAACAACATTGACATATTATGTCTGTAACGTTCCGTTACTACATAAATAACCTATTTAGGACTCGAACCCGCAACCGTTTGATCAACAATAAGGTCACAAAAACTGAACAGAATGAATGGTCGTCGTTTATTTTTTTTTTTTTTTATGGGACAAAGGGGGCAAACGGGCAGGAGGCTCACCTGATGGTAAGTGATCACCGCCGCCCATGGACATCTGCAAAACCAAAGGGCTTGCAGATGCGTTGCCGGCCTTTCAGGAAAAGGAGGGAGGGAGGGAGGAGGGAGAAGGGTTGGAAGAGGGATGGGGAGTGGGCCTCCCGGACTCTCACTTACCGGACGAAACGCGACAGCATAGCTGCCACTTCACGCCGGTCTTCTGTGAGAGAGTGGTATTATACGGGGCGTGCCGGCCCATTCGGCTGCTACCCGAAGGTAACAAGCATGGCACTACCACTTAGAAAATCTAGCTAATGTTCTAAAGAAGTAAAGTTACGCATAATGAAATAATATGAAATTTAAGGCAACACACATTTTACTTTCAATAACAGATAACTATATTATATAGAATATTGAAATCGAAATAAAACTGGCGAAATTTAAAACGTAAAATATGCACCAAAATTTAAATCAATCTTATGGCGACAATAAGTACGAGTAATTGTAAATGAAAGAGGAAAAATAGCGATTGGGTTATAAATAAACCTAGATAGATAACATCACTGATATGTCTTCAGACAATAGCCTGTATACACAATAGCATCCTCACAATGGTAAAGCCCTCCTTGTCACAAGTCAAGAGGTCGCATCGAAAATAGTTTAATTTTAATTCAGTATTACAGGATAGCTTCAAAATGAGTGCCTATGCGTGTTTTAAATTTAAAACTAAAGTATTAATAAGTATTTATTTTGCAACCTTTTGTTTAACTTGCAATGAATGTATGAGGTTTGATGTTTAGAGAAACAAGGAAATTAAATAACTTGTTCTGGTTGATTTTGTTTTTTTTTTATTTTAAAACTAAGTACTTTTACTCTCGGAGCCGAGAGCCCGCGTTCAATTTAAAAAAATAAATCAATATTAAAAAATAAGGCTTGGTGGTAGAAGGATAAACATTTAAGGTTATAAGTACTTTTTAGATATTATTTTAGAGAGGGCCACCTTTATCACCTAGGGGAATAAAAAATAGCTTACGACTTATTCTTAGATCTACTAAATATATACAGGTCATGGCCATGGCCTACCTTCCGGGTCCGTTGGGACGTCGTAGTTGAATGCGTAAGCGATCCTGAGACCCCTATTATGACGGGGGAGGTTTTTTTGGGTTTTATTTCCTATCATTGAAAAAAATGTTTGTTCCTACACATGTCTTAAAAATTTTTAGCAAACCCTTATACTATTTAAAAAAAAAAATAGTAGCATAAATTACTATAAAGAAGTATAATATATTTAAAGAAGTTTGGAGTTTGAGAAGATAATAAACTCCAATCGATATTTTCAATATTATAATTAGTCACAAATCGTGTTCTTCTCTAAATCAAAAACATATATATTGACATTTCAGTTTTCTTCTCTTGTTTGAAGGCTGGCAAAACAATAACATACAAGTTTGTATGTTTCGCCACAGAAGTATATGTAATATACGACGGACATACGAAAATAATTGGGTAAAAAAAAATATTTATCTGGATACATTTATTTTTACCCACGACGGAACGGAGACCCCCGACGGATATTCTTGGTTTTTATTTTAAGTCGGGGTTTTTTTTATTATTTTATCCTTTTTTAATAATTTATTAACCATCGTGGGTTTTTTCAAATTTTTTAATTTTGTTTTTTATTATTATTGTAAGGTACTATAGATTTCATGTCATCTACACTCAATAGTTTCATCCTGAAGGTCGGAATCGGAAATTTACCCAAAGCACAAGTCTTGATTAAATCGAATTTACGTGTACCTACATTTTATTTGTTCTGTTTGTGACCTTTACTTTATATTCTCTTTAAACTATTTATAGAAGTTTTATTATTCTCATTGTTGCGTAGATGGAGATAGAGTCGATGTCCATCGACATCGTAAATACTGGTATTACGAAAGAATAAATGTAACTAATTTAGCAATTTTTAATTGCCTTGACGGTATAGTGGATCATGTGCGGCATGTGCAAGTCCTGGTTTCGAGATCATGGTTGCAGGTCGGGCCAAGTTTAGTTTCGGTATTGAGTATTTCTGTTAGGTAAGCCTCAGTAATCGCCCAAAGCTAGGAAGTTGGCGGTGTTTCACAAACTGTCGGTTCTGCGCCTTAGCTCTCACTCGTGCGCATTGGTCGTACCACCGGAGTATGAGAGTGACAGGATTAGAGAGTGCATTTGTGTCTGCTACATTTGTGCACTATAATATCTCCTGCGCAGTTGGCTAGCCTCAATGAAATTGGCCGCCGTGACTGAAATCGGTCAGGAGAACATTATCAATTTAGTCCTAAATAATATTATATTCTTCATCGTATTCGTGGTTATGCAGTTCGAATTACCTATATTTAATTTTAATTAACTTAAAATCTGTATAAATAAAAATGAATGTTTCTAAGCGCAAAACTCGAGAATTGCTCTCTAATTTGGCAAATTTTTTTATGTGCATGTTGAGGCACACGGAATGTTCAAACAATAAAAAAATCAAAGTTTAAAAAAAAACTTGTACGAAAGGGGCTACCTATGGACGAACCCGAGCGAAGCGAGGGTTAGTCGCTAGTAATGTAATAATACGCACTCTGACATTTTCATGTGCAAATCATTTCTAAGATGATTACCACTTGTCTTATCGTGAAGAAAAACATCGTAAGGAAACCTGCGTGTCTGCGAGAACCTAGTAAGTTTCGTTGACACGTGAAGTCCGCCAACCCGCACTTGTCCTCCTTGTGTGGACTAGGGCCTGATCTGCCTCTTATTGAAGGGAGGTCTGCGCCCAGCTGTAGGACAGGCATGAATACAATACATTACATCTTATTGAAAAGTAACATCCGAACCAACATGACAAACTTATTAATTGTATTAGAACAAGTAGGGCAAGAGTCGAGTCGTTGCGTGTACTGTCGGGTCGATATGCCGCAGTGCTCAGTTAACCCTCCTCGTGAACGGTACCTATAAGGTGAGTCTTTATGGGTTTTACCCCACGTTCTTTGATTTACGATGTAGCATTTTACTTTGATTTTTATAAAAACATATAATATTTTTTTAAATATTCTTTTCATTAAACTTATAAATTTTTGATTTTATTTTCTCATACTTATGACGTGTTAGTTGACAAGTCGGTTTTTTATTATTTTTATTACAGTAATCATAAATACAGTATAATATTTGTAAAAAAATAAAATAAAAAAGAAAAATTTGGTGCGCTAACGTTGAAGGCAATCTTCGCGGCAGCGTTTAGTCAGCTGTTTAATGTAAACCTCCAAAAATTAATAGATTCAATGCATTTTCGACCACATAATATTGATTATTATGTAAAAATATCCGTAATATTATGTTTAATTAAACGAAAAGTGCGATAAAAATAAGATTATTTGTAGTTTAAAAAAAAACATTATCTTTAGTAGGATACTATTCAAATGCAGTTAACAAATATAGCAATTGTTGTAAGCTGGTTGACCCATATTTTAAATTTAATTATTTGACACATCAACCTCATTAGTATAAATACATATATTTACATAAATTGACTTCCATACATCTGTAATTTTCTCTACATATTAGAATGTTTTTGTTTGTTATTGGTAAAAGAAAATATTGTCATTCTAAGCTATTTATGTTTTAAATTATTTATCACTTTCTTATTAAAATTATTTTATTATTATGTCCAATACGATAATGTTTTTAAAATATTATAGGTACATTCATAGATCAAAAATAATTATTATTTTGTTTGAATTCGGAGGGAAAGTTTATAACAAAGAGACATTCCTATATTTTTTAAAGCTTTTCCTAATTGCCAAAAGTTTGAGCGACGTGCCAATATAATTATTTTGCTTTTTCGGTTAAAACTTGTACATTCTTAAAAAAATATGAAGTTTAGATACTAACCTAACTAATTATTAATAACACTTTTCTTAATTTTCACGCATGTGCTTTTCATTTCGTTATGTAACTGCTATGAAGTATTCTAATTTATCATCACACAATGAGATCAAATCAAAGACATATAAGACGTGACACGAAACGTTTTTTATTTATTTTAGTCCATATGAAATAATGTTATTTTCCAGCTACATATAAGGAAAACAATTCAACGCATTTTAGAATTTAAAATTATTTTAAACTAATTAATTACTGTGAAAGAATTTTTTCATTTTTAATTTTTTCAGATAATCATTGCCTGTTCATGCATTTAAGGAAAAGGTTTTTAGAAATAAACCTATTTTAGGCTCAGATAGCTTATATTTACTAGTGTTTACACTTTTTTTCTAAATTCGTTACGAAAAAATCATCACTTATCACAAATTTTCATTAACGAAGTTACAAGAATAATCATAAGAGTTCAAACAACAATTTTTGTTTATTTATCTCGGATTTGTTTTGATTTTGATTGACGGTTTCTGACATTGTGACTGCTTTACTTTGTACTTTTTTTTAAATGTCAAATATTCGACGATCTAAGAAAGTATTTTTATTTATTTCGATGCACTCATAATCTCGCAATGATATTCACTTAATTATTATCGGAACTTATTTCTGAAAGTTCAATTTAGTAATGTACGAAATATAAGTTATATTTTAACTACCTGTTAACTCTTGCTCTGCTCGAGTTCGTCGCTCGAGTAAAACAGTGGTAGCCCAGTGGTAACGCGTTCGCTTGGATATTCGAGTGATGCGGGTTCAAATCTACTTGTCTTACGGTGAAGGAAAACATTGTGAGGAAACCTGCATGTCTGAGAGAACCTAGCAAGTTTTCGAAAGTCCGCCAACCTGCATTAGGCCAGCGTGATGGACTATGGCCGGATCCCCCTCGTATAGAAGGTAGGCCCGTTCCCAGCAGTGGGATATTAAAAAGGGCTAAACATTCCCAGAGATGAGATATTTTTCCGCAGTTAAGAGAAACTAAATAGTGTAGAAGTAGAGACGGATTGATATATCCTGAGTATTTCCCAGGACAAGCGCGTTTAAAAAAATATATTATAAAGGTTTATAAAGTTAGAACAGATTAGCTAAGCAATCGCTGTCTGTTTCGCTTCTTTATAGTAGTCATTATCTTTACAATGAGTCATATTTGTAGAACGATAAAGTTGTAAATGCATTCAGTTCAATTAACCCAGATGACTGGCGGTAATACTGGCATTGGCAAATGTAGTCGATTTTATCAGGTTCAGATGATTTGATGGATTCAACGATAGCTTACATTGAGTGCAGGATGTCGGTAAATATTTCTTTTTTTTACTCCTAGCAAAATAGTTAAGGTTAGCTGTTATGAGAAATTAAAAAATCATTTATGAAACACTAACTATTTAATATCCTTCTTTTATTTATTTACTACTTAGTTGAAATAAATTTCAAATAGCCATTACGAAAAAAAAACAAATATGACATGTACACATAATTAGGATTAGCGAAGCGAGACCTAACACTATCTCACAACCTGAGCATTTTGTGGTATATTTTACTGAAAAATTATCACGCCTGTAGATTTTTGCTTTAGCATAGTCATTTAACTTCATATCTAGATGTGTAATCTGTCAAAAAATGTAATTTTATAACCATTAAAAATAACATTAAGAATATTGTGTCCATTGGATAGAATGTTATTGTACTACTAACGCTATTAGTTAGAAAACCAAAGAGTTAACATCTGTAACATTGTTACCCGTTAGAAAAACTACGCGAGCCCTCACAAACTCAGCTTTTTGCTAGTATATCCTCTACTTAAGTGTAGAAATTGCCTTCTTTCACTTTTCCGGAACATAAAACAAAATATTTTTTAAATATGTTACACGGATCTATCCTTCAGGGAAAGTTTAAAATATCGCTTCAGCAGTACTATTAAGTTGTTATATAAAAAAACGGTGTTGATGTCATTTTAATTCCTAAACGCATTTTAGTTATAGTAATCTTCCTGACAATTTGCGCGGAATATAATTATATAGTGCACAATACACTTTTAACTCTTTTTACTTTTAGTCGGACCAGATACGCTTTGAATTAGGTGCAGTATAAACAAATATTATGTTTTTTTTTCTGAGGCATGCTCATGTTCTAATGAGAGTGTCGTTAAGGCAACTTTCTATCTTCAGGCAGCCGCAAACAGAAAATTCCAATAACTATATTTGACACGACCCAGTACTTCGACGCATGTTCTGCAATCTCATCATCAACAATATAGACCAACAAGGTAGTTGATAATAATGACAACTTCTATAAGATTTAAAAAAAAAACATATTCGACTCAGAATTTTATAATTATACCTACTATCAATTCCCGCGGCTCCGTCCTCGTTCTACCTATTAAAAAATTGGGATTGATGATGGCTGGGAAGGCTGAAAAATTAGGGTTGTTTTGATGATATAATGATCTGATGCTAAATAAAAAAAAATGACTAAAAATAAAAACCTATCTTCAATAACTAGACGACTTGCACCTATTTTGCGTTTAAAAAACTATTCACGTAAACATTAAAAAGTATCAATGAGACATACTAAATAATATAATGCAAAGTACTACGATATTTGATGAGCACTGAACCTGAATTGAATTCAGAAGTTTGCGGAAAAAGCACTGCAATGCGCCAAACTGCTAAACTTTTTAAAATAAAAAGCTCTATTCAAATCTACTTTTGTAAGCACACTTCTTATAATGATCTTCACATTCAATTTAATAAATATGTAAGTAATGTCATTGGAACTAGCAAATTGCAATCGTCGTTGCTTATGGTCGTATAAAAATTATAATTTCCATGCTTTGTTTTTCTTACATGATTTACTTTATATTTTCAATCGCCACTAAACTTTACACGATCACTCGTGAAGGATACCTAAAAGTTTGATCAATATCGGTCCAGCCGTTTTTGAGTATATAGGAAACATACATACTCATATCGCCTTTTATATATATGTATATAGATATGCATCCATCCATGTTATCTTTATTTCCTGTTATTATTTTAGGAAACGAAATTTCTATTTATTTATTTATTTAATATTTGTAAATAGAAAATCATTCAAATATCATGATTATAAAGAGTATTAGAAAATATCTTCTTGCGAGCAAAACAAGTGCTTAATATATTACGGTAAAACAGTATCACTACATAGTATAAAACAAAGTAGCTTCCCGCTGTCTGTCTGTCTGTCCCTATGTATGCTTAGATCTTTAAAGCTACACAACGGATTTTGATTTGTTTTTTTTTAATAGATTCAGTGATTCAAGAGGAAGGTTTTTATGTATAACTAGCGGAACCCGCGGCTTCGCTCGTGCCTAATCTAGGAACGAACTCGAGCGAAGCGAGGGCGAGTCGCTAGTCTTCAATACAAGGGGAATCAAGCCATAGTCAACCACGCAGTGCCGCGGGTTAGCGGACTTCACATGTATTTCGAAAACTTGCTAGGTTCTATCAGAAATGCAGGCCCAGATTCGAACTCGCATCACTCGGTAATCCAAGCGTGCGCATTACCACTGTCAATAGAGTAGTTTACTTTGACCTTTTGAATCTTGTCGTACAATTTCATTTAACTTTTCAGACCACTTGAAGCTCAAGTTCAACTTATTGTTTTAAAATAAGCTACCTTTTACTAGACTCAATCCTCAGTCTCCCCCGTGACCATGAGCATTCTATAAAGCATTCGAAACGTCGGAAACCAAATATGAAAATAAATCCGCGACAAAATCCGAAAAGATAGTTTTATTTATAATGTCAAATATTCGCGTAAACCTAAAAAAATATATATTATTTAACTTTTTGTATTATATTATTATATTTATGTAAATTTTCATCCCCGAACAGACCTTTGTTGATATGTTAGCAGTTTGCTTGGAGAGGATATTGATTCTATGTTATAGGACAGGATAAGGAAATTATTTTTCGAAATTTATTCCCCAAGGAGATGAGGAGACAAGAAGCTCTGTCATTTCTTATGTTAAGCTACACTGTTATGGCAGAGCATTTACGCCCTGTCCGCACTGCAAAATTTCACCGCGCGAATTTTATTCTTGCGATTTATTTTCCGCAATCAGAGTATCGGGACCTACTGAGAGAAACCGCGCGAAATTTTATTCGCAGTGCGGATACTTCTATAAGATTCCATGTGTTACAGAATACGGAAAAAAAACCGCGCGGTGAAATTTCGCAGTGCGGACATCAAGCATTAAATCATAGAGATGGAAAGATAATTTCGTATATAAAGAAAATATGTCAGAGGGCCTAGACAATGTAACAATCGATTAGCGAAAGCGATAGTAGAAAAGCCCAAAATGTATGGGTTTGACATATGACTTAGATATGTCACGTGATCTGTTGTCAACGAATATATGATGGTAGACAATGTAGATTCATTTCAATTATTAGTGATTTAAAGTTCAAGATGCATACGCTGCGTTTAAGCGATGACGATTGTAGAAATCGAATCGCTTCATAACGAATGCCGGTTGGCTATAGGCCCAGGTAGAGTTTAGAACGTCAAATCCTTATAAGCCAAGTCCGACTTGTAAAGGTATCTTAACTTGCAAAATTTTAATTCTTTCTTAATACTTTAGTTAAATTATCTTTTCGGATTTTGTCGCGGATTAATTTTGATCTTTGGTTCGCGGCGTTTCAAATGCTTAATAGCAATAGTTTCATTTATAATCGCCTAATTTTATTGAATTTTCATTGTCTTGACCGTCAGTCTGCGATTACAATATTTTTTTAGATGAAAAAATATGACTTTTGATTTAGAGTATTTTTGTGCGTTGAAAAACACGCCAAGCTTTCTAACCCGGTTGTTTTTGACAACAATCTTGCACGCAACGGGCTATATTAACTCGATTAAGTTCGCCACAATGGTTACACGACGTACAAACAAGAAAATGAATGAAAGCACCTACGTAAATAAAGTAATAAGAATTTCTATACACACATATATGTTTCTTATATTTGGCTATTACCTGGTTAAGGATAACGGCTAAAAGTGCTTTCTGCATCATATTCAGCCTTTTTAACGTTTTTCTGCTGGGCACGGTCTCCTAGAACAATGGGAAGGACTTTACCTGGCTACTGTATCTTCAAACCAATCCAAGGAAATCTCATTTATACTAATTGATTTTACTCTTCGAATAAGTTTTAATTACTATAAAACATGGAACAACTTGTATTTATTTCATACTTATTTACTAAGTATTTTAAAAACGTGGAACAATTAGTTATATTAATTTCGGTAGAAAACCTTTTCCCTAAGGTAGAATTATTGTTTTTAACTAAATTAGTTTTTAAGTTATTTTTAGTTGACGAACTTTTAAGTTAATTTGTTTTATTATTCTATAAATAAGTAAAAGACAAAAATACCATAAACTCAAAGTTTTGACTTAATTACAGCAATTAAATGGGTATACGTACATATTCCTGTTTCGATATATTGATGATCTATTTCCGTACTACTATAAAACATAAGTGGCGTACAATTTTATTTATACCATTAAGTTAACTAACCTTGCAAAGGTCAAATGTCACATCGTAGTTATTATCAAAAGTAAAAGTGTATTATATTATGCTTTAACTTTGAAGTTAAGTTTGATAAATAAGTACTTACATATACATAAAATTGTAGTGTCCGTTTTTAATCTCAAAATTAACAGCTTTTCTCTAAATGCATATGAAAGTAAATATGGTATTTACATGAAAAAAATTTTTTTGTAAAGTTTTGCCTGTCAGTCTGTTCCGACTAATCTCTGAAATGGTCTTACGATTTCGAATCGAAATATGATATTTGATAATATATTTTATGATGTTTGATAATATATTACATGTATGTCCGCTTTGAATGAAAACATCAAAAAGTAAAAGAAATATATTCTAGTAGGATTTATTTCAACACGCACTTAGAGACTAGGAGAAATTAGGGTAAGTCGTAAGTTGTATATAATTTAAAGTAACTTCAAATAATATAGGCAGTGGTAGCCCAGTGGTAATGCAATCGTTTAGGTACCCGAATGAATCAGGTTCAAATCCGGGTCTGACACCTCTGATATTTTCAAGTGCGAGTCATTTATAACATAACTAGCGACTCACCCTCCCTTCGCTCGGGTTTGTCCCAAGGTACTTTACCTTTTAAACCTTCTCTGGACTTCCAAAAATAATTCAAGACCAAAATTAGCCAAATCGGTCCAGCCGTTCTCGAGTTTTAGCGAGACTAACGAACAGCAATTCATTTTTATATTATATATATAAGATAGATTACCACTTTTCATACGATGAAGGAAAACATTGCGACGAAACTTGCATGTTTGAGAGAATCTGGAAAATTCGAAGTCACTATGGCCTGTTCCCCCTCGTATTGAAGGTCCGTAACCAGCAGTGGGACGTATTTAAGGGACTCAATACAAACTTCAAATATAATGCAAATGTGCAACTGCAAATTAAGACCGCAGGAGCTAATATGTACAATGTACATCAAATGTCGTAAACTATTCAAATGCGTCGTCACACTATAAAAGGGGCAATCAAACTAGATTCAATGTTGAATGTATGAATAAACAGCTATTAATTAGAACTTTCTTACATGTCACAAGATGTACACAAAGATTTTCGTAATACGACACAAAAGACTCAATTGACCGAGAAACCTCTGCTGACCTAAAACGATCCTGTGCATTCACAAATTGTCAGAGGAATTTCAACTTTATTATGATGTAGGAATAAGACATGGTGTTTTATATAGAACATGGTGATGCAGATATGACCTCTCGATCACTATAAGTAAGTATAAATCACTGGAAATGACATTGGCAGTGAAGTATGCATTATTCTGATGGTTATTTAACGGGTTTCCAGATTGCAATGCCGCTTAGAGATAATCTTGTGAAGTGCAAATAAGCAAATAGGATATAGTCGTTATCGTTATATATAAGGCTGTGACAGCATTGAAGTTTTACTTACTGGCTCGTTTTTCTAAAATATTAAAATCTCGTGTCACAGTGTTTGTTATCGAACTAGCAGTCCTCCAAAACAGCTTCACCGGTTTTTATGATTTTTGTGTACATTTGATAGGTCTGAAAATAGGTCGTAGGCTATTTTTTAATCCGCTAGGTGAAGATTTTAAATTTTTAGACCAATTTTTTAAAATGATATGTCATCAAAAAATACTTATAACCCTAAATTTTCAACCTTCTACAACAGATTCCTATTTTCGATAGTGATTAGAACGCGGGCGGAGCCGCGGGAATTGCTAGTCGTTATATAAGGCTGTGACATCATTGAAGGTTTACTGATCGATTTAACTGATAAAAGTTTTAACTTGATTTTTGACTTAAGCAAATTTTAAACCCAAACAACTGAGTGTTATTTCTACGGCTATGACGCATCTTATTGTATCGAATATGTACCTGACCTATGTAAAAAAAGGTGACTCATATCGGTGACGTCTAGTTGGAGCATAATACCATCTTTTCAAAAGATTCTGTATTGTGTTTCTATTCACTCTCACACAATTGCATCTTACAAATCACATGTTCACGCATTTTTAAACAAAACAAGTCTATAAATACTTTCCCAATTTGGTAGGTCATTTATTATTATACGTATAAAGACAGAATCTAGGCCTAAAATATTTTTACTGTACTGTGAAAAAAAAAACTAATTTTGTATAGAAATTGGTTGGTTCTGATGGGTATAAGTATTCAAATCAATCCTATTTTAAATTAAAGCCTTTCAGTTAAACATGTGTTACTTCACCAATCACGTAGAATGGAGAAAACAAAGGAGATTGGTCTGTAGAAAAAGATTATTACAATTATACTAAATTATAATATATACGAGTAAAAGGGAGTAAATCCTTAATAAATCTTGGACCGATACGATAAAATCATTTTTTTAACTTCCATTGCCAAAAAATCAACAGAGAACTACTCGAAATTGTACAAAATTAGAATTTCTACAATTGTATACTGTATCGATTTTCAGTAAGCGTTACATGAGCTTCGCGTGTTTAAGCCAAATTAAGCTATCCAATAAGAATTTTGTTGCTGTGAGAGCTTACACGTTAATACGAGTGTTAACTTATGTTTTATTTTTGTTCATATTAACAGTGATATGTGTACCTGCGTCATGTTTCTTTACATAATAATTGCTCGAGCATTAATTTAACTGTCAAAGATATTTTTAAACTTGTCGTTGTTAATTACGCATTCATAATAGTATTATGACGTGTTTATGTATTTTAACGTCACTGTGCTGGGTACCGCCCCTTTAATCTATCATCATCCAAGCGTTTGTCCCGGTTGCTGCCGTGGCTTTCACCTCAGAACCCGGTGTCCGCTTTACTAGTAATCCGTCTCCACTTCGACCGATCTTGCGCATCCATGTGAGTCAGTGCATTGGCACGCATGTCAGCCATTACGACGTCAAGCCAGCACTTCTTGGGCCTGCCCCTCTTTCGAGGTCCCGGCGGGGGTGCCATGGCTAGACATCTGTTACCCACGTAGCTTGCCGGTCTACGCGTTACGTGGCCGTACCAACGTAAGCGACATTCCTGCAATTTGTCTGCTATGTCACGGACATGAAAACTACCACGGATGCGGGAATTACGCACGCGGTCTTTCCGCGTAACCCCACACATCCATCGCAGCATCTTCATCTCCGTGACACGCAGTTCTTGCTTGTGTCGCTCAAGCACGGGCCACGCTTCGCTGCCATATAAAAGGACAGGTCTAATGATGGTTTTATAGATCTGTCCCTTCAGTTTGAGCGGCATTTTGGGGTCACAGATGACACCACTCACCTCACGCCATTTAGCCCAAGCTGCTGAAATGCGTGCCTTGACGTCGCAATCGATGTCACCCGACGCATGAAGTATGGACCCTAAGTATTTAAACTGGTCCGTGCGCTCGACCATGTTTTCGCCTATGCGAACGGACAAGGGGTCGTTGGAGTTGCAGGCCAGGTACTTGGTCTTCGCCACATTCAGTCTAAGACCACCGTTCTTAAGCGATCTCTCCCAACCCTTTACGCGTCTCTCAAGGCGGTTCCTGTCCGAGTCTGCCAGTGCAATATCGTCCGCGTACATGAGCAACCACGGGGGTTGCTCATGTGCATCTCTGATGCTGGCGGATAGTTCGTCCAATATCACACTGAACAGAAACGGGCTGAGAACCGAGCCTTGATGTACTCCGACGGTGATGGGAAAGGGAGTCGTATCGCCAACAGCCGTCCTGACCACAGACTCGGAATTCAGGTACATGTCTCGAACTATGTCAATATAAATTTCTGGTACCCCTTTGGACCTCAGTGCCCACCAGATCATCACGCGAGGAACACAGTCGAAGGCCTTCTGCATATCTAAAAAGAGGAGGTGCAGAGGCGTATTCTTCGATCTGTATTTCTCCATGACGGTCCTTAGGGCAAAAACAGGGTCCATGGTGCCGCACCCAGGGCGAAATCCATATTGACAATCCGAGACCGTGCACTCCTGCCGGATCCGGGAGTCCACAATCCGCTCAAAGAGCTTCATGGTGTGGGACATGACCTTAATGCCCCGATAACCGCTACACTCCTGCACCGATCCCTTGCCTTTGTAGACTGGCGTAATAATACTCAGCCTCCATTGGTTCGGGATTTTACCGGTCAGGAGTGCGCGGTTAAAGAGGTCAGTAAGAACGCCCACACCACGCAGGCCTAAGGTCTTCCAGGCCTCAATTGGGACTCCGTCGGCACCGACAGCTTTCCTATTCTTCATGTAGCGAAGGGCTAGCTGCACTTCTTCAGGCGTTATCGGGAGCACGAGTCCTTGGTTCGGAGGGAGATCTGGTGGGCTCACTACTTCGTGCTGCTGGTTAAGCAGCTCATGGAAGTATGAGCGCCATCGCCCCTTCACCGCGAGGTCCTCGCATAACAGGTCTCCGCTAGAGTCCTTTATACAGCGGCACTTGGAAATATCCAGTGCCGCTTTGACTCGGGACCGTGCCAATTTGTAGACGAGCTTCTGCCCCTCAGACGATTCCAACTTGTCGTATAACGTTGCAAGTCGTCTTGTCTGGCTCTGGCTACAGCTCTCTTGGTGGCCCTTTTCCTGTCCTGTATGCGTCGCGGTCTTCAGGGTATCTGGACGCTTGCCACTTTTTGAAGAGTGTCTTTTTCGCTCTGACCTCCCCCTGGACTGTGTCGTTCCACCACCACGTCTCCTTGTCACACTTGCGCCCGCCCCTGGACGTACCAAGCACCGCCTTCGCCGCCTCCGTGATAGCCGCCTGAATCCTATCCCAGTGTTGCTGGGTCGATTCGCCATCAACCGCGGTGCACTTGTCACCAACGGCTGAGGCAAACTCCTTGGCCCTTGATTCAAGCCGCCACCACCGAGTCTGGCGTCGGCAGCGCTCGACACGTTTCTCCACGGGCTTCACGCAGAGGTCCATGACAAGGAGGCGGTGTTGTGCAGAGAGACTCTCACCGGGTATGACCTTGCAGTTTGCTACTCTGCTGATATGGTGCCTCCTAGTTAACAGGAAGTCGATCTGAGTGGCGTGCCTCCCGCTCTTGTAGGTGATGAGGTGCTCGGGTTTCTTTTTGAAAAACGTGTTCACGATAGCTAGGTCACTGGCCGCACACGTCGTCAGGATTTCATTTCCTTCTGCGTTGCGGCTCCCGTACCCAAAACCACCGTGAACACGCTCAAAGCCCCCGCTCACCTCGCCCACATGACCGTTCAGATCACCACCCAGTACAACTCCCTGGGACAACGGTATGTCGCGTAGCACATCTCCGAGTCGATTCCAAAACGACGCCTTTTCAGTGTCGCTACAACCAGCCTGTGGCGCATAGGCACTCACAAGGTGAGTTACCACCCCCTCGATAAGAGCCTTAACCACCATAAGCCGGTCGCTGATGCGGTTAACCTACAGGACGCCGTCTTGCATCTCCTCAGAGAGCACTACTGCCACCCCGCCCTGCCCACTAGGTGCACCGGTGTAGATCAGTTTGTAGCCATTCCCAATGAACCGGGATCTGCTGCCTTTCCACCGAGTCTCCTGCAGGAACGCCACGGCCACCCTCCGCCTGGCGAGTACATCGACCAACTCTCTTCCACGTCCGGTTAGCGTGCTAATGTTCCACGTGCCGAAGCGTATCTTGCGGGTTTGGGCTCGCGTCGTTAGCCGCGCCCGCCCCTGGCGCGGTAGCCCTTGCCCATTTGTCGCAGGAGTCGGGCGGGGCTGGGCAGGCGTGTGTGCTGATTACGGGAGCGACTGCCGTCTGACCTCCCAACCCCGAAAGGAAAGCTTAACTAAAAAGATGATGTAGTAGTGAGTTCCCTTTGTCGCCTCATACGACACCCACGGGATGATATGGGGTGGCGACATTTGTATTCTAAACGCCGTCGCCACACGGCAAGTTAATCTATATTACTATATAAATCTGTAGTCTGTCTGTACACTCAATTTTTTTGTCGAATTTCGTCATAAATATTCGTTTCATGACTCACTGACATCAGTTTTATCGTTTTTTACATTTTTGTCTGTCTGTCTGTATGTCCAGCTATAACTCAAGAACGGTTGTACCGATCTTTATAAAAATTGGTTAACAGTACGACCATGTGATTGCGCAAATGATAGACTATAAGAAAATCACATTTCATGAGTCATACTTATAATTTTAAGTTAAACATTGTTAAAAATTATAATTATTATTATTATAAAAAAACTAATTTTACATACATTTTAAAACACCCAGCGAAGCGGGCGTGTAACAGCTAGTATGAAATATAAAAAAATAATAATAAAAGGATTCGCACATGAAAATATCAGAGAAGCGAGACTTGGGATTTGAACCTTCTTTACTCTATTTATTTAGCGAACACATTACTACTGGACTACTACTGCCTATTATGTGAATAACTGACCATTAACTGTGTCTTAAAATACAACTCGTAATTACAACTTTAATAAATTGCTACGAATATGGACGGCTAAGATATCATTGCGGCACGACAACAGACGATTTTACAGCAATTTTTCAATAAAATTCCATACTGAGTCAGACAGTCGAGTTTAATGGTCAGTAGGTGTAAAACACTGTCTAGTGCAATCTTGTTAATACGCGTTTCCTTTACAAAGGCCGAAGCCGTAGAAATTGCGTGAGTTTTTTCTATAAATCCGAGAGAACTAGCTCTTAGTCTAAATCGTAAGTGGTTGTATGGAATTAACTGTCGGCTTCATGTTTTTATTTCATCAACACATGAAAGCTATATAAATAATATAATATAATCTCATATTTAAATTTTATTGAATTTTTTTTAAATACTCCTGATTATATTAATAATAATTTTTAGCCGAATTAATAGTTTTTTAGAATCTTTTCTGTTTGTCTATCTGTGACCTTTAACAAAAAGTAGAGAGAGTAGAGTGTGAGTGACTCTCTAATCACTACATATTATAAAACAAAGTCCTTTGCCGCGTCTGTCTGTCTGTTCGCGATAAACTCAAAAAGTACTTTACCGATTTTCATGCTATTTTCACCAATGGATAGATTGGTTCTCGAAAAAGGTTTTAATATAATATAGTGTCAAGTTTTTGTATACATTTAATACCGGAACCCGCGGCTTCACTTGTGCTAAATCTAGGGACGAAGTGAAACGCGGGTGATTCGTTAGTAAATAAGTAATAGTACCAACCCGACTGAAAATATATTTTAAAGCAATGCACTAAAAAGACCGATACCGATACTCTACTTTGGTTTTACAGACTATATATAGACAGACTATATTTTATGATGAACTATATATAAGTATAGAACTGTCTGTCTGTCTGTGACAGCATCACGAGAAATCATCACTGGACAGATTTTGATGAAATTTGGTGTGGTTATTGCTGGTTCTCTGGGTCAATATTATATTGGATACTTATTACTGCAAGAAAATATCTCTCTAAATAATTATCTTTTAATGTCGTGAACAATAACAATGCTTTAAGATGTGATATATTACTCGTATATTGAGTATTATGGGTTCTGAAGCTTATATTAATTTGTTTGTAATTTTTAAGATTATCTGTCGAAATATTTTAAAAGTATATATAAATAGGTTTTATATTTAAAAACCACAAAAAATGACAAATTCATTGATATCTTACGTCAAAAATAATATACTGATATAAGAAAAGTAATAGCATAAAATACATTTTTTTTCTTCAGATTGTGGACGAATGATGAGTTACTTGGAGAAGATGGACCGGTACTTAGATTCCTTGAAAGTGGGCAAAAGTGAGTATAACCTATATTATATGCGTTGTAATATTGCATGCATGCACCAATGAATAGAATGGTTCTCCAGGAAGTATACATATAAGTATATAATTTGTAATTTTTTTGTATACATTCTCCAGGAAGGTTTTATTATATAACTTCAAGTTTTTGTATACATTGGCTAAAATATAATGATATCTGTAGGAGATGTCGAAAAAAATAAGCCGCATTTTAACGGGAGCTTTTTACGACAACGCTGCAACGATATAATAAAATGATGTATGGTGGAATTGTGTATCTTATATAGGTCTACGAGAGAGAATAATTTTAATTGATCTGTTTCAGGTGCTATGGTAGATTCTTGGTTTATGATGTCAAGCCCCATGCCCATATTGTCAGTGGTGATATTATATCTGTTTTTTATCAGGATCGGTCCAAAAATTATGAAAAATAGACCACCTTTACGAATGAATAAATTATTAAGCTACTATAACGCGTCACAAGTTATACTTGCAACTACGATTTGTATGAAGGTAAGAATATCAATAATAATGAGAATGTAATGAGAAGAAACGTATCTTTTATTTTTTATTTTTTTTATAGTACTTTGGTGTTTTGTTAGTGGGAAAGTGTTTGAAATTAAACGGGAATTAAACTGGAAAACGGAAAACGGGAAAAACGGGAATTCATTATGAGACGGATCAGCCGTACTTCACATGTCTTTCGAAAACCTGCTAGGTTCTGTCAGACATACGGGTTTCGTCACGATGTTTTCCTTTACCGTAAAGCAAGTGGTAATTACGTTAGAAATGATTCGCACATGAAAATATCAGAGGTGCGTACCACTTGGCTACCACTGCCTGAGATAGATTAGATTGGTAATTTAAAATACAATTAAATTACATTAATATATTTATGTCATAATATAATATTGTATTATATATAATGTTGTTGTATAATATTCATTTACACTAATATACTTAAAATATTACAGGTCTTTAAATTGAATCTCTTCCGAGATGGTATATTGTATGCAGGGTGCCGATATCCGTCCAATACGCAAAATCCTATGGTGAGAACGTAGTATCGTATTTTTTACTTAGTTGAAGATAGAGTAGTATTAAATAAGATTTGGTCTTTTTAGATTTTTTTTCTCAATATTTCGCTGCCTCCTCATACCATACATTGGATATTTCTTTTCAGTTATTTCCTTACAAAACTCTCGTTATGAAATATTGAAAATCTTTCAAACAGTTAATCTGTATTTACGAACAACAACAACAAACAAATAGAACCATTTTACCACTCATTAAAATAATAATGTGTTTTTTTACAGTTATTAGACTTAGGCTGGTGGTATTTTTTTGCGAAATTCACTGAGCTTCTAGATACGGTTTTCTTCGTTTTGAGGAAAAAGGATAAGCAGGTTAGTTACGTAGGTACATAATATTGCATTTTGTTTATACGCCACGCGGTGATCATTATTTTGTTGCGAAGTTATGTTAAATCTATAATATCTCGTAAGAAATCGTTGTTAATCATATTATGATAACAAGAGTAATTTTGTTCAAAATTAAATACTTGTGATGAATAACTTATTTATTTAGGTAAGGATTAATATCATTTTTATTAAACATATTCGCAAATAATGCATTATCTTAAAACAAATTTGATTACTATAAAAAAGGTTATAGCGAGTGAACCATAAAGATAGACATATCGACCGTTTGGAATAAAAGGGTTCCATCCAACATTTTTCTATATTTTGATTTTTTAACTTAAAAATGTTTCATGTGACCATAACTTTGTTCTCTAAACCTTTGAACGTCATCTATTGACCCTTAATGAATTAGCTGCATAAAAAAGTTCTATTTGTGAAATTAATGATTCAAAAAGTTCCATCTGCATCATGAATGTTAAAATCCAGATTGAACCATCTTATTCCAAACGGTCGATATGCTATCACGGACTTTTTTTAGAACTTGTTAAGGGGAACAATTCTATCATGCACGACTTTCGCATAACTTTAACCAAAGGAATATTGTTTTTGCAACATTTTTCATTTATGCTCCGCCCCGTGATGTAATATAGCCTATAGCCATTCTTCATAAACGAACCATCCAACACAAGATTAGCGTGTTCAAACAAACAAACAAACAAACAAAAAAACAAACAAACAAACAAACGAACGAACAAACAAACAAACTCTTTAGCTTTAGAATATTAGTAATGATGAGTTTTTGGTATCTAAAAACATAAAAAATAGAACCCAACTAAAATTTAATATTCGATATTACCATTTATATATTTATTTATTTTTTACCTGCCACCTATCCTAAAATACTAACGATTTCATCTATTTTTTTTTCTATCTAGTCTCAAGGCTGTTACATAGATAAGACATGGTCTTTTATGAATATTGTTTTATTATTGCTTAAAAAAACATTTCATGTATGATTATCATTAACACTTAATCGCGTGTCAACTGTCAAGTCGAGTTGTCATCCCACTGTAGTATGAGAGTGTCAGGAATAGAGAGTCTAGTTGTCTCCGCACACTCGTTAGCTGTACATACGTAATATGAGTAAGCTTTTCAGCTATGCGTCTAATTGATTTAATCAAATTTCAGCTCACTTTTCTCCACGTGTACCACCATGTGATTATGGCTTTGTATTCTTGGAGTTATCTCAAGTTCGCTGCTGGCGGTGAAGGAGCCATACTAGCCCTTCTAAATTCTATTGTGCACGTTGTTATGTATACGTACTATCTACTATCGGGCTTGGGTCCAAGATTTCAGAAGTATCTGTGGTGGAAGAAATATGTCACTAAAATGCAGCTGGTAAGTGTTTTTAATATAGGTATCAAATTATTTTCGTTTTAAATAATGCTAGGCCCTCGCTTCGATCGCGTTTATCCCTAGATACCCCCTTTAGGCTAATATTTTTACAAGCTTTGAATGTCTTACTTATTTATATCTAATCAAAAGCCTTAAAAATAAGTCTCAAGCTTTAAAAATGATGTAATTTCCAAACAAACTTTCATCGCCTATTTCAACCCTTTAAAGCCTATCTCTGTACGAAATTTCATATAAATCGGTTTAGGTGTGATTGAGTAACACAGACAGACAGAGTTACTTTCGAATTTGTAATATTAGTAAGGATCTTAAGAGAATAACGTGAAATAAAAGTGATGTATTAATCATGGTTTTATTTACTTAGCATGGGGAAGCTTTTAAAGCTATAAACATCCATTATTCCCAAAAATTAAACATGGTTCTCTGGTATAATAGTCAACGCCATTCTATTATGAGACTGCGTCAGTGACAATGAAGAGTCACAGTAATCCTTCTTCTTTAATATTAAATAATTCCTCTGTGTTTCAGATCCAATTCCTGCTAATGCTATTCTATTGTGCTTGGACTTATAACTCACCTCGCTGTCAATACGCTGTTGGATTTACTTATTTTATATCCGCAAACGTTACTATTTTCCTTGTATTATTCCTAAATTTCTACTCCAAAAGTTACAAAAATAAGAAGAGCATAGAATCAAAGAAAGAGAATGGAAAAGTTACGAATGGATTTAACAGCCCAACCCAAAATGGAGTATCAGAAAAATGTGGCAAGAAAGAAAACGGGTCTTGTCGTGAAGACAAAATTGATAACGATATTGAGGAAATACCGTTCGAAGTCAACAAAGCCTGCGGTGACTACATAAAAGACGGCAAAGTGTTCTTAACAAGACGTACTGCTAAAGCAGCGTATGGACCAGATTATGACTTCGATAGCATAAAGAAATGATTCTCCTTTGAAAATATTACAGATTGTTCAATTGAGACTGATGTTTGTGATGAAGATGGATATTCTTTAAATAAATTTAGAGTTAATAGATTTAAGGGGTTAGTTAGGGGCTACACTGCTTCGGTGATTTTCGATAGTCACCTGTGCCTTTTAATATAATAACAACAAATTAAGCTTCATTATTTTTCCACTAAGCAAACGCAGGGTACATAAAATTTAAAATAAATCGCATAGTATAAAATCTGATACAAGAGATAATAAATTAATAAAAAAGTCTCATACTAAACCTTTATCCTCCGTCATAAACGATTAATATTTATTTGTCTATTGATAATTTTGTTATATTTTTATTAGAAACCGTACTTATTAATGTAAATAGATTTAGAAAAATTACTAGAGTACTATGTTATAAAAATGAGTTAAGAATATAAATGTTTTTATATATACAATGTCAAATTAAAATTATTTACCGGTTAGATTTTTCGAATAAGCTCGGCGTTTCTTTTGACTCGAAAGTAGTAAAAATAGTTTAAGCTATTAAATTTCTGTCCATAAAATTGCTTGTTCTTATGAATTACGGCATATCGTAGAACTAAGTTTTAAAATATCAGTGAGAAGATACGCTTTACAAAATTAGTTTATCGAATTTTTAAGTAATATATGCAAATCGCACAATTATATTGTAAAATAATAAAATAATAATTACTTAATAATATCGTAAAAATTTGGATTTATTATAAACTGACATCCTAGTTGTTGCCTTTGTCGTGTTGTAGGCTGATTTTCTAGTAAGGAGTTTGTTTCTTTTGAGTCCATTACCTTTATTTTTTAATATGTACATCAAAAATAAACTGTGATTATTTCTATTATAAGACCACCATGAAATTGTTAAAATTTTTATTTTCCTCTAGCATAATTCAAAAGCATGGAGTTCAAAAACTTGCATGATGTTGCGTATGATTAAATTTCAAATAAGAAAATCAGCCTCAAACATAGTTATAAAATAGTTCAGTTTATATTCACTATCGACTTCTATAAAGCAGACATATCTTTAAGGAAATTTTATAATACAATAATTAGATCAATAATCAATTGCTCCATATAAATAAAAGTCAATGATTTTTAAGGAGACGGCCTAACATATTTTTAATAAATACATATTGGAATAAGTTTTGGAGGGTCCTGCAGAATTTTTATGTAATTAAATAAATAAATAACTCGATAACACTAAAATATGAGAAAAATAATTTAAATAAACAAGACGTTGCTATAGACAATGTATTTATATGTTCTCTTGATGTCTATTGATTTTGGGTTATCAATATACGTAGTGCACGCTTAAAACGATATTTGTAAATTTATTTACCGAAAATAATTAGAAAAATTAACAGCACTTAGTACTGAATATTTATTTATAGTATCTTTTGAAATAGCCGTTGATACATAATATTAAAAATATTGTTGTTGCAACTGACCCTCCTAGAGTAAAATATTTCTTTTGTAAGCAGGATGGATATGTAGTTATTATTTTTAACGTAATAAATGATATGAAGTTATTTTGTTTCAATGTTATTATAATTAGACCTTATCATTTATTTCTTTTACACTTATTCTACTTACTATCTACAAATTATTACAAAATATATAATATAACAGAAGTTACACTCCTTTGATCTCGAAGAAACGCCGTTTTAATAACCTACAAAATTTCTAAAGCATCTGGTACATTCGAAATTACACCTTACTGCTACGCTCACAAGAGCGCAATTCCTTTGTGTTTAGTATTTACCTACACGACAGCTCAAGCGTCAGGGTTGTACGCAAAGTAAAATAAATAACAACGTACTTGATTTTGAAAAGCATTTATTGTATTCACAATTGTTTAATTTTAGTGTTGTATCTATTTTTTACCGTATCAAAATACCTATTATTAAGCTTCTGTGTTGCGAAAATTCGAAATCGAACAAACAATTCATTGTTAGCTGTAATTAAATTTTATTCCTAATAGCACAGAATATAATATAATAATAATAATGTTCTCCGACCGATTACGGCAATGACGGCCATTCTCATTGAGACTGGCCAAGTACGCAGGAGATATTATAGTGCACAAGTGTACGCGCAAACACAAGTGCACTCTCTCTTCCTATCACTCTCATACTCCGGTGGGACGACTACTCGACACTACCAGTGAGAGCTAAGGCACAGGACCGACAGCTTTACGTGCTCTCCGAGGCACCGGGGTGAACCACCGCCAACTTCCCAACTCCGGGCTGTTACTGAGGATTACGAAACAGAAAGACTCAATAACTAAACTTGACCCGACCCGAGACTCGAACCCAGGACCTCTCGGTGTATGACCGTACATGCTAGCCACTACACCGAGGCAGTTATAATAATAGTGACAGTGTTGTGAGAGCAATAAACCTTGCGTTGCATCGATATCGACTGACCGTCGTTAACGGACGTGTATGACAGCCCCAACAGATTAGCAACTCACCACGGAACTAGATAGTGATGTATGTAACAGCCCCCGCAAACAGCGAACTTTCGATCGGCCGATAGTTTGGCCGGATAACTGCGCACACTGGCCCGACTAAGCAGTTGGGTTCGGTGGGTGTTCATACTAGACAAACTATCGGCCGACAGCTCTTAGCCTAGGATCCCATCGCAAGATTCATCGCGTATTTGATTGAAAGATTTCAATCAAATACGTACGTACGTACATTTTGTATAAATTATCATAAATAGGAGAATATGGTTTGGCCAGGTTGCCATTTAAAATTTGGCCGGTAGTATTTTTAATAGGGAATATGCATGATTTTTTTTTATGACTTAAATCCATCCTATACATCATTATAAAGTAGAAAAATATATAAATAGTCTTGAAAATATATAATTTTTTATGCAAAGTGAAATTTAAAACATTCACTAAATTTAAGCCGTTCAAACGCCACCAGTAGCGCCGCCACGTCGATGACGTCATTTGTCACACGAATGTCTTTTTTACTTTAAGCTTTTCAGTAACTTCTTATATATCTTCCGTTTTAATTGCTATACACAACATTGAGGAAATTAAAAAACCTTCTTACAAGTATTGTAAGTACAAAAACATTATTAGAAATACACCCGATAAAGTGTTTTTTCGTATTCCAAGCGATGCGAAAGTAAAAGAAAGAAAGATGAAAAGATGTTTTTCGTTTGTTCAAAGCTTTGATAAAACTAGTTGAAGTCACCGTCCTTGATTCACTATTAATATTGATTCACTAGAAAACACCACAGGAACACAGTTTTAAAATTTTTCTAACATATACTACTTTTTAGTAGTATTGACCAGTGTCGATAATTTTTGAAACCAAAAAATAATAGTAGAATAAAACCCACTAGAAAAGAATAAAACCCACTAATATTATAAAAATGAAAGGAAAAATAAATTACGGGCGATCTGAGGTCGGGAAGGGTGTTTTAAGGGTAAAAAACTGTTTATCTCGATTTCCGGCAAAACTACAAGTCCTATGGAAAAAAGTTAAATGGCAATGTTGTAGGTAATAAAAAGATCTAAAACTTTTGTATTCACACTTTTTTCACATAACCTCAAAATTTATGTAAAAAATTAATAAAAAACAAGTTTTGGTTTTTTATTTTTATCTTTTACAAAAAGAAAATATTTTTTACGAAATTTTGTGAAAACTTACCTTTTTATGTTCTAAATACACTGTGTTTTTATTGATTTAAAATATTTATTTTTTTCACCTTATTTTGACTTAATATCGAAAAAGCACCCTAGTTTTCCATCGAAAGTTCTCACGTCAAAATATTTGCTTTCTTAAAAAAATTAGTGGGCTTTTTGTTTGTTAAAATCTCTACTTTGTGATGGTGTAAAAATATATATACATTATCATAGTAAATTTTCTCAGAAAAGCTGCCTAAACCTGGTCTAGTATGAATATCGACGCCGACAAACCCAATGTTTTGACAACTGACGTCATTTTGCTTTCAACCAATGGTGGCGCGTTTAGAAAGTTTCGATTTCCCGCCGTTAATATTCACTTTTTATACAATATTTTAAGGGTTTAAATAATAACTAAATAAAAAAAATACCTTTTAATCATAATGTGACGATAATAAAGATTGGAAAAAAAGATATTTGAAGCAAAATTAAATTTTATGCATATTCCCTATTAAAATAATATTATATAAGAAATAGATTTCAATCAAAAACGCGATGAACGTAGTAATCATGCTATGGGATCCTAGTCTATAAGCTTGACATTCCGGTATCAATAGTGTGCGCGTGTGGAAGCCTGCCGCGCCGTACTGATTAAGCAGTAGGACAATAGTTGGCGGACTGTTTAGTTTGAAGGCAATGCATAGCACATCAAACTTTTGAGTTGGCCGTACCAAATCCTTCTAATGTGCGCACTTCCATACATTTTCATACTGATTAAGCAACCAACTAAACCATCGGCCGATCGAATATTCGCTGTTTGCGGGGGCTGTAAAGCTGCTCTTCCAACACTTAGGAGAATTCATATTTTCAACTTCAAAAGAATAAATAATAAGAACTGAAACACTAAAAAAAGAAATAATTAGAAATAAGAAAGAACAAATTGTATGGGAGCTGTCATTTTCTATCGATACCATCAGATATTTGCAAATTCGGTACCAGCTTTTTCGTTGGGCTTGTCTTTCAAACAAAATAAGTTCAAACTCAAGGGATGTGGAGGTTTATGGATGATAAAGATAAAGATTTGCCATTGGATCTAGACTAATTAATAGGTGACGAGGGAATTTCTCCGGACAGGACAAAGTCTTTAAGCTAATAAAGAGGTTTTCAAAATGAAACAAATATTGATCGCACGCTAGGATTTTATTTACGCAAATATAACTTACTAACAATATTTTATATTTTATGAAATTTAATAATTACTAAACAATAGGATAGAAGGCTTCTTCTAGGATATTACAATTATTATCAAGCGGCGAGAAAAGTATATAGCCGTCTTCCCCCCAGTTTTCTCCCCAAGAGTTCTTCACTATGAAGAAGGTGGTGCCATCTCTTACGCCATATCCGACAACAGTCACACCATGATTTGAGCGTCTCTTGTTGCTGGGAAATGTTTGGTAATTAAAATATATTGACGATGCTAAATGGTAAAAATCTTACAAAAATCGCGCGCATTTCTCCCCGAGATTCTATTTTCGCAAGTAGAAATAAAATGTTAATTTTAATTTGCCATTTTTTTGAAAAAACGGAACCCTTATAGGATCACTTTGTTGTCCGTCTATCTGTCTGTCAAGAATTTTGCAAACCCTTAAACTCAGAATCTTGAAATTTGGTACGAAGCAACGTGTTATAGCACAGATAAAGGAAAAATTGCGAAAAGTATAAATTTTGAGTTACATCATAATATAATAAAAATATTTACATTAATTTTAAGCTTACTACCCCTTTCCTCATGAACGACTAGAGGAATTAAATTGAAATTTATATAAAATACTCAGGTCTATAATACCTGTAAGTAACAAAATCAAATTTTTATGTCAACGCAATCAAAAGAAACATCAATTTAAGCGAATATTTTGAAACTTGTAGGTGTATTAAGATAGCAGTGAAAGGTTAGCAGAATCGATTGAAACTTATATGGTATTTTGTAGCTAAATAGTTGCTAATTAGTTGCTAAAACCCCGATTTTGTTGCTTTAACCGATTTCGAAAAAAAAGAGTTACTGCTATCTTTACGTTAAGCTAGCAGTAAACTCACGAAATCAGCGATAATTAAACCAAATTAGTACATTAGAATTTGTTGCTAATTTGTTGCTGGAAAATAGTGAAAGAAAATTTGGAAAAACTCTAGAATTGGTTAGACCTGTAGACCTGTAGCTGTATCCATGCTATTTTAACATGCAGTTTTCTAAACAACGCGAAGGCGTGGATTTTGTTGCTTATCGGAAATAACATGAGCATGCCCTAGAGAGTCAGCAACAAAATAAACACTAAAAATTCGCTACACCTGGAGACCTGTAGCCAAGTTCATATAACCTTAACATGCGGTTTTTTACGAAATCGATGACATGGATTTTGTTGCTGATCGGAAATGATATGAGCACACCCCAGAGAGTCAGCAACAAAATAAAAAATAAAAATCTGCTGCACCTGGAGACCTGTAGCTATGTACAAAATACATGCTATCATAGTGTGAAGTTTTCTTAACAATACGACAGCATAGATTTTGTTGCTGATCGGAAATGACATAAGCATACCTCAAAGAACCAGCAACAAAATAAAAAATAAAAATCTGCTACACCTGGAGACCTGTAGACTAATTCATGCTACCTTAACATGCGGTTTCTTACGAAATCGATGACATGGATTTTGTTGCTGATCGAAAATGACATGAGCACAGCTCAAAGAGCCAGCAACAAAATAAAAAATAAAAATCTGCTACACCTGGAGACCCGTAGACTAATTCATGCTACCTTAACATGCGGTTTTTTAAGAAATCGATGACATGGATTTTGTTGCTGATCGGAAATGACATGAGTGCACCCTAGAGAGCCAGCAACAAAATAAAAAATAAAAATCTGCTACACCTGGAGACCTGTAGACTAATTCATGCTACCTTAACATGCGGTTTCTTACGAAATCGATGACATGGATTTTGTTGCTGATCGAAAATGACATGAGCACAGCTCAAAGAGCCAGCAACAAAATAAAAAATAAAAATCTGCTACACCTGGAGACCCGTAGACTAATTCATGCTACCTTAACATGCGGTTTTTTAAGAAATCGATGACATGGATTTTGTTGCTGATCGGAAATGACATGAGTGCACCCCAGAGAGCCAGCAACAAAATAAAAAATTAAAATCTGCTGCACCTGGAGACCTGTAGCCATGTACACGGTACATGCTATTTTAGTGTGAAGTTTTCTTAACAATACGATAGCAAGGATTTTGTTGCTGATCGGAAATGACATGAGCACACCTCAAAGAACCAGCAACAAGACAAAAAATAAAAATCTGCTGCACCTGGAGACCTGTAGACAATTTCATGCTACCTTAACATGCGGTTTCTTACGAAATCGATGACATGGATTTTGTTGCTGATCGGAAATGACATGAGCACAGCTCAAAGAGCCAGCAACAAAATAAAAAATAAAAATCTGCTACACCTGGAGACCTGTAGACTAATTCATGCTATCTTAACATGCGGTTTCTTACGAAATCGATGACATGGATTTTGTTGCTGATTGAAAATGACATGAGCACACTTCAAAGAGCCAGCAACAAAATAAAAAATAAAAATCTGTTACAACTGGAGACCTGTAGCCATGTACAAAGTACATGCAATTTTAGTGTGAAGTTTTTTTCACAATACGATAGCATGGATTTTGTTTCTGATAAGAAATAACATAAGCACAACCCAGAAAACCAGCAACAAAAAAAAAATAAAAATCTGCTACACCTGGAGACCTGTAGACTAATTCATGCTACCTTAACATGCGGTTTCATACGAAATCGATGACATGGATTTTGTTGCTGACTAATTCATGCTACACTTGTGAAAATCCGCATGTTAAGATAGCACGAACTTGGCTACAGGTCTCAAGGTGTAGCAGATTTTTATTTTTTATTTTGTTGCTGGTTCTTTGAGGTGTGTTTATAGCATTTCCAATCAGCAACAAAATCCATGTCATCGATTTCGTGAGAAACCGCATGTTAAGGTAGCATGAATTAGTCTACGGGTCTCCAGGTGTAGCAGATTTTTATTTTTTATTTTGTTGCTGGCTCTTTGAGCTGTGCTCATGTAATTTTCGATCAGCAACAAAATCCATGTCATCGATTTCGTAAGAAACCGCATGTTAAGGTAGCATGAATTAGTCTACAGGTCTCCAGGTGTAGCAGATTTTTATTTTTTATTTTGTTGCTGGCTCTCTGGGGTGCACTCATGTCATTTCCGATCAGCAACAAAATCCATGTCATCGATTTCGTAAGAAACCGCATGTTAAGGTAGCATGAATTAGTCTACAGGTCTCCAGGTGTAGCAGATTTTTATTTTTTATTTTGTTGCTGGTTCTTTGAGGTGTGTTCATGTCATTTCCGATCAGCAACAAAATCCATGCTACCGTATTGTTAAGAAAACTTCACACTAATATACCATGTACTTTGTACATGGCTACAGGTCTCCAGGTGCAGCAGATTTTAATTTTTTATTTTGTTGCTGGCTCTCTGGGGTGTTCTGATGTTATTTCCGATCAGCAACAAAATCCATACTATCGACTTCGTGAAAATCCGCATGTTAAGATAGCATGAATTAGTCTACAGGTCTCCAGGTGTAGCAGATTTTTATTTTTTATTTTGTTGCTGGCTCTCTGGGGTGCATTCATGTCATTTCCGATCAGCAACAAAATCCATGTCATCGATTTCGTAAGAAACCGCATGTTAAGGTAGCATGAATTAGTCTACAGGTCTCCAGGTGTAGCAGATTTTTATTTTTTATTTTGTTGCTGGTTCTTTGAGGTGTGTTCATGTCATTTCCGATCAGCAACAAAATCCATGCTACCGTATTGTTAAGAAAACTTCACACTAATATACCATGTACTTTGTACATGGCTACAGGTCTCCAGGTGCAGCAGATTTTAATTTTTTATTTTGTTGCTGGCTCTCTGGGGTGTTCTGATGTTATTTCCGATCAGCAACAAAATCCATACTATCGACTTCGTGAAAATCCGCATGTTAAGATAGCATGAACTTGGCCACAGGTCTCCAGGTGTAGCAGATTTTAATTTTTTATTTTGTTGCTGGTTCTTTGATGTGTGCTCATGTCATTTCCGATCAGCAACAAAATCTATGCTATCGTATTGTTAAGAAAACTTCACACTAAAATAGCATGTACCTTGTACATGGCTACATGTCTCCAGGTGAAGCAGATTTTAATTTTTTATTTTGTCGCTGGCTCTCTGGGGTGCACTCATGTCATTTCCGATCAGCAACAAAATCTATGTCATCGATTTCTTAAAAAACCGCATGTTAAGGTAGCATGAATTAGTCTACGGGTCTCTAGGTGTAGCAGATTTTTATTTTTTATTTTGTTGCTGGCTCTTTGAGCTGTGCTCATGTCATTTCCGATCAGCAACAAAATCCATGTCATCGATTTCTTAAATAACCGCATGTTAAGGTAGCGTGAATTAGTCTACGGGTCTCCAGGTGTAGCAGGTTTTTATTTTTTATTTTGTTGCTTGCTCACTGAGGTGTACTTATGTCATTTCCGATCAGCAACATATTTTGTTGCTGGCTCTTTGAGCTGTGCTCATGTCATTTTCGATCAGCAACAAAATCCATGTCATCGATTTCGTAAGAAACCGCATGTTAAGGTAGCATGAATTAGTCTACAGGTCTCCAGGTGTAGCAGATTTTTATTTTTTATTTTGTTGCTGGTTCTTTGAGGTATGCTTATGTCATTTCCGATCAGCAACAAAATCCATGTCATCGATTTCGTAAGAAACCGCATGTTAAGGTAGCATGAAATTGTCTACAGGTCTCCAGGTGCAGCAGATTTTTATTTTTTGTCTTGTTGCTGGTTCTTTGAGGTGTGCTCATGTCATTTCCGATCAGCAACAAAATCCTTGCTATCGTATTGTTAAGAAAACTTCACACTAAAATAGCATGTACCGTGTACATGGCTACAGGTCTCCAGGTGCAGCAGATTTTAATTTTTTATTTTGTTGCTGGCTCTCTGGGGTGCACTCATGTCATTTCCGATCAGCAACAAAATCCATGTCATCGATTTCTTAAAAAACCGCATGTTAAGGTAGCATGAATTAGTCTACGGGTCTCCAGGTGTAGCAGATTTTTATTTTTTATTTTGTTGCTGGCTCTTTGAGCTGTGCTCATGTCATTTTCGATCAGCAACAAAATCCATGTCATCGATTTCGTAAGAAACCGCATGTTAAGGTAGCATGAATTAGTCTACAGGTCTCCAGGTGTAGCAGATTTTTATTTTTTATTTTGTTGCTGGTTCTTTGAGGTATGCTTATGTCATTTCCGATCAGCAACAAAATTTATGCTATCGTATTGTTAAGAAAACTTCACACTATGATAGCATGTATTTTGTACATAGCTACAGGTCTCCAGGTGCAGCAGATTTTTATTTTTTATTTTGTTGCTGACTCTCTGGGGTGTGCTCATATCATTTCCGATCAGCAACAAAATCCATGTCATCGATTTCGTAAAAAACCGCATGTTAAGGTTATATGAACTTGGCTACAGGTCTCCAGGTGTAGCGGATTTTTAGTGTTTATTTTGTTGCTGACTTTCTAGGGCATGCTCATGTTATTTCCGATAAGCAACAAAATCCACGCCTTCGCGTTGTTTAGAAAACTGCATGTTAAGATAGCATGGATACAGCTACAGGTCTACAGGTCTAACCAATTCTAGAGTTTTTCCAAATTTTCTTTCACTATTTTCCAGCAACAAATTAGCAACAAATTCTAATGTACTAATTTGGTTTAATTATCGCTGATTTCGTGAGTTTACTGCTAGCTTAACGTTAAGATAGCAGTAACTCTTTTTTTTCGAAATCGGTTAAAGCAACAAAATCGGGGTTTTAGCAACTAATTAGCAACTATTTAGCTACAAAATACCATATAAGTTTCAATCGATTCTGCTAACCTTTCACTGCTATCTTAATACACCTGAAACTTGTTACTATTCGCAAGGGAATCAAAACCTAAATCATACTTCCAGTCGACCTAGAATCTTAATTTTGTAATTAACGTGAACGTGATATTTAGAAAAAAATATTAAGATAGCAGTGAAAGGTTAGCAAAATTAATCGAAACATACATGGTTAATTGGCTAACTCTTCACTGCTACACCTGATTTTTAAATCGCTTAAATGATTTTTAAAGTCAGCTTAATACTAAACTAGTGCAGAAATGGTATCACTTACCAATTAGGATTATAAAATATTCCGCTGGAATATTTCAAAATTGGAGAAGCGTTAATAGAAACTGTAACTGGGCCGTACTTGTATATTGCTACTTTCAATGCATTGACACTCATCGGCATAACCCTCGCATAACCTTTAATACGGTAGATATCCGTCATATTTTCTAGCTTACAATACCCGTCCTGAAAAATACTACTTTATTAATGTAAGAAACTAAGAACAAGGTGTTTTTTTAGAGATATGCGAAGTGAGACAGGTTGCTAGACGTCAGACTACTGTGAATTACGTCTAAATGCAAAAGTGTATCGTGTGTATGATATTTATTGCAAAAATATTCTGTGATCTGGAGGTTGAAGGTTCACATAAGCTACTGAAATACACCTGAGTGAAGCGTGAATAAATCGCTAGTATATAGACCTATATATATAATAAAGTCCTTAAACGGGCATTAACATTACAATATTTAGTATATAACAAGTAATGTACATTTATCTAATCACGCTGGACACAACATTGATTTTACCATCTGAAATTGTGAAGAAAACTTTATACCTCTTCCAAATAATTTCCATATTCTTCCTCTGTTGGAATGCCATGTTTTAATATGTACTCATAAGTACTTCTTATCAAGCCACCATTACAACCTCCATTATAGTACCTGAAAAAAATTGTTGATAGCGTTGATACTTATTATATTAATTAAACAAAAAAAAACGATGTTATGAGTAGGTACATAATATTATATTAATGTAATAAATGTGTAATTAAAAATAAGTACATTTGAATAAGAAGATTAGCCCTAACTAAAGGGCGATATAAACGATCATATAAGCAATGGTAAACTTGGTCAGGCTATAATAAGATGGACAGATATCCTAGAAATTCCTATTTACATAAATTCTGTGTTAGACATTCAGTTTTTAATGAGGATGAAATGATGATAAATATATAATATATTTACCCCCAGGAGCAATCCACAAGAGATTGTTCACTTAAGTCCAACATGCGGTCTCCATAGCTACGTGCTAAAGCCCCTTCAACTGCTGCAGTTGTAGAAAATGACCAGCAAGAACCGCAACCGCCTTGATCTTAATCAATAGTGAATTTCCTAAATTATCCCGTAATATTCGGATAATAATCATAGTACATAATCTACCTACGAGTACTTCAAAACAGTAGTATTTTTTTTATTATATTTGGAACACCAACAGCACATAATACATTATATGAGTACAAATTAAACTTAGACTAAGCCATTTATAGGTATTCGCATATGGTCATAAATTGTTTTGTATATCTGTATACATTCATAGCACATGAGGATGATTGTTTTATGAATTCTGCTTTTTTCATTGCTTTTTTATTATTATTTTTCCGGTAAATACCAACTACAAATATATGAAATATAACACGAATTAACATACTTTTAATAACGCTGATGTATCCATCGACCCTCAAATCATAATTTTCAGGCAATTCTTTAGAAAGACGGTTGACTTCTTCTTCTGAATGCGGGAAGGGTACAGATCCAACATCCGCAATACTTGAAGGGTTAGTTGCTGTTAGGTAGGCCAATTCTTCATCAGTTCGGTCGGAAAATTCATTGATTGTCATTTTGTATGACAAATTTTTGCTATTATGCTCTATCACTTGCCTAAAAGCACAATGGTATTTGTATAAATAATCTAGCATAACATTTCATTGCATAACATTTAAATTAATATTTAGTTTTACAAAAAATAAAATGCATAACTTAAAAAGTTTACATAACAGCGACCGCTGGCGCAGAAAGTAGGGTCACAACATATGTGTCGTAAAAACGTTCCATATATGTTTTTATAAAAGCTGTAATGCTTACCTTAAGTTCTCTTGAAATATTTTTCTTCGCATTTCGTGTTCTTTATCCTTGTAGTCCCTTTTGTTTTGAATTTTGAAACTAAAATAAAAATATTAAAAAGTAAATGATATTGCTAAACTCAGCATTACTAAGTTGCTTGGTCTATCATTTTACCAAACACAGCTATCAGTCACTCAACCATGTCAAATATGGCCAATTTTACTTTATTTTTCCGAATAAGCCTTTAAATAGTAAAACAGTTAAATATAACGTATATCTCACTTGTATGTTGATAAATAATTTGTAAATGTACATGTTACACTAGTGAATGTCAACTGTTACAACGCTTCCTCTTAACTATTCAGATGATAATAAGGAAGAAAGTGGTAAGATAGGGTACTTGAGATTTCATTTCGTGGAAAACAAGAACACATTTCGTGGAAAACGAAAAGAAATCATTGTAGTAATAGTGGTAACAAATAAAAACTAATAAATTTTAAAGAGCCTATTATTTATTTTATTATAAGTTAGTTGTAATGTCAATAAAAGCACACCTCTTTATCTAATATTATTTAACAAACGTCTAAGCCAAAAGGAATATTATAAGCACATAATTTTGACATTTTAATCGCGATTTTTGCCGGGTTCGCCATCTTACCTGCTAACCCGTCTTACCTCCTTCGCCCCTACATTGTACCGATTCATCAGTTCGTAATGTTAATTTATTAGTCTTGAGGATACAATATTTCTCTTAAAACATCTTTTACTACAGGTATAAATATAATTAAAAAAAGTTTGTTTAGCTTAACAGAATCTAGCTAGAAAGGTCAATTGGGCAATCACTTAAAATGTTGTAGTAATTAAGTGTTCATTTAGTGCTAATTTAATGAAAAATCTAAATTAAATTTTACGCTGCAGTAGTTTGTTTAAAAATAAGAAGACGCTGCTAGCTTAATTAAAGTCTGCGTCTAAAACGCTAACAGCGTTACACAGCATCAAATTAATGTAGTTTATTTAGATTAGATTTAGTACTCAATTATTGCTGGCCATTCATGAAGACAAATATATATAATATATATTTTTCATTTTTGTGTAACAGAATTTGCTAGTTTTAGGGTAGGGGATTCTACGGTTCCTACGGTGCCACGATTTGAAGTTTGATTTGTATAGATCTTGACGAAATAAGACGAAAAGTAAGAATATTTTTTTCGATATCTCGCTTACTTTCCGAGGTATCTATAAACAATAGCTTTCATTTTACGATTTCCAAGTATCCATCGTGGGTTCCGTTGGCACCACTTGGGTATGGAACTTTAAGCAAAGATTTCGAGTACGAGACCTACTCGTATGTATACTTACCGTTTATCCAAGTTGTTGAAAAAGTAATAATGAAAGTAATATAAAATATAATCATTTAACTTAAAAGTTGTGGTAAATTTCACTTAAATAAATAATATTTGATTTATTATATTTTTATGAATACCTGAAAAATGCTTCATCTTCATCTGAAGGAAATGTATTGTGATGAAAATTGCTTCCAAGATTTTTAATTTTGTCATAGAATTCGCATCCTTTTACTGAAAATTATTTTACAATAAATTGCAATTGATTACTGTACTTATTGAATTAGACTTACGGTAAGACATTTACAGACGATATCTTTTGCCTTTTTTAATTTATATTAGTTTTTTAAACTTATTGTCCTAATTCTATTTCATAAGATTAGAATATCTTCTATATACTTCCAGTTTTATTTTTAATATTCTAATAGTACTTTTATAAAATTACCGGTCGTCACTGACTTCTAAAAGTATTTTAGGCTGCAACTGATAATTTAAAGAAAAACAAGTATTTACTTGTCGCTTCTACCAGAACCTGGACTTGGATCCTCATTCTTCATGATAAAAAGTAGATGTGTTATAGGGTTATATATTAAAGTAGCTTAAATATCTAAATAAAAAAATGAAATAAATTAATAATAGGTAATTAATAATATTATGTTCTTGTCTTATGGTGAAGGAAAACATCGAGAACCTGCATGTCTGAAACCCACATTTGACAAGCGTACGTGTAGTGAACTATGACCTATCCCTCTCGTATTAAAGGGAGTACATATAATATATTCTTAAGTTACCTCTAGTAATATCAAAATCGTCTTCAGATAGCTCCTCGACATCAAAATAACGAGTGATACGGTGTTTCGTGAGAGTTCCAGTCCATTCAAAATACGTCTTACTTTCAAGCCTGTTAATAAAAACAGAAATAAAATATTAACGACAAATAATGTTTAAATATAATATCTATTATCTAGTACTAGGAACGTTAAATTTCAAAGCGCTATTTATTGCAAGCCTTAAATTAGCTGCTACAACTTATATTCACCACCGGTGTGAAAATCAAATCGAGCTGTTTACATGTTACTCGTACATACGTTACATATTACTTTCCATATGATTCTTTTTCTTTTGATTATTTTCCTATAACTGATTAAATGTAGTTTTATATGCGGGAGTGACTTGTTCTCGATTCACCTGCGTACATTTTTAGATGCATTTTGTATCTGAATTAGACTAGCGGGTAGGTTTTGACTGTTTGTATGGAATAGATAGACGGACATATCTTATTGGCCCGGGATAAAGCGACGCAAGATATAACAGATTGTCTTTGTAATCATGTCTTTGTGAAGGAGAGTTGGAGACGATACTTCCAGGAGCTGCTGAATAAGTATGATGAGCTGTTATTATGGCTTGTTTTATAGCTCATTTTACCATGGGAAGATAATCTTTCACGGTAAAGCAAACAGCCTATGTCAGTCTCCAGCACTGCAATTATCTCCAAACAACAAATTACACCAATCCGTTACTCTTCTTTACGTGAAAGAAGAACAAACAAACAAATTTTATGTGTAAGGCTGTTATAACTTAGACGCGTTGGTCTTAGAAGAAAATATGGTTTCGCCCCTGTGTACATTGTGTAAATTGTATGACGACTCGTTTGGCTCAGTTGGTAGTGACTCTTCTTTCTGCGTCAGCGGTCGCGGGTTCGAGTCCCGCTGGGGGCATTCATTTGCTTATCACGAATGTTTGTTCTCCAGTCATGGGTGTTTATGTTTATAATATTTATAATATGTATGTATTTAAAATTTATATGTGTAGTATATCAACTATCTGGTATCCGCAACACAAGCACGTTACGTAGCTTACTGCGGAACTAGATGGCGCTGTTGTAATAATGTCCCAACATATTTGTTTTATTTATTTATAGTTCAAATAGATATGAATTTGTCATATATGGGTGAAACAAAAAATACTTTACTTACCAAACAGGAATGTATGTGCCATTATTTTCATAAAGATACACTGTGCTTTTTTGTTTCTCGTCCTTTTCTTTATCCAATGTAGTCGATTCCCATACTTGGACTAATTTATTGTTGTAAGTTACTTCACCTGTTAAAAATAATATTGCTTTAGAATCCCTATCTAATTTACTTATAGTACTGCCCAGTATATTTATTTGACATGAACTTTATTTGATCATTTGATTGTAAAAGTAGCTTATAAAAATTAAATTCACAAAAATATTTTATCTGGATAGGATATTATACCAATTTTGTTTTTGCATTTGTAAGAATGTATATTGGAATGCTTCAAAGTATAAAGAATGTGAATCTATTAGCTTAAATTTTGCGTTCTTTTTTTAATTATCTAGTTGGTAAGTAAACCTATAGGTAGAGTTAATTTACATTCATAATATTACTATTGATCCACTCGCTTCAATCGTACTCTTGATCATTAACTTTTATCGGCAACGTGAATCTAAATAATATCTCTCTATATCCCCATATATTGTATTCAACCCTTTTTCAGCGTCCCACTGTTTGGCACGGGTCTTCCTTAAAGACAAGGGGGATCGGGCCATAATCATCCACGCCAGCCAAACGCGGGTTGGCTCACTATACATGTCTCACATACACGCAGATATCCTCACGATGTTTTCCTTCACCGCAATGCAAGTGAAGTTAGAAATGTTTCGCACATGAAAATAGATTGGCACGGTATTTGAATCCGCTTCACTCGATTTCACAAGCGAGCTTGTTATCACTGGCATACCTCTGCCTCTGAAGTAGGCAGGAGAAAGAGAAGTGTCAGATTAGTAAATGCACTTATGTAGCTAAGCCTAACTTATCGTCGTTTATTCTTACAAGATTTTGTTAAACTAGCAATATTTTTATCTAGGTACTCGTATGTGTTCGGGTCAAATCTTGCAAATGAATTTTAAATTATCCTTAACCGATTAAGCAGATTTTTTTCTTACACGTATAGATTGAATAACAATGCATCTCGGATCTAAGTGAAGTTATTCTAAATCCAATATGGCGGACTCTTAAAAATGCCTGAAAGATGGTGGAATATTTTTACGCACTCCTATGATATTATCAAATGAAAGGCCTTGTTGAGAGAATTACGAATACATAATTAAAAAACTTTACAATACATAATTAACATATATGATGTCGAAGCTTGTTTTTAAAACAATTTTTAATAATATTTAAATTTAATTGGCATTCTAATTTAACATCCTTATTCTTCCTTAGGATTAAAAAATAAATTAAAATTCTTAATCTCTTCAACGACCCTGATTGCTGTAAAGCATTTGAAAACGTAAATTAAACAGTGCTCATTAATGAGAATGCGAATAAAAGAAAATTAACATTTATTTGGAATAATAACCAGTATGAGTAAAGTTTTCCAACGAAGGCAAAATATTAAGTACTGGTACTTCATCAGATATTGACCCCTCACACTCCATCTCATTAGTGATTTTTTCTGTAGTTACAGGATGCACCTAAAATTTTAAATAACATTACTTATCAAATTTTTCCACAAACTGATTACTTACCTTTACTTATATTTACTATTTAAAGTTACATTTTAGTCGACTTCTATAAAGAGAAGGTTATAAGTTTTGCCTGTACTCTGTCTTATTAGCACACTGCTTATATAGAGGTTTCTACATAGACATACATACGTATCATACACTACCATCAGTTCATCATTATTTACGACATATTTTTTTTATGGGACAAAGGGGG
Source organism: Boloria euphrosyne (assembly GCA_951802675.2). NCBI lineage: Eukaryota > Metazoa > Arthropoda > Insecta > Lepidoptera > Nymphalidae > Boloria > Boloria euphrosyne. Next base: position 1,509,263 of record OX637876.1, read on the forward strand.
CAAACGGGCAGGAGGCTCACCTGATGGTAAGTGATCACCTCCGCCCATGGACATCTGCAACACCACATGGCTTGCAGATGCGTTGCCGGCCTTTCAGGAAAGGGAGGGAGAGGGCCTCCCGGACTCTCACTTACCGGACGAAACGCGACAGCGTAGCTGCCACTTCACGCCGGTTTTCTGTGAGAGAGTGGTACTATACGGGGCGTGCCGGCCCATTCGGCTGTTACCCGAAGGTAACAAGCATGGCACTACCACTTGACATCGACGGCGTCGGCCATTAGCGCATATTTTGTTTACTATATAATGTTTATTATTTTTAATTAAAGTTGTATTTCGGGTGACAGTTAAAGGTTAGTCAATACAAAATAAACATCTTTCTTATTTAATACTTTCTTAGGTTTACGCGAATATTTGACATTATAAATGAAACTATCTTTTCGGATTTTGTCGCGGTTTTACTTTTGTTTCGCGACGTTTTCAATGCTATACAGCAATCATGGAATTCATCCATCCATGATTGCTCCATCCATTTCTATTAAATAACTATTTATAAAAGAATTTCAAATCAGTCCAGCCGTTTTTTTTTAGTTTTGCAAAATAAAGGAACTTTACATAAATTCATAATACATATATTTTGTATGCATGTAAGTATATGTAAAGCAGGTAGAAATCCATCAGAGAAGGGAGTATGAGAATGCTAGTAATTGTGAAAATAACTCTGTTTCTTGTCTTTTCAATTCCATTTTCAATTCGGATTAATATCCGCAATATCTTCAATAATTTGATCTTAATAGATCTTCAAACGACAACACGTTTGGCACAGTTTATAGTGTACCCTTCTTACTGCGCTGCGCGGGTTTGTGTCCCGCTGGGGGCATTCATTTATTGAGAATGAGTTCTATTTACTATTATGCTAGTAGAGCCGAGAGCAATACTAGTCATTAATTAAAACAAAATGAAAATAATAGTACTCGGGGATTGCTGCGGTAAAGCTATTGCATAACATTTTGTGACAACAGCTTATGCAATTATAATTATTTATTTATTTATTATTTATGCAGTATTTTTTTTTTGATATTCTGGTCAATCTGGTCGTCACCCGGATTGGTATGCTGGGCCTGACGGTCTCCATCTTAAAAACGAAGGCCACCTTTTCCATGGCCTTCGTTTCACCTAAAACGCCTGCTTGTGCGCAGCAGGTCCTGGCGGTGAGGACGATACGAGGATAACATACGGTGTCCTTTATGGTAGCCACGCTTCTGACGGAAATCCTAAGCAAATGTTCTCGCCAGTGTACTAGTACTAGTTACTAGTGGTAGTGCCATGCTTGTTACTTTCGGGTAGCAGCCGAATGGGCCGGCACGCCCCGTATAGTACCACTCTCTCACAGGTAACCGGCGTGAAGTGGCAGCTATGCTGTCGCATTTCGTCCGGTAAGTGAGAGTCCGGGAGGCCCACTCTCCATCCCTCCTACCTTCCCCCCTCACTCCCTCCTCCATTCCTCTCCCTCCTTCCCTTTCCTGAAAGGCCGGCAACGCATCTGGAAGCAGATGTCCATGGGCGGAGGTATTCACTTTCCATCAGGTGAGCCTCTTGCCCGTCTGCCCACTTAGTCCCATAAAAAAAACTAGTTTGGGGCGAGCGCGCACGGAATGTCTAGCGTGGGAGAGAGTCGATAGGGTCAGGCGTCTAGCTAATGAGGCCCTGATCCGCCGCTGGATGGAGCAACTGGGGAACCAAGCGGCTGGCCTTGAGATGGTGGGTGTGGTTCGTCCGTACCTGTCTCGCTGGGTAAGGAGGCCTACACGGCGTCCTGACGTTCAGACTGACGCGGATGCTTACCGAGCACCCGGTACGTGTGCTTTGGATTTTTCTCACTAACACGCACCGATAATACTTACCTAGGTACCTTATTTCGTTTCACTCGCGGCACGCGCCGCGCCGCACTTGTAGATTTTCCTGAACTTACTTGTCAGAAAGTGTTTTTCACGTTCGCGACGGTGTGGCGCGGTGCAGTGCTTGGTAAATAGTAAGTACTGGATTAACGATTTACGGACTTGAGAAAATGTAACGGAAGTTAACGAGTTCGTTAACGTTTTTTTAAGTTAACTCAAAAGTTAATCAATAATCGAAATGTTAACTTCGTTAATTAACGATTAATGGATTAACGAGTTAATACCCAGCTATGGGTGTTAGGTTTTATTTTCGTTACGGAATTTCTTAATTTGGTCGCCGCGCTCAAAGCCCGCTATAAAAACGATGCAATAGCTTAACAGCATAAAAAATATCTTACGGCATATTGAAATGCTTGGTTTTCTTTGTTTTCACCAAAAAAGAAATATTTCACACTGCCATCGTAGTAGTCTATTCTTGACCTATTTTGTTTCAGGCTATACCTAAAAACAAGCAATAACAAGATAAAGTAATGGTATTTATTATGATTAATATCATGATCTATACATTTTTTTAATGATGGAACTGTTACTCAAATATAAAAGACAAGCGATTTACCCTCGCTTCGCTTGGGTGCTCCCTGCCAAATTTCAACTTTATACGTGAGGCTTAATATTTCGTGATGAGTGAGTGCGTGAATGAGTTAGTGACTTTTCACTTTTATATATTTGTAGATTAATAGATTTTTAAAAAAATGACGGAATTATTTATTTATGTCGAATCTATACTTCTTTGAATTTTTGTTTGTCGGTCTGCCTGTGACCGTATCACGCGAAAACTACTTAATGGATAATGTTTGGTATGGATTATTCTGGTCAAAATATAGGATTTTATAGGTCATTTTTACTGCGGAACACAGTTTTATTATTATAAAAAAATCTGTCCACCCGTTTTTGAGTTACTAACCCTACTTTATTTTCTATATATGAAGTTATATTAAAAAAAACTTACCATGCTTCAAACGGTTTCAATATTCCTGTCATTAAGTTCACCAACTCACCTCTTATGTGGTACTCAGTAATTATGTCGGTATCATTGCTCACATCTGAATCTAATAAATAAATATGTTGGGACATTATTACAACAGCGCCATCTAGTTCCGTGGTAAGCTACGTTACGTGCTTGTGTTACGGATACCAGATAGTTGATATACTACACATATAACTGTTTTTTAATAGTATAATATAATTGCTTATTAAAATTACTAATCTTAACGTATACTAATCTTTTAGTCTTTAATTAACTTTAATTTAGTACAAAGGTTGTTCAAGATCTTCGCAAGGAAATAGAATTGATTTTTATCCTGGAAGTCATCCCTTGGGGGTAAACTCGGGGATTGATCATCTAATGTACTTGTGTTAGTTTTTTTACACCTTTTGATTTGCTTGCTAAATTTTGATAAAAATAAGTTGTAAACAAATGCATGTAAATAAAGTTTTGTTGGTATTACAAATGTAGAGATTCTTAATATACAAATATGAATGGGATGAAAATTATAAGCCTGGATGGCTAATAGAATCTATATCCCCTGCTGACAGGATTTTTATGAATAATGACAGAGAAAAGTAGTGAAACAATAGGAAGGACACCGCAAGTGGGCTATTAACATTTATAAATTCATCTTATTTTATTCACATGAAGAACTGATAACATGGTAATAGAAATTAAATTTAAAAAAAAATTAAATAACGGATGAAAAAGTTACGAAACTTTTCCAAAACTTTTTTTTAATTAAAAGTGTTCAGTATAACATATTTTGTAAAGAAAAAAACAAATAAAGTGCAAAATAATAATTACCCAATACATAAGAAAATGTTGGATGAAATGCAAATATTAAAAGTAAAAGGATGCCGCCGAGCGCCATCGCGACTAGAATCACAACTAATAGGACGTCATTAAGAACATACCCTATATATGGATTGAGGATACTGATAAACAATAATAAAGCTGCATATATATTATTATAATGCGTTGCTTTTAGATACGATAAATATATTTTTTAAACCTACTAGCAAACCCGTCCCATTTCGCTGGGCGTTAAGTTAAAATAAATTGGTTTTTGTAATTTTCTTATAAAATAAAAGTAGGCAAAGTCACTCCTTATAAAATTAGCTATCTGCGAGTGAAAGTCTCGTCTAAATCGGTTCAGCCGTTTCAGAGATAGCCGGAACAAACAGACGGACAGACAAAAATTTTAAAAATTGATTTTTTGATGTAAGTTCCGTATATAATTTCATAGTAATTTCGTTAAAAGCTGTTAATTTGAAATTTAAAACAGACATTTCAATTTTATTTATATGTACTGATATGAGTATTATAATAATGACGACACGTTTGGCTCAGTTTGTAATGACTCTATTTATTGTGCCAGCAGTCGCAGATTCGAATACCGCTGGGGGTATTCATTTATTGAGCACGAATGCTTGTACTCTAGTCATGGTTTTTTTATATTTGAGAAATATTTAACAGTACACTAGAGAGACTTTATATATGTACATATTGGAATAGTGCATCTACCTACATACATCACAATATTTATGATATGTATGAACTTAAAGTTATAGTGAAATGTATCAACTATCTCGTTTACGTAACACAAGCCTCGTAGCATACCACGGAATTAGATGTCGCTGTAATGATGCCCCAACATATTTATTAAATTTTACATTATATTATATGATAATTATGATTAGTACCTGGGTGACCGAATATTACCTATTAATAAATTTACAATTAATGATATTATCAGCATGAGAACAGATAACTGATATTATGAGTTATCCGTTTCTTCCCTTTGAGGTATGGAGCTCTCAAAAGAGGCTGTATTAACTAGTTATAACATATTTTTTATATGAAAATGCTTATTTATCAGATATATTTGTATTATATAAATATGACTATGTGTAGAAAGCGTGTATATATATGAGTATGAGAGTGACAGGAATAGAGAGTACACTTGTGTCTGCGCGTCCACTGCGCAGTTGGCTAGTCTCAATGAGATTCGAATCGGTCGGAGAACATTATTATTATTATGATATATAGATATATTTTAGTCAATTATTTATTACTTATTTGAATCATACCCTTTCTTAGTTCTGGTTCTTCCTAATAATAATTTGATCTTAATCTTTATAAACAAGAATTGCTCAATTCATATTAATTATAAGAGAAGGTTAAACCAATACAAAATTAAAATAAGGTAAACATTTAAAATTATAACAAATCTTTATGTATTAAAAAATATCCCGTAAATCTCATTAATTAATTTTAGGGTTACATCAAGAAATAATTGGATATCGAATAACTTAACCAGAATGTGTAGAATATTGATTTTTTATGTGTACCTAAAAGCTATTATTTAAAATAAGTATATAAGTGGAGAGATTAGGCTTAAGGTAGGTTTGCAAAAAGGTAACACTGCATGTATAAACATGAAGCACAAAAGTCATCTAGAGACGTTCAGAGCGAGACTTATATCGGAACAAGTTTAATGTATACATTTCTCCTATTCGTTTACTAAAGCAGCGTCGTGGTTGTACATTGACTTGTTATTTGCTAGGAGATTGCTGCAGAATATATTATAAAGATCCGTGAGATGTAAGTATTTATTCAGCCCGCTGCTGCTGCGGCTGTATTTCTGCCCACAGCTAGGCACCCTTCAATACGAGGGGAATCATATTGTCCACCACACGGCCCAAATGGGGGTTGGCGGACTTCACATGCCTTACGACAGCTTGCTAGATTATATCAAATATGCAGCTTCTCTCACGATGTTTTCCTTCACCGTACGACAAGTGGTAATCATGTTAGTAATGATTCGCACATGAAAATATCAGAGGTGCAAGACCCGGATTTGAGCCCGCTTCACTCGGTTATCCAGTCTACGCGTTACCACTAGACTACTAATGCCTGTATGCCTTTATATTTGTATATGCCATTTTTTATCATTGAAAACAGGTGGGGTTCACTGGCCACAAACCAGCCAAAACTACCCAATGAAACTGAAGCCTTCTGTCGTAATGGGGCATCGCGGGATCGCTTGCGCATTCAAGCACGACCCAGCAGGTCAAAGCCGATGGGTTGCTCCTCAGTCCTCACCGAAGTCCTCACACGCACCTCCCTGTGCGTTTTTGGGTTCGCACCCAGTCAGATTGCCGGCCGATACTGAGCTCCCTCACCGCAACAAAGCTTGGGATATAAGTGATTAACTAAAACTTGATATAACGATAGTTTTTTTTCTATAGAAAGTTCTAGTAGATACCTACAACATAAATAAAAAAAACAATACTGAACCCGTTTTTAACATTTATTTATTATTACCAAAATGTAAATTTATAAAGTTTCGATAAATAAATATTCTAATCAGTAAGTATGTCAGCTAAAATTTTTGATAAATTTATAATTAATATTTAAGCTGTTAATAGTTGATTTTTTAACTAAACATAATTATCACATTATATGAGTTTTCAACCATAATGAATTAATGACTTACGAGTACGTTTTAATTAAGGTCATGACAAATTGTGGTTAGAATGTTTCATGCTGCGCTGGATGACGCAGTTTTGACTCGCGCTTATGAACATATTGTACATATAATACTCTATGTTACTCTCTAGCACTAAACCCACCTCCACAAAAAATAATGCCGATTAATCAATCGGTTCCGACGTCAAAGAAAGACCAGCAAAAAGGCAAACTTGCAAATTTTACGATAAAAAAAGATAGGAAAGTTCGGATATTTCTACGGTTGTAATTACATCTTATATTTGTAAAAATATCATGTCAAGTATGTTCGGAATAAATTCCGAAACTACTGGACCGATTTTGTTTTCGTAACTATCTGTAATTTTCTTGAACTTAATCTCAATTAATGACCTTGATATTTGTAAATTAAATATGCTCTATGTACCTACCTTTTTTTTAACATTGGAAAATGCATTGACGCCTACCACCAGGAAATATGCCAGTTCTACCCATTAAAACCCATCGGACCTCACCCGTCTTAATGGGGCGTTGCAGGATCACTTGCGCATTCAACCACGACGCCCCATCGGTTGATCCACAGTTCACTCTGCTATCCAGAAAAGTACTAGGAGAAACCTGTATGACACGTCGGCCACCGAAGTGGGCCACTTCTGTGCGTTTCTTAGTTTCGCGCTGGTCTACTAAGCCTCACCCCACCACGACAAGGTGATCGCTCGTTGGGGGGCTCTATGTACCTATCTGCGTCAACTTAGTCTCATCATTTTATTTATTTATTTTATTTATTTATTGAACTACAAACAAAAGGTACAATACAAATAAGAACAAATTAGAATACTTAAAACTATGTTACATTTGATTTATCATGACAATTGAACTATTAATTACAGATAGTTACATTATTATATTAGTAGTATACAATAATTCCAATTTTAACTTAATTTTATTTTTAAGTAATCAATTGATGACAAATTACAAATAAAAAAAATATAAATTTATACCAAAGATAATAAATAATTTAAATAGCTAATAATCAATGAAATTGTGTTTATATTATACAGAATAAAAATTAAAACAAAACAGCAAATTAATGTAAAAAGGAAGACGTAATGCAAACAGATTAGTACAATATTTAGAAGAAAAAAAAAAAGAAAAATATATTTATGATATTAACACTCTTACGACTAGTTATTATTGATTAGGAGATCCTTGAACAGGTGTCTTTAAACAAAATCCACAAATGTACATCGAAAACATAAAAAAAAATGAATTGTAATTTATTAACAATATGCAAAGATGATAAACACAGTTGTTAACCTTTGTTTCGTATATATTTATTCAAAATTTTGTAAAAACAATTTTGTTATCATGAATTGTATTAACTAACGTAATAATATGTACCTCTGTAATTATATCAATTATTATATTTTTTTATATGTGGCATTAGTTTGTTTCAAATGTTGTTAATATCATAGTACCTATATTATTGGTACCTAATATTTTTGAATTGCCTCCTTTCCACTACTTTACTTCCTGTTCTATTTTCTCGCAAGACATATCATGTTTTCCACGCTAATATCAAATTGCATTTTACAAGCATGCTCGACTACTTCTATCTATTCGCATTGAAATCTGAAAACCAACATTGAGCAATTCCATGTAGGTTACTAAGAGATGGATCCCAGTTGAAGATGAGATGCATTAAGAAAAATTTCAATCTCATAAGGGAATCTCTTAACGTGTTGAGAGAGAGTGTTGAAAATGGTCTTCTGGGTCATTTAAGCCATGGCGGCGAGTGTCGCTGGGACTGGCCATTTGCATTATTTTACTACCACTTGCTATCTCTCAATTCTATAATTCGACAGCTGTACTAGTGAAAGACTGGTCCCAATTGTTTTACGCGTTGAAAGAAATCAACAAAATATAAGTAAAGCTAGACGGATTTGATAGTATGTAAGCAAATGTACCATAACAAAATATAATAATATATTAACCATTAAATGAGATATCGTGTTTAAACAAGTGCAGGAAACGGCTTATAATAAACGACGTACGGTTTTTATAGTTATTCACGTTGATAACGCCTTTCGAAATGGCGAATACAATTTCCATAATAATCCTAATTGGTTTATTGATTACATGTGTTTCAACAGGTAGTACTTACAAATATATTTTTAACTTTTATTAAAAAATCTATAGGATACTGTACTGAATTCACAGACTGAATATGAAAAAATAGAACAAAGATATTTTGTTGTTGAATACTAGCATATAATGGCCCGAATAACAGTTTGTATAAAGGAAAATTTAAGTGCCGTCATTTAATTGATAATATAGATATTATATCCATATTTAATAGTAAAAACTTAGTAATTTTTTTAAAAGAATCTTCGTATACCATCTGCGTGCATACATGATACTGGTTGGTTATATGTAAGGCTCAACGGTCAGATACCTACAATCCATAAACAGCCAAGTCCTCCGTCTTATGAGGCATCGAAGGATCGCTTACGTAAATACAAAGTCCTTACGGCAGGTCTGCCAAAGCAGAACTCATAACAAAATCCGGATTAACGAAAAATCGATTACCGGACGCTAATAAGCATCCCCGCGACAAGTTCAATACAAATCGGGTGGAGGTATAGTTAATTGTCTAAGATACATTATTATATTAGTTTTAAAAATTCAAAATTTGTTTCGTTGTGTTAAATTAAATATGCAAATTCATAATTCGTTATCTTATTCCAGATTCTTCTACAGATGCTTACGCTTCATCATCAGTATCATCAAACGGCGCTAGTGCCTGTAGCTCTGCTCATGCACAGACCAAAAATAAAGAGGGAAATAATGACATGAATGGAGGCACTAAAAAACGTAATTAAAAATTAATTTATGATAAAATTTATAAGACTATGTATGCGATAACATAATTTTATACATATTTAAACATAAAGCTTAAGTAAACAAATGTTATTTACTTAGTAAATTCTTAGATTTTATTAGTTTTTACGTATAACAAAAACTCGCTGTTTTAAAGTGTGATAAGTTAAGATTAAGGCGCGGGCCCACAGCGGCGCATGGAGAGGCTGCGCACGTGTATTAAGCTTCGCTTTGTAAGAAATTGTGTGTGGTAGTGTCCACTGCAACTCACAAAGAGGCTACGCATGAATTGACGTCATTGGTACATGCGTGACTTGCTCGAATAGGCGGTTACATAGCTCAACGCTATCAACGTGGGTCTACGTTTCCACTGAGAGTACACGAATATGACCCACGACTATGAACAGCTCGCTTATCGCAGCGCACTTTTCAGTCATACACCTTGTGGAACGTGCGTAGCCTCTGTGCGCCGCGCCACCTCACGCTATACATTATTCGGGGGTCTTCGTGTACTCTAGTGGAAACATTGACCCACGTTTTCAAACAAATTAATACACGCAGCTAAAATGCGCCGCGTGTCCGTGTACAGCATGCGTCGCGGTGGGCCCGCGCCTTTAAGATTAAATTTTAGAATTATACATTTTATATTGTGTAAATTACGTCTTAAAAACTAACCCCGCTTAGATTGTGTGCGTTCTAGGTGGTTTACTGCCTGGATGATCTAGCTGCACATTCGTATATCCGGAAGTTTTGGGTTCGAGGCCCGGATCAGACCGAGTCGAGACTAGTCATCGAATATTTCCACCGAGAAGTTAGGGATGCTTTACGCCAGTGCCTCACCAAAGTGAAGCTGTCTGTCCTACATCTTAACTTTCACTGGTCGCGTTGAGTAGTCGCTCTATAGGAGTATGAAAGTGACAAAATTATAGAGAGTACGTCTTATGTTCGTGCGCATTCAGGGAATAAATGCATGACATTGGTCAGGATCTCATTATTATAACCGACACCAATGTGTTATATCAGGTCATATAGAGACCCAGGTCCAAGCCCATTAGGTCCATCATCAAAATCCAGTAATTTCAGTGTGAAAGAAAAACAAACATTCACAATTTAATATTAAATACTAGTGACTCACCCTCGCTTCACTCTGGTTCGTCCCTAGGTACCCCCATCTCATATTAAAATATGAGATTCTTACAAACTTTGAATGTATAATATATTTATTGATATCTAATCAAAAGCCTAAAAAATAAGTTTCATGCTTTAAAAATAATGTATGTATTTTCCATACAAACTTTCATCACCTATTTCAACCCTTTACGGCCATTTTTTTCGCCTTGAAAGTAGCCTATGTCCTTTCTCAGGCTCTAGACTATCTGTGTACCGAATTTCATTTCGATTGGTTTAGTAGTTTTGGCGTAAAAGTGCGACAGACAGACAGTTACTTTCGCATTTATAATAATAGTACGGAAGTAAGGATTATATTAATTATTTACAAATATGTAAACTTTTTTATAGAAATATTATGTACTGGTGAGAATGAAGTTTCGGGCTGCAATTCTACTTGTCCACCACAAACTTGTGAGAGCATCGGAAGGTATTATAAGTGTCGTCCGCAACCAACCATATGTATACCAGCTTGCCGCTGCAAGCCAAATCACTATAGAAATAAAGTTGGCGATTGTATAACAAAGCAGCAATGCTGTAAGTGTTTCATTCAGTTATTTTTAAAGACGCACTACTGGAAGCAGGTCTATAGAAGGGGGGTCATTATAGTCTACCATTGGTCAGCACCAAATGCGTTTAGTTTACTTTGTTATTGAAATATACCTACAAAGAATAAAAATTTGTTTGTCTAAATAGGTAATGTTAGATTCTTACGTAATTTTTATTTATTTAATAATTAATACATGAATAATAGAAACAACTTAACGATAATAACTGCATTAATATATTATTTTTAACAAAAAAACAAAAACCGACTTCCAAACTAAATAAATCTAAACTAAAAAGTAGAAAATAATACTTTTAAGGACTTTGTTAATTTTGGAGTCGGTGCCCCATATCCCATCACATATAATTATGTAATAAAGTTAAAATATAATTAATATTTTCGACTAATATAATATGATTACAGTGACGTGTACGGGGCCAAATGAATATTTTGGCTTCGGAACCCCTTGCGATAACGAATGTGCAAATCTAAGTAAACCAAATCAAACTTGCCCGTATGTAAATGTCAAGCAGACGGAAATGTGCTACTGTGAAGAAGGCTACGCCCGTGCAGCCAACAAAACATGTATACCAATAGACAAATGTCCAAGTAAGCAAACACTTTTGTTATTACGAGTAGAACCCACAAAGAAGCATTTAATCTGTGTCTCTGCGGTATTTTCGTATAGAGTCGTGTACCTTCAAATTCAAAGTGACACAGCATCAGGTTACATCAGCACTAGGCTCGAAAAAGTTTCGAATGTCCATTATAGTTCTTTTATCGTCAAACGGCTAAATGGATTCACTTGATTTATAGCTATGAACACTTTCAATAAATTATTAGAATTAGAACCAAACCAGAATTAAATCATCGGTTTCGGCGTTATGATGTCAAAAATAGAGACACAAATAAAAACGGTTAACACTCATAAAAACGGTCAATCTTTTTGCGTCGATGGTTAAAAATGTAAATTCTAGATATTGTATTGAAATCTCACATATCGTTATGTCCAAAAATCGTAATTTACTATTCCCCTATAATACGTGGATACTAAAATATTTTTTTATTGTATGTCATCTAATATAAGACTTAAGGCGCCTTGAATATAAACTTAGTCACGTCATTGCAGTGCAGTGTATATAAATCTGCTTTATTGGTCTAGTAGCTACTGAGTACTGGCTGGTGTATATTGGTGTAGATCACGACTCCTGGTTCCAGGGGTAAAGAGGGGGTTAAAAAAAATCTGTCAAACAAATTCTCAATAGAGACTAGTCATTAAAAAGTTGACGAAGCAGTACCACTTCGAAAAAGACGTTAATAGTATGTCGCCGATAACGAGTCTAAGATCAGTCATTTTTTGAAAAAATATGCAAGTCTATCTATTGTGCTATTTTCAAATTTCCTATCTTAAGTCTAGATAATCGTATGTACTTGATTTCCTGAATATTTTAAAATATTGTATCCCATACATAGAACGTAATATAAAATAACGTCGAACCTCATAAAATTATCCCAACAAAAATAATAAGCTAAAATATCTAAGTAAATATTTCTATATAGAGCATAAGGATTTTATAGTCTTGTAGTATAAAATTAATTGCTTTTTCATACAACACGATGTTAATACACGTGCCGTAGTCTATATCATATAATGTAAAATAATACGTACTTAATAAATATATAAATATTAATCTAATATACAAAAACCTCGTGTCACATTGTTTGTTATCGAACTCTTCCGAAACAGCTTTACCGATTTTTAAGAATCTTTTTGTGTATATTTTTTAGGTCTGAGAATAAGTCGTAGGCTATTTTTTATTCCCCTAGGTGATAAGGTCCCTGTCCCGATTTTTTATTTTTAGACCAAATTTTTATTTTTTGCTTTTTTTAAGATTTGGCATCAAAAAGTACTTTAGTAGTTTTAGTCTTAGTAGTTTTTTTATACTTGATGATGTCTTCGCCAATGGGGTGATATAATATCAATTTTTAAAAAGTGTCTCAATTAGATTCTGTAGTGATAATAAACCACTAAAAAAGCACCAAATTTTTATTCAATCGTTAAGTGTAAAAATGCATTTCAATTTCTGATAATGATGATGATAACCTGATCATCCGTTTGAAGATAATCAGCTCTTTAACAGTTGATGAGGTGATCTGACTATCTTCCATATTATGTCCTATCGATTCGAAATTTGGTATCGTATTACTTCAATGATATTGAAAGAACATGGTAAGGTAACCATGACTTTAAATATGACATGTTAGGGTAAGGTTTAGATTTCGAAGGTGGGTAATTAAATGGGATCAATTAGGCTCAATTACCACTGGGGCAGAGTCGAAACTGCGCGACGCGTCAATTTTAAACTATTTAGAATATTCAACTCAATTTCCATTGAGTAACGTTCAAATTAGATGAAAATAAGAAAACTTCCAATGTGCGAAATGATGATGACCATGAAAACCATGTTGTCCAAAACGACCTAGTGGTCGTTTAACCATTTTTACAAATGGAATCATCCTGCTTAATAAACGTATTTCCACATCCAATAATGTCTTCTTCTGCATTCTGCGTTTGTAGTAGCGCATCGGTGATACGTAGTGATAACAGAATATTGAGTCATCACCTCATTTGGTAGTAAATCTTCCTGTAAATTGCTTACTCTAACTGACTCTATTTGTTTACGGTAACAAAGTTTTTAACATATCAAACAAACTGTATCAGCAAACGTGTATTGAAATTTTCAAAATCTTCCCTGAGCTTAGGTCTAGATTGCCGAGGAATAAGCATCTCCGTCACCGCGAGAGGAACGTTGTTCTGGAGTCTTATATATACGCGACTGAGCCTGTGCATCTCTGGAAAGCCTAGAGTCGACGAGACTACGAGATTCAAAAGTAGACTACACATTTCTTGCGCGTCTAACAGAACTTTGCTCAGAAGTTTCATTTAATATAGACTGAGCAGTAGCCTGTGCATCCCCGGCGAGTCTAGATAATCGTTTTTCTAGAGTCTCATTCAAACGAGACTCAGCAGTGCACTGTGCATTCCGCGCACGTCTCACAGAAGGTTGCTTTGATGTCCGCGAAGCCTTGGACGCCGTATCTTTTTCAAGATGACTTTGCCTGTTGTTGGGAGCTTTCTTGGCTGCGTAATTCAGCTTTCCGAGTTGCTTGTAATAAAAACTGTAACTGTAACGTGTTCTCCTCCGGCTGCATCAATCTGCACGTTTTGGCTTTTTTGGCTTTACGCCCAATACCTATTTTATTACTATGGATAATTTATTTATGCAGCTATAATATTATAAAAATAATCTAATAGTAGGTACTTCAAACTTAATCTAGCAAATTAATAAAACCTACCTAACCTAAAACTATAACCAACCTAAATTGATTAAACTAATCACAAATACCTAACTACTATTTACCCTAACCTTAGAGTAGATAGTAAAACAGGAACAGTGAGAAAAACAGGTGTAGTCACAGATTGCAACAATTTACTCGGGAAAATTCGCAAAATCGACACAACCGTTAACATCGTCTGCCCTCACGTGTCTCCCCGTTTGGGTCGCCGCGCTTTGTGATGCCCACTCCCGCGCCGCATACCGCACACCGAGATCGCCGCGCGTGTCATACGCAGAGTATACTCGTGCCTAAAATGTAATTCGTAATAATTAATTAACTGTTGTTGGAAAAATACTTTATAAACTTTAGCGGTCCCCCGACGCGATGACGCTTGGAAAATAAAAATATTTGAACTTACATAATATATGTGACGATAATATTTATAATAGGCTTAAAATATTATTTGTTAGTTTTTAGACTTATTTTTTTTTGATATTTGAAAGAGTAATTTCTGGATTTTTCTTTAGAAAATTGTGATCAAGATAATGAAAATAAAAATGAGGACAGTGACAATGGTGTAGAAAAGTTTTCTCAAGGCAATGTGGATTTCACTGAATTATTTTTCTACGTTAGTATCTGAATTTTCTACTTTAAATTACTAAGTATTTTAAATTTTTAATATATATCCTAGAGGTTAACATTAAAATGCATAAAATGTTATCTTTTACTTATAATACATTGTTAAAACGCTTTATTTTAAACAAGTTTAAGAAAGTTTTTGTTCTATGATAATAGATGGCGTTAGTAGTTAATTAAATCGCGCTATGGTTTGGTCCTTTGATTTTACTTTTCTCAAATTAAAACTATCGACGATTATTTTATTTATCGAGGAAAAGGAGGTGTATGCATGGTCCTTCAAGAGCCTCTAGCTCTATCGAGCTCGAGCTCTATTGCTTAAATATTTTTTCTTGATTTTTTTTTATAAATTTTGTTTTCAATGTGTTAGGCATATTATATATACCTTCATAATGTGCTTTTTTTATTTATAGATTGGATCTCAATTGAACCCAGGAGTCAGCGCCATTTATTCACCTTTTAGTTTATTATTTTTGCTAGCGCAATTGGCACTTTATACGTCGGGCACTGCATTGGATGAGCTTTTATCTGTACTAAATATTAATAAATCGGCCGTAAGTATACAGAGACTATAAAAAAAGTTATACTAGTACCTCTAAGATAGTGTTGTTATGTGTGTACAAGCGATCGTGCATCATTGCAATATGGCGACAGGTTTCGTTGTAGGTTTAGTAAGTAGTCTCCTCACAGTAGCCCGTTGATGACTGGGATGATGGAATTCATCAGCGTCATCAAAATATTATCTATAAAAACATAATAATTTGCAGTAGAAATACAGTCTGATTCATTATCTTAATATTTTTTGGCAGATACGATCTACGATACCTTACTATTTGACTGAGCTCAATTCACAAGAAAATGTTACCTTCAGCTTAGCTGAAAGAGTTTATGCAAGTAATGAGTATACACTTAATCCATGTTTTGTAAAAGATACTAGAGATATATTCTATGCTGAAGCACAAAATACTGATTTCAGTGAGCCCACTGAAGCAGCGAACACCATAAATGAATGGGTAAATAGCCTAGATTTTGTATTAGTTGCACTAAGTAATAATAAAAATTCGGTAAATTTATATGAAGATTTAAGTAATATACATAGATAAGTATTTGTAAAAGCGATTGACGATACGTTTGGCTCAGTTTGTAGCAACCGTACTTGCTGCTCTGCGACCACTGGGTCGTAGGTTTGAATCCCGCTGGGGTTATTCATTTATGTGATAAACATGAATGTTTGTACTTTAGACATGGTTGTCTATATTTATATAATATGTATGTATTTAAAGTATCTGTGTGGTGTATCAACTATCCGGTATTCATAACACAAGGATTCATAACACTTATCATGGAACTAGGTAATGCTGTGTGTAAATGTTTCAACATAATTATTTTATTTATTACTATTTTTTCAAGTTTGTTATTTTATAAAACAGCATATTTAGATACATTTACAAGTTATATATTGATAATAATATTTACATGTTTTTTTAGGTGGCGAATAAAACAAACAATTTGATAAAAGACTTAGTAGCGGCTGATTCTCTAAGTAGAAATACTATTTTAGTTCTCGTAAATGCCATTTATTTCAAGGTGAAACTAAGACATTTTAAATAATTTCTTAACTTTAAGTCAATGTGTTTGTGGAAATAAAAGTTTGACATAGATAAAATAATAAAAAATTAAGACTCAAATAATTATATTAACAGGGAGATTGGAGATATCCATTTAGAACACAAAAAACCAAACAAGAAGATTTTTACGTAAACCAAGGTAAAAATGTTACTGTGAATATGATGAACCAAGTTGGAACATTCAAATATGCAGATATACCTAGCCAGGGAGTTCAGGTAACTTGAACAAAGTTAAAGCATTGCGCATGAACGACCTTTTACTGATATAACAGACGGTGAAGTAGATGAATAGATGACGTGCGTGCGTGCGTGCGTGCATGCGTACGTGCATGCGTACGAGCGCGCGTGCGTGCGTGCGTTCGTGTGTGTATCTGCGCGTGCGTGTGTGCGTGTGTGCGCGCGCGTGTGCGTATGTGTGTTAAGAGAACCTCGGGATAAGAGCTACTATAGAAGTGCAATAAAGCAACTTTTAATGGTTAAGATTGACAATAACTATTTTTTGTAATCAATCAAAAATGTTTTATTTCATTAATTTCCTAGTTATATTGCTTTTTTCATCGACAGGTCGTTGAGCTACCATATGTAAATAGTAATTTTTCATACTTAGTACTTCTACCAAAATTGAAAGATGGACTAAATGAGTTGTTAGAGCAAATAAGAAATAAGTCCAATTCAGTACTGCAGGAATCAATTAGTATGTTACAACCAGAAAGGGTAGACCTTTCTTTGCCTTCTATAGAAACTACTACAACTACAGATTTGAAAGACGTTCTGGAAAAGGTATACATATTTATTTATTTTATTATAATATTTGAATATTAATTTGTCTTTTATTTAATAGTCTTTGTTATAAATTCAAGCAAGCTATTAACCAATAACTAAGAAAATTGTCTCAATTACAGTAAAAACATTAATAGAATAACGTAAGATTTATTATTATATTATATTATTTTGCAGTTAAACGTCTCGGCGATTTTTGATCCGAACACTGCAAACTTAAACAGCATAAGTGATGACCCAACAGTAAAGCCTTCTGTCACTTCTGCGGTACAAAAAGCTCGTATCAAAGTAACTGAAACTGGATCAGAGGCTGCTGCAGGAAATGGTTAGTCTTATTAAATTATTTTACATAAAATTATTATATAAAATTAGAAAGTCGTTGACTGTTTGGAAAATACAATTCCAGAGAATAGAAATAGGTATGAACAAGTTTCAACCCCTGTCTTCGTTTTCAATTAAATAATAAAAGCTCTCATTCTTTTAACCCTTTTCAACATACGACTGCAGGACATAGAAGTCCCTAGCCCTACAACGAGATGAGGAAACTAAAATAAATTAGATTATTAGGTTAGATTAGTGGTAGAGAACCTAATCTAAATATTATATTAGGTTATCTTAGACATGCAGGATTCTTCAAAATGTTTCCTTCGCCGTAAGGCGAGTGGAAAACAGTGGTTTCGAAAAATATTAAAAATATAAAACCAGAGACTGCACTAGAATTCCAGCCTCCTTATCGGCTTGTTCTATAAAATAATTATTTATTTTCAGCTATCGTAGTTGGTGTAACGTCAGCTTTTCCTGCCACTTCTATTGAATTCTACGCAGATCATCCTTTCGTGTATTTTATTTTATATCAGGGAACACCTATATTTTGTGGAATATTTGCCGGATAGAATTGTTTTTTTTTTTCACGTCTACCTTTTTTTTCCTAATTCATATTTTATTCAATACTTATTTTTTTATCTAATGTGATATCAACAGTAAAGCCAATATATAATATAGCAAAATAGTAGCGTATAGCTGTGTATATAATACGATAATAATTGTTTTATCGGTACCACTTACTAAATTCTAGTTTCAAAAGGCATCTATTGTAATATTACTGACGACACGTTTGGCTCAGTTGGTAGTGACCCTACTTTCTGCGCCAGCGGTCGCGGGTTCGAGTCCCGCTGGGGGCATTCATTTGCTAATCACGAATGTTTGTACTCCAGTCATGGGTGTTTATATTTATAATATGTATGTATTTAAAAATTTATATGTCTAGTATATCAACTATCTGGTATCCGCAACACAAGCACGTTACGTAGCTTACTGCGGAACTAGATGGCGCTGTTGTAATAATGTCCCAACATATTTATATTTTATTTATTTATTTTATTACTACGTCATTACTATTGATGCAAAGGTTGAATAAATAGTTTTTAGTATATTTGGCTCTCTGTCTAGAACGTAACTCGAGAAAACAATTGGATGATAACCGGTCAACATAATATAGGTTACTTTTTACAGCGGAATATCTCATTACTGAGAAATTAACACGAGCAGAACTTGTAAGCTAGTTATAAGTATAATATTCACTACGATAGTTGAAAATTGTACAAGATAATAAATTCTAGTCTAAACAAGAGGCCACAAATATTTTTTCACGATTTCTCTAAATAAAATATATCCAAAAGTAGTTCTTTTGCAGTATTATTATCTAATATCTACGCTATTTAATATATTAATAAAGCTTTATGATTCCTTTAAAAATATGTTCTACCGTTTATTGATTTAATGTAACTGAGACATTTAGTGTAATAATATGTTTATACAGATTAATAGTCCACTGAAAAGTTACATTTAGGGTTACGTTTTTCAGAGGACGCAATTTTTTTTATGTTAGGGAGGTCAGTATAAGCTTAAGTTTAAGTTTGCGGTGTGCATTTTCGGTCCTCTGAAAAACGCACGCTAAGAACTAAAAAATGTAACATTTCAATGGACTATTGTGACATTTCGCATTTTAATTTTTGTTCTAATTTTCAGCTATCGTAATAAGTCGACTATCAGTTGAATTCCCGCCACCTCAAAGTGTTAAGTTTACAGCAAATCACCCATTTGTACATTTCATTATGTATAAAGGCACTCCAATCTTTTGTGGTGTATTTGCCGGATAGATTAATGAATATTATCGATTTTACCAATCTGTTTCTATCACAATGTAAATAAGTATGATTGTATAACATTAACGTAAACTTTCTTTCCATTTATATGTATAAAATAATATTTACCAAATTGAATGGTTTTATTTTCCGGTACTTAAACTTATATAATATCATTACGTGATAAATCTTTAGAAAGGGATTCGAACCTACGATCTCTAAATGTGCCCTACATACCACCGAGTACGAGTACATACCACCAGCAATAATTTAAAGAAATGAGAAGCATTTTTGAAATATTTCTGTCTAATATTTATTTATGTACCATATGACAAAGGATGTCTTATCTCTTTAAGAGATCTCTTCCAGAAACCTCTCAGAAGTAAGATAATATGTCGATTCAGAACACGTTGTGTAGGTACAGTAAATAATTATGTCTTAAACAATAAACTTAAAATCAAGATTCATTATAATATTATACATAACCATACTTATACCTACTCGTAGTTCAATGTTACAACGCATAAAACTTTAAATACATAATATATTGAGGCACGGGGATCGGGGCGAATAAAAGTTATATGGTGGTATGTGTGTGTGTGTGTGTGTGTGTGTGTGTGTGTGTTATGAATTTACACTTTGGTTCCGGATATACTAAATAATATAAATGAGAGCGACCGTCCGCTGCCCGATTTCCCCGTGACTAACGGGACGGAGCATTCCAAGGCATTATACATACCTATATCATGTTACAAACAATTGCTTGCTACGCTGTAGTACTGTGTCCCTACACATACATATTATAAATACAAACACCCACTGGAGTACAAACATTAATTATGCTCATCACACAAATTATGCCCCCAGCAGCACTCCAACCCGCGGCCTCTAGCACAGCAAGTAGGGTGTAGCAAACTAAGCCAAACGTACCTTTGAATAATATGAGTCAAATAATATATTTTTTAACTATTTTTCTATATTTCTTTTTACATTCTCACGAGTTTTTGGTATAATTAATAGCTTTTGTTTAAACGTCGTTCCGAGTAATATTATGAGAATACAGAATGACATACTTCGATATTGAAACTGATAAATGTCAGTTGCCACATTTTATCTTTGTGTGATCTCAATTTAAATAATTATGTACGAGTATTTTACTATTTAAATATAGTAAGAGTTATTTATTTATGAGTTATTTTGATTGAAACAAAAATCTCTCCCGTTATCATGATTGCTGTAAAGCATTCGTAACGACGCGTCGGGGTAATTTAGAAATATGAATACCCATTTATTATATTTTACACATCTTTACTAACTTTTTTACATTTATTTCGGGGCTCAATTTGTACGTGATAGTTGTCCAAGTGCTTCATAGTAATATCAAAAGAAAGACGCAGAGGATTATCCTTCCCGTAAATGAAACTGCTCGCCGGCTTAAAGCAGAAGTTTCGTAGCAGTGTTGTGATAACTGCCTTCATTGATAGCGTAGCGTACTGATAACCTGTAAAGCAACATTATATTAAAATTATTTTTAATGAAAATTATTTACTTTCATCATTAGAAATCACGTTATTATCACCACTAAGTTTTATGTGACTTAAAAACAATAACAGAAAAATTTTAATAATTAATATGATCAATAACTAAATACTAATAATAATAATAACCAATAACTATAAAACCATTGTTAATATTTTTTTCTATTTTTCATTCTTTCTTTGCCCACAAAACACGTGACAGTCAAAACAAATGCATAAAATAGCAATTGCTTATAACTAGTACACGAGATTGCATTTTTCTAAATGCAGACACAGCATGGCATATACTAATCTATATAAATAAAATGATAGAGGTCTGTACTTGTGCGCGCATCACGGAAAAACTACTGGATAGATTTCAATGAAACTTTCTAAGTTTTATTTCTTAGACACTTGGCCCTTATCAAAAGAAAATTATTGCAATATCTTCATTTAATAAAAAAAAATTAAAATTTCAAGAAACAACGATTTGTATATCACTGCGTGTTCAGTCATGTATGTTTCCTCCTCAATAGATGGCGTTAGTAGTATTTTAAATCCCGCAAGCGTTACGTTCTGTGAGGAATATCTAAGCTCGGACACTAACGCCATTCGGTTAGGACTTAGGTCAGGGTTGTCAATTCTGTAGGGTGAATTTTTAAGGTTGTCGAAGTTCTGTAGGGTTTTCGTTAAGCAAAGTATATTTTAAATTGCGATCTTTTTGATGTTTTTTCCTTCGTAGTTGTATATAAGAAAACTTCGATAATATTTTAACTTTTAAGCAACGCGGACGAAGTCGCGGGTATCAGCTAGTTGAATGAGGAGGGGATTTTATGTAATAACAATAAGTAACATACTATTTATTACTAACAATATTAAACTAAGCAATTTGCTTATTTTTTTACGAATAGTGACCATAGGACTATAGAGGTATCATTAAGAATATTATCTAATTGAAAGTGCATGTCATAACACTGAACACGTCATGCCGCATGCGTAATAAAGGCGAGTGTCTCATTACGTTAATTCTCGCTCTCGTTGGAAAGATATCTTATGATTTTGTAGACGACTACTACGTGGTATATAAAAGTTTATTCGTTGGAAAAGATCAGGTGAATCAATAGATCAATGAATTAGCTTGAACAAAAAAAATAGTAGTAAAATTTTGCAATCCTGTAACAACCACATCTTTAACGGATAATTGGTACGATACAGTACTGGCTAGTTGTTCAATGATGGTCAATAAGTTAAAGTTTTCGTCGATTGACGCATTGAAGTTTAAATTTGGATTCTCGTTTCGTCGCTCTGTTTCAGCTAGATGGTAAGAAATATCGTTTAATTGAACTTTTAATAAATTATTTTTAGTTGTAACTTTGGAGATCATATTAGTGTTTTTGGCATTGATTTTGATTTGATCATCATAGACTTTCGACGGAAAATTCACAGACTTAGTAAATACATACAGTTATGTGCGCATATCGGAGAATTTTTAGTCTAGTTCTTTGATATCCTTCTGAAAGTAAGCAGAGACAAATCGAACTTATTCAAATATAACTGTTGCTCAGTATTTTTTCATTTACTGCACTTCATAGACTACGTATTTCTTCAAGAATCATGTCTTGGAAAGAAAATGTATTCGACGTAGAGATATTTGGGGATGTATTGACAGGAACTGGATATTTTTTTTCGTAAGTCTATCGTTATCATCTTTAGCATTTGAGGAATGATTACTGCGTGTAGGACATGTCCAACTAGCACATGATATAGAGGTCTCTTTAGTGTTTTTTTTCCATTCCTGATGAGTTTGATTGGAACAATTTGCATATGAGCATTTATTATGCTTCTGTATTACCAGTATACTTATAGTACACATTAGTTTGCGCAATAGTTAACCATTACTTCCAAATTGCAAGTCCACTTATATGTATAGGCTTAAACGTGGGTACAAATATTATGTGCCCTGTGCCCACTGTTTTACACGAGTTCACATAATTTCATTTAAGTTTTCACTGTATAAAAGTCAAGTCACTGTACTTATCACCGAGTTTTATTTTATTTTACAAGTAAGACACTATATTTTACTACTTTAAAAGTTTCTGACTGCTTTAACTATTTAAAACATTGGAGTAAACACAATTCATTGTTACCATAGATACCACCTTAATGTGTTGTGTGATATTAAGTTACACAGTAGACATTTGATAAAAATTTTGGGAATATATTCTGAATTCTGAAAATTGATTATTATTTATTACATTCTGAATTCAATTCAGAATAAAATCTAAGTGCCCAACGCTTCGTTTAAAACTACGTTCTTTGTGTAACTTACCAATGCAGTTTCTAGGTCCCACAGCGAACGGCATGTATGCACATGCAACCGGTAGTGGCCGGGAAATGAACCTATCGGGCATGAACTCGTCAGCATCATCACCCCAATAGTTAGGATTGCGGTGAATCCCCAAAATATTAATAATTACCGTAGATTTCGCTGGTATAATTAGTCCGGAAGCTGAAAAAAAGAAAAAATAGTAAATAAAAACTATTTACATTCTCTTTGCACAAAATAACTTTTGGTCATTCATTCTAACCTAGCAAAGTTTATTTTTATATTTTTGAAATATTACTTAGAGCTTAGGCTGAACACTATCGCGCTGCAGTTGATCTTTCTTTTGGTGTTGAAATGAAATGAAATTTAACTTTATTCAAGTAGACATAATATGCAAGCACTTATGAATCGGCAGTATATATATCTCAATTCCACTCATCTTCATACTATAAAGAAATTTTTGATCTAACATGCATTACTTATGAAAATATTTTTATTTTATTTTTAATAGTTGTAAAGGTAAATCTGAGAAAGTCGGTGGTCTGTGGAATCTTATAATAATATATGCTCAGGCCGACTTTTTATAGTATGGCTGATTTTGGAGTCTAAATTTGCGCATGACAAGATAATTTAAATATCTAGTGTTTGCTGTGTTGTGATGGTACGGTGTGATCGTGTAAGCTTTTAATAGTGATTAAATATATTCAAAAAGAAAATCATAAAAATAATACTTCAGAATAAGAGACACTTTGGTAGCTGGCATGTTATCTGTAATTTCGCGGATTCCCAAGGTAAACGGAGACGCATCGTCCACCTGGGCAGTACAATACGTAGCGTGGACTATACAGGCTATCATCCCATTCTACCTGGTTACGCGAGTCTCATTATATTTTTATGAGCCTACCTTAATAAAACTGTGTAATAGAGTTATTTCAACACTCGGAAGTCCTGAATGGACTAATTAGAATTATAAGCTAACGAACAGGTTAGAATGCATGATTAGCTGGTGTATACATTTGTACGTCGTCGTATCATATCGTAACCGACCGATTTCCCTCTAGCACGGGGAACCCTACGCCCAGCACAGGGGCCTTTAATCATTGTTATGGGGCACAGACAACTCCCTTTTATCGCTGAGAAGCGCATTTTGCCTCGCCTCGAAAGACAGGTTCTTTTGTGAGCCTAAGCTCGCCCCTTAACCATGGTTTTTTTATATTATGTATATTTATTAAGATTATATAGTTTTATGGTTTGGCCAAACCATAGGTCGGGAGTTGATCTGTAAGACATGGCGTGTATTGGTGTGCCGGGATATCGCCGCCGGAACGCCACGCCACTGTGTACTGTTCTTGCTTCAACCTTGACTATTTCAGTCAATATGTCAATATTTTTAAAAGCCTCAACAACCTTAGTGTCTTTCATTCTGCAGTATCATAGTCACCCTACTTTGCTCTGCCTAGTCTACCTTTCCACAATACTATCATGGTCACCCTAGCGTTCTATGATTTCCTAACAGTTGTCAAACATCTGGTATTGGGTCCGCTCGCTTCCCACGCTTGCGAACGCCGCAAAAACCCCAAATTATGACCTGTTTCTAAAACTAAACTTTTTATAGCGGTCCTTCACATTTGTACTTGCCTGAGTACTATACTTTATTACCTTTAAACTGTCACCAGATTTTCGTGTTCTTTGTTTTACTTCGACTTAATGGTTCCACATTTGCAATAGAGCTATTCTCTTGTCTACTTGAGTAAATTTATTGAGGTCCCATGTTTAATTTACGACTTTCTTTACTTTTAAAATTACATTATGCTTTGGAAATTATTTAAGTGCTCATCGGATAAGTAAAGAAAAAAAATGAATTATAGGCCATAGGCGGACCATCTCAGTGTGTCAGTCATTGTATTTCTAATATTTATTAAAAGTTTAAGAATAGGCTATACAATACACAGTAATATAATATGTGTGTGGTAAAAATAAAAATTTTTTGGAAAATATCTAATTAATCACGAGGTCTCGAGGCCCCAAAGTAGTATCTCATAAGATAAGTGGTATCCTAAATATTTTAGTGTTTAATAGATGTGTGTGCTTAATTTTAAAATATATACTTTGCTGTAATAGTTCGTTGTGCCATGTTGTCATTTTAAAAAATATTAAAACAAGAGAAAAAACTTTATGCCTTACGTAATTGCACATCGTGTGGGCAATATCTTGCAACAGCAGGTATCGGTGGATAAAGACGTACTGTTTCCTTTATTACCGCATCCATATACTCTAGTTTTTGCAAATCTTCCATTTCTAATGGTCTATCTGAATCTCCAATTACCTCTATAATTCTAAAATAGCGAAATATTTTTACATCTGTAGTTTGTGAGTGTAGTCTTTTTTACATACAAAAGCATTGCTTAAATAATAAATAAAAATAAATGACACATCTTAAGTTTATGCGAATATATTTTGGCATTATAAATGAAACTATCTTTTTTCAATTTTGACTTTTCGTTCAGGACGTTTTGAATGCTTTACTGCAATCATTGTCACGGTAGAGACTGAGGTTTGTTACAGATAGTGTCTAGCCACAATTTGCAAAAAATTATATACAAAAATACAAATATGACACCAAAGTACTTATTAAAATTATTTATTTTAGTTCTAGTCATTTTAACTTAATTTTTTTTGACCAGGATGACAATATAATATTATTATAAGATACTTACTCTTGATACACTTTTTCTTGTATATCAGGATATTGCGACAACATTAATAAGACATAGCTTGTTCCGGCAGCAGAAGTGTCAGTACCGGCTAGTGCCAGCATTAGGACCTCATCTCGTAGATCTTTATTTGAGTACTCTTTACCATTTACTGTTGAACTTTCAATCATTGCATCGACGAAAGTATTAAGTTTTGTTCTTGAAGCCTGAGCTAAAATTTTTAGAGAGTCGGCCAAAAGTGAACGACTATTCGCCGACTAGTCAGCCACTTTTGTAGTCGAAAACGAATATAGGAGGAATAGCATTGGAGTAAATTTAAAATTGTTATTTTACTTTATACACTTATAGTTGTCGCAAAAAATCACTGATTTCAATAAAATTGTTTGAATACAATAAGTTGACCTCATTATTTTACCTTTATAATGGAAGCTTTCTGTGTTTCCGGACTTCAATGCTTTTTTCTTATAAATTAACTGAAAAAAATATTAATTATTAGCACGATATCATTATTAATATATTATAATATATACCTACATATATTATTACAAAATTGTCTACATTTAGTTAGTAGTTAAGTAATCAAACCAATAATTTTATCTGTACTTTATTATACACCAAAATCTGTCCAGGCGTTGCACCGTAAAATAGTAATTAGTAATTTTCAACATGGTTACTACTTGTTTTTCGGCGAAGGAAAAAATTGTGAGAAAACCTTCATGTTTGAGGGCGTAGTGGATTAGGTCCATTCCCTATGTATCTAAGCGCCCAGCAGTGCAACGTTAAAAAGGGTGCAATAAAATGGTTTTTTTATTGATAAATATAAGATTTTTTTACTATTGAATTATGATCGTATTTTGACAACTAGGTTAATAGTAGTAAAAATTAAAAGGCACCAGCGTAGTGGCCTAACTCAGATGGTGTTTCAGAATAAAATTCGAGTGCAAACGAGAAACTGTCATAGCGGCCAATCTCATTAAGGTTGAGACTGAAGATGCGCTGAATATATTAGAGTTGAAAAAGGTACGCGCAGTTATAAACGCAATCTCCTTTACTTTTATTCTCAAATTTCAATGAGACAATACTTCGAGCACTTTCGGACGGTGAGAGTTATTACGCGAGACTCCGAGCTAAAATTAGAATATCTTAACTGAAAACTCAGTGACTAAACTTATCTTTGAGCCTAGGACCTCTAAATCCTTACATGCAAGATCATCGAGGCATCTACACTATATACATATTATAGATCTTTTTTACGTCCCACTGCTGAGCACGGCCTGTTCCCCCTCGTACTAAAGGGAGGCCTCCCTTTAATACAACTACGGCCTGTTCCGGAACGGGCCGTAGTCAACCACACTGGCCTAGTGTGGGTTGGCGGGCTACACAGTACACGTGCTATGTTCTCTCAGATATGCAGGTTTCCTCACGATATTTTCCTTCACCATAAGACAAGTGGTAATCAATTCAGAAAAAAATTGCACATGAAAATATCCGCGATACCCGGATTTGAACACGCATCACTCGGTTATCCAAGCGAACACGTTACTACTGGGCTACCACTGCCTTACTATAATATGCAATGGAAACAAACAAGAAATTTAATGAGCTTACATCGTCAATGAACTCGTAGATAACATTTTTGTGTTTCATTTGTATTTTATAAATTGGGAGTAATCGATACAAAAAGTCCCATTGTAGCCAAGGCTGGAATGCGCGGATTGAAACATTCTTGAAATATTCCTCAAAAGCATGGAAAAATGGAATGTCTTTTTGTTCTTGTACATTAATGTTTATACCGAGGGCCGTTTCTGTAAAAGTGTAACATTATATTTGATTTAGCGCGAGCGAAGCTGCAGGTTCCTTTGCTAAAATAAATACAATTTCTAAAATAAAACTACTCTTATTTAGAGTAGGCTTCCCTACTTCTTAAATATTAGCTATTTGAAAGTGAAAATCCCGTCAAAATCTGTTTAGACGTTTAGAGATTAGCTGGAACAAACAGACAGACAAACATTTTAAAAATTGCTTGACCCCGTCCTATAAAGCCAAGCAACGCCTCTTTGTGCGTGCGACGTTTCAAGTATAGCTAGGCATCGTAATTTTGACACATATTGTTGTCTTATGCGAAAAATACTACGTGGTATTTGAAAGAGGTCAGCGCAAAAAAGTATATGGACTTTTAGCGTACATACATAATATTCCATTGCAATTCCTCTGAAGAAAACACCGCCTGTTGGCTCTGGTAAGACGCGTTCGGACTCGAAAACGTTCTTTTGACTATAGTGAAGCCAATGCTACTTTTAGGGAAAATATATTTAGGATGTTTGATAAATTGTTTAATAAAAAACCATTTACCACATATAGAATCCAGTGCATACGCACTTAGATATTCAAATATTCGCACGTTTCCCTTTCCAACATGAGGTTGTAGATTTTTAACAATCATTTTGCTCTGTTCTTCAAAAATATAAACAAACTTGCTCAAGTATTTTGTTGTGAAGCACGGTAGCAAAATTTTGCGTCGAGAATACCATATTCGCTCTGTAATAAGCTAACATTAAATAAATTGAACATTATGTGCGAGTTTCATATGAATAATGCGTTTTGATCATAGTGCACTTTTATTATAAAATTAAATATTATTACTGAAAGAAAAAAAAAACAAAATGAAATTTATTTATTAACAATTGTTATCGTATACAATGAAACATTGACTACGATGAACTACAATATTTAAACTATACGGTATATAAACAAAATGATAGAAAGCTAATGTCATCATCAGATGATGTTTATTGTTGATGATGATGATGATGCGTGTGTGCGTGTGAGCGTGCGTATGTTTGTTCATTGTTTCTTTAAAAAACAATTCTCAAAAGTTATTAGTCTCTTCGTTCGAAATAATAATTAAATTTACCTGGAGCAAAGATAGTGCCATTCCCAATTAATTCTCGGGCTAATTTTCCTACATGACCCTTACTATTTGTAGATTTCAGCACAGCGGCCGCTTGTTCCGGATCAGATACGACTGTTAAATAATATTTAATACATGTGAATATTATAGTGTACAATCAATACAATCGTAGGTCTTGCACCTGTAATATTTTTGGGCTGGGCCAGCGTTGTGAAATTAAAGAGAGATCTTTTTCGAGCGAAATGTGAGACGGGGTATGAGACTGATAAAATACTGTGCTCACAAATTTAAATTTTTGCAAACTTTGAATGTCATATTTTTATATCGAATCAAAAGTCTGAAAAATATTTAAAGCTTCTAGCTCAAAAAATGACGATACTTTCATACAATTTTTCCATTTCCCCTCTTTCAAACCCTTACAACCTTTTTTCGTATTAAAAACTTAACTAAACAATACATACGTATATTGATTGTTTGACATTAAAAAATTCTTCTCTTAACTTTGATATACTATTTTTTTTACCAGCTATTTTAAAATCATGGACCAAATTTTCAATTTCATATATAAACTTACATGCATTTACATCTGTATATGTACTTACATATAATTATATTATTTAAGACCCACAAACTTGTTGCGCCATGTTTTCTGGTATAGGTATATTTTGCTATTTTCCTGAGAGTGACCATTCGGCCTAAAATACAAGAAAAACATTAATAAACATTTAATCTACTATTTTTTACGTGGAAATAATAAACAATAAATATAAAAACAATTTATAGAAAATAATTTTATTAATCATGAAACCTTAGAAATGAATGCTAGGTTAGTACATGCGGTTGCGCAGGAATGGCCCACTTCAGTGGAAGGTGCAGGGAGGGCCCACTTCGGTGGGTGATGTGTCGTACGGGTTGCTCCTGATACTTCTCTGGATAGCAGAGTGGACTGTGAAGCAACCACTGTGGCTGTGTGGTCTAT
Source organism: Boloria euphrosyne (assembly GCA_951802675.2). NCBI lineage: Eukaryota > Metazoa > Arthropoda > Insecta > Lepidoptera > Nymphalidae > Boloria > Boloria euphrosyne. The sequence goes on from OX637876.1 coordinate 1,539,266, forward strand.
TTCGGCAGACCCGCTGAGCCGTCGGGCGTCGTAGTTGAATGCGTAACGGGTGCTTGGGTTTTAGTGGGTAGTACTGATTGGCGGTGAGTCCCACATGACCACCTTTTAAGGTAGTATGAGTCTTTGCATTTCCCAAGGATAAAAAAAAAAGGTTAGATACATATACTATAAAACCAAGATGATAAATATTAAAGCTACTGAACTTTTCGTTATAATACTGCGCACCGAGAATTAACATCTCAGTTTTGATTTTAATACATGATATTCAGGGAACTATTTCAATTATTTTTGTAATAAGCCAATCGGATCGGGCCAAAAAATATACATTATCTCCAGACACACATGAAGTTGCGCTATGAGTATAGGATTGTAAAATAGAACTTAACTTTGCACTAAATTTCCGATCCAACTTTCATTATTTATCACTCAAAAAGTAATCCTCAATATTTAAAATAAATTTAAAGCTTTAGGAAAAGTGAATACTATTTTACTTACCTTTAGTACCAGGTACCTTTAAAGTCAGCCGTCGGTCCAAGATGCAAGATGCATATATATATTAGTTTATTTTTATTTAAGACATAGTAAACCTCCATTTACTTTTAAATTATAAAAGAATATGAGTTAGATGTCAATATAAAAAGATGGTGACTTATGAAGAAAATATGAAGATGTATTAGAAAATATTAATAAAGATTTATAATTATAATCCCGCTCATTTCAATTTAACGATCCCACATATATATCCGAATGTCCCATCATAATTCTCTAATTAAGTTTTAAAAAAAGAACTCTTCAAGTTAAAGGAATAGAGATGTAACCAGTAATACACGCGATGCCTGATTAACAATATTGATGAAAAAAACTTTAACAATACCTTCATTATTTCCAAAAAAAGATATGCACTTGTCCCAGTAAAGGTAAATACAACGTATCATAGCCCAATACACTGTGAACTTTTTGTAACTTCCTATCTTTCCATCGGTCTATGATTATAAGAATTACTAATATAAGTAAAAAGATACTAAAAATCATAGTTCGGCTAACTCCGACTTGGCAAGGATATAAATGATTGAACGATATTTCAAAGAACTCTTTTATATAAAAGTTTTGTATAGAAAAGTCTATCTAGCTTCAGATTTATCACATAATTATTTTACTTTATTGCAGTACAATATTTAAATTTTCATTGTTAATTTTTTTGCGTAACACTGGATTAAAAACAAATTATACCTAAAAGCGTCTATTAGTCTAAGCATTTTTGTACAAAAATGGTAATATACCTATATTATCTTTTATAATGTGGGAAATTAGCGAATCTAGTTTTTAGGTACATAGTACCTACAGCAAGATTCGCTAATTTCCCACATTATCTTTAATAATATCGGTAGGTCTATGAGATACGTATAGGTATCGCTGCGCAATAACTTCGTACCTATTATATTCCTTTGTCTATTTTGCTAATTTTTAGATACTCATTTACGCAGTCGGGTTTTTTCCATGATTTTGTTATCCGAAACATAAACAAATAACATCCAAAAAATATTATAAATGCTAAATTTTAGATGAATATATATAACTCAGTCACCGTTAGAATCTCGGAAAAAATCTGGATGAAAGGCACGGAATCTGGAATAACATACTTTATATCGCGGAAAAATGTATGGTTCCCGTTTTTTGTTTTTGGTTTTTAAAGAGCAAGAGATGGACTAAGCTGCTTGTTGCCTAAGTTCTTGACATTTTCGTCTGATTGTTTGTTTGTTCTTTTTATCAATTGGCTTTTCACGAATTTTCCAAAATTTATTTATTTATTTATTAATTTGCTTCACTTATATATGAGAAACGATATTTTTTCTATGCCAAGCTTTGCGCGTGCTGTATATTATAAAGTAGAATATAATTATCTATGAAGAAAAATTATTTGTAATAAAACGACAATTATTTAATGTTAAGGGAAATTTAAGAATATAACATACAAAATACGCATTATATTTAATTTATATTATTTAAACTAACACGAAGATTTAAACATAGTAGCAGTCAATCTATATATTATATTATAAAAGCGAAAGGTCCGAAATCTCGGAAACGGCTTGACGCATAAAGATGAATTTTAGCAGGAAAGTATTTTTTTTTTAGTAGACCGCTAGGATCCGCTATGAACGGAGTTAGCGACAGGGTCGGCTTGAGGTAGTCTAAGAGCTCTCGAAAGTTTGTATGAAAGTCCATTTCTTCTTCTACAACTATTAATTTTGGCAGGGAGCGCCTAGGGACGAACCCGAGCGAAGCAATGCTGAGTCGCTAGTCTATACAAATTTATTATAGTGAACCTAGGGATTATTCCAAACGGAGCTATGGCGTGAAGTATCTTCTCACTCATAATCACCAATTTCATGGAAAAATATAATATCAAAAACTATTTTTTGTATTCTATATTGTATTCTAATTGTGTATTTTTTTTGCATTAGAATACTGTAGAAATGTTTTGTTGTAATTTTCCTTTATTATATGTAGGAAATTGTAGTTTTAATAAACAAAAATATGTGAATTAATATTTTTCCACAAAAAATAATATTTTATCATTAAAATTATCAACCGACTTCCAAAAGGAGGAGGTTATCAATTCGTCTGTATTTTTTTTTTACTTAATAGTTTTGGTAAGACGACGTTAAAAATGATAAAATAATAAATATTATTTTTAATGTATTAAAGTATTAGAACAGTATTTGGGGGAGGGACCCGAACTTTGATGGTTACGAGTCTACTGGCACATAAGCTGTTTTCGTCAGTATCTGCAGTAGAATGTGCGCTACAAGTTTTAGCCTCAAACACATCTATACAAGTCACTGTATTTTTTCTGTGCACTTATATACATATAGTTCGTAATTGAATGAATAGAATCGTCGTCTTATCGCCTCCACTGGTGACAGGAGAGCTGGCTCATTTTTCGCCCAAAGAATCGGTCGGCTTTGTATATATATTTAAGTTTACTTGTAATTTCCTTTATTGTAAATAAATGTTATTTTAGAGTTAATAAATTGTAATTTGGAAAAAAAAAAGTTCGTAATATCCACCCATTTTATGTATAGGACTATTTAATCGTTCAATTGTACATATTTTCAATAATATTAAACTTGCGACTCAATTCACTGCGTTTCTAGATATAGCGCGAGCGAAGACGCGAGATCCGCTGGTAAATGTATACAAAAACTGTACAAACTAAAATCTTCCTAGAGAACAACTCTATTTATTGGTGAAAACAGCATAAAAATCGGTGCAGTAGTTTTTGTGTTTATCGCGAACAGACATACAGACAAATGCAGCGGAGGACTTTGTTTTGTAATATACTAGCGACTCGCCCTCGCTTCGCTCGGGCTCGTCTCTAAATTTAGCGCGAGCGAAGCCACGGGTTCCGATAGTATTAGCTAAACAGAAGACAAGACGGTGCGCTTGAATTTTGTCTCGCGTCCGTAATTTTTTGCGATTACTCCTAAGATATTCGTTTAATTCGTATGAAGAATCGTAAAAGGTAAAATAATGTACAAGAAATGCTTAAAGCCTCTAATTTATTTACAATTATAAGGATTAATACCGTATTTGTGAAAATAGCTTTCCAATTATCACTTTATAATTGCCAATTTTTTAAATTATTAAAATGCATATAGTATGTTATCCTTAAGAGATAGACATATGCCATCGCGGACTTTTTTGTAGACCTATATAAGGTCTAGCATACATCATTTTGTTATATCTCAAAGGGTTTAGGTAGCGTTTTCGTTGAAAACTCCCAGATGGTTTATTTTTCCGACACCTCCAATATCATTATATTTTAGCCAATGTATACAAAAACTTGACAAGTTATATAATAAAACCTTCCTGGAGAATGATTCTATTCATTGGAGAAAACAGCATAAAAATCGGTGCAGTAGTTTTTGTGTTTATCGCGAACAGTCAGACAGACGCGGCGGATGACTTTGTTTTATATTGATACTATACTATAAAAATCTGTAGGTTACTAACAAATTTCAAGATGTCGTTTTAACTAGTTTGGAGATGGGCTCGATTTAATACACACTTTTTTTTATTTGTTTTATGTTGAATTATCTCAAGGTTAAATCAAAAAATAGCCTGCTAGTCCATTTTTAGAATGGTAGTTACTATTTCGACATGTTCCGTATCTATCAACCTATTAAGCACTTTCGAAATTTCGTAATAAGATGAGTTGGGCGTCGTTAAATCGGGAAGATTTATATCAAGGATTGTCATTTAACAAACTGATGAGGACAGTAGACTAATATTTACAGACTGTCACAAAAATACGAGATGAATTTCTTCGAGTATCTCAATAAAATAAAGGCAATTGTTAAGGACTGTAGTTTTAGTAGGGTTTATATGCTAGGAGACTTGAATGCAGGTTGGTGTTTTTTTATATAAATTTATTCAGTTTTTTAATGAGCAGTAATGAATATATTGATATATTGGGATTACAATTTTTTTCTTACTAAGTTCTAGTAACTAGTAAGGTAAGTTCATGACAAATATTCTGAGCGCGTTCGCCTACCAATAGCTCATCTTTATACCTATCATTGACACAAACTTCTACAACTTTACATATTTTCGAAATTAACCATTCAATTTTATAAAAACATAATGCGAGAATTCTGTTCATGAACGAAGTCTACTATATTAAAGGTTATGATTTTAGACTTATGTTGATCGAAACGCGTTGTATTTATTAAATAATTAAATATATAAATATGTTGGGACATTACTACTACAGTGCCATCTAGTTCCCTAGTAAGCTACGTTACGTGTTTGTGTTGCGGATACCAGATAGTTGATATACTACACATATAAATTTTAAATACATACATATTGTAAATATTAACATCCATGACTGAAGTACAAACATTCGTGATTAGCAAATGAATGTCCCCAGCGGGACTCGAACCCGCGACCGCTGGCGCAAAAAGTAGGGTCACTACCAACTGAGCCAAACGAGTCGTCAAATTAAAGCTTGTTCGTCCATCCTACTTTTTGCATTTAAATCCCACTTTTTGCATTTTAACATTGAAAGGGAACTCATACCAGTACTTTTAGATACCGTAAAATTAATTGCAAGTTGCATTTTACTTAACAAAGATTTCCATGGTTTAAACTTTTCAGTCAAGTACAGCAAGTAGTATAAACGGATAAACAATTCTCTACTAACGGACAGCCGTTAATTAACACGACTTTACTAGTCGTGTTATCTATCGGCTGTCCGTTAGTAGAGAATAGAGAGTTCCATAAGATAACTAGTGATACTTCACTATCTTATGGAACTCTATCAACCACTGTTCGCATAAAAATAAACGGCGTACTCTGATGAGACATAATTCGATTAAGGAGAGTCGAAAAGTGATACAAAACATTTAAGTGCATAGTATACTGTCGATGTCAAATCTTTAACAGCGGTTAAATAATAATAATGTATATGCATCTTGTAATGCCTCCTATACACGACTGCAGGTGCATCTGCAGACGTCATCTTCGAATGCGTCCGCAAACGTGTAGAGGGGGTAATTTGCGCGTCTGTTGTAGATATTTAACGTCCGCAGATTCGTCCGAATTGAATCCGATTGTTGTCGGTTTTGTGACACGGATCAGAGGGTTTTCATAACATAAACTGAAAAAAATCACCAGACAGTAAAATAAACGATAGCAGAACACCTGCTCAGCTCTAATTCCAGCAATGGATTGAGCTCCACCAGCCAAAGGTTTTATCCACCGAACGAAAATACTACCGAAGAATTGATACAGACTGTCATCTGCGTGGAATCCGATGAAAAATTTAGATATCGCGGTTGCCCGTCTAGCATACCGGTTGGAAATATTAGTATCGTATGTAGTGGATGTAATAAATGAACAAAATCAAGTGAGGGTACCAGCAACACACTCCTCGGATCGTCACAGACAATGCCGTCCACCGCCAGTCCACGGCTGGTGCAGCTCAACCGGAATAAGGTCCCGTTTTTCGATATACGTTATATAGTTATGGGACGCGATAGTTTAAAAAGTTATACAGACTGATCGACCTACAGACGGCTCGATGCGATCCATCTGCGGATGTATCTGTCAGCAGCCGCCGACGCATCTGTGTGTAGAGGAGGCTATAAAGCATCTATTGTTTCTATGACGTATTTTTTTTTATCACAGGGTACTTTATTAATTTTACAGCAAGGCATCTTTTTAAAAACGTTCGTACACGTGATCTCATAATAAGGAAACAAGACGTGCTCTTTCAATATAGTTAGGTTTTTCCTAGGTTAGCCTGCGCAGACGCAGTCAGGTTTTCATTGTTGTATTTAATTTGTACTAGTGTTCGCCCAGTGGTCGAAATTCAACCATAATTAATAACTAAAATATATAATATTGTAACAAATGAATTTATTAGGGCTATGTTTTATATTCAGTAAGAATATTATAACTAATAATAATATTAAAGACATACAATATTAATGTATTCTCAATTTGAAAACAAACTTTAACCATAAACAAAAGAGCATATATGCGAGTGTGTCAAATACATGGTAGTGTGTGTAATGTTTTTATTGATCTAATATATTTTTTGTGCATAATTAAAAAAAATGTAAGCTTCCTGGAATCCTTCTCTATATAAACTTTATTATAGATATTGCAGCATACATCGAACACGTTGAGTCGTGTACTGTCTTTGGTAATGAATAAAACATGCAATGAAATAAAAAATACATTTAATTACCAGAAATTAAATAATTAATCGAAGTACAAGCACTTGTTTATTTTACTGTACACGACTTTTTCATCAGTTTTAACATTTATTTCGGGGTTCAATTTGTATGTGATAGTTGTCCAAGTGCTTCATAGTAATATCAAAAGAAAGTCGCAGAGGATTATCCTTCCCGTAAGTGAAACTGCTTGCGGGCTTCAAGCAGAAGTTTCGTAGCAAGGTTGTGATAACTGCCTTCATTGATAGCATAGCGTACTGATAACCTGTAAGGCAATTTCTTAGTAATGTCATTTTTAATAAAAAATATTTCCCATCATTAAAGAAATCATAAAATGATCGCCAAATAAGTCTCATGTGACTAAAAACAATATTAGACCATTGTTATTTTTTTTATTGTTTCTTGACCCACAAAACAAATGACAACCAAAACACATATATAAAACAAAAATTGCTTAGAGAGATGCGGACATAGCATGGCATATAAGTACTATTTTACCAAAAACGAAATAAAACCCACGGTAACAATGACGAGGATATTTTATGTAATAACAATAAGTAACATACTAATAATTACTAACAATATTAAACTAAGCGATTTGCTTTATTTTTTTACATATAGTGAGCATAGAGATACTAATTGACTTAGCTATTGGCTCAATACGTTAGCTCTCGCGTTGGGAAAATAGAATGTCTATATCTATCTATAATACTACGTGGTATACAAAGTTTATAGGTACGTTGCAAAAGGTCAGGTGAATCAATAGACCCATGAAAAAGCTTGTAAAAAAATATGTCAAGTATTTTCTTATGTGTAGACATAGATAATACATTGGAATTTGGAATCTATATATATAAAAATGAATTGCTGTTCGTAAGTCTCGCTAAAACTCGAGAACGGCTGGACCGATTTGGCTAATTTTAGTCTTGAATTATTTGTGGAAGTCCAGAGAAGGTTTAAAATGTGAATAAATATGAAAAAAAAGTTTAGGTCTTTTATTAATCGATTGAGGCAGTACGAAGTCTGCCGGGTCAGCTAGTAATATCATATTTCTTTGATATCCTTGTGAAAGTAAAACAGAGACAAGTTAAATGTTTTCAAATATAACTAGTGCTTGGTTTTTTTTATTTCTATTCTCAGACTACGTATTTCTTCAAGAATCATGCCTTGGAAAAAAATGTATTCGAAGTAGAAACCAGGAGCTGGAGATTATTTTCCGTAAATCTATCGCTATCGTCTTTGCATTTGAGTAATGCTTACTGCATGTAGGATATTTCACCAAATTTTATTGTATTTTGCATGGTTTAATAACCAAAAAATATAACAACACAATATTTTACTACTTTAAAAGCTTTTGACTGCTTAATAATTTTAAAACATTGGAGTAAACCTCAGAACAATAACTAAGCATAGAAGGAAGATAAATTTAATTTATATAGTCGTCTCTATTTACTTATACACTCATAACAGCATTAGAAAGAGATAGGTGTAGGTTGTTCAAAATGCAAATCGTCACAAAGCAAATGTCAATTTGGTTACCTTGGATATCTTTATGATACTAAGTTTATAAGGTACCTAACGTCTCGTCTATGACTTAGTTCATCGCATTTTTGTCGAGTTGAAGTGCTTCGGTGATTTTACCTGTTTTTATCTGGTTTTTATAAAAAAATAGCACAAAATTATTAGTGATTAGTGTAAATCGCAAAGCTTTAAGGATTAAATAATGTTCTGCATTATAGTGGGATGTAAATCACACTCATCCCGCAAAGAAAATGATGATACTTTTTTGTCTATGACAGTGTACTCTTCGTATGTCGTAAAGCTTCTATGCTTTAGTTATTGTTCTGAGGAGTAAACACAGTTCATTATTACCATAGATGCCGCCTTAATGTGTTGTTTCATATTAAGTTAGAAAGTAATAGACATTCAGAAAAAAATCTATGTGCATAACGCTTCGTTTAATACTACATTCTTTGTTTAACTTACCAATGCAATTTCTAGGTCCTGTAGCGAACGGCATATATGCACATGCAGCCGGCTGTGACCGGGAAATGAACCTTTCGGGAATGAACTCATCAGCATCATCACCCCAATAGTTAGGATTGCGGTGAATCCCCAAAATATTAATACTTACGGTAGATTTTGCCGGTATAATTACTCCGGTAGCTAAAACAAGGAAAAATAGTAGACTATTGACATTCAAAGCTCGGACAAAAAGAAGCCCTCAAAAATTGATGAGCTGGAACAACTTATAGTCATTCAGTGTAACCTAGCAAAGTTTTTTTGTATTTATGAAATAAAACTTAGAACATGATCGCTCTGCAGCCCTTAGCTTATCATTCTTTTGGTGTTGAAATAAAATGAAATAAAACTTAACAACAAGCAGTCGGGGTCATCCATAAAGTACGTCACACGTTAAGGGTCAGGGAGGGGGTCGATGAAGTGTGACATTGTGTGACAAGGGGGTGGGAGGGGTCCTAAGTATTGTGACGTCACATTTCAAAATCTTATACCTAAATGTTAAAATGTCAATTACTTTGTAGGCGACTTAACATTTGCTCTACTGGTGTCGCCGGCCTAAGTTTCTAACGTCCATTGATATACAAAATTAATAATCTATCTTAACTAGACTTAGTTAATTTTTTTCAAATTAGTTCGACTTAATAATGTTTTTTTTTAATTTTTTAATGAAAATAAAACTAATTTGGGAACTGTTGTTTAGTTTAATGGACTATGGCCTGATCCCCCTCGTACTGAGGGAGGCCCGTGCCCAGCAGTGGGACGTTAAAAAGGGCTGATGATGATCAATCAATCAATCAATCAGCCTATTGCCGTCCACTGCTGAGCGGAAGCCTCCCCCAATGAGCGCCAACTCCGCCAGTCCGCATCCATCTGCTGCCCGCCACCTTCCTTAGATCATCGGTCCATCGTGCTGCAGGGCGTCCTACACTACGCTTGCCTAAACGCGGTCTCCATTCTAGCACGTGTCGGCTCCATCGACCATCAGTACGTCTGGAGACATGACCGGCCCACTTCCACTTCAGCGAGCTAATTTTACGCGCGATGTCGGTTACTTTGGTTCTCTGGCGAATGATTTCATTGCCTGTGTGCCAGAGAAACTCCGAGCAGCGCGCGTTCCATTGCTCGCTGAGCAACCTTAAACTTGTGAACCAGCCCTACAGTAAGTGTCCACGTTTCGGCTCCGTACGTCATTACGCGTAGGACGCACTGGTTAAATACTCTGGTCATAAGATTTTGTGGAATCGATGACTCAAGGATATGTCGTAGCTTCCCGAAAGCCGCCCAGCCCAAACGTATTCTTCGGTTGGCCTCCTTCTCAAAGTTGTGCCGGCCAAGTTGATATAATAGATGTGTGTCAAGAGTACCGCCATTGACGACCACTGGTCTCGGGCATAAATGGCTGTTTAGCATGATTTTGGTTTTGCCAAAATTCATCTCGAGACCCACCCGTCTTGAAGAATCATCTAGGCTGTTTAGCATTTCTTCCAGATCCTGCAGAGTCTCTGCCATGACGACTATGTCATCGGCAAACCGTAGGTGTGTTAGAAATTGCCCGTTGATGTTAATACCCCGTCCGTTCCAATTGAGCGTCTTGAAGACGTCCTCCAATGCACAGGTAAACAGTTTCGGAGAGATAACATCCCCCTGCCTTACCCCGCGGTGCAATTGGATAGGCCTTGTGCTCTGACCTTGTACTTGGACGGTCATTGTTGCGGCTTTGTACATACACCTTAAAACTTGGATATACCGATAGTCAACCTGATACCTGATGATGATGTTTAATTTAATATTTATAGATGTATCATTGCAAAATATGTGACGTCACACCAGGGAGGGAGGGGGTCTCACAAATGTGACAAACTGTGACAAGGATGGGGGAAGGGTCAAAAAATCACGTGTGACGTAATTTATGGATAACCCCCACTTATGAATAGCCAATACATAAATATTAATACCGCACTTCTTCATATTATAAAGGAATATACGTATGCTCAGCTCGACTTTTTTACAGCAAGGCTGATTTCGGAAATCTACGCATATCAAGCCAATTTATATATCTAGTGTTTATTGTGTGTCAGTCACTGTATTTCAAATATTTATTAAAACTTTAAGAACAGGAATATTACACAGTAATGTAATAATTGTGTTGTAAAAATACATTTTTTTTTAAATATCTAATTGATGACGTGGTCTTAGATCATAGAATTTATTTCCACGGTAAGGTCCCAAAGAAGTATCCCATAAGTGGTATCCTAAATCTTTTTATGTATAATAGATGTGTGTGCTTTGATTTTCAATAAACTATGCTATAATGGTTCGTTATGTCATGTCGTCATTTTATCATTATGTTTTTTTAAATAAGAGAAAAAATGATATCTTACGTAACTGAACATCGTATGGACAATATCTTGCAACAGCAGCTATCGGTGGATAAAGACGCATCGTTTCTTTTATAACCGCATCCATATACTCTAGTTTTTGTAAATCTTCCATTTCTAATGGTCTATCTGAATCTCCAATCACTTCTAAAATCCTAAAATAGGGAAATATTTTTGTACATGTTTACTCTTTTTTTATATATGTAAAGAATGCATTTTATTATTCAGTTTATATATTATTTTATACTAGATGTTAAATCTGGCATAATAAAGACTATGAAAAATTAAGTAATTTGTTAAATATTAATAGTAAGTACCTATTGTAATTAAATCTTTTGTTTCACAGAGTTCAAGTTCAAGTCAAATAAGTTCTGAAATCAAAATTTAGTCAAGTCAAATAATTTCTGAAAACAAAACTTGACTTACAACTTTACATTTTTGATATATTGTAGTTTAAATCATACAAAAACATTGTGTGAACGTTTTAGTGTCAGCAACGCGAGCAACTTTAGACTACAACATATCACAAATGCAAAGTTATAAGTCAAGGATTTGAGACCTTATTTGACTGGACGAAATTACGTCTTTATTTTATTGCTACCAATTATCGAAGAGTAAAATATCATTATAATACAACACTTAAAGTCTTTATTTCAGGTGTTAATTTTAATTAGTTAAAAACACGACAAAATTTATAAAAATACATGAAATTGCTCAATTTTCATACTGAACAAAATATGAATATGACTGCGTAAACTGCATATCTATGAAATAATGGTTTGCTGCTAAATTTATTACAAAATTAGGTATGCAACCCTTTTAAACGCTTCACTGCAGGGCACGAGCCTCCTTTCGATACAAGTAAATCAGATCATAGTAGTCCACCACGCTGGTCAACTACAACTTGGCATGAACAAACCTTTCAAAAATTTGCAGGTTTTCCTCAAAATATCAAAGTCAATAAATATTAAATATCAAAGCTACTAAACTCTTGATTTAAGCCTGCTTTTTTATTATATTTTTTTATTACATGAAGCGATTTTTAATGCGCTTGGAATTTCTATTAAGTGCACAAAAATATGAGTAACGCATGGTGAAGAAATTAGAAGTTGAATTTTGTAAAGGCATTGTCCTGCGCCTAATCTTTCAACAGTCTCACTGAGAACTCCTGTCAAAATCTTTGAGAGTTTTAGTGTGATTGATCGCTGTGGCTAAAATTGGAGGACATTATAGTATTATATAAGGTACTTACTCTTGATATACTTTTTCTTGTATGTCAGGATATTGCGACAACATTAATAAGACATAGCTTGTTCCGGCAGCAGAAGTGTCAGTACCGGCTAGTGCCAGCATTATGACCTCATCTCGTAGATCTTTATTTGTGTACTCTTTACCATTTACTGTTGAACTTTCAATCATTGCATCGACGAAAGTTTTGAGTTTTGTTCTTGAAGCCTGAGCTAAAATTTTATGAAACGTACTGTTTTAGCTTCTGAGAAATTTTTGAAATTGTTATTTTACTTAAAGATTCTCTGCAAAAAATCATTGACTTCAATAGTTGAAATACAATAAAAAATTGACCCCATTATTTTACCTTTATGATGCAAGCTTTGTTTATCTCCGGACATTAATGCTTTTTTCTTATGAATTAACTGAAAAAAAATGGTAACTATCAGCACGATCTAATTATTAATATAATATATTAATAAATCGTTGAGTTGCTAATAAAACAGTATATTAGAGACGCAAATCTATTCAGCTGTTTTAGCGTAAAATAATAATTACTAATATTATAAATGCGAAAGTAACTCTGTCTGTCTGTCGGTCGCGCTTTTACACCAAAACAACTGAACCGATAATTTAAATTTGATACACAGATAGACTAGAGCCTGAGAAAGGGCATACGCTACTATTCAAGGCGAAAAAAGGGATATGAGGGGTTGAAATAGGTGACGAAATTTTCCCAATTTTATATAATTCTCCAAAAACAATAATTATGGTTGGATTTTGTATCTTTTTACTTTTACTCTCAAACTTCAATGGGATGACACTTCGAATTGACACGTGAGATTGTTAACGCAAGACTCCGGGCTTATAATGGAATATAAATAAGCTTGGCTTCCAACAGGAAACTGGGATATGAACTAAGGATATCTGGATCTGTAACCTTACTTGCAAGATCACCGAGGTATCTACAATATGTACATACTATATGCAATTGGTAGTATGCAATGGTGGAATAGTGCTAACGAGCTCGCTTGGATCACCGAGTGATGCGAGTTTAAATACGTGTCTCGCACCTCTCATATTTTCATGTGCGTATAATTTTCTGACATGATCACCACTTATCTTACGGTGAAGGAAAACATCGTGAGAAAACCTGCATGTCTTAGAAAAACCTAGCAAGTTTACGAAAGACATGTGAAGTCGGCGGTGGACTATGGCCTGATACTCGTATTGAGGGTGGCCCGTGCCCAACAGTGGGTCGTTAAAAAGCGCTAATTACACATTACATATGCAATTAAAACAACTGAGAAATATAATAATATCTTACATCGTCAATGAACTCGTAGATAACTTTCTTGTGTTTCATCTGTGTTTTATAAATTGGGAGGAATCGATACAAAATGTCCCGCAGTAGCCATGGCTGGAATGTGCGGATAGCAACATTCTTGAAATATTCCTCAAAAGCATGGAAAAATGGAGAGTTTTTTTGTTCTTGTATATTAATGTTTATACCGAAGGCCGTTTCTGTAATATTATTATATTTTTGTATGAATAAAATATACAATCTTAATTGACTATTATAAAGTAAATAGAAAAATAAAACATAAGATGTTATTATTTCTTGTTTTTAAATTCTATAGTGTTTAAAGTACATGGGTAAGAAACATTTTCTCACGCTAAATGTTATAATTATCTATACATATAAATAAAATTGAAGTGTCTGTTTTAATTTAAAATTAACAGCTTTTCACTAAATACATAATATGTCTGTTTCTTCCGGCTAATCACTGAAACGGCTGGACCGATTTCGATGGGACTTTTACTTGCAAATATGTAATGTTATAAGGCGTAGGCGTAAAATAGGCAACTTTTAAACTAACTTCAAAAAGTAAGGAATTTTTATTTATTTTAACTACTGGAACCCGTGGTTTCGCCGATGCTAAGCCTAGGGAAGAACCCGAGCGAAGCGAAGGTGGGTAGCTAGTTTATTATAACATTTAAGACTACCAGCTGTCAGTGATACCTACGTAATAATTGATTCGTACTGCCACCAATATTTACGAATTTAGATCTGTTGGTTTAAAGAATTTTGTGCGGCCTCTTAAAAATTATCAACTAACATAATATTAGAAAAATAATTCGTTTCCTTAATATAATCATAATACATAAAATATAAATATTGTGAAATGGATAGTTCAGTTGTAAACAAATATAATAAATTAAATATATATTTAAATGTATAAGACATCTTCATGTACATGTATGTATAATGTATATGGTGTATCGATTAATAAAAAAACATATTTACCACTTATAGAATCCAGTGCATACGCACTAAGATAGGCAAACATCGGCACGTTTCCTTTTCCAACGTGAGGTTGTAGATTTTTTACAATAATTTTGCTCTGTTGTTCAAAAATATTAACAAACCTGCTCAGATATTTTGTTGTGAAGCACGGTAGCAAAATTTTGCGTCGCGAATACCATATTCGCACTGCAATATAATTAAATAGTTAAAAAATAAATTAAAACTCAGTATATAAGTAAGTATAAGACAGTTGTTGCCCAGTGACTACGCAATCGCTTGGACAACCGAGATGCGGGTTCGAATCCGGGTTTCGGAGCTCTGATATTTTCATGCGCGAATAATTTCTAACAAGATTACCACTCGTCTTACTGTGCAGGAAAACATCGTGAGGAAACCATGTCTGAGAAAACCTAGCAAGTTTTTGACCGCGGACCTGAGCCAAGAGTACTTTATTGGAATTATTAGGCTAGTATGCCAACTGATTCTTCTTGAATTAGATATTTCGATGAATCAAGGTTGCTTTTTGCATAATGCCGTAAATGGTGTCAGGTAAATTTATTGACTATTGTTTTAGGTGAATTAAGTCCTTAAAAATACAGCACAGGTGTACTGGAGAGCACTACTAGAACAATGTAGACTGTTTACATTTTCCAGATTCTCCTTAACTTCTGTGTAAATATTAGGTATTTGGGATAGATATATCTATATCAACTTTTTTACTTACTTTATTAATGAAGGTGATATCAGGTCTATTGTTATGAATCTTTTTTTATTATTATTTATTATTAAACTTATCATTTATATTTAATAAAATTTACCTGGCGCAAAAATGGTACCATTTCCAATCAATTCTCGGGCTACTTTGCTTAAGTGACCCTTACAGTTCGTTGATTTCAGCACAGCGGCCGCTTGTTCCGGATCAGATACAACTGTGAAATAATATTTAATGCATGTGCTTTATTATAATTTAATAATAACTATATTTATATAACTAACTATTAATAATTAATAACTATATTATAATTTAATATTTAATACACAAGGCTGTGGTAACCCAGTGGACTATAAGCGGGATTCGCACCTCTGATATTTACATTTGCGAATCTTTTTTTTTCTCACGGTCTCAATTAAGATAAATAAAAACATCTATGGAAATTGGAAGTCTGCATGTCTTCAGACGAAGAACTTAGGAAATTTTAAAATTCACCAGATATTTTATTTTTTATTTTTGGACCAAATTTTAAATCTTAATTTCTTGTTATTTGGCATTAAAAAACTTTTATAACCCAAAATTTTAATACTTCCGGTGCAGGCAGCTAGTAGTGCTAGTATATATCGCCGTCCCTGAAGAATAAAATGATATCTGCAAAAACACGATTTTTCAGGAAAAATAAAGACCTGTTTTTGACTATAACTTGCGAACGAATAGATGTAGAGAGATAAAAAATATATATAGATAGCAATTTTTTTTACTTTATTATGCTTTAAAAGATTTTATGCTAAGATTAACCGGACTGAAGATATTTAGAATTTAAAAAGTTACTAAAATTCAGTTGTTGATTTTATTTACTAACTAGCTGATACCCGCGACTTCGTCCGCGTTGCTTAAAAGTTAAAATATTGTCGAAAAACATCAAAAAGATCGCAATTTAAAATATACTTTGTTTAACGAAAACCTTACAGAACTTCGACAACCTTATAAACTTACCTTACAGAACTGACAACCCTGACCTAACCGAATGGCGTTAGTGTACAAGCTTAGATATTCCTCACAGAACGTAACGCTTGCGCGATTTAAAATACTACTAACGCCATCTATTGAGAAATCCGCGAGGAGGAAACATACATCACTGAACACGAAGTTCATATACAAATCGTTGTTTCTTGAAACTTTAATAACTTTTTATTAAATGAAGATATCGCAATATTTTTTTCTTTTGATAAGGGCCAAGTGTCTAAGAAATAAAACTTAGAAAGTTTCATTGAAATCTATCCAGTAGTTTTTCCGTGATGCGCGCACAAGTGCAGACCTCTATCATTTTATTTATATAGAAGATAGAAGATAGATAACACTTAGTATTTTATTCTCATTACTTTTAACTGTCTAATGTAAGGTTGCTCTAATGACAAAAGAATGGCAAGATATGTTAGTCGACTAAACGGATTTTTACAAGAACAAAATAACAATATAGCGTTCACAATTATTTTGCCGATTTGTTTTCCGAGAATATTATCGCAAAAGTTTTTATTGAATGTTTAATGAAGAAACTGTTTGACTAACTTCATATTATATATTTTTTCACGAAGCCTTGAGTGACGAATATTATTGCATTATTCTATAACTTTTTAAATAATAACTGGAAATTCACGAAACAAATTGGGCAGATGTACTAGGCACCGTAGATTTCAAATATAACACTAAAACTATGGTTATATCAGTTGTCATTTTATTCTCCGGGGAGGGCGATATACTCTATGTATTATAACTGTTTACGTACCTACGAGTAGATTATTTAAGAGCCACACACTTGCTGCGCCATGCTTTCTGGTATAGGAATATTTCGCTATTTTCATGAGAGTGGATAATCTGGCTGAAATACAAGAAAAACACTAAACAAAATTTTGTCTAATATTTTTTACGTATAAATAATAAACCAATATAAACACCCCTTATAGAAAATAATTTCATTATTCATCAAAACTTAAAAACAAAGATAAGTACTATAAAATGAACTATTCAAAGTTAATACTGCACATCCAGAGCTTATGGGTCTTGTCAATTTAGTTCTAAGTAGTATTAATACTTTCGGTTAAGAATATCCCATTGACCGAAAGTTGTGATATTGACGGTTTATCACCACCATGCCGGAGAGTACCTGAAGCCGTCGGTCTTTACTTACATCCGAATGTCTAATCGCCCCATCAGGATTTGAGACTGAATGGAATAAAAATGTCTGCGCGTACCGTAAATGGTTATATTTTATTGATGTAAAAAACATTAACAATACCTTCATTACTTCCAAAAAAGATATGCACCTGTCCTAATAAAGGTAAATACAACGAATCATGACCCAGTACACTGTGGGCTTTTTGTAACTTCGTGTCCTTCCATCGGTCTATAATTACGAGAATTACTAATAAAAGTAAAAAAGCAGTAAAAATCATAGCTCAAGTCACTACTACTAACTCCGAAGATTGTAATGAAATAAATACATAAGCGTTTCTTGACGGCCACATTTATAATATCATTTATGTAAATTAAAGGTTTATTGTTTAAAACAATACGATTTAAAATTTAACATAAAAAAGTATCTCAGAATTGTTATATGCAGAAATAAAATTTTATAATTGTTATTACTCAAGACTTTTTAAAAATAATATAATGCTAATTATTTATATAACAAAATGTCACAATTTATAGCTACTAGTACCCCCTTTAGTACAAAATGTTCACAAAATTAAAAGCCAAAAAATAAGTTTCAAGCTTCTAGCTTTAAAAATGACGTAATTTGCATACCAACTTTCATCCTCTATTTCAACGCTTTACAGTCCTTTTTCGTCTTGAAAAGTAGCCTATATCCTTTTTCAGGCTCTAGACTATCATCATCATCATCAGCCCTTTTCAGTGCACTTCTGGACATAGGCCTCTCTCATGGTGTGTCATTGAACGCGGTCTTGAGCCCTGCGCATCCAGTTCATCCCAGCCGTACGGCGCAAGTCGTCGTCGTTTCCCTAGCCGTGGTCTCCACTCCAGAACCTGCTTGCTCCAACGGTCATCAGTTGTCCTGCAGACTATGTGTGTACTAAATTTCATTAAAATCGGTTGAGTACTTTTGGCGTTGAACGCGACAGACAGAGTTACTTTCCCATTTATAATATTAGTAAGGATTTATAGTACTCGCTTCGCTCGGGTTCATCATTAAATAATAAAAAATACAGATAAAAAAAATAATATTTGTAACACAATCACACTTAGTATATATATAATTCAAGTTTGCTACATCGGCTACCAGAGTTAAATCAAATTATCAATTCAATTCAATTCTGTTGTTAATGGCTTCATAGCGTGCCAGTTGAGCACATATTACTTCGCCAATGTCACGTAGAAGAAAATCAAATTATTTGTTCAATAAATTACAATATTCTTGTAAATTTAGACCAGAAGTGAGCTTTTTTTAAAAAAAAACAAGCTTACTAAATCGACCTCAATTTATTGTAAGTATCTGAAAACGCTACAACACAATTAAACTAACCAAAAAGACAACTAAGCTACCAACAATGATATTTTAAAGAAATAAACCAACAGAGTAACGACCTAACAATGCTACCGCGACAAGCGTCAAGATACAACTACCCCCCGATGCCGGTTATACATCGACTTTTATAGATTTCTCCCCACCCTCTAGCATCTTCTTTCCTATTCATCTTCCACACGGCCTTTCCTGACAGGAGACCGTCCTCGGGCTCCTTCATCTTCTAACTTTGGGGTTCAGAACCTCGACATCGAAAACCTGAGTGACGCCAGGAGCTATAGACATTACACTCTCATCATCTGCTGACATATAAACAATTAAAATCATCAGACAAAAAAAAACACAAAGTGCATTTCTAAAACTTGCGTGTCTATATAAAGGTTTCAATTTGATTCATTCGTGGGCTAAGCTTACCTAGCATTACCTAAGCACAATGGATGTGAAACAAACTGATATCTGTACCAATTACCCGGGGCAGGACCCGTCGGGGGAGTGCGCCCTCACGACTCGCCAGAGAACCATGTCATAGCTTTGCGTGTGTAAATCAGTACCTATAAAAGCATGTTTCAACCCAACCTAACCACCAATATACGTTACCTAGCATAACCTAAGCACAGTGGATTTAAAACAAACAGATATCTGTACCAATTACCCGGGGCAGGACCCGTCGGGGGAGTGCACCCTCACGACTCGCCAGAGAACCATGTCATAGCTTTGCGTGTGTAAATCAGTACCTATAAAAACGTGTTTCAATCCAACCTACCCCCAAATATACGTTTAATGTTTGCTGCAAAAACATATGCAACGGTCAACTCATAGTATGATCACAGCTCCAGGACGACATGTCTGAGTAACCTCCAAGACACTGTCCGAGCTCACACAAATTAATCTTAAGCTACACAAGGTATGTTCCATATACTAGGATCGCATGTCCGAGCGCACTCCAAGACAGCATCCAATAATATGAAACCGTACCCCACTTGAAGTGCATCTGTCGGCCAGAACAGCATATCCGAGTACAAAGACCTGCGAGACATGCTATCCCCAACCGCAAGATACATCTTCCCTTGAATGTATCAACCCCAATGCGAAAACACAAAATAAGCATCTTTTACATACACAGTAAAAATAAAATAAAAATTTTACAGTTAACATTTCTATACAAGCCCGGCAAAAGGCGCGGCACCTACTACTCACTACGATCTCGCTGGTTGTCTGTCAAAATAAAAATATGATCTAAAAATAATCGTCAATTCAAGTAACCTAATTTACTAATTAAAGACTGACCACCAAAACAAAACTAAACTATACACAGCGACCAACACAAAACACGAATTACCAAAATCAATGAAAATACACCAAAATCACAATACCCTCCGATAAAAACTTTTAAACAAAATAGCACACGCTTAACAAAAGTAGTGGGCGAAACAGGACCTATCCCACTTCTGATCTTGTAAATTTAGACCAGAAGTGAGCTTTTTTTAAAAAAAAACAAGCTTACTAAATCGACCTCAATTTATTGTAAGTATCTGAAAACGCTACAACACAATTAAACTAACCAAAAAGACAACTAAGCTACCAACAATGATATTTTAAAGAAATAAACCAACAGAGTAACGACCTAACAATGCTACCGCGACAAGCGTCAAGATACAACTACCCCCCGATGCCGGTTATACATCGACTTTTATAGATTTCTCCCCACCCTCTAGCATCTTCTTTCCTATTCATCTTCCACAATATATAATCAAAGGAATCTTTACAAAGTTGCTAAATACTTAGGAAACGCGTAATATGATGGAAAGAATCATCCCGGCAATCCACACCGTGATCCAATGCACGATGAGTATGGTCGACCAATGAGAAAGTTTCCAAGCATTAAAGATATGTTACCGACTTTAGATGCTTTTTAATATTTAATGGAGAAACGTGCAATATTTTAATAAGTAATAGACTTATTTAGACTTCTTTAAGTCTTTTTACTATTATATAGTTGAATAAAATATAATATATAAAATATACCGAATATATAATTGAATAAATTATATAATTTTAAAATAACTAACCTTGAATTTTATGATAATTTCAATCTAGTCGCGCCATAAATACTGTTACAATTAAAAATAAGAAAGATATGACATTTGAATTTGGAATCTGTCATTTTTATACTATTGCTCATTGTGTTTTCTAATTTTGGCGCCAATACATTTTATAATATTTTGCGATATTAAAATGGAGTGGGGTGATAAAGAGAACCGAATCGCTGTGATTGCATTACACAAAGTTGGTATGGAGCCAAATGCAATTTTTAAAACTCTCCATACGCTTGGTATTAGTCAAATGTTTGTGTACCGGGCTATCAATAGGTACAATGAGACCTCCTCTGTTTGTGACAGAAAAAGATCTGACCGTCCACGTAGTGTTCGTACGAAAAAGGTGGTCAAAGCAGTAAGGGAAAGAATTCGCAGAAATCCTGTCCGAAAGCAAAAGATTTTATCTCGGGAGATGAAGATAGCACCCAGAACCATGTCGCGTATTTAAAAAGATGACTTAGGACTTGCAGCCTATAAGATACGCACTGGTCATTTTTTAACTGAAAATTTAAAAAAGAATAGGGTGGTAAAATCGAAAAAACTACTGAAGCGGTACGCAAAGGGAGGTCACAGAAAAATTTTGTTTACGGATGAGAAAATCTTTACTATTGAGCAACATTTTAACAAACAAAATGACCGTACTTATGCTCAAACCTCTAAGGAAGCTTACCAATTAGTCGGCAGAGTGCAACGTGGGCATTACCCGACTTCACTGTTGGTTTGGTGGGGTGTTAGCTATGAAGGAGTGACTGAGCCATATTTTTGTGAAAAAGGTATCAAAACATCGGCACAAGTGTATCAAGATACCATTCTTGAGAAGGTAGTTAAGCCCCTTAACAACACCATGTTCAATAACCAAGCATGGTCTTTCCAACAAGACTCGGCGCCGGGTCATAAAGCTCGGTCCACGCAGTCTTGGTTAGAAGCGAACGTTTCGGACTTCATCAGAGCTGAAGACTGGCCGTCGTCTAGTCCCGATCTTAATCCGCTGGATTATGATTTATGGTCAGTTTTAGAGAGTACGGCTTGCTCTAAACGCCATGATAATTTGGAGTCCCTAAAACAATCTATACGATTGGCAGTGAAGAAGTTTCCCATGGAAAGAGTGCGTGCTTCTATTGATAACTGGCCTCAACGTTTAAAGGACTGTATTGCAGCCAATGGAGACCACTTCGAATACGCTTTTGTTTTATATTTATGTATAAAACTAACACACTTTAAAAGTAATAAATATTATTTGCATTAAAAAAAAATCTTTTTCTTTGTGACAATATTTATGGCAAGACTAGGTATATATATGGCATTCGTGGTACTGCACTTTCTCTCTTCAAAAGATATCTTCAAGATAGAACACAAGTTGTGAAAATAGATAAATATCAACGTAATGAGGAAAGCGTGAGTTACGGAGTACCGCCTAGTACCCGAGTAGTGTCCTCGGCCTGACGCTTTCCTAATATACATAAACGAATTATGTAATCTTCCTGATGCCGGGGAAGGATAATTTCCTACGCGGACGACACCGCCATCGTTTTTACCGGAAAGACGTGGGACGCCGTGCAAAGAACTGTAGAAAAAGGTCTAGTCAGAGTCTTAAACTGGCTAAATGGTAATGTTCTAACTCTCAACATTCTATACTGTGATAAGGTAAGGAACTTGGGCCTCATTATGGACTGCACAATGACTTGGAAACCTCATATTAACGAAGTTAGTAGGCGTATGCACTTCACTTTCCACTCTCTGAAGCGTCTCCAATTCTTCCTACCCTTTAAAACCAAAATTATGCTTGCTCATTCTCTGCTACTGCCCATTCTCGACTACGCCGATGTATGCTATTTGGATGTGACTGAGGAGCTATTGAATAAGCTTGAGCGTCTCCAAAATCTCGCTATACGCTTTATCTATGGTCTGCGGAAGTATGATCATGTCTCCGATTTCCGAGCTCAATTAAAATGGCTCCCTATCCGCCTTCGCCGTGATATGCACATCCTTACTTTTCTGTTTAATATCCTTCATAATCACAATTTTCCTTCTTACCTTCGTTCCCGGTTCAACCTGCTTCCGACTCCGACACGTTCCAGGCGGCCCTGCATCACATCGATGCTTGAGATACCGAGAAGTAACACCAAGTATTTACAAAATTCATTCTCGGTACGTGCTGCAGTGTTATGGAACAAACTCCCCAAAACCTTACAAGAGAGCCCTTCTACCGCCGCGTTTAAAGCCAACATAAAAAAATTCATTCTAGCACAACATTGAAAAATACTTTTTTTCTGTTTGCATCATGTATATATATTTATATTTGTATATATTGTATATATAATAATGTACTTTGGTATGTATTAGTCTATATTATATACTTTTATTATGTATTTATGTAATTCGTATATTATGTAGGTATATGTAGTGTATATTTTTCTATATTTAAGTATACATTTAAGTTATTCTTTTAATGTTTATAAATTGTTTACTTTTTAATTTGTCTTTGCACTTTTTCTTTCTGTCCCGCTATGCAACACTATCTCCCACGCACATGGGTTGACTGGAAGAGATCTCTTATAGAGATAAGTCCACCTTTGTCCACGTCACTTTCTATGTATTTTTTTCTTCATGTATTTTTTTTGTGCAATAAAGAATATACTAAACCAACCTCATTTGTTTCACTCCATACCAAAGCTCACAACCAGGGCCGGACTTTAGCATCAGAATACATAGTTGTGCTGACAGTGACTGGCTTTTATGTGAAAAAGTCAGCTGCACCAAGAACCTTGGCATTATGATTGATCAAAAATTAAGTTGGTCTTATCACATAGAACTAGATAAGGTAAGAAAGCTAACCTGGATATTTAAATCACTCAGACATGTCATGACAAAAGAACTTCTTAAGAAAATTTACATCGCCTTAGTACAATCTGTAATCACTTACTGCATCCCGATTTGGGGTGGTGCTACAAAAACTAATTTTATTAATGTGGAAAGAGTACAGAGGTCCCTCTTAAAGATAATGTATTTCAAAACTTATAGGTTACCCACAATCACCATATACAATTTTAGCAATCTATTTATCCGTTAGAAAGTTATATATCCTTAACCTAATTTTACGATGCCATAAGACACTCCCTTTTGATCAACGTCTACAAAATAAAAGGAGAAATGACATAGAGGCTCTATATCACCATGTCCACACTGTCTTCGCCAAACGGCAATATGCTGTTCAGTCTGCCTTTGTGTACAACAAAGTTAACCGTATAATTAAAATTTATCCTATGAAATTACACAGTTGTAAAAAAGCACTTATACAATGGTTCAGTACCCTTACTTACAAGTAAGTAGAGGACCTCTTAACTAGAACAAGATGACAACCTTACTGACCACAACCCACAACCTGCATTGATATACCTATATGTGGACACGCAGATCCGATCCCAAGGAGCTCATGCTTCCGTAGGGCAAACAGGCATATCTATACTCACATTCACTTTCATACACACTAACACACATACACACACACTATATGTAAATCTGTACTTGCTTAATTTCACTTTTAATGTACATATCTAAAATGAAATATTACCTACAACTTGTATCTATACATATTATAAAACAAAGTCCTCCGCCACGTCTGTCTGTCTGTCTGTCTGTCTGTCTGTTCACGATAAAATGAAAATCTACTGCACCTATTTTCATGCAGGTTTCACCAATGAATAGAATGGTTCTCCAGGAAGGTTTTAGTATATAATTTGTCAAGGTTATGCATACATTGGCTAAAATATAATGATATATGTTGGAGGTGTCGGAAAAAAATAAGCCGTTTGGGAGCTTTCAAGGGAAACTCTGCCTAAACCCTTTGAGATATAACAAACGATGGCATATTATGTCTATATCTTAAGGATAACATACTATATCGAAAAAAGTTAGGAAATTAAAAAAAACTTTATAAAATTAACGGCGTTTGGCGTATCATGTTATTACCGTTGCCATGGTGCATGCAATGTAATTCATGTAATCTAGTCAAATATATACCGGGCGATGCGAAGTAAATATATACAACACGTACCTAGGGACGAACCCAAACGAAGCGAGGATGAGCACCTACTTCTTAACTAAAAATGTGTATTACATATTATCGATAAGTTCATTTTGATGTTTAAATTAAATGTAACTGTTATTGAAAACTGGCTTACTAAGACAAATTTGTTTATATTAAGGTGTTCTACTCACATGTATTTACTGTTAAAAATAGTAATTGCCTAACATTATAAAATAACCCTTAAGCATAGAATATGAATATGGGAAGAAGCGGGCCATTCGCAACGCAAGTACCTCGGATAACTTACTGGGATGACTCGAACATAATTATTGTAAAGATGATTAAGAAATAAAACTATTATTATTTTTTATTTTTTTTTATTAAAGGAAATAACTGAATTGTATTGAAAGAATTCACTCGGCACTAATGTTTCATTGTAAGTTTAGAAATATACAAAATGAAAGACTATAAACAAGAAGAAGAATATAAACAAAAATACCAAAAACAACTCGTTTAATAATAAACAGTATGTTACGGTTCACAATTTTTTGGCAGTTCATAATTTCTCGAGATAGATTTTATAAAGTTATGGTGTTTACAATTTTACGGTGACATGTATTTACACAAAACTTTACATCTTACTATTTTACGCAAGTTACAATATTCGTAAAGAAAAATATCACATATAATTAATTCATTTCAAGAATCGTATCAGTTGAAAGTCATTAAAATCCTTAGGGAGATATGGGCCGTATAATAAGGTAGGCATATCTTGAATAGTGCAGAGTTTGCTTAGGAACAGAAGAAAGTACACAAAATGTACTCTTTAACTGTCCAGGTGTAGCGGTGTACGGGCACAACATCTTGGTATACCGAGCGCACTCCCGGAGGTCTTCGTGAGGCTTCTGAAGTTCCAGGAGGAGTTGGGGTGCCAAGAGTAACAAATAAATACCCTACACTCGCAAAATAGACGCGTAGTCGTCGAGTAGCCGAAACCGTAGGCTTGTTACGTATCTAGCAATCCACCAGCGATAGCGAAAATTGTACAATAATTGCTGTCCAATCGCTAAATCATATTAAACTTATTAAATTCTTTCGTAGTTTTCAGAAATTCATTTGCTTTTGCATTCATTGATTTGGTAATTGTTTGTATATATTCTATTAATGGCTTGTTAAACATACGAAGACTAATATTTTATTAATAAAAGCTCTTTTTGATTTTAAAATGTTAGCTTTCTTATGTTTAAAAGACCATTAATAGAATATACAAACAATTACCAAATCAATGAATGCAAATACAAATGAATTTATGTAAAACTAAGAAAGAATTCAATGAGTTTAATACGATTTAGCGATTGGACAGCAATTATTGTACAATTTTCGCTATCGCGGGTGGATTGCTAGATACGTAATAAGCCTACCGGTCCGTGTTTACCATACCAATTCCTTCTCAATTGGTAGCACATTTATAAAATTCGTACGTAATTACCCATTATATATACATTATACAACCAGATTTGAGCAGCCTACTGGTACAGTTTAACGTGCTTTAAATTTAAATTATCAAATATTTATATTTATAGACTAACGGTCAGGCCCAAAATTTTGTTTACTTGTGGAAACGAAAAAAATATTATGCCACAATATAAGTTTTATATTATGTAATGACCAATGGTTTGTAAAAAAAAACGACAGATATATTAGGCCTTTGAGATGATTAGGAACCACCTAAGACAAAAGTTAAGATGTACGATATTTTAATCATAACAATACAGCGTTTAAATGTAAACGCTAAGGTATATCACAATAACGTGGACACTATTACAATTATTAAATGTACGTGTGTATTATTCGAAGTATTGAATTATGTGTAATGTGAAAGAGGTAAGATATTGGGGCGCTAACATTTTTTATAAAACTACCGAATAATTCTCGCTCCACTTGTGTTCGTCCCTAAATACGTTTTTGTGGTTGTAATAATATTTTCTATTAGGTACCTACTATTTTAACACAATCTATTTTTTTAATCTATGTTTTTTCTTCTGTGTAATATTTTTCATTTTCTGATGTATTTTTTTAATTTTAATAGAACCCGTGCTAAATAAAACTTATATAAGAATTAAACAAAATTAATTAAAGTAATACTGCTAACAAGATTTAAGACTAATACGCCTTTTATTTACATTAAGTTTGAAACGACGTTAAGAGTTAAATGTAAAAGATTATAAAGGTGAACATATAGATGGATTTTTACACCAGAATGGCTGGCTGGATCTGGATGAAAATTGGCATACAGATTTTTTTTATACTAACAAACCCGGCCCACTTAGCTTATGGACGTAAGTCAAAATAAATAACGGTTTTTATTATTTTTTAATAAAATATTAGAGTCTAAGTTTCTCTTTATAATATTAGCTGTCTGCGAGTGAAAGACTCGTCAAAATCAGTCTTGTCGTTTCAAAGATTAGCCAGAGCGAACAGACAGACATACAAAAGTTTTTAAAATTGCTTTTTTTAATGTAATACATTGTCATGACCTATATACGGCACTATAATATTGCCATATTATAGTGCCGTATATACGTATATTTTCATATTCGTTTTACGAAAAACAGTTAATTTAAAATTAAAAAAAGACACTACTTTATAGATATAGCTACTTTTTTCCTTCATTAGGGACGAACGCGAGTGAAGCCTGGGGGAGATGCTTGTATTACC
Organism: Boloria euphrosyne; assembly: GCA_951802675.2. NCBI lineage: Eukaryota > Metazoa > Arthropoda > Insecta > Lepidoptera > Nymphalidae > Boloria > Boloria euphrosyne. The sequence goes on from OX637876.1 coordinate 1,567,041, forward strand.
TATGGTACAGTGTATAATTTTAAACTGTTGTACAAAATATTCGTTTATTCACTTAAAGCATTGCATATTATTTTTTAAATATTATACGCTTTTATAAACATAAATTGAGAAAAATTACATCAAAGTTCTATTGGACCTTTCACAGCTTATATATAATGCTTAACTAAATATTTAAACGTAAACAAATCTTACAACTTTGTACAAACATTTAAAAATTATTTGTCACCTTTACCTACCTAAATTCCAAAATAGTCCCACTAATTATGTACTTAACTTAGCATTAAAATCACATCATTAACTTAAATACTTGTACTGTAGTTTTATCTATGGTGAAATTCAATTTTAGGTTCTTTTTAAGTTTAACATAATGCTTGAAATTTGAAAAATATACAAGAAAACTATTTTTAAAATAAATTAAAAAATATGTAATATGTAGATATTTTTATATGAGTAAAATGAAACTTTCTGTTTCATTTGAAAATGAATTTCAAAAAGCCATTGATAAATCTACAACATACATCTAAAATGATACAATATTTATATTCAATATTTTATACAATTAAATAAATTACAAATTAGCAAGAGTTTATTCACTAGCACTCTTTTTGTTTGTTGTTCGTTATTGATTTAGTTTCATTTTCTACATTTTTGTTAGATTTATTATCTATTTTACATTCATTCGTTTTCATGTAATTTCTGACGTAAAAGGTTCCGAACATGTACAGGAAGGCGGCAGCATTCACAGACAGAAGGAAGTTGATAAACTTAGGGTAGTTGCAGTCGGAAAACATGACCGTGAAGTTATGGTAGAAGATGATGCAGAATTGTACCTGTAATAAAAAATATATTTGTAATACCAATTACCAAATCACTAACATCAAGATTACCACATTATTTTTCTGTTAAATTAAACTCTCCTTAAATAAAAAAAGTTCAATGTTGTAATTGGTGCATGAATTTTCTTAGGAGTTTAGTACTTATAAATTTAAGAATTCATAACAAGGAAGAGTATAATATCTCGTAATTCATAACTACAGTAGCGCTGTAGTTAAGTAATTTTACATTTGAAATGATAATATTATATGGTTAATTTAAGGTAACTAATGTATACATCATGCCTCAAAGGGACTCGAACCCGCAAGCGCTGTCACAGCAAAAACAATCACTACGAAATACGACGTGTCGTCAAATAATTTGTTCAGAAAACTGCCGAAAATATTTATCAGGCATTACAGTTAGGAGACAACGAATAAAATAATTACCAATTGAAGGGAAGTTAAGTGCTTCTTCCACCACACATATTTTTGGTATTCCGGTCCGAGACCAGAGATTAAGTAGTATGTATACATTATGATATGAATGAATGAGTTGATTACTCCCAGAAGCGTTCCATGTCCGCCTGGAAATATAAAAAGAAATATAAATAGTAACAAACGATGAAACTTAATAATAGAAATAAAACCGCGTTAAGAACACTAAAAAGTAGTAAAATTACTGATTGCTAGTTTTTATTCACTATATTATAGTATGTTTTCTAAGTCAAGGCTAGCAAGCAGAAGCAAGTAAGAAAAAAATGAAACCAACGTTTTAAGGGACATATTATCTATTGTAAAAATTTACGTAGTGGTCAAACATAAAAAATCAATAGGTAAAAAATTAATAAGCCCAATTTTAACAAGAGTGGATTTATATTATTAAATTTTAATGGGATTACACTAATATAATGAATAATGTACTCAATATTATACTTCAAATTTAAATTACCAAAACCGCTAATGAATGACGCATTTTTAGGGCAATTATTACACCAGAAAAAATAAACAATGAGTAGGTACATTATATGATTACATTATATCCTGTAAAAACAAAACAAAGATGTTAAAATTATTATTGTATAATGAACATTGCAAAACTTGAATTTAATAATTCAAGTAACTAATCAGCAAAGTAAACCCACCTGGTAAGAATTTAGTACCAATCCAGGCACAAATTGGCATCATAGTATGATGGTAGATGTGCAAGAACGTTATCTGCCTGTTCTTCTTTCGAAGGACGAAGAAAATCGTATCGAGCAACTCCACTATTTTTGCGAAGAAGTACCACCAAACAGCTGCGGCCATCTACAAAAGAGAGAACCAAAATTCTAAATTAATGTTTTTCTTTTCATCCAATAATATAAGAGATCATAATATGAAATGTGACTTTATCAGATTAGATCAGAACAGATTCTTACCCGGTGAGCTTTGGGATTGTCAGAATAGTCCACTGGTTGGCATGAAAAGTTGTAGTCATTCCACCATCCGGAGACTAAACCCTGAAAAATTAAAACTGTAATTATAGTATTACGTTTCATTCCATATAATTTGTTTTCAAACGACTTCAAAGAGAAGGAGGTTCTCAATTCGTCTGTATTTTTTTTATCACGCCAACCGATTTCGACAATTCTTTTTTTATTGGAAAGGATGTACTTCAAGGGTAGTTTGATGAGAGTTTAGTAAGGTTCTAATTATGGGATTCATGGCAAAGTAACGGAACTCTTCATTTCTTAGAAGGAAATTAACGATACTCGGCCAAATCTTTTAAAGGCTATCTGGAGATATGAGTCACGTACCGTAATTGATGATGAGGTACAACTCCTCAACGGTTAGCAGTTTAAAGAAAATTCTTTCTATATAATACGCACTTATGGACCGATATTTGTATACTTTCAGGCTATTAGGTTTACCTGATAATAGAAGATATTTTTTTATAATCATTAACTGGGAGTTAGGCGGAAAACTGGACGTGGAAAAATCTCTATTGCCTTATAGATATATACCTAATAAAAGTTGGCATACCCTATACCCATTTTATATTTAAATAAACAAAATACGTAGCTGCTTTCCGCTAAAAATTGTAAAATAAATTATTTTCAACAAAAAAACAAACACCGACTTCAAAACTAAACAAATCTAAACTAAAAAGTAGAAAATGATACTTTTAAAAACTTAGTTAATTTTGAAGTCGGTGCCAGCCAAAGCAAAATAACCTGAAATAAATACATATTCGATTAATCTATGGATTTGTAAACAATCAAAATACCGTTCGAAAGTCCATTGCAAAGGCAAGCTACATCTGACCGTTCTGGCTGGCACCGACTCCAAAATTAACTAAGTTTTAAAAGTATTATTTACAACTTTTTAGTTTAGATTTGTTTTGTTGCATAAATTAAATAACAAAACAACTAGCTATGAAGGTTTGTATGAATTTAATATGTAATCTTAACATTATTAGAACAGTATAACGTATGGCTTAGGTATGTATAAGACACGCTATGCAATTTTAAAGTTTACACTAGAGTTATTGCGATTTAAGTGCATATTAAAGAAGGTAGGTATAAATGTTGTAACATAAAAATACAATGTTACAAAAAATATAATGTTACTTCAAATCGAATAGGTATTGCGAAACCAAATACATAGTTTTTTAACGTAATGTAGAAACTTTTCAACATGTCTGAGAGAACCTAGCTAGTTTTCTAGCTCTTAATTTAAAACCTCCTTAACTCGGTAAATTTTGACTGGAGGAAAAAAAAGTCATAAAAAGTTTTAAGCTCTACAATAGTTTTTTTTTAACTTTTTTGACTAATTTTTACCGTTTTCGAGTAATTGTGAAAAAAATCGGCAATTTTTTTCTACTTTAGGTTCCTGGGGTTGTTGACACTAAATTTTCATTGTTTGATCATTTAACTAAATTATATCAAAAATGCAAAGTTGTATGCCAAATTTTGATTTCAGACCTTATTTGACTTAACTTATTAATTTTTATTTTATTCTAAGTTAAAAAGTGTTGAACATACCTCATAAACCAAGTATACACTCATCAGAATCTGTGATATATTGTATATAATGATAGTGTTTTTCAATGAATATGGCTTCCTATCTCTCATGTATCGAGGGCCTACGGATGTGCAGAAGTAGAGGTAGGTGGCTAAAAGCGTGATGAGCGGACCTGGTCCAGACATGAGCCACCAGTTTTCCGTCCGAGGGTCTGGAAAAGGAAAATATTTATTAAAACGAGTGTTCGCCCGAACTTAAAACTATTTGTTGTAATTGCATAATCATTACATTAAAAAGCTACCTACCAAAGACAATTTTAATGAGATTCTTAAAAAATATTTAATGTATTTATAGATTTATCTGAGAAAAAAAATCGTTCGACAAAAGAGGCGATAAATATACTAGAATGTTCTGTCTTTGCCTATTTATACGTTGAAAAATTGAATAGAAAATAGTAATTATGATTTATATATTTAATTATTATTTCACTCATTTATGTCTAATCAAAAGCCAAAAAAAGTTTCAAGCTTCTCGCTTTAAAAATGACGTAATTTCCATACAAACTTTCATTCCCTATTTCAACCACTTTACAGTCCTTTTTATCGTCTTTCGGCTATGGACTATCTGTGTACTAAATTTATAATAATATTAGTAAGGATGGCTCGTTTAATGATAAAAGATGAGTGTATTTATGTATATATAAATCATCTAATACATTACATTAGTAATTATCTGAGGTTTTCTTTTGCCTTTCAAACATATAAGGTACCATGTAATTGAGACTACCGTTTCAGCCTATTCGACTTTTATGCTCATTCTTCGCTGATAAATTCTCCCAAAACTTCTCCCATGTAGGTGAAGTTAAATTGAATATATCGCCTTTATTGCTAAAAAGTATTTTTTCTTCTTCTTTTTTCCTTACACAGTACAGTCTCTTGATATGAATATGTGTAAATGCTAAAAGGATAAAGCACAAAAATATGCAAGTATAGTATAGTATATTCTGTTGCTAACTGTTGTTTTAATATTTTGTTTTAATTGCGCGATATATGGGTATTAAACTTGATATATATTTTTATATTAAGCATTTCTTATTGTTAATACGTATATTAATGTACAGGAAAATTATTATCATAAAACCATTTTAAATCAAAAGGTGCGGAAATAATTGATGGCAATGTGTTCAGGTTGTTCTACATTTTTATACAAACTAGTGTTTACTGATTGGTTTGCCAATATGTTTTGCTTTTTACATACAAGCTAGCTTTTCCCCACGGCTTTACGCTCGTATTTCATCCGAAATAGTGTACCCTATATGTTACTCGATGAGCTTATGTTACTGTAAAATTTCATCAAAATCCGTTCAGTAGTTTTTGCGAAAAAATCTAACAAACATGAAACATCCTTCCATCCATCCTCAAATCAATGTCGCAGATTTTTCTGCCGCGCGGCGAAAAACTCGTAGTGCGCGCCTGGCCTAAAGGGTGCAAATAACACCTCCGTGGGGTACTCTAAACTTCGGGGTTAAAATTTCGAAGTTTAGGAAAGCCACGTGATAAGCTTACATGTTTCTTCTTATATAGGACTAGGGATATTTTCTGGATTTGTCTGATGTTAACTAATTCTAACAAGTATTACGGGATCTTAATTTTATTATGAGGATATATAACTATGAGAATGTCGCGTGTGTATGCTTCCTCTATTCTTAACTGCCTGCGATTAAAATGTAGATATTACGTAATACAAAATTTATTACTTATAATGTGTATGGGAATAAAACAGCTTTAATGTATTCAAAGTATGCAATACATAAAGTTATCAAACTCAAGCGACTCATAAATAACTTTGATAAATTGAATTGCTATAAAATACAAATATACATATTATTTTTCTAAGTCATTGATACTTCTAGGTGCATAAATAAGCTATTCACAATCGTTTACGCCTTTGGTAGACTATTTAGAACTCACCATCGATTCGCTCAGGTTCGTTCCTAGGAACGTTTCAAGGGTTACTATAGATTTCTAAGATATCAGATATTTTTACGCAGTAAAAAGTATCCTATACTTATTACTGCGGAAAATAGAGTGTAATAGATATAGTTGCTTAGGATAACCAGCTATAAACATAACTAATTTCATCAAAATATGTCCAGTTTTTTCTCGTGATGCGGTAACAGACAAACACATAACACACATTCTTAAATAATAATAATGTCCTCCCGGCCGATTACGGCCACGGCGGCCAATCTCATTGCGACTAGCCAACGGCGCGGAACATATTATAGAGTGTACCCGCAAACACAAGTGCACTTTCTGTTCCTTCTCACTCTAATATTCCGGTGGGACGACTGCTCGACACGACCAGTGAGAGTTAAGGCGCAGGACTGACGGCTTTACGTGCTCTCCGAGGCACGGGTGTGACAGACCGCCAACTTCCCAACTCCGGGCCGTTACTGAGGCTTACGAAACAGAAAGACTCAATAACTAAATTTGGGCCGACCTGGGATTCGAACCCAAGACCTCCCGGTGTGCGACCGTACACGCTAGACACTACACCAACGAGGCAGTTTAAAAATTTCTAAAAACTATAGATTCGGTATAGAAATAACTAATTGAAAAGGATTTTTCAAAAACTATCTAATGTAATAATTAAATTACCTATTAGATTAGGGGGCATGGCAGTGACCCTGCCAAGTCAAGCAAAAAAGGGACACGAAGGTATAATCCCTTTCTCGAAGCGATTCAGGGCATTATTATAACTTAAAGCATTGTCAGCTGACATTGACATTGAAAACTCGGTTAAACCTCGAACTTATTATCAAGAAAATGTTTCGAAATGTGCCTAAGTATTTTATGTACATAATGTATGGTATGAAATATAAGCCTCATTAAGTTTTACAATAAGTCTTGATAGCTTGATTTTTCGATTGAAAAAATTGAAATTCCTACTTTAATTATATTCTGTGCCTAAGCACGAGTCACGTTTATTAGACACCATTGAAATGCACACACGTTCGTAACCGTGTATTTAAATACTTATATGAATATATGAATGTTGTGTTATTCAAACTAAACGTAAGGTGGGTGGACCACCTTAACAAATAAACAGTTATAATTTGTTTATTTACTGGATAAATGAAACAGACTTATTTTTAATAACACTTTGTTTTATTATGTAGCATATTAAACACTTTTTTATTGCAAAGTTAATCACCATCTAAACGTAGGTTTTAGAAAGCTCTTCTAAATGGCCTTACTAGGAACAGGGCTCCATATAAGGCCAATATTATAAATCAGTCATTGAACTGAAAACTAACGTTATGATTATCAAAATATCTGCTTATACTTAAACTACATTAAAAGGTCTTTCATTATAACGTAACATTAAACGCTCAACATTATATATCCATTTATAAAATACTCAACGAAAATAACTTGATCACAATTGTATAAGCTAGTACAGTATTATGTAATATGTGGTATAACTAAGAATTTTTTAGAAATTATAATAAAGAAATGTTTTTAAAAGTTATATTAATGAGTTTTATATTGATAAAAAATAAGTTTTCAAGGATCTTAATATTCGTAGTAAAATTATAAAAAAAATATCTGACCTAGTTTGATTGGCCTTACAAGGAACCAATGACTTTTCTAGGAAAACTACCGATATTTTGACTGAAATCACAATAAAGTAGTAACTTTTTTATTATTACTTTAGCCAACCCTTGTTCCTAATTCAGAGTAACAAAAAGTTAAAGAAAATAATAGGTTATTTACTTAAAAAGTTTCTCTGTGAGCGCGACTTACGATTTTAACGTCGATAAGAGAAGTCAATATATCGATGGACCGAATTTACGTTATATCGGCGTGAGGGACTTGCCGCCACGTCTATGCCCTTAAGATAGTTAGGTATTAGTGTAAATAAAAGGAATTTGTTATCACGTGGCAATAACTAGGATTTTTTGATAATTGACCTTCAAAGGAACATGGCCTTCCATGGTTCACCCACCTTATAACTTTGGTTATATTCGCTTTGGGAGTAAAATCGTAACTTAAACAGTTGAAAATTATTATTTATGGCATTTTGATACTAATTCATTTTCTCAGAAGGTATCGCTGTCATAATATTAAAACTTTTGATGTACGAGTATAAAAAAAGTATAATTAATGAGATTAATTGGAATAATTATTCAAATGAAATGAAAAAAAAAATAAGCAAGCGAATTCCTTCGTTCCGTCGACAACCTTCGTTTCGTTCGAGTGCGTCCCGTTTTATTTTTTTATTCGGAATCTTAATTTTTTTATTACATAAGACTAGCTTTAACCTTAGAACATCAGATTACAGATATCTGTCTATCTTGCTAGTGAGAGTCCTGTCAAAATCGACCCAGCCGAAATAAGGCCGAAAGAAGCTTAAGGAGAAAAAGAGAGGCAATAATTTAAAACATTGTGTTTTTCTTATAAGTAAGTATATTAAATGCATATTATGCATTTTTAAAAAGCCTAAATGTGTGGTGTTGTGACTTTACAAACAGAAAATTCAATTTAATTTATCTATAAAGTAGCGAAAATTTGGATGGAAGTTACTCAATTACACCAGAGTGACTGAACGGATCTGGAATTATTGGACACTTTAATGGCAGTGACCCTACTTTCTGCGCCAGCGGTCGTTGGTTTGAGTCCCGCTGGAGGCATTCATTTGTTGAGCACGAATGTTTGTACTCTGGTCATGGGTGTTTTCATTTATAATATGTATGTATTTAAAACTATATATGTGTAGTATATCAACTATCTGGTATCCGTAACACAAGCTTAGCTTACCACGGAACTAGATGGCGCTGTAGTAATAATGTCCCAATATATTTATTTATTTATTAAATTTATTCTAGCTTGGCCCAGCAAAGCGGGCTGAGTGTGCTAGTATAATATTATAAGAACTGAATTTCGTCAACAAGTGTAGAAGTACGTATACCTACTTAGTGTGTACCACTTCCACTTCCCAGAAACCAATTTAAATTAATATTAAAAGTACGACAAAATAGTTTCGCAAAGCTATCGATATTTTAATTTTACGATTTCCTTCCATTCATTTCTTCGCAACTTCCATAATATTACAAATAACTACATATAGATACAAATGTGTTTGATCTAGAACTTAATTTTTGTGTCTCTACATTAATAACTACGAGTATGTATACTAGTGTAATAACTTACAGCATCATCTAGTTCTATAGAAAGCAACGAGGCTTGTGTTATGGATACTAGAAAATTGATAAGACTGCACATATATTATCTTAAATACATAAATATTATAAAGAACACCTATGACTGAGGTAGAAACATGCTCATCGTACAAATGAATGTCTCAGCCGGACTAGAACCCGCGACCGTTGACAAATCATGAGACGACCCTATCCTATCTCACTACAAACTGAGAAAACCGGTATTGTCAATAGATTCTAAATAATAATATTTAAAAAAATGCATATTTAAAACATCATTAAGATTGTTTTTGTAAGTATTCACAAAAAATAACTGTTAACACCTAGTTTTTGTATGTGCTTTTGATTGATTATGATTAAGTTAATTAATATAAAGTGTTAAATTAAATCCACTTAATATGTTGTATATTTAGTCAAGTGAAACTGTGCTTTATTATACACTAGCGACTCGCCTCCCTCGCCCAGACGGATTATTTTTTTTCCGACAATTTAGCCAACGACAAAATTATATATTAGTTAAAAACCTTCCTAGTGAATCATTCTATTCATTGGTGAAAACAGCATGAAAATCAGTACAGTAGTTTTTGAGTTTATTGCGAACAAACAGACAGACGCGGCGGAGGACTTTGTTTTATAATATTATGTAGTAATTTATCTAGTCTTTAGATAGGAGTACGTAATAATTACAGTTTTATAAATTTAACAAAGCTAGCTATCTATATAAGAGAGCCAAATGAAGCAAGCGGGTTCAAATCCCGAGTATTGAACTTCTGATTTTCTCATGACGTGATCTATTTTCAACGTAATATTATGAGGATGTTTTTTTTTACAAAATGTTAATTCTACATATTATAAGGTCAAACTTAGCGCCTTGCAAAATTATAAGAGCAAAACTTCTTGTTTCTTCTTCACAGGAGAAGAAAGATTTTATCGTTTTTTTATACATAAGGACTTTAAAATCAATTATTCAAGCTACTGTATTACTTATACATAATATTAAATCGTTTAAAAGATTCCAGATTGACTTTTCTAGACCATCAGTAAGGTATTTGCTGTGTGTAAATGATTCGACTATTCAAAAAACAGTCAATTTTAAATAGCAAATATTGTTGTAGCAGAAAAAGAATAAGAAACTGTGTTTTGCCAGTAAATTATCTCAAGAATGTATAACATTCAAATAAACAAACTAACGACTCCCCCTTGTTACGCTCGGGTTCATCCCTAGGTTTAAAGTCAGCGAAGCCACGGGTTCCGCTAGATAAAATAAATACTCCTTCTTTTTTTGAAGTCAGTTAAAAAGTAGTCTAAGTTACTCCTTACATCATTAGCTATCAGCCTTTTCAGAGATTACCCGGAACAAACAGACAGACAGAAAGACCGACATACAAGAAATGATTTTTTGTTGTTAGTATCGTGTATACTTTCATATGCATTTAGTGAAAAGCTGTTAGTTTAAAATTAAAAGAGACACTTCATTTTTATTTACATATATGTTTAAATTTCAGGATGGTCTACGGAATTTTGTACCCATTTAGACCATTTCACTGTTATGTTTTTGGTAGAATTAATCATAACATAGAACATTCGTCAACACTAATACAATTAGACTAAACTTTTTAACCATTAATAATGACCAGTATCAGACCAGCTTGACAGCATCAAATCATAAATACAGTTAATAAATGAATTTTGTATTACTTATATAATATAAAATATCAAGCATTTTTCTAAGGTTTAAAATAAAAGTAAAATAATAATTAATTTTGTGAAATAAACACCGTGTTATAAAAAAACAGAAAAATTTAAACACTCAAGCACAAGTTCGTACCTAGTTCATAATGTAATTGTTCAGTTTGTATGCATCGCTATGCCATTCTATTTATTGGAAACGTGATAATTATATGAACACATCACAGCCTTCGCTGTAGGTCTAATACTTAGATACGCAATAATTTGCCTCGATATATAAATAGAATGGTCAATAGAGTATGGTTATATTATATACGTGACAGCCAGCCCAAGCTGCCATTCACTCGCTTGGGACATAAGTGTATGGCAGCTTGGGCTGTCACGCCCGTTGGCCGACTATGTTTCATAGGCTTTGCTACTACTATAAAGTCGGATGGCAACTACTACGTAATGAGATTAAATAACTCACTTATAATATATTATAATATGTACAACTGCAGTGGTAGCCTAGTGGTAGCGTGTTCGCTTGGACAACCGAGTGATGCGGGTTCGAATCCGGGTCTCGCACCTCTGATATTTTCATGTGCGAATCTTTTCTATCATGATTGTCTTACTGTGAAGAAAAACATAGTGGAGAAACCTGCATGTCCGAGAGAACCTAACAAGTTTTCAAAGACATGTGAAGTCCGCCAACCCGCACTGTGAAATAGTGAAAGGAGGCCAGTACCCAGCAGTGGGACTTTAAAGGGGGCTGAATACATAGGTATATGACTAGAAACATCTTTATTCCGTTCGAATTCGTCCATACATAATATGTTTTTAGTCAACCTAAATTTCTCTGAAAATTCCCGTTGATGCCATCACAGACGGACAAACACACAGAAAGACAAACAAACGTTCTGAAAACAAAAGATTCGGCCTATGTAATAATGACTATTTCAATAAAAAATTTCAAAAAATATTTAAAGTACAGACTCGGCTCAGTTACAATTTCACTTTTTGTATTTATAGATATTGTGACGTCTCTGCTTAGATACTGGTATTTGTTCAAAGAATTTTTACGCCAGAAACTAGCGGGACCGGCGGCTTCACTCGCGCTAAAAATACCTACCTACAAAAAATACTTTTGGCTTTATGCTATAATTTATATCAGTTTAAAGTTCGACCCCTCTTTTTTGAGGACTACTCTATAGAACCAGATATTGTGTATTCCTGTGAGGAAAAAATATCCATTCGATAGTGAGAGAGACGCCTTAAGACGCAGGACAGGGGTCTTATCTGCAAGAAGTGTAGAAGATAGAAGAAATTATTTTCGTGATGATGTTTTTTCGATTACTTTCTTTTAATTATCGACTGAAACATAATATTTCTTTATAGGTACGTACAATATAGGCAGTGGCAGAGCAGTGGTGATGCGTTTGCTCGAGCGGTCGCGATCGCTTAACCGAGTGAAGCGGGTTGAAAGCCGGGTCTCGCTTTTTTAATATTTAACGTGCGAATCATTTTTAATATAATTAACACTAGTATTATGGCGAAAATAATCGTGACAATATAAAATAACAGTACAATAAACCTAAATATACACTATTCACTACGTCGTTAAATTCGTTGATTTCATATTATGTTGGGACATTATTACAACAGCGCTATCTAGTTCCGTGGTAAGCTACGAAGCTTGTGTTACGGATACCAGATAGTTGATCTACTACACATATATATTTTAAATACATACATATTATAAATATAAACACCCATGACTGGAGTACAAACATTCGTGTTCAACAAATGAATCCCCGACTATAGCAGGACTCGAACCCGCGACCGCTGGCGCAGAAAGTAGGGTCACTACCAACTGAGCCAAAAGTGTCGTCAAATAATTAATCATATAAAGGCAAGGATTTCAGCAAAGCATTTAATGTTTTTATATCCTTTAACGTGTAATGGATCAAAACTATAAAATTTATGATCCATTTTATTAAAATGTTATACTAACATAAATGTATCTAAATATAAAAATCTTCTCCAATTGTTTTAGTAATACCTAGAAATCGCTTCGCTTGGGTGCGTCCATCCTACGAACATATAGCGTTACTTCAGTAAATAAATTATTTCAATACAATATTAATTCAGTGTTTGTACGTTGTCACCTTGCGACATTTGTCTTTTTTCGACATCTTCAACAGTCATCTTTATATTGCAGCCAACTTACGAAAACTTAATTTGAATTATACACTAAACATTCCTGATGAATCACTTCTTAAATTGATAAAAAGCGTTTAGTAGGTTTCGAATTTGTCGCGTTCAGACAAACAGATACTCGGACAGGGTGTGAGGACTATGTTTTAAAATATATAGTGAATAGTGAATTATTAAGAAAGGTTAAAAGGGTATTACGACCCACGAGGGCGCAATAATTGAAGGACACAAAGCCACGAGCATGCGTATGTATGTATTCAACGTCCTACAAGTACAAGCCTGCCTTCAATAAATAACCCCTACTTACGTACAAATAATATCTAAAAAGGGTAATATTTAGAAGCATATTATTATATTATATATTTTATAAAACGAGTAAAACCTACGGTTCCAGTAAACTTATTATTTTCTTAAGAAATGAAATTATCTTTCCCGATTTTGTCGTTAATTTATTTTAATTTTTGGTTCCCGAAGTTTCGAATGCTTTGCAGCAATCATGGTCACAGAAGAGACTGGAGAGTCTCCCGAAAAGATAGTTTCATTTATAATATCAAATATTCGCATAAACGTTAAAAGTATTATTATTTTCTTTAAAGGCTTAACTGTGAATCAGATAGCCGCACCTCAACACAAAATAATTGAAAAGTTTAATGATTCACGAACGCGATGGTAAAGTTGCGAAATTTTTAAGTTTAAAATGATGCAAGCTTTTGTGGGAAACTAATTGAAAAAGAGTAATTTACTGGTTGACCTAAATATTTTTAAAAAATTTTAAGTCAAATATATTTATTTAAATATAAGTCAAATTTATTTATAAGTGGAAACTTTGCTAGTCTGTGATCTCAGTTATTTGTACATATTTAGAAGGATTAATACACGGTTTGTTTCTCGAATGTTAAATAAATAAATATTATGGGACAGTTGTTTGTATATGTTACAGTTAAAACACGTTCCCAGTTACAACGCGTTTTAACTAGTCAAAATTAGTTTAAACGAAACGCCTTAGTAAAAACTAACCTCGAACCCGCGACCGCTGGCGCAGAAAGTATACCTCTACCATCTGAGCCAAACGTGAGAAGTTGTCAGAAGAATAAATGTTTGAAGAATTTTCTGTTAGAAACATTTTTTTATTACCTTTCCAAAAAAGATAGAGCTATGCTAGGTGTTACAAATTAATACAATTATTTACTTACCACTGTTCCTCTCCATGAATCGTTTATATGAATCCACGATCGACATGTTGTAGCTTGTGGCGGCACCTTAAACAACAAACAATGGTCAGTTTAAAACCTAAACATACCATAAATATTATCATATTTAAATTACACAATATGTCAGTTATATCGATTATTTTAAGGAGATTCTCCTAAGGGAAGAAAGCTCCGTAATTATTAAGCATGAAATTTTGGCAAAGTGCTTGAACATGAAAATTATTCAGTACATTGACTGCTAACTACTTCACCGTTGAACCGATTCGATATAAAAATTGTGCGTTATGTTTTGATATATGAAGTAAATGTATATTCAGACGGACACAAGGAAAGCCTTGGGCATAGGCTTGAACTCAAAGATTTATCATTTTAAAAGTATAAATACAATATAAAAATATTTCCAGTTAATAATTTGCAAAAACTTGCCTACAAAGAAATAACACAAAGCAAATCTTTATAGGCTTACAATTAATTCATAATGAACGCACTCTATGGAACTAATTACGTAATAACTTTTATATTGATGTAAAAACTAAAGTTTCAAATGTTTTTTTTTTCTTGTAAATCATAATTTACTTCATTTAAGGATTTATCAAAAGCATAGAGCTACAGTGCGTTTGAAGAAAACGTATTACGTACGTATACGAATCTAGCCAAATCTAATTAGTTAATCAGTTATTCTATTTATAATTTAAGGCTCTCTAATTACGTTGAATTTTTCTAAGAAAAACATTGTTTTTACACTAAATTGTAAATTATTTTGCAAGGTAGTAGCAATTAAATAAATATAAACATCCTGCCAACCGATTTCAAGAATGATGGCCATTCTCGGCTATAGATATTATAGAGTAGTGGATGTGTGCTTAAACACACCTTTTCGAGCGTCCCTCTCAAATTCCGGTCATATGCAAATTCAATTCGCGAGACCGCTGAGTAATCAGGCAAAGCATCTCTACATACTCTCTGTGATACGAGTCTAATTCTTTACTCCAGACTGTTACCGATAGAGCAATCCTATATTTATTTATGTCGCGATAGGGACTCGAACTCCAGACTTCCAGATCGCATATTTTGGCCACTTGATCGAATTCAATCGAACAGCATTATAAAAGTTATAGCATTATCATTAAAGTTAAAAAAATGTTATAACACAGTGTTGACTTCACAAACAACCAGAAACGTTTTAAATACTTACAAGAATCGAAAGAATCTGGGTTACGCAGTCAAGGGCGAACTTTTAACCGGCCTTGAAGGCAAGAAGGTCGAGCAACGACCACTGTGACCGACTATCGGAAACTGACATTAACCAAAACATATTATTATTTAAGTAAATTAGTGTTGCAAAACCGTAATAATCCTTCAGATGCGTAACTTTCTCTTTTGCGTAATCAATTATCGTTGAGTGATTTAGCTAATGACAGTTATATTGTAAATCGTCTACCTCGAAATTTTATTAAATGTAGAAGAAATACATTATTAATAACGAGTAACGACATTTTTGAAACCAAACTAGTTTATGTGGTGGTTTCTCATGCATTGTTTCTAATTAGATTGTACATGACCGAGCTATGTGATTCAATTCGATGTGTCCGTCTGTCTGTCCGTCTATTAAACTTCAAAGTCTTTATCCGATCGAGATACTAGAAAAAGACGGTTATAAGTAAAGCATATTTTGACTCAGAAGCAAAAATCCGTAAACTATGATAATTATTTTAATTAAATTTTTTTTCATGCTACGTAACCCTCGGTGTGCGAGTCAGATTCACACTTGTCAGATTTCTTCAGATTATTCCTATTAAACATAAACAGCTGTTATATGTAACAATTGTCGATATGGTAAAAAATAACAAAAATACTTATTAGGACATAAAATAAACCCTATGACTAAGTCTCACTCTCTATTACAGTCAGTCTCATATACTGTCCAACACCAGTAAGTATATGATATTACCGAATTATTGTAAATGTATAATATTTTAACAAACAATAAAAAAGTAGACATATTATATTAAATAGATAAGTAACTCTCTTTGCACAAACCGCACTTGCACTTGACTAAAATTTATATGCATAAAAAGTTAAAGAATGTTAATTTCGAGCTTTAAATCATGAGCAAGTATAAATATTTTGAAACATAAGTCGTATTTTATCACGATTTCAAAAATTCCTATTATTAATTATTGAAATTTCTTCATCCAATGGCATATTTCGTAAATGCAACATTTTCTTACACGTCTTAGCTGTTGTATTACTTTGTTTTAATTTTGAACAACTATGACATAAAACTTTTTTATAATGAAATGATAAATAATATGTGAAATGTTAAAACATAGGTATAATTATTATGGACAGTAGAATAATTGCACAGTGCATAACACAAAATATTAACTCTCTATTACTGTCAGTCTCATACTCGATCAGTGCGAGATCAGGCGAAGGACTTTACGCAATCCGAACTAGAACTCAAGACCTTCGGATTTGTAGCCGTAAATGTTATCTGAACCACTGAGGTGCAATATTCACTTAAAGACATACAACCGAAATCACATTTCGTGATAAATAAATGAATTACGCGAGCGGAACCGCGGGATATACTCATATTATGTATGATGATATCAACACGGGTCTTTTCAAAGTACCTGAGTGACTAAACAAGTATTTCTACTTTGTGCTGCATCTACTCTAAAAACATCGAACAATGTACTATTTCCAGTACACAATGGCGAAGTGCAAGTGTATATCCATAATTACATGTTGTAAAACCCTTTGTTGTTTTTATATGTGCGAAATTACTTTATATTTATTTATAATATTATATACTATTATAAACCATTCCCAAGAAGTTGTTTTTTTTTATTTACGTTTACAGCATCTTAGAGAGTCACCCTCGGTTCGTTTCTAGGTACCTGACAAACCTAAAGTTACGCTAAGCTACCTGTTCAAAGTCGTTAAGTTTTCTGCAACTATTTATAAATTTTCATCCTGTAAGATATAGATAGATAGATCCTTCCACAAAGTATTAGAAAAAAAATGAATAAAGTCGGTAATGTCGTTATCGAGTTATGGCATGACTAAGGGAAACAGAGACAGTCATTCAGTTTTATATATATACATTTCTTTATTTCCTTTATAAATTCATTTTACTAAAAAAATAAAAAGAGTCTGTAAATTATTGTAGTGTAAAATTTACCTAGAAAAAGGCTTAATATGCCTTAATAATTACTAAGCGGAAGTCTTTTAGTATAAAAAAATTAACAGGTTTAATAATATTAAGTAATACCCAAATTATTTAAGTTGATATCCGAATTTATTATTTCTTTATAACACTTGTTATAAATTTTTATTGTAAATTATGTAACGTAAAAATATTTAGGGACGAGCCTGAGAGAAGCGAGAGTGAACCTCTTCTTTCCTACGTACTCGTATGAAAATTTGTCCAGCCATTTTACACACAGATATCACCATACCATTCTCATACACATTTTCAGACTACGCCACGATAAGAATATCGTTAAGTAGGGAATCTTAATTTGCGGTAATTGATTGATATTTTCCTTGCCGCAATTTAATGCGTATTACCGTAATTATTACCTACACTAGTGATAATTATTTAATGATCACCTTGTTTATTTTCAATAAACATTCCAATACTATGAAAATTTATTTAATTTCCTTAACATTTAATTAGCAGAAATTCCAAATTTTTATATTTGAAAATACCATAAATTGTAACTATTTTGATACTCTTTATACATCTTTAATATGATAATATAGCATTTGCAAAGTAAAGTAATGCTAAGTGCAGGCTAAAGAATGTTGATGGTATACTAACCTTTAAAATGTACCAATGTATGTGTATATGCTTAAAATAAAACTACCTGTATCTAGGGATTTTTAAACGGTTTTGTTGTTTTTTGATCACAGTTGTTTCGAATGCTTTACAATAATCGTATAATAAATTAAATAAATAATAATAAATTCTGTTCTAGATCAATCTTTTGTTTACTTGATAACTGTAGTAGCAGAAACTACTTATTTTATTAATCTGCAGATTAGTTTCTTAACTAATAAGCTACAATGTGAAAAATTTTGTACGTATTATTTATTGACATCACATAGATTTAGGGACTTTAAAAACGATACATTTTTAATTAGGAATTAAATATATATTATGAAATATACAAAGCCCTTTAAAACTTGATTTATTTTTCGCCGTTATGTTACAAATTTGGAATTGGCTGATGCGCAAAAACGTCACAGAGCAGTAAACTGGCAAAAACGTGCCTGTTTAAGAGTATTGACATACCGTCATTACCGTTTCTACTCCTCGTATGTATAAGTACACCATTGAATGTTAGGGAAACAGCATTATATAATAGATAATAGTAAATTATAACAAAATTAAATGCTAACAACTCTATTTGTGTACGCGACGGTTGTTTGTGAATAAGTAGGTCTATAAGTAGTATAATACTTTCCTGTGACGTCACTGACGGCATCTTAAGCAAATCTTTTAGTGTTACGGTGACCTATTTAAATAATGCCTTCTTAATTGCTATTGTTGGAAGAAAAACATACCCACAAGACGTATTAAAAATAAACGCTTTTTTTAAGACAGAGTAAATACCACTATAATTTATGACATTTTGTAAAAACCAGTCAAACAGCGTATTCGCGTAAATGCCAATTTACCATCGCTCATTCACATTTAAAAGTATAATGAAATCTTCCATAGCCTTTTTTAGTAATGATCTTTGTACCATAACGCGTACAATATTATGTTGCATTTAACAATACAGTTACAAAGGTACTAATTGTGGATCTACAAATTCCGGATCTCGAAAATAGCGCAATACGATATACACGAGCAATAACCAATACTACCGTCAAGAAATCATTTAGTATGAGGAATGACTTCAGTCTTCATCCATAAAACATCGGAAAATTATGTCGCTTTGCTCGGGTTAGCCCCTAGGTTCTCTGTGCCAAATTTAAAGATTGTAGCACGAAAATGTGAAGAACTTTCATATAAACTTGCAAGAACCCTTAGACCTCCATAATCCAGCCCTGTCGCAAAATCCGTTCTTAGCGGACGTCTACTAGCTAAATTAATAACTCGTACCTTCCTGCCAAAATTCATCGTTTATATCAAACAGATTTCGATATTTCGTGAGTAAGTGAATGACCTTTCGCATTTATATATTTGTGATTTAGTGTAAGTCCAAGAAGTTATATTTATTTGAATAATGTCTAGTTCTTTCTTATTTTGAACATCTGGGCTCTTCTCAGTATAACTGGTTTTCAAGTGGTAGCTTCTAAAGCAGCTACCACTTGAAAACCAGTGACATTATAAGAAGGTTGAGTATGTATTTGATTCGATACTTATTCGTGTTACTATTTCATGTAACAACATAATTAAAGGAAACCACATTATTAATTTCACATGGTAATAATAATAAAAATCTGATTTGTATTAAAATATACCTTATTAAGTAAAAATAAAGTAGAAAATGCTGTGGGAAAATTTAAATAATCTTATGGCGAAATGTAGCAACAATGACGGAAATGCCTATTGTTATTTGGTGTACAAAACCTTTTAATTGTAACCATTATTGCTGTCACAATCTATTTCCGTTCAACATACAAGTTTAAGAAATGCTTATTAAGGAATTTAAAAATTAGATATCTTCTATTAGTAAAAAGTGTTTAGCACGTTTGCTCGGATAACCATATCTAGCTAGGAGCCATCATTATACCAAACTTCATCAAAATCCGTCCAGTACTTAGTTTTCTCGTGATGCAGTGACAGACAGGCAAACAAAGATTCTTAAAACTATAGATTCGTCCTGTTTATCAATAGTAATGACTTTTTATCTCAGAAGATCTTCTGCGACCGAGTTAGACTTTTATTATTATGTTATGCACACAGAAAGTGGTAGCCCAATGGTGACGCACTTGATTGAGTAACCAAGTGCAGTGGGTTCAAATCCGAGTCTCTGATCTAGTTTCTGACCATGAGAGACCATTTTTATCTAAGTTATATTTTATCTATACGTAATATGATAAAAAATACAATGGTAACGAGAAAAAAAAAACAAGCGAAAAATTGTATAAAGGGCAACTCATTAAAACTATAAATTAACTCAATACTCTCATTTCACTGTATTCATTTCATCATCATCATCAGCCCTTTTTAACGTCCCACTGCTGGGCACGGGCCTCCCTCAGTACGAGGGGGATCAGGCCATAGTCCACCGCGCTGGCCTAGTGCGTGCTGGCGGACTTCACCTGTCTTTCAAAAACTTCTTACGACCTAAAATTGACCCGAACCTTTCTATATATACCTATAATAACGACAGGTCAAGAAATATCGAAACCGCTTGACGTATATATAACGTTAGTTTATAGTTAGTAGATGTCTGCTAAGAACCGATTTTGCGACAGGGCCGGATTAAGGAGAACTAAGGGTTCTCGTAAGTTTGTATGAAAGTTCTTCATTTCTTTGCGCTATAAACTTTAATTTGACAGGGAGCACTCAGGGATAAACCCGAGCGAAACGAGGGTGAGGTGAGTAGATATTAGATATCTATATAAAAGGATGTCACTGAGATGTCGGCTTGCGCTAATTGAAAAAAAAGAAAAAACAGATTTTTTTTATCAAGTTATTGTGTTGTAATCATCATATTAAAGAGTCGTAATAAACACGCGAGCGAAGCCGCAAAAAATCTATACATGTAATAAAAATGTAACGGATCGCGGTCTGCACATGTAAAATAATATTATATGAGAAAAAATACTATTTCGACCTCGGGAACTTTATCAACACAAATACCATCCAAAACAATCGTTGTTAGAATTTTTGTCTGTTTGTCTATGCGTTTGTGCGCGCTAATCTCCGAAACTGCTTATTCAATTTAGATGTGGTTTTCCATAATATATTGCGGTAAGCTTTACTTAACATTTTCATTTCATGACAATCGGTTCCTAAATAATAAAGTTATGCCAATTTAAAGAATCACGTCGAATCCCATTTCATCTCTTCATAGTATAAACAAAGTCGCTTCCGTCAGTGCTTAGATCTTTTAATTTTCATCGGTGTGATTGAGTGACGCAGATGAAGGTTTATATGTGTAACTAGCGATTCACCCTCGCTTCGCTCGAGTTCGTCCCTGGATACAGCGCGAGCGAAGTCGCGGGTTTTGCTAGCAGATTACTATAATTAGAATAACAAGAGGAAATATTTTATAATAGTTAAATCGATTGAATGTTTATAATCCTTACATAATATATTCAATATATTCATAAATGCAAATTAAGGGAGTTTGTTATGACTCAAAGACGTATTTTTATAACGCATATTATCGATGGAATGAAGCATGGTGAGATTTCTATGGAATATTTTAATAGCTCTTGTTTAATTGCTTGGTTAAAAAATTTACGGGCTTATTTATCGTATTTGACAACACCTGCACACATAGTTTTGTTGAGTTTGTAGTGTTCGTACTGGATGTTCAGCGGTCAGGTGTTCGAGTCCCATCTAAAGTTATATAATATGTGTAATATCAAATATCTAGTATCCATAACACAAGCCTAGTGCGTACTACGGAACTAAGTAGATAGCACTGTGTATAGGTAGGTTATCTTTATTTTTATTACTAGCGGCTCACTCTCGCTTCGCTCTAGTTCGTTTTTACTCCCTGCCAAATTTAAAGTTTTTAGCACAAAACATTAAGGACATTTATACAAGCTTGCGAGAGTCCTTACACCTCCTTAATCCGGCCCTTTCGTAATATCATTTCGTCTACAAACTATAAACTACCTCCTTGCCTTTCAACTTTATGTCCAGCGGTTATCACGTGGTGAGTGAATGTCCTTTCGCTTTTATATTATATCCTATAGATTAAAAACAATAATGACATGAAAAATATATAAAACTTACCAAAACCACAATTTGCGGAAATATAAATATACAGTTATAAAAAATCAATTACGGAATTATTCATACCACAAATGAGCATAAAATAAAATAATTTTGTAGTATAATTAAATATTGACGAGATTCCAATGACTGTAAACCTACGGTGTCATTAACTCTTACAAAATGAGCACTTCAAAATTTCTTTGGACCCTAAATTAAAAATATTCAGATAAGTTGAAATATTCAGAATCCGTTATAATTAACTTTCTTTGTTTTTAAACGAGGGAAATCCATAAGATTGCCTTCCAGACAAATTTTAGGTCACGCGGTTATTATAAAGACTTAAAAGTAACGATTTTTTATAATATTTTTTTAAACCTTACATTCTCGGAGTTGAAGATACTAACTAAGCACTAGAAATCAAATTATTGTATTCAGACCTTTATCAACGTCCCACTGCTGGGCACGGGCCTTCCTTCAATACGAGGGGGATCAAACCACAGTCTACCACCTAGCCTACTGCGAGTTGGC
Source organism: Boloria euphrosyne (assembly GCA_951802675.2). NCBI lineage: Eukaryota > Metazoa > Arthropoda > Insecta > Lepidoptera > Nymphalidae > Boloria > Boloria euphrosyne. The sequence goes on from OX637876.1 coordinate 1,589,628, forward strand.
GGACTCAAAATCAAATACCTAGATTTTTCATATTATTTATTGTGATGAATAACGTATTTATTTGCATAAGGATTAACATCATGTTTATAAAAACACCTTCGCAAATAATGCATTATTTTAGAACATTGATTACCATATAAAAAATTATAGTGAGTCACCGTTATAATATAAGTAGTATATACGAGTAAATATACATGGTGTTGCGGATGTTTTTAGAATTTATACCTTTATAAATATATGTTCCCCTGGGTTCTGTCATACATGGTTTATATTATATATTGGTATATAGTTTATAAGTGGACTATCCGACAAAAAGAATTTTTCGATTCGAAACAGTAGTTCCTGAGATTAGCAGGTTCAATCAAACAAACAATTTCTTCAGCTTTATAATATTAGTATATCGACTTAAATGAAAAGCGCAGGCGGTGACAAATGCCGGTAATGACAACCACTAATTTAAATATATCACGTATGGAAAATATGTACATTTGGTAAGTCCTTATCTTGAAATTGTCAATGCCGGCCGCGTGCTCATATATAGTAATCATTATAAGATTATTAGGAAGCACAAATAAAATGGAATAAAGATACGGAAATTGATTTATAAAATTATTTATAGTTTGTTTTCAATAACAAGCGACGGGTAGGTACTTTTTTAATTTTGAGCGGAATCTTATTTATTATTATCTCCATAATGAACCCTAATTATGTTTAAAAAAGTTAATAAAGCTTAAGTTCCTCCTTATAAAATTAGCTATATGCTAGTAAAATACCCACTAATATCGGTCAAGCCGTTTCGGAGATGCGGAAGAAACATAAGGTAAAAACCTGTTATTTTGACATTTCAACCAAACAGTAGACACTTCAATTTATTTATCTGTATGTATACCTATTAATATATAAAAATCTCGTAGCCATTAAACAAGAGAATTGAATTGAATAAAAATCTCGTGTCATAAGTGTTTGTTATCGAACTCCTCCGAAATGACTTGACCGATTTTTATACAAGTTTTTGTGTACATTTGGTAAGTCTAAGAATAGGTCATCTTTCATTCCCCTAGGTGATAAAGGTTCTCTCTCCAGATATTTTATTTTTATTATTAATATAAATACCATGGCTGGACAAACATTCGTGCTCAACAAATGAATGCCCCCAGCGGGACTCGAACCCGCGACGTCACGCGCAGCAAGTAGGGTCACTACAAACTGAGCCAAACGTGCCGTAAAATGGCTATTCCAGACCATAATCTATTTTTGTGCCAAATATCATCCAGATATTATGTTCAGTCATTAATAACAAACTTCCGCATATTGTAATTTATTATTATATGTAGGTATATAAATGAATTATTTATGGGATAACGTGATAAACGTGATATTCTTAACGATTTGTTTAAAATATCATAATTAATATACTAATTATATTATAATCATGTTTTATACGGATTGCGTTAAAAGTTTTTACGCGTAACATTCCTTGCGTTCCGTTGCTCATTGATTTCGTCAGTGTTTACTTAAGATCTTATAAATTTAAGTGCAAATATTAACTCTACTACAAACATTTAGGCAGTGGTAGACAATTAGTTACGCGCTTGCTTGGAAATTCGAGTGAAGTGAGTTCAAATCCAGGGTCTTGAACCTGTGATATTATACAAATCATCTTCCAATATGTTGACCACTTGTCTTACGGTGAAGGAAACATGCAATTCGGAGAGAACGAAGCTAGTTTTCGAAAAACATGTGAAGTCCGCCAACCCACAATTAGCTAGCGTGGTGGATTAACGACCTTATCCTCCTTGTATTGAACGGAGGCTGTGTCCAGCAGTGGGAGGTTAAGAAGGGCTAAATAATATATATTACCCATAATAACAATAAATATGTTGGGACATTATTACAACAGCGCCATCAAGTTCTGTGCTAAGCTAAGCTTGTGTTACGGATACCAGATAGTTGATATACCTACTACACATATAAATTTTAAATACATACATATTATAGATATAAACACCCATGACTGGACTACAAACATTCATGCTTAACAAATGCCCCTAGCCGGACTCGAACCCGCGACCGCTGGCGCAGAAAGTAAGGTCACTACCAACTGAGCCAAACGTGTTGTCAAACCACCTACGAGTATAGTGCATAGAAAGAAGTGTATGACTGATACTTCGAAAATGCATAAGTAGTTTAAATTACTAATAGTAACTCAATTAGTCCAGGTCAAAGTAACTTGCTAAGGCTAATCGAATACATTTAAAATACATTTTTACTTAAATTTTAAAACTATAAAAATCACAATTTGCGTGTACACTAATATCCTCAAGAGTGAGGGATTTTTGAATTTAAATCAAACGTGAATGAAAAAAAAATGGCTGCGTGTAACGTTTACGCGCGGTTGAAGTAAAACTTCTTTGGCATATTAGGCATATTACAATCACATATTTATAGAATATCATGTATGGAAAGAATATAATATTATGTACTTGTCAGACAATAACAACGGTTGCCATGGCAATATGGGAATGTATTCTATCTTATTCTCTCGTCGATTTAATCCTATAAATGTATGTATTTCTTTCTTTATCGTGACGCATTTTCGTTTCATCGAGTTTCAAATCACAACGATTCTATAGAAGTTTCACTTCAAAAAACCTATAAGTAAAAGTAGCATAGCCCTATAACTAACAATAAACATTGATCAGTAAAGTACAATGAATATTAAGAACGTGTCAAAGACATATACATAATTAATTGTGCCTAAATTAGTTTTATGACTTTCTGGCCTAGTTGGTCAGTGACCTCTAAGCTAAACTGGCAGTAGCGGCTTTATTTTGATGTAGTGCTTCATTTTATAATCATAAGCTTGTTTTTATACGAATAGGTTTTGAAGCATAGCGTTCCCAAGGTCGAAGTACGAAAATAAACTGAAATAATTTATTAACGCTACTAGACTTTATTAAAATAAATGTTATTTATTATATCCTTTATTGCACATTAGATTAAATATAGAAAAATTATAAACAATAAACTTAGTTGACAAAGGTTACCCCTGAAGGAGATCTCTTCCAGTCAACCTGTATATATATATATATAAAGCACCTTTTGTAGAGTTCATCGACCATTATTTGTAAATTAAACAATAGAAACACCAATTTATTTAATTTAGCACGGAGTATAATGAATTAAAGATTGAATTTAAAAAAAATCTTAGGTATTTAATGTTATATTATTGTATACAGATTTAACTACTAGGAAATTAGCGATGTTAACATAAAAACTATTGTTAAATAAAATAAATGTGTTATTTAATAGCCAAGTAATATTTCATTTAAAATTATTAGGTATTTTTTATTTACGTCTTCAATTTTTATTGCATTTCAGAAGATTTTTATTGTATTTTCAGATTTTTTTCTCTAAATGTAATAATATAGTTTAAACTCTTTCTTTATAAGGTCCTATAAATTTTGAATAACGTTAATTGTGTTGAATTATTTTTTTTGTCAATTTTTTATTATTTTTCTATGCAAACGCTTGTTTCAAGATTATGAATCCTAAAGAAATGATTATATAATCACTTAATAGTACAGAGTATTTATGCATTACCGATCAATTACATTTGTTATCCGAAGATCTTTACAATATTTATGGCTTTCTAGATGGTATTTAAGGTGATAAATTATTCTATTGCATTTATTTCTAAGATAATGGTAATCCAGTGGTAACGCTTGAGAAACCGACTCGAGGGGATTCAAATCCCGGGTTTCGCACCTCTGATATTTTCATGTGCGTTTTCTAACATGATTATAACTTGTCACAGTCAAGGAAAATGTGAGGCCGTGCAAGTTGCACGTCTGAGAGTATCTACCAAGTTTTTGAAGAGGTGGCGTAGTTTGCATGGAACTACTCCAACCCGCACTTTGCCAGCGTGGTGGACTATGGTCTAATCATCCTCGTATTGAAGGGAGGCCAGTACCCAGTGGGACTTTAGAAAAGAGCTAAATACAATTTATTATTTTATAAGAGCGAGTAACTTTCCATCAACCAATGTGTTTTTTTTAAGAAAATACACCTTGTCTAAATATAAAACTTTTATCCAAATCGTTAGAGACGTTTTCAAGATACACTTAATTTAAGAATTACTCATTCAAACTTGTAAGATCTATGTACATTTGTCATCAGCCCTTTTTAACGTCCCACTGCTGGGCACCGGCCTCCCTCAGTAGAGATGGATCAGGCCATAGTCCACCGCGCGGGCCTAGTGCGTGTTGATGGCCTTCACATGTCTTACGAAAACTTGCTAGATTTTCTCAGACATTAAGGGTTTCCTCACGATGTTTTCCTTCACCGTAAGACAAGTGGTAATCAGGACAGAAGTGATTCGCAAATGAAAATATCAGAGGTGCGAGACTCGGATTTGAACCCGCATCACTCGGTTATACAAGCGAGCGTGTTACCGCTGGGCTACCATTGCCTTATTTTGGCATTCAATATAACAGTAATCAAATTATTTATAGAATTCACAATCGAAGAAGTGAAAGCTACAAATCATGATTGCGGATCAGAAGAGTTATTATAGATGTTTTATTTCAATACATTCCTTTCAATGTTTGTGTCAATTATTCCTCCCATCGAAACAAGCGTGAGCGAATAGAGTGCACTTGCGTTTGCGCAAACACTCATGTAATATAATGTGACATTGACCGCCGTGACCGAAAATCGGTCAAGACATTGCTGTCCAATACATTGCTGTAAAATTATTAATATTTTACATATTTTACCCGTGTACAAAATAAATATATTATATATTATGTAGAAATAAATATACATAGTTAAACATTACATAAAATTATGATTTTTATTATGTAGCTTTGTGGACACGTTTGGTATAGTTTTAGTGACCCTAGTTACGTGCCAGCAGTCGCGGGTTCGAGTCTCGCTGGGGACATTCAATTGTTTGATGAACACGAATGCTTGTATCATCTATCTGATATCTGTCACTCAAACCGTAGGTTAACATTGAACTAGATGGTGACATATGTTAATGTCCCAATATATTTATAAATATTAGAGATAGTTATACGTCATTTAAAGTTGCAAATCTCAACTCTATTACTTCTAACAAGACAAAGGACTAGATGAGTTTTTTCTATGTGTCATGTCATTGTAAAGTTTCATTAATATCCATTTAGTAGTTTTTGCACGAAAGAGTAACAAACATCCATAAATCTATACATCTTCTTAAACTTTCGTTATTATACCCATATTAGTAAGATACTGAAATTATCCTATGGATCTTGGATGGACGGATGAATGATAGTCAATCACGCCAGAACAGCTGAACGGATCTGGATGAAATTAAGCACATGGATAGATTATAGTTCGGTATAGCACATAGGTTACTTTTTATCCCGGAAAAATCTACGGTTCATGTGTAACAGATTTGTTTTTATTTTTTACTAGGGACAAACTTGAAGTGGAACAACTTATTTTATTTTTTATTACAATTATTACTTTTAACAGATTATTGACCGCAAATATCCGCTTATTTTACGAAATAACTCAAAAGTATGGTAGACAGGTACTTGTTTCGTTTATAAGCAATAATAAGCGGCGAGGCCAAATGGCAATAGCGAATACATATAAATATTTATGATGTCAGACCCTTCAATATTCTAGATGGCAAGATGATATAATAAGAGAGAATTTCGAACAGAATTTTGTGAAGTCATAAAATTGTTAACAAATCGGTTAGTATTACAGCTTAAATTAACTCCGCTTTGTTGACCCGTCCTGGCTTTGTTTATAAACATAACCTACACACAAAATATGCGTAGTTATACACAATAATCAAAATGTTTCACTAATAGCATTTCTCGCAGTGAAAAGTATCCTGGATAACCTAATAAAAATAACTATCATCATACCAAACTTTAGAGATAGACAAAAATTATAAAAACAGATTAGGCCTTTGTATCGATATAACGACTATAAAAATCAATAAGATTTTCCAATTAATATTCAATGTTCAGATTTTTCTAAGTAAAATTTTATTATATACGAGCTTTTTCCGCGGCTCCGCCCGCGTTCTCATCACTATTAAAAATAGGGATTGGTGGTAGGAATCATAAAAAATAATAATTTTATACCACAAATAAAATTCGTTTATTTGTGTGTAAAATGTAACCTCTAGAGGTATTAAATCATTATACTTACGATTTTTTTCGAAAGCGTTAATAATAAGGTAGATTAAAGGTTATTAAACCTTAAAAATATGTATTTATTTAATTTAGAGTCTAGTTTAAATAGTATAGCTTATTATTTGTAATAATTTCCTTATATTATAATTTAATCTGTTAATTGTTTTTATTTATTCTTGCCCAGCAGTGGGACGGGCTGAATACATACATACATACAAATTGTTATTTGTTATTTTTTGTTCTATAACACTCTGTCTTTATTTTTTCCAACCTCTAACCGCCGCTCTCATAGTCACTTAATGAACCATTAAATCGTTTTTTAGTAGAGATTCTCTATGAGATTCTCTACTAAAGAACGACTTAAAGGTTGATTAAGTGACTATGAGTGCAGCGGTTTTTCTTACAATTTACATTATTATTTTTAAACAAATAAAAGTTTATATGATAGTAAAAATATATAATAACATAACATTTATATGTAGAAATGTTCGAGAGTGTATAAATCGTTTGTGGTTAATAAACACTAAAATAATAAATATTACACTTTATGAGATTATAAAGATATTGGTTTGTTCTCTGTTCACACTGTAACGTAACAGATTTTAATGAAATTCACGGATGATGATTTTAATGCCCCAAATAACCACCTGCTTCCTACAGTAGGTATGCGTTAATGTGATTCCAAAGAATAAATGCATTTCCCAACAATAAAAAAAAGCAATGGTAAGGAATATGCGGCAGTGGTAGCCCAGTGGTAGCGCTCTCACTTGGATAACCGAGTGATGTGGGTTCAAATCCGGGTGTCGCACCTCTGATATTTTCATGCGCGAATCCTTTCTATCATGATTACCACTTGTCTTACGGTGAAGGAAAACATCGTGAGGAAACCTGCACATCCGAGAAAAACCTAGCAAGTTTTCGAAAGACATGTGAAGTCTGCGAACACGCACTAGGCCAGTGCGGTGGAATATGGCCTGATCCCCCTCGTACTGAGGGAGGCCCATGCCCAGCAGTGGGACATTAAAAAGGGCTCAAGACTAAGGATTATGTGATGGGACGCTAAGCAACTAATTTTTATTAATTTTGAGATTATTTCAACAGGTCATCTACAAAATAAAAGCCTCAAACCATTCTTAACACCTATTATTCTACGTCAAGGACTTTGCAGCAGATAGAACCTGCATTTATAGTTAGTTTGGTTATTTTAGGAACACCCAATACCAGTATTACAGCCTCGAGGTATGCAAATTGTTATTTATTTATCACGATGGCTTTTAAAAGTTTTAGCAAGGACGCTTTCGAAATGCATCTGCGCGGGAGTCGTTTTACGGCAGGTGTTTATTGGGTTGAACAAACAAATCTGTAAAGCTTTTATTGACATTGTATATAAGTATGTATGTAAATTGTTTTAATGTACGGAACTTAATCGGAGATTTCTTATCTATACATATAAATAAAATTGAAGTGTTTGTTCTTAATATCAAATTAACAATTTTTACTAAATGTTTTTTAAGTGGTAGTGCCATGCTTGTTACCTTCGGGTTGCAGACGAATGGGCCGGCATATACCCGTATAGTACCACTCTCTCACAGAAAACCGCTATGTTGTCGCGTTTCGTCCGGTAAGTGAGAGTCTAATAGGCCCACTCCCCATCCCTCCTCCCGTCCTTCTCCCTCCTACCTTCCTCCTCCCTTTCCTGAAAGGCCGACAACGCATCTGCAAGCCCTGTGGTGTTGCAGATGTCCATGGGCGGCGGTGATCACTTACCATCAGGTGAACCTCCTGCCCGTTTGCCCCCTTTGTCCCATAAAAAAAATAAAAAAACAAAAGTAGGTATATACGGAAATATACGGTAATGTGCCGGGCAAATTGCGCCGGTAATTGCGAAAGCTACGTACATTGCCATACACTACGCTGCCGGATACCCGGCGCCGGCTACCGGCTACCGGGAAACTCGTGAGAAAAAACACTAATATCTCCTGCACAGATGCTCCCTTTCAATATTGGCTGCCTTGGCCGACATCGGTCGGTCGAAATATAACTTGAACTATGCAAATAAATAAGTTAGGATATGTCAAATCATTGCTTAATTTAAGAAAGATATATAGATCACTTAGTTAGTCAATCAAAACAATCTGCTTCTATTACAAAAACTTTTTTAAACTCAACCTTGCATTAAATACATAGTAAATAGAAAAACGTGTTAATTTATTCATATATTACAATATACATGTATTTATTCACTTTATTTGACTTTATCCATTTTAAACTGGGTATTATTTAAATTTATTATATCCTTTATTGCACATTAAAACAGATACAGAAAAAATATAAACAATAAACTTAGTTGGCAAGGGTGGACTTATCCCTGAAAGAGATCTCTTCCAGTCAACCCGTGGATGTGGAAGAAGATGTCAGCGGACGATATTGTGCAAAGAATAAATAATTGTATATACAATAAAATAATAAATAATTAATATACATACATGCAAATATTATATAAAAATAAATATATAAATATACATACATATATAATACTATACATATTACCTATATTATACTTAAAATATTAACTATACTTATATATAATAGATACATACATATTTACATATTATATAAAAATACTTATACATGTGAATGCAGAAAGAGGTGCCAATTGATTGAAATCGTCTATAATTTTGAATATAGGTAGTCTTTTAATTTAGCTTTTTTTTAAACGACGCGACTGCCCAAAAAAGCAGTGTTATGTTTTCAGGGTTTATGTATGTATGTTTATAAGTTTCTTTATCCCACCGTAACTTCTAACCGCCTATATACGATTTCGAGTTACGTGGTATCGGTAGAATCCTTGTGTTCGGGTAACAAAGGCTAGTAAAAAATTAAAAAAATAACATAGCTATGATTCATAAAGAAACACCGAAATATTTTTTTAAATTCAATTACGTTTATAACTATCGTCTAGAACTCTGAGTAAATTACAAAAATATATAAAAGTAGCATTCAATATTAAAATCCTTCCTAATAATGACGTCCCGGCCGATTACGGCCACGGCGGCCAATCTCATTGAGTCTAGCCAACGGCGCGGGACATATTATAGTGCACGAGTGTACGTTATCACTCTCATATTCCGGTGGGACGACTGCTCGACACGACCAGTGAGAGTTAAGGCGCAGGACCGACGGCTTTACGTGCTCTCCGAGGCACGGGGGTGACACACCGCCAACTTCCCAAATCCGGGCTGTTACTGAGCCTTCGAAACAGAAAGACTCAATAACTAAACTTGGCCCGACCCGGGACTCGAACCCAGGACCTCCCGGTATGCGACCGTACATGCTAGCCACTACACCACCGAGGCAGTTAAAGTTAAAATCCTTCCTAGACAACTTAGTAAGTATTATGTTTAATGATCACTAAAAGGTATGAAATATAAAAAATAAAAAATAATAAAAACACACCTGCCATGTTCAAAAATTACCTAAAAAGTAAAAAATAATTACTTCATACGACGGCGATTGTTGTTAAAATATGAATATTATGTTAAAGCAAAGTTTTTAATCTAAAAAAAAAAATTTTTAATGGGAATAGAAGTTTAGCATATTTTACAAACAAACAACACCTTTTTATAATTTTATAGTAAATAATATTTTCGAACAAAACTAGGGTGAACTACTGTTAATGTACTTATAATATTCCTAGCAGACCCAGTCACGCGTTGTGAAGCACCTGTATTTTTTTTTAATTTAGGGGTAGAATTAATAGCTTAACGTAGCTGTTTTAAGTTTCTCTCTCCGAAATTCCACTCCAGATGAGATTTTTTTTAAATCATTTTTCTATAGAAAATAATTATTTATTCTATTAAAAAGAACTAAGCAGGAGAAAATCTTATAATCCCTTTACATACTAACTCTTAAATTGAGACCCATCGATAAGGTCGATTTGATCGATTCAAAGATACGTCTTATAGCAAGTACATACAAAATTTTGCCCTCTATTTAAAACTTTAGGTGTAACACTGATGGCATGTAAATTAATTCAAATATAAGCCATATTTATTATAAACTAACCTAGCGCGAAAAATAGAAAAACAGTTTTGCATTTTTACTACTAAAGTAATGTCATATATTTTATGAACGGTTTTCAGTTATTTTTTTAAAATATACAGAATATTACTTGGATTTTACTTTATCAATTTTGCTTTAAAAATACTGTTACTGTTTAATATATTATAAAAGGTTTCAAATTACATCCATGTTTTATTCTTATATTCTTTATTTTTATATTCTAAAACGAAATAAACGTATTTTATACCATTATACTATCTACTTTAATATATAAAAATCTCGTGTCAGAGTGTTTGTTATCGAACTCCTCCTCCTCCCAAACAGCTTGACCAATTTTTATGATTTTTTTATATATTCTTTAGGTCTGAGAATAGGTCATAGGCTGTTTTTATTCCCCTAGATGAAAAGGGTGACCCTCTCCAGATTTTTCATTTTTTATTTATAGACCAAATTCTTATTTTTTATTTTTTTATAATTTGGCATCAAAAAATATTTATAACCCTAAATTTTCAACCTTAATAATTAGAGTAAGTAATTAGAATTGCTAATCTAAGTAAGTAAGATTTACATGTTTCCATAATATCAGTATATCTTCTAACTATTTGGCAATTACACGAAAGCGTGTGCGTTACGAGCGTGATCTACACTTAATACTTATACTTAATTACAATTGAAGCCATTAGAAATATTGAGTTCATGGTTATTTGCACAATACCACATTAAAACAACTATGAATAACTAGAGAATCATCCTCGCTCCGCTTGGGTTTGTTCCCAGGTGTGCAACAATTAATAAATATGTTGGAACATTATTACTACAGCGCCATCTAGTTCCGTGGTAAGCTAAGCTTGTGTTACGGATACCTTATAGTTGATATACTACACATATACAATTTAAATACATACATATTATAAATATAAACACCCATGACTGAAGTATAAACGTTCGTGCTCAACAAATGATTGCCCTCAGCGGGACTCGAACCCGCGACCGCTGACGTAGAAAGTAGGGTCTGAACTACTGAGCCAAACGAATCGTCAAGTCGTCAAAACTTAATATAGAGTTTTTTTTAGAAATTAGATATTTTCCCGGAACGTAAAGTATCTACGAGTATGGAAGATAGCGGTATTTAGCCCTCTAGGAGAGCACCTAAAGCTCGGCTACACGCTTCGTTATGCCTGCTAGGTTGCATGCACAAACCAGTTTGCACGCGTGTGTGTGGACGGTGAGACGGTATCTCGCGCAGAGTCATGACTAGAGTTTTGGGACTGCGCAGCCATGACGGAAGCAGGCAGTAGTTTTCTACGGTTGCTTCGAATAATCGTCTCGCCAGAGTATGAGAGCAACAGGAATAGTACACTTTCTATTCACGTGATTCAACAGATTTAGATGAAATTTGGTTTGACGATAGCTCCGGGTAAAGTAATCCGGGTAAAGTAATCCGGTCAAAGTAATCTGGGTAAAGTAATCCGTGTCAACAAATACTATGGCTTTTACTGCTGGGAAATATCCAAACTCTAAGAAATCTACACTAAATTTTAAAAGGTGTATAATACAGACAAATTCGTGACTTTTAACTTATAATACTATAATAATCAAAATATAACGTTCTATTAATATAGTCTCGTGAATAGTAATAGTACACTCGTAATTGTTTATACAAAGTTAGCTTAAGTATTGTAGCCAGTAGGTATATAACAGCAATGTCATTACCATTTGCGTAATTCCCCTGTATGCTATTAAACAAATCGTAGACTAGTTAAGTTTTATTACCGGATAGTTTGTATTGAATTGTGTTGTATGTATTTCAAAATTTATGTATGTTTATGATAGTTAGATGCCACGTTTCGGTCAAGAGGGAAGCATAGAATGCTACAAGTACAAAAGTTTAGATTAAGTTGAAGATTATATTATAACTGCGTCAGCGCATTGGTCTGACGGATTAACCCATTCTAATAGGATTTTCACAGAAAGAAGTTTGAAGGACTAGATATGGGGTTTGCTTTGTTCCAGAAATATTAAAGTTCGCAGCGCGAAATCTAAACACCCATAAAAATTATAAAAAAAATATTTACGATTTTACGAACGATTCCGCAATTTATTGAATCTCCTACAAAAAAAAATTATCAGAAACGATATACATTGTTAATCATAATAACCGTTTATATTTATAGAAATACTAGCGACTCGCTTCGCTCGGGTTCGTCCCCAAGTGTAACCACTTTAGTATAGTTTAAAAGATTTTCCCGCTTTTCTGTTGAAATTTTTCCTGAATTTTCTTTGCTATAAACCTCACGGAGCCCTGGAGTTATATCATCAGGAAGGAAAACCCGACTTATTTTTATATAGTAGATATATAGTTTACAATGAAGTCAGTAAGAATTGTGATTCTGGTTACTAGCATCCGTCTAACAAAAAACTTTTCATAATAACTTACTGTAATAGTTTCTTAAAATTACGCGAATTATATCTAAATAAACTTATCTTTTCGGATTTTGTCGCTAAACCAGTTTTTTTGGGAACCAAAAATCAAAATGACGCCTTGACAAAATTCTAAATTATAGTTTAATTTTTATATATTTTTAAAGTTTTAGAACTTGCTATATACATTGAACTTTTGAGAACTAAAAAAAATATATAATTTATGAGCCTTAATTATTATTGGGTTGAGATATTAAACTGTCTTCGTAGAGCCGTTTTAAATAATTAAATTGACACGGTAGTTAACTTTTGAAAAAAAATCTGTTGAAAAACGGTGGTTTGGTATTAAGCTACGTAATGAGAAAAAATAAACAAATAAACCCAGCTGCGTTAAAATTAATTAGATTACGTGAAAAAAAAGAACTTTAAAAAAACTTACTAGACAATATTTTGTAATTCTGTTAAGTGATACTTATTTTGTCGCGGATTTATTTTGATTTTTAGTTCCCGACGTTTCGAATGCTTTACAGCAATCATGGTCACGGGAGAGACTCTCCCGACAAAATCCGAAAAGGTAGTTTCATTTAAATGTCGAATATTCGCGTAAACTTAAGAAAGTATTATGATACTTAATAATTAATGATTAATATTTTTTTCTTCTTTACAAAAATTAATTAACGTAAGATTTATTAAAAACAGCCTATGCGTTTGGTCTTTTGTACGCTGCATATACACAATAACATGCGGGATGTTGCCTACTATGCAATCTACTAAAATTAATTGAAATTTATTCAGCCCTTTTTAATGTCTATTTTTAAACAATCACGCTATAGTCCACTACGCTGGTCAAATATTATCTAGGTACGTAAGGTTTTGTCGGACATTTCGTCTAGATGTTTTCCTTCACCGTGAAACAAGTGTCTAATGTTGAAAATGTTTCGTACATGAAAACGATTCAGGAAATGAAATCAGACATTTAAGACTGGGAAATTAAGACCGAAAATTTTTTCATTTGCCTCCTTTTAATAAAATCATGTAAGCCGTAAATTCCCTTATAAACCCAGTAATAGTTTAGTAATAGTAATTTTTCTAAAATTAATCGGCTCGAAGGATCATTAATTACTTCGAAGGCATCTTTCGATAAGGGATTTATTTGAAAATATTTCCTAGACAAAAATAAACAGGTGTTCAGTTCAAAAAGTGTAATAAAATGATTAATAAAGCAACACTAATGTTTTCATTACTTAAAAAAACTTCAGTATTTATTGTTGGTTTATTATATACATTATATACCTACATGTATTTTTTATTTCTTATTTGTAACACTGTAAAGCAAAACATTTCAAGTAAAACATTTGTGGCGAGTAGATTGTGTATTTGTTTTAGTAATGTAATGAACTATAATTGTAATGAACTGCTTCATAATTTTATTTAAAAGAAAACATGAGATGCATTTAATTAACCATAGACGAGACGACCTTACGCAAAGTAAATAAATTACCGCCGGTTATAGCATGCGGATATATAGAAAACTATAAGTAAAGGACGCTTTTTAGGGAAATCAGTTTTAAAAATATTCATTTTAAGAGACTAAGGATTTATATTCGATTCACTTAGTTAGGACCCCGAAATTTTGTTTTGTTTATCCTTTTTTTTAAATAAAAGTTGCTCCTTATAATCGTCAGTCAGAACAGTTGAAGAGCAACATTGCAAATTTTAGAACACTTCATTATTTGTCATGCGAATTTGTTACTCATATTAAATTCAACTCATATTAATATTTTCAAGTGGTAGTGCCATGCTTGTTACCTTCGGGTAGCAGCCGAATGGGCCGGCACGCCCCGTATAGTAACACTCTCTCACAGGAGACCGGCGTGAAGTGGCAGCTATACTGCCGCGTTTCGTCCGGTAAGTGAGAGTCCGGGAGGCCCACTCACCATCCCTCCTCCCGTCCTTCTCCCTCCTCCCTCCCTCCCTTTCCTAAAAGGCCGGCAACGCATCTGCAAGCCCTGTGGTGTTGCAGATGTCCATGGGCGGAGGTGATCACTTACCATCAGGTGAGCCTCCTGCCCGTTTGCCCCCTTTGTCCCATAAAAAAAAACATACCGATAAAGCAAAAAAATTGGAAACATAGAATGCTACCTTGCGACAATTTTGTACCTTCGCCTAACTATTTCTAAATTAAACACCTATGTAAAGATTTTAATACGCGAGGTAAAAAAAAACTTTTCCTTGAAAATAATTCAAGAACTGAAGATTTTGCCACTAATAAAAATATTGTTGTTAATTTTTTTTTTATTAGATACTTTTAGCGAACAAGGAAGAGCTATGTAATATAATAATATAATATAATAATAAGCTATGTAATTTTAATATTTCAACGTAATTAAAGATCAGGGTACAATTAAATATATAAAAAAATATTTTTTAACATTATATAAAATATTTTAAAAGTTTTTTTAAAGTTTATATTAAGTTTTTTTTAAGTACTTTTTACATAGGAATATTGTCCTTCACTCATCTTGCGTACTTTTTAACGTCCTTTTTATGTAAAGGCAAAGCTCGTTTGATCGTGTAAATTCCATCTTAGACGGATGATGCCCAAGTGGATGCGTTACCATTGGCTTATATTGTATTGCAGATTGGATATGGTATAAAATGGTCAAGGCTACGTTTCATTAAAAATATATATAATTTAATTTCGTGTAATGTTTCAGCTATAAGTGGGTAATAAATAAATGTTTGCATAATAAATTCGGATTTAATTAAAAAAACAAAGTGTAGAAAACACGTAGATGTTCCACTGCTTGCGAAAAATCGGCCATGACTGGTTGCAAGAGTGTGAAGTTAAAACTTTGGGGTAAGGTTTGGATGAAATTATTACATACATTGAAATATATAAAATTGATCATATATAAATTTAAGTTAATTACAAAATAATTAAATTTATATTAAATAAATAAATTATAAACACAAAAAAACACAACAAACATGAAGAAAGTGGAAGTGAAAGAGAAACTGAGTGAGTGAGTAGTAAAAAGTTAGTTTGATGTAAGATTTTGAAAGTTCAGTACTTGCATGGAAAGCTTTGTGAAGCAGTTCCATATTGGATCTATATTATCACGAAGGTAATGTGTAGAGACACTGGCAGCCCAGTGTTAACGCGCTTGGTTAACCAAGTGAATCGGATTCAAATTCAGATCTCGCATCTCTGATATTTACAGGTGCAAATTTTTTCTAACATGATTGCTGCTTGCCTTACGGTCAAGGAAAACATCGTGAGGAAACCTGCATATCTGAAAAAAACATAGCAAGTTTTCAAAAAAATTTGTGAAGTCCGCCAACCCGTAATTGCCCTACATGGTGGACTATGGCCTGTTCCCCATTGTTCGAAGGGGGCTGATTACATTCACTTGTGTTACAGTAAGGAAAACAAAAAAAAACTAAACTGTAACTTCATTAGTATTTATAAATTAAACTATCTTTTCGGATTTTGTCGCGGATTTATTTTGATTTTTGTTTTTTTTTTCAATTTTACCAACTAAATTTTTCATGGGATTTTTATATATTAGATAATAATTTGATTAATTGATAATTTTAATTATTAAAGTCACAAACATTAATTGAATTTTGATTATTTTCAAGTTAATTATTAAGCTGCAAATTTTATTACAAAAAATACATATTTTTTTCTTATTCTAAATTGTGCAAAAAATGATAAGGAATTTCGCGTAAAAACATACAATTTCGATTATAAAAAAATCAGGGAAACTAATATAATAAAGGATTACTGATGAGATTATGGAAAAAAACTATTAAACAATACCAATTTACATAATATTATTAGAGTTTTTGCGCACTACTTTGTATATAAATAACATCGTACACTATTTTTCTATAATAAATTATAGCGGTAATTTTAGTATAAAAACAGATTGAAACGAGTATTCAAAAGACGATTCCGGATATAAGATGGATTGATAGAATTATGAAAATATTTTGCTGTACTAAATCTTGTTTTTTGTATTAATTTGCTGTAAACATTTCATACTTTAATTTATGGCTAAGAAGAAATCTAGGAAAATGCATAAAAAATACTCTTTCTTCTGCACTTCTGTACTATCTTTTAAATAATGTAGGTCAAAACTTTACATATACATATTTTATTTGCTTATTAATCGCCATTTAATTTTTATGCTACTAAAATATAATCTATATCTCTACTAATCTATAGCTTTATACTTATACTTACAATATTATAAAGAGGAAAGATTTGTATTTTGTATGTAACGAATAAACTCAGAAACTACTGGACCGATTTTATTAAAATTTAGTACACATGTAGTCTAGAGCCTCAGGAAAGACATAGGCTACTTTTCAAGGTGAAAATACTACTTTCCCAAAGTAAAAAACATCTTATATGTTGTTTCGGATAAGCTATCATAATTACAACTTTCATTTAAACCTATCTAGTGGATTTCTCACGATTTGATCACAAGCAGACTCCCCTTAACCAGAATAGTACGAACTTATTGTTGGCAACAACAGAAACGACAACGTCCAAATAAATAAATAAATTATCCGTACGCGCGTGGAAAACAAAGAACTTTGACATTATTTAAAAATCGATTACAATATATAAAAATTTAGCGTAAAAACTTGTTTTTTTTTTTTAAATAATGTATCGATACTCGTAAATAATTAGACACTAGTGCCTTATCATCACTCTGCTAGGTTTTGTGTTTAATGAATGACAAAATAAATCTATCCCGCAAGAACCGTACATTTTTCCGGGATAAAAAGAATGCGCTACATGATATTCCTGAATATATTTCTTAATAATTAATAGATTATTGATCTATCTCTATGCATATTTTCTTTGGTCTGATTGAGTAAAAAATAAACATCTATCCAAACCTTTACATTAATAATAACATTTATTACTAGCGACTTCTTCTTACTTCACTCGACTTCGTCCCTAGATATGATTTTATATCCTTTAATTGAAAAATAGTACATTCCCAGTCCAATCCAGTACAATCTCCTTAACCCATAGTCTCATCATCATCATGCCAACCCTCCTCATCATCTGGGACCTAATAGCGCCCGGCAAGCCGACTGGGCTCGTAGCCTGAGCGCGATTCTTACGCACAGGGAGGTCCCACTTCGGAAGGCGGTGTGTCACGCGGGTTGCTCCTGGTACTTCTGACAGAAGAGTTGACTGACGAGCAACCCTCTTGGCTGAGTGGTCTGCTTCGGCAGACCTGCCAGACCGTCGCGGCATTGTAATTGAATTTGCACGCGATCCTGCGACACTCCAAGTACTGGTTTGACAGTGCGCCCCACATACCCACCTGCTTTCTTCAGGTGGTATGCATTAATTTCCAAAAAATTTCCAAAAAATGTAAAGGTTTTTGATTGTATCCAGAGAAAAATAATATTTTTTATTTATTTTAATTTATTATAATATAATAATAAGAAGCTGTAAAATAATCATGTTATAAATGTTACATACCTACAAGCATTTGGATTTAATTTGAACTTTAAATTGAATGGTCGTTTTTTAAATAAATTACAGTATGTAAAGTTTTTAAATGAATTGTTTTGTATAATATATTTGTAGATTAACAAAAAATGTATATAACGCACATTATTATACATACACAATTAGAAATCAAGTCTTCACTTCCGTTTTGTCAATGCTTTGTTTAATACTAACGACCTGGATACGATTTTTAGAATTATTTTCTATTTGATTAAATTGATATTATCTTAAACTAAAATATTATAACCGTTTCATCCAAATCTATCTAGTAATTTTCTCGTAAAGCAATCTCACACTGATAGATAAATAAACAGATAAAAAAATAGATTCGCTCTTTATATCAATAATAATGATAATGATTTTTTACAATAAAATTTTCATATTTAATGGATTTACCGATTCTATTATACGACTATGTATAGATTAATTTAGTCCCTTTTAATGTTCTTGTAATTTTGCTGCACTATATCGAACAATCTAAACGGTAATACCGGTTTGTTCTCGCCCCGATATCAATCATAAAATGTTTTGAGGTATAGTATGATGGTTCAGTATTTACCTACACAAAGGTCACAATATTCGAAAAGATGAAGGCCTAAAAATTATTTTTTCCATTATGAATTATTAAAAATATTATGATTATATTTTAAATTTATAGACATTACGGCATGCCTTTCATCACACAATTTCGTTGGGTCTAACCGTCGGACGATGGTCTCAATGTCTTCAAGGTCGAATTCCTGTTTTGATATACATATATGTGAAATTAATGTCAATGTCGCATGTCGCAAACCGAAATCGAAATATACAGTATTGAAAACTGTATATAACATTTTAAATAAAGCTATCTTTTTGGATTTTTTTGCGATATATTTACTTTTTTGGTTTACGACGTTTTTAAACCAAATGAAACGACGGAAATATAAACTCGCGTAAATCTAACAAATCTAATTTATAAATATCTTATGACACGGTGTTTGTGGTCGCACTCCTAAATGAGGATTTAATGTTTTTTTTTAATAATCGGTAAGTATGAGAAAAGGTAAGGCAGTGGTAGCCCAGCGGTAACGCGCTCGTTTGGATAACGGAGTGATGCGAGTTTAAATCCGGCTCTCGCACCTCTGATATTTTCATGTGCGAATTACTTTCTATCATGATTACCACTTGTCTTACGGTGAAGGAAAACATCGTGAGGAAATCTGCATGTCTGCAGAAAACTTAGCAAGTTTTCGAAAGACATGTGAAGTCCGTCAATACGAACTTGGCTAGATCGGTGGACTATGGCCTGATACTGCCTCGTACTGAGGGAGGCCCGTGCCCAGCAGTGGGACGTTAAAGAAGCTGATCAAGAACAACATGAGAAACGGTCGTAAAGTATTTTTACCTTCTTAACCCTTCTCCCTTCTCCACCCCCATTTTATATGGCAGATGTTTTCTACTTCAAATTGAATATACGTTGTACTTATTTCTACATAATATGCAGGTATGTAATAACTATTAAAATATTAAGCCTAGCAACATTTGAGTAATTTTAAATTATACGATATATATTATTTGGACGTAAACAATTTTAGCAATCGCACTTTCGCAAGATCCCCGTCGCTGGCTATTTACAAGGTTACAAAGCATTAATATTAATATCCCCTATCCATTTTTTTCACCATTCATTACATACTTATATATTATATGTATCTATATGCACATTTGGCTCAGTTTATACTTGTTCACTATTTACTTGCTGTGCTAGGGGTCACGGGTTTGAGTCTCGCTGGGGAATTCATTTGTGTGATGAACAAAAATGATTGTACGACTCTTGCTATAGGGAACTGTGTAATTATGAATGATTTTAACACTTGGTAGAATAATGTTTTCGCGTGATGAGTTTCCAGACAGGCGGACGGACAGACAGGCAAAAATTCTAAATAAGTATTATTCATTCGGCCTCTGTATTATCGAATATTTCAATATTTTTTTTACAAAAATGTAATGTAAGTACCTAGGTGAATATCAAGCGCCTATCCGTTTTGAACCATAGGTGTGGGCTAGAATCGGATTATTCATTTTCTATTAAAATTGTTCTATTTAGTAGTTTTATGCCAAATACAAATATATTTAATTTAATATTTTCATGCCAAAGTTAATTCTAAGGTTAGTATGTTTAAACATTTATGATATTGATTATCTCAATAATTGACATACATATTTATTTATTTATTGTGTCTTTATCGTAAAAGCTATCCGGTGTTCCTAGCTATCCCACCTTCCCATACATTAAATTTGTATACCTTGTGATTTTACCCAGAATTATATTATAATACTAGAAATTCCGCAACTCCGCTCGCGTCCGGAGGATGAAAATGTAGGGTTATAAGTATTTTTTATTGCCAAATCATATAAAAATAAAAAATAAAAATTTTGTCTAAAAGTAAATTAAAAAAAACTGGAGTGGGCCACCCTTGTCACCTTGGGTAATAAAAAATATTAAATAGCCTACGACCTATTCTCAGTACTACAAAATATACACGAGAAATTCATAAAAATCGGTCAAGTCGTACCTGAGGAGTTCGATAACAAACAATGTGACACGAGATTTTTATATTTTATAAATAATACCTCTATTGTACAATTTGAAAGAGCACCCTTAAACTATAAAACTATAAAAAATGGGTGAAATAGTTCCATTTAAAGAATTTGAATTTCTCTTGGAATTTATATAGGACCAACATTGAGTATAATATATACTTACTTAATAAACACAAATGCACTACATACACAAAGGAACATACTCGTAAATCGTAATATGCAAAACTTGAGGTTTCTGAGTCAGTCATTATATTTTGTTGAGCTTAAATTAAGCTTTACATTGAACAATCAATAAGAAAAAATCTTAACAGATTAAGCTAAGAAGGTTCTTTATATTTATTACTTATGACTGGTAATAACCAAAAGTACTTAGTATTTATATTGGAAGGATATTTTATATGCCAAGAATAATTTTGTTCAAAATTAAATACTTGTGACGAGTAACTTATTTATTTAGGTAAGAATTAATATTATACTTATAAAAACAACTTCGCAAATAATGCATTGTTTTAAATTTGATAAACATAAAAAGGTTACAGCGAGTCAACCGTAAAAGGTAAACATATTATGCTATCGCGAACTTTTTACTTTTAAAGGGAAACATTTCCGTCATACATGATTTTTGCATAACTTTAGCCGTTTATTTACGCAGTGCTCCTAATGGTCGTAGCGTGATGTAATATAGCCTTCCTCGATAAATGGACTATCCAACACGAATCCAAAAAGAATCTTTCAATTCGGACCAGTAGTTCCTGAGATTAGCGCGTTCAAACAAACTCTTAAGCTTTATAATATTAGTATAGATATTACAGTAAAATTCATAAAAAATATATTATAGTGAAATCATAATAAAGTGTATTATAAGGAATATAAGCAATTCCCGCGGCTCCGCCCGTGTTCTAATTACTATTAAAAATAGAGTAGAAGGATGAAAATTAAGTGTTATAAGTATTTTTATGCTAAATCATAGAAAATATATAAAAATCTTGTGTTTGTTATCGATTTACTCCGAAACGGCTTGACCGATGTTGATGTTTCTTTTGTGTATATTTGATAGGTCTGAGAATAGTTCGCAGGCTAATTTTTATTCCTCTATGTGATAAGGGTGGCCCTCTCCAGATATTATATTATCTTGTAGACCAAATTTTTATTATTCTCTTTTTTTTTAAATTTGGCATTAAAAACTTCTTATAACCAGGAATTGCTAGTATAGCTATAAAATACAGTTTAAAAACAAAGTTTGCAAAATAAATTATTATAAAATTTAATTATTTTTATTATTTCTGTAATGTTTATATGCTTGAATATGGAATTATGTTCAAGTTTTTTGTTGACTTTAATCTTAATTAACCTTATTTAATGTAGCTTTTATTATATTTGTAAGATAAATACATAAAATATGAAAACATTATTTATTTAAACATAGTTCTTTTGAGTTAAAAAAATTATGAATAATAATTTTGTTGTTGTTTTAGACTAATTAAAAAAATAGGATTAAAAATGGCGCAACAGTAATATTAATATTAAGATTGTCCGCATCGCACTTTTCGATTTCCCATAAAAATAGCAAGGGACAAAAGAATTTTTTCTTCTCACTTTTGGAACTAATGAACCATACATTGCTCTGCTATTCCCATCGAATATTTTTGTAGAGAATTGAACGCTCTTACTATCGCTTATATCATTTTTCGACGAATCAACTCAGTCAAAAGCTATTCGAGGTCAAAGTTAACTTCATTATCAATTTAGAAATTTATTAGTTTCTAGGTTACAATACTTTCTTAGATTTACGCGAATATTCGACATTATAAATGAAACTACCTTTTCGGATTTTGTCGCGGATTTATTTTGATTTTTAGTTCCCGACGTTTCGAATGCTTTACAGCAATCATGGTCACGGGAGCGACTGTCTCATATTATTCATATTATTAAACTTACTTTATTAACTTTGTGAGTTTTTTTTGTGTTTCTACTTAAAGTTATTAGATTTGTGTAACACACTAAAATTAATAAATAACAAAATATCAACACAACGATACAAACAACAACAAACTGTGTAACAAAATAAAATAATAATAATAATGATTAAGAAATCGTGCGTATAAATGGCGGGGAACGACTTTGAGTTATAATATTATAGAGATTGTTAACTTGCCTCAGTCCTCTTATTATCCTCTTATTGACATTATAATAATGGTTATAATACTTATTTATTTTTTAATTTCAATAAAATTAATTTTTGAATATTAACAAAATATATTGTAAGGTACTTTGTTGCCATTTTGGAATTTTTTGAATAATTCTTGCAAACTTTGTGGGTATTGTCTGCAGCAGTTATACGAGTATAATGCCTTTCAGACCCCTAAAAGTCTCTCCCGTGACCATGATTGCTGTAAAGCATTCGAAACGTCAGGAACCAAAATAAATCCGCGACAATATCCTAAAAGGTACCTAGTGTCATTTAAAATCTCAAATTTTCGTGTAGACTTACGCGAATCACAAAATGTATATACGAGTACTATACTCTATTGAGTCTATCGTACTTTAAAATAACAGTTATTTGAAATATGATTTAGTTTTTCTTTACATAGCTTACTATACAATAAAATAAATTAGAAAAATGACAAAAAACTAACGGTAACTAAAGGTAACCTACTTAAAATTTAAAAAATGGAATTCATAATTCGAGTGTTATATTTAGTTATACACTTACATTGGTTATTATTACGTTTTATAAAATTTTCTCAGTCAAAATAACTAAAGTAATACTATTTTTCAAATAAACTATTTAATGGCTTTTCTGACATACAATATTTTGTATTGTTGGTATATGGGGGCGGTACAACTGGTTTGGAATGCTGTTCTGACAGAACATCCGGAAACTAAATTAAAAGTACATATATCTCCGAAAAACTTCATCTTCTAGTACTTCGTACAATTTTGTGGTTTTATTACATATTATGAATAATTATAACACTGGAATTATATATAACAATTTATAAATATTAAGTATTTTTTGTCACATTTTTTCTAGTAATTATTTTATAGTAACCTAAGCATATAAAAATTATGAATCTTAATTTACAGCAATCATGGTCACGGGAGAGACTAAAATTGTAGAGGTCTCAAAGGCATTATAAAACTGCTACAGTCAGACTTCCCACAAAGTTAGCAAAATTAATTCAAAAGTATCAAAACGGTTCCAAAGTATCTTAAAATATTAGAATATTAAACTTATTGAAACTATTAAAAAAATAAAATTAAAGGATTTAAAAAAAATATATAATATCAATAAGAGGAAAATGAGGCACGTCAACAGGCTCTACATAAAACAAAACAAAGTCGCTTCCCACCGTTTATATACGCTTGAATCTTTTAAACTATGCTACGGATTATAATGCGGCTTACATCAATAGATAGAGCGATTCAAAAGTACAACAAAGCGGAGAAAATATCTCGTTTCTGAGAAATTCATTCTGGCTGTTAAAACGTAACTATTTATTAAATAAAATTAGACGACACGCTTGGCTCAGTTGGTAGTGACCCTACTTTCTGCGCCAGCGGTCGCCGGTTCGAGTCCCGCTGGGGGCAATCATTTGTTGAGCTGGAATGTTTGTTCTCCAGTAGTATATCAACTATCTGGTATCCGTAACACAAGCCTCGTAGCTTACCACGGAGCTAGATGGCGCTGTTGTAATAATGTCCCAACATAATTATTTTAAAAAACATTGTAAACGTAATTATACAGATACGTGCATTTAACAACATGCATGATTAAAATGACGCATTATGGAAAATAAATGCACTTTACATCCTCTCGACCATGTTTAGATCAATATGTAAAGGAAAATAACATTAGATCAACGTAGGAATTCCGTAGATGAAAAATGCTAGATTTATTCTCGATTTGCGCTATCACAAAACTATTACGATATGATTCCAAGTATTATTCTATCATGTAATAATTTTAAGATAAAACTGTAGGTAAATAAATGATATAAAAAAATTGTATACGTACTATGATCGATATGAGAAGCTGTTACAGCGACTTCAAATATGAATATAATTTTATTTTGGTGTTAGAGAGAAAAAGGTAGTATTTTTTATTTGCGTTTGCTTAGCACACGTGTAGATATGTCAATTTGCGCATAACCACTTAAAAGTTAAAACGATTCCCGAATATAATAACTGTTTTTTTTCCATAATATTATGTATTTACGAAACAAACTATTTTTCGGACGTTTCGCGTATTTCTTTGGATTTTTCGTTTCTAACGTTTCGAATACTTTTAAGTTAATACGAGTACAGAATATATACATTATCAAATATTCTTAAGCGATGTTCTATTAGAATTATTACTAGATAATAATTAATACTAGTATTGTTACTGTTACGAAAAAATATAAGTAAGATTATAATATTATAAAGATATAATATACTTTATAACCATTTTTTACAATATTTTTTTAATATTGTAATTATAAAAAAATATAAAGTAATTACTTTATTTCCTTTTTTATAAAAGATTATCTGGCGCTAGTCATTGAATATAAAAAAGAAAGCATTTGTTGTTATAAATCATATAAATAATTTTATTAGTGTCTTCCCGTATTTTTATAGTATTAATTAAACTTCTTGTATTTTTTAAGAATAATTAATGTACTAATTTATATCAATTGTAATGTTCTGTGATAACGTCACTAATACTAAACGTTACGAGAAATATAAACAGGAGTACGACAAACTTACTAACTCAAGAGATTAATAAACATCCATACATAATAAAATATAAACATAGCATTTAAACATATTGAGCAAAATATTGTGATAATTACAAAATCTCATTTATTAGTTGAAAAACCTTTCGAAAAAATTGCCATAGCATGTTATAGTGCAATTTGATTGTCACAAAACAATTGTTCCAAGACCGATCAATGAAGGACTCCGATTTTCTAAGAAATGCTAACATAAAAAAAATAAAAACTATTATTATTTTATATTATATATTATTATTATAAAACAAAATTAAACTTACCGTTCATTTTATACTAATTCCACACTAAAACACCATACACAAATAAATAATTTAAATCACGATTTTAAATCACTGCGTATACGAATTTACCGAGCTCTCTGGAGGCTGTCGCGCGGTATTTCAATACACAGTGAACTGCGATGCGCGCGCGCTGCTATTAACTGCGCGATAAAGGTTTGACATTTCGATTTATTCTCACGTACAGTAAACGTAATAATTTCGTAACAGAGAATTATCAATAGTAGAGGCTGTTGATAATCGATTTATAAATAAAATTATGAATTGAAATTCATTTTAAATATATTGTACTCTCATGGGAGAGGAGTAAGGTTTATTTTTTAACCGACTGCAGAGGAAGAGTTGTGTATTTCAATTATGGATTTTTGATTAGGCATCAAAATAAAGGAAAAACAAAAAACTCGACTGCAATGAAGTCAATTTAAAAGTAACGCACTACTAATAACGACAAACATAAGTAAAATAATAAACAAAAGTGAAAAAAACTATGATCAGAATCAAGTCTAGAAAATGAATAGGTCCCGCTTGTTTATTATTTATCTTTAAAAAAAATGTCTTCGTACCAAAATATAAAAAAAACTAAATCCCCTCCCGTCTCTCCCGTGACCATGATTGCTATAAAACATTCGAAACGTCGGGAATTAAAAATCAAAATAAATCCGCGACAAAATCCGAAAAAATAGTATATAGTTCTATATACTATTTTTAATAGTACTAGGTAGTTTCATTTATAATGCCGAATATTCACGTAAATCTAAGAAAGTATTATTAAAAAAACTGTTTTATAGGTAATATTTTTTTAAATACTTTTGATGCGTTCGGAAAAAAAATGAGAGTAAATTTTTTACTTTACCACATGATGAAGTTAAAGGACTGATTCTCAAGTTTCCGCGAAAACTCATAATTATATCCAAAGTTCACAAATATTCGTAAGTCGTCAAAATGTGTTTTTATCGGCGGAGATAAAAAATAGATAATATATTCATAACTATACTTGTGTAACTTTAAATTATATGTATAATATGATGCTGAATAGTAAGTAAGCCATTGTGAAAATTCGTGATTCGTGAAGTCACTTGTATCTTAAGAAATTAGAAAACTTTTTAATTGAATTTATATAGATTTGAAGTTAATTGGCGGTAGTATTCTTTTTGCAAATTACTATATTTAAGCATACTTTTTTATTAATTTATCATTCCTTTTACGAGCAAATAATTGTGGCATACGAGATGAAATCTTTAGCTATTTTTGTTTTATTACGTAAAAGAAGCATATATCACTTCTTAGTTACCCCTTCTACACTTCTTAGTTAGAATGAAGCGGGTTCATATCCCGGGTCTCTTTTTATATTTTAACCGATCTAAAAAGTATGAACCACTTATTAGATTAACATATTATTATCCTTGTTACGATTAATTAAACATTTAAATGTTCAATCATACCAAATAACTTTTTCCGATTTCTTTTGTTTTCAACAGAAATTATAATAAACTTCTGAGTCGAATCTGTTAATTAAATAGTTTTTGAAAAATCTTTGTGGGATTGTGATTAATATCAATACCATATCTAAAGTTTATAGAATTTTTGACTGTCTGAATGTCAAGGTAAGCATTACGAGAATACCTTCTGACATATCTTAATAAAATTGTGTAAGTATCATGATTTATGATAAATGATAATCCTCTAAAATATAAAAATCTCGTGTCACAGTGCTTGTTATCGAACTCCTCCGCGTTTCATACATGCGTTTGAGAGAACTTATAAAGTATTCTAAGACATGTAAGCCCCTACTTGGCCAGTATGGCAGACTATGCCCCCCCCCCCCCCTTGTATTGTAGACATCCCTTTCAGAGCTGAATGTCAACTTTGTTTCCGTGGAAAAAAAAAGCCACCTTCACTTTACTGCTGGAGATTGGTTCCTTTCAAATAAGTATCTTATTCCAAGGGCACTTACTGTCTTCCTGGGTTAAAAATATTTTTAATATTGATCGGAGAATTATAAATCTTGTATTATATAAAATCGCGTGTCATAATGTTTGTTATCGAACTCTTCCGAAACGGCTTAACCGATTTTTATGATTTTTTTGTATTATATATTTTATAGGACTGCGAATAAGTCGAAGGGTATTTTTTATTCCCATACGTGATAAGGGTCTCCCTCACCTCGGACTAAATTATATTTTTTATTGCTAGTTTTATAATTATGACATCCTTAAGGAACATTTCGTTTAAAAAATTCAAATAGAGTATATCCTCCAATATTTTACTTTTCTTATTGTGATATATAGTGCATGACGATTTCTATGTTATAATATAAAACATTTTTTTCAAAACGGTTAAGGTTAAGGTTATTTTTTTTTATATTTTGCATATATCCTGCACCTAAAACTCACAATTTTTTTATTAGAAAGCAAAAAAAGTGATAGATATTCGTATAAACCGACAATTGTCGGACGAATAATATTTTCTTTATTCATCCGATTAGCGGACGACTAGCAACAGCCTTATAATAATGTCAAATAATTATATTTCTTTTAAATAATTTTTGAATGATTTATGTCAATTTCCTAACATGCAATTAAATTTAATTATTTTTTTAACATTTAATTTCCTTTTTATTCTTCTATTATAAAAAAATCAATGCATGTTGTGATTACCTTTAAAAAGAAATACAATTATACTTCAATTTACTATGTAATTTATTACCTTTGTATTACTGCTGTTATTTCTGTTGGTAATCCTAATAATAAATAAATAAATAAATAAACACATAACAAGCAATCTTGTCGGCACAACGTGCTCGCTTTGATTTGAAAATAATAAAAAGATAAAGTAGATATGAATTTAATGATATCTGTAATTAGTAATCACTTTTCTAATTGAACTCCTGCTAAACGGCTGAACCAATTTTGATTAAATAGGTGTTTTGTGTGTGTTCGAGTGGATTCTAGAATGGTTTAGATTCACAATTAGGTCCACAACATTTTTTTTTAATTAATTAGTTATTTATACATCTATAAATATAATTAAAATTGAAGTGTCTGTTTTTAATTTCAAGTTAACAGCTTTTCACTAAATGCATATGAAAGTATATACGATTCTAACAACAAAAAACCAATTTTTAAAATTTTTGTCTGTCTATCTGTCTGTTGTTGTTCCGGGTAATCTCTGAAACGACTGGACCGACGTTTTGACGTTTTGACGGGACTTTCACTGGCAGATAGCTAATGATGTAAGGAGTAACTTTGTCTACTTTTTAACCGACTTCAAAAAAGGAGGAGATTACATTTTAGAAAATTTATTTAGTTTAACAGCTAGCGGAACCCGTGGTTTCGCTGATGTTAAACCTAGGGACGAACCCGAGCGAAGCGATGGTGAGTCGCTAGCTATTCAATAGATCACAAATTCAATTATAAATAAGTCGTTGCTAGGCAACGTTGTTTTGCGCATGCGTACTAAATTTCAATGTGTACAGGACAACGTCTGTCGGGTCCGCTAGTATAGTATAAAACCGCTTTAAAATTTGTAGCGTACGTAAAACATCTAAGCGTACAGATGGTGGGAAGCGATTTTTTTACACTAGGAGTATATAGAGGTGCATCAACCGACCTTTGGTGTATCAACTGACCGTGACCTTTGCTATATATGGCAAAGTGCAAAATTATCTGTCTGAATTCGGTAGTAGAAAAATAATAATTTTAGTGTAAGTACATATTATACGTACAAATTATACCTATATTAATTTTAACACTTAGATGTGATTTACTTCCATAAAACGAGTGTTAATTATATTAGAAATGATTCGCAGATGAAAATATGAGAGGTGCGAGACCCGGATTTGAGCCCGCATCACTCTGTTATCCAAACGAGCGCGTTCGTCATAATTATATATTCCTAATGTACATAGTAATGATTTATTACTAATTGTATTTATACAATTGTACTTATAACTTTTGTTTGTATATCTAAGTGCAGTATTTGTTTTTTTTAAATATGTTGGGATATTAACAGTTAACACACAGCATCATCTAGTTCCATGATAACCTAAAGTTGAAAGAAGCTTGTGCTATTCATACCAGATATACGCAAATGGCTTTAAATACATATTTATTACAAATATATACACCTATGACTGGAGTACAAACCTACTACTCAAATGAATGCCCCGAACGGGACTCGAACCCGTAACCGATGGCGTCAAACGTGTTGTCAATTTTTTTCAGTCTCATTGTACATACATTATGTGTATATTTTTTATACTAACTCCAAATTAGAACCTACCAGAGGTAAGTGCGTAATAATGAACACGGAAGATTTATTTACAAAATATCGGTTATCAATGTAGGACGTTGGAATTTTTACCTGCTCATAGAAAAATACTTAATTGACATTTAAATATTCATTAATGACAATTTAAGATGTGCACATAAACTAGTATTAATATGTTTAAAGTCTAGATAGATCAAGTCTAGTGAATGGTTATGACATATGTATTATAATTCTAATCTAAATATATAAAAGCCAAGATCACTCACTAACTCATGAAATATCGAAAACAGCTTGACGTGTAAAGATGAAATTTGGCAGGGAGGAACAGATTTTGCGACAGGGCCAGATTAAGGTGGTGTAAGGACTCTCGCAAGTTTGTATGAAAGTCCTTAATTTTTGTGTTACAAACTTTAAATTTGATAGAGAATGAACGAGGACGACGGACTAAGGACGAACCCTAGCGAAGAGAGAGAAATTAGTCGCTAGTAAAATTATAAAAATGTTCCCTGACCGATTTCGGCAGCAGCGGCCAATCTCATTGAGACTAGCCAACTGTGCAGAACATTAGTGCAGAAGTGTACGCGCAGGCTCAAGTGCACTCTCTATTTCTGTCACTTTCATACTCCGGTAGGATGACTACTCGACATGACCAGCCAGAGCTAAGGCACAGGACCGACGGCTTTACGTGTTCTTTGAGGCAAGGGGGGTGACACATCGTCAACTTCCCAACATTGGGCTGTTACTAACACTTACTAAACAGAAAGACTCAATAACTAAACTTGGCCTGACCCGGGACCCAAAAACTTTAGAATAAAAATCGATGAGTGTTTTGAGATCATACATATATTAAATCTATAAAAATCGATGTAAATCAAATTTGGTCGCTAATTTGTAAATTTTTAATGTGACTTTTATGTTATTGTAACGTCTAAAACATGCTTGTTTGTCAACGTTTCGAAATTTGTTCAACACAAGTTCCTTGTTTGCATATTGTTGTTATTATTGTCTTATATTGTACCAATTTTCAGGTATGTGTCAGAAGTCTAGGCATTGACCCCCTAAGTTTATTTCAATAGTACTAATCAGAAACTAGTCTATACAATAGGACAAATGAGTTACAAGAGGTCAAGAATGATTGAAATTTGGCAGGTCGTAGCAATTTGGTATTGTGGTATAAAATTTTATAAAGACCAATCTCTCTGAACATTTTTTCTTCAGTACTACCTACCTGAATTAAGAAAATGCCTTAGGTTTACGCAAATATTTGACGCTGACATTTCACATTTGACATGAAATTTTTTCTTTTCGGATTTTATCGCGGATTTTTTTTTATAGTTGTCGACGTTTTGAATGCTTTACCGCAATCATGGTCACGGGATAAGTAATATTATTAAAAAAAATAAAAATTATAAAATACTAGCCAAAATTAACTTAATAATATTGCCAACCATATATTGTCAAAATTGATGAGCGAGGAGCCTCTGAATCCCTTCAAACCTTTTATCCTCCCCCCTAACCCCCCTTCCCCAGACCGTCTGACGTGACGTGATGACTAATGTCGTCGGAGTTAGTAACCTTGAGTCGAAAACAAATAAATAACTTATTTTATTTAAATTAAGCCCTTAACTGATCGTAATCATAGTTATTGATGTATTTATTGAGTTGATAAACTTTGCTTCCACTGTTCACTGTAAATTTATACATATTTTTTCTTTACAACTTAAAACTTGCCTGGTGTATGATCCTAGCGCTTCCTCGAATTCAAATTTTTTTTTTTCAAATTTGCGATTTCCAGTCCGTCCTGTTCACATAATTCTTTCTTACGGAAGAGACTCCTCCCGTGACCATGATTGCTGTAAAGCATTCAAAACGTCGGGAATTAAAAATCAAAATAAATCCGCGACAAAATCCGAAAAGGTAGTTTCATTTATAATGTCCAATATTCGCGTAAATCTAAGAAAGTACCTATTATATTTTTTAGTTTTTTCTATTCATCCAATAATCAGATAATTAAAAATTATTTTTAACAAAAAAACAAAAACCGACTTCCAAACTTAATAAATCTAAACTAAAAAGTAGAAAATAATACTTTTAAGGACTTTGTTAATTTTGGAGTCGGTGCCAGCCAGGTATTTTGATTATGTTTACAAATTGAATCAAATATGTATCTATTTAGGGTTATTTTGCTTTGGCTGGCACCGACTTCAAAATTAACAAAGTCCTTAAAAGTATTATTTTCTACTTTTTAGTTTAGATTTATTAAGTTTGGAAGTCGGTTTTTGTTTTTTTGTTAAAAATAATTTATTTTAAAATTTTTAGCGGAAAGTAGATACGTATTGTGTTAATGACTATAAAAATTTACCTTCTATTATGAGGTAAACCTAATAGCCTGAAAGTATACAACCATCGGTCCATAATTGCGTATTATATTGAAAAAAAATTCTTTAAACTGCTAACCGTTGAGGAGTTGTACCTTCCATCATCAGTTACGGTACGTGACTCAAATATCCATATAGCCCATAAAAGATTCGGCCGAGCATCGTTAATTTGCTCCTAAAAATTGAAGAGTTCCGATACTTTGTCATGGATCCCATCATCAGAACCTTTCCAAACTCTCATCCAACTACCCTTAAAGTATATCCTTTCCATTAAAAAAAGAATCATCGAAATCAGTTGGCGTGATATTGAGTTATTCGTCCATTTGTCGCGCAAATACTTAATGCAAATTTAAGACTTTTATGGTTTTCTCATGGATGCCATTGTCAGAACTGGAAAATATTAAAATGGGACCACATGGGAAGCACTACCTTTCAAATAAAAAAATAATCATCAAAATCGGTTCACCCAGTTCAAAGTTATGAGCTAACAAACATTAAAAAAAAAAAAAAAAAAAAAAAAACAGACGAATTGATAACCTCCTCCTTTTGGAAGTCGGTTGAAAATAATAAGAGCTAAAGACTAAACCGATTGAAATAAGATTTAAAAAAGAAATAGAAATAAAACCCAGCTATACCCGGTGACGGGAAAAGTTTTATGTTATTATGCAGAAATGAAAATTATTTGTCATAGGAAAATTTTGATTCTGTTGTAAATAAAATATATATTATTGTGAAAAATATGATTAAATATAATAGCTGAAGTCAAGCTAAATAATGATATAGGTACACAGAGGCCGTCAGAAAAAAATTAAAGTCTTTAACTATAGTAGTAATTTTGCTATTTTTATGACACTATTTTCGATACTATCCTCAGACCAAATAAATACTTTTTATTTGGTCTGAGATACTATCGTTGTAGCAGTAATTTAAGCAAATAGATTTTTTATTGTAGCAATAATTTAAGCCAATATTTTTTTTTGTTGTAATTTCTTATAAAATTTATTTTGTTCTTAAATATAAAACAATGTAGATAGGTATGTAATTAAAGTTACATTTTTCTTAAGGCACTAATAGATAAAAACAACTAAATCTACGAGTAGAGTATACTATATACAAATAATCCCTTACAAAAGATCGCTTTCTTGATCATCATTTCTAAATCTACATCGTTAATACTAATCTATAAATCTAAATAAAATTGAAGTGTCTGTTTTTAATTTCAAATTAAAATCTTTTCACTAAATGCATATGAAAGTACATAATATATACGGTACTTTCCACAAAAAAATCAATTTTTAAAATTTTGTCTGTCTGTTTGTTCCGGCTAATCTGTAGTAACGGCTGGACCGATTTTGACGGAACTTTCACTCGCAGATAGCTAATGTTATAAGGAGTAACTAAGGCTACTCTTATTATATTTATATTAGAATTTATATTTATATTAACTAGCGCAACCCGCGGCTTCGCTCGCGGTAAATCTAGTGACGTGAGTCGCTTTTATATAATAAAGATACATTCATACATAATATAGATATATGCGGCATACCATAATGCGTGTGGCGTTTTTAAACCTGCTTTGAATGTGAGAAAGAACATACAAGTTTAGATTGCAATTAACGCTACAATCAGGTGGAGTCGATAGAACTTTAACTATCAATTGACAAAGGTCAATGATATTTGGATAACTTTTTTGTTTTCAATGCGTAGGGAATGCAGACGGCATTGGTCACGGGCATAAATTAAGTGTTGTAATATAAGAAGTTCGAAATAGGAGTTTTTTTTAAATTAACCGAAACAATCAAATAAACCGTGTTTCACTTTATACTATTATTAAGTTCATAAAATTATTTTTTAATAATTTTTTTTTGTTATAATAATGTTATGACTTGCGATATATAGATATCTCTAGATGCGTCTCTATATTAGTACGTTTTATTTTTATTGAGCAAAATCTAAATCTTTTTCGAAAATAAAAGAAGCCTAACTTACTCCTTATAACATTAGCTATCTATCTATCTATCTGCCAGTGAATTTCCCGTCAAAATTCAAAAATTAGGGGATGATAAACAGACACACAGACAAATTTGTTATAAATTGATTTTAAAACATAATATGTTTTTAGTAAAAAAGCTGTTACGTTGACGTGACGTTATAAACGGACACTTCAAATTTTCAAAATCTGTATAAATAGTAGAATCATAATCACCCTTGAGTAGTTGTACTTGCTTAAGTAAATTTTTTTTCACAGTAATTACAAATCATACTATGCTTAGCATATTCATGCATATTCCCGTAGACATAGCAGAAAAAGTTGAGGGGTGTCAGTTATATAGTCAGTCATAAAAACGTGCAATTGTAATGATGTATAGCCAGTCTGTATTTGAAAGCAATAGACATTGCTCTAGGCACATCTAATGGGGCAGTATTAGATTCGTTCCGTTCCGCTGAGGGCAACTAATAGTTCGTTTGAGAATCGTTTGTTATTCACGCGGCCGAAGCTCGAGGAAGAGGAAACTGTGTAAACATTTTAATAATGATGTTTAGGAGATAGGCGTTTTGTAGGCGTGAGACGAATAGATAATGCGTAGCGGACAACTTTGTGACAATCTTTTATTTACGTACACTTTTTATTTGAAAAGCTCGTCTCATGATTGATTTTTATCCGACTGCGCCAGAAGGAGGGTTATGTTTTTCGAGTGTATGTATGTATGAATATTTCTTTGACACGCTTCGTCGCCTAAAAGGCTTGATAAGTTTTAGCTTGAGAGGTGTTGTTATATTCGTCTCAACTGTGAGAAAGACACTGGGTAATTTTAAAGTATTAAAAATAAAAATAGCTGATTTTTTGCGATATATTATGTCTTAATTTTTTTAAACCTATCCAGTTGGGTATCAAAATATAGGGTTTCATAAATAGTTCGCCAATAGGCAATATTCATGAAATTTGTATATATACGTATAATTTAGAGAGTTTTACAGAAAATACAGTCTTTTTTTTCAGTAATTTATTAGTATATATGTAGCTGTTAAACTTTTCTTCTAGTAAGTGTCCTGTTTAACCTTGTAACCAATGATATTTTAACTACAGATATGTTATACGCTCACTAAACAACCGAAAAAAGTGTTCCGCGCTGCACACATACACACTTCTCATTCAAGGTACATGTCAAAATGATATAAAGGGGATAGTCGATAAAATCAATAAGAAAAAAAGAGACAGCTAATGTTGTCAATTGCGCGTCAATGTAAACAAACATTAGTCTAGCGACCGATGACATATCAGAATATTAGGCAAATAATTGAAATATATTAATAAATCGAAGTATTCTGCGTTCTTACATGTGGTATGAGATCCCTTGTGTTTTATTAACTTTGGTATCATAATTGGTGCATTTCCTAAATACACAGGATGGCATTTTTTTAAATTTTGTAGCAGCGTACCACTCGTCGCCATGCGTGACACAGACTAAAGGCAATACGTCCTAATTAGGACGTTTTCGAGTTTTCACGATTGCGCGCTCATAACATATCTATAGTTAAAATATCATTGCTTGTAACCGTTTATTTGTCCAATAGGTACTCGTGCAAAAATCATTGAACCGTCTAATCTATTTAGGCTTATGTCATCCATTGACACAAAGTCACGTAAAGTAGAGCAAATATTTTGTTAGGCTGTAGCACATAGCAATTATAATAGGCATAGATATTAATTAACATAATTTATTTTCATTATTTAAAATCATGCAGATTTTTAAAGTAATTTTAAATAATAATTACATATTATATCTTATAATAATTGGTTAGAATTTCTTTATTTTAAATCTTTTTAAAATCAGACTAAGGCAAAAAGGGTTTGATTTCAGAATAAAATATACTAGATTAGTTGAAATTATATAATAAGTATTTGAAAACTGTTTTGAACACTTAATTTAAAAAAAACTAAAAGATACTATTGTTTAAATTAGTTTACAAATTGATAGATTAATCAAATATGTATCTATTTAGGGTTATTTTGCTTTGGCTGGCACCGACTTCAAAATTAACAAAGTCCTTAAAAGTATTATTTTCTACTTTTTAGTTTAGATTTATTAAGTTTGGAAGTCGGTTTTTGTTTTTTGTTAAAAATAATTTATTTTACAATTTTTAGCGGAAAGTAGATACGTATTGTGTTAATGACTATAAAAATTTACCTTCTATTATGAGGTAAACCTAATAGCCTGAAAGTATACAACCATCGGTCCATAATTGCGTGTTATATTAAAAGAATTTTCTTTAAACTGCTAACCGTTGAGGAGTTGTACCTTCCATCATCAGTTACGGTACGTGACTCAAATATCCATATAGCCTATAAAAGATTCGGCCGAGCATTGTTAATTTGCTCCTAAAAATTGAAGAGTTCCGATACTTTGTCATGGATCCCATCATCAGAACCTTACCAAACTATCATTAAACTACCCTTGAAGTATATCCTTTCCATTAAAAAAAGAATCATCGAAATCGGTTGGCGTGATATTGAGTTATTCGTCCATTTGTCGCGCAAATACTTAATGCAAATTTAAGACTTTTATGATTTTCTCATGGATGCCATTGTTAGAACTGGAAAATATTAAAATGGGACCACATGGGAAGCACTACCTTTCAAATAAAAAAAGAATCATCAAAATCGGTTCACCCAGTTCAAAGTTATGAGCTAACAAACATAAAAAAAAAAAAAAAAAAAAAAAAAAAAAAATACAGACGAATTGATAACCTCCTCCTTTTGGAAGTCGGTTGAAAATATATTATTCGTGGTGTTTTATATAGTGCAACTTTTTTGTTTCTTAAATGACGCCTACATAAATCAATTTCCTCTGCAATTTTTGTATAGTGGACTTTTCTGTAGTACTTTTAATAAAATACCATTTTCTAAATTCTAGTACATTGTTTTGATGTAGGTTTGTTTATTGTATAACCGGCTTTTGTTTGTTATCCCATCAACGGGCGCGGGGACAATATAGATTTATAAGAATTGAAAATCTATTGTGTCTCGTATGTTCCCGTTGACGGGTTAAGCGATTTTTGGAGATAATTTACGAGCTAACTTATTATTCGACTACGTCACTTCTCTGTTAGCTCTTCCTGTTCTCTGTAGTGAAGTAACTATTGTACGATAATACATATAACAAATATTATTTAATCGTGTATGTTTGGTCATGGTCAATATAAATGTAGGTTTAATAGAAGGTAACTTACGTATGGTGTTGATCCGTGTTGTGTCAAACAACAATGAAGTCACTATTTTCGCCATTGAATTGAATGGTGTAAACTAAGCATAAGCTACTTAAATATTTGGTACTATTATTTGATAACAAACCCGGTCCGCTTCTCTGGGTGTAAGTTAAAATAAATTAAACCGATTTTTTATAATTTTAAATAAAATAGAAATAGCTATCTGCGAAGCTTCCATCAAAATCGGTCCAGCTGTCTCAGAGATTAGCCGGGACAAACAGACAGACAAAAATTTTTAAAAAATATTTTTTTATGTTAGTACCGTATATACTTTTGTATGCATTTAGTAAAAAGCTGTTAATTTGAAATTAAAAGCGCTTTTCCCTAGATATGTTTTAACCGCAGTAAAAAGTATGAAACACTTATAGTACCTACCCGGTAATAAATATTGCACATCGACTGTAAAATCATTAAAAGCTAAATTATCTGCCTATTAATTACAATTGGTCTGAAAAGACGTTGATAAAAATACTTCTTGATTGAGATTTTGGTTCACTAAAATGGAAAACAATCGAAAATTTCTTATGGAAAAGCACGATATAAGTCTCAAACGAATTGAATACCTATAGGAAATACGCAAATTTTAAATAAAAGTACATAAACATAATCTTTTTATTTTATTTTTCCACAACTTAAAGACAGCACTTGTAGAAGAAAATATGTATCTAATTCAATTCAATTACACAGAAAATTATAATTGTTTAACAGTTCCCAATACATATCGGACTATTAGATTTTCGTGCTGATGAAATAACGCTCTACGAAACCGAAATTAGCCGATGGTTTCTTTCCAAAGATCGATGTGCAATATTTATTTGATTAACATATTGTTATCCTTGTAACGATTAATTAAACATTTAAATGTTCAATCATAGAAAATAGCTCTTTCCGATTTCTTTTTGTTCAACAGATATTATAAAAAATACTGAGCTTTAATTTAAGCAATAAATTTTCTATAATAAATTTTAAGATAATAATAATAAATTTCTGAGTCAAATCTGTTAAGTAAATATTTTCTATAAATCATTGCGGAAGTATTAATATCGATAACCAATCTATTTTAGAAAAATTTTTGACTGTCTGAATGTCATTACGAGAATACATCTGTCATATTTTAATGAAATTGTGTATTATAATAAATAATAATCTTCTAAAATATTAAATTTATTGAACTCTTCCGAAACGGCTAGACCGATTTTTATGACAATTTTTGTGTATATTTGGTAGGTCTAAGAATAGGTCGACCCTTTAGGTCGTCTTCTCTAGATTTTAATTTTTTTATTTTTTCATGATTTGGCATCAAAAATTACGATAAATCTAAATTTTCATCCTTCTAAATAATCCCTATTTTTTTAATAATGATTAGAACGCGGTGGCGCCGCGAGTATTGCTTGTAATATATTAATACGTACGTATTTCGTGTATCATGCGTATAGTACAGAATAATGTCCGAAAAAGTCAGGTAAAGAAAAAAGTTATTGTAAAGCGAAAAATGTTTGTCTTGTGATTATCAAAAGCAATAAAACATCTCTGCTGCAAGAAACGTATTTAATTTTTCAAAGTTAAAGTTCATAGATCATCACAATATTAATATTACGTTGTTACTTTTAATAAAAACATACTTTGTATTTTTATTCTGATTAACAGCGTTTCAAATGTTTTGCAGCAAACATGTTAACGAGATTGACTTAATTTGATTTTGATTCATAGTCTATACCATTACCACTCGTCGCCATGTCTGTTGTTAGAATATCATTGACCATTAGGTATACGTCAGTACATCAGTACATATAAAATATAAAATTGAAGTGTCTGTTTTCAATTACAAATTAACAGCTTTTCACTAAATGCATAAGAAAGTAAATAGGTATATACGGTTAACGGTAATTAGATCATTTTTTAAAAAAAATGTCTTTCTCTCAGTTTGTCCCGGCTAATCTCTGAAATAGCTAGACCGATTTTAATGGCACTTTCACTCGCGGATAGCGAATATTATAAGGATTAACTTAGGCTACTTTTATTTTATTTAAAAATTTAAATTATTTTAACTTACAACCAGCGAAGCAGGCCGGATTTACTAGTAATGTGATATAATTTAATTTAATATAAATCTGTAACATTAGATATTTTTTGGAAGATCTTATTGAAATAGTCGTTATTATCGATACCACAGCCTGCCTCGTTGGTGTAGTGGCTAGCATGTACGGTCGCACACCGGGAGGTCCTGGGTTCGAGTCCCGGGTCGGGCTAAGTTTGGTTATTGAGTCTTTCTGTTTCGTAAGTCTCAGTAAAACCCGGAGTTGGGAAGTTGGCGGTGTTTCACCCCCGTGCCTCGGAGAGCACGTAAAGCCGTCGGTCCTGCGCCTTAACTCTCACTGGTCGTGTCGAGCAGTCGTCCCACCGGAATGAGAGTTGGCTAGTCTCAATGAGATTGGCCGCCGTGGCCGGAATCGGTCAGGAGGATATCATCATCATTATCGATACAGAGGCCAAATCTATAGTTTTTAGAATTCTTGTCTATCTATTACCACGTCACGGGAAAACCACTACTCTATAGATAGATTTTGATTTGATATGATGATAGCTGGATTTTGAAGTCATCATATAGGATACTTTTTACTGCGGGAAAATAACACTTTACTTCGATAACTATTGTTTCGGTGTATGGAGATTCGCTACATCTCTCTTATCATTTCTATACATTTAGCTTATAACTTGATTTTAAGGTAATCAAAAGATCAATAAATTATTTCATTTATTATTAGCCTTTTTTAAGCAGTACAATTCGAATAGTAACACAAAATAATTGTATAAGAGCTAGCAACGTTTTCGAGAGAGAATTTCAGTAAGGCCAGTTTTTATATATGCTATTTCTCAGCGATATGCATAGAATTAAAAGCACGGTATAAATTAAATTAAATGTTGGAAATTATTTTTGATTACTTCATAGTCGAATCGTAAATTTTGACTGATATGATTTGTAATTACGGGTTATATATTTGAAGCAGTATACGAACACCTCAAGGATAGTTTTGAAAGACTTTCGACCTTTTGTAGTTTCCGAACGGACAGACAAAAAATTTAATCACATTTTATGTTTATGTTTTTTATCGATTTTGCAATGGTGTCAAGTTAGACGCGTTGTCAAGGTGAACTACTTGTTTGAATATTGCAGATTGCACTTTTCTAACGAAATCGGGAGTGACATTAGCGATAGATTCCTGCCAACTCTTTTTAGGGTTCCGTACAAAAAGGGTAAAACCGGACCCTATTATTAAGATCAAGTGGTAGTGCCATGCTTGTTACCTTCGAGTAGCAGCCGAATGGGCCGGCACGCCCCGTATAGTACCACTCTCTCACAGAAGACCGGCGTGAAGTGGCAGCTATGCTGTCGCGTTTCGTCCGGTGAGTGAGAGTCCGGGAGGCCCACTCCCCATCCCTACTCCCGTCCTTCTCCCTCCTCCCTCCCTCCCTTTCCTGAAAGGCCGGCAACGCATCTGCAAGCCCTGTGGTGTTGCAGATGTCCATGGGCGGAGGTGATCACTTACTATCAGGTGAGCCTCCTGCCCGTTTGCCCCTTTTGTCCCCTAAAAAAAAAGACTTCGTTGTCAGTCTGCCCGTCTTTTCGCCTGTCACCATGCTATATCTCATGAACCGTGATAGTTAGACAGTTGAAATTTTCACAGATGTATTTCTGTTAACGCCATAACAATAAATAGTAAAAAAACAGAATTAAATAAATATTAAAGGACTTCTTCTTCTATACACCAGACATGACTTTTTTTGCCGTTTTTATAGATAACGGTACTGCACTTGGCCGGTTTTTTAACCAGAGAGAGAGAGAGAGAGAGTTGAGAATTAAGTCACGTATTGAAACTATAAAGGTAAAAACTAAAAAGCTTATTTTGTAGTATTTTAAAATAATATTTAAATTTTTATGTTATGCATAAAATAAACATAACTATTAATATCAATTACATCTATTAGACATTAGAAATTACATTACACATAACACATATATAAATAAAATTTAAGTGTTTGTTTGTAATTTCAAAATGAAACTATTTATACATAATAATGAAAAGAACATAATTTATAAAGTTTTTGTCTGTTTTTCTATGTTTGTCACTTCCTTCAGGTTAATCGCCTTAATGGCTGAAACGACTTTAATGGGACTTTCAGTGGCAAATACTTAGAAGTAACTTAGATTTTTATTTAAAAAAAATAGATTTACATAAAATATGAAAATTTTAATACGAATGCATTAGATTCAGTAAGAACATTAAAAACATGTACTTCATTAATCCGTCGAGTTTATAACAGTTTCCACAGAATAGCACTGCTTTAGCTTTAATTTTTAGATCTACTAGATTATTTTTTAAACTAAATGAAACCAACGAACTACGACTAGATGACATTGTAAAATCTACAATCGTTTATGCAAATATAAACCTAAATTATATTGAAATTCGTATAATATAAGCGTTATATATTTATCATAAATATTTTTTTCTATTTCATAATCATCAACACCAATCACTTTATAAACCACGATTGGTAGAATTTCAAAAATTGATTTGTTTTCGTTTAAATGCTTATTCCATAAGCCCTATTGGCATAATAGTTTAAATCCTTTACTTTTTTAGGGCACGAAAAAAAACACCTATATCCATCCTCGAGATAAAATCTACATGCCTTAGTTTAATGACACCAAAATCTGTTGAACGGTTTCAGGGAAAAATATAACATATAGACCGACGTTTTACTTTGACATATATAATGTTTTCCGACCGATTGCGGCCATGGCGGCCAATCTCATTGAGACTGGCCAACTACGCAGGAGATATTATAGTGCACAAGTGTACGCGCAAACACAAGTGCGCTCTCTATTCCTATCACTCTCATACTCCGGTGGGACGACTACTCGACACGACCAGTGAAAGTTAAGGCGCAGGACTGACGGCTTTACGTGCTCTCCGAGGCACGGGGGTGACTCACCGCAAACTTCCCAACTCCGGGCTGTTACTGAGACTTACTTAGCACTCGAACGCAGGACCTCTCGATGTATGACCGTACATGCTAGCCACTACACCACCAATATAATACATATTTGAACTCAGCCCTATAGTTCTTTAAACATTTCACTGTTGGGCCTTTTATCGTACGGTCAAGTAATAGGCTGGCCTATTAGTACAAGACTACTTCATGATGGATGACGACGATCATCGTGACGTTATCATTGGAATACCATTGCGTTTTTTTTATATTTATTACATGAATAAAGATTTAGAATTTGTCCAAGTTTATTATTTACTTGTTAATGCGTAATGGTTCCTTGTGCTAATACAAAAGTAAATTCATTTGCGTAACTCATTTAACGCTTACGAAATAAAGCGGATGTTGGTTTCATAGATTTAATTAGTGTCTATGGTAAGTTTTATGGACGTAGATTATGTGTCTGTCAGGATGTGCAGATAAATATGTTGGGACATTATTACACACAGCGCCATCTATTTCCGTTGTAAGCTGCGAGGCTTGTGTTACGGATACCAGATAGTAAATACACATATAAAACTTTAAGTAAATGCATATCAGTACATAATATGAATAAAATTTGGTTTTTATTTCAAATTAGTAGCTCTTCACTAAATGCATGAATGTATATAGGTATTAGGTGCGGTACTTACATCAAAAAAATCTGTTTGTCTGTCTGTTTGTTCGAGGTAATCTCTGAAACGGCTGGACTGATTTTGATGGGATTTTCACTCGCAGATAGATAAAGTTTTAAGGAGTAACTTAGGTTACTTTTATTTTATTAGAAAATTATAGAAACCGTTGAATTTATTTTAACTTACGCCCAGCGAAGTGGAACGAGTTTGCTAGTGATAAAAATTAATATCCTTGACTGGAGTACAAACATTCGTAATCACCAAATGATTGCCCCCAGCGGGACTCAAACCCGCGACCGCTGGCATAGTAAGTGGGGTCACTGACTCACTGCAATTTGAGCCAAACGTGTCGTCGCAGATGAAATGCGATTGACCGAGGCTTACTACTTCTAATTTAGTCAAAGTCGGTTTGGATTTTTCTATCTTTAATTTTTCTTACGAAAAAAAAAAATACAAAAACTTGGAAAAACTGAGTGTTTTTATTATTTATCATTAATTACCAATTTCCATCACACTTAAATGTAAAATATATAACAAGTACCCTCAAAAGAATCAACATTATGTAATATTATATACAAAATAAATATAGTTTAAAAATAACTTACGCGTAATGCTTACATTCTTTTTAGAGCTGTTGTGATAAATGGATATATTGATGTGATTTTGCAATTGAATTAGACAAACGTTTCGTACATTAACTGCGTCGTTAGTATCGTGAATGAAAAAAGTAACTACATGATTGTGCAATTCTGGGTTCGAGTTCGGGGTCGAAAAACAATGTTTTTGTTTAGACTTTTTAACATACCACTACTGAGTACTGGCCAGGCTACGAGGGCGTTCAAACCTTTGTCCACCACTGTGGCCAAGTATATATTGATGGACTTATATTTCGAAAAATTTTTAGGTTTTTTGAGGCATGCAAGTTTCTCACGATATTTTCCGTCACCGTAAGAGAAGTGATAATCATATTAGAAATAATTCGCAAATACAAATATCAGAGGTGCGAGATCCGGATTTTAACGCTTTCAAAGGCTAAAGCGTTACTACTGGGCGTTTAATATTTATAATTAATTACATGAATTTTCATAAATAGGTACAACCTTTCTTC
Organism: Boloria euphrosyne; assembly: GCA_951802675.2. Classification (NCBI taxonomy): domain Eukaryota; kingdom Metazoa; phylum Arthropoda; class Insecta; order Lepidoptera; family Nymphalidae; genus Boloria; species Boloria euphrosyne. Next base: position 1,634,181 of record OX637876.1, read on the forward strand.
TTTTACTGCCAAAAACTTCTGTTGATAATCAGTTTTACCATATTTGTGTAAACACAATTTTAGTTTCCGTGTCAAGAATAACTGACCACCGGTATTTAGTGTTGTTTAACTGCAATTTTATAGCTTCTGTAAAGTAAGTGAACGGACCTGGTCCTTGAAGAATATGGAAATAGCAATATTTTAATGTAAATTTACATAAAAATAAAAGTAAAAGTGTAAACTAACCTTTATTTCATAGATAATATTTAAATGATGGTAATAATTATTGAGTTTAATCTATACGTATCTATAATAAAATAGGTAGTAATTGGAAAATCGTATTGAAGTAGTCCTTCGATGCAGAGGCCAAATTTGTAGTTTATAGAAATTTTGTCTGTCTGTCAGGGAAAAACCACTGGAGAGAATTTTATGAAGTTAGGAATGATGACCGTGGTCGATAAATAGGATATTTTTATTGCGGGAAAACATCTCATCTCATATATATACGAACTTCTAAAGTCATCGCTATCACCTTATCAGGTTCACTAGAAAGCAAAATCATAAGTATACTAATTCAATACTATATTGATATTGATTATTGAAAAATTTACTGTGATACGTGAGTTAGCATTATACTGGAGTGAATTAAAATTTTCAATTACGCTCAACCTACAGATTGTCTAGCATTAGTTGAATTTTAATGTTTCCTCATATAAATTCAATTTGGGAAAGTATTCCTCTTAAGCCATGCCTCAAAGATCTGTCTCATACAATCGGTCTCGATATTGCATGCGATAGTTTGCCAACCTTCAAACTAAAATTAGTCAATTTGGTTAAAAATAATGAATTCATTAGTTAACTAGCGGCTCACCCTAGCTTCGCTCTGGTTTGTTTCTAGATAAACATATGTATGTACACGTCTGCTGAGTTTTATATATTTACTTCGCGCCGCCTAACATAATATTTAAAACATACTGTACGGTAGGACAGATTTTGCTGGGACTTCCACTCACAGATAGTAGCTAATATTATAAGGAGTAACTTAGATTACTTTTATTTTATTGGAAAATTATAAAATCTGTTTAATTTATTTTAACTTATACCCAGCGGAGCGGGCCGAGTTTGCTAGTAAATAGTAATTTATAAGGCGGCGATGTGTAAATATTTTTTTTCGCGATTTTTTCCGATATTTTAATAATTATTCTGCTATCCGAGGCGATCTAATCTACCTATAGATGTCAAAGAACTTTTTTTAATTAATTATAACAATACTTTTGTTAATAATATTGTTAATAATGGATCTAAGAATAATAATATATCGAATAATAATATCGAAAAAGCTAAACAAATGAAACACTACAGGTACACCTTTAAATTTTGTTTAGCGCCATCTGCCGTCAAATGTAGAAACTTCGAAGTTTGTAAAAATTGTATACGGTTAGTTCCCAAATTGCTTCATTCTAAAATATAACTTATTAATATTATTTTTTTTGTGAATTTCTCAAATGTTTTTTTCCACTATTATAAAAATAAGTGAGAGATTTCTTTTTGTTGTTATAATATATTGTTATATCGTGTGTACATCAACTTAATGTAGCGCCATCTATGGATAAGTTAATTCTAAGGTTTCTAATTCTTCAACTAGTTTTGTGATACATCGATAGATGTCGTAATTTAAAAAAAAAACATTACCCTTCATTTAGCTTCGCCGTAGTCGGGTAAAAATAAAATAAAGTACTTAAGTGTATAAATAGGAAAGATTGAAATTTCACTTACTAAATTATATTGGTAGACGACACGTTTGGCTTAGTTTGTAGGCCCTACTTGCCGTGCCAGTGCAGCGGTCGCGTGTTTGAGTTCCGCTGGGGGCATTCATTTGCCGAGTTCTAATATTTATACTCCAGTCATGGGTGTTTATATTTATTATATGTATGTATTTATATAGTATAGGTATGTATTTATATAGTAGATCAACTATCTGATATGCGTAACACAAGCCCGATAAGCCCACAGATATCACTAGATGGCGCTGTGTATAATAATGTCCCTATAAATTTATTTAGTATTTGAAATACTTTATTCTTGCTTTATTACTACCACAGATCACATAATACTGAACTAGCTACTATTCTGTATGTTTCGAAGTCGGTGCCAGTATCGAACAAATTAAGGTTACATTACAAAGCTTACATTACAAATTGACGTATAATGTTTTAAAATATAATACCGGGAGGTCCTGGGTTCGAGTCCCGGGTCGGGTCAAAAGTTTTTGAGTCTTTGCTTCGTAAGCCTCAGTAACTGCCCGGAGTTGGGAAGTTGGCGGTTATTCACCCTTGGTCCTGCGCCTTAACTCTCACTGGCCGTGTCGAGCAGTCGTCCCACCGGAATATGAAATTGAAAAGAAACAGAGAGTGTACTTGTGTTTGCATACACTCGTGCACTATAATATCTCCCGCGCAAGAATCGGTCATATAGGATATCATCAGTACTTAACGTACATAACAGACACCACCAGAAAAGACAATTCTGTAAATTTTTAATAATGTGGATGCCCCGAATGCCAGCCCCGCTCTTAATAGCAGCTTATAGGTCTATCTCATTATTGTCCGGCCGCTCAGAGAATGCGTTTCTGACAGATCGTGATCGACTGGGCGATGTAACTTGGAACTGGCGTACAATTTACGGCAAATTTTTAAATATCTTTTATTTACATTATTAACGAGTGATAAGTACTAGTACTAAGTACTTAAGTAATAATTCGAATAATTATGCCGATTTACAATAAATGTATTAATTTTGGGCTAAAATTATCACAATTACTTAATTAACAAATATAAAAACAATAGCTTTTAAAAGTCAAACCACGTCAAACGACGCTGTTTCAAGGTTATGTCAACTGTTTGTTTTTGTAGTGCTGTGACAAAATAACGAGGCAATTTTATTCGAATATTTTTGTAATCTTAATATAATCTGTCGGTATGATATAAATAATATAATATTTAATGTACTCAGTATTTAATAAAGTTAATAATATATTAAAGGTACGCCCAAACAAAATTTAAAAAAATTAGTGTCATAATATCAGTCAGATAAATTAAAAAAAAACATTGAAAATAAAATTAATACTTTATATTTCTGGTAAAAATAAAGAGAAATACAGTGTTCAGAGACTAGTGTTGTGTACAGACTGTGCGTGTATTCATAGTGAAATAAAACATCCTTGGTGCAAGAACGCTTATAATTTCCGATCCCGAACCCGTAGAACGTAACAATACATTTTCCAATAAATAAAGCATTTTTATTTTTTTTCCCTTCGTTACATTCAGAAATTACGATTCAATTCAAGTAATTGATTCATTAAAAATGTATTTACATTGTGAATATTTATTGAAATATAATTCCTATAAAAAACAACAACATATAAATTAAATTGAATAAATATGCATAATGAATGCAATAAATAATGTTACTAAATTATTGTACATCACTAGTCATGACGAATTGACAGGTGTCAGAAACGCATTCTTTGAGCGGCCGAACTGTATATATTAAGGAATCTTATTGTTAGATTTACTAGTGTCGCCATCTAAAAAATAAAAATACTATTTAGTATTTTTTAGATGGCGACATTCTAATTTCTAATAATAAGATTCCTTAATAAAATAATATAATGAAATGGACTGCTATTAGGAGCGGGGATGGCATTCGAGGCATCCACAAGTGTGAATAAAACAAGAGATTTAAAAGCGTTCTTAAGTCATAATTAAGTTAATCGTAAAAGACTGTAATGCAAATTAGACTCTAAATTTAGTCCAAATGTATCGCTAATTTACGTTAAAGCAATCGTAAAAGACTGAAGGCCAATAAGGCTATGCTTAGTACAAATGTATGGCTAATTTTGAATATAAAAGTCCTCTTATAACGTCGCTGCTATGAATTAAATTTAAAATATAATAATAAATAGGTATGGTGGGATATTAACGACACTGCAGTATACACTACATGTCATACTCGTAATATTATACAACTTTAACCAAGACAACTTTATAACGCCTGAAGAAAAATAAAAGCAATTTATTATGACATAGTGTTTGTACATGGCATATCGTCTAAATTTATTTCTATAATTATAAATAAACTAGCAACTTCCGCGGCTTCACGTTCTAATCACTATTAAAAAATAGGAATTGGTGGCGAAACGTTGAAAATTCGATGAAATGATATGCGATGTATTTTTTGCGACATTTTAGCTAATGTAAACAAAACAAATTAAAATATTTGAAAAATTATATATTAAAACTTTCCTCGAGAACCACTTTTTCCATTGGTCGAAACAGCATGAATAGTCAGTGCAGTAGTTTTTGAGTTTTGCGCGAACAGACAGACAGAGAGATACGACGGTGGCCTTTGTTTTATAATAATATGTTAAGGTGTTCTCTTTCTCCTGTCTTCAAAAAATTCGATATTTAGGTATTACCTACTTATTATAAAAATCTGACTAAGTTGACGTTGTAAATAAAATATTTTCTTGGAAAGTGCAAAGATGTTATTGAATTACTAATTATTATCGATAAAGAGGTTGAATCTATAGTTTTTAAAAATTTTATCCGTTAGTCTGTCTTTGACCGCATCACGATAAAACCGCTGGACAGATTTCGATGTTTGTTATAATGATAGCTGGGTAACGGGAAACATCTCATCTCCGAGAAATCAGGGTCAATACCGATCTGACCGAGAGTCGCAAATTACTATAGCTAAAATACATATTCTATATAAAACACATTTCTCCTTTTGGCAGTCGGTTAAAAAAACTGTCAAACCTCATCAGAAACAAACAAAATAAGTCCTTATAAAAAGAATTCAATTCTTGTCACTTCAATTCCTAGAGCAAAATCGCGGTGAATAATGAACGTTACAAATGAACAGGCGACGTTTCGAGTACTAAACGAGGGAAGCGGGCAAAGGCCGCGCCACAGTTATTAATCCATTGGTTTGTTTGTAAGTGAATGTGAATGATATCGAGCTACCAATGCCTTTAATGGACGCGATTAATTTTCTTAAGAGAGATTTCCCAAGTTTTCCTTCAATAAGAATGTCTTTTGACTTATTACTTTTGTTGAGGTTTTCAATTAGCGAACATACTTTTGTTAATATAATAAATATTATAAATGAAACTACCTTTTCGGATTTTGTCGAGGATTTATTTTGATTTTTCGTTCCCGACGTTTCGAATGCTTTACAGTAATCATTGTCACGGGAGAGACTAAGTATTTGACGTCTCAGAGGGTTATATACTTGTTACAGACATTGCCTGCCCACAAGTTTCATTTATAATGTCGAATATTCGCGTAAACCTAAGAAAGTATTATAATAAATATTGTAAGATGATAATAAAATTGGACAGTGGTAGCCCTGTGATATTTTCAAGTACTATTAATTTCTAACTAGTATTGTTTGACGATGAAGAAAAACAAAATGAGGAAAGCTGTCTAAGAAAACCTAGCAAGTTATCGAAAGACATGTGAAGTTCGCTAACCCGCCCTTTGCCTTCCTATTGAAGGGAGGCCCGTTCCCAGTAGTGGGTCGTTAAAAAGGCTGAATCTATGCATCAGATCATTCTCGATAGTGCTAATAATCTGAAAACAACTAATAAGATGCATATTATGTAGAAATTCACCCTAATAGGACCAGTATACAGAATGTTTGGTAAGCAATTTTGACTCCTGCATTCAAAGCAGGAAGTAGTAAGTCCTGAGATTAACTCGACACTTCACAGTTTCCGGACACTAAGGACGAGTTTATGGCACTCACTAATTTATTGTACGAGTTATACCTATGACTTTACATTTACTTATTGTTTTGAGCGTGTTAAAAGTAAATAAATTCATACACTATAGATTTAAAATTTGTGATTTCGCTTCATTTAAGTCCTTACCGAAAAAATGGAAAAATATTTTCTATTCAATAAAATTAAAAACAAAATCTTATGCATAGAGTAGCAATTCCGCGGCTCCGCACGTGAACAATTTCTTTTAAAAAATAGGATAAGTGGTAGAAGGATGAAAATTTTGGGTTATAAGTATTTTTTGATGCCAAGTCATAAAAATAATTAGTCTAAAAATAAAAAATTAAAATTTGGAGAAAACCACCTGGAAGAATAAAAATAGCCTACGGCCTATTCTCAGACCTATCAAATATACACAAAAATGTCATAAAAATCGGTCAAGTCGTGTCGGAGAAGTTCGATAACGAACACTGTAACACGAGATTTTTATATATAATAATAATAATCAGTAGTAAATATTTATTTCGTAATTATTATTATAATATAATGCGAAGTCCACTAAAAGGGTTAGGCACATTTCGATTTTCTATTCATTTATGAAGTCAATGATATATTTTACTGCGAGAAAATATATCATCTCTAAAAATACGTACTAACCGTTAAACCATATCTAGGGAGGAACCTGAGCAGAGTGAGGGTGAATCGCTAGGATTAGAATATTTCGCGCATAGGACAAACTTGTGACATTACGTTGGAAGGTAAATTAGATGGTAGAGTTCAGTAACATGACGTATTTAACAGCTGTTAGCTTTCAATTTATGTACTTTCCGCTTCATCGTGTATTTTGGTTAAAGTAAAATCTGACACTGTTGATTAGAATATACATTTTTGAAGGCTATGAAATTTTCATATTTTCTCATTATATTAAAAAAATAATAATTTCTGTACCGTAAAAGTTATTTTACAAAGTTCATTTGCATGCGTTAGTTAATTAGTGGCTAATCTTTATTATTTATAATTAATTAATGCCCGATAACTATTACATATTTCTCATTTTTATACTTAAAATATAAACCGATATAACCAAAAAACAAGGCAGAGAACTCCGGGATAAAATTTATCGCCAAGATACTAAACTATAGGATCTTTAAATCCGCAATTTCCATGGTACTTTTTAGGGTTCTGTGCCCAAAGGATAAAACGGGACCCTATTACTAAGATTCCGCTGTCTGTTCGTCTGTCTGTCTGTCCGTTTGTCACTAGGCTGTATGTAAATTTTCACAGATGATGTATTTCTATTGCCACTATAATAATTTGTTGTAACAGCGGCAACAGAAAGTTAGTATTTGTATTAAAAATAGAATAAAATAAATATTTAAGGGGGCTCCCATATAACTGACATGATTTTTTTGCCGTTTTATAGATTAACTAGCCTTTCCCGCGGCTTCGCTCGCGTTCTAAAGGCTGGAAACCAAATTCTTTCGTCCCGCCCGTCCGCCCGTCTTGCACGCGGTGATCATCATTTTGTTGCAGAGTTATGTTAAAACTATGATATCTCGTAAGATATTCATTGAAATCAAATGATGTTAAGAGTAATCTTGTTCGAAATTACATACTTGTGATGAATAACTTATTTATTTAGGTAAGGATTAATATACCTAGGGCAGCATATCATGCAACCAGAAGTCCTCTTATAACGTCGCTGCTATGAATTAAATTTAAAATATAATAATAAATAGGTATGGTGGGATATTAACGACACTGCAGTATACACTACATGTCATACTCGTAATATTATACAACTTTAACCAAGACAACTTTATAACGCCTGAAGAAAAATAAAAGCAATTTATTATGACATAGTGTTTGTACATGGCATATCGTCTAAATTTATTTCTATAATTATAAATAAACTAGCAACTTCCGCGGCTTCACGTTCTAATCACTATTAAAAAATAGGAATTGGTGGCGAAACGTTGAAAATTCGATGAAATGATATGCGATGTATTTTTTGCGACATTTTAGCTAATGTAAACAAAACAAATTAAAATATTTGAAAAATTATATATTAAAACTTTCCTCGAGAACCACTTTTTCCATTGGTCGAAACAGCATGAATAGTCAGTGCAGTAGTTTTTGAGTTTTGCGCGAACAGACAGACAGAGAGATACGACGGTGGCCTTTGTTTTATAATAATATGTTAAGGTGTTCTCTTTCTCCTGTCTTCAAAAAATTCGATATTTAGGTATTACCTACTTATTATAAAAATCTGACTAAGTTGACGTTGTAAATAAAATATTTTCTTGGAAAGTGCAAAGATGTTATTGAATTACTAATTATTATCGATAAAGAGGTTGAATCTATAGTTTTTAAAAATTTTATCCGTTAGTCTGTCTTTGACCGCATCACGATAAAACCGCTGGACAGATTTCGATGTTTGTTATAATGATAGCTGGGTAACGGGAAACATCTCATCTCCGAGAAATCAGGGTCAATACCGATCTGACCGAGAGTCGCAAATTACTATAGCTAAAATACATATTCTATATAAAACACATTTCTCCTTTTGGCAGTCGGTTAAAAAAACTGTCAAACCTCATCAGAAACAAACAAAATAAGTCCTTATAAAAAGAATTCAATTCTTGTCACTTCAATTCCTAGAGCAAAATCGCGGTGAATAATGAACGTTACAAATGAACAGGCGACGTTTCGAGTACTAAACGAGGGAAGCGGGCAAAGGCCGCGCCACAGTTATTAATCCATTGGTTTGTTTGTAAGTGAATGTGAATGATATCGAGCTACCAATGCCTTTAATGGACGCGATTAATTTTCTTAAGAGAGATTTCCCAAGTTTTCCTTCAATAAGAATGTCTTTTGACTTATTACTTTTGTTGAGGTTTTCAATTAGCGAACATACTTTTGTTAATATAATAAATATTATAAATGAAACTACCTTTTCGGATTTTGTCGAGGATTTATTTTGATTTTTCGTTCCCGACGTTTCGAATGCTTTACAGTAATCATTGTCACGGGAGAGACTAAGTATTTGACGTCTCAGAGGGTTATATACTTGTTACAGACATTGCCTGCCCACAAGTTTCATTTATAATGTCGAATATTCGCGTAAACCTAAGAAAGTATTATAATAAATATTGTAAGATGATAATAAAATTGGACAGTGGTAGCCCTGTGATATTTTCAAGTACTATTAATTTCTAACTAGTATTGTTTGACGATGAAGAAAAACAAAATGAGGAAAGCTGTCTAAGAAAACCTAGCAAGTTATCGAAAGACATGTGAAGTTCGCTAACCCGCCCTTTGCCTTCCTATTGAAGGGAGGCCCGTTCCCAGTAGTGGGTCGTTAAAAAGGCTGAATCTATGCATCAGATCATTCTCGATAGTGCTAATAATCTGAAAACAACTAATAAGATGCATATTATGTAGAAATTCACCCTAATAGGACCAGTATACAGAATGTTTGGTAAGCAATTTTGACTCCTGCATTCAAAGCAGGAAGTAGTAAGTCCTGAGATTAACTCGACACTTCACAGTTTCCGGACACTAAGGACGAGTTTATGGCACTCACTAATTTATTGTACGAGTTATACCTATGACTTTACATTTACTTATTGTTTTGAGCGTGTTAAAAGTAAATAAATTCATACACTATAGATTTAAAATTTGTGATTTCGCTTCATTTAAGTCCTTACCGAAAAAATGGAAAAATATTTTCTATTCAATAAAATTAAAAACAAAATCTTATGCATAGAGTAGCAATTCCGCGGCTCCGCACGTGAACAATTTCTTTTAAAAAATAGGATAAGTGGTAGAAGGATGAAAATTTTGGGTTATAAGTATTTTTTGATGCCAAGTCATAAAAATAATTAGTCTAAAAATAAAAAATTAAAATTTGGAGAAAACCACCTGGAAGAATAAAAATAGCCTACGGCCTATTCTCAGACCTATCAAATATACACAAAAATGTCATAAAAATCGGTCAAGTCGTGTCGGAGAAGTTCGATAACGAACACTGTAACACGAGATTTTTATATATAATAATAATAATCAGTAGTAAATATTTATTTCGTAATTATTATTATAATATAATGCGAAGTCCACTAAAAGGGTTAGGCACATTTCGATTTTCTATTCATTTATGAAGTCAATGATATATTTTACTGCGAGAAAATATATCATCTCTAAAAATACGTACTAACCGTTAAACCATATCTAGGGAGGAACCTGAGCAGAGTGAGGGTGAATCGCTAGGATTAGAATATTTCGCGCATAGGACAAACTTGTGACATTACGTTGGAAGGTAAATTAGATGGTAGAGTTCAGTAACATGACGTATTTAACAGCTGTTAGCTTTCAATTTATGTACTTTCCGCTTCATCGTGTATTTTGGTTAAAGTAAAATCTAACACTGTTGATTAGAATATACATTTTTGAAGGCTATGAAATTTTCATATTTTCTCATTATATTAAAAAAATAATAATTTCTGTACCGTAAAAGTTATTTTACAAAGTTCATTTGCATGCGTTAGTTAATTAGTGGCTAATCTTTATTATTTATAATTAATTAATGCCCGATAACTATTACATATTTCTCATTTTTATACTTAAAATATAAACCGATATAACCAAAAAACAAGGCAGAGAACTCCGGGATAAAATTTATCGCCAAGATACTAAACTATAGGATCTTTAAATCCGCAATTTCCATGGTACTTTTTAGGGTTCTGTGCCCAAAGGATAAAACGGGACCCTATTACTAAGATTCCGCTGTCTGTTCGTCTGTCTGTCTGTCCGTTTGTCACTAGGCTGTATGTAAATTTTCACAGATGATGTATTTCTATTGCCACTATAATAATTTGTTGTAACAGCGGCAACAGAAAGTTAGTATTTGTATTAAAAATAGAATAAAATAAATATTTAAGGGGGCTCCCATATAACTGACATGATTTTTTTGCCGTTTTATAGATTAACTAGCCTTTCCCGCGGCTTCGCTCGCGTTCTAAAGGCTGGAAACCAAATTCTTTCGTCCCGCCCGTCCGCCCGTCTTGCACGCGGTGATCATCATTTTGTTGCAGAGTTATGTTAAAACTATGATATCTCGTAAGATATTCATTGAAATCAAATGATGTTAAGAGTAATCTTGTTCGAAATTACATACTTGTGATGAATAACTTATTTATTTAGGTAAGGATTAATATACCTAGGGCAGCATATCATGCAACCAGAAGAGATACAGAAGCTCTCTGCTCAGAAAATCTGGAAGTTTCTGGAATCAACAGGACTAAGCGGAGAACTCTAAATATACTTTATGAAGGGAGCTACAATGGATCAGAACTGGTCGACGTAGCTAGGGCCGTCCTCGGCACCACACTCAACAACACAATAATAGTAATAAGGATTAATATCATGTTTATAAAAACACCTTCGCAAATAATGCATTTTCTTAAAACAAATTCGATTACCATAAAAAAGATTACATCGAGTAAACCTTAAAAGATAGACATGTGCTATCGCGGATTTTTTTTAGAACTTTTAAAGAGGAACAATTCGGTCATACATGATTTTTGCACTTGAACCTTGAACCGTTTACGCAGCGCACGCAACGGAAGCTCTCAAAAGGAATATTTTTCGACCGTTTTTACAACATTTTCATTGGTGCTCCGCTCCTATTGATCTTAGCGGAATGTAATATAGCCTATAGCCTTCGTTGATAAACGGACTATCTAACACAAAAAGAATTTTTCAAATCGAACCAGTAGTTCCTGAGATTAGCGCGTACCTACAACCAAACAAACAAACAAATAAACTCTTCAGCTTTATAAATAGTATAGATAGTACCTTGGGGGCGCCAGTCCGAATCGCACTTGACCGGTTTTTATTCGACAGATATACTCAATAACTATGTCTGATCCGAATTAACAAAATCTGGCTACTAGAGACAATTAATCAGCTTAACTATAAATACACATATTAATCTATATTATCAAAAACTTGCTACTAGTTGAATGTACAACAACTAATTCATGCCCATAATTAAAGATTTGGATTGCAAATGACTATGAATAATACATAATACGATGTAAATACTGATTGATTGTGTGATTAACGTGATAGCTAACCACTGTCAATTGCTCTCGTAGTTGACTCTATTGTATATTGTTTAGTTATCAGTAGATATATTTATATAAAATTAAAGAGACTGTTTTTAATTTAAAATTAACAGTTTTTCACTAAATGTATTTGAGAGTATATACGATAATTACATCAAAAAATCATTTTTTTAAATGTTTGTCCGTCTGTCTGTCAGTCTGTATGTCTAGTCTATCTCTAGTCTCTTCTAGTCTATCTCTAGTCTCTTCTAGTCTATCTCTAGTCTGACGGGACTTTCACTCGAAGATAGCTAATATTAAGGAGTAACTTAGGCTACTTTTATTTTATGAAAAAATATGAAAATGGTTTTTTTTTAACATACGCCCAGCAAAATTTTTAGCTACACGGGTTTTGTGCGGTGTGGACGTGTTTTAAAATTTACTTACATAAATAAATGATTATTTAATGTAATATTACAATTAATGTAATATTACAATTAGTAATGATTATTACAGGCAATTCTAGCTTCTAAAAACAAACATCTTAAATAGGAAGTTTGCGTATCTCTTGACTTGACGTGCTTTGGACAAACTGTGGCCGTAACCGCTCTTCACCACCTCGAAGAAAAGAGACAGGTTCTTATTTTTTTACTCACTTACTACGTTGTATTATCACAACGTCATATTAGTCACCAGAATTGCCACAGATACAATGAACGTTTTACGCTCGCCTACTAGAAGTGGCCTCGCTACAAATTTAACTGGATCTCAACCAAACTTATCTTCTGGTAATGTACAATCGGAATTTTCTGAATTTCAAAATATTAACTTAAGATCTAAACGGAAGAAAAGAGAAGACGATGAAAGTACTAAACAGGATATTGTTGAAATACGAAAACAAATGTCTGTGATGATGTCTATGCTAACAACATTTGGTGAAAAGCAACAGCAATTTATGGAAAAAATATCTACTGATATATCATCTATAACGGAACAAATTAATTGTATTAAATCAACATTGGAGAACATAAAAATTGAACAAACCTCTATGAAAGACAATATTGCTATTCTCGATACCAAGAATAATACTATGGAGGAAAAAGTGAAAACTTTAGAATCAACTTTAACTCAAATTAAATTGACGGCAGTAGCTGAGCCCGAAACATATGAAAATTTTATTTCAGAAATGAATGAACGAAAAGCTAGAAGTAAAAATTTAATACTTACTTCTGTACCAGAACAGTTTTCTTCAGATAAAAATGAAAGAATGAAGCTAGAAAAAGATGAAGTGAACAAAATACTTATGTTGTTAGATAAAGAATCTCCGGAACCCGAGAAAATTATTCGTCTGGGTAAATATAATCAAAACAAAGTAAGACCTATTAAATTAATATTTAAAAATAAAAATACGCCTCTAGCTTTGCTCCGTAAAAGAGACGCTCTAAAGAATCACAATAGTCATATCTACTCCGACCAAACTCCTAAGCAAAGAGAATACTTAAAATTCCTAAAACAAAAGCTCGAATGTCGGATAAATAATGGTGAAAAGCTAACCATAAAGTATGTTAAAGGAACTCCAACAATAATAGAAACTATACCAAAAAACTATCAACAATAGACACCGCTGCATCGAGTGCTTCAGGTGAACAGCCTAATACCACATATCAACTAGTTGAAAGTTATAACAACATTAGTTTTAATAAAAAATCGTTGAAATTTTTATATGCTAATGTCCGTAGTATAGTTAAACCTGGTAAATTCGATGAACTTAAATGTATTGTAAAAACATGTCAATACCCCATTCACCTAATTGTACTCACTGAGACCTGGTTTAAGTCTGATGATGAAGCAAGGCACTTTCAAATAGAGGGTTACTCACATTACTACAATTATAGAAATGATATGAAAGGAGGGGGCGTTTCAATATTCGCTCATAACAATTTAAAACATAGCTTATTAGAAGATTCGTACCATAATGGAAATCATTACTTATGGATACATATTAATACTTTCTCTCTCGACGTTGGAGTGGTTTATTTGAGACCTGAATCTACAAACCTAAAAAACTTCTTAGAATACTATCCACAAGAATTAAATAAAAGAAAGAGATGCATTATTTTCGGTGATTTCAATATAAATTTACTCAGTAGCGAAGTAATTTCAACAACATACAAAGATATACTTAAAGAAAGCGGACATGCATTGCTAAATAAATTAGATTCAGATTATTGTACACGTGAGACTTCGACTACAAAATCAATTATTGATCACGTCTCTTCAAACCTTAAGGAGTGTGAATTTCATTTTGCTATCATTCAATCATCAATGTCAGATCACAATCAAATATACGTAGAAATCAAACAGCATAAACCTAAATCATTAACGAAAGTAAGTTACGATGCTCTAGACTACAAAAAAATATATCAAAATATTAAAGAAAGCAAAGATCATAATGAAGACCATGAATTTCTACTTTCAAAAGATAAGTTAAATTTAGCTGTTAAAGAAAGCAAAGTCAAAAAAATAAAAATATTAAATCCACCTAAACAGGATTGGATTAATAAACATATTATCAATGATATAAATACAAGGAATATACTTTGGAAGAAATTCAAAACTAACCCAAAGGATCCAAAAAAAGAGAAAGACTTTATAGAAAAAAGAAACGAAGTGGCACTAAATATACAAAATACAAAGAATAAATATTATTACAAGTTATTCTACGGTTGTCAGAAAAATATAACAAAAATGTGGGCACTTCTTAATAATCTCTCTATAAACAAAATAAAAGACAGATCTGGACCCTGTAAACTTCTAACGAATTTAGGTGAAATTAATGATAAGAAAGACATTTGTGAATTTTTTAATACCTACTTTGTAACGATTGGTCCAACTCTAGCTAAAAATATTGTAGCATCTTACAACAATAGTGTACTTCATATCACGGAAACAAAGAATACTGTAAGTGACACACTTTTATTTCAACTTGCTCCAACAAATATCAAAGAATTAGATAAAATAGTAAACAAACTAAAAACAAATACAAGTACAGGATTAGATGGTCTTAACGTAAAAACTATTAAATGTGTTAAATCTCTCATATTAAATGAATTATCATGCTGTATTAACAAATGTATTGCAGATGGAACTTTTCCGGATGATTTTAAAATTGCAAAAGTTACTCCAATTTTCAAATCTGGCAATAGATTTGACCCATCTAATTATCGTCCAATTTCTGTTTTACCAGTGTTGTCAAAAATATTAGAAAAAGTTCTTTACATGCGTCTACAAACATTTTTAAGGGACAAAAATATATTATATTTAAAACAGTACGGCTTCAGACCAAAGTCAAACACACTTTCAGCCACATTAGATCTTGTTACCAAACTCAAATTGACCATAGACCGAAAACAAACAGCTATTGGCATTTTCATAGACTTACAAAAAGCGTTTGACACTGTTAGTCACGACCTGTTATTGTCTAAACTAAACGGCATAGGAATTTCTGGGAAAGCCTTTGACATTTTCAAATCATACCTCACGAACCGATACCAAATAACTAAAATTGGCTCACATCTAAGCAGTCCTAAACCTATAACTTTCGGCGTACCCCAAGGATCAATTTTGGGTCCATTGCTTTTTATTATATATATAAATAACATTAGTCACATTGGTCTGAAAGGGGATCTTACCCTTTATGCCGATGATACTTGCCTATTTTACTTCGGTAATTCACTTGACGATATTCTTAATGACGCACAAAATGACTTGAATCTGTTAAGTTCATGGTTCAAGAAAAACCTCTTAACAATAAACACTTCAAAAACAAAGTACATAATTTTCTGTGCAAAAAATAAAAAACTCAAAGTAACCACTCAATTAAAAATAGATAACAAATTCATCAGTAGAGTAAACGAAGAAAAATACCTAGGCCTAATTTTGGATAGTCATTTAACTTGGAAACCTCACATTCAAAAAGTGAAATCAAAATTATCTTCCCTTAACGGATTATTGCGAGGTTCCGTCAGAAGTTTCCCTCCTTATGTTCGCTATATTATTTATAATTCTTTAGTAAAATCAAAAATAGACTATTTAATACAACTCTGGGGTAATGCAGCTAATAGTAATCTAAATAAGTTACAAATAGCACAAAACAGATTAATCAAAACTTTATTTCATTATAATTATCTCACGCCTACGAACCAAATTTATAAAGAAACTAAGCTGTTTAACATTCAACAAACTTATATCTATAACACATGCATTCTTATACGGAAAATATTAAATCATGAAATACAAACATCAATAAGTTTTACAAAAAATAAACTGACGCATAGTAAATTGCTTCGAAATGCAAACAATTTAAAACTTTACAAACCACGTACCAACTACGGCAAAAAAAGTATTATGTTCGAAGGTGCAATGCATTATAATCAATTACCAAATATTATTAAAAATGAAAAATCTATGTCAGCTTTTAAAAAGAAATTAAAAATATATATTGCAAATAAATATACTAAATAAAAACATCAATTAAATTATCATTCTATATTTATAATATAAAATAAAACAAAAATTCACTAATATACTTAAAGCCACTTCCAGTATTCTTATTCCGAGTTCTAGTTAGTAAAATAGTTTGTACTACCCGCAAATGTATTTTATTTTTTATATAAGTTATAGTAACAAGCTGCCCGTTTTATAATGTTACCTACGTAAAACTTTAATGTTTCTCAGTAAGTGAATTGTATTCTTTTGAGAAATAAATGAATCTTAAACCTCAAAACGGGCTGGGTTTGCTTGTTTCAATAATATAATAGCAACAGATCTATCTTAATTTACTTTGCGATGCATAACTACTAGCAACTCACCCTGTTCCGCTTGGGTCCGTCCAGAAATACGGTATAGATTTCTTAAAATTGAAATATTTTCCTGCTGTTGTCTGTTCTGTGGTTTTCTTGTGATACGATGCGACAAAAAGACGGAAGAGACAAAAATTCTAATAACTATAGATTCGGTATCTGTAACAAAAATGACTATTTCATATCAAATTCAACTTAGACAGATTTGTCTTGAGACTTTATTATAATATGTAAGTATAAAGTACCTGGGCCAAGCTTTGCTCGGTATTTTTAAGATAAATGTTATTATTCGCCAATAGATGTCGAGAAGAGTCATAATTTTCTGTTTAAGTGGCAATATTGGGCTACCCAAACGCCAATTTTTTGTTATTTTCTTTCAATAAAAAAAATAAGTTTATGTTTAAGTTGATTATCGATAAAGTTGATTATTGAAAACACGAATAAAACAATATTTTCCGAAAATGAATCCTAGCTAGATCGATTTATCGCCCCCGAAATCCCCTGTATACTAAATTTTATGAAAATTATATATATATATATATATATATATATATATATATATATATATATATATACAAGAATTGCTCGTTTAAAGGTATAAGATATACAACCAAGAGAAACTTACAAGATGAAGAAATCAAAACGATATTTTATTAAACTAAATAGAAAATCGTGCACTTCGCTTACCAATTAAAGTGAATAGAGCTATATTTTCTTGTTCTCCTTTAAACGAATAAATTTTTGAGATAACCGCGCAATATCGAGGATCGAATAAAATGTTAGCAAAACAACTCATAATACACCGTGAAGACTTCGTAATCCCTTGTTATTGCGAAGTGAAGGCGTATTCTGGTTTCGTTTGATATTAACAATTTTTGTTTGAATTTAAAGCTATATAAAAATGTAAATTGCTTCGTATATAGATGCGTTTTAATCTAAGAAGCGATGTAGAAATGTTTTAACAGAAAGTATAGAGTTCTTAGAGATGTGACAGTTTTCTCCAGTAAATATTATATCCTACATACTACAGCTGATGACTCGAAAAACCAGCTACCATCATACAAAATTTTATCAAAATCTGTCCAGTAGTTATCTCGTGATGCTATCACAGACAGACAAAAATTCTTAAAACTATACATACGGCCTCAAAATCGATATTGCTTACTATTTCAATAACATATTTCAAAAAAATATGTAATGTAGAGATTTGGTCCTCTTAGAATTTTAGAATTTTATTATATTATGTATTAATTAATTGAACAAACTATGAACAATATGCGAGAATTAGGTTTCTTGCAAAAAATCCGAATTGCCCCTAGCTTTAAAATTCAAAAGTTAGGGCTCGTCTAGATTTTGCGAATATTGCATATGCATATGTAAAGTGGTATAAGGAAGCCTCTGCATAGTAGTTAATGCAAAGTAAGCAATTAAAATGCAATGACAAAAACGGCTCAGTTAAAATACACTTCATCTTGTATTTCAAAAATTTGGCTATTAGCATGATAATTAAATTTTAATAAGTAAATTTCACATTTAGAAACTATTTAATGTAAAAGGTTCTTTAAATTTAACTACAAAAGTCAAAACCTTATAGATATATCTAACGGCATTCCATTAAGTATTCGATGCAGACCACGTAGATACAGCCACAGGCTACTGTAGTACTAATAAAATGATTGATCAAATCTTAACAAGAGCTTCGACCTCGTCTGGCATCAATTTTGCTAAATTCAATCACATTTTATACCATAGTTGAAGCGACAAATTTAATACTAAAGTCTTTGGCGTATGCACAGACGGATAATGGCTTTTTAAAGGGCGTTGAACTTTTATTTTGATGAGCATGAAAGAAATTACTTAGAAATGTAAATCTCTACATTTGCTAATTCTCTAAATAAATTGTTTAGTTCACATTTATATTACTAGCGGACCCGACAGACATTGTCCTGAACACATTGAAAATTATAAACTTTTTCTCCAGGTTAAATATTTTAGTACACAAGCTCAAAACAACGTTGCCTAGCAACGACTTATTTAAAATTGAATAAGTCATTTGTTGTCCTAATTTATAAATAACTAATTAATTCAAAAAATACATTTTGTAGTGAACCGAATAGTGAATCTAAACTATTCTCGAATCCACTCGAACACACACAAAGCATTTCATCAAAATCGATGCAGCCGTTTAGGAGGAGTTCAATTTCATACACACGCACAGACATGCTTTATATATAAGATTTGGTAGAGTCCTCAGGAAAAGTTGGATAGCAATGTCATTTTTGAAAACGCTATCTGCATATTCATTACCTATTAGTATTTTAATAAAGAATATGTTTATGGAAATATAATATAAATATTAATGAAAGTTATATATTTTTTGTTGTGGTTTTATGAATAACAAAAAGACGAAAATGGTTTTGTGTTTCAAGTATTTTGTGACCTAAAAATTTATGATATACACACAGACATACAGACACAGACGCAGATACAAGCACATGCACAGGCACAGACACGGGCACAGGCAAAGGCAAAGACACAGGCACAGGCAAAGGCATAGACACAGATACTGACACTGACCCAGGTATATACTTTTGTATTGGTAAATAGTAATAATACAAAAAAGTCATTCCGATATATTCTGGTGGTTTTTGTTTTCAATCTTAAAGAGGACTATTTTCAAACTGAACGTTATTTATAAACAACAAAAAAATATACATAACTAAGATTTATTCACAATTCAAAACATAAAATGCACATACGAAATATATCTATTGCCATTTTTGGAACCTCTCTCTTTATTAAATCGGTTAAAACCGAAAAAATCAATAATAAGTGCATTGACATTTTTAAAAATCGTCCAGTTTCCTTGCGGCACTTTTATATTGTAATATTTCTCCTTTGAAAATGTTTCTGGAACTGAAATGAATGTAATAAATAATAATTTTACGATATCTATCTATGTTCGTAGGTAATCAGACCATGCTTGTTTACAAGTTTCTGTATACAGTAAATATTTAGTTAAAAATGACTAAAATATAGTCGTCAGCCCCTTTTAACGTCCCACTGCTGGACACAGGTCTCCCTCAGTAAGAGGGGGATCAGGCCTTAGTCCACCACGCTGACTGTTCGCGTTGGCGGACTTCACATATCTTTCGAAAACTTGCTAGGTTTTCTCAAACATGCAGATTTCATCACGATGTTTTCCTTTACCGTAAGACAAGTGGTAATCATGATAGAAAAGATTCGCACATGAAAATATCAGAGGTGCAAGACCCGGATTTGAACCCGCATCACTCGGTTATCCATACGAGCGCGTTACCGCTGTGCTACCACTGAAAAAGTAACTAAATAATCTGGTTTAATTATAACTTCTCTCTGATATGAATCCCTTTTTATAATAAAAATTGTATCTGTCTGTTTTTGTCGCGATACTAATAAATGGGTTCGACATTACACAATTGGATGGTTACACAATTTTATAATCTTTACTACGTATTATTAAACAAAGTCCTCCGCCGCGTCTTATGTCTGTCTCAAAAGGCTCAAAAAGTACTGCACTGATTTTTATGCTGTTTCACCAATGGATAGTGTCGAGCTTTCAGGTTAGGGTAGAGTAGTAAGGTTGGTATATAATTTGTCAAGTTTTTGTATACATTTGCTAGCGTAACTAGGGACGAGTCCGAGCGGAGCCAGGGCGAGTCGCTCGTCAAATATATAAAAATCTTGTGTCACAGTGTTTGTTGTTGAACTTCTCCGTAACGGCTTGAGCAATGTTTATGATTTTTTTGTGTTTTGGCAGATTTGGTAGGTCTGAAAATAGGTCCTAGGCTATTTTTTGTTTCCCTAGGTGATAAGGATGGCCTTCTCCAGGTTTTTTATTTTTTATTTTTGGAACAAATTATTATTTTTGAATGCGGGCGGAGCCGCAGGAATTGCTAGTATGATATAAAAGCTTGTTTCTAAAATAGATATTTTTATGATTTCATTTTGTCTATTTGTATTACCTATTTTAGTGAAATAAAATGCTTTAAATCAAGTAAACGTATTTTTGTGTACACTCAGTAACAACCTTTATAATATAATCCGAGTCTTCCCTCTCTGACATTTTGTACACGTGTAAGTTACAACCCACACAAAAAATAAAGAACACAAAAAACAGTACAAATAAAAATAATATTTGAGAATAAGGAAAAAAATCAACAGCGAGCATTAAGCTCTATTTGAGTAAAACTGAAAGATTCAATTTAGAACTTTTCAAATTCAAAAGTAAGTTTGAGCAGTCGGTAATTTGTTGGCGGATTTGAAAATCGGCTGCAGCCATTTGCTCCTGGTTAGAACTGAAATTATTTATTGAGTTCACCAACTTCTAAGTCCTATTGTGACATGAGGTTGACACCTTTTTGTTATTTTTAAAACAAAATCCTTATTTAATTTGCAATTTACTAAAAAAATATTTTAAAATTAAGTTAAAAAAATATATAAGACTTTGTCCAATTTATCTTTATTTTTTTGCTCTAATTAGGTCACTTGGATCTGCTCGCTATATGGTACGTCGATGTAAAGGCACCCCTTTTGTCCCGATTATCTCTTTTCTCTACATTCTTTTCATGTAGTGACAAGTGAGTTATATCATCATCTGTTAAGACAGTGGTAGCCCAGTCGTAATGCGCTTACTCAGGAAAAAATAAAAACTGCAAAGAAAGATACATACTATTTCTTAATTAATAATTGCATAATTGCGTAATCTAAGAAAGTATAAATTAGATTGTACACCAAAATCGACTCAGATTTTTAGAAGTTACGATGCCACAGACAAATGTAAAAATACACGTTTTAAACTTATAACACTAAGTTAGTTTTATCGATATTCCTCGACATTAGAGAAAATTATCGATATCTTATTTTTTTTAATATAAATGAGACAGAGACAAGACTGATTTAGACAAGCGATAACCCCTATATAGATAAACCCCTGAGGCAGCTGTCGATAACAATTCAAGCACTAGCTCTAGGATTAGCTTAAGGCTATAATTATACAACAGTATTACGTACAATAGATTTTACGAAAATTACGCCCTGAGTTGCACAAAAGTTCTAGTGAGTCTAACTTACACAGTTTTACGTGTAAGAGACTCACAGACTTATCAAACTAACCGAATAAAAGTTATTGTCTCTTTGGGATGATTGCTGCAAGAAATTTTCGAATAGTTTTCTTAGAAATAGATACGAGTATGTTGTTGGAATATTGACGCTTGTACCAAGAAATACGAGTAAAAGATTGGATAATTCTCATTTTGTTTTATTTGTTTATTAAAATTCACTAGTCAATACGTATTAATTAAATAGAAGTGTCTGTTTTAAGTTCAACTTACAGCTTTTTCTGTCTATCTCTTTATTTGTTCCGGCTCTCTGAAAAATCTGGACTGATTTTGACAGTACAATCACTCGCATATACCTAATGTTACAAGGGGTAGCATACTTTTATTTTATTAGAAATTTATGAAAAACCGTTTCATTTATTTAAACATACGCCCAGCGAGGCGGGCTGAGTTTGCTAGTTGTAAATAACGATACCATTTCAATTATTGTGTGTGGCTTTTAATAATTTCAATTTTGCACGGAATTAAAAATCATGCAAACGCTTGTAGGCGTTATTGACTCGTTGGTATAGTGCCTAGCATCTACGGTCGCACACCGTCCGGTCCTGGGTTCGAGTCCCGGGACGGGCCTCGTTTCACCCCCGTACCCCAGAGAGCACGTAAAAGCCGTCGGTCCTGCACCTTAACTCTCACTGGTCGTGTCGAGCAGTCGTTCCACCGAGTTATGAGAGTGATAATGCGCATACACTCGCGCACAAAATTATCTCCCGCGCAGATTGCTAGTCTCAATGAGATTGATTGCCGTGGGCGGAATCGGTCGGGAGGACATCATCATTATCATCATCATTATGGCTTATTAAAGAAGTATTAAGCTATAAGCTATATAAATATTACCTTTTAAGATAACCAGTTGCAAATATTAGTAAAAAGTTTACTTAATATGTCTAACGCCTCATGTGTTACAGAATTGCGGAAAAAAATAAATTATAAAGCGGTGAAATTTCGCAGTGCGGACAGGCCGTTATAGACATATTTTTTGTAACGAAACGTAAGAAAATTACTACCTTACGCAATTATTATACAACATTTTAAATGATTTACAAGCATCTCATTATCATTTTCATGTCAATTCCCTTAAAAATGTTTATTTCGAACTAAAATAGCACGACTCTTGATTAAAAACCGCTCTATGACTGGTCTATTGTCGCTCAGCGACACTCGATACACCATTTATATTAAAGCTCGATGCGTTCAGGAAATTGCTATCATACTTGATCTCAAACTGTCACTGTGCACTGCGCTTTCTATAAAAGAGGAGTATAGCATACAGCACGCTTCTATTGTTACGATACTTTAGTCTAAATTTTTTTCTGTGTAACTTTACTTTTATATTGTTACACATTCGTTTTCACGCTCTTTTACACGTGAACGTGCAAAGATCACGTCAAACTACGTAACACTTTTTTTTTATTTTCAATTGATTTGTCAATTCCATAGTCTTGAATAAAGTTATATAAAAGTATTTTTGATATATTAGCAAATTTTTAGAATTTGTGAGAAACAAATGCTAAAAATGCTTAGGGGTAAAAGCAACACTCCTTTTTACATATTTAAAAAGAAAACGAAAAGGGCGTTTCATTGGAATTTCTGTTAAAGGCGGTACATCCTTTTTAAGATTGGTATTTAATCTAAACAAAAAATTACAGAGATACATTTTCTCAAATTTAAGAATGTCTATTTCGTGATAGACCTACATTTTTGTAAAAAAGCATTAGCAACGAGTTGGTAGGTTACGGTTTTTTAAAAGGATACTGGGACGTGGTTACAAAAACAGCGTTTAGGCTCATGAATTTTTACATTTCATACAATACTAGGTAATGTAATAAGAAAGTTAATACAGCAAAAGGATGGAAAAGAAACGTTAAGATTTAGATTTTTTCACTTTGTGTTATGCATTTACGTAAAACACCTGCATATGTACAGGTGGTTACTGAAATCTATCGGCTAGAAAAGGCCAAATCTATCGGCCAGTAGTACCCAATAAAACCAAAAAAAAAAGGCAAACTCCTCCATCTTAATGGGCATCCATCCATCAATCGCAGAAACGCTTACGCACTCAACTGCGACGACCCGACGCGACGGCTGCCTGTCGAGCCAGACCACGTCAATGATAGTGTAGCTCCACCGTATACTCTGCTATCAGAGAAATATTGGGAACAGCCCGTTTAGAACACCCTCAGCCAAGGTAGGCCACCCCCAGTGCAAATCTTGTCTTCACACTCGGCAGGATTGCTAGACGCTAATGAGCCCCCACCACGACACAGTGAACAAATATTGCAGGTTATAACATATATCTAAGGCGAATAGAGATAACATATCCTAGAATAAAAAAATATGTTTTATAATGTACTTATTACTCGAGTAGTCAGTTTCAATATTATATTGGAAATGTGTGGAAGGCAATTAAAAAAAGTCAAGAATGCTAGATTACGGAAAGAAAAAAGTATAATATAATACTTTCTTAGGTTTACGCGAATATTCGACATTATAAATGAAACTATCTTTGCGGATTTTATCGCGGATTTACTTAGATTATTTGTTCCCGTCAAGTCCTTCCCGCGACCATGATTGCTGTAAAACATTCGAAACGTCAGGAACCAAAAATAAAAATAAATCCGCGACAAAATCCGAAAAAATAGTTTCATTTATAAAGCATAATATTCTAGAATATTCAATAGATAATTTACTTACAAACGTGGGTAAGTCTACATAAAGATAGAATTAAAATAAAATACAGCCAATAGACTACGGTCTCGATATAATATATCGTTCCAACGCAACCAATGCATACGAAATGCTCAAATGCTGTGTAAACACTATTAACGGAATTGTTAGGAATGAGCGAATATCGAGTAAGAAGCATATTGAATATATGATACGGTATTTACTTAATAAGCAAACGTTTAGTACTTTAACGTACTCTTAATAAATGTTAGACCTTCGTAAATATTAAACAAATAAACTTTGTAAATATTGATTCTTGTTGATTTATAATATTTCCCAGTCTCGGGGTTGTAGAGGCTAGCATGTACGGCTGCACATTCAGAGATCCTGGGTTCGATTCTCGAATTAATGAATTTTGGAGTTTTCTTGTTAAGAAAATGTCCGTAACAGCTCGGAGTACGGAAGTTGTAGATCCTGCGCCTAAACTCTCACTGGTCATGTCGGGTATTCGTCCCACCGGATTATGAGTGACAGCCGACAGGAATAGAGGGCACTTGCGTTCAAGCGTATCACTTGGCTACTATGAGTGACTAGATGTAAGTACTCGCTAATTTAACAAATCGTATTTAATGGAATTTCAAACATTATTAATATGGTATTATAAAGTACAATGTTTAAAACTATACAAACAGTCTGTTTGTTCTAGCTAATCTCCAAAACGACTGAACTGATTTTGACGGAACTATCACTAACAGATAGAAGAATGAATAGAAAGTATCTAAAGCTACTTTTAGAAAAATAATAAGGGTAGCGCTCCAAAACGCATCTGAGCAAAGAAAAGGTTAGTTTATGTAATACAACATATTATGTAATATATATGGGCTATTTTAAAAAAAGGTAAACTTAAATTAGTTGTCAGGTAATTAATATCTAATAGCTGAATTGATATACGAGTTTGTTTTGTAGCACTATTAAGAGATCGTATTATTCACAATCTCTTTGGGACTTACAAAGGATATCCATCCATTATATACTTAACTTGCTTATATATTTATTCATTCTGTTATCATACAATATTGTTAGAAATAATATATTGTATTTCTGTTAACGGTCAAAGATCACAAATGTATATGAGAATATTTGATCAATCGCATGTCAACATAAGTTATGGGGCGATCTAAAGGGACCCGTACAAATGGGGCTGAAGAGTCAATGCATACTAATCTTTTGGTAAGGTTACAACGCTACGTTTTCTACTTGTAATAAATATACGAATGTATACGGTTTTCAATTATATTATTTATTTAATATGGGACAAACTATGCTTTTAATGTGAAAATACACGGATTAAATTTCATTATCTTATTGATAACTACTTAAATGTTGTTAATAAGCCAGTAACTTGATTTTTTAATAATTTATAATAATAATGACCTAACCGATTTTGGTTACGCCACTCTCTATTCAGGCTGTAACTAAGATTTTTTAAACAGGTAGTCTTGTTAATTAAATTTAGCTCGACCCAGGAGTCAACTCAGGATCCGGATGTACAGCCGTACATGCTAGCCACAACACAGAGACAGTTATAGAAGTTGCTTTTATCATGAAGTATCAATAATAATAATAATAAACCAGGAGCTTGCTCTGAAACACGGTCTCCTGGATGAGAGGCTGCCGTACTACCAGTACACGCCGATGCCTGTACTCGAGCGTGACGGAGTCCGGCTCTATTGGGACCGGTCCATCATCACGGACAGGACTATTCTAGCGAATAAGCCTGACATCGTGCTGATGGACCGGGCACAGTCGCGGGTGTTTTTGGTGGACATTACTATTCCATATGACGAAAACCTTGTGAGAGCTGAGACGGAGAAAAAACGTAAGTATCTGGATCTGGCTCACGAGGTTTCCGCCATGTGGCATGTGGAGTCCACTGAAACCATCCCTATGGTCATATCTGCGAATGGTTTAATCCCAGTTAGCCTCGCTCACCATCTGAGGCGACTGGGGTTCCGTGACAGTTCGCTCGCAGCCAGGATGCAAAAAGCGGTGCTGCTAGACTCGGCTAGGATAGTCCGCCGGTTTCTCAACCTGTCGCCCTGACCCCGGCCGTTTGGTCTCCCCTGCCGGGGTGTAATCCTCCGCCTGGTACAATATTTATTTATGTAATGTCTAAGTATGTTTATTTATTTGTATGTATGTAAGTTTATTATATCTGATTTTGGCTTTTATATATATTTATTTTGTACGCGGGCGTGAGAGTAAAATGTATATAATAATAATAACTCTTTAGTGTACAACCAAAAACAAAAGAAAATAAACAGAAACAGAGAAAAAATAGGAAAAAGTACAAGAGGCGGCCTTATCGCTAAAGAAGCGATTTCTTCCAGGCAACCTTTAGGTGTAGGAAAATGTTATAAGAAAGAGGGAGTGGGAAAAAATAAATAAAGAGAAAGATAGAGTATAAATTTATAAGTACTTATCATACAAATATCAATAAATAGAAAATAAATATAATTAACCAAATTATAGTATCAATTATCCTTTATAATATTGTGTAATGTAGATAATATTCATATTCACCCAGGAAATAGGTAATTTTATAGTCCATAATGAACAGAATCTAGGACAAGTTTCAAGCGAACTTTCCAACAAAACGGCGAAGTTTCGTTCAGAAAACACTCCTTGTAAGATATGCTTGATATATCTCAACATTAAAGTTCACATTTTCATATCTTGTGATTTTCGATAGCCGTTTTGGAATCTTAGAGAGCAGTAGAACATTTATGATAACTTATGTTCTTTGCTCAGTATTGACTTCATTTAAAGATATCTTTGCAGATCTTGTTAAATTTTTGAGCTATAAAATTTGAATTTTTAGTGGTAGGTATTTTTCTAACATATTTTGCATGAGTTAGAAGTTTACATTTCAGGTTACTATGTGCTTCAAAGGTCTAATTTACCTCATCTTTTGGTTGTTTAGTCTACTGTAGATAGATCATATAACAAAACTAATAAAAACCTTTGTAGTAATTGTGCGATTGTCTGTAGTTCTCTAATAGTTAAGGAAATGATCCTAATACAGCTTGTACGTGAATATCAAAGTTATTATTCGTGGAAATTAAATTTTTATATAATTAACCCTAATTATTACAAAATATACATATTTTTGTTCTTTTAATAATATTTCTTAACTTCTCTCAACTCAACTCATAGTTCTTAACATTCAGCTTAAACTTTTCCTCTCTCATTATACTCTATCGTAGATGCATTTTTATTAAGAATTTGACTTCACAATCGACCCCCTAATGATTTATTCACAAAGAACTGCTGCGTCTTCATCTTAAATCACGCCTTTAGATCAAAGGTGGCCTCATTGAAATCCTAATAGACTTTAGAGATCATCGATAGAATGAAACCGATAATACGCGCTTCGCCAGCGACGGATTTAAGCATTGAATTTATAAGTTCTGGGTAAAGCTGATATTACATTTTAAAATCTGCACTTGACTGGTGCATAATAGGGGTCTATTTATCGAATCAGTATTAAAACTTTTACTTTGGGAAATGCATATACGCATATTACCTGTGGTTATGTGTATTTTGGGACTCATCAACCAGAAATCAGCTAGGACTACTCACTAAACCTCAAGTACCCATCTTCCAACTTAATGGAGCTTTGCAGGATCGCTTTCACATTCAACCAGGACGCCCCGACGGCTTGGCAGGTCTGTAGAAGTAGACCACACAGTCAAAGGTTCACAGTCTAATTTGCGATCAGAGAAGTACCAGGAGCAACCCGCATGACAAACTTTGCGCGTTTCTTGGCTAGCCACCTAGCTGGATTTTTTTTGCTGGACGCTACTGATGAACCAGGATAAGGTAAACGCAACGTAACGTGAAGAAGTCATTCACAGAAAATAACAAGTCGTTTTTAATTACTTAATTAATGGTTTTTATTAACTTCGTTAAAATGTGCCATCCTTAAGGAAGAAAATAGTTGTCATTTATAATAAAAGCAAATAGTTTATCTTTTTGAGTAATCTATAGGTACTTATAATAAAGTTCTGTGTCTAATCTGTGCATATTTTTTTTTAAATATTGCGTAATCGGTTAAGAAGTTTCAGTGCTTATTAATTCCAAAAAAAAACAATTCTTTTTTCTTTAGTTCCTTTAGAATTCTGGTTTCGTCTTGATATGATACATTAATAATAATAATAATAATAACTTTATTGATACAAACTAAAGAAAATATACATAACAACTTACAGACAATTTTATGTGTGGCTGTTACAATATCAAAAGATCAGGTAGCCTCTGTTGCTGTACTAGGAGACCTGTATAACAGCAAACAGCGCCTCTCCCCCAAATATTACCAATCATTAATTAGCCATTTGCTAAAAGTTTTATTGTAGTCACAGTGACATAAAATTTGTAAAGACTTTCTTTATTTAGAATATCATAATTTCTTTAAGGCTTACTTATTAAATTGATCAACATTATATTTCCTTGGTATAAAAAGCCACCTTATGTAGTGATTGAGGTTTAAGCACGAACGCCTGGTGCGATATATCCGTATTTGCTGAAGCAATACCCGCTTTGGATAAATGTTTGCAGTCTGAATACATATTTGTTGCTTCTATGGATATATGTATTTCTGGCAACCCCCTGACCCCTTTTTTAGTGTTGGGAAATACATTTACGCATACTACCTGTAGGTAATAGGTGGGTATATGAAGCTCACTGGCTATAAAAGCCAGTACTACCCAATACTATACAAAAACCCAACAATACCTTGACCCCCGTCTTGATGGAGCGCCACCCACGAGCCCTAACGACAGATCTGCCGAATCAGACCACACAGCCAAGGAGTTTAAGATTGTGTAGAAATGGCAAAATATATATATTTATGATAATTATTAAATATATCAGCTATATTTTAGATTTTTTACAACGATTTTAGACAGATATTTCGTCTTACAATATATATCATTTTTTGTATGTTTGAGTTCTTATCTATTCTTGCTAGTAGGAAACAGCTGGTCTGATTTTAATGTAATTTTCGCTAGTGGATTGTCGATTTCACTTAGACTACATTTTTTAGAAATAATCAGGGTTACTCGCAAAAAATAAAAATCCATGATTTATGAGATGCATTGTGAACAAATCTAGAGGTCATTCACTATTAATAAAAAAAGAAGAGTTTAAGAGTTATTCAAGTATTAAAGAATATTTTTTATTGTTTATTAAAAAAAGAGATCCATACTTAAATATTGCTTTAAATTCTAAAAAACCTTAAAACTAAAAATGTCTACAACATTATTAATACCAGCTGATAACAAACAAAATATTATTATCAAATATAGAGCAAGGAAAAAGAAACCTACACTTTTACTATTTAAGGTATGATATTCTATAAATTACAAAGTGCATCTAAATATAAACGAACTTTAAAGTGACAACGATAAATTTTGGACCAATTAACTGTTTGACATGTGCGACGTTAGCGCAAAAAAGCGTCAAAAAAGGCGACGAAAAAAGCTCGTAGCCTGTCCGTTGTACATTATTGAAATGATGAAATAAAATTTTATATAAATTTAATAATTCATTTATTTCTTAATTTGTAGAAATAAAAGTGTATGATTACTTTTGGTAATTAAGCTTATTACTTTAATATCACTTTGATTACAATTATTTTGTTTTAAAAGGAATCTTAACAATAGGTTCATAAATAGTAAAGATTACGAGTAAATGAACTAACAATTCTTTCTTAGATTTACGCGATTTTACATCTATACATAAAATAAAATTCTAACGTAGTAAGTACTTAAAATTATAATTACATTTTGAAATTTTGTTTTTTTTTATCGGTAAAGGCCGAATCTATAGTATTAGCAAAGTCAATGAAACTTATAGTCGGCCAACGGCCAACAAAGCAACTCTGCGGGGTTTGTGGGGTGAGAGAGGGGTGGTAGCCAGCCCAAGCTGCCATACTCTCGCTTGGGACACAACGAGAAACCACTGGTCAGATTGTGATGAAATTAGATATGATAATAGTTGCGTGTCAATAAATACTTTTTAATACAGGAAAATATCAAGTCTCTGAGAAATCCATACTTACAGTTAAAACGTACCTAGGGACAAATGTCTAAAAGATTATAGATCATCACATCATATCTTGAAGAGCTGTTCATATTACTATTAAAGGCTTGCCAAAAGGACTGGATACTAGCAATTCCCACGGCTCCGCCCGCACCCAAAGGATGAATATTTAGGGTTATAAGATTTTTTTTATGCCAAACCATAATACCATAATTTGTTCTACAAATAAAAAATAAAATATATCGAGAAGGCCCACCCTTATCACTTAGGGGAATAAAAATGAGCTTACGACGTATTCTCAGACCTACCGATATTCACAAAAAAATCATAAAAATCGGTCAAGCCATTTCGGAGTTCGATAACAAACACTGTGACGCGAGATTTTTATATATTAGAAAATAATAGATACAACTTTTTATCTCGATTGCTCTCCAAATTGTTTCTTTGTTAATTGAATTTGTAATTTATCACAAATATGCGTTATAACAATTAATTAACATCATGTTATCAACATCACATACCACAGTGACGTATCGACTCTCAATAACGAATGAGAAGCTTATACACGTGTACTGTAATTAAGCTTTAAAAAAGGCTACAAAATACACCACATGCTACATCTGTCTTCATATATTTGAATTAATTTGTTTTTAAAGGAAACAAAACGGAGGCGGTGTATCAAAATATATTAAAGTTTTTTATTGTTTACTCTAACGCTGTGGGGCTTAGAAATTACTTGTGACAGTCAAAGGATGATAAATCACTTATGTAAAAAACGTATAGGATTTTATACCACCGCGTTGACTTATGCTTTCTCGTAAGCTCACAACCCTTCAAAGTCAGTCGATAAGAAATTGTTATCATTCTTTTGATTTCTTCTTTCTGGCTGAACTATGACGAAACTATTTATGAACGTTGGAAACATATTGTGTTTCATGTATTGCTTTAGTGGTAGTAAATCATGCGATCATAATTGCAAGTACAATTTTGAGAATGGCTAACCAATATTATGCACTAGCGATTTAGCGCTTAGGTGCATTCCTCGGTACATTTTCAATAGATAAAAATAAGCATTACAATTGTACAGTCAGTTTTTGAAATCGAAAATTCAAATTTTAAATAATTTCAAGGGTTTTGAATTTCACGCTTGAACCCTTAATATTTTCAGAATAAAATTAACTCCATGTGAAGCCCGACGAACTCCTTTATCATTCAAAGATATTCGCATTACAATCGGTTAAGCTCTCCAAACCAAGAGAAAGACAGGCAGACAATTTGACAGTTAACTTTTTTATACTGTTTTCCTTAACCGTAAGGCAAGTGACAAACGTAATGACAACAATATCAGACGTGTGTGACCCTAGATTTGAACCCGCTTGACTTGGTTTCCTGTGCGAGGACACCACTACTTTATTGAGTACACAATGGCAACCTTCAATCATTTATAAATATAACCTGAGCTTGGAAAAATCATAGATTAATTATTGTAAATATTTAATCTATGAAGTTAAAAGTCAAAAATGGCATTATTTTCTTCCTAATAAAATGTAGAATAAGCAAGACAATATTTCTGCTGTATTAATTTAACAAAGTCAGAAAAACAAAATGTAGAAAGCGAAATAAAAAGAAACGGAAACTACATAGTATTAAACACCGTTTAAAACACCCAAATAAAATCACATGAACAAATTTGAATCAGTACCAAAAATCATATCCAAGCGATAAACTTGAGAAATGTATTCGTTCCCAAACGCACCATTTGCTATTATGGGCTTGGTTTTGCCCTGTACCAATTGTATTTATGGCGTATATATAGCTTGCAAATCATAATTTCATTTACAAAATGAAATACTAACGTTATTTCAAAACTCATAAGGGGTATAATGATGAAGCTAACAATTTTTCAAGCGAATTTATAATTTTGTCAAAGGCAACAAGAAATCATACCGGCTGAGGCCGTTTGGCAACAAAACAAATGAAAATGGTCAAATTTAAAGGCAGTAAAAGAATAGTCGTTAAAATGAATTTATTGCGAAAAGCTTAGCAAATATTATAGGAATTTGTGAAATGTTCAATTGAAATTATTATGTTATTTTGTGTTTATGGATATTTAAAAATAATAATAGCAGCTATAGCGTGGAAGTGACAGTTGGCTTTAGATCATGTCCGATAATTACCCCTTTGACTAAAACCCTCGACAAAAGGGGAATATTTAATTAATACCGAGGTCTATTAAAACATTGACATTTTATTTGCGTTTCAATCTTCAATGTGTTGCATTCGTGTTGTACGTCTTGGGGTATATTAATATTTTATAAAATAAACGTCACAACGTATTGGCAAAATTTTACCTATTCTGGAGGTTCTACTAATTTAGCACATTTCTCAATAGAGTGATGCTTAATGACATAAAATACATAAATTATAGGTACAGAAGACAGATTTCTAGCTGTCATAACGATGAAAGTCGGGGGTTTGATTCCTGAACGTGGCTTTTGCCAGCCTCGAGCACGATTTAGTCGAAAACTTCCTATATAACTTCCCTACAATCATTCCAAAATTGAAATAAAGAAACAAAAATACGTAGCATTTTCATAATTTTACATAGTATACGTACATTTGTCTCAACCTCTTATTTCTTTGGATGCTAAACTTTAGTCCACGCCGTAAAAGCATTCGCAAGTCTTGCAAGAATTCAAATAGTCGACAAACGTTTCTTTATCCGAGGCCTGGAAACAATGTTCGCTGAAAATCGCAAGCAGTTCTGAAATTATTTCAGAGTTTGGCAAAAGCGAAACAAAGCACTTATAGAATACTAGATACCTGCAAAATCGGACTATATGAAAGTTTAATGTACATATATGATGGGTTAGTTTTCTCTTCTACAAGCTGAAACGACTGGACCGATATTGATGGAAATACGCAGATTAATGTACTCTACTCTTAGTCAAAGCCATGATAAATCACTGTATTGTAATAACAATATTCTTTACAAAAATCTAAACTTGTGTTTTCTACAAAGACGCGACGAGAGGGCCACTCTTATCACCTAGGGAAAAATTTGCCAACAATCTATTATCAGACCTACCAAATTTACACACAAAGTTATATAAAAATCGGTCAAGCCGTTTCGGAGGTGTTTGATAACACGATATTTTATATGTTATATAACAATCGCATCAATTACACATTTCAAATCTAAAAGCTTATCACATGCAATATTTAGACTACTCTTAAAAATAGCCGACTCATTCTCACTTTATTATATGCTTTGACAGATAGTGTGCGGCGCAACGTGAAAATCAGGCATTGCGATCTCTTATCCAAAATAGAAATTAACATGAATCGAAACTTTACCCTTCTAGAAATAGAGCTTAAAATCGGTTAACACTTGTTACTGAATAGTAATTTTAAGTTTGTTTTCATACGTCCATATTCAAACCACGCACGGCTGGTATAGCTACTGAATAGATATCCAGAGAAATGATACAGCTCTCCCGATGCCAATAAAGCCTGATTTATATAAGACTGCATTATTCTCAAAACTGGACATCGTGGTCTTTGCGTAGTTTACATAGATTTCGGAAAGTGGGTATTTCTTTAATATATGATGGTATGTAATCTTTTAAAAGGTTTTGAGGGAGACAATTTAGTACATACACTACATCTATACATATATAAATCAAATTGAAGTGCCTGTTTTTAATTTCAAATTAACAACTTAGCTTAGTACTAATATTAAAAAAAAAATACATTTTTGTCTGTCTGTTTGTTTGTTCCGGCTAATCTCTGAAAGAGTTGGACCGATTATGATGCGACTTTCACTCACAGATAGCTAATGTTATAAGGAGTAACTCAGCTAATGTTATAAAGAATAACTTAATTTTATTTTAGAAATTTTATTTAATTTAACTATCGAAACCCGCGGTTTTGCTTGCGCTAAATCTAGGGACGAACCCGAGCGAAGCGAGTGTGACTAAAATAAAATTTAAGATACATTAGGTTATGAAAGTATCGACTACTACAATAGTAGTAGTCCTACTACAGTAGCTATAAGTTATTTTAAAAATGTATAATAAGCATTATCTGTATATAGATTATAAGTGTAGAATATTTTTTATAAAAGGAATTGAAATTCCTTTCCCATAACACGATATGTTTTTTCGAATTAAACCAGACAGACAGTTAAATTGGTGGATAAAAACTTTAAAGCTTTTGTAATTTACTTCCAGTACGCTTCGCGAAGCTTAAAGTTCAAAAGAATTCTATCAAAACTTACACACTCATAATTTTTATTTCAGTGTTGAACTTCGAAAACTTCCCATCATAGTATACTTTCAAAGAATCTATTTAAATAAGTTTATCACGCAATTTGGGATCTACATTATACTTCAGACAATTAGATTGGAAATTTAATATTTGTTAAGAAAACCTTGAAAAATAATTTCAAGCAATACTATATTTTGTAAAGCAATGAACAATTTTAAAAATTATTGATCGAAAGTGTTAGAGATACTTTACATTTAAATATCAATTTCTTACTTTTACTTATCAATTTGTGAACATTTAAAATAGAATAAGTTCGAATGTGAGTGTGTGTTTTTACGTAGAACAATCAGTTTGCATACATTTTTTATGGATATCGACAAAGCACACACGAACTTTGGATACATTAACAAGGTAAGTACCCCATTTTGCTCAGTAAATAACAGTAAAAGTAATTATAAGCATCAACTATAATTATATTGTAAGTGCAGGAAGTAGTAGGTGTACTAAAACGAAATAATTCACTGCCTTTTTCCTTTGTTTATTAACATTTTCTTTAAGTTTTTAGTTTAAGTGTGATGTCTTATATAAAAAATTCTATTAATATATGCTTTCCTTATTTTTTCCTCATAATTTTAGGTAGTATTATGTAAAAAATAAGCTGATACGATAAACGGATGTTGTCATGAAAATGCTTGAAAACGGTAGGGGATAATTGCATTATCTTATATGGATTAACTTTAGACCCACTAGAAATCTTTTCCATCCCTTTGTAGATTTTGTTGTGCAAATTGAATCCGGTCTTTATGATGTTTATAGACCTCGATATTATGTTTGGGAAATTCATAAAGATTCGTTTATTCACCTTTTGAGATAAAAATATAAGGTTATTGAATTACATTAGCAATACTAGGATTTTTTCATTTGAAAAGATAAAATTTTTTGGAAGATGTTAGATAAAGATAATATCTGGACAAATAAATAAGATTGAAGTATCGGTTTTTAAAATAAAATTAACAACATAATATTAAATGCATATTGTAAAAAATATTATGGTACTTGTAAGTAAAAATCAATTTTCAATAGTTTTAGCTACCTGTCTGTTTGTTCGTTCACGGTAATCTCTGAAATAGCTGGAGAGATTTTGACGGAACTTTTACTGGCAGATAACTCGTGTTATAAGAAGTAACATATTTTTATTTTAAAAAGAATCAGCGTTTCGTTCAAAAAATCAAAACGAAATGGAGCGAAGCGAGGATGAGTCGTTGTTTAATTTAATATGCTGTTTTCTCTCATATTTCGTTGTCTTTTACACAGTTGATCGCGTGATCGGTACAGTATATTCCTATTCTTCAGAATTATTAACATATTTTTCTTCGCCGCATTTAAAAGTTATTAATCATTTCAATTTTTTTATTTTATATTTTTCAATTCAATTATCAATAAATAAAACGTATCCCACTTTCAATTTTACACTTGATTTCTAGGACAAACATTTCCAATATCAAATTAAACGAATTAACATTTTATTACCAGAGTAAGAATATATTTTTGTAGCTGGTAATTTATTTTTTAATTAAATTACCATCTCATATTAATTATATTGAGAGAAAAATAGTTCACAACATTCCAGAGTGGTTTTTAGTCGCTAACAACGTAAAAAAGTGGGTTAATCCATCGACCTTGCTTTGATGACGAAATCTGCTGGAACTTTAAAACTTACAAAGAGCGGATATTCATTGTGTCCACTGTCCGTGGTTATGTCTTCTATCATTTGCTATTATACTTAAATTAGCTTTTTTTTTACTTTTTAACCTATATGTTGCTTGCAATATTTGCATATGAACAAATTCTTTGATATTATATACTAGCTTCTCACTCTCGGTTTGCTCGGCGTTAGGACTCATATATAACAAACAAATCGCTCCTACGGGACCGTGCATTCTTCAATATAATATTTAAAAAATTCCAAAGTTATTAAGTGTTATTATTGAAATGCTTCTATTTTTCATATCATAGTAGTATTTAAGCCAATATAGAAGTACATAATACTATTTAAATTAGTCGTCTAATTTGCGTAGTAAAATATAATAAAAATAAAAAACCTAACTGCATAAAAACTAACTAAAACGATGAAAACAATTTCACGAAGGAATATTATTATGCAGTTGAAGATGTACACGTTTCTTCCTTATCACGAGATGTACATGATCTCAAAAACATAACCCTCCTTCTGGCGCAGTCGGATAAAAACAAGGTACCCTTTTACTGTCAAAAATTATTGCATTTAAAGAATTTATAATTTAATAAGCCAAGTAATTCATGTCTTATAGCCCCTGTACATTCCATAAGCACTCTATTACATTGTTGGAACTAAACGTAGCAACCGGCAAAACGATAAATTATACAACACTGCACGGTCGCAGTTAATTTAATATAATACGTTAAATTACTGCGAATACTATAATTGCTAGAGCAAACTGCGGTAAAGTTTATTTGTAAACAA
Organism: Boloria euphrosyne; assembly: GCA_951802675.2. Taxonomy (NCBI): domain Eukaryota; kingdom Metazoa; phylum Arthropoda; class Insecta; order Lepidoptera; family Nymphalidae; genus Boloria; species Boloria euphrosyne. The sequence continues at coordinate 1,671,611 of OX637876.1, forward strand.
CAACCTTACTTAAAATAAATAAGAAACAAATAATATTATTAATATTTAAAGCAAAACTAGTTTTGTGGACTTCGTCGTGCTCCCGACGTTTGAACGTTTTACAGCAATCATGGTCATGGGAAAGACTAAAGCTTCAGACTTCTTAGTTACACTCTGTCTTACAGTATTTGACGATACGTTTGGCTCAGTAGTGACCCTACTTTCTGCGCCAGCGGTCGCGAGTTCGAATTTCGCTGGGGGTATTTATTTGTTGAGCATCAATGTTTGTACTCCAGTCGTGGGTGTTTATATTTATGTATGTATTTAAAGTTATATAGCTATGTGTAGGGATACAACTACTTAGTATCCGTAACGCAAGCCTCGTAGCTTACCACGGAACTAGATGATACTTATACCCACATTGGCACTGTCTGTAAAATTTTTAAGATGCCCCCAAACTCGTAGTCCACTGTAACCGTAACTGCTGTAAAGCAAACATATTATAAGGCTGATAAAAAGTGCTAGCTTAACATCTAGCCAGCAGTATTCAGGGCAGCGCTGAATTTCCTGTGGGACGGAACGCTTAGACAGTGAATATATAGACGACGTAACATGCTGTCAATATATTCACTTTGTGCAAGACCTTACCAGTTCTATCCAGATGAATTAATAGAGTCAGTTTGTAATACTTGAATCATTATTAAATTTGTACTTATTGTAGCAACATCTCTTGTTTCTTTAAAAACATTCGTCCTTAATCCAATCATTGCAAAGTTTAAATCTATGTAATACAAATTTTACTCTCAATAATTAATATACCTACAAACAATACCAATATTGAAGCTTTTTTGCGCATTTCTTAATATAAGCTGATATAAAAGATTGTCAAATTTGGACGTTTGATATTAGTCACGTTGAACCCTATATTGGACTATTACTATTTTTTCTCTCTAATAATTATCTATATTAACAATGCTTTGATACATTAGCTTTATTTGACTTTTTTGATTAGCTTTATACAACGTCAAATGAAAATTTTCAAAAAGTAGAGAAAACAAAATTTTCTAAGTAAGAACAGAGTTACCAATATATTAAAAATCATAAGAAAATATAAGACCGACATTGTATCGTGACACTACAATATTACTATTTTTAAATGAGATAAACAAACAGACTGTCTGTCCACACCAATTTATATATAGAGAGTAACACTCAAGAAGGCACAGTTTATCAAACAAATAAATTTCCTTGACACCACCATTGTGGTCAGCACTGACATGACTAATAGCTGAACTGTCGAAGGAATGGTCTATTGTAGAATAAACTATAATAGACAATATAATCTGTTTTAGTTTAGTCAAATACAAATCGTTTTATGAATTGAAATTTTGTTCTTATGTTGGTATTGCTTAAAATGTTGATTTTTATCCCCCGACGAAAAAACGATGGGGTGTTATAAGTTTGACGTGTTTGTGTGTGTATGTCTGTCTGTGGCATCGTAGCTCCCGAACGGATGAACAGATTTTGATTTTGTTTTTTTTTGTTTGAAAGCTGAATTAGTCGAGAGTAATCTTAGCCATGTTTGATGAAATTTGATGAAAATCGGTCCAAGATGGCGAATTACATATTTTTTCACAATTCCCTTAATATGGGTATTAAATGAAAAGGCTTTACTAGTAGAATACTATTTTATTATTTGATGTCAGTTTTTTTTATTTTTAGTTTAATTTTCATATGAAAATTACTATATAAAATAGATATATATTTGTAATCTTAGCAGATTGCCGATGACTCGTATTTGACCGCCAAAAAACTAACTGCTTTTGAAGTTTAGAGAGACTAAGGGTGATATCAGACGGTTCACTCGAATGATTATTCACTTAGGCGAATGCTTCATTTTTCTTTCATTCCATGTTCACACGGCTTAAACGGAATGATAAAGAAAAGAACATTCATTTTTCATTTATTTTAATGTGTCATCGAATCAAGTCGGCTACAGGACTCGAGACAAAATGACCGAACCCGAATGAACGTACTCTCAGTGTTCAGACCGTTCATTTCTCGATCATTCGGAGTGGAGTGAAAGATACCAGATGAAAATATCCAACACTGTTGGATCGGTTCACTAATGAATTCATTCGGCACTCGTGTTTCATTTTTTGTTCAGACATTTCATTTCGAGTGAAATGTACCGAATGAAAGGTGAAAATGAACAAGAAATGAACCGTCTGATATCACCTTAACGATCAGGGGTTCAAACCCGCTTCACTAGATTTCGCTAGCCAGCTCGTTACCACTGAGCTACCACTGCCTGGCAGACTCCTAACCAAACAAAAAAGAAATTATTCAAAAAGGCATTTATTTTAGGTAATTTTTTGTTTTAAATTTTTATCGATAAATTATATTAGTATTTAAATTAGTTTGTAAACAGAATTCAAAGATTGCTATATCGATTTAAACATAACAAGTACGAAGTAATGTTCCTTTACTTTTATAAACGGAAATTGTAATGGAAATGGCTGTAGCTGAAGAAACGGGAAGGAATAATTGCTTTGACTCTTGGAAATTAGCCTTCGATTAAAGAAAACGTGTTTAAGAAAGTCTTTTACAATATAAGAATATAATTTGTTGATCAATATTCTACCAAGTAACTGTTATTATAACACTTAATAGGAACACTTTTATTATTAGCTCGAATGTTTGTATTTTATGAATATGTGTATGATTTATAATAATGTACTCTACAGTAACGACTAGACCAATTTTGATGAAGAAACAGACTTTTAGTGAGACAGACAAACTAGACAATCTGAAGTATTCTAGGAACTAATAGAAGCATAGGCTATTTAAGGTTATAACTCGTATAAACGATATTACAGTATCATGTTAAAGTAAATAAGTATATAGCTAAGCGAGGGTAAAGAAAAGCCCACTTTGTAATATATAATAATAATATTTAATAATTTAAATATATGTATGTAATGGTTTTGGAAAAACAAATGTAGTCCCCTCCCCTCACTGACAGCGTGGATTATAGATTTTTTTTTATGGGACAACGGGGGCAAACGGGCAGGAGGCTCACCAGATGGTAAGTGATCACCTCCGCCCATGGACATCTGCAATACCACAGGGCTTGCAGATGCGTTGCCGGATTTTCAGGAAAGGGAGGGAGGAAGAGGGGAGGAGGGAGTTGGGATGGGGAGTGGGCCTCCGGGACTCTCACTTACCGAACGAAACGCGACAGCATAGCTGCCACTTCACGCCGGTCTTCTGTGAGAGAGTGGTACTATACGGGGCGTGCCGGCCCATTCGGCTGTTACCCGAAGGTTAACTGCTGGCTGTTGCCCAGCAATAGAAATTAAAAAAAAAGCTATAATTACAACTAGTTATAAATAAACATAGTATAAAAATAAATAAATAAGTATGTCAGGACTGACAGAATATTATAAATATAAGTAAACACCCATGACTATATATAATTTTCGAAATGCTTAAAAAGAGTATTTAGTTTATTATCATATCATTATCTTATTACCAGAGTAAGAATATATTTTTGTAGCTGGTAATTTATTTTTTAATTAAATTACCATCTCATATTAATTATATTGAGAGAAAAATAGTTCACAACATTCCAGAGTGGTTTTTAGTCGCTAACAACGTAAAAAAGTGGGTTAATCCATCGACCTTGCTTTGATGACGAAATCTGCTGGAACTTTAAAACTTACAAAGAGCGGATATTCATTGTGTCCACTGTCCGTGGTTATGTCTTCTATCATTTGCTATTATACTTAAATTAGCTTTTTTTTTACTTTTTAACCTATATGTTGCTTGCAATATTTGCATATGAACAAATTCTTTGATATTATATACTAGCTTCTCACTCTCGGTTTGCTCGGCGTTAGGACTCATATATAACAAACAAATCGCTCCTACGGGACCGTGCATTCTTCAATATAATATTTAAAAAATTCCAAAGTTATTAAGTGTTATTATTGAAATGCTTCTATTTTTCATATCATAGTAGTATTTAAGCCAATATAGAAGTACATAATACTATTTAAATTAGTCGTCTAATTTGCGTAGTAAAATATAATAAAAATAAAAAACCTAACTGCATAAAAACTAACTAAAACGATGAAAACAATTTCACGAAGGAATATTATTATGCAGTTGAAGATGTACACGTTTCTTCCTTATCACGAGATGTACATGATCTCAAAAACATAACCCTCCTTCTGGCGCAGTCGGATAAAAACAAGGTACCCTTTTACTGTCAAAAATTATTGCATTTAAAGAATTTATAATTTAATAAGCCAAGTAATTCATGTCTTATAGCCCCTGTACATTCCATAAGCACTCTATTACATTGTTGGAACTAAACGTAGCAACCGGCAAAACGATAAATTATACAACACTGCACGGTCGCAGTTAATTTAATATAATACGTTAAATTACTGCGAATACTATAATTGCTAGAGCAAACTGCGGTAAAGTTTATTTGTAAACAACAACCTTACTTAAAATAAATAAGAAACAAATAATATTATTAATATTTAAAGCAAAACTAGTTTTGTGGACTTCGTCGTGCTCCCGACGTTTGAACGTTTTACAGCAATCATGGTCATGGGAAAGACTAAAGCTTCAGACTTCTTAGTTACACTCTGTCTTACAGTATTTGACGATACGTTTGGCTCAGTAGTGACCCTACTTTCTGCGCCAGCGGTCGCGAGTTCGAATTTCGCTGGGGGTATTTATTTGTTGAGCATCAATGTTTGTACTCCAGTCGTGGGTGTTTATATTTATGTATGTATTTAAAGTTATATAGCTATGTGTAGGGATACAACTACTTAGTATCCGTAACGCAAGCCTCGTAGCTTACCACGGAACTAGATGATACTTATACCCACATTGGCACTGTCTGTAAAATTTTTAAGATGCCCCCAAACTCGTAGTCCACTGTAACCGTAACTGCTGTAAAGCAAACATATTATAAGGCTGATAAAAAGTGCTAGCTTAACATCTAGCCAGCAGTATTCAGGGCAGCGCTGAATTTCCTGTGGGACGGAACGCTTAGACAGTGAATATATAGACGACGTAACATGCTGTCAATATATTCACTTTGTGCAAGACCTTACCAGTTCTATCCAGATGAATTAATAGAGTCAGTTTGTAATACTTGAATCATTATTAAATTTGTACTTATTGTAGCAACATCTCTTGTTTCTTTAAAAACATTCGTCCTTAATCCAATCATTGCAAAGTTTAAATCTATGTAATACAAATTTTACTCTCAATAATTAATATACCTACAAACAATACCAATATTGAAGCTTTTTTGCGCATTTCTTAATATAAGCTGATATAAAAGATTGTCAAATTTGGACGTTTGATATTAGTCACGTTGAACCCTATATTGGACTATTACTATTTTTTCTCTCTAATAATTATCTATATTAACAATGCTTTGATACATTAGCTTTATTTGACTTTTTTGATTAGCTTTATACAACGTCAAATGAAAATTTTCAAAAAGTAGAGAAAACAAAATTTTCTAAGTAAGAACAGAGTTACCAATATATTAAAAATCATAAGAAAATATAAGACCGACATTGTATCGTGACACTACAATATTACTATTTTTAAATGAGATAAACAAACAGACTGTCTGTCCACACCAATTTATATATAGAGAGTAACACTCAAGAAGGCACAGTTTATCAAACAAATAAATTTCCTTGACACCACCATTGTGGTCAGCACTGACATGACTAATAGCTGAACTGTCGAAGGAATGGTCTATTGTAGAATAAACTATAATAGACAATATAATCTGTTTTAGTTTAGTCAAATACAAATCGTTTTATGAATTGAAATTTTGTTCTTATGTTGGTATTGCTTAAAATGTTGATTTTTATCCCCCGACGAAAAAACGATGGGGTGTTATAAGTTTGACGTGTTTGTGTGTGTATGTCTGTCTGTGGCATCGTAGCTCCCGAACGGATGAACAGATTTTGATTTTGTTTTTTTTTGTTTGAAAGCTGAATTAGTCGAGAGTAATCTTAGCCATGTTTGATGAAATTTGATGAAAATCGGTCCAAGATGGCGAATTACATATTTTTTCACAATTCCCTTAATATGGGTATTAAATGAAAAGGCTTTACTAGTAGAATACTATTTTATTATTTGATGTCAGTTTTTTTTATTTTTAGTTTAATTTTCATATGAAAATTACTATATAAAATAGATATATATTTGTAATCTTAGCAGATTGCCGATGACTCGTATTTGACCGCCAAAAAACTAACTGCTTTTGAAGTTTAGAGAGACTAAGGGTGATATCAGACGGTTCACTCGAATGATTATTCACTTAGGCGAATGCTTCATTTTTCTTTCATTCCATGTTCACACGGCTTAAACGGAATGATAAAGAAAAGAACATTCATTTTTCATTTATTTTAATGTGTCATCGAATCAAGTCGGCTACAGGACTCGAGACAAAATGACCGAACCCGAATGAACGTACTCTCAGTGTTCAGACCGTTCATTTCTCGATCATTCGGAGTGGAGTGAAAGATACCAGATGAAAATATCCAACACTGTTGGATCGGTTCACTAATGAATTCATTCGGCACTCGTGTTTCATTTTTTGTTCAGACATTTCATTTCGAGTGAAATGTACCGAATGAAAGGTGAAAATGAACAAGAAATGAACCGTCTGATATCACCTTAACGATCAGGGGTTCAAACCCGCTTCACTAGATTTCGCTAGCCAGCTCGTTACCACTGAGCTACCACTGCCTGGCAGACTCCTAACCAAACAAAAAAGAAATTATTCAAAAAGGCATTTATTTTAGGTAATTTTTTGTTTTAAATTTTTATCGATAAATTATATTAGTATTTAAATTAGTTTGTAAACAGAATTCAAAGATTGCTATATCGATTTAAACATAACAAGTACGAAGTAATGTTCCTTTACTTTTATAAACGGAAATTGTAATGGAAATGGCTGTAGCTGAAGAAACGGGAAGGAATAATTGCTTTGACTCTTGGAAATTAGCCTTCGATTAAAGAAAACGTGTTTAAGAAAGTCTTTTACAATATAAGAATATAATTTGTTGATCAATATTCTACCAAGTAACTGTTATTATAACACTTAATAGGAACACTTTTATTATTAGCTCGAATGTTTGTATTTTATGAATATGTGTATGATTTATAATAATGTACTCTACAGTAACGACTAGACCAATTTTGATGAAGAAACAGACTTTTAGTGAGACAGACAAACTAGACAATCTGAAGTATTCTAGGAACTAATAGAAGCATAGGCTATTTAAGGTTATAACTCGTATAAACGATATTACAGTATCATGTTAAAGTAAATAAGTATATAGCTAAGCGAGGGTAAAGAAAAGCCCACTTTGTAATATATAATAATAATATTTAATAATTTAAATATATGTATGTAATGGTTTTGGAAAAACAAATGTAGTCCCCTCCCCTCACTGACAGCGTGGATTATAGATTTTTTTTTATGGGACAACGGGGGCAAACGGGCAGGAGGCTCACCAGATGGTAAGTGATCACCTCCGCCCATGGACATCTGCAATACCACAGGGCTTGCAGATGCGTTGCCGGATTTTCAGGAAAGGGAGGGAGGAAGAGGGGAGGAGGGAGTTGGGATGGGGAGTGGGCCTCCGGGACTCTCACTTACCGAACGAAACGCGACAGCATAGCTGCCACTTCACGCCGGTCTTCTGTGAGAGAGTGGTACTATACGGGGCGTGCCGGCCCATTCGGCTGTTACCCGAAGGTTAACTGCTGGCTGTTGCCCAGCAATAGAAATTAAAAAAAAAGCTATAATTACAACTAGTTATAAATAAACATAGTATAAAAATAAATAAATAAGTATGTCAGGACTGACAGAATATTATAAATATAAGTAAACACCCATGACTATATATAATTTTCGAAATGCTTAAAAAGAGTATTTAGTTTATTATCAAACCAAAAATGTTAAAAATAACTTGAAACGCGTCCTTGATAATTGAATAATTAATTAAGTGCATGCTCAAGCATACATTATACTGCTGCTGGTGTTTGCAACAAACAAACTTTCACATATAATTTATATATTTATTTATTACCATAATGAATAACTAGAGATCATACACACATACTTTTGTATGTATGTTTGTATGTACATAATACACGACACGACACATTTTGATGACACGTTTGGCTCAGTTGGTAGTGACCCTACTTTCTGCGTCAGCGGTCGTGGCTCAGTTGGTAGTCGCGGGTTCGAGTCCCACTGGGGGCATTCATTTGTTGAACACGAATGTTTGTACTCTAGTCATGGGTGTTTGTATTTATACTATACAGTATGTATTTAAAATTTATATGTGTAGTATATCAACTATCTGGTATCCGTAACACAAGCTACGTAGTTTACCACGGAACTAGATGGTGTTGTTGTAATATGTTGTAAAATAAAAAATAACAAATATACAACCTGCATAAAATATGTGCTAGCGCAGACAGAGATATAAGTACATTAAACCTACACTAGTAATTTACTATTCAGCATAACACGATAGTTAATACGCTGAGGTTACCTAGCGTTATTTATTGTGTAGTTTGAGAAAGTTCGAGTTTCCTCCGAACTCTTGAATATCGACAATTTGAACTTGTTAGAAATAAAGTTGCCGTTTTAACTGTTCCGCTGTTGGGAGCGACACGAATTGTTTTCTGTTTTATTAAACTCCTGCTAGGAAGGTGTTGAATTCATAGCCGCATCGCATGAAATTTTAATTAATGTAGAAATTATATGATCGCAGCTGTTTTAAATTGAAGGAAAATATGGTAAAAATTGTTAATAATTGCTTTTTAGCTAAAGCTTGTGGGTTATCCTGACTCTGCTTGGGTTCAACTATGGAATTAGGGAGCGATTTCCGACTTAATTTTATATTCGTATTAAATAAATATTATCCTCGATTATTAATTTTGTTAAATATAATATTTATAAGTAATATCTCTTTCCGTAGTTGAAACTCGTATAAAAAAATCTGGAGTATCTAGTTTCGGAGTTTAACACGAACTGATCTCAGGTTGAATATTAATATGAAGTAAAAGCGCAAGACTTGCATATCGCTTTAAAAATGGAAATATATCCTTAACTATGAACTTTATCAGCGACTATAAGTTCTATTTGGTAGAAGGGTAAAAATTTAGGGTTATAAATAAGTATTTTTTGATGAAAAATCATACAAAAATAAGAAATTAATATTTGGTCTAAACATAAAAAATAAAATAAAAAATATTATTATAATTGAATTTGCAAATAAATGTATACAATAATTGTTATGTTTTACATTAAACGAAGTAGACTTGTGTTATAGGGTGACCCAATTTTTATATATATAGAGTGCGTGCGTGCTGCCAAGCGTGCGTGCGCGCATGCGTGCGCTTGTGTGCATTTGTCCTATATGTGCGTATGTGTATTTCCTAAAAGCTACTAAGTTCATACTTATCATACGATAATAATTTGAATGATCTAAAATCACATTGACATGTGTAATAAGAACATAATATTATAGAATTCGATGAGAACGTTTTCGTCTGACAGTACTGAAATCATTTCATCTAGACATTTGTCATCAAATAAGCCACTTTAAACTTACCAGCAAAGTGTAAAAAAAATTAAATAAACTTAAAGACGAAACTTTGAATATAAAATATGAAAAAGCATTAAAATGATAATAAAAGTTAAACTTTCTGATTAAAGGTTATCTTTGCTCATATTGGTGTCGAGATTTCACCGAGACTCTGCCTGATTAGAGCCTGTGATTGATGATACGTCGCAAGAACAAATGACGGACTGATCGATTATGTCGCGTCTGCCTTTGATGGATTCACGCTCCGCTGTACGTTTGACCGTTCATTATTAGTCATTAGAAGTTATAAAGAAGACCGTATACTTTAAAGCATCTTCCTACCTTTGTTGGTATTTCGATAATAAAAATGGCATACATGGTTTACCGATGATAAGCAAAACTCGTCATGGAATCTTTTAAAAGGGGTAAAGGACTGCTTCAGGGAGCAGCACTTTAGCCGTCTATGTGGACGTGCTCTTAATGGCAGTTCTCTTTTAATATTTTAATTTCGTATTCGTCAAGCTAGTTCACGAACATTTTTAGTTGTTTTCTATAAAAAAATACATTTTTCATACTACTCAGAACATGCTTTTCTTAAGTCTGAATCCTTAGATAAATAATTATAGAAAAGTACAATATTATTATTATCACCTAATCTTACAACAAACTAGATCTTTATATTTTGCAATAAAAATGCAATAACCTAATAAAATTAGATGGTTTGGTTTGGCACGCGATTGCAATATAAGCGTAAATTACTCCCCCTCGCCTTTCTAATGCCATGATTTAGATCAATTTGGAATTAGTCATGTTGTAAAAATACGAATTTATTAATTCACCCCAACTTACAGGGTGAATAATGCCATGATTCATGGTGTTTACGGTGTTATATATAGCTATTAATGAATATTAGTTTAAGTTTACGGATTTCATTGCAAATAGATGGCGTAGTAAGTATCTCTCTGTTTTCCATCGTTGTATAGCTTTAGAACAAACAAAATAATATTTTTCTTTCTAATTAGTTTGTATATTGTATTAAATTGAAGAGTCTGGTAGTTGGATTAGACAGTGATCTCTATGGAGAGATTATAGATAATTAATTAATTTATAGAGATTGATCTTGTTAATGAAAATGCGTTTTATATTCTAACTAGCATCTACCGCGGCTCCACCCGCGTTCAAAGACCAGAAACTAAATTCTTAGTTTTCACATACCGTGTGTTGTTTTACAACCGGTTTTAAACGGATACTTCAGATTTCTCAGAAATGAGATAATTTCCAGCAGTAAAAAGTATCCTATATCCTGACCCGGATAACCAGCTATCATCGTACCAAAATTAATCAAAATCTGTTCAGTGGTTTTCTTGTGCTGTCACAGACAGATAGACAAACAGTCAGACAAAACTTTTAAAACTATAGATTCAGCCTCTGCATTGAAAAAAATGACTATTTTAATAAAAATTACCAGAAAATATTCAATGTACAGATTTGACTAAGTTAGAATTTTAATATATATAAGTATAGATTATCGAGAAGGATAATTAATTATTAAATTTTTCACTTTAGTTAGGCTATTAAATATATGTAGTATTGAATGAATATTTCATGAGACTTATTGTATATTATTGAAGAACCAATAACAACGGTTTCTTCAAAAAGATGTAATATTGTTCTCTAGAATAATTGATTTTAGTTATAAAATCATTACAGTAGGCAAAAATAACTCAGAATAAGCGTCTTATCCGCATTTCTTTTGTTTTCGTCTAAAAATACATGTATGTTTGTGTGTCTATCTATCCAAATATTTAATATAACTACATCATCATCAGCCATTTTTAACGTCCCACTGCTGGGCACGGGCCTCCCTCAATACGAGGGGGATCAGGCCATAGTCCGCCGCGCTGGCCCAGTGCGTGTTGGCGGACTTCACATGTCTTACGAAAACTTACTAGGTTTTCTCAGACATGCAGGTTTCCTCACGATGTTTTCCTTCACCGTAAGACAAGTGGTAATCATGATAGAAATGATTCGCAATTGAAAATATCAGAGGTGCGAGACCCGGATTCGAACCCGCATCACTCGGTTATACCAGCGACTAACTAACAAACTAGTAACTAGAGAAGAATAGTTAATACTTCCTCTAAATTCTATCTTTTATTAAGCGTATAAGGCAGTATAAGCAAGAAAGGAAACATTACGTTATTATTACAGTCCCTTCGGGCCACTATTTGTATTATTATCAAGGTATTTGAGGCGTAGCTTATGTTACCAATAAGTAAATGTCGAGTTCGATCAATGTAACTTTCTATGAAAGAGTTAATAGGCTATGTTTATGAATTGATGTTGACTCGGAAAATTTGAAGCAGGTAAAGTAATGCTGACAACGAACTAAATAAATAACAGTCTATCTATACCTAATAATAAAATTCTAACTTTGTTGAATCTGTACATTGAATCATCATCATCATCATCAGCCCTTTTTTTAACGTCCCACTGCTGGGCACGGGCCTCCCTCAGTACGAGGGGGATCAGGCCATAGTCCACCGCGCTGGCCCAGTGCGTGTTGGCGGACTTCACATGTCTTGCGAAAACTTGCTAGGTTTTCTCAGACATGTAAGTTTCCTCACGATGTTTTCTTTCACGGTAAGACAAGTGGTAATCAGGATAGAAATGATTCGCACATGAAAATATCAGAGGTGCGAGACCCGGATTTGAACCCGCATCATTCGGTTATACAAGCGAGCGCGTTACCGCTGGGCTACCACTGCAACTCTGTACATTGAATATTTTTTAGAAATTCTAATCGAACTAGTCATTATTATCGATACAGAGGCCGAATCTATAGTTTTTAGAATTTTTGTCTGTCTGTCTATCTGTCTGTCTGTGACGCATCACGACAAAACCACAGAAGATGAGCAGATTTTGATGAAATTTGGTATTGTGATAGCTAGTTATACAGGTCAGAATATAGGATACTTTTTACTGCTGGAAAATCTCTAATATCTGAGAAATCTCAAGTGACCGTTGAAAACCGGTTGGAAAACATCACTCGGTATGTGAAATCTAAGAATTTAGTATCTGATCTATAAAACGCAGATGGAGATGCAGGAAATGCTAGTATAATATAATTTAACATGTTTGTTGCTTTGTCCTCCTTAAACACAGGAACGACTTTTACTGACTTGGTTTTTGTATAAGTAATACAGAAGACTGTGTATTCATCCAGGCTGAAATCAACGAGACCTTCTTGATCTCTCGTTCATTATATATTATGTTAGGTACACGGCAAATTACATTAAAATTGTACTTAAATTTTGTATATTACATAGAAAACATTTTGTCAAATTATATTTATAACAGAATGTCTTGAGATGAATAAATTGTCTACGGATAAATTAGAAATAGAGAATCAAGACTTATAAATTATAATACACTTAAATTCTTTTTATCATTTTGTTATAAATTTCAATTTTTCATTTACTTCAATACCTAAAAGGGAAACAGTAAACTAAACTTTCCTTAACGTGACGAAATTCGTACATGTCAATGTTTAACTGCCATGAATGGCTTTCCGTATGACTTAATTTATCGCTTTGCTTCAGTGTCATATGTTCTAGGTCTTAGGTAATTTCTATACTAAAGATCATTCAAATCAATCAACTATAACCAAATACTAACACTTACACTTTAAAAATTTTACTAGATGGTGAGATAAACGTTTTTTATGCCAACGCTACTGTAATATTATCGGGTATACGATTGCACTCGAGGCACGTTCTGAGTCGATAACCACAACTTATATCAAATATGAATTGACCATCAAGAGATTTATAGACGTGTTTTCAGGATTTTGTCTATTTTAATTTTAGACACATTATTAGGATTCAAAAAAAAATATTGTGTAATTAGAGACTTCGAGAAAAAATATTTTAAATTCGATGAATTCAGTTTGCCCATACTACGAATCTTTTGTCCGCAATAATTTAGCTATAATCTCCTTACATTTCAAAATATACGTTGGTATACGCTGGTAGACTTCACATGTTGTATATTTGACGACTCGTTTGGCTCAGTTGGTAGTGAGCCTACTTTCTACGCCAGCGGTCGCGGGTTCGAGTCCCGCTGGGGGCATTCATTTGCTAATCACGAATGTTTGTACTCCAGTCATGGGTGTTTATATTTATAATATGTATGTATTTAAAATTTATATGTATAGTATATCAACTATCTGGTATCCGCAACACAAGCACGTTACGTAGCTTACTGCGGAACTAGATGGCGCCGTTGTAATAATGTCCCAACATATTTATTTATTTATTTATGTTTTTCAAGAGCTTGCTAGGTTCTCCGAGACATGCGGGTTCCCTCACGATTTTTTCCTTCACCGTAACAAAAGTTGGAATCATGTTAGAAACAGTGATGTACAAGATACCTTATACAAAGTATCTGAAATACAAGATGTAAGATACTTTTAAAAAGAGCATTTCAGATACCAAATATAAATAATTTTCTAAAAAGGTATCTGAAATACTAGATACAAAATACCTATCTTTCAAATACTTTTTCAAGATAAAATACTTTTGTAAGAAAACAACATTTACTTGAACTTAAGTTTATTTGTTTGAGAAAACAATTTTCGAATAGTTCGCGTTGATAACAAGGATCAGGCAAATGCGACAAGACAAAATATAAAGGTATTAAAATTGATACTTTTAATCTTTATGTTTTAGTTGAGATTTGAGTAAAAGTAATTCCTCAAACATATTGTCGCTCATCTTCCTTCGATGAGGCCTCATGATCATGTCCCCAAAGAAGAACAGTCTCCACAGGGGCAGAGCTGGGCAAACAGGTGTTATACTTAAGGAATATTTTTTTATTTCAGTAGAAAGATAGTGTCACCATCTGTCACTCCCGACCACTGACCTCTATAATACCACTGGACTGGCTGTTGTCAACGTGCTTGTGTGGATGCTTGATATTCGCCATTTTGGCGCTGTCCGCCGCTGTCGGACGTAGCGAGAGTTCGTGGTACTAAAACTAATGATGTTGATATAAAGATTTTTATTTTTATATTTTTATTAATCAATAACCGCATCATCATAATTACTACTTATGTTATATTAACAACGAAAATGTAAAATTACTTTACAGTAAGCAAACACTTCTCGCTGTCATTTGCAATATACGTAAAAAATAGTTCTCGGGACTCTCGCTAGTGGCGCTTCAAATGGACACAAAAAAATTGCTGTCAAACGCTTGGAACAGCCAGTCCAGTGGTATTATAGAGGTCAGTGCTCCCGACAATATCGAAAAAATTTTTAAACGATGCGCTGCGTTCAGTTGCGTTCGGAAAGAAAAACTGCGAAGTTCATTTTAGTATATATTCATTTTATTTATTTTACAATATTGTATATAATAATATAATATATTTAATATTAATAATGTAATATATAATGAATTATGTAAGTAACATTATACAAATCTAAGAGATTTACAATGTTACATTTAATAAAAAAAAATATGTAAACTTTAATAATAATAAATAAATAAATAAATAAATAATAATAAATAAATAAAAGTATCTCGGGGAACAAAGTATCTTCAAAATACTAAGATACCAGGAAAATGTATCTAAATATAAGATTCAAAATAAAAAAAATAAAAAGTATTTCAATTACAAGATGTAAATACGTATTTTGTATCTTGTATCTGTATTTCAGATACTTTTATCTAAGATACGTCTCATCTCTGGTTAGAAATGATTTGCACATGAAAATAGAGATGCGAGACCCGGATTTGAACCCGCTTCACTCGATTATTCAAACGAGCTCGTTACCACTGTCTTATATACATATTATTAAAGCTTCTTATAAGACTTTTATAAGCTCTTCAATTGTCCATATCTCTACATTTAGACAATACAAATTCTCCGTTCGTCCAATTCATTTGATTACTAGCGTTTCTAAAAGGCAACTCGATTTGCGTTTCAAACTCGCAACAAGCCGGATCTGTAACAAGATGTGTCGGAGAAAAAGGAAATAAGATCTTAAAGTCTTCGAAAACATTTATATATAAGTATTTTGAACTAAATGGATTCTTTACTGACTGCTAGATAAGTAAATATTATTTTTGTAAGTATTTATTTATAAACAATAATATTAATGAATTAGATACCTGGTATATTTCGACAATTTGATGTTTGAACCGCCAACTGCCTATACATTAAAATTACTTATATATTTTATTTTAATTATTTAAAACAATGAAACTCGATAGACAGACATACACTAATTTATATCAAATTTGTATGCTGAACCCTAAAAAACTTTGATAATATACAATTTCTTTTAAAGTCAACTGAATAAATCGTAGTCTGCAAATGAAATTATATATAGGTTAATACTGTCTCCTGGCGAGTGCTTATGATAACAATCAGTTTTAATTAATATTGTATCTCATATGAAGTGACTTGGAACAAGATCGAGTTATTTCATTGTTTTTCTGAAATAAAATGAGACGACTAATTAAATTTGCTTTGTTCGTGCTTGAATTTTACGAAGCTGCAGCTAGCTTTTTAACCGATTTAACAAAAAAGGATTCAAGTAATATTATTAACTCAATAATATCATAATAAAACTTTTTTAAATTTACACGATTTTAGTGACAAATATTTACAGACGTTTAGTTTGAGGCTTACAAATTAAAATAAAAGCAACCTAAAAACTTGAGTAATCTACTAAAAGTACTATTAATACACAATTATAATTTAATATATAAAAATCTCGTGTCACAGTGTTTGTTATCGAACTCCTCCGAAACGTCTTCGCCGATTTTTATGATTTTTTTTTGTTTATATTTGGTAGGTCTGAGAATAGGTCGTAAACTATTTTTTATTTCCCTAGGTGATAGTAGTGGGCCTCTCCAGATTTCTTAATTATTGTTTATAGACCAATTTTTTTATGATTTTGCATCAAAAAATACTTATTCCCCTAAATTTTCATTTATATACCAATCCCTATCTTTTATAGTGATTAGAACGTGACTGGGGCCGCGGGAATTATTAGTAATATTATAAAAAGAAAATCGTGACTGACTGACTGACTGATGTATGCTTTCATGCATAGTGTAAACCAGTGAAAGGAATGCGCATAGATAATTATCAGATAGGTATATAAAAGTCATTAACAACGAACGGACTTTTAAAAGTGCAACTCCTAAAGGTATGAAACGGGGCTTTAAAAGTGTTAAACATCGAATGAGACTAATGTCTTAATTCGAAACTTCGTAAGGTTGCTCCTGTTTATAAATAAATTTTCACACACATGTTTCATGCTCTTTTATAAACAGTTTCAGTGGGTTAAAAAAACGCTATAACTTACTTTTTTTTAATTCTAATTTTTTAAGGGACTTTTGTCTTTCTAGGATATGTCAGTCCCATCGTATTTTAATCTAAGTATAACATATAAAAATTATGCACAAAGGATAGACGATGTTCAACACACTCCGGCGGAATGTGTTAAACATCAAAATGAGATGTTTTCAATGTTGCAAAACCATGCCTGTCAAAACTTTTACAACATCAATACTTATTGGGTTTGCTAAGATACTGATGTACGGACCAACATCATAACTATTAACATTCAGTTTTTTCAATATTGATTCCCTCTCCCTTTGATGTCGAGTACACTCCACCAGAATGTGATGAACATCGTCTATCATATTACAATTATTACATAAAGCTGAATTTACTTTTTTCATAAGGTAGGCTTTATTTGATGGATAATATCCAGAACGTAATCTATTTAACATAACAATATATTTTCGACTAAAATCAATCGTCTAACTTATCAAAAAGTGCGAGCGAAGCCACTCACGAACACTACAACAATATACGTAAAAATTAATATGAAATCATAATAATTTATTTAGAAATAAATATTTCTCCATTTATTTCATTCCATTCCAACATAACTATAAAGAATATAAATTAATTTTTCATATAAAAGATTCACAGAATTTTTCCACTAATATTTTGATGAACAATGACAACAAATATCGAAAGTGAATTACTTTCACTAGTCAAATAGTTAAAAGAATACCTTTTATTCTCGAGCTTTTAGCGTTTATTTATTCTGAGATCTAATTACTTTGTATCATATAAATAGTAATGTCGCGAATACCGTAGGGTAGTCGCGAAATAAATGTTTAAATATTATTTGTCATAAGCGTGAGGGTAGAACGATGACAGCTAAATAGAATAGATTGAGATTTGAAACAGACGTGTTCGAAACGCGGTCGTGTACGGGACGCTGACCTGATGAGGTGCGAGCTCCCAAGTGAAAGTATTCTGTGGGTGCGAGGCAGATCAGGCGCAACACCGTGTTTGCCAAGTAAGTGGATTTATTTTACCAGCGTGTGATAATGCAGTGGTGTTGCGTGGGAGCCGTGGTTGCTCATAAATTATATTTAGAGTTTCAGTGCAACTAGTGGAGTTGCGTGAGAGCCGTTGTTGCTCATAAATTATCAGCAGCAACTCGGTGGAGTTGCGTGGGAGCCGTTGCTCATAAATTATCAGCAGTACAACTCGGTGGAGTTGTGTGGGAGCCGTGGTTGCTCATAAATTATATTTAGAGATTCAGTGCAACTAGTGGAGTTGCGTGGGAGCCGTTGTTGCTCATAAATTATCAGCAGTGCAACTAGTGGAGTTGCGTGGGAGCCGTTGCTCATAAATTATCAGCAGTGCAACTAGTGGAGTTGCGTGGGAGCCGTTGCTCATAAATTATCAGCAGTGCAACTAGTGGAGTTGCGTGGGAGCCGTTGCTCATAAATTATCAGCAGTGCAACTAGTGGAGTTGCGTGGGAGCCGTTGCTCATAAATTATCAGCAGTGCAACTAGTGGAGTTGCGTGGGAGCCGTTGCTCATAAATTATCAGCAGCAACTCAGTGGAGTTGCGTGGGAGCCGTTGTTGCTCATAAATTAGATCCTAGAGTGTTGAATTCAGTATCGTAAGTTCAGTCGCTCGTAAATCAGTTTAGCGAGGCTCGGGGTGGCTATAGGGGAGGTTGGAGGCCACTAGCGAGGGTACCAGACCCTCATAAATAAGTTTTTTTCATTACCAGCAAATCATGTGTACTTACGACCTTCAGTTACATTATAATTGCGATACGTCGTCATATTCGTGATATTCGTCTAATACCAACGAACTGGGTACCCGGCGCCCAGGGTATTTGGCGACAAGTAAACTGGATGAGACAAAATCTGTTTAATATTGAAGTTAAGATCTTTCATCAAATTAGCTTTAAGTGGAGTAATCAAAGATTTTAATAAAATTTTCTGGAAAGTGCAATACAGGTAGAGCTTAAATGGAAATTAATAATGTATGTATTTTGTATGTATAGTATAATGTATATATTACTATAAATTCCCGCAGTTCCGTTCTAATCACTTTTAATTAATAGATGATGAAAAATTAGGGTTATAAGTATTTTTTGATGCCAAATCATTAGAAAAAAATTGTCTGAAAAAATATCTGGAGAGCCTCTCTTATTACCTAGGGGAATAAAAATAGCCTACGACCTATTCTCAGACCTACCATACACAAAAAAATTCATCAAAATCGGTCAAGCTATTGCGGAGGAGACCGATAACAAACACTATGACATGAGATTTTGATATATTAAATTGAATGTAAAAGTTACACTGCAGAGTAAACATAAACACATATATTGGGACATTATTACAACAGCGCCATCTAGTTCCGTGGTAAGCGTACGAAGCTTGTGTTACGGAAACCAGATGGTTGATATTCTACACAATATATAAATTTTAAATACATACATATTAGAAACATAAACACCCATGAGTGCAATACAAACATTCGTGCTCAACAAATGAATGCCCCAGCGGAACTCGAACCCGCGACCGCTGGCGCAGAAAGTAGGGTCACTACCAACTGATCCAAACGTGTCGTTCTCAATACGAAGGGGGATTAAGCTATAGGCCACCGTGCCACGCTGATCAAGTGGGGGTCGGAGGTATGTACAAGCTTTCTCACAATGTTTTCGTTTTTCAAGTACTTAGTAATCATTTTAGAATTTATTTGCATTAAAAAATATTACAGATGTATACAGTTATAAGTAAGTTCATTATGTTGTCAGGCTTGAACCCGCTTTACTGGGCTTCTCAAGGAAGCGCGTTACTTATATCTCTTTAAATAATAGAAATAGGCAAAAATAAAAAAGTACACTTTCCTCATTTTTGGGGTAAATGATATTGATGAACTAACAAAACGTTAGGAGTTGGTATTATTTTTTTTTATTTATAAACTTTCTCGCTAAGGAAATTGTATATTTAAGAAACCAATGAAATATTGAAAACTATCACCCAATATATAACCGGAAACAAATAAATTACCAGATACTTCGCATCGAGGCTGTAATAAAGCTGCTTTTGTAACCTTTTATATAAATCAGAATATTACAGGTTTGAAATCACTTATCTGTAGAATTAGTCAGATTAGAAAATTTTTTTTGCACTTTATAGCTTATTTATTACTACTTTTTATGCGGAGAGCAGTCTATAATCGTTTCTATCAAAATCTGTTGAGCTTTTTAAGAGTGAAAGACAGAGTTACTTTCTCACTTATGATTGAGTATGGATTATGGGCCAACGGCAATTTACCTACCTGCAACTTTTTTTTATTTTGATTTGAAAAAGAAATTTATGCTGAAAGTGAAATTACTTTTAAGGTTTTTGAAGTTTAGTTCTTTCGTAAAACAATTATTACAATTATATTATATTTTGTATAATGACTCAACTTATTTCTCTAGATCTAGACTAGCATCTGCTATAAAGGATCACGCTGTCGATACCGCGCTGCACTCGGCGAAATGCTTTTATAATTCAATCGTTAGCATCTGGATTATGTGAAATAAGAAATAACTAACGTATATTTTTCTGTATTGGTATATTATAATAACTCACTTATACAATAGGAAAAGAATATGATAACGATCCCGCGGGATCCGTACATTTTTCTAATGGCTAATTCAGACTATAAGTAATCTATCTTTGTACAAAAAATATTAATCCGTTCAGTCATTCTGGTATGATTAAATAACAAACATCCATATCCAAACTTTCTCATTTGAAGGGTACAGTATTTAATAACATTGCATTTTATAATACGTGGCAAAATCTTAATGATCCCATACTTTTCAACTATTTGAATTTTATGTGACATTCCTTGCTTTACCCCTGTACCCTTCATTTATACTACACTGTATTCGTTTTTAATCGGCCATTAATAATGTTACCTGGAAATAACTATCCCAATGGGTCCAAATATCAGACCTTAGTCCACTATACTTGCCTAGTGTGGGCTGGAAGATTTAATATTACTATATATTCTGAAAAATTCAGCTAGGTCCTCTGAGGGATACATGTAGGGTTTAGTCACGAAATTTTTTTCGCCGTATTAGCAAGTAGTAGTCTTGAACCTATATCACTTAGTTTTTAAGGCAATCGCGTTTACCACTGCTTTTAAACTGTTTACCGAGTATGATATATAAACCGATATTACTAAAGTTTCATATAACTAACGTAGTAATGCTGAAACTTAGAAGTTTTACCTTAAGAAGTTCATACATACGCAATGTGAAGAATCGAATGGATGGTAAATGAACAATGAATAAATCATTTATCGACAGTCGAAAAACATGCATCTGTGTTTCTGCACCGTCACACACTGTGTGATTTGCGTCATATCATCACAGTCGGGTGATCCTGATCAATATTGAGCAAGTAATTTTAAGTGTACACGAAATATTACTACTTGGGCTTATTTTGTTAAGTTTGGATATATCTATGTAGATATATCCAAACTTAAATATGTATTTATACAGATAAGTTAAATTCAAGTGTCAGTTTGTAACATCAACATAACAGCTTTTTCCTAAATAAATATATTTATATACTTTTAAAACACTATATTATATTATAAATTATACTTATTTTTTATATTTTTGTCTGTCTGTTTGTTGCTTCCAGCTAATCTCTGAAACGGCTTTACAGATTTTCACGAGACTCTCACTGAAAAATAGCTGATATTATTAGAAGTAGCCAGTATGGTGGACTATGGAAAGATACACTCGTATTGAAGAGAAATCCGCGCCCAGCAGTGGGATGGTAAAAGAGGCTGAATAAAAATTCTATTATAATTCACTAAAATATATTTAAGTGCAGCACATTATTTTAAGAAGTTACTATGAAAATGGACAGTAAAGTACAGCAACAATACAACTTAAACCTTTCTTTAGAGCTAATACAGTTTTTTTTAATATTTTTTCAGCATACGATAAATTTTATTTTGATATTTTATATAAATAAATAAGTGAAATCAAGTCTAAACTTTATGTGGTCAGACTGAGAGAATTTCTGATTTTGGCAGGCCGTGAACTGGCTTTATCTTACTGCGGTTCCGCTTTGCTTGCTTAACAACAAAATGTACGATTATGAAGTTGTTACAACATAACTCGTTTGTTTGGTATGTCTTCTACACAATTTAACGAAATACGGAAATTGTTTGATGATTTCCGAGCTCTATATATATTATACTATATTGGACATAAATACGCGAGAAAATCCTTTAAAAGAAAGAAAAAGCTCTAAGAATGTATTATGTCAACTTACTAATATTTTTAGATTTTTAGATTAATATAATTATAATTTATTAATAAAATTATAATTTATTCGTATAACTTTTTGAAATCTAATTGAAATGGCCAGTACTAGAGATACAGAAGTTAAATTTGTGATTTTTTGAATTTATCTGTCTGTCTGTCTGTCAGTGATCCCATAACGGGAAAACCATTGCACATAAATTGATGAAATCTAGTACATAACGGGTCATATAAATATATATAAATAAATATGTTGGGACATTATTACAACAGCGCCATCTAGTTCCGCAGTAAGCTACTTAACGTGCTTGTGTTGCGGATACCAGACGGTTGATATACTACACACATAAATTATAAATACATACATATTATAAATATAAACACCCATGACTGGAATACAAACATTCGCGATTAGCAAATGAATGCCACCAGCGGGACTCGAACCCGCGACCGCTGGTGCAGAAAGTAGGCTCACTACCGACTGAGCCAAACGAGTCGTCATAATAATAAATAAGACTTTGATATACATTTAACTGCGAGAAAATATCTCATTTTTGAGAAATGGCTAATAACTATTCATCCTAACCATTTACGTACTCGAGTGGAGCGAGGGCGAGCCTCTAGTAACCAAGATACCTGTTGTTTTCCTACTATATTTCGACGTTTGACATTCAAAGATTCATATAAATCATTTCCAATACCTATCTCCTAACCACAGATAGGATATTGAAGTTCACCGAAGTGTACGGCTCTGTTATCTTTTGCCCTTATGTACTCGTACTAATTGGTACAATCTATTTCCGTGGTAAACTACGAGGCTTGTGTTACGGATACCAGATATTTGATATACTACACTTATGACTGGAATACAAACATACGTGCTTTAACAAAGAAATGCCCCCAGAGGGGCTCGAACCCGCAACCGCTGGGATAACACTGCAAACTGAGGCAGACGTGTCATCTAATACGTAAGTTGCGTAGAATCAAGTGACATCACGGTAAGCCTCCTAATTAGCCCAAGTTTCGAGAGATGGGGTCAGATGGGGACGTTAATCCCATTCGTTATGAAAGAAACCCGTACCTGCCTTCGGTTAACAGAGTATTATTTTAGTGCTTCACTGACTGACATAAAGAGACTATAATAAAGATTTATTTTGTATTATAATTTCTACGAGTATATATAAGTAGCTTTGTACCTCCTTATTATCTAAATATATAAAAGCAAAAGGCCACTCACTAATTAGGAAATATCGAAAACTGCTTAGCATTAAAAAAAAATGGTAGGGAGGTAGTTTATAGTTAGTAGACGTCCCCTAAAAACAGATGTTGCAACCGGGTTAGATTGAGCAGGTCTAAGGGCTCTCGCAAATTAGTATGAAAGTCCATCATTTTTTGTGCTACAAACTTTAAATTGTACCTAGAGACGAACCCGAGTGAAGCGAGGTAGAGTCGCTTATACGGTATATTTATATTCACCTGATAATTGTCGGTAATTGTATAATTACCAATCTCGAACAAATATATATCTAACTTGAAAAAAAGCTCGAGTATACTCGAGTAAAATGTGGAATAATTTATAGCAATTAAAAACACAGTATGAAATTGACTCCTTGTACCATACCATTAAAATATTTGCTGTCAAGTAATTAAGACAATAGATATAACATTAGGTAGACTATTTTTATACTTCACAGTTACTACATTACCACCTTAGTCCAGACCACTTAAGTTAATGTATTGCTTAGTGAGTAACATTTTGTTTGTAGTACGACAATTTCAAGTATTATTCCACGAGGGGACAAAGTATTCAAAAGATATCTACGTATTTATTTAAAATGACAAAGACAAATTAGTTCAGTACTTTTCGGTTACAAACAACCTTGGTCTATTTGCTATTGTTAAAGCTACGGCTATATTGTAACACACACTGGTTAAGTGCGGTTTGACGGACTTCACCTGTCTTTCCATTAAGTAGTAAATCGACATCTCTGAGACATGCAAGTTTCATCACGATGTTTACCTTCGCCATCTGAGTTTTTTTATGGTTATCATGGTTCACCTTTTAATGGCTATCATGGAAATGTTACGCACATGAGTACATCACAATTGAACGCGCTTCACTAGATTTCCGATTGCTGATAGCTGTCACTAGGCTACTACTACCATATACATAAGTAGCAAACCCGGTCCGCTTCGCTAGGCGTAAGTTAAAATAAATTAACCAATTTTTATTTCTAATAAAATAAATGTAGCCTAAGTTACTCCTTATATCATTAGATATCTGTGAGTGGAAGTCCCGTCAAAATTGGTCCTGCCGTTTCAGAGAATAGCAGAGACAAACAGGCAGAGAGAACCGACAAAAAATTTAATAATTGATTTTTTGATGTAATTACAAACAGACACTTCAATTTTATTTATATATACTGATATGTATTGCCATAACTATTAATCAAATACGTTAGATCCCATGTTTCTTATATCGTATACCACATTGTGGGAAGGTCGGTCTAATTGCACTTATTTACACCGTCTCGTCCGCGGCCATTGTGCATGTATAGCTGTCTAATTATGAAGATTTGTATTCCAACAACTGGAATGCATCCATATATATGATGAATGCAAGTTATTTTTCCCGCATAATTAATTTAGAAGGTGGGTTTTGTGAAAGAAAATCTACTGCTATAATAATGAATGTACTCGTAGTTAGATCACAATTTTTTAAGTCAGATTGTGTATTCTATTATTTGTTTTAATTATTTATTTGTTTAAGACAATTTGGTTTTAAAAATATGATTTAAGCTTTGAAAATTGCTTAGCTCACTATGTTATGGATTTTATGAATAATCATAAAATCAAAGTGAATGTTTTTCACTTTTAGGTTTATAATATTATATATTAAATTTACTCAACTTACATGCAATTATTAGGATTACTAAGTCTCTTTATTATTCTTATTAACTTAACAGAACAAAATTCGGTGCCAAACCCTTGCATATTTCATTAGAATGTAGAAAGCAGGTATATTTGGCGGTATTCCAGTAAAGTTTCAATTCTATGATTAACACTTACTTCTTGAAACTTTGTCAGGGAATTTGAAATAATACTTAGTAAAGTGCCAATGTTTTATAAATGATTTCATTTGTAATATACAAAGCGTTCCCTACAATTAGCACTAGCAGAAACTACTACTAGATTTTTTTGTTCGTAATCTTAGCCTTACTGAGAGTTTTAAGGGTTCCGTTTTCTCTTTTAAGGTACAAAAATGAAAAGGAAAAGGGAACCTTTACTTAGATTTACGGGTTTTTTGTTATATATTTTGCTCTCGATGTTTGAAATGCACGGTCCTAGAAAATACGTCTCAAAAATATTAAGTATACAGTTGTAACAGACATACACAGACCCGAAATTTTTGTTCGAATATTCCGAAGCGATATTTAAAAAAAAAAAAACAACTTCGTTATCCGTCTTTATGCTTGCTACTTCCGATACTTTTTCCTATGAAATCTTTAATAACTCTTAAAACGTACCCAGGGAATGAGCCCGAGCGGATAGAATGATAGGTATATTCATAATAGCTCTCGAAATAATGATTATGGTTTAACTTCGACCACTGGACGAACGCTAGTTAAGAAAAGGCGGAAAAGAGAGCTTAAAGCTCAAAAGGTACTATAATTTATAAGTTAAACTAAGCAACTGGAAAATCTCAATTTCAATTTCATTGTTCACGTTGACGTGAAAATCGAGCGAGGTTAAAAATTATTTAACTGTGTTATAAACTTTGCATCATTAAAATTTCTAATGTTTCCTACGAATCAGGAATAATGTTTGCAAGTATGATAATGACTTTAGTTAAATTCCAATGAGTCGGGGTGAAACCCTCGAGATATAATTCGAAGACGTATAAGAAACAAGTTTTCGTGTTTCGAATCCTAATGTCTGAAGATTTGGAGTCAGACAAGTAGTGAGATCAAATAACATGCATCTTAACCGAAATGCTGTTACATTAAGAACGATTCATAGATACGAGTAACTTTAGAATATCAACTACAAGTACGTGCGCTCAAAGTTTGTTCGTAGAAACTTGATCTGATTAGATTGTGGAATAAAAATAAACACATTGTATTTTAATATATACGCTACAGTACATAACGATAAGTTCGGTAACATGCGGTTTGCTCCAGGTTGTTTCTGATTCTTCTCAACGTGCGCGTACCTTGTCGTGGTGAGGGGCTCAGTAGTATCAGGCAAGCCAGTCGGGTGTGAAACTAAGAAACGTAAAAAGAGTTGACCCCTTCGGTGACCCTGTGCTATGCGGGTTGCTCCAGGTACTTCTCTGATAGCAGAGTGGACTGTGGAGCGACCTCTTGGCTGGTTGTGTAGATTTGCCGTCGAGGCGTCACTGAATGCGGCGTTGAATGTGTAAGTGATCCTGCGACGCTCCATTAAACGGAAGATGGTTCGTCGTTTTAGGCGGTAGTACTGACTTTTTTAGCTGATGGGTCTCACACAAGCACCTTTTTCCTATAGGTGGTATGTGTCAATGCATTTCCCAACGTTGGAAAAAGACTCTTCTCTGATATGAAGCACGTTGTGTGCGCGCACACCTTTTGTGTACTATTATAATGTGTTTCACACAGAAACCTCCGTCGTAACTGAAATTAATTAGGAGGAAAATATAATAAATGTTTGTGGTTATTATCCAAGTTGTATGTTCAATAGCATTGAAACAACATTGATGGCTCCAACTTACCCATTACCATCATCAATGAGTAACTTCTTAACATTTATAACCTACTTAAGGAATGAATTATTTTTCCTTAAAATACTTAGTGAACACCAATGTTATTCAAGAGCCTCTAGTGCTATCATTTAGTACGACCGTTCCTAGCACCTTATGCTGTTGTCAGGGAATGAAGTACAAGATTTTCATTTATTAAATTAGTGACTTACTTTCCACTTCGTTCAAATCCAACCAGTAGAAAATTTTAGTTTAAATATTACTAGACTCCGGTCATACAATTTATGTTTATCCAAAAAACGCCCAACCATTTAAACGCAAAGGAGTAGCAAATACACGTACAAACACACAAGCACACACACAGACACACAAACACGCGCGCGCGCACAGCACGTACGCACACTCACACATTTGCACTAGTTGTTTGAAAAAATGTAATGAATTTAATTCACAATTAAGTCAGATAAATTTATAGCTATAACTTATGCATTTATTTCATGTTAACCCAATATTAAACGGATATAATTGGTGGCTGTGGATGAAGTTTAAATACAAATATACTTGCAGGCAATATATAGTATAGTGTAAAACACATGCCCAGAGAATTGTAATGGAAAATAATCTTATTTTTACGTTTCACAGTGACTTTCTTTCTATATTTAGACACAGCTGTCATATCGGAGTTCAACCGAGCGATTTCGTGATCCCTTGTATTTACGCATATGTTAGTTCCTTCTAAAGGACTAACGCTGACAAATCGTTGCGAAGTGCGATGATTCATGAACTTTGGAGGCATGCCAAGACTATGACTGAAAACAAAGTTTGATCCAACGTTACATTATATTGTACTTTTCTCTCTGTCTGTCTTTAAATAAAAAAAAATAAATAATAAAATTGACATCACTCAAAGCTATAGAAGTTCATTCAATTCAATTATTTTAATGCTGTTGTTCTTTTAATATCAATTTAAAGGACCAACTATAGTATTTGTAACGAAATTTAAAATTATTTTATCTTCTTCTAATTTCAGACAAAATCAATATGACCATCTAGTTATTAGTACATTAAACTATAAATACAGGGCGATATCATTTTTTTTATAAATATAAATTCAAAGTATTGAACCACGTCGCTTATACAGGCATATTGCCAGAAGAGTTTTCATTGAAATTTTATATTGAGATCATTTTAATCACTATGTTGATTGAAAAGGCTAATTTGAAAGCAGTTTGATGAGTGATAAATCATCAATTATAATAATTATTGCCTTATGTCAGGGCATAATTAAAATTCCCCCCTACATGCATTTAAATTACGTGGTGGGGGGCTCAGAAGCGCCTGGCAATCCGGCCAAGTGTGAAGCCAATAAACGAGCAGGAAGGGCCAACTTTAGTAGGTGGTGTGTGATTGTGGAGCAACCCATTGGTTGGTGGTTGGTTGTTTCGACAGACCTGCTGGACTGGGCCGTCGGGACGTCTTGATTGAGTGAGCAAGCGATTCTGCGATGCTCCATTTTGACGGAAGATGGGTGTTTAAGTTTTAGTAGGAAGTATAAAAACGATATATTTATAATATGTATGTATTTAAAAATTATATATGTGTAGTATGTCAACTATCTGGTATCCGTAACACAAGCCGTCCACAACACACAGTCCCAACATATTATTATATATTATTATGATAATAAAAAAGAGACAGGTAGATATTGCATAATGTAATGCATTTAGTACGTAGTTTTTATTAGAATTAGTAATTTTCTCTTCCTATGGTAATAGGTATTTTGTTAATAATGAAAATAATAAAATTTTGCAATGTGTGATGCATACATCTTTGCCTTATCTCATACCACTTCCTGGTTTTATTATTAAATAAAAAAACATAAAAAAAAAATAAAAATCTCTATTTGAAACAGTTTACAAAATCAGAACATTGTACGATATGGACGGGATGAATTACCTCGATGTTGTATATAAAAAAAAAATCTTAATTCCAACTCAGTCGCAGTCTCTTTATTTTATTACATATAAACAACTAAAAACTACATTATCCCTCTTTTGTTTTTTTTTTTTATGGGACAAAGGGGGCAAACGGGCAGGAGGCTCACCTGATGGTAAGTGATCACCTCCGCACATGGACATCTGCAACACCACAGGGGTTGCAGATGCGTTGCCGGCCTTTCAGGAAAGGGAGGGAGGGAGGAGGGAGAAGGACGGGAGTAGGGATGGGGAGTGGGCCTCCCGGACTCTCACTTACCGGACGAAACGCGACAGCATAGCTGCCACTTCACGCCGGTCTTCTGTGAGAAAGTGGTACGATACGGGGCGTGCCGGCCCATTCGGCTGCTACCCGAAGGTAACAAGCATGGCACTACCACTTTATATGTATACTTTGTATGTGGCGGCATTCCCTGGTGCTAATGTTGATCAGAAAGCTCATGGACTTAGAAAATGAAACTATAGAGCCTATTACCCTATTCAGTATGAAGACAGTCTAATTAGAATTATCACGGATTTATTTGGATTCAGTCTCTCCCGCAACCATGATTGCTGTATAGCATTGAAAAATCGGAAACTAAATTTAGAGAATTTCATTTAAAATGTGAAATATTCGCGTAAATCTAAGAAAGTATAAATAAATTACATACAGGTGACGATAAAAACAAAAAAAATATACCTAAGAAGTGTTTCACGTCATTTGTTTTTTTGCAAATACAGCTATCCTTAATTTTAAAGTCGTAGTTGAGATCTGAACAAGGCAGCATAATTTATCAGGAGAATTAAAGCTTCATGAAATGGGACTAAAAACTTTAATAATCCGAATATAATTACCAAAATCTAATTAAAAAAACGTTTTATGTTCGTAAACCATAAACGTTAAGTAGAATTCCGTTTAAAATTAAACTAAAATTAGAACTAAAAGTATCTTTAAATAGCACGAAGTTAGTTATTTTTTTAGTTTCTAGCGTACACTCGCATATAAAGCGAAACGTAACGATGTAGTTTTACATTTAACTCAAATACAAACTCTTTTTATGCTCTCTCATACGCTCGTCAGTTTATTAAAACTAGTGATTGCTGTATGGTCAAAAACAGAATATCTATATACGAGTGCAAATAAAAATAAATAAAGTTGAAGTGTCTGTTTGTAACGTCAAAGTAACAGTTTTTTTACCAAATGCATTTTGTCGGTCTGATCTGTCAGTTCCATCTTATCTCAGAAACAGCTGGGCCGATTTTAATGGAAGAAGAAAGAAGAGTTAGGGTGTCGTGCAAAATAATTCAAACTCACGATTGAAAACAAAATCCGCCTACCTGGGAACGTACCCGAGTGAAGCGAACGCCGTAAGTCGCTGGTAGATGAGTGAATGCGAGTGGAGCCGCAGTCGCAAGTCTACTAATATTAAGGTATTTTTCTACATAATATAACCTTTAACTTTACTTTTGCGCAAAAAGAAAGTGTGCAACTTGTATGTGCGTGTAAAAGAATTTACCTCAAATATTTTCCAACAATTTTTTTTTAATACTCGTAAGTAGTAGGGATACCAGAGTTCTGGCCCATCCTTGGATCGAGTTCTGGCCCTTCCTTGGATTGAATTCTGGCCCAACCTTGGGTCTCCGACCTAAAAAAAAAAAAAAAAAAAAAAAAAAAAAAAAAAAAAAAAAAAAAAAGGTTTTGGCATGCTCTGATCACGTTTCTGTGGTCCTTTTTTGCGTACGATGCGCGGTTCCAGAGATGTGGAAATCAATTAGCAAATATCTAAATTACTACTCTTCTCTCATTACTGAAACCCTCATTAACTGTCATTACTTAATTACTCTTTTTGTCGCTAATGCTTACTCTTCACTCGCTGTCCCAAACACTCATTAAGTTCCATTACTTAATCATTGCCACCATCCCCGTCATCACTAAGTACTTGGAATAATTTCAAACTAAATAGATAGGATGTTCCCAAAAACAGTTGCTCTCCCAAATAAAAAAAGAAAATACACTTTACTAGCATTTCTTTATTCAATTAAAATAATATTTAAACATATCACACAGCAACAAATCATTCGCTATGGTTTCACTTTCTTGAAACATATGTGTAAAATCAAACATACTTTTACTATGGAATTTGTAATACAGATACACTAAGCAGTATTCGCCACATACTGCAGTCCAATCATTTTGCAACCTTTTATCATTAAAGTGCCATACTCGAGAGTTTCTGTTCAAAAAAGTTTTGTGAAACCCCGTTGGTGATCTACCATATGAATCAAAATACTGCCCTACTTTATTATTATCGATGTGTATGGCTACCCAGTGAGACCCTGGTTGTGTATCAACATCCAAATTGCTTACTAAAAACACAGGCGCTTCTATATGAATAGGCAACTTATTTGCTGCATATACATTATGTTTTAAAGATGGATGAATCTTATTCAGACATTCCTGTAGCTCTAGTGTATTCATATTTTCTGTTGTGGTGTCAAACCTAAAGTTGTGTTACTATGTCAAGAATACTCATGCGAATGCCCAACTGCTTATTATGCTTATGACTTATATTATAAAGTAGGTTTCAATAAATACAACACTTGGTTTATTGATGATTTATTTCTTACACGTAAATATATTATTTAACATCCAAACAAAACTTTAACTACTATAATCTACGATCACATTGCGGTTTTTATCTATTTCAATAACATTATCGAACTCTGCGTAAACAATACAGTTGATTGTCTGAGTAAGAGTAGATTCAAAACGAACTTCCAATCTTACACTACCATTCCTTATCAGATTCCAATGACTCGCTGAGTTAGCTGATAAATCAGGAGTTAAATCAAAAGCTAAAAGACAATAACCTTTGCTATACATGTCCCTAGATATTCCGTTTCCTTCGTTTAAAAAATGAATTCCTGTCCCTGAGAATAGTGTATGATAGGACGTGGTGAATATGTTACTCTCAAACGAGGGTTGCAGTGTTTTTGAAGGTACTTGTTGTCCATCAATGTACAAACAAAATGAATTTGCTATTTCTTGTTATGAAGCAATATTTAATAACAATTACCATTAGGTTAACTTGTTTGATAGCAATTAACAAAATGGTATCTTGTTTGACAACAATTACAAACAAAATGAATTTGCTATTCTTGGTATGAAGCAATATTTAATAACAATTACCATTAGGTTAACTTGTTTGATGGCAATTATCAGAATGGTATCTTGTTTGACAACAATTAAAATTAGTGTAACTTGTTTGTTACACTAATTTTAGTTGAACAGAGAGATAAACTAGCCTTATATAAAGGAAAAATGATGTTGGAAGTTCATAATCAAGAAAGTAGTGAACAGTGAATATTCGATATAACTTGTGTTGTAAATCTTAAACAGCAATGTCGGTAAGTGTCTATATGTATATATATATAATACTGATTTTTCTTATAATTTTACTGTTTCATGGGTATTAAATTTAATATAGTGAATTTTTCTATAATTGTTTCAGAACTCATTTGAGGAAAATACTTTTAAACAATATTATTATCAACCATTGTTCTCTGATGAAGATACTACAGAAAATGTTGTGATTGATTCTCTAAAAGAAAAATGTGAGGAACCACCTCTCAAAAGAAAACGGGAAGACGATAGTTTTGACGATCTTTTTACATTTAACCATAAAAAGAAAAAGGAAAAAGTGATCAAATGTTCATCTGTCTCATATATGAAACCAAACGGCACTACAGCATATATGACAACAAATGTTGATGATTCATTATCATCAACACATTTAATAAAGATCGAAGTCTATGAGCTAAAAACAATAGACAAAGTACCAAATGAAGAAATTTGGAAACATGCAAAGACAAGGGTCAAATATTATGCCAATGAAACAAACTCAAGCTATTGTAACATTAAAAAAACATTATATAATATAAGCAAAGAAATATCTTCAAGAGAGTCATGCAAAAAGATGTCGTTTAACAATAGTAACAAATAAAACAATTAACATTCATAACAGTAACAAAGAACATTCAAGCAATTAGAGCTCCAGGAATTATCTACAATTATCAAAATGTTTAAAATGTTTAATTGCAATTATAATGAAATAAATTAATAAATACATAAATGACTTTTTGTTGAAGAAGACCCTTAGTTAATATATTTGTTTACCTGAATGCGAAGTATAAAAAGCCATGTAAATTGGAATGAACCACTCATTTATTCATGCTCTGTTGATATACATTAACGAAAATGGAACGTGTTACGAGTACTTTCTTTGCTAACACTGAAGACTTGGAAATGTCAGGATTCAGTGAATTAGAAGAAATCTGTGAAGATGTAGATTTAGTTAAACTCTGTGATGAAATTGAAGCCAATCAAAAGTTTCACTTGTTCGATCCATCATATGATGATGAGTTGTATAAAATATGTGCAATGGTTGAAAAAAATAGGTAAGAAAACAAAAAATGTCTCGTAATTAATTTTAAAAGACTTATTATTTTTATTTTATGTTGTTTGAATTTAACGTTACCATATCTCCCTTGCAGTCAACGAACATCATCATCATATGAGATTCAAACTGGTTCCGGAGGACTTCGAAAAAGGAGTGCTGAAGCTGATGATGAAAGCGCTGCAAAAAGATCTCGAAACAAAGAAGATACACAAACCTCTTCAACCGTAGACAAGGTACATTGTGATATATGTAATACATTTGTTAATCGAAGATATTTTGCTAATCATGTTAAAAGCAATATTCACAAAAATAATATTTTAAAATGTCACAATTCTTTAGAAAATGTTTCGGTTATAGAGTCAGCTTTTGGACAACGCATTATATCTTATAAAGTCAAAAGTAATGAAAAACTGGATTTGGTTTTTGAAACACCGGAAACTTTTATTGAATCAGTTAAAAGTGATCTGCTTTTTTTAATCAATGAGGCCATTAAACAACATACGACGGTAAAAATAAATTTTGTCCTACATGCAGACTTTGTTCAACTAAAAACATCTTTAACTCATTTGATTTTCAAACAAACAATTTCATTATTTCTCAGTCAGATGATTTAAATATTTTCATGACATCACTATGTGAAACATTGACAAACAAAATAAGCTCTTTTGAAAAAAAGGATAGCGGATGGAGTCTGACTAAAATTAATCACATAGAACTGAACATAAACAAATTTAGCCCTCTACGAGGTTCTTCCTATATTGATTTACCAAAAGATATCAAAGTAAAAAAAGCAATAATAAATGTACAAAACTCTGATAATTTATGTTTCAAATGGGCTTTGTTATCTGCATTATATCCTGTTAACAAACATACAGAACGGCCATCATCTTACAGCGCTCATTTAAATAAACTTAAATGTCGTGAGGTATCATTCCCAATCAAATTTAATGAAATATCTAAAATTGAAAAACAAAACAATATTAGTGTTAATGTCTTTGGATTAGAATTTGATACTAAAAGTAAAAAACATTGTGTTATAGGTCCGCTTTACTTTACAAAAGCGCGCAAAAGTAAACATATAAACCTTTTATATTTACAAAATGGAACTAACGGTCATTACTGCTATATCAAAAACTTGTCGAGATTAGTAAGTAAACAGCTATCTAATACCAATGGTGCTATTTACATATGTGATGGATGTTT
This sequence comes from Boloria euphrosyne, assembly GCA_951802675.2. Lineage (NCBI taxonomy): Eukaryota > Metazoa > Arthropoda > Insecta > Lepidoptera > Nymphalidae > Boloria > Boloria euphrosyne. The sequence continues at coordinate 1,706,301 of OX637876.1, forward strand.
GTTACGCTTTACTAGTGCAGATAGATTAACTCTTCATCAACAACGAGATTGTGCTCATGTAACCACGAAATTACCTAGTAGTGAAAAAACTTCGTTGAATTGGTTTGGTCAACCAGTATCTAATGATATATTAACATTCAATCATTTTGAAAAGTCCTTGAGAATCCCATTTGTCATTTACGCTGATTTTGAGGCATTTTTAAATCCCATAAATTCATGTGTTAATGACCCAACCAAACCTTGTACTATTAATGTTCAAAAACATGAACCTTATAGTTTTGGATATTATATAAAATGTGCATTTGATGATAGTTTATCTAAGTATGTATCATATACCGGTCCTGACTGTTCTAAAGTATTTTTAAGTAGATTATATGATGATTTAAAAATAATATGCAGACAGAATTCTTTCCAAAAATCTTCAAAACCTCTCTCAGCCAATGCTAATATTTGTCATATTTGTGGTACTGATTTAGAATTCGAAGGCGCTACACATGATATATGTGAAAAAAAATTTCGTACTCCTCGGTATGTACCAGTTATTCTCCATAATTTAAGTAACTATGATGCTCATTTTATTGTACATGCACTTAATTTTGTTGAAGGAGAAGTTGACATAATTCCTCAAAATAAAGAAAAATATATTTCCTTTACAAAGCATTTGACAGTAAATAATCAAAAAGTTAGTCTAAGATTTGTTGATTCTTATAAATTTTTACCATGTAGCCTTGATCAACTAGCCAAAAACTTAAAAGATGAAAATTTACATGAACTTAAAAACAACTTTCCTGCTAATGAAGATTTTGTTCGCCTTCGTAGAAAAGGTGTTTACCCGTATGAGTTTATGACATCTTATGAATGTCTTAAATTATCATCTTTACCAAGTCAAAATCAATTCTATAGTTCGCTTACTGATACTTCAATTTCTGATGAAGATTACAATCGTGCCCAAGATGTTTGGAAACACTTCGGTTGTCAAAATATGTTAGATTATTCAAATTTATATCTAAAATCTGATGTTTTGTTGCTTGCTGATATTTTTGAAAATTTTCGTGATCTTTGTCTTGAAACGTATGGTTTAGATCCTAGTCATTATTATACAGCACCGGGGCTAAGCTGGGATGCTATGTTAAAAATTACTAAAATTAAATTAGAACTACTTACAGACATTGAACAAATTGCTTTTATCAAAGCGGGTATTAGGGGAGGTATATCTCAGTGTAGTCATCGTCATGCGAAAGCAAATAATAAATTTATAGACGATTTTAAAGAGAATGAGCCCGAATCTTACATAGTTTATTTGGATGCAAACAATCTCTATGGTTGGGCTATGTCACAGCACCTTCCTGAAGGTGACTTTAAGTGGGTGAATCCTGAGACAGATTTTAATGTTAGTGATGACTCCCCAATTGGTTACATTTTAGAAGTTGATTTAGAATATCCAAAGGAAATTCATGATTTACATTCCGATTTACCAATGTGTTCTGAAAATATATGTGTAGGAGCTTCTAACGAAAATAAATTAATACCCAATTTAAAAAATAAAATAAAATATAAAATACATTACAGAAACTTAAAACAATGTCTTAGAATGGGTCTCAAATTAACCAAAATTCACAGAATATTAAAGTTTAAACAAAGTCCATGGTTGAAAAAATACATAGATTTAAATACGGAACTCAGAACAAAAGCGGTGTCTGATTTTGAAAAAGATTTTTATAAATTAATGAATAATTCAGTTTTTGGTAAAACGATGGAGAATGTTGACAAAAGAGTAAATGTTAAATTACTTACCCACTGGGAAAATCGCGGTAAATCGTTAGGAGTCCAAGATCTTGTAGCAAAACCTGAGTTTAAAAGTATTTCAGTGTTTTCAGAGTCATTGGTAGCAGTACAGCTACAAAAAACAAAAGTTTGTTATGATAAACCTATCTACTTAGGCTTCTCAATTTTAGAAATATCGAAAATTCTCATGTATGATTTTCATTATGATTACATTTTAAAAAAGTTTGGTAAATCAGTTAAATTATTATATACCGATACTGATAGTTTCATATATCAAATTTTTACAAAAAATTTTTATGAAGACATTAAACCTGATATATTATCACTGTTTGACACATCCAGCTATCCTGAAAATAACATTCATGGTTATTCTCAATTAAATAAGAAGAAATTAGGATATTTTAAAGATGAAAATAATGGTGAAATAGTTACAGAGTTCGTAGGATTGAGATCAAAAATGTATGCTATAAAAACAAAAAACAAACTAATTACAAAAGCTAAAGGTGTTAATAAAAATGTCACTCGAGCAATGTCAATGGAAAACTACAAGTCTTGTCTTATAAATAAAAATATTCAGTATAACAGCATGTTTAGATTTAGATCAATCAGACATACCATTTTTACACAACATATTAACAAAATATCGTTGTCATACAATGACACCAAACGATTTATTTTACCTAATAATATTAACACGCTAGCGTGGGGTCATTATAAATTGCAAGAATGTAATGTGTAAATAAATGTATGTGTGACTTCATGTTTTTGTAAATTTATGTTATAAATAAATTTATCCGAACTATATATATAAATGACTTTAAAATTTTTGTAAATAAGACTTTTTATGTTTTTGTCAATACAATAAAATTACTTTAGATATACTTTTACTATAAGTTGTTATGTTAAGCTTAAGTTTAAGAATAAGTATATTATTTTTAATATCAGTGTACTTATATTTTAGTTGAATATATAATGTGTACCTACCTTAAAAAGTCTTTTATTATTCACTAAACCTCTCAGGGACTACACGTATCAGAATGTTTCACTTTGTTCATCCTTTTACTGCAATAGTTGCTGGACCAAGTGGTTGTGGAAAATCTAATTTTGTTACAAATTTTATTAAATATGCTAGTTATATTTGCAAAATTACTTTCAAGCAAATAACGTGGTGCTTTGATGAAATGCAACCATTATATAATTTACAAAACGTTAATTATTATCAGGGTATTCCAGATCTCAATATGTTTGATGGTAAAGAGCCCAATCTTATTATTGTTGATGACCTTATGAGAGAATCCGATGGAAGAATGGTTGATATATTCACTAAAGGTAGTCATCATAGGAATTTAAGTGTATTTTATATCACACAAAATCTATTTCATCAAGGAAAAGGACAAAGAGACATATCATTAAACTCAAGCTATATTATATATTTTAAAAATCCACGTGATAAAACACAAATTCGATTCTTGGCACGTCAGGTTTCACCAGAAAATCCTAAATTCATTGAAGATGCATATAAAGATGCTACAAAGGAAGCACATGGATATTTAATGATTGATCTAAAACAAGTTACTAATGATTTATGTCGAATCAAAACAAACATTTTCCCTTCCGATGGCTACAGCAATGTATATGTACCTACAAAGAACTATAAATACGCTAAGAGTCAGCAAATTCCTATCATTTACAAATAATGTCACGAAGCCTAAACACATATAAAGATTTACTAACAGCACTCTATAAACTCAAGCCAAAATATAGAATTGCACTTTTAAAATCTTGTAATGAGAATGAAATAAATTGTATTTGTGAATGCATTCACAACGTTTTGCAAGGAAAAGTTCCATTGGAAGAGAAAAAGAAAAAAAAGTTAGTTAGATATAAAAGTGTTCTTCGTAAGTTACTTCGAAAAGGAACAAATAAGTTAAGGAAAAATATTATTATACAAAAAGGGGGTGCCTTTTTACCAATTATATTAGGAACAATATTAAGTTCATTACTCGGATCTGTTATTCAATAGTTAAATTTTGACAATGGAGAATGCTAAGAAAATGTTACTCATTGAGCCTAGTTTGTTAGAAAAGTTAAATCAATATAACAGATCTGATAATCCAACATCTAGATTAGATACTGAAATGAGTGATATTTTAAACAGTAAAATGGATGATCGAAAAAAATGTATTTTATACTTACAAATATTACAAAGATATCTACACTTTAATGAAGAGAATCGACGACCTATTGAAATTCCCATGGTACCTCAGAATGTTGATTTCACTAAAACTAATATAAAAGATGAAACCCAAGCACATGATAATCCAGTCGCTGCTCAGACATTGAAGAAAGAAGAAAAGCAGGAAATCGAAAAATCAATTCAAAGTAATCATCTCTATACAAAAAATCAAATTTTGAGTTCAATACCCAAAACATACCTAAAAAAAGGTGAAAACATACTGGATTTACTTTCAAACAGTAACGACAAAATTAATTGGAATGATAATGGTACGGTAATTATCGATAACGAAAAAATTCCTGGAAGCAATATTATTGATTTGATAAACGATTTACTTAGACCTCTTAAGAACAATGATCCTATAGGTTGGGAGTCTTTTGCAAAAGTTTTAAAAGATATTAAAATACCGCTTATTTACTTGGGTAACCCAAAACGAATTGATTATATCAAAAACCTTACATTAAACGATATCAGTGAAGTTTCTACGGATGAAGAATTCCATACCCCTACAAAGAAATACGTGAAAAAGATCCGTAACAAGCTTGATTGGGAGAAGTGGAATCCATACTAGAAGATTGTGTAATGGATCCTTTTCAACGTATCACTGAAATATACTATGATGCATCTCATCCAGCTGGTTTCAGCAGTATAGAAAAACTAGCCAATGCTATGAAAGGTGATATGAATAAAGATGAGGTTAAAAAGTGGTTACAATCTCAAGACACATACACACTGCATAGACCTGTACAGAAAAAGATTCCTAGAAACAAATATATTTTGTCTAATTTTAACGAACTTTGGCAGGTTGATCTGAGTGACATGAGAACCTATTCTAATTATAATGATGGTTATAACTACATACTTTGTGTTATTGATGTGTTTTCTAAATATGCTTATGCTAGAGCTATGAAAAATAAAAAATCTGAAACAGTTAAACATTGTTTTGAAAGTATATTTAACGAAGCCTGTGTTACCCCAACACATATTCAATCTGATAAAGGTAGTGAATTTGTTTCAAAAGATGTACAAAAATATTTTAAAAGCAAAAACGTCAATTACTATACCACAAACAATCCAGATATTAAAGCAAGCATCGTTGAGAGATTCCAAAGAACACTGAAAATGAAAATGTGGCGGTATTTTACTCATAAAACACTTATAGATACATTGACATTCTACAAGATTTAATACATGCATATAATTTTAGTTATCACACCAGTATAAAAATGAGTCCAAGTGAGGTTAACTCGACTAATATTAAAACAGTTTGGAATAATTTATACGACAGGAAGACGAAAACAAAACATTTGTCCATTACACTACCAAAATTTAATGTAGGGGATCATGTAAGAATCACAAAATACAAACATATATTTCAAAAAGGGTATGAATCTAACTGGAGTGATGAAATATTTGTCATAACATCAGTAATAGATCGATCTCCGTGGGTTGTCTACACTCTAAGTGATCTACAAGGTGAACCAATCCTTGGAACTTTTTATGAAAAAGAACTACAAAAAGTTAGTTTCGACCCCACCTCAACTTACAAAATTGATAAAATAATCCGTTCTCGCCAATCTGGTAACAGAAAAGAAGTGTTGGTCAAGTGGAAAGGTTATCCAGATAAATTTAATAGTTGGATTTTAGCATCTGCTTTAAACAAAATATGATTAAAGAAAGTTTTTATTTAACATTACTCAGTAACAGTTCAATGGATTACTATCCAGAAAACAAAACGACGCGATTTTCAACTAAATTACCAAAACCCATAATACTTGAAGGTATATGGTACGTTGGTGTTGTTGAATTTCAGTATCCATGTACGATGTATACTGTTCAAGAACATGAAAATGTTGTTTACGTAGGCAAAATAATGCAAATGCCAGGTGAAACATCAACTTCCATGGTGTATTACAAAACTCATATCCCGGCGACTAATTATGACAATATTCAGGAAATCTTAAATGTATTAAACAATATTAAAGAGAAAGTAAGATTTCGTTACGATGAACTATCCAAATTAGTTAATGTATCAGTCATGGATGAAAAGATAAAGTCATTATCATTATCACCTCAACTTGCACTTCAGCTTGGATTTGAACCAAATAGAAACCTAGTTGAAAAAGGTGTTGGTAAATGTCCTGCTAATCTGCATTTGGGGTTACCGCCACAATTATTTGTTTACTGTGATATAGTTGAACCTCAAATTGTTGGAGATGTTATGACACCAATGTTAAGAATAATTCCACTGGATCCATCAAAGTACATTTATGGAGCTAACAAAATGCACATTTTCTCGCCACCTCACTACTTACCAGTGATGCGGAGAGAATTTGATACGATTGAGATAGATATAAGATCTAGCACTGGGCAAAAAATACCATTCCAGTTTGGAACAGTGTGTATAAAACTACATTTTAGAAAAATTCAACAATGACTTACCATAGTGATAAAACAAGTTGTCCATATGAGCATTATTATTCTCATCAAGCTGGATCTGGGATCGGAGTGATTTATAAAGGAACCCCTTATCAACGTGGGCATGGTATTGGTAGTTTTTTGGGGGGGTTATTTAGATCAGTTTTACCTTTACTATCAAGTGGAGCTCGAGTCGTTGGTAAAGAAGCTTTAAAAGCAGGTGTCGGTCTTCTATCTGATATGGTTGCTTCACGTCCTATGGAAGAGTCTGTTAAGTCTCGACTTAAAGAAGCAACCTCGAATTTGAAAAGAAAAGCAGACTCTAAAATTGATAATGTCAACATGACTGGGTCTGGACGTATAAAAAAGAGCAAACGCCATTCTTTGCTCATTTCATCTTCGACCACTAAACTGAAAACTGTTGCAAAGAAACCAAAATTAAAAAATAACAAGATTAAAGACATTTTTTCTTAAAATAATAATAATGTCATTTTTACATAACCATTCATGTGAGTGCATTAAATCTGAACTAGATTTATTTGCTTTACCATCTACGCAAACAAGTATTGAGAGTGGAATATTTATTCATTACAAACCAATTTCATCACTTGCTGATGATGGACCCATTGAATTTCAAGTACCAGGAGCAGGTGATGACTACATCGATCTATCACATACATTGATACATATAAAAGCAAAAATAGTGAATCAAGATTCATCGAAATTGAATTCATCAGTGGTGGTAGCTCCAATTAATAACTGGTTACATTCTCTGTTTAACCAACTTGACGTTTATTTGAATCAAAAACTCGTTTCTCCTCCGAATAATACATATGCCTATCGTGCATATATTGAAACTCTATTGAATTATGCTCCGGCGGCCAAAAACTCACTCCTGACTTGTAGTCTTTGGTATGAAGATACCTCAACGAAGATGGATTCATCTGATGAAAGTAACAAAGGATTTGCAAAACGACAATTATTAGCTGCTGAAAGCAAGGAAATAGAAATGATAGGTCATTTACATGGTGATTTATTCAATCAGGACAAATTCCTGATTAACGGTGTTGATATGTCTGTAAAATTAGTTCGCTCCCGAGAAACATTTAACTTAATGGCTGCTTCGAATGATTTAAAGCTAAAAGTATGCATTACAGATGCCACTCTGATTGTTCGTAGAGCTCGAATTAATCCGACTGTTTTACTCGCACATCAAAAGGTTTTAGCCTCTACTACAGCTAAATATCCCATTACTCGAGCAGAAGTAAAAGTTTTAACGATACCGTCAGGGGTTCAGGGGAAAACACTAGATAATATATTTTTGGGACAAGTACCTAAAAGATGTATCATTGGGTTTGTGAATAACGCAGCATACAATGGTAGTCTTACTAAAAATCCCTTTAATTTTGAAAATTATGAAATGAATTCATTTTGTTTGTACATTGATGGACAACAAGTACCTTCAAAAACACTGCAACCCTCGTTTGAGAGTAACATATTCACCACGTCCTATCATACACTATTCTCAGGGACAGGAATTCATTTTTTAAACGAAGGAAACGGAATATCTAGGGACATGTATAGCAAAGGTTATTGTCTTTTAGCTTTTGATTTAACTCCTGATTTATCAGCTAACTCAGCGAGTCATTGGAATCTGATAAGGAATGGTAGTGTAAGATTGGAAGTTCGTTTTGAATCTACTCTTACTCAGACAATCAACTGTATTGTTTACGCAGAGTTCGATAATGTTATTGAAATAGATAAAAACCGCAATGTGATCGTAGATTATAGTAGTTAAAGTTTTGTTTGGATGTTAAATAATATATTTACGTGTAAGAAATAAATCATCAATAAACCAAGTGTTGTATTTATTGAAACCTACTTTATAATATAAGTCATAAGCATAATAAGCAGTTGGGCATTCGCATGAGTATTCTTGACATAGTAACACAACTTTAGGTTTGACACCACAACAGAAAATATGAATACACTAGAGCTACAGGAATGTCTGAATAAGATTCATCCATCTTTAAAACATAATGTATATGCAGCAAATAAGTTGCCTATTCATATAGAAGCGCCTGTGTTTTTAGTAAGCAATTTGGATGTTGATACACAACCAGGGTCTCACTGGGTAGCCATACACATCGATAATAATAAAGTAGGGCAGTATTTTGATTCATATGGTAGATCACCAACGGGGTTTCACAAAACTTTTTTGAACAGAAACTCTCGAGTATGGCACTTTAATGATAAAAGGTTGCAAAATGATTGGACTGCAGTATGTGGCGAATACTGCTTAGTGTATCTGTATTACAAATTCCATAGTAAAAGTATGTTTGATTTTACACATATGTTTCAAGAAAGTGAAACCATAGCGAATGATTTGTTGCTGTGTGATATGTTTAAATATTATTTTAATTGAATAAAGAAATGCTAGTAAAGTGTATTTTCTTTTTTTATTTGGGAGAGCAACTGTTTTTGGGAACATCCTATCTATTTAGTTTGAAATTATTCCAAGTACTTAGTGATGACGGGGATGGTGGCAATGATTAAGTAATGGAACTTAATGAGTGTTTGGGACAGCGAGTGAAGAGTAAGCATTAGCGACAAAAAGAGTAATTAAGTAATGACAGTTAATGAGGGTTTCAGTAATGAGAGAAGAGTAGTAATTTAGATATTTGCTAATTGATTTCCACATCTCTGGAACCGCGCATCGTACGCAAAAAAGGACCACAGAAACGTGATCAGAGCATGCCAAAACCTTTTTTTTTTTTTTTTTTTTTTTTTTTTTTTTTTTTTTTTTTTTTTTTTTTAGGTCGGAGACCCAAGGTTGGGCCAGAATTCAATCCAAGGAAGGGCCAGAACTCGATCCAAGGATGGGCCAGAACTCTGGTATCCCTACTACTCTCGTATTAATACCCTCATTGTAGTATTTGTCTAAATACGTAGTAAGGAGAAAGTAATATTTAAATTAATTTCTATCACACTGTTTGAACGATATTATTATGTGACTTAGAAACTCTGCTAGCATTTATATTTCATACTAAGCCAAACAGGTACAGAATGGAATATTAAAAAACTTTCGCAAGCGAATTATAATAAAAGTTCGTATTATTTATTTAACATTATTTGAAATTAAATAATAGGCAACAACCATTGAAAATTCTGGATTTAGAAACGGTATAGTATGTGTATTCAGGCCTTTTTTAATGTCTCACAGCGCAGGTCACGCGTTTTCTTTTAATACGAGGGGGATCAGGCCATAGCAGCCAAGTGAGGGTTGGCGGACTTGGAAAATTTGCTAGGTTCTCTCAGACATGCATTTTTTCTCATGTTTTCCTTCACTGTGAGTGGTAATCATGTTTGAAATAGTAATAATAAAAAAATATCAGACGCGCAAAATGCTTTTTAAGCTATATTTTATAGAATTATATAATATATCATAATGTTTACAGATAAATCAAATTGTACTTTACTTGTTTCTAATATCGAAATAACAACTTTTTACAAAATGCATATATACTTAGGTGCAAAACTGTCCCAACCATACATGAAAATCATATTTTTCGTAAAAAAAAGAAGTGAAATAATTATTCAAAACTTTAACTATATTTTTACAGTAGCAGACATGACACAAAGTAAGAAAATGAAAAATTAAATTGTTACATCTCTATTATGTATTCATAAACACAAAATAATATTGGGACACTTTTACACCGCTTTGGAAAAAATAAAAATTCGAAGCTGTAATGTTTAGTTCGAAGACCTTTTGCTCTCATCACTTCTGCCAATCTCTTCGGCATACTTCTAACAAGTTTTGAGCAATAGTCAAGAGAAATTTTATATTGTTCTCGTACTCGTTTCCATAAAATATTGACATCAGTCAACCATCATCAGATGGTCGTGAGTCATAATCCCTTAGTAAAGTCCTATTCCAGTATATCCTTAAATTTTTTATAGCTTTAAGCTCTGTGCTCAGTGCAGGCTACTGTAGCACTTCAAATTCTTGTTTATTCAACCAATTCGAACCAATTTTTTCGCGAGTACTTGAGGTCTTTATCATATACTCGACCGGTACTCAACGAGTGATGAGACACCTGACTGCGGGAGAAGCAAAATCGGCCTTAAATGCATCAGTACTAGTTCGCAGAGATACGAGTCAAATAGTAAGTAAGTGAATAGAGCAATGGGCTTTATATTCGGCTGGCTTTAGAGCCGTATAGTGAAAAAGAAGAAGCTTTTACTGTCGAAAAAAAAACTAAAAGCTCGTCTTAAGTTTGTGAAGAAGTATTAGTCGTGGACAGCCGGTGATTGGAGTCGTGTAAAACAATGATTAACAGATACTCTACAGACGGAAGGCAATGGAATTGGTAGAGAGACGAAGAGAAGAAGAATGTAAAAGATTTCATACAAACAGTGAACCATGGAGGTGAAAATGTTAAAATTTTGAGCTGCGTGGCTGACAGAACTGGAACTGTTAGAAGATTTAACGACATAATGAAAAAAGAGTTGTATCTCAATATTAAAGATACAAATTTGACAGAAACTATCGAAAATATGCCGCTAACTGAAAAAAAGTACTTTTTCAACACAATAAAGACTTCAAGCACTCTCCAAAAAATTAGTTCGAATTGGTTGAATAAGCCAAAATTTGAAGTGCTACAATAGCCTGCACTGAGCACAGACCTTAAAGCCATAAAAAATTTAAGGATAGACTTGAATAGGACTTTACTAAGGGATTATGACTCACGACCACCACCTTTGTACCACTCTCTCACAGAAGACCGGCGTGAAGTGGCAGCTTTGCTGTCGCGTTTCGTCCGGTAAGTGAGAGTCCGGGAGGCCCACTCCCCATCCCTCCTCCCGTCCTTCTCCCTCCTTCCTCCCTCCCTTTCCTGAAAGGCCGGCAACGCATCTGCAAGCCCTGTGGTGTTGCAGATGTCCATGGGCGGAGGTGATCACTTACCATCAGGTGAGCCTCCTGCCCGTTTGCCCCCTTTGTCCCATAAAAAAAAAAGACCATCTGATGATGGTTGACTGATGTCAATATTTTATGGAAACGAGTACGAGAACAATATAAAATTTCTCTTGACTATTGCTTAAAACTTGTTAGAAGTATGCCGAAGAGATTGGCAGAAGTGATGAGAGCAAAAGGTCTTCGAACTAAACATTACAGCTTCGAATTTTTATTTTTTCCAAAGCGGTGTAAAAGTGTCCCAATATTATTTTGTGTTTATGAATACATAATAGAGATGTAACAATTTAATTTTTCATTTTCTTACTTTGTGTCATGTCTGCTACTGTAAAAATATAGTTAAAGTTTTGAATAATTATTTCACTTCTTTTTTTTACGAAAAATACGAATTTCATATATGGTTGGGACAGTTTTGCACCTTAGTGTATGTATGCCTGTAACAAAAATATAACTTAATAAAAAAAATTGAATGTTTGTTTCCCCTAATTTCCGAAACGGCTGGACCGATTTTGATGGGACTTTCACTGGTACATAGCTGATGTTACAATGTTTAATATAGGCTTTTATTTTAGGAAAATAATTTGTCAAAGCGAAAACATGAAAATGTACCGAGAGACGAACTCAAACAAAGTGAGGGTTAAACGCTAGTTCATTTATAAAAAAAATTGTATAATCTTATTATAAAGATGAAATATATAAACAATTTCTAAACATGAGCATCTAATAGTTTAAGAGGCAAAATTATTAAAAACAAAAATTTTATCATGAAGAAGTGAATTACCACAAAAACTTTCAAGAAGGATTCATTAATGAATTAGTTTTTTAAACGAAATAAAAATATTAGTAACTTCGATAGTTTTTACGGCATATACACAGATTAATAACACTCCCCTCTAGCTGTCACATCCACTGACTTTAGTGATGTATGATACAATTTTATTTTGCATAATCGATTTTTTTGTTACCATTTTTGACGGTTACTCATATTTGTATGTTAATTTTGCAATACCTTTATTTATGTGTACTTTTTGTACATTTTAAATTAAAAATATAAAATATCGATATTGTATATATTTAAACCTGAAATAACAAATTTAAAAAAATTATAATCGAGAGTAAACATTTTGAATTTAGTATAGATGCACGCGTAAGCTATTTTGGGCTTATTTATTTTAGGATTTAATGAAGGTCGTCGAACTTGGAGTTTAATCGTGTTTAACTAAATTATAACGAACTATTATTCGAAATATTTACAGTTTACGAATACCTTATTTTGCTTCAATAATTTTGCTGCTTGGCTGAATAGCATTAAATCTTCGCATCTTCGAGTTTCTGGTATAGAAAATTGAACAGTATCGTGCCAACCGTTGTGAGGGGTGGACGTGCGTCCCCCGTATCGAAGTTACGCGACGAAAATAGTCTGTGATCACGTTCTTTATATGAGTGTGTGACAAAGTGACTAGTGTTTTAAAATATTAGGGATTGCTTTACATTTTCAAAGGATTTTAGAGGCAGTAAGTAGTACTAATTAATATTTTCTACGTTATTTATTGTTAAATTTGTTTTATTATGATTGTTTTTTGATTACGTAAATGTATTTTGCATTGTAAATGCATGTAGTATAAAAATATGCGAGATTTTGGTATACGTAAGCCTTTTTGTTACTCTGAAAAACGTAACAGTTAGTATTTAAACTTATATTTTTTTTTTAAATGGTAAATAGACAAACCTAGGATGCTACGAACTTATTTAATTAAATTAATGTAAGAAATGCTTTGTGCTTTCAAACATATAAAATTTTTAATGAGCTAAAATGAATTTCTGTACTCAATTTTGTTTAATTAAATTCTATAGAAATCTGCTGTTCATTCTTTAATATAATGTTCTTAAAGGGAAAACTTTTAAGATCATTGGTAAGTTCATTATTATTAGACCAAACTTTAATTTACTTTTAAAGCTTCCTTCCAAGAAATCTGCGTACAATATTTTGTTCTGTTTTGAACAATAGAAAATTTTACGAAATGAACTGGTTGGTTGGTCGATATTAAACAGACCAGGATAAAGTCCGTATGGGCAAAGCGAATATTTTATCTTAAGTAAGTTTACTGACGTACATTTTTCATTTACTTCCCTCTTTTTTCAAACCACTTTAATAGTTCTTTTGATATACGATTTCTTTTTATGTAGAGATGTTTATGTTTATGATATATTAAAAAGACAATTAAATAAATATTTAGATATAGTAATAGAGTTAATAAGAAAAGAGAAGGATCCTTACACTACTCTTACAATAAAATCGGCTCTATTCACATATTACTTACTAATGTGAAATAGAAGGAGTAGAGTAGAGTAGAGTAATTGAATAACAACGCACTCTCTTTATACCATCTAAGTCCAGACAGCCAGATCATAAGCTGATCATAAGCAAAATTTTTCTCGTGATAGCGTTCCTAGATAGACACATTGATAAAATGTATAACCTATAGATTTGGTCACTGTATTGATGAAAATTACGATTCCTATAAGATTTTCAAAATATACATATATATATTTTTGGACTTAGTTGGCTTATTATATGTATAGATAAGAGAGATTATGCACAACAAAATCTTAAAATTCAAACCTAACATCCAAATAATCGTAAAATCGCTTAAATGTTCGATCCGTTTTGATCGCTTTCGGGCACTACAAAACATGTTTGTCTAAAACAAACTGAAATGTTTTAAAACAATATTTTGCAAACAAAAACAAGCAAAAACATAAAACTATCGGATCAATGAACTGAAGTTTACTAGGAATTTATGTGCTTTCTGAGCTTAAAGTTTAGAAACCCCAAAAGCTGTCGACTTTTTTGAATAATAATTTTCAATTTTCGTCCGAGCAAACATAATTAAGGAACATTTTATTTTATGTTTCAGTCATTTCGTCTAACAGATGATTTGAATTCTGAATGTTTCGTAGACACGTTTTCCATCGTTACTTTTTATTAAAATTACTTTTCTTTTGCATTACGTAATTCTTTGTGTTTCTGTTTAAATCAGAAAAAGCATAATCTAAATTGCTAATTTTAGATTAGTTCGATTGATTCAATATAATGTTCTTTATATCGAACCCGGCATAAGTTAAAATAAATTAAACGGTTTATATAATTTTCTAATAAAGTAAAAGTTGACTATATTACTCCTTATAACATTAGCTTAGTAAAAGTTTTGTCAAAATCGGTCCAGCCGTTCCAGAGATTAGACGGAACAAATAGGCAGACAGACAAAAATTAAAAAAAAAAGTTTTAAATACCGTATTTACTTTCATATGCGTTTAGTGAAATTAATAAACAGACACTTGTGTTTTATTTACATGTATATAATATATCTAATATTTGCAATTAAAACGACATGATAAATCATGTTTATGTCATCACGTTTTATAATGCACGACGGTGTTTTCAGATCGCAGAGTCGCAAAGTTCTTGCGTAAGGTTTTATATACGAGTACATAATATATTCTAGCTTTTTGGAGGCACGTAGCAAGCTATATTTCGATAATTTAGAGTTACTGTATATACTGTATAATACTGTAATATGTATGTATTTAAAATTTATATGTGTAGTATATCAACTACCTGGTATCCGTAACACAAGCTTCATAGCTTACCACGGAACTAGATGGCACTGTTGTAATAATGTCCTAACATATTTATTTATTATTATTATTATTATATTTATTTTGCTAATATGGCCATTTAATCATTTTTCTATACCCGTTAATGTATCAATAAAAAAACATAGCATTACATAAACCAGGGCTTATTTAGAGAAATAGAATTTTAAAGTACTGTTCTGTAAATCCAATTGTCTCGGATCGGAATGAAATGAACTATTTTCGTGTTTTATATCGCTAGAAGGAAGATGTGAATCTGTAGATAGTATGTAAAAGAATAGCTTTTCAGAGTTATTTTTCGGGTAAAATAACGTATTGATGTAAGTGTTATAGAACTTACAGAGGTTTGTCAAAAAAGTGGTGTTAACATAAAAACGTTAAATGTTTAATATATCCGCGTCTGTTCCATCGCAGCACCAAAACGGTTAAACCGATGCTCATTTAGCTTTTTTGTTGTAAAGATAAAGTAATTAATCCGATTCTTAGCTATAAATCAAAGAAATCTGTACAGCCGTTTACAGGCTATCTGCTATTAACCATAAAAGGATATGAACCACTTCTACAAATTTAATCTATTCGATAATTGGCATACCGTTCCTGACCTTGCGATGGTATCTTAAACTTGAACATTGGCTTCATGCTACAGCGTCACCTAGAATCTGCAACACACTGAATTCTAGACTAAAATATTACAGAAGTATCATGTTTAGGATTATTGTAATTTTCAAAATTTTATAGCTTTTACCAATTCTTTTCACAATCTGAATGAAAAGAAAGTTTATGATAATACTGAATATTGGTATTCTAAAAATAATAGGACCATCTTCATAAATAATTTAAATAAAAATTATACAGAGATTCTCAATTATTCAAACCACTTGTCAAGTAAAGCCGACTCGTACTTGACAAATTTTTAAGTTATATCGTTACTTAAAGACGCAGTTGAGGAGCGTCTGAGGGTCAAAGGCTAAAGTACTCTTTACAAATTGAATATCTTTCTCAGTCTTTATAAGTCAAAGAAAAAATCTATGAACAGAAACTAAATTTGAATTACCCATTAGTAAATTTCAATGGGAAAGGGACACGCTTTGTTTGGTGATGACGTCATGTGTAAAACGTCACACGCACTGTACTTTGAAATGACTCACTTACAGCCTAGTTTTAACATTTCATATTATAGTATCTATTAAGTCGGTAATTTGCCGTCCATTTTGATCCGATAGCCACCTTTTGTATGGAAACGTTTAAATTGCCAGAAGAAAAAGTAATACAACGGGTGTTTAGAACTGTTACAGTTTACAAGATTTTAGATTAAAGCCGTAGAAAGGGGTCGCGTTGAAAGAATTATTTACTTAATTTGGCTGGAAATTCGCAATATAATTCAGGAAGTTGGCTGTAATACTCCTATATGATATAGGGTATAAAACAATCAATCTTGGACTTGATGTGGCGTCGCCATCCATTATAATACGTCAGAGATGCAAAACAAAAAGTTGAGCATAGTGTTCGTAGCGATACAGATTGTAATATTAAAAATTATAAGTTGTGGCATTAATAAAATATGGGGTTATAAACACAATTGCTTATAACCCCATATTTTATATAGGGCGTGGATCGTTGAAAAAAAGTAAAAAAGGATGTAGATTGTGTGTAAGAAATGTTAAAAATGAATATCGGGCTTAGTTTTACATCGATAAATGATTTAAGGGAACGGGGAACGCGTCGCTCTTTAGAAGACAGCCCAGAGATAGATATTCATATTATATCTAATTATTATTTTTTATCAAACACTAACAAATACAAAGTGAAAGTCCCGTTAAAATCGGTCCGGACGTTTCAGAGATTAGCCGGAACAAACAGATAGGCAGACAAAAATTAAAAAAATGATTTTTTGATGTAAATACCATGTATACTTTCATATGTATTTAGTGAAAAGCTGTTAATTTGATATTAATAACAGACATTTCAATTTTGTTTATATGTACTGACAAAAATAAAAAATACCCAATGCGATCGCTGATCCGTTTACTTTTTCTGTAAATTTATGCGTATTTATTAATTTGCTGTTCAATAAATGGGTGCGTTAATTTAAAAAATGCGCTCGTAAATAAACCCCATTAATCGTTTCAGCACTACGCATGACGAAAACGCTTAAAAAGTACGTTGTATCGGAGTATAAAAATTCTTTGCGAAGAGGGTGAGGAAAAAGTGAATGCAATTTTTTTTTTGATTTTCATTTACTTTAGCTATAATACATTTAAAAGTGTATATATATATATATATATATATATATATATATATATATATATATATATATATATATATATATATATATATATAACTCTACTAATTTAATTTTGACGACTCGTTTCTGCGTCAGCGGTCGCGGGTTCGAGTCCCGCTGGGGGCATTCATTTGCTAATCACGAATGTTTGTGGAGTACAAGTCATGGGTGTTTATATTTATAATATGTATGTATTTAAAATTTATATGTGTAGTATATCAACTATCTGGTATCCGCAACACAAGCACGTTACTTAGCTTACTGCGGAACTAGATGGCGCTGTTGTAATAAGTCCCAACATATTTATTTATTTTATTTATTTATTTTAATATTAGTGCCAAAATTTTGTATGATTGTATGTGTGTTAGTTTGTTTGGTACTCCACGTGAAAACGGCTTAACGAATTTTGTTGAAATATATACAAGATATACAAGAAATATCATATACTACAGTATCTGTCTTTCTTCAGCCCTTTTTAACATCCCATTGCTGAAAAATCAGAGGTGAGAGACTCGTATTTGAACCCGCATCATTCGGGTATCCAAGCGAACGCGCTACCTCTGGGCTACCACTGCCTTTTCTTATGTAGGTACATATGAAAAGATACCCTAGTGAACCGTAGATTAATCCCTAGTAGCATTACCTATTATTCCGTGTATGTGTTAAACAGCTTTGATACATTTTTATGGATTATTTAAATTTTAAACCATTTCGAAGTTGAAAACACTTAGTTATTTCAGAATACTGTATACATTAAGTCCCGCGGTAGAACAAATTACACGAACGTCATTGTATTCGCTATTGCTGTTCGCGAGTTTAATAAAAAACGACTCGGCGGAAAAATGCAATACTCAATGGCTTTGAACATTATGTAATATGCCGGTATATTGTAGTAAGAAGTGCGCTTCAAAGATCTTCTCGCTCATATAAAATGATCTAGCAGATTTTTTATTTATTTAAGTTTTATTTTGACGACACATTAGGCTCAGATTTTTTTAGGGCTTTAGGCTCAGGGCTTTATTTGTTGAGCACGAATGTTTATTGTACTTCAGTCATGGGTGTTAATAATAATATTTAAAACATGTCTGTAACACAAGCCCCGTAGCTTACTGCGGAACTAGATGGCGCTACATGTAATAATATCCCAACATATTTATTATTTATTTACTATTTTAAAAATGTTTCGCATGACATTTATTGGTTCGTCAAATCATCATATTTTGAATTTATATTATAAGGCGCTCCTGGTACTTTTCTGATAGCAGAGTATACTCTTGTGGTCTGCCGTAATCTAGGTATGCACAATACACAAATTTACTTAAGACTCATGTTCAAACAGTAATAGTTGAGTTTCTCGCATACTTTTCAGCAGAACTGCCTTGCTGAGATTTAATTAAATGTAAAAAAAACAGTCCGCCATATTGGATTAACACTGACGTCACCTGTAGAACGGACATTATCACGTGACAATCTATATCCGCCACGCGTAATAACGCGCGTCGGTTTTACTGACAAGGCATGTCTATAGATGTGTCAATAAAATGTTATTACTTATTTCTTAAACAAAATATATTTATAAATATTTATTTGATTCAGCTTTTACCGCTAATGGTGATTTGATTAAATGGGATCCTGAATAAATACATATTATTTGTACGTATATAAAACGATGGAAGTTTATTTCATCTTCCTTCAATAACAATGATCTATTTAAGGTAAATAATGTTACGTATGTTAAAGCAAACTATGTTATTATATTGTATTATATTATATTGTGTTATGCAGTAATTGTTAAGTACTGCATTTAAGGATTCAAGTCCATTACTTTGGAAAAATGGGAGTCTTTGAAGAAAAATATGTCATGTCATCAGCCCTTTTTAACGTCCCACAGCTTGGCACGGGCCTCTCTTCAAGACGAGGGGGATCAGGCCATAGTCCACCGCGCTGACCCAGTGCGTGTTGGCGGACTTCACATGTCTTACGAAAACTTGCTAGGTTTTCTCAGACATGCAGATTTCCTTTACCGTAAGACAAGTGGTAATCGTGATAGAAATAATTCGCACATGAAAATATCAGAGATGCGAGACCCGGATTTGAACCCGCATCACTCGGTTTTATAAATTAATATTAATATATTATATATTTATATTAATAAATTATTATTTTCATAAAAAATTATATTAATATATTTAATTATAATACGTATTTAATAAAAAATATCACGCACGCACGCATTCTTTTTTTGTTAACTGATACTGTATACCAACTTTCAAATCACTTCGGATATACCTGTAAAGTGATTTAAAATCAACCACTTTATTTTTTGTCGGTGACACTAAAGCTTGTCAATAGCTAAAAAATAAAGTTTTTAACAAGCAAAGTAAAAGATACTGAACTGTTTTGTCTTTGCCTATTAAAATATAGATTATTCTAGCCGTAGTGGTCTTCTTTCCTATTTTAATGAGTATGAAAGTGGTTTTAATTGCTACAGTAATTAATAATTTTTAAGCGGCAAATCTTCAAAATTTTAATTTAATTAAAAATTTGGATACTAGCTATATACCTAATATAATTAATATAATAATTAATATATTATTATGAGAGTACGGTAACATTTGATGTACTCGTACCTACCGAGTTAATTACACTTTCGTTCAATTAGCAATATAATGAAGCTTTTTAATAGGATTAAAGCTTAAATATCGATTGGGTTATATTTAGAACTAGCTATTTTCCCCTCTCTTCGCTCAGGCGCGAACTCTGTTCACAATTTCATATGTTATAATATATTTTTGAAGTAAAACTTCTTTGCGCGCATGAGGGTAAAATTCTTACGGATGTGACGCGACATGAAACGGATGTGAAACGTTTTTGAGAAGAGGGAGAGAGTGATTGAGGCCGATTAAGAGAGAGAGCGAGAAAGGTCATTTATATTAATTTTCGACACTTTTATTATTTTAATTACGAAATTATAATAATGTAATTGTAATTTAATTTAAATATAAACGAGTACCAGTACAAGTACCAGGCATTCGGAGACGGGGAAGAGTTAGCGCCACCACCCCTCAAACAGTAAAGGTTTTGCCCACCGCAAGTCAGTGACATTTCTAACTCTGTCTAACTTGAGGGTGTGATCGTCGCGCTATCTCCCTCTCTCCACGAGCTTAGACGGGGTTAGTTAGTATAAATATACTAATTTTTACGCGAAACCTTTATTTGTTATATAAAATTAAAGCAGCCTAAGTTCTTCCTTTTATTCCTTTTTTATATATGTACCTTTCCTAGATATTTTAGTATTCAAATTCCAGGGTGACAGAACCTGGTGTGTTTTCGGAAAAGATGTAAAAATGTTTTTTTTTCATAAAATACAACTATATTAGATAATGATGATTCAATAAATTCACTTTTTAAATTTGATTATTAACGATTGGCGGTTTTAAAACGCTAGAGAATTTTAACTTATACAAGTACCTACCAAATTCATGTGTTATTCAGCTTCGCACTAGACCTTCTTTATATTTTCTTTTAGCAGTTTTAAATAGGCGCTAAATTATATCGCTTTGAAAGATTTTTTATATGTTACATTCAATCTTCTATAGTTTTAAGTTGCATTTTTCATTAATGCACGTTACTTTACCGACTTAGTTCAGAATGTTGGACAAAGACATTTCTCGTGATATATTATTAGACTATAATATTACCATACAAAATAAGTCATGTTAATGTCATTAATATCCTAAATAATTAGTAATTATATGTGGGTTTGCATGATATTTTAGACGTTTATAGAACTTTCATAGTATTTTACTGTTTAATAGCAAAATATTTTCCTTGATTATTCATTTATAAACTCTTTTAAAGGTCTGTCAAAGTCTGTCTCATCTCAGAAATACTCCCAAAGGTAACTCAGTGAAACTTGATTTTTCTTAATTATTTTCATATAAAATTCTATTTATATATAACAATTAACAAGTATTGTAGAAATTCTCTATAATCACGCTTTATCACGGTCTTGTATGCACTAGACTGTAATAAGCATTTCATATCGATCGATATAAATATTGCCTCACCCGAAGCATGGATCATGCAACCATCGTTATACCTAGTTGACGGAACCACTCAGACATTTATTACTTACACTATAACATTGCTGTTGACGAGCTTACTTTAATTTGTATTAAAGCTATTTTTACGATTTTCTCGTATTTTATATTAATTTTTAATGCTATCGTAAGAGACGGGAGAGACTAACATGACAGCTCCATAAAATAAATAAATATGTTGGAAAATTATTACACACAGCGCCATCTAGTTCCATGGTAAGCAACGAGGCTTGTGTTACGGATACTAGATAGTTCATATACTGACACGAACATAATCTGCATTTTTTAAAACAAAAAAGACAGAAAATATTGAGAATACGTATTTTTAAAATAAACGCGTGATCGATGTATGTTATGAAACGTGTGCATATTTCCACAGTTTTAAGCTTATTAGCGCAATCAGAACGTAGGCGCTGCGTTAAAACTTCGTCGTCTGCATAAGCCCTTAGATATTACAATTATAACATATGTATTATACATTTTGAGCTACAATGGACCAGAACACACCCAACAACACAATAAATAATATTACAATTATAACATTAAAATAGTAATTATAATATTAGATATCGCGTAGAACATAAATGAGTCTAGATTAAATCTAATTTCGTATAAGTATAAGCAAAACTTCCAAACTACAGAACAATACATGGACCCTTGGATCGTAACTTAACATAAACAAGCATACATTTCTTTTGTAAGTGATTGATGAAACCATGTTATGAAGAGTGGAACAGGAAAAAACAAAGCAACGCAAGACAGATAATTGATTTTCCTCCTCCCAAAAAAATAGTCGCTCATTTGTTTGTACCCTATGAAAGAAAATGTTTATGTAACTTATCTGAGAGCTTAAACCTTTAGATTAAGCTTTGCAATTCTAAGAATTAGGTCAAAAAGCTATATAATACTCGCATTTAATTAAAAACTTGTGATAAATCAACATTATCAATGTAAGTGTATTTTGTAATATCACAATATGAACTTTTAACTTTATACACATTACAGGTATAAAAAATAAACTTTATTTAACTTTGACTTATAAAAATTTAGTCCATCTGTTAGTTCCAGCTAAACTTCGAAATAGCTTCACCGATTAAATCTGACGGTTTTAAATGTCGAATTATATGGGCAGATAACTCCCTAAGAGTAAAAATTAAAAAAGGAGTTCTATTTTTCTAGTATCTTACTCTCGTTTTGCTTGAGTGCGTTACTAAATTTCTCCTCAATGTTTCTTAAAAATATTAAAACGCTTATTGTTATACTAATTGAAATCGTTTACCGTCGAAATAAAAGGGAGGGCTAAAAGGAAAAAATAAACATTTTTACAGCAAACTCTTTAGAATAAGTGAATGAAATAGAAAACACCTGACACAAACATAACTAGATTTTCATTTACAAATGTCAGTCAAACATTCATTCGCTCATCACTCACGAGACAGGGGTTGACAACCCGCCTGGAGGTATTAAATAATGGAGTTATTTTGTCCTGAAAAATTCTTTTACAGGTTACTTTGAACCCAATTTACTTGTTGACAGTAGGTAAAAACATTTAATGTAGGTACATTAAAAATAATAAAGCAGTAAAGTAAACAAAACGCTTGAGTCTCATTGTATGAGAGGTCTAAATCGAAACTTTAGGGCAAAACTAGAATTTTACGACTTTGTATGAAATATTTTAAGAGTATCTATAAAAGATTTTTTTTAAATCACAATTTTGTTTGTCTTACAACGTAAGGTGATTTTGGAAAACTTAACAATTTATATATTTAGGTAACAACATATGAATTTTTATGTGTGTTTGTATGTGTTGGCTTTGTGTTAATGAAAATATGTATGGGAGTATCGTCATTTTTAGAGCTAGAAGCTTGAAACTTATTTTTAGGCTGTCGACTCGATATAAATACAAACATACATACAAAGATTGTAAGAATTTAAATTTGACAGGGAGCACCTAGGGACGAACCCGAGCGAAGAACGGGTGAGTCATTAGTTTAATACAAAAATATACCTTGCGAGTTTTCATAAATCAAAATACCTGTGGTAAGAATTCGAGATACCTTTCGTAGGAGAATCGTGAACCAAACTATCGCGAGCAAGCCCGAGGGAATTTAAGCAGTCGTTTTAAAACGGAATTGAAATGGTAATATTGTTATATCCCAACATACTCTTATTTATCAATACTACTATACTACTACTAGCTATAGCTATTGCATTTGACTCCGCTCGCTCAGCTAATTTATGTTTCCTATAATCTCATAAGATGTAGTCTTAAAATTACGTCATTAATATAGTTTGAAAATCCCAATTTTCTTTCAAATTGGGCTGTCATTTAGAACCCATGAAATTGTCAACAAAATCCGCGTACCCATTTCCGAGTGAAGCGGGGGTAATTCTTTAGTATATAAGTAATTTTCTGCCTGCGTCTGTGTTTCCGTCCAGTTATAATATAGGTGACTTCAAGGCAAGAGTGAATAAGTGGCTGCTGAATTAGTGCGACTTACCATCTACGACTACGTTAGCACTTACCAACAGGTGGAACGTAGTCAAGCACTAATTCAGAATGAAAAAAAAAAAAATTTTTTTCTTCCAATAATATGAAGCACAGACATTTAATCGATGGGAATTATATTAATTATAATTTATAAGTAGGTATCAAAATCAAAAATTGATTATTATGTTATGTTCATTGTAATTATAAATCTTATAACCATCGATTTATTAATATTTTCACATGAATGTAAGTAATGAAAACCATCATAGATCGCTTTGTACCATTTTTGGAACAAAATGATAAACAAACTCCATTTCTCTTTTGTAATATTAGTAACAAGAGATCACAAATAGAAGCGAAAGTAATTTCTTCGTTTTTGCATAAATAAGCGTAGGATATTTATTTTTAGTAAGCTATCTACAGTAACCCAATATGTAAGACTTGGCTTCGTAATGTGTGGTGTGGAAACACTTGACCTAGAAATCTGAGATGTCAGAAGGGTCTGGTATAAATCAATCGGTGTGTAACGAATACAATTTTTCATTGTTCGGTTGTAAATAAGGTATATGAACTAGTTTACATAAAATATTTTAACTAGCGATACGTTGTAACACTTCGTATAGATTTCTTAGAAATTAGATATCGTCCAGCTGTAAAAAGTATCCTATATGATGACTCGGATAACTATCACCAGAAATGAAAAATTTTCCAGCTGTAAAAAGTATCCTATTTTTTACTGCTGGAAAATTTCTATTTTCTCGTTATATATTATAGGGTTTTTCTCGTTATGCATTCCAAGATGTACAGACAGACAGACAAACAGACATAAATTCCAAAAACTATATAATAGCACTCTATCAATAATAGGTAACGACTATTTCAATAAATTAAAAAATATAATGTACAAATTCTACACATATATTATATTGTTTTATGTGATAGAAATCTCAATATAAATACTTTTAATTATCATAAAGCACTCTATTAATCAAATATTTATCAAAAACAATGTTTGTTTATCTTTAGAGTGCCTTTGTTGTGGTGTACCACTGTTCATGAGTTTTTTTATTCGTTTTTATTTACATTTTTTAATTTATCGGTTATTCATAAGTAAATTAACGATTTTATATAGTTTTATTATGCCCTTTTATTTTATTACGATTGAAAGTGCATACAATGAATCGTATTGTAAAAACTATTTTGTAATTAATTTTATGCTAGCAACTCATTCTCGCTCGTATTCGTCCCTAGAGAGATACGTTTAAGCGATTAGTACAGTTAATATGAGATATTTTAGATACTCATACCTTTCATTAAAATCTGTCAAGTGGTTGTCTCATAATGCGGCTACAAATAGACAGACAGACAAAAAAATTAAAAAAAACTATAGATTCAGCTTCTATCAGCAATAATAACTTTTTAAATAATTTTTCAAAAACTCAATGGATTTGAATATTTAAATAAATGTATAGATTCATTCAATCCTGTCAAAGTAACAAGTTAGTTGAGGATGTTACAACCCTTGGCCTTATAAAGAGCATAAAGCAGTCGGTCCCGCGGCTGATCTCTTATCGCGGTTGACGATCTCCTGGGCACATAGGGAACGTGCACAACGAAGGTGCTGCCGACTGGCGTCGCTAATACGAATCTTGTACTGTATTAATAGTTGTCATCGACATTATAAATGAAACTACCTTTTCGGATTTTGTCGCGGATTTATTTTGATTTTTAGTTCCCGACGTTTCGAATGCTTTACAGCAATCATGGTCACGGGAGAGACTAAGGTATTTGACGTCTCATAGGTTTATATACTTGTTACAGACAGTGCCTACCCACAATTTACAAAAATTTTGAAAATGGCATCAGAGTACCTTACAGACAGAGTATAAAATTTTATTTTTTAATTCTAAACATTTATATTTAAATTTAAATAATTTAAAAATAATTTATAATTATGGCAATATTATTAACTTATTTTTAGCTAGTATTATTATAATTATTATAATTTTTATTTTAATATTAGTTATTCAAAAGTATTATGTAGTGTTGCTATTAAAATAATATGTATATTTTCTTACCTATAAATTGTTTATGCTAAGTTGCATTTTATTATTAAGTATTAATTTGATATAAGAAAATTAAGTTAAAATTGCTAAAAATATAAATTGAATTTTGATTATTTTAAAGTATTAAGCAACACTACTGTAAGTGCAAATTAAAAATAATTTAATCAAATCAAAATATGCTTAGATTTGACAGATTCTTTTGAATTATAATTTTTAAAAATTTTTTAGAATTTAGATTGAAAGAAAGCTACTGCACGGTTCGGAAGGCAGTTTGTGCAGAGAAGAACCGGCAAGAAACTCTACACTTGCTCTTTTTAAAAATATTTTAACAATATTGCAATACATACAATAATTATTATATATTAAATTTGACTACTTGTATCAAGATCTACACAGTATGAGCTAACTACATCCGACTGTCTATTATGATTACTTTTATTATTACTTTTATTATTATTAGATTTTATTATATTAATTACAGGATCCCAAGAAGGTGGTAATACCCAGCCGTCCTCTCTATTAAAGTTAGGATGTTTTTTAATTTCAATTGCCTCGCGAATCATTCTAGGTCGATAACGATTCTCTTTCGCGAGTATTTGAGGGGTATCAAAGCGAATATAGTGGCTGGGGCGATCCAGACAATGTTTACAGACAGCGGATGTAGTATTGCGACGGTGTTTCACATCAGCTATGTGTTCTTTGATCCTAGTTCTAATAGATCTCTTTGTTTGTCCGATATAAGAGAGCCCACAGTCACAATCAAGTTTGTATACTCCTGCATCTTGGAGAGGGATATGGCACTTGACTGATGGTAGGAACTGACTGATTTTCTTAGGCGGCTTGAAATATGTTTTGATAGAAGCACGCTTTAGGATGTAGCCAATCTTGTCAGTGACTCCTCTCACATAGGGCAGAATTGCAGGCACGCGCTCGACTGTGGCTGGTTTCACTCGTTCACTGTGACGAGGGCGCGGCACTTGTAGCTTGTTGTCTTGCAGAACCTGCTTGACATGTTGCAGCTCTCCCGCCAGGTGTTGCTCGTCACAGATCCCTCGAGCTCTCTGAAACAAAGATTTTCCCACGGTAGCTAACTGTGAAGGGTGGTGGTGAGATTCACCATTCAGGTACCTATCAGTATGGGTCTTCTTTCTATACACAGTATGACTCAAGGTGTTATCTGGATTACGTTTAATTAATACATCTAAGAAAGCTAATGTATTGTCCGATTCTAATTCCATTGTGAATTGTATTTTAGGATTTATGGAATTAAGATGTTCTAGGAATACAGTTATTTTGTCAGTTGGTAATATTGTGAAAGTGTCATCTACGTACCGCTTGTAGAACCGAGGGGTCACAGGTGATGTGTTTAGGGCAGTCTCCTCGAAGTCCTCCATGAAGATGTCGGCGACAACAGGGGAGACTGGCGAACCCATGGCCACTCCATCCACTTGCTTGTAGAATTCATCATTCCACAATAGATACCCAGATGTTAGGCAGTGTTTTAAAAGTTCTGTGTATTCAATCGGCATGTTGTAAGCCATAAGTTTCTTAGATATTATTTCAATACAGTCTTCTACTGGTAGGCTGGTAAACAAAGACTGTACATCAAAACTAACCATTGTTTCATTGTCCATGAGTTTTAGATGTTTAACTTCATTGACAAACTGGTAAGAGTCTCTTGTGAACGCACTTGTTTGACCTCTGAGTGGTGAGAGTACTTTTCCTACTAGTTTGGCCAATTTGTAAGTCGGCGAGTCGATTTGGCTCACAATTGGACGTAGGGGGGCGTTCGCCTTATGTATTTTCGGAAGACCATATAGTTTAGGTGGTTTTGCACATGATGGAATAAGATCTTTGACATCTAGATTTAACTTGTCGGAGTATTTCTTAATTAACTTCTTAGTGTCATTTAAAACGGTGGTTGTTGGGTCCGTTTTAACCTTTTTGTATGTACTTTCATCCGACAACAGTTGTTTAATTTTATCATTATAATCTGATGTATCCATCACTACGGTTGCATTTCCTTTGTCTGCGCGAAGTACAGAGATATCTGACCTGTTGCGTAAGTTCTTCAACGCTAAATACTCCTGTTTATTGAGATTAGGTTTGGGCCTTGTACTACGACGTAACAAAGATGAAACATCTTGACGTATGGCCTCCATATCCTCAGTTTTCATAGTATTTTTGGCCAAGACATCTTCAACAGCGCAAATGATGTTCTCATAAGGGATGCGCGCCGGTGTAACAGCAAAATTCAAACCTTTGTTTAGTACCCGAATAGTAGAATCGTCCAGCGGTTGTTTTGACAGATTGACAACTGCGTGAAGTCCGCACGAGTGTGAGTCTGTGGTAGACGGGCGCGTTCCGTTATAATCTTTGAATTTCTTTGTCTGTTTGATGTTTAATTTTTCAACGAGTTTTTTATATTTTGAAATATGCTTAATTTTGCATTGATTATATTTAGATGTTTCGCGCTTATTTAAAGTGTCAATGCATTCGTTGAAATCATTTGGTGTCAACACTGTCTTAACATCGTCGGACGTTTGTTCGATGTCCCGGTCGTTACTGCGTAGATCGCGGCGGTTTTGACGAATCACTGTCCGTAACAACTTAAAAC
The DNA here is from genome assembly GCA_951802675.2 of Boloria euphrosyne. Lineage (NCBI taxonomy): Eukaryota > Metazoa > Arthropoda > Insecta > Lepidoptera > Nymphalidae > Boloria > Boloria euphrosyne. Next base: position 1,734,936 of record OX637876.1, read on the forward strand.
TTGCCTGGTTTATGATCTTAGCGCTTCCTCGAATGTTCTTTTTAGTAGATATTTTAACACACGTAGGAATGAGACGATGATCACGACATCTCTTCAAGAATGTTAGGGATGTTAATAATCTTGCACGCTTTGTCTTTAGATCTTCTAACCGGCGAATCTTGTTTGCGATTTCCAGTCCGTACTGGTTCACATAATACTTTCTTAGATTTACGCGAATATTCGACATTATAAATGAAACTACCTTTTCGGATTTTGTCGCGGATTTATTTTGATTTTTAGTTCCCGACGTTTCGAATGCTTTACAGCAATCATGGTCACGGGAGAGACTAAGGTATTTGACGTCTCATAGCTTTCTTAGATGTATTAATTAAACGTAATCCAGATAACACCTTGAGTCATACTGTGTATAGAAAGAAGACCCATACTGATAGGTACCTGAATGGTGAATCTCACCACCACCCTTCACAGTTAGCTACCGTGGGAAAATCTTTGTTTCAGAGAGCTCGAGGGATCTGTGACGAGCAACACCTGGCGGGAGAGCTGCAACATGTCAAGCAGGTTCTGCAAGACAACAAGCTACAAGTGCCGCGCCCTCGTCACAGTGAACGAGTGAAACCAGCCACAGTCGAGCGCGTGCCTGCAATTCTGCCCTATGTGAGAGGAGTCACTGACAAGATTGGCTACATCCTAAAGCGTGCTTCTATCTAAACATATTTCAAGCCGCCTAAGAAAATCAGTCAGTTTCTACCATCAGTCAAGTGCCATATCCCTCTCCAAGATGCAGGAGTATACAAACTTGATTGTGACTGTGGGCTCTCTTATATCGGACAAACAAAGAGATCTATTAGAACTAGGATCAAAGAACACATAGCTGATGTGAAACACCGTCGCAATACTACATCCGCTGTCTGTAAACATTGTCTGGATCGCCCCAGCCACTATATTCGCTTTGATACCCCTCAAATACTCGCGAAAGAGAATCGTTATCGACCTAGAATGATTCGCGAGGCAATTGAAATTAAAAAACATCCTAACTTTAATAGAGAGGACGGCTGGGTATTACCACCTTCTTGGGATCCTGTAATTAATATAATAAAATCTAATAATAATAAAAGTAATAATAAAAGTAATCATAATAGACAGTCGGATGTAGTTAGCTCATACTGTGTAGATCTTGATACAAGTAGTCAAATTTAATATATAATAATTATTGTATGTATTGCAATATTGTTAAAATATTTTTAAAAAGAGCAAGTGTAGAGTTTCTTGCCGGTTCTTCTCTGCACAAACTGCCTTCCGAACCGTGCAGTAGCTTTCTTTCAATCTAAATTCTAAAAAATTTTTAAAAATTATAATTCAAAAGAATCTGTCAAATCTAAGCATATTTTGATTTGATTAAATTATTTTTAATTTGCACTTACAGTAGTGTTGCTTAATACTTTAAAATAATCAAAATTCAATTTATATTTTTAGCAATTTTAACTTAATTTTCTTATATCAAATTAATACTTAATAATAAAATGCAACTTAGCATAAACAATTTATAGGTAAGAAAATATACATATTATTTTAATAGCAACACTACATAATACTTTTGAATAACTAATATTAAAATAAAAATTATAATAATTATAATAATACTAGCTAAAAATAAGTTAATAATATTGCCATAATTATAAATTATTTTTAAATTATTTAAATTTAAATATAAATGTTTAGAATTAAAAAATAAAATTTTATACTCTGTCTGTAAGGTACTCTGATGCCATTTTCAAAATTTTTGTAAATTGTGGGTAGGCACTGTCTGTAACAAGTATATAAACCTATGAGACGGATTCGCTCTCGACGTTTGTTTTGGTTAACACACGTGTTAGTGAGATCGGTGTTCCTATTTAGTTATTATTTACATTTTCTGTATATTTCACTTGTCGTAATAGTTGTAATCCTTGTAATTGTGTTTTGTTGTGGTGATTGGTTAATATATCTACATATTTGTGTGTGTCCTTAGGTAAGGTAGGTTATTTTAAGTATGGATGGTGATCCACCTCCTGAGCCGCCGGATCCCGGAGGGCTGGTGGTGGTAAATAATTTAGGTGGCTCTCGTAAACGCCAAAGTGATAATTTATCATCTGACCCTAATACGGCAAATATTGTTAAAAAAACCATATATAATCCCGATACTGCGACCCCATCAATCCAAAATATATATACCCACCCCTCCCTTTCTGATGGTCCCTCTTCCTACAATGACAACGACAAAGGTCCCTTTATTGTATATGTTTCTAGAGAGACTCCCGACCCAGCAGCTGGAACCACTTTAAGAGCCATTAAGTTTGGTCAATTCTTGCATAACAATAAAATACCTAATATTGTTAATGATGGTGTGAAAAATGTTGGACGCAATAAAATTGCTGTCCAATTCTCTTCTGCTGATGCTGCTAATACTTTCTTAAAAAACCCAGTTTTAAGTATGTGCAAGTATGTTGCGTCTATCCCCACTTTTAATATTACGAGAATGGGCTTAGTTAAAGGGGTTCCAGTTGACTGGGCGATGGATGAATTTGTCGAGTCATTGGAACTTCCTCCTGGTTGTGGTAAAGTTATGAAAGCGAGACGTCTAAATCGAAAGAATGTGAGTGAGGGTGTTATTACCTGGGTGCCAACGCAGTCAGTTGTAATAACATTCAGAGGACAAATGCTGCCTGAGAAAGTGTATTCTTACCACACTTCCCTTCCCGTTGAAACCTATAAATTACCCACAATTCAGTGCCTCAATTGCTGTCGTTTTGGCCATATTAAATCGCAGTGCAGGTCTAAGCCTAGGTGTTTCAGGTGTTCCCAATCACATACTGGGGATGCATGTGAAGTTACCAGGGAAAACTCATCTTGTCTTTATTGTACAAGTAAGCATTTTGCTACAGATAAGGAATGCCCAGAATTTGTAAGACAACAGTCTATTAAAATGGTTATGTCGCAAGAAAATGTTTCTTACATGGAAGCATCAACACGTTTTCCTCCTGTACAGCGGTCTTATGCTGATGTCGCTAAAGAGTTGTTTTCTATCCCTGCCTATACCAACATTCCCACTAGCCCCACCCGCTCTCCAGCTTCACCCACGAGATCCTATCGCCAAACAGTTCTCCGTTCTCCACGTCCCCAAGCTCCTCTAGCGAAGGGATATGACAGACAAGCCCATCAAGCAATTGTTGGTAATTGCTCTTCCTCTTTGCCTAATGGTTGTGCTCTCAATAATGCTGACCCCCTTCCCAGTCCTAAAAAAGATCTCCTATTAGCTTTAATTGAAACCCTCATTTCTCTTATATCCACCTGTGATGATGTCCCCTTACCGTCCAACGTTGCCCAAAAATTAATGCAAATTGTCTCCATTGTTAAAAATGGCCCCACTGAACTTCCTTCAGTGGAATTGTAAAAGTATTCATTCTAAGAAACATGAATTAATTCATCTTATTTCCTCATACAACCCTGTCATTATTGCCCTCTCGGAGACATGGCTAATCCCTGGTTCCCGTTTTCGGGTGCCAGGCTTTTCCTGTTTAAGGGAGGACAGAAATGATGGGTATGCTGGTTGTGCCATCCTTATCCGGCACTCCACTCCCTATTCCCTCATCCCAATCCCATCACACAGTCATCAGATTAATGCTGTAGCTGTGAGGGCCTTTAATATCTCATTCCTATCTATCTATATTCCTCATCCTTCTTCCTCAGTTTTTTCTGAGCTTCTTTCTATCATCTCTTCGCTTCCGGGTCCAGTCTTGATCATGGGAGATTTTAACACCCATCACACATTGTGGGGGTGCTATTTTTGTGATAGATTCTCTCCTCAGTTAGTAGACATGATTGATGATACTAATCTTTGTATCCTCAATGATGGCTCACCTACTAGAAGGGTCTGTCCCAATCAAAATCCCAGCTCAGCAGTAGACCTGTCTCTTTCTTCTCCTTCACTTGCTTCCCAATTATCATGGAATGTCCTTCCCTCTACCTATGGTAGTGATCACTTTCCTATTCTCCTCTGCCATATAAATAGACATATTCCTTCTTGTAACTCCAACTCTCTACTTAGATATAATGTTAAGAAAGCCAACTGGCATGACTATGCTTGTTCTACTGATTACATGATGGACTCTCTTCCTGAATCTATTGATAGTGAGAATGTCATTTTTTGCTATGATCGGTTTATCCAGGCTATTATCTCATCTGCAGATCTCCATATTCCAAAGAAGATCTCCGCACAGAATCACTTGCCTTCCAATCCCTGGTGGGATCAGGAATGCACTGATTTTGTTAATCGGCGTAAACTCGCCGAGACGTCATACGCAGCCTCTATGACAATGGAGAATTTTTATAATTATCAGCGTAATGATGCAAAGTTTAGGAGATTGGCTCGTAAAAAGAAAAAACTTAGTTGGATTAGCTTTTGTGAATCCCTTGATCCTCGGTCACCCTCTTCTTTAGTCTGGAGAAATGTTAAGAGATTTCGCAGATCTCTTAACGCTGACCCCAGCCCTAATTCTAACAACCCCTCCGATTGGCTAAACGACTTTGCTGACAAACTAGCCCCTCCATTTGTCCCTCCTCATGACTCCTATCCAAATTCTTTGCTGCCTTCAGCGGCCCATGAAATGGACAACCCTTTCACACTTGACGAACTTGAGAGCTCCTTAACGGATTTAAGGGATACTAGCCCTGGTGAGGATGGCATTCCTTACTCTTTTATTAAAAAGCTGAACAATAGACCCAAACAATATTTCTTGAGTTTAATAAATGTTATGTTTGAGTCGGGTATTGTTCCAGACTCATGGAAATCACAAATCGTAATTCCTGTTCTCAAACCTGGAAAATGTCCTTCTGATCCTAATTCTTTTAGACCCATTGCTCTAGCATCTACGTTAGCGAAAATTACCGAACGAATTTTAAAAAATCGTCTTGAATGGATAGTGGAAAGCAGGAATATCTTAGCACCCTCTCAGTTTGGCTTTAGAAAGGGTCTGAGTACAATAGATAGTCTTAGCATTTTTACTACAGACATTCGACTAGCCTTCGCTCAAGGAGAGTATTTGGTTGGTGTTTTTCTAGATATAGCTTCTGCTTATGATAATGTTCTTCTTCCGATGCTCAGGCAAAAAATGCATCATCTGAACATTCCACCGAGGTTGACACATTTCATAAGTCATCTGCTGACCGGTAGAGCCATATCTGTTAAACATCAATTACTTACTGTACCACCCAGACTCGTCTGGAAAGGTCTCCCCCAAGGCTCGGTCCTCAGCCCTCTTTTGTATAATATATATACCCACGACCTCGAATCGTCTGTAAATAGTTTCTGTAAAGTCCTTCAGTATGCTGACGACATCGTCCTATATTACAGCTCAAAATCTGTAGTGGACATCAATTACCGTATAAATGCTGCTTTGCACTATCTAGGTCAATGGCTTTCTGATAATGGTCTGTCATTATCAGTGCCTAAATGTCAGGCAGTTGTGTTCACTAGGAAAAGGTCAGTCCCAAATTTTCAATTTTGTTATGAGGGCCAATCCATCAATATAGTAGAAAAATCAAAATTTTTAGGTGTCATACTCGATAAAAGACTGAACGGAATTGCGCATACTGAATTTGTTATTAATAGATGTGAAAAGGGCATCAACGCTTTGCGTGCGGTGTCCGGTGTGTGGTGGGGTGCACACCCATATACTCAAAAATTACTGTACAATTCGCTTGTACGTAGTCATATTGACTATGGTACGTTTGTTCTAGACCCCTTTAATAAAGTTCCCACTGAGAAATTAAACAGAATACAACATAAATGCCTAAGAATAGTTCTAGGTGCAATGAGGTCTACACCTACCAACGCCCTTCAAGTTGAATGTGTTGACCCTCCGTTTCCTTTACGACGCCAATACCTATGTGATCGGTTTGTTGGTAAGGCGTTGCAGCTTTCATCCCATCCTTTATGGCCCAGGCTGAGTAGACTAGCTGATTTCAATTCTCCTCAAAAACCTTTATCCTATCTTTTAGAAAGTTTCCTTAAGTTTACTAGACTGCCTCATCCCTTATCTCGATTTCCCTCTAACCCTCTGTTTTGCTCTCCTTATAATGCGTTGACTTTTTCGCCCATCATTATTACGAATCTTGGTCTGGCCAGGGAAGCTCCTGACACCAACACAAAATTTCAATCCTTAATTCATCAAAATTGGTCGGAACACCTCCTCATCTTTACTGATGCATCTAAGCTGTCTCCTGATGGCTGTGTAGGTGCAGCGTGTTGGGTCCCTAAATTCAAAATTGCTTTACAGTTTAAGTGTCCTCCAGAAACATCGGTGTTTACAGGCGAGGCTGTTGCTTTGCTGGAAGCAATCCTGTTCACCCTCTCCCACAACTTCAAACAGACAGTTATACTGACAGACTCTCTCAGTTGTCTAATGGCAATAAAGGAGAATCCGTTACGTAGCAAATTAAGATCTTCTATTATTTTAAGGATTCGTGAAGCTCTGTACACATGCCATCAAAAGAGCTTGTCAGTCTCTTTGGTTTGGATCCCAGGTCATTCGGGTATTGCGGGTAACGAAACTGCAGATTCCTGCGCTAAATCTGCTATTCACTGTGGGACCCTGGAACACTTTCGTAACTTATCCCATGATCTGTTGCCCCTTGCTAAAAAACATCTTGAGAAAGCTTGGAATAATCACTGGAATCTGTCAAAATCTTTTAAAGGTAAGCATTATGCAGCTCTTCAAGCTGAGATCCCAAGGCGCCCTTGGTTTCATCGCCTTAAACTAGCTGAACGGTGGGTAATCACTACAATTTGTCGCCTGCGCCTTGGGCATGCATCTACACCTGCTCACCTAGCTAAGATCAGGGTCAGGGACCATTCACTGTGTGAATGTGGCCTTGACGAAGGTACTCCTTCTCATATTCTTTTTAACTGTCCTAGACTCCTCCATCCTCTGTATGATGTCCTTCCTTTAAAGGTTCCCCGTCCCATTAATGTTAACTGTTTGTTGATGTTTGTGTTCAGTCCTTTGTGTAAATTTTTATGTAAATATATTAAGAATAATAAAATTAAATTATAAGACTAACATTTTGTATAATATTATAACTAACATTTTCTAACCATTTTTTTTCTATTTAAGGTTTATGTGTAAATACTAACTGTGCTGTCTTTTGTTGTAGATTTAGTAAGGATTTACTCCCCCTATTCAATAAAACTTAAATAATATAAACTTATTGACTCTATATTACCGACCAATCTCCTTCGTGTCTTCTCCATTCTACGTGACATTGGCGAAGTAATCTGTGCTCAACTGGCACGCTTTTAAGCCATTAAACAAGAGAATTGAATTGAATTGAATTGAACCTATGAGACGTCAAATACCTTAGTCTCTCCCGTGACCATGATTGCTGTAAAGCATTCGAAACGTCGGGAACTAAAAATCAAAATAAATCCGCGACAAAATCCGAAAAGGTAGTTTCATTTATAATGTCGAATATTCGCGTAAATCTAAGAAAGTATTAGTTGTCATCGATATTTATAACAAGTAAACGAGTAATTTTATGAGTGAAAATTATTATTCTAGCTAATCATAATGTATTGTTGCACTAGCGATTCACCCTCGCTTCGCTCGGGTGCGTCCCTAGGTACCCCCTTTAGCATACAAACTTTAAATGTCTTACTTATTTCATATTTTGGATTTTGTACAATTTACACAATATCTTTATAAATTGTAGCCTATGTGTTATTCTGATGTATAAGCTATATTATTGTAAAGTTTCATTAAAATCCATTCAGTAGTTTTTACGTGAAAGAGTAACAAACATCCATCCATCCATACTTAAAAACTTTCGTGCTTATAATATTAGTAGGATTTCTGGATGTAGTAGGATGACCGATACATCCACTAAAAACGAAAATAAATCAAATAGCGTAAAATTTTATTACTTTTCCACATAATAGTACTCTCATGCCTTGGTTATGTGAAAAACGCAAAAATGATAAACGCAATAATTCAGAAAATTATTTCCCATTATTTTCACGTCGTAAACATTGTATATTTTAATTTGTGCGATAATTTTGCCCGTTACCACCGCTTCAATTCTTAATTTACTATCTCTTCGACCTCCAATACATGGCGGGCCTCGATGAGCTTTTGACCTTTGGTATTTGGTAAAGCTGACGATCATTATTGATAGACCGGAAGCTATATTTTAAAACTTTTATCGTATTCAAAATTAATATAATTCACGGAATAATTTTGTTTAAATAATTGAAAGCACGATGACAGGGTGTGATAAGTTTCCTCTACTGTCCGCATATTGTCTCTTTTGTCGATTTAGTGCTGCCACCTATAGTTCGTGCACGTTCCCTATAGTTCGTCTTATTGAGAGTGACAGCCATACAACAAATTCATCAGGAGGGCATTGTACTTAAATATATAAAAACTTAAACGACTACACATTTGGCTAAGTTGATAGGGACCCTATTTTCTACACCAGCGGTTGTGGGCTCAAGTCCCGCTGGGAGCATTCATTCGTTGAGCACGAATGTTTGTACTGAAGTCATGGGTGTTTAATGTTTATATTTATAATATGTATCTATTTAAAATTTATATATGAAGTATATCAACTATCTGGTATCCGTAATACAAGCCTCTTAGCTTACCACGGAACTAGATGATGCTGTTATAATAATGTCCCAACATATTAAATTTTTTAATTGACTTTAAGGACTAATAAGTAAGAAATAAACGAAATTATTCTTTTACAAAACATTTTAGTATTTTTGAAACTGGGGCTAACATATGTTAAAGCAAGGCAATAAAGAAAAATTAAAAAAAGCTGATGTAAACGGAAATACTCACTCATTTTTTTAGATCACTTACGAGATTAAGATTTTCATTCTTTTGCTACGTACGAATACTTTAATTTCAATTACTTAGCAGTGAAATTGAAATTATTTAAAGAGGAAATTAAGTTTAAAAATAATGTTTCATGAATAATGTCGAAAATCGTAAAAAAATGCCATATCAGCCATTAATATAAAAGTACAAAAAAAAAACATTAACAACTAAAGATTTAAAAATCCTTACCCAAGTCAAAGGAGCCTCAAAGTATCGAGATCTCTCGAGGATTGTGTAAAGGATCTCAAACGTTATTGTGTAAAGAAGACATCTCTTTGAAAGGAAACGTTTTAAATGCATCGCCCTTGTATTCCTACATTTTATCCGTCATTGAGCATATTTAATGACTTTTTATAAAGTACTTAGAGTTAATGAAGAAGAAGAATACCTGTTATTAGACGTCGGTTTAATTCTCATCTGCAAAAACTATTTAAAGTTTTATGAAAAATATTTGAGGCACCAGTAGCCTAGTTGTAGCGCTCGTTTTGGAAATCTGTTGAAGCGGCTTCAAATCCCGGGTCTTTCACCTTTAATATTTTCATGTCTTAATATTTTCCAACATAATTACCACTTGTATTCCGGTTAAGGAAACAAAAATAATAAACTTACATGTCTTAAAAAACTTAATAAGTTTTCGAACGACATAATATGATGACTGTGCTTGAATATGTTGAGACATTATTACACACAGTTCCATCTAGTTCCGTGGTAAGCGTACGAAGCTTGTGTTACGGATACCAGATAGTTGATATACTACACATATAAATTTTAAATACATACATAATATTATAAATATTAACACCGATGTCTGGAGTACAAACATTCGTGCTCAACAAATGAATGCCCCCAGCGAGACTCGAACCCGCGACCGTTGGCGCAGAAAGTAGAGTTCACGGTATTTTGTACGTAAAAGTTAAATGGAATTTTAGCTTTCATTTAATAAATACTATCATTTGGTCGAATAATATCGTGCTATTAGTCTAATAAAGTTAGCAATTTCAATATATTTTGCAATGGACACATTAAAATTATAATTGTCCAATCTGAGTTTTGATGATTAATAAATTGCTTTTGTATCGCGATTGTATAAATACACGAATTTAATTGTTTATATGATAGTATAATATTAACTATTCTATACATATAATAACATTGAATATTTTTTGGAAATTCTTATTGAAATAGTCATTATTATCGATATAGAGGCCGAATCTATAGTTTTTAGAATTTTTGTCTGTCTGTCTGTCTGTCTGTCTAGACAGAGACCGCTAGATAAATATTCATTAAAGGAGGGGGATCGATAAGGCCTTATTTTCGCCCCAAAATAAAGAAAAATATATTTCGTACTACATCATGTCTTATTTATATATCCTGAAAGTAGACTGTATGCCGGATAAGAAAATATGTTTATTAGAGAAAAAAACTCCAATTAATATTACTTGTGAAACGTCAAACTTTGGACTAACTGTGATTTTCTATAGAGGTATGATGTTAGCTGGTTATCCAGATGAGGATAAAGGATACTTTTTAATGCTAAAATATTACTCATTTCTGAGAAATCTCAAGTAACCGTTAAAAACCGGACGTAAAACATTACACGGTATGTAAAATCAAAGAATTTGGTTTCCGGTCTTTAAAACGCGGGCGGAGCCACGGGAACTGCTAGTTTTGCAATAAAACTATACAATAATATTAAAAATCTAGCACTATCTTCCAATGATAAATATAGATGATAAATGAAATATAAATATGTTTGGACATTAATACCAGATAGTTGATACACTTTACATTAAACTAGTATTTTCCCGCGGCTTCGCTCGTATTCTAAAGACCAGAATCCAAATTACATCAATTACTTTGATTTTCCAAATAATTATACTATGTGATATTATAGTCTTCGATAAACACAGAAAATTTTAAAGGATCCGACACTAACATAATTTTTCAATTTGACGCGATAGTTCCAGAGATAGCGCTTTCAATAAAACAAACTCTTCAGCTTTATAATATTAGTATGAATGAAAACTTATCTGGTTTGAGAAATAAACAAAAACCCAAATACGAGTATGTAATAACAATAACATCAGGTGTGTAAATAATTATTCCACAATTCTATCTAATAATAAATATTATTTTGAGAAAATAAATGCATGCAATTTAAACGTTAATATTAATATAATAATGTTGCCACAAATAATATATCGTTTTACGTTTATTTAAATAATAAGTAAATGACTTATTGCGTCATTTTAAATACATGAGATAGAAAGTAATATTATATTTTAAATAGGCTCTATTAATAATTCACGAAAATTGAAAGTAGAGCTTGAGTATTTTGAAGTTGGCTTTAAGACATGTTGGAAATGAATAAAGAAGGTGTTATTTTTATAAATAAGTAAATTTGTTGAATTTATATGGACATGTGATGCGGAGGGAAGAAAGTCATATTACGAGGAGAATGTTTAATATGCATTTGGAAAGAAAAACAGTGTAGAGAAAGACTGAAAAAGAGATAGACGGATTGTGTGAAAGAGAATATACGTGTAAAACATCCACCCCATGTTACGTTGACGAATGTCAGAGGAGAGTGGAAGAAGAAGATGCCCCACATAGCATGGGATAAGGGAAGAAAGAAGATTCATTCATACTCCTCTTTATATATAACATAATGTATAGCAGACGTCTTATTTACTTCTCTAATACATTTCTTTTAGAGTGATCAACTGTTGTTTTATAATAAACATAAAAGTTAATGGGCTACCATACAATTAAGATGACTCTTATACCGTAGATATGCATATCAAAAATGAATCTCTCTGCAAATTAAGACTATGATCTGATATACACAGCATTATGCCTTGTGTTATGGATGCTAGGTAGTTGATAAATTACACATATATTATTTAAATATAAACAAGGCCTACTGGACTGGTGTACAAACATTCGTCCTTATCACACAAATTAATGCCCCATGCAGAAAATGCCCCCAGCGGGATTCGAACCCGCGATCGCTGACACAGCGAGTACAAGTTGGGCCAAGTGTGTCATAAAATAAATATTACTTGTGTAAGAATGGTTCATGTAATCATTGTCATGCCATATTTTGGTTTTATGTAACACTGTCCAAAACCCTCCATTTATATTCATTTGTTTTTATACGTTGTGACATGTTTCTTGCGAAATATAAAATGCCAACTCAAATTTAGGATATTTTCTGCTTTGAAGCCCAAATATGAAGTCGTATTCTAAGAATTTATTAAAAGTATTATAAAGTACTACAGTGTACGAGTACATTTGCATTATAAATAATACTATCTTTTTGTATCACTTCGCTGGGCGTAAGTTAAAATAAATTAAACGGTTTTTACACTTTTCAATAAAATAAAAGTGGTTAGTTACTCTTCTTTATTAAGTTACTCTTTACAACGTTAGTTATGTACGAGTGGAAATCCCATCAAAATCCCAATCGGTCCAGCCGTTTCAGAGATTAGCCAGAACAAACAGATAGACAGACAAAATTTAAAAAAAAAGATTTTTTGATGTAAGTACTGCATATACTTTCATATTCATTCATTTCATATTCATTCATTTCATGTTAATTTTATATTACAAACAGATACTTCAATTATATTTATATGTACTGATGTCAAATTTTTGTGTAAATCGTAAGAAAGTATTAGAAAGTGAGAATAGTAGTAATAAGGAAGTATATTTACAAGATAATTTAACTGCTTCTATTATGTCAAAGATCCCAAACATGAAGAAGTAACTGCCTATCTCTATCAAATTATCGAAGAACTGATAAAATATTCTTCCACGCTTGGAAGAATGGAAGCATAAAAAATTGGGATAAGGCGTTCAAAACTTCAAACCTCTGTACGTTTTTAACTAATTCTTGCAAATGATGCCAGTATTTAATACACGATTAGTTAGTGATAATTTAATTCAATTTCTTTGTTAATTATTTATTATGTTATTATCGTATCTGTTAAGTCAGTTAAACACAGATTACTTGCCAATCTCAAGTATGGAGAGGACAAAGGAGATTTGGCGGTAAAATGAGAATATTAAAATTCATTAGATTATAGTGTTTAAAATCGATATAATAAAAATAATAATAAAAGATAGCACTATATACAAGAAAACCTTAATTACAGTAAATTCTAGGGATTATAAAAATCATCTAGATATTGTATTCTTTAAAAAAAATTTTTTATATATTATTATGTTGAATTCAATAGGCAGATTCTAATTAAAGTTCAGCATGAAGTCGAGCTTTGTAGAGTGAGCGGAGCGACGTCTTAAGACGCGGGAAGGCGCTAATATTCAATTGCGAAGAAATAGAAAAATTACTCGAGCTTTTTCCCACTATATTTTTCCAGACGTCTTAATTTAATTTGTGGTATTACAATTTGAATTAAACTAACCTTGTTATTATATTATAAGGATGTATAAGGATGTATATCTATACTAATATTATTAAACAGAAGTATTTGTTTTTTGATTGTTTTAACGCCTTTGATGGCTTGTAACTAAAATTGTATTTTAATAAAATTTAATTTTTCATTAGGATTTCGCTCTCTGCGGAGTGGATAAATTATAAAATAATATTATTTTTCGCGGGCAAAAACCCTTTGAGAGCGGTAGTAGGTTTGATTTCCGCTTGTGACAATTATGTTAATAATAACACAAACATTATCTCAATATAAATATACTACGATCTGTTACTTATAGCCTATAATTAATCATAAATTCCATTTTAACTGATCTGTAAAATACTGGACTACTCTAATTGTACTTCCTTAGATTTACGCGAATATTTGACATTTTCAATAAAACTATCTTTTCAGATTTTGTCGCGGATTTATTTAGATTTTTCGTTCCCGACGTTTCTAATGCTTTACAGCAATTATGGTCACAGGAGACACTCAGTTTTAAAAAACATAGTTTTGTTTTAAACTGTAGACCAGTTTAACACAACTGAGCTTAGTATTTTTATTCCACATCTGTAGGTAATAATTAACGTAATAGTAATAAAATTAAATTATGAAAAATTAATGATAATAATATCATTATTTTACAATTCACAGGAATATCTGAGTTCAAATCATATCGCAGTGTTTCATTTTTAACTAGACCAAGACGAAATATAATGAATACTAATTTTTGTCAGCCAAACAGAATTGCAAATTTGAATAAAATTTTGTATGCTAGTCACTGTTTCTTTGGTATTAAGTTGAAAATAGTTCAAAAATAAAACTTTTTGACAAACTTAAATATTGCAGCCAAAATTCTTCATTTTATATAACTTAGTAGCTTATAAATGTTATATAGAAATAATAAGCTATTGACTTACGAGTATTTCGGTCATTGGTAATGAAATTATGTATGTACAATGTACATTATATATGAGCTGGAGATATTATAAGACAAATAGTTTACTATATAATAACCACTTTCCATTATTTTCACTGCGGTGAGATAAAAATTATTCGACTTGACTTTTGAGGGATTTCAGTAAAAAGACTTCGTTTTAATGAATTTTCGTGTAACACCGCCCAACCAACAAGGCAGTAACTTAGATAATAGAATGCTTATCACGAAACAAAGCAATTTTAACGTTTTCTTACATTATTTTTAGAAGGAAAATAATATTATAGTAACACCGCGTCAAAAGCCAAATGAAAATGCACGCCACTAGATTGCTGCAGCATTATGAAACACACTGAAAAATTGCATTGGAATAAACAGTTTCTGCAATTGTTAGTCTATGATTTAACTATACAGTAAAACTTCATATGACATCATAAAGATTAAGTAACTGATTGACTTAGTTATCTAAAGCACCTTTCAAAAGCTAAAAATTTACATTTTTTTAACAACATTTTTACAACATTTTAAAAGCTCGAAGGCTGAAATATTAAAGTTATTTTTCCATATCACCCGCCCCAGTCACTGTATCCAATAACTCACAGTCTTTCAGCCGACGATTTCCTACACGCTGTCCTGAATAATACATGACAGTAGTTTTATTATGTATACGTGATGTTATAACGACTATTTTGCACTTAATTCAATCATTTGCGTAATTTTAGTTCAAATATTTGAATGTTAAAACCTGAATTTTAATAAACACTTGCACTAGTATCTTTTATATCAATGATAGAAAGCTCGCTGAAACTTTAACGCAGATTTTAGATCTATAGCTATATACAATTTGAGCTACTATCTTTTGATGTTTAAGTGTAATAGTGGTCGCAATTTAACAATAATCATATTTGAAAATTAAAAAAAATAACATAATATGAATAGAATATAAAAAAATACAAAATTCCAAATATTTTTAACGATAACTCAAAAGTTCAACAATACTTACTAAAAAGGTTCCGAACTGGTTGATCTTTTCCTATATGCATAATATTATATAGATTTAAATAAAGTAGATACATTTTGAGATACTATGGTTATGGTAGTGCAGTCATTATCGCCCTGCTTTATCCCGTATCTAGCTGCAAATACTACCAATCAAAACAAGTGATGAAATCTTCTTATTCCTGTATAATCTATTGATACTGGGTTTATTTTTACGCTTTATATCTTTTGTCTGTCACGTTTTGGATGCTTTCAGCAAACATAGTGAGGTAGAGATAGAGTTAGACGCGTAAAACGATAAACAGTTTTATTTAGATGTAAAATATTTGCGTAAATCTAAGAAACCGTTATTTTCTATTACATTATACTTTCTTAGATTTACGCGAATATTCGACATTATAAATGAAACTACCTTTTCGGATTTTGTCGCGGATTTATTTTGATTTTTAGTTCCAGACATTTCGAATGCTTTACAGCAATCATGGGCACGGGAGAAACTGATTGTTGTAAAGCATTCTAGTAGTAGCATCATAGTAGTTTCTTCTATTACATTATTATTAAGTTGATAGTAAATTTGTATATCTACAAAAACTTTATAATATATGTTTCTCTCAGAAAAATCTCTCTTCAATACGAAGGGGATCAGGTCATACCTAGTTAGCCACCGCGCTGGCCTAGTGCAGGTTAGCGGACTTCATATGCCTTTTGAAAACTTGCTAGATTTTCTCAGACATATAGGTTTCCACGTGACGTTTTCCTTCACCGTCAGACAATTAGTGTTAATCATGTTAGAGGTTATTCGCACATGAAAATAACAGAGCTGTGCGACCCGGATTTGAACCCGCATCACTCGGTTATCACTGTGGTACCATTGCGCTACCACTTTTCCCAATTACATTGCCTTAATATACGTAAGTGAAGCCTAAATTATATCAAGGATAACCCGAAGTGGAAAATACAAGTATATAAGGAAAACACCGCCCAAGTCTTCTAGCTAGGGATAAGATTAAGGTCGGACGCTGTCGTCAACAATTTCTAATTTCTAAAGTTCCAACATGAACAAACGTGATATTTTTCATCGCACTAAGCTTTTATTGCTGTGATGTTGGAATGGAAGTGGGAAAAAGATTACGAATGTTGAGATTTATTGATATAACAATCCAGTACTTAGAATTGTTTTTCATTTAACACTAGGCCTTTGCCGTTTGTGTTTCATTGCTCTATTATTGAGAGCTAGGGTTCAAATCTCAGGTCTCACACATTTACCGCCGCACTCAAAGTCACTTAAAGAATCATTAAGTCGAAACTCTCGATACTAAACAATGACTTAATGATTATTAATTAAGTGACTATGAGTGCGGCGGTTTATTTTATAAACATTGTGAGGAAACCTGAATGTCAGAGAACCTAGTAAGTTTCGAAAGACATGTGTATTGTGTAGTCCTGCAAGACGCGAAAGGCCAGCTTGGTGGACTATGGCCTTACCTCTAGAATCAAAGTGAGGCTCGCGAGCTATAGTGGGCCATTTTTATTTATTTCATAAGTACTTTAATATTTATTTGAGGTGAAAACAGTGTTTTGGAAAAAAAAAGTGGTTTTATGAGTACAGTTTCCAGGTATTAAATGTGTGTATCAATTTCAATGATATAAGTTTAATTTTATTGGTTATTCAAATTCAAAATATTTTATTCAGCATAAAATTATTACAATTTTTTACTGAACGTCATGAGTCTACTACTAGTTCGGAAAAAGAAGCCACTGACCTGAGAAGAACTGGCGAAAAAAACTCAGTGGGACTAATATTTTTTTGTCTTAGTCTGTTTTTCTTTTTTAAATTAAAATGAACTTAACAATAATTCTTATTCAATAGTTGAAATAGCCTGGATGCGATCACATCATTCCCAAGGCGTACTGTCTTCCAAAAAACCGTTAATGAAATAATACCCTTTAGTACACATACGTTCATTCACTATTTTTTTAAATTTGGCAATAGGACCTTTTTGAACGTTTTCTGGGATCCAGCTACGGCCATTCTATTACAGAAAAAGCATAGATACACTCAGATCAATTGGTTACCTCCTCATTTTTAAATTCGTTTCAAAATATACAAAGTAAACACACATATACAAATATTTGGAATCCATTCCCATAAATTTGAAATAATCTTACGCCATTAGTGATATCTCTGAAACCCAAACAAACTAACAAAGCCACAAAGTTCACAACTTTATTATATTAGTATGTTGTTACACTAACTATTTATAGCTTTATCCGCAACGCTGCTATAAGCTTTTTAAGCTAAAAATCTTGCACATTCCCATGACATTTAATCTATATTCTAGTATCTACAGATACTGTAGAATTTAAAATCTCTCTTGACATGTGGTAGGTAACTAGCACCATGCTCTCAGACATCAAAGAAAAGTGTTGCTTACTCGTTATGCATCTAATAGGACAAAACATGCGTTCTTCCCATTCCGTCAGTTCCTTTTGATCGACTTCTAAATAAAGGAGGTACTAGTTTCAATTAATTTAAAACAGACTTGTATGGTTTGATTTTATTTGAGCTTTAAGCTCGTTTTTCCCTCATTTGAGGCGATTTTCATATTACACTATAATTGTTCAATACGTGGTCTTTAATAACTTTTTGAAACTATGGATAGTAATGAAATAAAAAAAATGATCATTTTTAAGTCGTTATAAAATTTTTACGTAAAAATTCAAGCAAACTTCTCGTAACTTTACTTTAACCATAGAAAAACTAATTTTATAATTGTTTGTTTATTTAATTCCTTGTTTTTTCATTTATCATAGCTGTTTTCTATTTCAAAAATTATTTTTAAAGTATTTTCTCTTTACTGTACCAGTTTTATAACCAAATAATAATTAAATATAATTTAAAAATAAATTTATTTTTAAATATTTCTCTGATTTTTTCATGGTTCAATTTTGAATTTAATTTCTTGACGTTTCAAATATTTTAGGGTAATTTTTATTAAAAGATTAAATTTTCCCATAAACCTAGTATGAAAAAGTATTAAATTAATTATTCTAGTTAGTGGTTAGCGCTAAAGATCATACTTTCTTAACATGATTATATAAGGACTAAATTGTGGACGCAGCAAATTCAGTAATACTAAAATTTATGTTGAGCTGCGCTGTTACCTACTTATCAAGTCTTGGCTCCTGTTAAGGCGGAAACTAGGTTAGCATTTAGACAGCATATGCGGGTCACTTGCAGTGACGGATTAACCCTTAATCAAATTAAGCAATTGCCTAGGGCATCACGTCTAGGGGGGCACCAGAAGAAGCACAAAAAAAAATCCGTCCTTAGGGTATCACGTCTAACTCTCACTCTCACGACACCAAAAAAGTTTCTAGGACTAATTTGAAAATTCACGTCCAGAGAAGGAGCTGCATTTACCCGACTCGTCGATTGTTTTTACCCGACTGCGGGAGGGTAATGTGTTTGTCAGTCTATGTATGTATGTTTGTTTGTTCGTTTGTACCATTGTAGAGACCAAACGCGTTTACCGATTTTGATGATTCGCACGGCTATCGATTTGTCTTAACCTTGCGAGTGTCGCTAAGGACATTAATCAAAACTCGTCACAGCGATATCCAGGTGCCATAACGTCAAAACTAAAAAAATTGACAAATTATGTCATGCGGGGTATCGTTGAGTAGCTATTTTAAAAATCATTGTAAGGTTTTTTTAACCATTCTTCAGTGGAAATAATATTTTAGGATATAAAGCGATTTAAAGTTTTTAAATTGGGGTTCTCACTAATATTCATATTTGTTACTAACTAAAAAGTTGGAAATAAAATTATTATTATTAAAACAAAAAACCCGACTGCTGAATTAAAATTATGAACTGAAAAGGAAAAAACAAGTTAAAATTGCAAGTGGAGGCAATGTTTTGTTGACCAAAGGTAGGGTTTAAAGTATGAAATTGCCAATTGTTCTGAAAAATTGAAATAAGTTTTTCTTTAATTTAACATATTTATTTAATCAAAATAATTACCATTATTATCTATAAAACGGTTTAAACGGTTTCTCTTGCTGTATGAGGTCTCATGTTATCATGGAGCAATTATGCTGAAGATCGATTCGTGAGTCTGGGCTGTTTCACTGCTAGTTTTGTTATCATTGTTCGGAGTTCGGCATAGTAGACAACTGCCGTTATTGCTTGACCAGATCGGAGAAAGCTATAGTGAATAACACCATGCTGAGAACACCAAACAGTTACCATTACCTTTTTATTGGTAAGCTTTGCTTTAGGATACTGTTGATTTGGGGTCAGCCGTTGCATTTTTCGCTTACGGTTATCGTAAAGAATCCACTTTTCATCACATGTCACAATTCGATCCAATATTCCTTCATTTCTGTATCGATTCAACAAGGCAACACAAGTTTCAACGCGCGTTTCTTTCTGCAGATCAGTCAAATCATGAGGCACCAATTTTTCATATTTTTTTTAATTTTATTGATTTGACTTGATTTGAGTGTGAGCGGTTTTCCATGTGGTTCATTCTTCTAATCAAAGTTTACATCACGAAAGCGTTTAAACCAAAATCGCACGGTGCATTAGCAGTCCTCTCTCCAAACGCAACATTGATATTGCGAACTGTTTCTGCCGCGTTAGTACCGCGTCGGAACTCGTATTCAAAAATCACTCGAATTTTCGAAGTATCCATCTTTTTTGTCTAACGGCCTGTGCGCACTGCGAAATTTCACCGCACGAATTTTATTCTCGCTATTTATTTCCGCGATCGGAATTAGTTTTATTACGCACTGCGAATAAAATTTCGCGCGATTTCTCTTAGTTCGATGCAGGTCCCGACTGAGACGAACGTCTAAAATGAATAACAGAAAAAAAATAATTTACCTGATACTACGACAGCGGCGGCGTGACAGACCTATCATAAGATGTCATGAGCATTGGATTCCCATTCACGACCTTGAGACCTATGAAAGGATTTTTATACAAAACAAGGGATGTCTTCTGTGCATCAGCGTTATTAAAATTGCTCTATATCAATGTCGTCATTTTCTTTTAACACCTCTGCGGCCTCCGATCGAGCGGGAGTCGAACCTCGTGACAACCTGCCAATAGCGCCGGTGCACGATTGAGCGAAACGCGCGATTTTTTTTTCGCAGTGCGGTCATAGCCATAACTACTTCATACTATACAAAATTGTCGCGCGGAAACCGCATCGCATTCAATTTGCATCAAATCACAGATTTTTTTTCCGCGCAAATTTTTTACCATCAGTGCGAATACTTCTATAAGATTCCATGTGTAACAGAATAGCAAAAAAATCGCGCGGTGAAACATCGCAGTGCCGACATGGCAAGCTGAATAAAAAAACAACTGAAAGTCGATAAACGAATGTTGCACATTTTTTAAAAGAAGAATTTCATATTAGGTACCATGTGAAAAAATTTTACTCAAAAATCTCAAACCATGAAGGTTCTAAATCAATTCGAAGTACCTATTACAATAAAACGGCTATTTTATACTTTAACCCCTATTACAAACTACCATTACCAAGGTTTAAAGACTGATTCTAGGGGGGCCCACAGGCGTGGATTGCTTAGGGCATCAAGAAGTCTTAATCCGTCACTGGTCACTTGTCTACGTCTACATAATCAGCCGAACGAGATAAATATCTAAAATATGATGAATTTAGAATTTTATATGTAGCTTTAGAGAAAGCTTTCTAGAAAGCACATCTTTATGGTTATTGTATCCTTTGCTTTGATTATAAATAAAATAAAATGAGAATGAGATATAATGTCATCAGCCCTTTTACACGTCCAACTGCTGCATTACGAGAGAAATCAGGCCGTAGTCCACAGCGCTGGCCTAGTGCGTGTTGGCGGACTTCACATGTCTTACGAAAACTTGCTAGGTTTTTCTCAGACATGCTGGTTCCCTCACGATGTTTTACTTTACCGTAAGACAAGTGGTAATCACGATGAAAATATCAGAGGTACGAGAGCCGGATTTGAACCCGCATCACTCGGTTATACAAGCAAGCGCGTTACCGCTGGGCTACCTTGAGATATAATACTGATGCCTTATTGTCGCAAAATAAAAAAAATCTCTATTCTTTTTTAACTATTCCTTTAATAGTGAAAATTGTATGAATACGTTACATTCTGAGCTTAGTTCGAAAAAAAATATACCAGCTTTAAAAAACTAGGAATGATATCTAACATTCGAGTACACCAGAACATTCAAATCAATAGATGCAATCTGAACATAGTCTTTCTAAAACCGTTTATTTGTTAAAAACTTTTATACTACCTCAGCTTCAATTCAATAACTCGTCCCGCTTGACTCGTTCCATCCCAAATTCATTTCCGAATTCACTGAAGGAATGATCTCGTCGAATTGTTTTATATTTTTAATGGATTTGCAGATGACTTAGTCAAGACCAGTTGAATAGCTATTTCCTTCACTTCCTTCTAAAATACGATTTATATAAGTTTATTTTAATACAATGTTATAATTTAATAAATGGCAAAGGAACTTTGGCTTCTTCCAACTTTGTTTGGTTTTGAAATTATCACAGTATTCTCATGAAAATTTAGTTTTGAAAGCAGTCAATTCTCATTTAAATTTGTGATTTTGATGCCGAAAAGAAGCGACATTTTTTTCTTTCTGCAAAACAATAACACTGAAATTAGGAAAAACATCGCGAAAGGACAATAAGCTTGGAAATAATTTTGTCGAATTGCTTTGTTTCGGGACAGTAACTTTAAATTGATGGCCTAATAACGTAATAATTGTGCTTATAATGTAGTATTATAAAAAAAACAAAATGTATACAAAAAATATTTTAAATGAAATTTAGTTCAAATGCATATAAATGTTATTTTACTGTCATACAGTAGGCGCTTTCTACTTTAATATAACAATTTTCATAACTTTGTTTCATAAATAACATAGATTTGACCCATTATTTTTCTTTATGACAACTAAAATTAATACGTGTTATTGTAATTTATGATAAATATGTTATAATATGTATAACTTATTAGTTAGTAAATCTCAGAGTTGGGATATTTTCAGTGGTAAAGTATTTTATATATTGACCCGGATAATTAATTATCATAATACCAAATTTCATCACAATCTGTTCAGTAGTTTTCTGGTGATACGGTCACAGATAGATAGACAGACAATTCTAAAAGCTATAGATTCGCCATCTATATCAATAATAATATTTTTTTTATATTTAATGTACATCTTTGAATCAGAATTTTAATATTTTTATAGATAATTCTTGTTTTCTTACTATATATTCATTTATAATGCACAAAGGTGCACTTAGCTTTTACCTTTTTCAGACTATTTCAGCTTGTGTGGTTCCTCTGTGAAGTATAAACATTGAACGCCATCTCGAAAGCTATAACACTTTAGATACTTCGAGTTTACTTAGGTAGGAAGCAGGGGTGTGTTAATGCGATACCGTTAAGGTTGCCGGCGAGTATAAGCAAAGTTTTCATAGTTGATAAAAAAATGATATAAAGTGTAGTTGAGGAGGGCAAAGTAATATCAGGGGGTATTATAAAAAGCGTTATAATGTTGAAGTATAAATAGCTAGTAAAAGAATTAAAGAAAAGAAAACTAAAAGAATTAAAAAATATTTCGAATTGCTATTCAATTACATGCAAAATTACAAATGTAAAAAATAATAATTTTAAATTAAACATTAATAATAATAATATCAAATCTCACGAAGAAATATAGGGTCTCATACATTTCATTCACAAAGTGGATTTTTTTATTCGGATCTTAAGATATCTGGTCAATACAACTTGTAACCTGTTATACAGGTTTTTAACCTGGTTCAGGTACGTCCCAAGAAAATGTAGCTGCTGGTCTATCTCAGCACTGGAATGTAACACTATCAACCTAATTTTGGACTTCTGCTAAAAATGTTTTGACTGAAATTCAAAGTCAGAAGGCATTGCACATTTACATATTATTATTTTTTTGAACCAAATAAAAACAGATACACTTTAATAATTGCGGAAGTTGAAAAACTAATTTAACTTATAACCGTAGCTTCCCAAAAGAAGGCAACAACTGCAGAAATTTATAATATCATGAGTAAAAAGGACTTTATTCAAAAACAAAATGATACAAATGCATACAGCCCTAGTACCTGAACTAGAAAATAGGAAGTACCTTTCCATATTAGACATATTCAGTGCTTGAAATTATATAAAAATTATAAAGTAAAATAACGTAATACTTTCTTAGATTTACGCGAATATTCGACATTATAAATGAAACTACCTTTTCGGATTTTGTCGCGGATTTTTTTTTTGATTTTTAGTTAGTAAAATCAAAATAAATCCGCGACAAAATCCGAAAAGGTAGTTTCATTTATAATGTAAAATAAAGTAAATTAATAAGAAAAAAAAAAAGTGTATATAAAAGCCTAGAATAAGTCCGCCATTCACAGTCAGTTTAACAACATTTAGCAGCCCTACAGTCATAGTGCGAAATAAACTCCGGTTAATACATATTTATCAGTTGACGGAAAAACATTGAGTATAATCCGCCTCTTTGTAAATAGCTAAGGGCCAAATGTAATACCAGTAACTAGGCGTTTAAATTCTCCGAAGCTACGGTAAGGTTAGAGCAATTGTATATATTATTTTGGTCCTATAATCGTGGCTAAGTATAGAATGTAACTGATTTTATTCCTTCTGGATTATATTCTTTATTTGTCTTGAATTATTGTATTTTCAGTACATAACCTGCTAATTAGACAGTGGTAGACCAGTGGTAACGGGTTCGCTTGGATAACCGAGTGATGCGGGTTCAAATCCGGTTCTCGCGCCTTTGATATGTTCGAACCATTTCTAACATGATTGCCACTTGTATTAAGGTGAAGGAAAACTTCGCGAGGAAACCTGCATGTCTGAAAGAACCTAGCAAGTTTTGGAAAGATGTGTAGTCTGCCTACCCACGCTAGGCCAGCGTCGTGGGCTATGGCCTGATTGAAGGGAGGCCCTTGCCCAGAAGTAGGATGTTAAAAAGGGATGAATACAACCCACTAAATTTACAAGCTAAGGTAGCAGTATACGAGGTATCGCTTATAGTACGGATCGTCGTTGGGCACGAAGTGGTCTCGGTCTCGCACCGGAAGGCATTGAAGGGTAGACATCCTACGAGGTGGATCAACGACTAGGTCAAAGCCTTTGGAACCTACTGGAGGTGGATGGCACAAGACCGTCAGTCGTAGAAAACTTTATGGAGGATGTGCAGCTGTGATGAGAAATCGACGGGAGTACAAGAGTTGGTGAAAAACAGCGTTCACGCTGCAATTATTGTACGCTGCATTAGGAAGGAAAGGAAAACAGAGATTACTCGGAAACAGATTGTTAAATCTCTTTATACCACGGTTTTTTTAAATACTGTTAGTCCACACGAAATAGGCGCTAAGTCGTCGAGTTGCGGAACCAGCCCGTGCTTACCATACCATTACCATAGTCTGACAATTGTTGTTATATATATATAAGTAAGTAATAATATATACGTCATAATAAGATACTGTCCCAGATTTTTTTCCGAACTCAGAAGTGGTCTCTTTCCGGTAGTTTTAAGAGTATCTTTGTAAGGAGTTCGTTGGTAAAAGACAAAAACAGAATAATTTTTGTTCTTTATAATTTCAATACATCTATCTGTCTGTACATCACAGTCATTGTACTTTAAGACTTATGGAGATCTATTGCTATTAATATCTACGTGTCGCATACGAATTTCTTGATAACTCTACATCCTAAGTACCAAAAAAGTAACTGAAAAGTCAAAATATAAAAATATCAAATATTAAATTTTTCTACCTTTAAAAACTACAGCACAATTAACAGTGTATATAATAGGCTATAATATTAAGCATCTTCTGTTTATTTATTTTATTTTCTTACAAAAACCTCATTAAATAGAGACTTTTTCTTAATCATTTTACATAATCATTTTGCGTCGAATATTGTTCTGTAACTTCTAAAAACGGATTTTCTTTTACTGAACTTTTATAAACTGTACAATAAATCGTATAGTTACAGCAATAGTAGCCTAAACCTTTAAATAAAATGTATACAATAGTATGTCAAGGAGAAGATCAAAGATGTTGCCAATTTTTGTTTGCGAGTGGAATTCTCGACGTAAGCATGTCTTGAGTGTAACGATAAGGACTTTGAGTTAGATGTCATTAGGGGACAAAGAAAAACTTGCAAAGATTCCCGTTATTTTGAAATGTTTGATGTTTATTATTTAACTAATGATACACCCTAACTTTGTCGATTTATACAGCTTTATAGCTTATATTATAACTTTTTCAAGAGGCTAATGTGAATTTGATGCTTCATATACTATATAAAACAACTATTTTATTTGCAACACTTAGCTTTTATAATACGCCTGACGACACGTTTGGCTCAGTTGGTAGTGACCCTACTTTCTGCGCCAGCGGTCGCGGGTTCGAGTTCCGCTGGGGGCATTCATTTGTTGAGCAAGAATGTTTGTACTCCAGTCATGGATATAATATGTATGTATTTAAAATTCATATGAGTAGTATATCAACCATATCCGTAACGCAAGCACGTAATGTAGCTCCCCTCGGAGCTAGATGGCGCTGTTATAATAATGTCCCAATGTCCCAACATATGGTGAAATCTTTCAGAACCAAAAAGTTATTCCAATTTAATTTTTAAAATATAAATACGATAGCTTACCTTAGAAGCCTTTTCTTCCATTGGCTGAAAGTGGAATGATATTACATCCTAGCTAATGAGATTAGCCCTAACAAACAAACTTAGCACAGCTCTAAATATACTTTTGTTATAATTTAAGCAAGTATAATAACCATTGTATCGTGTTAGTCTGCTCTTAGTCAGTCTAAGACGTGATTTCAGCGCATTGCTGAATAATGATACGTATGAACAAGAATGATAGAACGACGCATCATTAAATTATCTTGGCTTGTCTATTTAATTTATTTTTTTAAATACAATACCTACAAATATTCTTAAAAGTCAAAAACTTAAGGTAAAATTTAAAAATACAAAACGATTTTAAAAACACAAACTTGAAATATCAATGCATTTCTAAAACCAAACCTGCTTTACCAAAGTAAACAGTGTCACTGTGTCGTAACCATTTTCAATTTGATCAAAGGTATCACAAAACTCTTAGTACCAAGCCTGATGAGTTGCACTAAGTAACTCATTACGAAATGAGATTCCCTTTACAGATACGTATTAAAAGAAAAAGTGGGAAAGATAAACCTAACGTATTACCAGAATTTCATTTACTTTCGCAATAACTCTGTATAATTTTATTTCCTCTTATTTAAGAGCTTTATTCATAAGCACAGGTACTGGGTTCGAGTCTCGAGACGGTATAAGTTCAGTTATTAAGTCTTTTAATGTTTTGTAATCAAATCGTCAAATTTCAAGTCCTTTATATAGTAACGCATTTTATAAAACGCTTCTAACGATTATATAAGAAGCACATTTCCAAAGTCATAAGTTTAAATTTTCCTTACATCTAGACAATAGAATTGTCCATATCCTAAGTACTTAAGTACTTCCGTAACGGTTACTGATAAAGCTACTATATTGGTCTCGAGGGAACTACATGCATACCGTCTGTTGGTATATTTTCTAATATTATACTAGCGACAGTGGTAGCCCAGTGGTGACGTGCTCGCTTGGACATCCGAGTGATGTGGGTTCAAATCCGGGTCTCGCTCCTCTGATATTTTTACAAGAATCATTTCTAACATGATTACCACTTGTCTTACGGTGAAGGAAAACATCGTGAGAAAACCTTCATGTTAGAGAGAACCTAGTCCGCCAACCCGCTTATCCAGCGTGGTGGGCTATGGCCTGATCAACCTCGTATTGAAGGGAGGCCAGTGCCCAGCAGTGGGACATCAAAAAAGGGATTTTAATACAATACTAGCGACTTACCCTCGTTCCACTACCAGGGTATGTTTTAACAGTATAGGTTTCTTAGAGATAACATATATTTTCGCTGTAAGAAGTATCCTATATGTTAAACCGGATAAGCTACCATTAAACGAAATTTAATTAAAATCTGTCCAGTGGGTTTATTGTGATGCATTCTTAGAGATAAATAAATATATAAAAGCTATACATTTACCCTTTATATCAATAATAATATAATGATTACTTCAGTAATAGTAGTAATATTTTTGATGCCAAATCTTAAAAAAAATTGGTCTAAAAATAAACAGAAAAAAAAACTGGACAGGGCCACCCTTGTCACCTAGGGGTATAAAAAACGACCTATTCTCAGACCTATCAAATATTCACAAAAAATTTCATAAAAATCGGTCAAGCCGATTAAATTATAAATATATAATATATAAGAAAATAGATATTACACTGGAAAAAACAAGGTAAATTTATATTTTTGGTAAAATGTACACGGCTGCTATCACATTTCGACGAAGCTTGGAGAATGTTTGCCTTCAATTTTGTCAAATCTTTCCACGTGATTTAACACGAAGTCAATGTTACATTACATATTATTTTTTCTATTGTAAATACGAAAATCTATCGCTGCTTAGGTTTTCTTGCTGCGAAAATATTTTTTATTATTGAAGCTAAACACAGTATAAACTAGACTAAATGTTTATAGAGTAGTAGTAATAGAGTGTATTGTGCATATTTCAATATACTTTTCAAAATATTTATTTTAAAACTGTTATAGTAGGGAATTCGAGGTTGTCTATAAATTTACACCATACATTACCAATCATTTATGGCTCTATCATTATACATAGATATAGTACTAGAACCTTTATCACGTTCACGTTATTGGATCGGAAATGTTATTGGGGCAATATTATTATATACTGCAGGCAGTAATAGCCCAGTGGTAGCGCGCTCACTTGGGTAACCGTATAAAGTGAGTTCAATTCCGGGACACACACCTTTGATAGATAGGTATATGTGCGAATTCTTTACATGATTACCACTTATCTTACAGTGATTCCTTCACTGAGCAGCGTGCGAAAACCTGAATGGCTGAGAGATCCTAGCAAGTTTTTGAAAGACATGTGTACTCAACCAACCTGCACTTGTAACCAGAACTTTCTCGTATAATCATACCCGTAAAACAGAGAACAGGGATGCATACATTTAAAGAATAAATTTTGAAATGTTTTTACTAACTTATTGACAGTAATAGTTAAACGCGGAGTAAAATTTCATAGTAAGTAATTTGCACAAATATTTATGAAAATTTATCCCTAAAATTGCTTAAAAACACAGGAAATTCTACAGAAGTTCGTCATTCGCAGTCGACATTCGAGTTCATTTCTGTATATTGCCGACGAGATATCCCATCGGACGTACTTGAATAATAATAAATCGTGTTATGAAACAATTCACTAGACAAAAATTTTAAGCTACCATGGTTACTTACATACATACCTTATATATTTCCAAGAATATTTTATTCAAAATATTTGATTAAATTTGACTTATATTTATTATTAATTAATGATCCCCCTCGTACTGAGGGAGGCCCGTGCCCAGAAGTGGGACGTTAAAAAGGGCTGCTGATGATGATGATGACTTATATCGCAGTGTTGAGTGTCAAAATAGAATAAACTAACGCTTCGAAACAAATTTAATAGTAAAAAATGTTGTTACTTTGGCAAAAAAATTACAGTTTGTTACAATTAATTCATCGTTCAAATTTCGGAGGGAAAAATGTTAAGTTTATTCAGGAGTAAAAGAACATTTTTTATAAGAAATGGGCAAAAGTGGATTAGAGTTGCTTATTTGTGTTACATATTATTAGGTACCAATAAAGTAGAATAATTAAGTTGCATGCTTGCAGGTTTCCAGACAGTGACCGCGATTATAACAACCCGCCACTATTGTTTAAGTAAGATAATTAATTAATAATGTCTTTAAACAACACTTTTCGTTTGGTTCTATTTGTAATTGTTGCGCCAGCGGTCGCGGGTTCAAGTCCTGCTGCGTACAATCATTCTTGTGAAGAGCACGAATGATTGTAATACAGTATTTATATTTTAATATATTGTATTAATTTAAAAGCAAAATATGCGCAATGTATTAACTATCTAGTATCCATAACATATGCCTCGTAACTTACCATGGAACAAGGTTTGGTGTATGTTAATGTTATTTTACCGAATTGTTAATTTTTTATTTATTATTCTTAAACTTATTTTCGCTATTTTAGTTTCCGACTTAATATTATTACTTTAAAATAACAGCTACTATTAGTGCCCTCTAAATTACAGCATACATAGCCTGTAATTATTTAGATAGGTTTCTAATGGGCGCAGTTTCACTATGAAAATACGGCTAGTGGTGAAGCACACTTAGCACTGTCACTTCACTTTCACTTTTCGTTTCTTCCACTTTAAGCTTAGTCTTCACTTAACTTCCAACTCGCACTGACTACTTGACAAACTGTCGCTCATTTACATATACTGTAGAGAAAATTCTCGCAGTAAAACTTTTAAAATTGTCCTCGTGACTACAATTATTTTCTTGAAATGTTCTACCCATTTGTACCTACCACAGTATAAAATGCGACATTCTTATTGCATCTTTACGTATATTTTGAGAACGTACATACGTTTTTACTTATTTACGGAAAACTAAACCGTGGTTATTATTTTTTTCAATGTAATCGTTCAATTAGGTCTGAAGGAAATCAACTATTAAAATTTTTATTTGAATTTTTCTTTATACTTTTAAGGTCTAATCAATTAAAATTATCACGAAATAATTTGTAATTTTAAAATAAAAATACAATTACATTCTCACATCTTATTAAAACACCTAACTTAATATAATACCTACTTATGATGAATAATAAAAAAATGAAAATTATGCAGTAGAAAGTATTGAATATGATCAAGACAGAGAATACCTGCACTGTCATATACTTTCAATAAAGAAGGAATACAAAATGATTTAGGTAAGGTATAGCTTTGTACTACGTGATACAAAAGTAAATTTCGTTATTGTATGACGGAAAAAATATGGCGCTGTATCATGTTACTCAAAAATGTTTATTACTGCGTTTCTTAAAGGAAACACTTCGTTAATACGTACTTACGTTATTTATATATTTTGAAACACTCACCATCGCTTCGCTCTGGTTCGTCCCTAGGTACTATAACAATTAGGATACATTTCTTAGAAACGAGATATTTTCTTGCGGTATAAAATCTCTCTAGTGGTTTCCTCGTGGTGCAATAATATCGTTCCTATATTACATAGCGACACTATTAACTCAATTAGGTACGTCGAAACTTTTGTTGATATGTTACATCGTCATTACAGGCATCTGGTTAAACTTCTGACATAATTCAATCAACGTACAATATCTAAATATGTATCTTAATATATTTAAATTTTAAACCTAGGCTTCTATTACAACTTTTTGGCAAAAACTCCCATTTACTATACTTGACTTAACTGAACTCGAACCCATAGTCCCAGGTCACAACGGAATGAAGTTCACTTATCGTTTACACTTTTTAATAAAACATAAACACTGGGTTTTACCTCACTCGACCTTTCATACCACAAATAAATAGCTATCTTGAATGCCAATTTCGTTTTACATATTTTTTTACCGCCGGCCGGTCTCGATATGCCGTAAATTCGTAATCCGAATAAATTGCTCGCCGGCCACGTTGATACCGGCTACTGTGTGATACTGGTTTCACACTTCATTTGGTTGATAGATGCTTTAACCGTGACTACTACTTTTGAGTAAAAAAGTGGAATGAAGTGGTGTTAGAAATATTTATTTATATTAGAAATTAGAAACTAAAACTAACTAAATCTTTTACCGTTTTATTTTTCTATTTGATTTAAGAATATGTTAGTAGGCTAGTCAGTACTTAGGATACATTTCAAGGATATTGAGAGGTAGCGCGATTTTAAAAATATGTATCATGGAAAAGATAACGAAATTGCACATACAAGTATTGTTACTTTGCAGAAAATACACTTATAACATAATATTATAAAACAAAGTCCTCCGCCATGTGTTTCTGTCTGTTCACGATAAACACAAAAACTACTGCACCGGTTTTAATGCTGTTTTCACCAATTGATAGAGTGGTTTTCGGGGAAGGTCATAGTATATAATTTGTCAAGTTTTTGTATATATTTACTAGCGTAACCCGCGCCTTCACTCGTGCTAACTCTAGTAGCTCGCTAGTATAACAATATAGTTATTTATCATGAAAATATTCCCATTTTAAATATACTAAAAGCTGGTCTACATTATTGAACTGTAATATTTTCTAGATTTTACAAACTTTTACTAACTTCATTTGTCAGGATTGAAAGGAAATAGCTAAAACAAAAATACTAACGACTTTGCAAACTAAAATACGATAAAGGCAAAGTTTATGACGATATCGATTTCTAATGGAACTCAGCGAAAAGTAATTTCACTCGACATTTCAGTCTCCATAGGGCTTGGGACAAATTTCAAAGTCGAATAAAGAATTATGAACCATATTTTGAGCGGCTATTTATTTTTATTACACAAAATGTTGAAATTAGCTACAAAAAACTTTACTTATACTAAAGTTGAGAAAGTATAATTGTTTGTTCTTTAATTTTTAATGCGTGTACTGGGAACAAAATATAATGTTGGTAAATGTAAATAAAGTACAATGTAGGCTTTTTACAAGGTTATTTTAGTTAAGTTAATTTTATTTTACTTTTAATATTATTTTTTTAATTAAGTAAAACGATGTTTTACTTAATTAATTACTGGGTATAAAAATAAACTAATAAAAGTGATCTAAGTAATGTAAGATTACTAAGCTATGAATGTTAATTCAAAAAACAAGCTTAAGGGAGAGTAATATTTTTTTTGATTTTGAAGACGAATTAATGACCATTTACTATCAAAAATTAATACTTTAAATCTAACTGTCTGTCTGTATGTTACACGATCACGTATAAACTATTGAACTGATTTAAATTAAATTCGGTACAGCTAGAGCCTGAGAAAGGACAAAATACTACTTTTCAGTGCGAAAAAGTGGCTGTCAGGAGTTGAAATAGGGGATGAAAGTTTTTATAGAAATTACGTCACTTTTAAAGCTAGATGCTTGAAAATTACTTTTTAGGCTTTTGATTACTTATAAATAAATAAGACATTCAGTTTGTAAACAATTAAATTTGGCGTTGAGTACACCTAGGGACGAACTCGAGTGAAGCGAGGGTAAGGTGCTAGTAATTTGTATAATATTTTTTCATTAAATGGTTCTCAAGAGATATTCAAATAGTATATAATTCTAAGTAATTTATAGGCATTGCCAAAGTAAATTTTTTTGAAAATCGCGGCTTGAGTTTGTAAGTGTTATTTGATCACAAAAGTTGATATACCGCCTTGGTACTTGGTCTAGACTCTAGCCTACAGCAGTTGATTATGAAGTCCTGTGTTCAAGTCCTGAGTCAGGCGGGCCATAGTAATTATTGGGTTTTTCTCTAACGGCATAAACATAAAAAGTATGGATTGATTAGCTGCAAAGTTAGATTTAAATAAATTATGGTTTCGGATTATTTCGCGCCCTTTAATTTTTAGATCCTGACATTTTCTAATGCTTGTGTAGTATCCATGCTATGACCAAATCCGAGCTTCATATAAAAAAGGCAAAGTTATTTTTAATAGCTTACATTACTTTTCGTAAAATTTAAAGACTCTTGCAATCATCTCTTTATCAAGCATTGGAAAGAAAAAAAAACTAGGAAAAAATCCGAGAAAGTTATTTTTCAACATTTAAAAAAAATTAAAGACTTACGAGTACATACAAAACCTCGAAAACATTTTAGTTTCGATTTAAGTAATGTAATTTTGTTGAAAGGCATATTATTGTATCACTATTTGTATCCACTTATTTCGTTTTCTATTTGCAAAAATGATGAATATAATATTGTGGAAGATGAACAGAAAAGAGGATGTTAGAGTGGGGAAAAAACTATAAAAGTCGATGTATAACCGGCATCGGGGGGTAGTTGTGTCATGACACTTATCGTGGTAGCGTTATTAAGTTGTTACTCTGCCGGTTTGTTTCTAAAAATATCATTGTTGGTCGATTAGTTGTCTTTTCAGTTAGTTAAATTGTGTTTTAGCCTTTTCAGTTCTTAAAATAAATTGAGGTCGATTTAGTATGCTTGTTTTTTTAAAAAAAGGCTCACTTCTGGTCTAAATTCACAAGATCAGAAGTGGGATAGGTCCTGTTTCGCCCACTACTTTTGTTAACGTGTGGTATTTGTTGGTTGTTTTTGTTTAAAAGTTTTATCGGGGGGTACCGTGATTTTGGTGATTTTCATTGATTTTAGTGATTCGTGTTTTGTGTTGGTCGTTGTGTATAGTTTAGTTTTGTTTTACTTGTCAGGCTTAAATTAGAAAATGAAATTACTTTTACGGTTATTTTTAGATCGTATTTTTTTATTTTATCAGAAAACCAGCGAGATCGTAGCGAAAGTCGCCGATGTAGTTATAGTCCTCGTCATGAGCGTTGCAATAGTGTGATAGTAGGTGCCACGCCTTTTGCCGGGCCTTTATAGAAATGTTAACTGTTTTTTTGTTTTTTGTGTTTTCCCATTGGGGTTGATACATTCAAGGGAAGATGTATCTTGCGGTTGGGGATAGCATGTCTCGCAGGTCTTTGTACTCGGATATGCTGTTCTGGCCGACAGATGCACTTCAAGTGGGGTACGGTTTCATATTATTGGATGCTGTCTTGGAGTGCGCTCGGACATGCGATCCTAGTATATGGAACATACCTTGTGTAGCTTAAGATTAATGTGTGTGAGCTCGGACAGTGTCTTGGAGGTTACTCAGACATGTCGTTCTGGAGCAGTGATCATACTATGAGTTGACCGATGCATATGTTTTTGCAGCAATCATTAAACGTATATTTGGGGGTAGGTTGGATTGAAACACGCTTTTATAGGTACTGATTTACACACGCAAAGCTATGACATGGTTCTCTGGCGAGTCGTGAGGGTGCACTCCCCCGACGGGTCCTGCCCCGGGTAATCGGTACAGATATGTTTGTTTCACATCCATTGTGCTTAGGTTATGCTAGGTAACGTATATTTGTGGTTAGGTTGGGTTGAAACATGCTTTTATAGGTACTGATTTACACACGCAAAGCTATGACATGGTTCTCTGGCGAGTCGTGAGGGCGCACTCCCCCGACGGGTCCTGCCCCGGGTAATTGGTACAGATATCTGTTTGTTTCACATCCATTGTGTTTAGGTTATGCTAGCTGAGCTTAGCCCACGAATGAATCAAATTGAAACCTTTATATTGACACGCAAGTTTTGGAAATGTACTTTGTGTTTTTTGTCTGGTGATTTTATTGTTTATATGGCAGTAGATGATGAGTGTGATGTCTATAGCTCCTGGCGTCATTCTGCTTTTCGATGTCGAGGTTCTAACTGAACTCAAGGTTATAAGATAAAGGAGCCCGAGGACGGTCTCCTGTCAGGAAAGGCCGTGTGGAAGATGAACAGAAAAGAGGATGTTAGAGTGGGGAAAAAACTATAAAAGTCGATGTATAACCGGCATCGGGGGGTAGTTGTGTCATGACACTTATCGTGGTAGCGTTATTAAGTTGTTACTCTGCCGGTTTGTTTCTAAAAATATCATTGTTGGTCGATTAGTTGTCTTTTCAGTTAGTTAAATTGTGTTTTAGCCTTTTCAGTTCTTAAAATAAATTGAGGTCGATTTAGTATGCTTGTTTTTTTAAAAAAAGGCTCACTTCTGGTCTAAATTCACAAGAATATATTAATTCCAACATCTTATGAAATGTAATATATCGTTCAGATCAAAAGGCTACAATGTATGGTATGCCGTAATATATCCTACTTTTTTCACTAATGCTAAGTTTTATTGGAAATCTGGCATATTCTTTTGGCATATTGTCTCATATCGTTTTTTATTCATAATTTTGCGTGAAATATGAAAAATTGGGCTTTCTATCTATACTAATATTATAAAGACGCAGAGTTTGTTTGTTTGAATGCTTTTATTAGGATTTGCTAATCCGATTTGAAAAATACTTTTTGCATTGAATAGCAAGTTTATTGGGTGAGATTATAGGCTATATATCATCATACCGATGTATAGGTATATAGTCTATCTTTTTCATACTAAATGTCAAAATGTACGAGATAAACGAGGTTGATTTGCTAGAAAAATACGCCTAATTTGATTTTCCCCCACAAAATTTTATACAGCGGTTCTAATATTATATTATATAGGTGTATAATTATAGTATGTATTTTGTTATAAATATAATATAAACTGAATAAGTTAAACAAGTTTCAATATTAAAGTATCTGTTAAGAAATAGTCTAAAAGTCCCTTATCCTTGGTTTTCCGACTTCGTTAAGAAATTGCTAGCATTTGCCGGATTCTTGCTGATAATTAAATTTTAGAGTTTCTGTAAAGTTTTAAGAATAAATTATGATTAGGTCAAAATTTTATGTGGAAAGAAATTTTGAGATCAAGCACTACGTTTTATTCGTTAAAATGTGTTTCTAATTTAGTTAAAAGCTGGGCTGAGCTTTATCAAACAATGAATTTATTAACTTCAAATAAGTAATAAGGGATTTTTTCGCTCTACGCATTTATGAACTGTTTTTTCTAATTAATTAGTAAATTTTAGTTATTATTCTTATTTTTTATTGAATAAAGAAAGCTTCATGGAAACGAAAAAAGCTCTTAGAAACAAATCTCTTGCTCTTGTCGATTGTTTCAAATTCGTATGTTGAAAATGCGTAAAATAGTCACTCATATTCGTATAAGTAATTATTATTTTATTGATTTATGCTAAAATAATTACATGACGTCATAATGTAATATACAATAAAGATATTATGTAGTATTTCTATTCATTTCATGTAATTTAACAATAATTTTAATATCATTATTTAACAGAAAAATGATACAAGCATATCGATGTTTAAAATGCCATAAAACACATCTATAGGCCAAACTTTTGCATTGCGATCCCTCCTTTCTAATGTAGGTGATTATATTCATTTTTGTCTTAGAAAAATAATCTTTAATACCACAGAATAGGGTTCAAAATAGTTTGTTAGTCGCATCTAAATTACTTTAATTCAGCTATTCCGTCTTAATCCCTAGAGACCAGCTCTTTCCCGAAATCGCTTCGATGTGATTTTCGACTTTTATCTCCACTTTTATTTCTAGTTCCTCCGCCATATTGGATAGAGCAGGTTTATTACAGTCTTTGTAAAGTTTCAAAAAAGGGGATTTTGTAATATTTTTACTCATTATGTAGGTAAATTATATATTATATTATATATAAATAAATTTGAAGCTACTGCTGTAATGTAAAAATAACCTAATTGCGTAAATACTGTATAATATACTCGTGTAAGAAAAACACATTTTTAAATTGTTTATCTGTATCTCTGTATGTTTGTTCCGATTAATCTCCAAAACGGCTAGATTAATTTTGACAAGACTTTCACTAGCAGATAGCTGATGATATAAGGAGTAACTTAAGTCACTTTAATCATAGAAAAAAATATTACATATTCAGCACAAAAAAATTAACACCGGCTTACCTGATTGGCGCAGGGTAAGTCGCTAGTTTAATGAATTGATAATACTTATGAATACATAATACTTTCCCAAGCTATATCAATACTTAATAATAAATATATGTATAGTGTTGAGTCTAAATTACTATACTTATAATTATATTTTTTTAATATAACTCCTGATAAAGGTGTTGGAAGATCATGTGCAAATTCGATATTTTAAACTACAGCAAAGACACTCGCAATCGATATTTATTAAAAGTTATTTCTAAAAAGCAATCTCACATAAGGAATTTTTGTGTTAGAAATACGAATATTGATATGTCTACTTTTTTATATTGCCGATGGGAAATCATACCGCGATGACTAATTGCAATACAGATACAATAATTAAAATGATATGGTAATACTTCCAATAGAAGTCGAAATGCTTATTAAAAATTTAAGATTAACCAAACTCAGGCGAACAAGACTAAGGTTTTTCGTTATTCCTTCTTTTTCCTGTATTAATAATTATTATTTGAGTAACAATAATAAAAATATTATGTTTCAATATTATAAGACACAGCGTAATCTAGTTTTGTGGTAAGCTACGAGGCTCAACAATTAAATCCTTCTAGCGGGACTCGAACCCGCCACCGCTGGCACAGCAACAAGGATCACCACAAACTCAAGTTTCAAATTATACGAATGTAACATATAAGCACTTTACATTCCACACTGTATATTAAAAAATACGAGAACATCTTTGGACCTACTTTATTATAACAGTTTGAAGTAGCAAAATCAGTTCAACAGTTTTCGAGAAATCGTTAATCATACATAAAAATACATGAATTTCTGATATCTTTGGAAGTCGGTTAAATATCAACTGTCTTTTTAGAATACCTAAATGCTTCATATCCTATAGAAATACTTTACTCATTTACTTCTTTAAGGTTAAAAATCTATTCCCTATAAAAAAGAAGTGTGAAAAAAAATATTATCTTTTATTTTATCTAAGTTATTACTCTGGTTATTGTGAGAGTGTTATCTTTTTTTAAGCTACAGTTTGAATTAAAACAAGCTTTATTTTCTTATTTATGCTAAATCTATCGTAATTCGTGCGTTTATACCTATTAAAGTACTACAAATGCGATTAAAACACCAACGAAAAGCATGTTTCTACTCCGTGGAATTTAAAGTCCTTCAACAAAAGCTCTAAAGTGAAGTGGGTGAAATCTCTCTACTCTTTAATTGAAGATCACGAATTCAATTCCTACGAACATAGACAGGGCAATCTTAATATATTATTATAAAATTCTCGTGTTACGTAATTGGTCCGCAATGAAAATGTATGTAATTTTAAAAATGAGTGATTTTTTTCAACTTTTAAGATAGAGACAGAGATTTAGAGATAATTTTTATTCCAATTATTCCTTTTTTTTATTGCAAAATTAACGATTTTCATATCCAGTAAGGGATTTCAGAAGGAGAAATTTACTACAAATTCTACGCCCAAGCAAAGGAATTTTTTTAACATTAAATATATTATTAGCCAAATAATTCGCACTCTATAACAATCTACATAAGCAAGAACTGTATGGTTGCTTTCTGTTTTACGATGGGTTATGACAGTTTCCATCGAGTAAAGTAAGTAGTTGTTATTATCTAAATGCTCGTAGTATAAGAAAATGTTTTAGGCTCTAAACCAAGTCTATCTAGATCTAGACTATTAGTAAATAGAACGCTTAAATGAACAGCGTGAGCAACATTCAACAAAAGGTCGAAGTTTTTGAGATAATCAATTTTCGTCTCGGTCAATGGATAATGCGATTTTCAATCGCACCGTTGGGAAGAGAATGGGTCTTGGTAAACTTCACGTGTACAGTTTAAAGTTTACGTTCGAATTTCCCTTTGGGAATTGTTACTGCATGTTTAATACAGTTTGTAAAATATTTTCCTTGTGTAATACTTTAATACTAGTTCGGAAAGTTTGAAATGGACTAATGTGCTTATTTTATTTTTAAATAATATGGTGTTTTACAGAAACAATTATTTTGAGTAATTAAAATAAATATGTTGGGACATTAAATGGTAGTATTAATGAGGTAGTATTGTACTACCTAGTTCCATGGTATGCTTGTGCTATTTATGTGCTAATCACACAAATACTCCAAGCGGGATTCAAACCCATGACTGCTAGTAGGCCGTTATGGCAATAAGTACTAACCAACACTACCAACTGAACCAAAAGAACGCGATGACAAGTCGAATGTATCAATTTTACAGACATCGAAGTCATAACCTTTCCCATAGGCTATACTTATTCTACTTTTTATTTTCCCATTCCATTTTGTAGTTAAATAAAGGTTCGTATTAAATTAAAACCCACTTAAAAACCTAAAACGTATTTATTCCTCAGAGGTAAAAATTTATCCACAAATTTAAATGCGAACCAATACTCTTGAGGTAAAAGCTTATTGAGTAAAAACAAAATTGAAACGTTTCACAATCAAAGAAGATATCTCCGAATGTACATAGGAAAAATATAGTCTACTGAAAGGCCTTTATATAAGATGTTTTATTAGATCATGTAGTTTTACATTAACTTTCTTTAATATGTAGCATTTTTCTGACTATCTGACTGACTAAAAGACTGACTGACTGACTGACTGACTGACCGACCGACAAACTGACTGACTGTCTTACTGATTGGACTACAATTAGACAGTCCCAGTTAAGTACACTTTAGTAATTCCTACTTGAATTTTCAGAACGACTTTTTCTACTGTAATTATATAGGTATTATTGATATCATTTATTGTAAAAATCTATTTATAAAAGCGGTTTTTCAGGTTCTTTAAAATCTATCTCTAGCTTATATATATCTCATTGTATGTATCCTTTTTAACGTTTCTCTGCTAGAGACACCTCCCTTCAATACGAGTACCATCAAGCCATAGTCCACCACGCTGGCATAATGTGGGTTGGTGGCACAGTGCACATTAGTTTCGAAAACTTTTTCTTAGACATGCAGGTTAGAATTTGGTATGGCAAGCGGTAATCATTCATGTCGTAATCATTATTCGTACATAAAAAAAAATCAAAAGTGCGTAACTCGGCATTTGAATCCGCTTCACTCGGTTTCTGGAGCGACCACTAATATTCTTTATAGTCATTATAAATATAATATTTTCACTCACAATAGCTTTATTATAAAAACAACAAAAAATTGCTGTTATTTGGAACCATTAACAGTAGTAGCAATGCAAGCCGTCGCATTCATTTGCCATTTTTATAGCTGTACGTAATTTAAATAACGTACGAGTATATACCATATGCATAATGTCGAATAAACTACGCCGCGTAGACAATCCCAGTTCGTGAAGAAAAAAATAAATTTAACCTAGTTACTGCTATTAATTTTCATCTTAAAATAATGAACCCACAACACAAGTTAAAAAGTTTTAACTAGAATATTTTTTAAAAAATTCTTTAATTCTAACGTAATATATTGTAAATTTAAAAATAATAGGAAGACTTATTGTGAAAGTTTGTATGTGTGCATATTATTAATTGATCCTCCTTGAAGTTGGAACTTAAAACTTAAAAGCTATGGTTAGCAAAAAGTGCAAAGAAATGGCGTTGCCGGCATGTTATGAATACAAAAGCTTAGGTCAAAGCGAGGGTAAGTAACAAGCCTATTACAATATAAATTCAAATCAATCCCAAAGAGAGATTTTATATATAACTAGCTTTCCTCGCGGCTCCGCCCACGTTTTAAACACCGGAAACAAAATTCTTAGATTTTATATACCGTGTGATGAATGGTTTTTAACGATTACTCGAGATTTCTCAGAAATAAGATATTTTCCAGCAGTGAAAAGTATTCTATATCCTAACCCTGATAACCAGCTATCATAACAAATTTAAACACAATCCGTCCAGTGGTTTTCTCGTGATGCGGTCACAGACAGACAGACAGACAGACAAAAATTATAAAAACTATAGATTCGGCCTCTGTATTGATAATATTAATGTCTATTTCAATAAGAATTTCCAAAAAATATTCAAAGTACAGATTTGACAAGTTAGAGTTTTATTATATGTATATAGATATAGATTATTAATCAAATCAATGACAATCTTTCTAAAATAAACACATAGAGTGCATCGTTCGGACTACAACTACATAGGTGTAGAAGTATGAAACCGGAATTTTCTTATAGGTGGAGTCAGGCATCAGTCTATACATCATAAGACCCTTTCTGCAGCACCATCATCTTCCTCTAACAGCTGACGAATATTTTTAACTCACAACAACTCAAGTTTCATACAGAAGTAATTTTTTTTATATCCTTAAACATGGCGAGTTTTGTACCTACAAACTATGATTTGCGGACATCATTGGTTTTCTGTTTTCATTTAAAGAAAACTGCAGCAGAATCGCATCGAATGCTTTTCGAAGCTTACGGCGAACATGCTCTTAGTAAAACACAGTGTTTCGAGAGGTTTAAAAAATTTAAAAGTGGTGATTTTGATGTCAGCAACGAAGAGCGTGGGAGACCACCGAAAAAGTTCACAGACAATGAATTGCAAGCCCTATTGGATGAAGATGACACTCAAACTCAAAAAGAACTTGCGGATCAATTAAATGTGACGCAGAAAGCCATCTCCAATCGCTTAAAATCTATGGGAAAGATTCAAAAACTGGGAAAATGGGTTCCGCATGAACTAAATGAATGGCAGCAAGAAAACCGAAAAATCACTTGTGAAATGTTACTCAGTAGATACAAAAGAAAGTCATTTCTCCATCGATTAGTAACAGGTGACGAAAAATGGATTTATTTTGAGAATCCTAAGCGTCGTAGATCGTGGGTTAATCCAGGTGAAGCATCGACATCTACTGCAAGACAAAATCGCTTTGGGAAAAAGACAATGCTCTGTGTCTGGTGGGATCAGAAGGGTGTTATATACTATGAGCTTCTTAAACCTGGTGAAACTGTTAACACTGATCGTTATAAACAGCAAATGATCGATTTAAATAAACAATTACATAAAAAAAGACCGGAATATCGAAATAGGCAACATAAAGTGATTTTGCTCCACAATAATGCACCATCACATAGAGCAAAACGGGTCAGGGAAACGATCGAAACGTTCAGTTGGGAGATACTAACCCATGCGGCTTAATCTCCAGACTTAGCTCCGTCTGATTTTCATCTGTTCACATCATTAGGACACGCTCTCGCTGAGCAAAGCTTCAATTCGTATGAAGATGTGCGAAAATGGCTCGATATTTGGTTCGCTTCGAAAGAAGAAGAGTTTTTTTGGCGTGGTATTCATAAACTGCCGG
Source organism: Boloria euphrosyne (assembly GCA_951802675.2). Taxonomy (NCBI): domain Eukaryota; kingdom Metazoa; phylum Arthropoda; class Insecta; order Lepidoptera; family Nymphalidae; genus Boloria; species Boloria euphrosyne. Next base: position 1,777,224 of record OX637876.1, read on the forward strand.
GGAGGTGGGAAAAATGTATAAATGTCGATGGAAATTATTTTGAATAAAGTATATTATTTTATAATATCGAAAAACATGCATTTATTTAAAAAAAAAATCCGGTTTCATACTTCTACACATAATAAATCCTACAAAAACCCAAGTTATAATTATCGGTAGTTCCAAACTTATCTCAAAAATCAATTTTACCACTCTGCATCCTGTAGTTTTGAACGGCGTAACTATACCCTATAGTAAAACGGTTAAAAATCTGGGTATTATTATGGACCAAAATATGTCATGGGTTCCGCAGGTGAGTGAGGTGAGTAGGAAGATGTTTTCATCGGTTGCTTTCCTTCGGCGTTTGCGTAACTTTCTTCCTATTTCCACCAAAATTTTGCTAGCACAATCACTCCTTTTACCAATTCTTGACTATGCTGATATCTGTTATCTCGATATCACTGAGGAGCAATTAAATAAACTTGAGCGGCTTCAAAATATGTGTATTCGGTTTATATTTGGATTGCGTAAATATGACCATGTTTCTGATTTTCGTAAAAAGCTCAAGTGGCTCCCCATCCGCCTTCGCAGAAATACTCATATTCTTCACCTTCTTTACTGTATTCTGTTCGATCCATGTACACCGTCTTACCTTAAAGAGCGCTTCACCCTCCTCGGGAAATCACATTCACGCGTCCTTCGCTCCAATCAGAACCTAATCCTTAAAATCCCTTCTCACTCTTCTTCCCTCTATAGTAACTCCTTTTCTGTCACAGCTCCTCGCCTTTGGAACTCTCTTCTCCAAACTATTAGGAATGCGAAATCGCTAGTGATTTTTAAAAAACTTCTAAAGGAGCACTTTTTAAGTCTCTAATTAGTTTTTACAAACAAACTTTTAAATATTATTATTATTTCTGTAATATTATAGTATGCATGTATGTATGTATGTATGTATGTATGTATGTATGTATGTAAGTATGTATGTATGTATGTATGTATGTATGTATGTATGTATGTATGTATGTATGTATGTATGTATGTATGTATACATATAGTATTTTACATTAGTATTTGTAGTTATATTCTATTTTTATCTCCTTATTTAAAGCAAGGTTGCCTGGAAGAGATCGCTCTTTAGCGATAAGGCCGCCTCTTGTACATTGTCACTTTGTGTTTTTATTTTTTCTCTGTCTCTCTCTGTGTGTGTGCAATAAAGGATTATTATTATTATTATTATAGATATAGATAATATACATTATTAAGTTTATTTTATAAATATCTTTTAAATATTTATATTTGGCTGCGATACATCATAAAATTCTCAAAACTGTTCTCACGTTACTTTGAAATCAGCTTAAAACACCTGTAAACTTAAGTAACATTTTATTACACAATCTCGTACGTAACGTTCACATTATCATGAGAGGGCAATAGTCATATCGCTTTGCCACTACATTTAACGTATGCTTAGTTGGAATTGCCAAAAACTGGGTATTTTATACACGATTTATTTCAAACCACTAAAGACGGTTACCGCAATAATATGTAAAGTAACGCTTGGCCTCCACCGTCCGTGACGATTTATGTAGGATACGCATGGACGCATTTCCCGCTAACGACTCTTTAATCAAAATTTTAATATTAAAAATATGTTTGCTTGTAAAAATACTGTTAGTCGTTTAAATTGTTACAAAAAAAGGGTCAATTACAATTATGTAAAAATATTAGTAGGAAGTTTTTTTCCATTTCTTTCGTTTTCAGGTTCCCGCAAAGAATTTTCAAGCCGGATCCGTTGTTCTGGAACAAGCAGAAAAACTTTTCAGTTATATGTTACTACCTTCACGAGGAAGGAACCGCAGGCAAATGCAAGTCAATAAATTTTAGCTCTCAGCAGTTCTTCTACATATAAAGTTTAATCAAGCCAAAGCGCACATTCCATACATTTGTAAAAAGGAATTCAAAGTATTTTCTTTCACCTTTAATAATTATATATTACATAATAATATATAGTTTTAAAGAAACAATTTCTGATTTCCGTCAACTAACACCAGAATTGTATTTTCTTACATTTCGAAATAAATGATGAAGTAGTGGATGGAATCTGTAAAAGCTCCACATATCACGCAATAGAACTTTCAACTCAAAAGGATGAAATTCCATTGTGGCCATTAAAATTATTGAAGCATAGCAGTTATCCAGCTATGACGATATGTCTGATACGAATCGTTCAAATTCATACACAGCTGTAGATTTACATGACACATTTTATACACGATTCGACTGAACTGCCTAAAACCTGAATGCTCTCAACACCTATTTAAGTACTTATATGACCTTAGTAATAGTAAGTAAGTTGGAAATAAGTCTAACGTTAGTTTATTCAGTTAATTTGATATAATATACACTTATGGTTATACATTTAAATTTGTACAGTATAATTCTTTGTAAATGACTAAAAAGAGATCAAACTTCTAAAATGATTAATGGCTAATTGAAAGTAGAATTTAATTTTAGTTCTTTCTCTTCATCTCAAATAACATAAGATTTTTTAAAAACACTTTATATGTTTATTTTAAACAATCGTCCTTCGTCCCTTCCCCTTATACTTATATTTTTTGTCCGATAGGTTTTTAGTATACCTATTAACAAAAAAAAAATCATTTACCTTTAAAAATATAAGTGTTGATTATTAAAATATTTTACTTCATCATTCGTCACTTTAAGGGTATAAAGTTAGATACACAATAATCGCGCGACAAAAGATTTGAAATAGCAAGTACTGAGACATAAAAATGATTTACCAAAAAAAAAGAGACCAAAAAAAAACCAAAAAAAAGAGAACAAAACACAAATATCTGCACGAATTATGAAGTTATTTCATCAATTTATTTAGCATCTGTTAAATTATAACAAACAAACATACAAACAGTGAGGGCCAAGACAATTTCATTTGTATGAAAGCTAGAATGACTCATACGTATTATTTTAAGATGAGCATCTTAAAACTGGCGAAGAAGTGATGTCAGCAGTTACACAGAGCATAAACATAAGTACTTAGTTGACGTTTAGCGCCCACACGCACTCGGCGACTCTACGAGACCATGGTCTCAATGGCCTCCTATTTACGGTCATATTCGATGCTTGTCGTAAAGTCTAATATTAAATATAATATAGGGTAAGTTATGAGACAGTGGTAGTAACTCACTCACTTGGGTAACCGAGCGAAGCGGGTTCAAATCCAGATCTTGCTTCTCTTCTCATGCACCTTTGAAATTATAATGTGCGAATCACTTCTAACATCATTACCACTTGTCTTACAGTGAAGAAAAAGCTAGCAAGTTTTCGAAAGACATATGAAGTCCGCCAACACGCACTAGGCCAGCGCGATGGACTATGGCCTGATGTCTCTCGTACTGAGGGAGGCCCGTTCCCAGCGGGACATTAATTAAAGGGCGGAAGACATCATATGTAGGGATTAAAAACCATGATCATAGATCGTGGTCGCAATCACATAGTGTGCGTAGGGCTTCTCTCCAAAACGTTCAACGCCCGTTTAATTTAGCTTGTAACAGTGTTGTCTACAAATAGATCGATAGCTTTAAATCCTTAGTAAAAATAAATTACTAGAAACTTGTTGCTAAGCAAAATTAAACCTTAACCTCTTGGTCTATTAGACTTTATTTACTGAAGCAGGTCACATTACTGATGTATCGACTAAACTTATACAATATTTAGTTAATATTATGATCGCGATTGAGATTATTTATTCGTACGTTCTGCTTTAACGTAGAAACAAAGTTAGGTCCAGCATAGAAATAATTTACTTATACTTTTAGTTAATTTTTCCAGAAAACAGCGACCCTCGTTTAGATCATATGCGTTCTCAGAAATTAGATACTTAATAGCCGATAGAATGCTGTAGGTTTTGGTGTATCTGTCTAATATATAATTAATTAATTAACAAATATTTTAGAACATTATTGCAACAGCGACATCTGGTTCCGTGGTAAGCTACGAGGCTTGTGTTTCGGATACCAGATAGTTGATATATTACACATATATAAATTTTAAATACATACATATTATAAAAATAAACACACATGAGTCATGAGTGGTATAATCATTCGTGCTCAACAAATTAATACCCCAAGCGGGACTCGAACCCGCGACCGCTGCCGCAGAAAGTAGGGTCACTACCAACTGAGCCAAACGTGTCGTCAGTGTATTAATAATCAAAGTAAATTAAGACGTTTTGGCATTAAGGAGCAATACACATACATACACGTTCAAAATTGCGTATTTATAATAGTAGTTTAAAATGAAGTGTTTGTCATATAGGTCAAAACTAACTCGAAACGCCTTTGCGAATCTATGCTTTAATAATTTTAAGAAAAAATATTTTTAAAACTATTCTCTGGCTGTCTGTATGTCTATGTATCTGTTTGTTCCGGTTTATCTCCGAAACAACTGGACCAATTTTAACAGAACTTTTCTTGACAGCTAGCTAAGGTTATAAGAAGTAACTTACGCTACTTTAGTTTTAAAAAAAGTAATAGGGCTTAAAAAAACATGAACAAAATCCGAGGGTAAGTCACTAGTTGTGTTTATAAAATATCTAATTCGTTTGAGCAAATGTAGCTCTAGTACAAAAGAAGATTGTCTTTGCGAATAACAATACGCGATATCATTTTAAATGAAATTTCATACGAAACTTGCAATGCTACTTGCATGCAAAGTTCTAATTATAAAATAAAATAAGCTTTCGAGATGAAATAAATGTAAGACGAAAAATAAAATAAGATAAATTATTTTCTGTATTATTCATATATATTATGATTAAAATTTAAAAATGTTACATAATATTAGCTCAGTGAATCCAAAGAGTGTAACTACTTCATTCATAGCGGGTTCGAATCCCAGGAAAGTTAATTCGCCATTGAAATACGAAACTAAAATCTCTTGATTTACCTTTTATATGTAGTTAATAAGAAACTCCATAGCATTTATACGAAATAGGTTATATCTCTGATATACTTGGCCTTACAAATAGATGTTGTATGAAGACATCATTCTAAGATGTACGGAAAGCAAAAATATACTCAGCCAATTATTATGACAATTATTATTATAGAATTATGTTCGTTTATTTAGACGTATTTTTGTTGTGTAGAAATAACAGTACAGGGCCATTTTATTTTTTACATTAAGATTGCTTTCGTGAAAGAAAATTACATCCATCATCCATACAAAACCATGTATGTGTACATTTGGTTCTGCTACAATCTGAAAAAGCTATGGAAGGGTTTCAATGTAATTTTGTTAACAGATAGACTATAACCTGGATTAAAGAATAGGCTAGTATTAATCACTAAGTTCGAATAGGTCGTTACTATTAGAATAATTTAGATGGCAGTATTTCACTTCCATACCTCAAAGCACATTAAGCCATCGATCCTGTAGCTGATATTTCAGCCGTCATGTCAAATAGAGAGTGCACTTGTGTTTGCGCTACACTTATGCATTATAATATCGCCTGCGCGGTTTGCTCGTCTTAGTTAGACTAGCCGTGGCCGAAATTGGTATGTAAAATAACATTATTATTGATTATTATTAATGCTCTTTAAGTACCCAAACTATTTTCAAAGCTTTAAGTTTATTACATAAGCGAAGCGAAACGGGTCACTTGTGGGCTAGAATAATTGAAATTATAATTAAATCGAACCCCTTTCATAGTAGTTTACTCTCTTAATATAACGAGTATGGCGAAAATACTTATAATTTGCAGCATTTAGTACTTTGTCCCTCAGTTTGTCAGACACTTTACGTTTGGGTATCTAATTTAAGGGTTGTTTTAAATTGCAATTTGGAATTTGGGATCAAATATACGACACTTGTCGCTTAGGGTCTGTGAATAGTTTAATCAAATTTAAAATAAAGGTTAGAATTTTCAATTTGTGACATAAGAATCCAATTATCGTTCTTTTTGCTAATTTTAGACTTCTCTACTTCTACATGCATCTAACTATACATATAATAAATGAAGTATCTGTTTTTAATTTCAAATTAACAACTTTTCACTAAATGCATATGAAACTATATATTATACGATACTATAAAAAAAACATTTTTTAAAATTTTTATGTGTCTGTCTGTTTGTTCCGGGCTATGTCCAAAACAGCTGGACCAATTTTGACAGGACTTTCATTGACAGCTAATGATGTAAGTAACTTAAGTTACCTTTTAACTGGCTTCAAAAGGGAGGAGGTTATATTTTAGAAATTTTATTTATTTGAACCAGCGGAACCCGTGGCTTCGCTGACATTAAATTTAGGGACGAACCCGAGTAAAGCAAGGGTGAGTCGCTAGTACATAATATAAATGTACATAAATGTCACTTCATGTAGTCTTGCCTTATAGTGAAGGAAAACAGTAACTTTTCAAAAGATATGCTCATAGTGCGGTCCGCCATTTAGAGTGATGGACTATGACCCGATCCCCTCGTAGCATGAAGGCCTGTGCCCAGCACTGTGGCTATAAAATGGACTGAATACAATTATAAAACAGAAAAGTCAAAACCATTTTCATTTGCTGAAATTATTTTCAGCGACACTTTTAAAATTAACATGGATATAACAAAACAGACACAAGCTCTTAACATAAATTATGAGCGCAGTAGAACATGTGCTACAACAGTTAGCTGTTGGTATCATTTATAAGTAACGTTTACATTTCATTACGCCTGCATATGTAGTTAAATATTAATGCTTATATCATATGGAAATGCAAGCTGTACATCTTAAGTGGCGTATAGTTTAATGACACATTATATATTCGCTTCTAGAATTCTAGAAGCGAATATTAATTCTAAAAGGTTTGCTAGGTTTTTTAAAGATATTGATTTGGAATTTCAGAAATTATATTTTGAGATACAACATCCATGTTAGTTAGTAACAGAAAATTTCTTCAATATTATAAGATATTACCGTTAATTAATTATTATAAACACTTGAGTTTAAATTGAAAGATACAAAAAAATAAAAGGTGTAATTTTTCTTAAAGAAACGTCGAGATTAAAATTCATTATTTCACGCCTATTAATTAATATAATAATAAAAGTCTAAAAAATACTATGATATATAAAACATAGACAGACAAACAAAAAAACATGCTTAAATCTATATCTATATAAATAGGCAAAGGAACAGTTCAATACCTTTTTGTCCTCCATTGAAGAGCTTTAGCTTTATTATTAATAAAACTTTTAAAAAACATTTTAACTTAATAATTTTGGACGAATTTCAACCATCTGGGGAGCTTTACATTAATGTATAAAAAAGGTCTTCCTTATAAAAAGTGCAAACAAATACGCAGTATATTGAAAAATTTTAAAGTTCGATACATACATTATAGCCAGTGAGCAATAAATTTAATCAGTGGGAAAAATGAAAAAAGAATCTAGAGCTTAACAAAGTTAATTTTCACAATGCAGGATTAACGACATAAGCGGAGCTCGGAGGAGCTTCCAATTTAATTACATCGGATAAAAAATACGGATTTTTTACAAATCCGATTTAAAAATTTACTTATTAATTATGTAATCTTGTAACAGAATGCTTGTTAAAGTTTGAATCTTGGATAATTAATTTGTAATAATTACTAGTTTGACTATATTTTTTTCATGTTGGACGTTTTGACTTGAGTTTTGAATAATTAATCGCCGCGGCTCCACCCGCGTTCTAATTATTACTATTAAAAAGGGATTAGTGGTAGAAGGATGAAAATTTAATGTTATAAGTATTTTACAAAATAAAAAATCTGGAGACGGCCACCCTTATCACCTATCGGAATAACAATAACCTATTCTCTTCATTAAATGTATACAAAATAAAAATCGGCCAATTTGTATCGGAGGAGTTCGATAACAAACACTGTGACACGAGATTTTTATATATAAGTTTTAACAATTTTTATTCGTTAAGTATAGTAATAATTATAATTTTTAAGTGTTTAAAACTTTTGCCTAACAGATGACCAACTTGCAGCTAACCCTGTAAAGCTTCTACCCTTAGCTTATTTCATATACGAACCCTTCAAAATTCATTACAATATTTGAAAAACGATTATAATTATCCATGTCTGAAATTTGAATTAATAAATTTACTTCACTTCAAGTCAAGGTACTAATAACATCTCACAATAAAACCCAAAAATAATTTGTTTTCCTTTTCACCTCCCTTTCTCAGTATAATCTCTATTAAACCAATATCGTATGACTTTGAATTTCAATGACACAGTTGACGGGTGCGGAAAATATGAATTCACTCATTGCTGTCCCATGTTTATGAATATTTTAATAAGATGAGAGCGCTCTGGAAGTGGATTTTGGGGCAATGTGTTACAAATTTTTGTATTTGTTTATTCAGTTTTGAAATATTATAATAAAATATTTGACCACCGTTCGCAATCTTTTTCTTAACCGCATTAGTGGTTGAATCAATTTTACTTGGCTTATTGAAATCATTATCAATTGTAACCACTTCTTTTATACATAATAAGCCTAGTTATATGTAATAATTTTGTATTGAAAATTTTAACATGCTTAACTTACTAATAAAGAGATCAAAGAGACATCAAAACGTTTTCTCCGAAACATGAGGTATAACACCAAGACCATTTGTCTCTGGGCTGCAAAGATACTAGTAGATATATATCTTTAACATATCCCAATTATAATATCTGAATTAATGCAGGACTCCTATACCTAATAATTTGTATTAGTATGGCGGTGGTAGCCTAGTTCAAATCCTGGGTTGGGACCCAGAATGAAAATGTGTTTAAAATATCAGAGGTATTCATACTACTTATTTATTTATTTATTACCTCCAGATCTCCCTTATTAAAGAAAAGGCCAATGCCTAGCAGTAAGTCGATATAAAAAGGCTGAATACATTATGAACAATAGCCAGTTTCAATAACAAAAATACATAATAAAAGAAAAATTGTCAATTACAAAATTGGTCTCGATGTCATCCATGAAACGTATGTAGGTACTCGTAACAAAGGGTGTGATCAAATTTGTTAATTGGTTAATTCGGTGGAAACGGGATACTCTGACACGGTATGTTGGCATGCTTGGCGATATATTTTGTCGATTGAAATATGATTTTGTTAAAAATAATTTGATTCCATACTTAAACTTTTATTATATTGCTAGTACCTGGATGAACGAGTTTCTCTCGGCATTTCTTAGAAAAGGATATAATATCTTTTTTGAGAAAATATATATCTATACATAAACTTAAATGTCTTTGGAAACTGCATAATTCCTCACGTTGTTTTCCTTCACCGTAAGACAAGTGGTAATCATGTTGAAAATGATGTGCACATAAAAATATCAGACGCATGACCCCGATTTGAACCCGCATCACTTGGTTACTCAAGCAAGCGCATTACCTTTGGGCTACCACCAAAGCCTATGAAAAATATAGTCGGCCAACGGACGTGACAACCCAAGCTGCCATACACTAATGTCCCAAGTGGGTGTATGGCAACTTGGGCTGGCTGTCACATCCGTTGGCCGACTATAGGCTTTGCTACCACTGTAATGTATATTTCTTACAATATGTTTATTTAACCATGTTCATATAAAATAAGTCTTACTTCTATTTACAAATTTTTATATTTTAGCATGTTTATAACGACCTTATTCGTTTGAAACGTAATAATGTAGTTATTAAACTGACAGCTATAAAAATTACATTAAATATTTTTATGTCAGACTCAAATAACATTTATTTTTATGTTCTCGAGGTTTTAAGTGTCGCCCTAGTAAATTTTAATCTAAAGATAGATTCGATATAGAAATTTCTTTCGACCCCTCGATATGTTAGGGGTAGCTGTGATAATACAAGACCGTCGTAAAACTGATAGGTGACTGTAATTCATTTTGTACACATAAAATACTCGAGTTACAGTAATAAAATGAAAACTGGATTCTATAATAAGGGCCGGGTGTAAAGTTCTTGGAAAGAGTACTTAAAATAGATAGGTGTGATAATTACATTTATGGCTTTACAGATTTTGTAAGCAAATACCTAAATTGATTATTTCAACAACAATATGGGAATTAGAAAGTTAATAAATAAATATGATATTAACACACAACACCATCTAGTTCTATGGTCAGCTACGAGGCTTGTGTTACGGGTACCAGATAGTTGATACACTACATATATAAAAATTTTAAATACATATAGATTATAAATAAAAATATTCATGACTGGAGCACAAACAACCAATAATCACAAAAATGAATCGCACCCATCGCGACTTGAACCCGCGACCGCTGGCACAAAAGGTACTACGAACTGTCATTACAAATTGAGCCCAACGTGTCTTCAACTTGGTACTCGTAGTATGAGTAAAAAATCAATAGCCTAAGTTTAACTTTGAGTCCAAGATCAAGATCCTGAATGAACTTTGAAATTAATATTCTTTTGTAAGAACAATATTTAAGTTGTAAAATACTATGCTCTACAGCATCCAGCATTAAATTCGCGAATTAAAAAAAATATTTTTATCGTTTTTAGACCTTTTTACTACCAAGGATATTTTTGTAGGGTACAATATCAAAGATTTTTTGAAGCAAATACTTACTTGAAAACTTAATACTAACTTATTAAATAACTTTACAGAATGAGGTTATACGAAGGACCTTTAGTAGTGTTTTTTTTTGTATTTTACTATTAATGCGATCGATGTACACGAAAGCGTACGTGTAAATAAATAAATTTATTTACACGTAAACGTCTATATACGTATACGTATACGTACGTACACACGTAAATTTATTTATACGTAATATACCCAAGTATTGCTAAAACTCTGATGATATTGAAAATTTTTGATCGACTTGAAAAAGTGAGAGCACTCAATTTCATAAGTGTTTCTTTTTATTAATAACCTCCTCCTTTTGGAAGTCGGTTGATAAGTCATAGCTACCCAATACAAACAAGAACACAAGGTACAATTATTCTAGAAAAAATGACTTTATATAAGACTAGCGACTCACCCTCGCTTCGCTCGGGTTCGCTCCTAGGTACGTGTTGTATATATTTACTTCACACCGCCCGATATATATTTGACTTGATTATATGAATTGCACGCACCATGGCAACGGTCATAACATGATACGTCAAACGCCGTTAATTGTATAATGTTGTTTTAAATTTCCTTCTAAACAAAAATTAAATTTTAAAAAACTTGACAAATTATATATTAAAACCTTCCTGGAGAACCACTCTATCCATTGGTGAAAACTGCAAGAAAATTGATGCAGTAGATTTTGAGTTTATCGCGAACTGACAGACAGACGGACAGACAGACGCGGCGGAGAACTTTGTTTTATAATATGTATAGATGTCATAAAAAATGAAATAAAGCAGAATATGAAATATACTTCATATTTGAGTTTTCTTAGTATCATCGCGCGCACGCCATTAGAATAAGGCGACCATCTCCAAACGTGAGAGAAACTAATTTATTCTCGCAACATTTTGTATTAAACTAGCTGAAACTTTTCACACTGACTGTGTTTTACACTCGTAACATAACTTTTATTTTTGTGAATTTCAAAATAAGCTCAATCTCCTGAGTTGAGAGGATTGTTCACGTTAAAGACGTGGTAATTTTTATGCATACATACTTCTTAATAGTACATCCCTTCAGAATATTATCTACATATTATTATATATATATAAAATATAAATAAAATTGAAGTGTCTGTTTGTAATTTTAAAATGACAACTATGTATTAAACGCATATTATGTAAATATACATATGTGGTATATATAATAAATATATAATTTATATTTATTTTCTGTCTGTCTCTTTGTTCCGTCTAATCTCTGATACAACTGGACCGAAATTGACGGTATTTTCATTCACAGATAGCTAATGTTATTAGGAATTACTTAGGTTACTTTTATTATGGAAATAAGGATTCCTCTCGAAAAATCAAACTTACCTAAGGATGAACCAGACAGAGGCAAATATGAGTCGCTAGTATGAAGTTAGAACAACAAATAGCAAAAAATTTTGCATGTTGCATCTCAAACAGTCTAGTACTTTGGGACTGGAATATAAACTGCTATATTTGGCATTGTTTCAACATAGTTATATATCTTAGTAGCGACTTGAATCATAGTAAAGCCCACACTATAATAAAAAGGATATGAGTTTAATCTAAGATATGTTGTCCAAAGTTCGGGTTATGTTATATTAGTATTCTTGTATGTACGAATGTCAACGATTAGTAATAGATTTCTTAGAAAGGTTATTCTCACGTAGCAAAAAGTATCCTATATATTATTATTGACCCTGAATTATCATCATATCAAATTTCATCAAACTCAGTACAGTACTTTTCTCTAAGTACTAGGTACTTAATCCGTGAGTACACATATATACTGATGTGGATACGATATACGCCCTTTCTAATTTTTTTAAAATCGGTTAGAATTATAACTGAGGACATGAGGATTCTGTACATTTAAGCGTTATTGGATTTTTAATTTTATTTTATTAATATCTGAACAGAAGCCGAAACTTTTTTTTTTTTTGAATTTTTGACTGTGACCCCATCACAAAAATACCACCGGACAGATTTGATGATATTTGGTTATTATATAACAACATATAGGATACTTTTTATTGCAAGAAAATATATAATCTCTAAGAAATTTACAATAACCGTTAAAACACACCCATCGTTAAACCCGAGCGGAGTGAGGGTATGTTGCCAGTATATAAAAAAAAATTAAAAAGTAATACAATAACTATATTAATTGTTAAAACCGCCAATATGCTTTATACGTTATGTGAACCGCAACGCCGAATTGCGCATCATCAACTATCCAATCATTTGCGTAACACCACTTAATAAATAACATTACTGCTTAAACACACACGCCAATTTAGTCATTATTCTCATTAAATAGAAACTAAATTAGCGTGCTTTATTTTTGATTTGAACTTTGAATTGCGTTGTCAACTACCCACCGAGCTTTGTGTGTATGGAGTTAAGAGTTTTATTGCGTTGGTCATAAACACCAAATTTCTGTGCATTGGACTGAGGAATTAATACAATTATTTCCCATTAATAACGCCTTGCTGGAGAACAATTTGGTTCGGGTGAAAATTGTAATTATTTTGATATTTGTATATGTAGATATGTAGATGTAAGTATGTATAATGTATGAAATTAATGTATTCAAGTTGTAAATTGTACAAAGCAAGTGAACAGTAGGCCAGTGGTAACGCGCTCGCTTAGAATAACCAAGTGTAGGAATGTAGGTTCAAATTTGAGTCTGGCATCTCTGATATTTTCATGTGTGAATCATTTCTAAATGATTACCACTTGTCTTACGGTGAAGGATAATATCGTTAGGAAACCTGCATGTCCGAGAAAACCAATTAAGTTTTCGATAGATGTGAAGTCCATCAACCCGTACTTGGCCAGCGCGGTGGACTATGACATGATCCCCCTCGTCTTGAAGAGAGTCCCGTGCCCAGCAGTGGGACGTTAAAGGGCCGAATACAACTGAAAAAATTAATATTGATAAGAGACTACTCGTACAAGATAAATATTTTGACGTTTTGAATAACTTTGAAAAATAGGAGGAGGTACTACTCATTTTGGCTGTATTTGTTAGGCCATATCTTAAACAAAAATTGTTGTTAGTAGTTAATTAATTAATAATTTTGAGAATAAAAAAAATCTACTCCGAAAGTTGGACTCATTGTTTATAGGTGATCTTGATTGTTTTTAGTTTCCTATTTTGTTACAAAAGTAGTTCCCATATGCATAATTTTAACCTAAAATTTCATATACCAATTAATATAGATTTTGAGATGTAATTAAACTGAAATCTATATCAATATTTATGTTTTTTTCAAGACACATTGAGTGTGATACATTTTTCTAACAAAGTGGTGTGTAAATAAAATCGCAGTAAGAAATAATGGAAATGATAGGGCGCATCTAGTTTAGTTATGGACCCTCTTCTAATAACGTCTTTTGTTATTCTAAAAGGAAACCACTAGATTAAATGCGAGCACCCCCACACCAAATGCACTACCCTTATCCTATATTGAAAATAAAAACATTTTACTGTTTATTCGTACTGTTAAATATATAGGGGAAGTTCCATATAAAGTGACACAATATAAAATGATTTAACGAAAATGTCTTGCAAAGGCGAAATGTGTAAATGTGATTTTTAGTTTGAGTTTTTTTGATGAAATTATAAAATTATATATTTGTTATAATTGTGTATAATAATACTATTTAAGTTATTATAAAAATCCTAATAAGTAAATATTAAATAAAAATACTCATGGAATGGATGAACTGGAGAATGGAAATGGAACTCACATCGTTTATCGTCTGTATGCCAAGACCCTTTTTCTAAAGAACGCGTGGATATATTAAGTTCAATTTATATATTAATTACTCAGTTTAGCGATCCCTTAAAGCTGTGAAAAAATCAAGCTTTTAAGTCAACGCAATCAAAAGTTACAGCTGTATATTACGTTTTGACACTAGCAAAGGAATCAATTCAATTCAATTATTTCCTTTAATGGCTCCCAGGAGTGCCAAAAGGAATCAAAACTCACACGTAATTTTATGTTCACATGTCATAACTTTTGGAAAATGTAATGTTTCATAGTACAAGCGTATTACATAGAAAAATCTGAAATTAAAAAAAAAACAGAATTTGTACTTACATCACAAAAAAATTGCAGTTAAGCTTATTTTTTGTTACGGAACCCTCAGTGTGCAAAACAGACTCGCATCTGTCCAAGTTCTTTGTTATAATATAAAATGTTTTATACGTAAAGACATATCAAAAGAATAAGTTTACACTAATTAGGTGTAATATCTAAAATTATTTATATTATTATATTTTTCCTTCGTGTATTTCAAACTTTTACCATTCTTAGCTTTGTATTTATGAAATTATAATACTTTATCTAAGTAAGAAAATAGTCGTATTTTTTAAGCTAGCGCTTCTATTGCACAATCAGCGAAAAGAACATTATTTTTATTACCAAATTGTTATAGAATCTCAATTTATCACACAATTGAAGTCTAATTTTCCTATAAGCGAGCGAAATATTCACTATCTCTTATTAATTTGAAAGTCATTTATTCAGTTATCTATTCGTAACGAAATTTCGCGATACGATTTTTAAAGAAATTTTGGGCGTTTTATATTCATGTAATTCACTTCTTTTTAACATGCTGGGTACAGACCTCCGTTCTATACAAGGATGTAGGGCCATAGTCCACCACGCTGGGCAAATAGATATCGGATTGGCGGACTTTACATGTTTTTCGAAACGTTGTTGTCTCAAACATACCGATTTTTTTCATGATGATTTTCTTCACCGAAAACAAGCGATAATCATGTTGTATTGCAAATGATTCACACACGAAAATATCAGAGGTGCGAGACCCGGATTTGAACCCACTCGGTAACGTAAGCTAGTTACTTGACTACCTATCAGTTAATTTACATACAAATGATTAAATATTTAAAATGTAAATATTTAACAGAACGCCATAATTTTGTAAATGTGGTATACGAAAGCCTAATCAAATCCTACACATCCATTATCATTAATTTTAAAAATATTTTGCCGCAAACATTTGTACGCGGCAGACTGAAATTATGATGAATGTTCTTTTTGTCTTTTTCGTAATTTAGAGATAGCAATTACATAATATACATACGTGTAATTATATTAACTAATCGGTGATTTAGATGAATGTACTATATTATATATTTACTATATACGTTTTTTTTTCGTAATGGCCTAGAATTCTTGCGTTACCAGACGCAATATTTTCTGCCAGTCGCGTTTTGTGAGGAAGACACGTGATAGCGGTAATTTTGAAATTGATATAGAAAATGATATATAATATATAAATGTATGACCGGCTTCAGATATAAAATGGCACAATGAAAGATGATGCGATAATTCTATATAAACTTATGAACTATAGTTAAACTGAAAAATTATGAGTTTTTTACATATTTTGTATGAAATAGACTATAAAAAAATATGAAACTATAGAATTCAGACAAGATAAGCTCACATGACTGTTGGAAACTATAAGAGCATTTCTATCAATTGCTTAATGCTGATACACTCTCAAGTCTTCTTAATGTGATGCTAACATTTTACTTTCTAGAGTTATGGGTATGGGAGACTTTTTGCGTAGTTCTTATTCACTTAATTACTATACATTTGTTGCTTCTGCTTTTTGACTAAGACTGATAACAAATACATGATGCCATATTTTTTTTACTAGTAACTAGCAAACCTGGCCCCCTTAGCTGGGCGTAAGTTAAAATAAATTAAACAGTTTTATAATTTTCTAATAAAATAAGAGAAGCCTAAGTCATATGCATTTGGTGATTAACTGTTAATTTGAAATTTAAAACAGAAGAGATAATTTTAATTTAAACCACCTTATTAATTATTTAGTCTTATTATCGTTAAACGTATCAAAAACTGCAGTTTTCCGTGAAATTATTTGAAGCTTATTTCATTAAATGTTAAATGATTTAGCATTGACGCTGACTCCGCTTAAGTTTATTAATGTAATTAACGCAAGTGGTCTATTTACTCAACGAAGCAAAAGAAGGCTCTTAACAGATTACGTTAATTTGATACTTACAAAAACCATTACCACTTACGTCCATTTTCATATTTATGTCTGTACATTTTCATTATATTTACAGTGTTTTAACCTTTTTTTTTTTGGTAATTTTTATTTAACAGATTGTCAGTTCTTTGGAATTTTGCACAATCGCTTCGCTCGGGCTTAACCATTGGTACGTTTCATTTTATAATATCTTTTTTCAGCTATTTGCAGCTATTTGCCAGTAAAAATCTCATTAGAAATTGTAAATTTGTTTTAGAGATTAGCGAAAACAAACAGACAGATAAGCATGTTATTTGTTTTACTTTGCTCTTCCTTTCCAGTAATAAAACTTATATGATATTCATATGTATTGCTAAAACTAAAACAGTATGTTTCTTACAGATTAAAGAAGAACTCGCTGAATGACATTATTGTTTAATTAATTCTACTTTGTTATCTTCAACTTGCTCATACAGAGACGGATATATACGGATCTCGAACACAGGACCTTTCGATGTGCAGCGGTACTTGCTGGCCTAAATAGTTATTAATGTATTCACAAATGTTTTTTTAAGTTTAAACTACGCGTGCATCGAATCTACTACCATTGAAAGGTTTTTAGAATTAAACTATTGAATGTATAGAATAATAAATAAAGCTACAGTGATATTTCCACTGATCTACGAGTAGTTTAACACTCGTCGTATCCATGTATCCATTTGTATTATATCATGGCGTCGTTATTTTTATGACTTTATTCCTATTTATTATGAAATGTTTTGTGCAATTTTATGTCAGTAAACTAATGTTCAGAATTTCATTTAATATTTACAAGTGCGAATATCAGATATTTTATTTTCTTTTCAATATATAATATTATCTTTATTTGAAGCTAAGTAGTACTAGACTCAACTTGTAATCGTTGCATTTCTTCAATATTTATCCTCATTTGCATCTAAAACAGATTTTTAGACATTTATTTATTTGTAAAACAAACAGTAATTAATTATAGAACCATAACCAACTTAATAGCTTTTATACCAAAAAACGAAAACTTGAAGCTTTGTTTCATAAAAAAAATATAAAAAATCTTAGCAAACCCCCATTAAAGCACAGTAGGGGTAAACTAATTAGCAGCATGATCGATGACATAGAGCATGCTCGTAAGTATAGAGTAGAATAGCGATGCCTCGCATCAATCACGTCACGCGCTATTATCTCTGTTCTAACCGAATTTCTGAATAGTCTTATAAACTAACTAACTAATTATATAAAATATGTCAATCTGGCGTCCGTCTGATCATGCATTGTCTAGAAGCTTAACCTGTTAGTGAGAGTTCATTATTTGATGCAATACATACAAGTTGCTTTAATTAACGTCGACTTCAAAGAAAGGTGGTTCAGTAATATGAAAAATAGTCGATAAGTTAAAAAAACTGTTACTTTTTAAATTTTTGTCTGCCTGTCTGGCTGTCTGTTTGTCTGTCTGTCTATCTGTCTATCTGTATGATTCTGTCTATCTATATTGTTGCGGCTAATCTCGGAAACGGCTTGACCGATTTTGACTGGACTTTCACTCCCAAATAGCTAATGTTATAAGGAGGAACTTAGGCTACTTTTATTTTATTAAAAATATATAGAATTTGTTTAATTTATTTTAATTTTTAACCCAACGAATATACATATTTATTAATATTAAAACATTTTTATACCCAACAAGTTTAAGAGAAATTGCATAAAAAATGATACACATTAATTCGAAATGTTGCCCACAACCATTGCGTATAACTTCCCATTCCGCGTCCAATCTGCAATAACTAAAACAGCACCCATAAATCCAAATCTCGTGAAAATTTTACAGTGGCAATAAAAACTATGAGCCAGAACAATTCGACAGTCACTTTTATACTGACATATATTATGCAATGATTCAGAGAATGCAAGTGTTCCACAACTTTGGGAACGGTTGCCGAACTTTTACAAACTTGAACGTTTGGCTGACTCGAGTCTAAAATTGAAGTAATTTTCTATGAAACTACAGTGGCAATTTTAACTTGCTTGGACTATCTTACTGTGTCTAAGTGGATTTTAATATTTGAGTATCGATAGATTTGTAAGTTATTAGTTACCATGTTCTCTTTCTCTTTTTCTTTGTTATTTCTCTTTGTCTTGTAGAAAGAGAAAAATATAGTTTTCAGTCGTTTTAATTTTTTGTGTTAATTTATTTATTACTAAGGGTCGCTTACTGATCGAATGTCGACCATAATTATTTCTTCATTGATAACTGAAAAGTTCGACAAAAAATATACTAAACAAAAAATAATATGAAATTCGGTTGACAAACCTACAATTCGACATTATAAATGAAACTACCTTTTCGGAAGAATCATCAATCATGGTCATCATGGTCTCTCCCGTGACCATGATTGCTGTAAAGCATTCGAAACGTCGGGAACTAAAAATCAAAATAAATCCGCGACAAAATCCGAAAAGGTAGATTCATTTATAAAACTATTTTGTCTTTACCATTTTATATAAGAATTATATTCTCTAACTTACACGATGTTCATTTTCATAACTAATTCTTATGAAACCAATATCCATTCCCAATAATAGTTAATTATTGTTATCAACTTATTTATAATTAGTCCAGAGCACAATTGCAATATTCAGTAAATAATTCTACCATCGTAATGTTGTTACAAATATTGTTATCTATTTCTATTCTAATATTATAAAGAGAATAAGTTTATTTGTTTGTTTGTAATTGATAAACCTAAAATCCACTAAACCGATTTAGATGAAATTTGTTACGAATATAGTTTGAGACCCTGAACATAGGATTTATTTATCCCAAAAATCATCCCTTAAAGAGAATAGAATTAAAATTTTGTATGAGGATTCAATCATTTTTCAAGTAAGGGACGTAAAATTCACCAGTCTTTCCACACCACATTAAGCAAACAAAGGAAAACCCCAACGAAGGATGGAAGAGTCACTGGTAATATTATAACCTTGTACATGCTTTACAGAACATATTAACCGAACGATTTAAAAATTTCTAATTTAATAACTACTTACTTACTTATTCAATAATGAATAAGTAAGTATAATTTATTTCGCAAGCATACATTGTTCTGTGTGTTCTTCACTCACAAGGCGTGGACTGATTTGAAAAGCAAACCAGCAATCGAACCTTATATTTTCGGCCGCGAGTTCGAGTCCCGCTGGGGGCATTGAATGTTTGTACTCCAGACATGAGTGTTTATATTTATATAATGTATGTACATTGTACATAAAGTTAAACATGAATAGTGTATCAACTATCTGGTATTCGTAATTAACTGCCTCGGTGGTGTAGTGGCTAGCAGGTATGGACATACATCGAGAGGTCCTGGGTTCGAGTCCCGGTTCGGGTTGAGTTTAGTTATTGAGTTTTTCTGTTTAGTAAACTTCAGTAATAGCCCGGAGTTGGAAGGTTGGCGGTGAGTCACCCCTGTGCCTCGGAGAGCAAGTAAAGTCATCCTGCGCCTTAGCTCTCTGGCGTCGTCCCACCGGAGTATGAGAGTGATAGGAACAGAGAGTGCACTTGTGTCTGCGCGTACACGCGCTGTACTATAATATCTCCTGCGTAGTTGACCAGTATCAATGAGATTGGCCGCCATGGCCGGAATCGGTCGGAGAACATTATTCTTATTCGTAATACAATCAGATAGTGCTGATACATTTGTTTATTTATTTGAGTCTTAATTCTTTCGTCAGTTGTAATAACTAGGCTAATTCACTTCAATTCCCTGCTGAGGCATATCACCCAATCCTATGTGCATTAATGTTAAAACATTATATATTTTGTAAGAAGCTAAAACCTCATTACATTTTTATGGTAGTATTTTTCGATATTCTAAATACTTTCTCCATATATTATTTTTAAGCATTCTTTTCGTAGAAAGGCTATATGAATAAATCATAAGATTGGCGGCTTATCGCTAAATATAATGTATTTCGTATAGCTCTCATTGTCTCTAAAAGCGAAGGGATGGAAAAGGTCTAGCTCTTATACAGGCATTTTTTATTTTAGAAGTTTTGCTTTGAGAATATATAACTATTGCCTGACCCTTGCTTCACTGAAGTTCGTCGCTACATACATTATAATTTATTTAAGCGGAATTCTAACATAAATGAAGCCTTAGTTACTATAAATAACAAAAGCTTTTTGCAAGAAATAGTGTCGTCAAAACTAGTCAAGCAATGATATTTTAACTAAATATCATTGTAGTCAAGCCATTTCGCAGATTATGAACAAACAGAGAGGAAAAATTGTTATAAATGTGTTTTTTTCTATATGAACTGCATAAACTTTCATATACAAGACAAAAAAAAAATATTTTGAATAAATTTTATGATGTCGTATCGATTAAAAAGAATTTGTATAATATCTGTTTGTGATATTGAAAAATTAATCACCTAAATTCTCCAAAAACAAGTGTAAGTCTCCCTCCAATTGTTTAACAATAGAGATTGAAATGTAAATATGTTCTCAGTTATTGTTTGAGCTTGGAAAACCATATAATATGATTTTCAATATATGGAATAGCTGTTGTAATTTCACTTCACTTCAGAAATATTGAATACCTTTTGTATTTTCGTATGTTACGAGATAATCGCCTATTGTCGGATCAAATTTCATATTAGTTTTAATTAATAGGTTATTCTAGAAAGGATTTTTCATATAAAATAAAAAATCTATCTCAAAGGATAAAATCATATTTATATAAGCAATTTTTAAGGTCCAAATTTATTAAAAATTAATAGATATTTACAAACACCCCAACTATTCTGTTCAACTATTCAATCTGTATATTTCTTGGAATATCTAATTGAAAAAGTAATCATTAACGATGCAGAGGTCATTCTTCTTAGAATTTTTGTTCGTCTCTCTGATACTGGACAGATCTTTAATAAAATTTAGTACAACAACTATTTTTTATTAAAAATTTAATTCATGAGAAATATATTCTAACAATTAAAACGTGTCGTAGTTTGACATAAGAATCAAGTTTACATTTTTTCGTAAAATAACGTTAATTTGCCAGTCAACAGTCTTCTCTTTATTCCTTTTATAGTCAAGCCGTCAATTGAATACCAAGCATCTTTAAGCTGTTGCCTCATTGCTATTTACTAATTAGTTCATGCACACGGAATTTAAATGATACATTTATAAGATTCTAATTTAGTTGAAATTTCTTTGATGTGTTTATTATTGCCCTTTCAGATCAATATAGTTTCCAAATCTATACTAAAGTTTTCATTGAGCCAAATCTGTTAAAATAAAATATTTTTTTGAGAATCTTATTTTAATTATAATATAAGCAATTATAATTGTTATTGTCATTACTATTATACAGAGGCTGAATCTATAGTGTTTAGAATTTTTGTCAGTCTGTATGTATGTCTATCTGGGAACGCATCACGAGAAAACTGAGCTGTTTTTGATGAAATTCGGTAAAATGACAGTCGATTATTAGGTTCAACGTATAGGATACTTTTTTCAGCCTGAAAATATCTTATCCCTGAGAAATATATACGAACTGTTAAAATAGCTAGGGTTGAACTTAAGCGAAGCAAGTGCAAGTCGCTAGTGTCATATTTATATTAATGAATTATTTAGCTATCATTATATTACGAAATGAAATATTAGTATTATATTTCTGTAATTTGAAAGATACCAAAATAACTATTACAAAATACTGTGTCGAGACGTAGAGAGAATGGCATTAAATTTTTATATTTACAAAGAAAAAAGATCCCGTGGGATTGAAGGTGAAAAGCTTGTAGGCGAGAATGTTTCTTGCTGATGAGTGAGGATGAATTCTATTTCTACTGTCGTATATATAAGTAGTAATATACATAAAAAATCTAAAGCTTTTTTATCCACGTTTATGTTTGTATATTTGTATGTATTTATATATGTATATAAATAGGTATGCATTTTAGGATATATGAGTTGCTTGGAAGGTATTTCTTAAAGCGATAATGTCGCTTCCTGTATCTTTAAATAAAATTAGTTATCTATAATATACACAAAAAAGGTTTTTTTAGTGATAACACTAAAGCTTATCAACTTAACTAAAAAAAAACAGTTGTCAAGCAGAAA
The DNA here is from genome assembly GCA_951802675.2 of Boloria euphrosyne. Classification (NCBI taxonomy): domain Eukaryota; kingdom Metazoa; phylum Arthropoda; class Insecta; order Lepidoptera; family Nymphalidae; genus Boloria; species Boloria euphrosyne. The sequence continues at coordinate 1,800,072 of OX637876.1, forward strand.
AATAATGTACTGAACCGTTTTGTATTTGTCTATAGGTATTACGTGTATTAAGTAAACGTTCAATGAACTCAGCAAATCGGCTGGCTGAGTGCTCTTCTTCTAGCCAGGCTTATAAATGAATATGCGTGAATCTCATGGTTCACATTTAGTCGGGGAATTTAAGAAATAAGAATGCTTTTAAGAAAATGGTTCTTAATATTCTTTTTGAAGAGTCATAATGCTTGAAGTAAACTTGGATGCTTATTTAAAAAGCTATTGCAGTAGAAATAAAAGAAAATTAAAGTGAGTATATATTCATTGTAATGTACTTATGTACGTACATATATAAAAGGACTGTAGCACCGCTCGGGTTCGTCCCTAGGTACCCCATATAGGACAAAATTTTTACAAATTTTGAATGTCTTTTTTATTTATATCTAATCAAAAGCCTAAAAATTAAATTGTAAGCTTCTAGCTTTAAAAATGACGTAATTTCCATAAAAACTTTCTTCCCATATTTCAGCCCTTTTTCCTATATAAAAGTAGCCTATCAGGCTCCTCCTTACTTTCTCAGGCTCTAGACTATCTGTGTATTAAATTTTATTTAAATCGGTTCAGTAGTTTTGGCGTGAAAGCACGACAGACAGCTGAGTTACTTTCGCATTTATAATATTAGTAAGGATTATGTAAAAGTTTATACGTTTGAATGTTTTTACTCAATCAAGCGAAAATGAATGAATAAATCTGTATGAAATTTCAGAACAGAGATATATTATAGTCTGGAATAGCACATGGACTACATTTTATCCCAGAAAACTGTTTATTTTCCAAGGGATGGATTTGTTTTTGTCCATTCATTCACTCAAATAATGAGTGTAATAAAAACGAAGAAAAACCAAAAACAAAAATTGTTTAAGAACTTGAATCTGTGAAATAAGCCTATAGAAAATACCTATAGAAAAGAATACAAATAAAGTTTTCCACGTCTATGTTTTGTATGGTCTAGTGAACATTTTAACTTCAAAGATATTTATGTAGATCTGAGTTAATCTTCTCATTTAATTTAAATCGAACGCGAAATCTGGATAGCCTACAGATATATTCATTCTGCCTCAGTGGTAGTGCATGTACTATTGAAGATCCAGAGGTCCTGGGTTTTAATCCCGTATAAGCCAAGTTAAATATCTGTGTTAAAACATTCTACGTAGGTAGTAGCCCGGATGTGAGAAATTATCAGTGTTGCACTACTGTGCCTCAGAGAGCACGTTTCCCGCTGTTTATCATAGACGCTCTATGGCGTCACTTGTGTCTGCGCGTACGCTTGTGCACTATAATATCTCCTGCTCAGATAGCTAGTCTCAGTGAGATTGGCCGTTATAAATACGATTTATAAATACTCTTAAGGGAAATCACGGTTATAGTTATCCTTATCTATTTGTATTATGTTTCAAAGGTCAAGGTGACAACTAAAACAATTATTTAATTTTCAATAATTTGATCGAATTGCTTGACTTAATTTTTAAATATGAAGTAAATAAGTAATTCAGGCAAGATGTTTTATAACATTTTAGTGACAGTTGAAAAAAAAAAATTGCCTCCAGTGAATTTCGGTACAACGACAGTTTTTGCTGACTACAGATTAGGATGAATTAGTTATTACGTTTTGGGTGTGTGAGCAAAACTAAAAAAAAATTTTGTAGAATAATGTTCATTTATAAAAAGCTAGCACTTTTGTATTTATTAATTAACATAGCGAAGGTAAAATAGTTTGTCGATTTTACACTACTCGTACTTTTGATTTCACTTTATTTCAAATAGAAAACTTTATTAATATAAAGTTTTGATGAAACTAGGTCCTTACCAAGTATCTTCTAAGATTTCGTTTTATGTAACTAAATATAGTGTTACATGATCGTGTTTTCCAAGGATTTTATATTTAAGCTAATTTTTATATATTTTGTGAAATTTAAAAAAAAATGTATGTATAATATGTACTTAATATTCATGTGACCTGTTAGTTCTTATTATGAATAGATATAAGCAAAAACTACTATTCAATACAAGAAGTGAAATACTTGAAGTTCTAGAAAATCTTGCATTCAAGCAAACATAAGTTATATGCTTTATTTAGTAATTTATTTTTAAACTTTGTTTGTTTTAGTTTATTATTATTAAATTTCTAAGAAGTGAAAATAATATTATAAGCGAAATTGGGATTATCGCTAGTAGTGTAAATCAAAATCACATTAGAACGATGCCGATTGGATCTCGTCACTTCCTTTCATCCCCGGATGTTTCGTGCAAGTAGATGATAAATTACATCTGCTGCTCTATATTTGGCCTATGCAATATAATCTTTGCAGTGTTGTAGACTCATGACGTTGTGTAAAAAATTAAAAAAAAATATGCAGAATAATTTTATTCTAAAATTTTTTTTCGGAGTGGTAATGCCCTCGATTGGGTATCTAGTGAATTGGCTTCAAATCTTAGGTCTTGCATCTTTGATGTTTTAAGAGCCACATGTGAAGTCCGACAAGCTACAATAGGCTTGTCGGACTTCACAAGTGGCCATCATGGTGAACCTGATTATCCTTGAATTGAAAGATGTCTAAAAAAACCAAAATAAAAAAAAATCGCTGAATATAATATAATCTTTTTCCATTCAGATTTATTTTTGATACCACATAATACTTAACTAGCACCCCTATTTAATACGAAAAAAAATCATACAAGTTAATTAAAGAATTAAATTTCTTTTCGTTAATAGTGCAACTGTAGTGTGGATACTGCATTACCAAAGTTAAAACACTTTACGTAGTATATCTACATCTGAGATACCGTGCTGCTCGGACAATTACTTTTTATTTTCACTCTATAAATATTTAAGAAAATGAATATGTAGCGTTGGTATTATTATACTCGTATATTTTTAACATTTAAAATATGCTTTTACTCTAATTTTTGCCTTCAAGTGTTTTTTTTTTAATTTTATTACTTTTTATATGTAACTTTAAATCTTCAAGCAAGGTCGAATATACCGTGCCGCTGACAATAAAATACACCCAGAATCTCCTGCTTTTTGAAACCAAAACAATGCTCTCATCTAACCTAAAACGTTAAAGTAATAAAACCGTTTTCTTAGAAACAAATTAGTGTCGTTATCGGTGATTCAAAGAAGTTTAAAAATAAGCTGTCCCCTCATCACGTGTCATGCGATGTCGTTGTTTCTTTCTGTCTCGAGTCAATGATGTATGTTTATTTCTCATTTTCAGAGCCGTTCTTATTACTGCTTATGATATGATCAAAGGCTAGAATTATATTACCTGCAGTACGTTTGACTAAATATAATATTATTCTGCGACGTTCCCTTAGTGCTTATTTGTTCGAAGCACCATATTGGTTTAATATATTTAGATATAACTGCAAGCACAGATGAGTGTTTTTAGTCTATTTTGCTAGTTTATTTGTTTACGTGCGCTATTCTCTTGAACTAACAATCCGATTCGTAAAATTATTATTTTTCCAATGTATAGCCTAGAATATAAATTGATACTTTTTTAAAAACAGAGGTATGAACTAATGTTATGAATAAAATGGTTGTCTTAAATATGCAGGTTTACTAATTTTTTTTATAACTGTAAGGAAAATAACTTAAATAATAGCGTATAAAAGCCCAAGATGTGGGACCCGGAATTTGCATTCACTCCATTTAGTTATTATCACTGGTGCGTTATTTGAGTTATCATTGGACTGATTGAAAGCTTTTTTTTTATTTTATAGTAATTATTAATAGAATAATTTAAAATTGTTATCAATATCAGAAACAGAAAATTAAACAAGTAAATTATAATTCGAAGTATCCTGATTACGCACGTGTTTTGAAGTTTCAAATTTAAAATCACGACGTTCAATTACGTGAAGCTCGACAAACGTCGAAATCAGTTTATTCAAAGTCAAATCAGTGTATAAACAAGATGAAATTTGACTTTGAAGTCGATCTAGTGTCTAGAATACTAGTATTAGTAAGTATTTATATACTAGCGATTCATCCTCGACCCGCTCGGATTTGTCTTACGTTGGTATACATTTCTCGGCGATAATATAATATTTGCTGGCAGTAAAAAAAAAGAAATGAATTGACTTCTTTTTCGAAGTCGGTAAAAAATGTACACATTCACATCATGGGTGAAGCCGAGGCCGTCTCTCACAATCTCTTAATTTGATCCAAACAAAATGATTTTAATTATAATAAGGGGCTGTCAAAAGTTCCATAATCATAAACATTGATCAGACATCATAACTTATCCAGCCCTTTCATTAAAAGATCTAATAAAACCCATAATAAAGTAACAACCCCACAAATTACTGAATTAATGTAATCCAACAAAATTATTAAGAAAACACTATCAGACCACTATATACACTATTATTAGCATCATAAAGGTTACTTTTGGGTAAATCAATATGCGTATTGCATTATAAGCTACAAAGGGAGATGCGATTGTAGTGAGTATTACGAAGAAATAAAGATGATTTTGAGATATTTTCTATTGAACAATTGACCCTCATCCATTCAATTGAGTGTAGTTAAGATGTAGGGTACCGATGTCTTTGATGGACCATTACTTCAGTTAATGCGTATTAAGCCAGTATTCGACTCGATAGTTATGCTCCAATTCAGATATGTCAAAGGTTTGATTTGATATGTGCCTATTTAATCCTGAATTATACACGCTGTTGAATTTTGTTATTGAATGGACTTTGCTCTAGAAAACTTAATAGATAAAATTCTAATTTGAAATCACTTAGTCTAATTATCTAATTGATAGATATAAATAAATCTATATAAAATAAATAGTTAGACTCATGACGTTCAGTAAAAAATTGAATTAATTTTATGCTGAATAAAATATTGAATTTGAATTTGAATTAGAAATAAATTATAATTTCAATTAATTAATTATAATTGCTGTTATTATTTTGAAAAATGTGTGCCGCAGTCATGTTAGATAATTTGTCGTTATAGAAACAGCGACGCCCGTTTATTAAAACACGCCTCATTGTAAAATGACGTAGACAAATTACAGAATACTTTTGAACTTAATTAGTTTCACCATTTTTTAAAATGATGATTCTAGCGTCTTAAAATTATAAAAAAATACTACATTAAAACCTTTTTTGCTTAAACCATTTAGTGCATTACGAAATAAGTACCATTTAAGAGCACGTTGGCTCAGGTACAGAAGTTTTGAGATATACTCAACTTTGCATCTAAGCATCTACTATTTCCACTGAACACACGAGCAAAAACTTTACCTTAACTTTCTTCTTCTTTATATATTATGCTATACTTACAAAGTACTCATTTTTATTCGATTTACTAACTTGAAGAATTTATTTCACGATTTGCATTAGAACAATATTTTGTGAATAGTGTGTTTTCTATTCATATTTGTATAATATGTAATTGATCAACGTTAGACAGAGAAGGAAGATAATAAATTATCAGTTATTATTACCCATCTGTTTTTTTTTTGGTAGTTATTTTAGGGTTGATAACTCTATTTTGATGTTTGTTTCAAGAAACAAAACTCCACCATTACGGATCTTAGAAATTTTCAAATGGTTCCAAAATCGATCTACGTGGCAAAACAAACTGAGCCACTGGTGTACTTAATTTATAAAGTGTTTTTTATTTAGTGAATAAAATCTAATTAGGTTTAATTTACTAGTGAGTAATATTGAATACTAGTGACTCTCACTTGCTTGCTCTATTTGCCTTTGATTCTTGATAAATTGATTTCTTAATATTAATATTAAAAAAAAGTTTTAATATAAAAAGTATCTTTTATGTTGACCTGCCTCTCGTTATGCGGTTATAGACAGACAGACAAACAAACAAGTTATGCAAACGATTAGCTTTTCTAAAAACTTTAAATTCAGCCTTTGTATCATTAATAATAACTATTTCAATTAAATTTTCCAAAAAAAAAATTAAGGTAGAAATTAGACTAAATTAGAATTTTATTAAACGTGTAGATTATAATAGGCATCTTAAAGTGTATTTTATTAATACTTTTGTATATCCTTTACACGTAGGATACATCTATTCGGGAGAATCGTAGCAATTTTCGAATATCGGCTTAGACCAGCTTTGCAATCAAATCGATTTACGTGACGATTGTGCTGCAATACCCGTATCAAAGACAGTACATTGACCAATTCACCGCTTTATGTTTCTATTCTATATAACTAAGAAAATTCACCGACAGCAAAATAAATATAAAAGTATTTAATCCACTTATATCGGATTATTTTAATTACAAGATTTTACTTAAAAACGGAAAAGAAAACAAGAATATGATGATAGTGTTCGTAGTTTAAGGCAGGCAACGCATTTGCAAGCCCTGTGGTGTGGCAGATGTCCATGGGCGGCGGTGATCACTTACCATCAGGTGAGCCTCCTGCACGTTTGCCCCCTTTGTCCCATAAAAAAAAAGTTACTTTGGTTTTTTTATAGAAGTCAATAAAGTTTAGAAAAGATACGTGTACATACATATCTACAAACTATTGTTATATATTGGTAAATTTAATGTTTCAATATTATTTTAGAGGGCACTGTTAGTAACTGAACAAATGGTATTATTACATCTGCTATAACAATTTAAATGAAAAAATCTGTATAAAAAACTGTATAATGTATAGGTATACAGTAATTTTTTGTAGAAAATGTTATTTAATTTTGTCTCATTAACTTAATATCTTAAATAATAATTACTCCTTAACTATAAAAGTGTTTCCACCTTTGAATGTGGACTTTCTATTCTAAGCAATTTACATTAAACGTTATGTATAGATAGAAACACCACCTTAATTCATAAAAAGGACACCCTATGTTTGGACCCGCAATCGACAAGATATCGGGTAATAAATAAACCCTTTAAAATCGGTCACAAATATTACAATCCAGATAGATCACAATGATGTTGCAACTTTAGTTAATTCTATAGCTGTAATCTAGTAATGGTTCTGTAAAAGGAGGATTTTCTTTTCTTTTATAAAGTCCTCTTTATCCAGAAGGCGAAATCATTTAGATGACCTTAATACCTAAAGCCACGACTAATCTTAGCGGAAATTACTATCTGATTACATCAGGGTCTTCCCCCATTATCTAATATAAGGGTTGAATAGGGTTGAATTATTAGTTTGAAATTATTGTAGCGCATATTTGTCAGTATGTCAAAAATGGTAACTAGTTTGACCCATGTATGAGTTAAAGCTAATTTAAAATAGTAGTTTTAGATAAATTTTCATGCATATTTAATTCATACTATAAGATACTGTAAACACTAATAACATATAATGTGTAGATACGACACAATAATGTGTTTCTATTAGCAATGTTATATTAAAAGAGTTCTTGTATATACAAAAGTGTTTTATAAGTAAATAAATAAGGGTTTATGCATTACTATCGATTTTTCGAGGTTCTGCGTTTAATCTTGTAAAATTAATGATCTCTCGTAAGTCGTAGTGTTATGTTCCAGTAAGATAGTCCTTCCTCAATAAATAGAATATAAACGCAAAAAGATTTTTCAAATTAGACCAGAGATCCAATTTGATCTGGAGATAAGCAGGTTCAAACCATCATTTGACGAACAATTTCTTCAACTTTATATAGATAATATTTTTCGAGCTCTTACGATTTTTACTAACAAAATAAAGTAAATGAAAAAAAAAAACGTAAAATTCAATTCTAATACACCGTAAAAGTATTTACGAAGAAATAAAAGCGGTTGCTCTAAAAATAATCATCTTAAAAATTTCCACAATAGAATTAAATGGAATTACAGCACTTAAACAATTAGACCATTTTCACCACTCTTCGTTCCACGTCGTTTAATTCGAGTTGGCTTTAAAAGTGCATACGCGTTAGAAAGGAAGCTTTAAGTAGCTCGAAAATGAGGTTTTTACATTATTTAGTATTTTCTATGTTTTTAACTATTAAAATTTTACTTCATTTCTTTACTTTTTAATTATTTATAGTATATTATAAAATAATTATAACACAATTTTCCATTAAACTAAGTAAATATTAACATATTCGTATTTAGCCCCTTTTAGCGTCCCACTACTGGGCAAGGGCCTTTAATACGAAGGGGATCTGGCTTAGTCCACTACGCTAGATAAGTGCGTATGGAATTATTAAGAATATGTCTTATTCACATCTTGTTAGGGTTTATATAGGTACGTATTTTTATTACCCATAAAATATTGTTAAAACAACTATTCAAGGAATAAAAGAAATTTATATAAAATACTAAGAATCTTCAAAATTAAATCAGATGTACAATAAAGTATTCTAAGATAAAAGTATTTCCGTAAAAACCTCGAGTAAAACGACCAATATCCAAAATATCCCGCGTGGTGGGAGGCCGGTACGTGTAGATAATTAAAGTACGGACCGATAGTGTCAGATGTTATACAAAAATAGAAGAGAATTTGAAAGGGAAAGGGTGGATGCTATCATAAACTGTTGCTTTATAGGTTAAAATAACACACCTTGGAAATGACGTGTGAGCATCCGAGACAATCTCAATGCAAGATAAAATCCTTGTAAGTGAGGATGGATGGACGGATGTTTGTAATTCAATCACGGCAGAATGGTTGAACGGATATGGATAAAATTTGGCATATAGAGATTGTAGACTGTAATCGTATATAGATTACTATTTATTATGAGTTTTTTATACGGTTCCTGTGGGATAGATTTGTTTATGTTTAAGATGTACCCGAAGCGAAGTGGGGTCGATTCGGTCGAGTGATATTAATTTCAATATCACAGATTTTCTATCGCGAGTTCTTATCATGACTCAGGTTCGCGGAACTTCAAAGTTGAAAACTAAGTGAAACTTATATTTTTTATATAGGTATGAGTATATTTTAATGTTACCTTACAATTTTATAGTAACTTACGATTTGTAAAATTAATTTCTTTTACTTCGTAAATTTCCTACTTCTTATTCCTAAAAAGGAATTTTTAGCAGTCAGCTTGTTTCAAATATAAATTTATGAAGTATATAATACTAGCGACTCACCCTCGCTTCGCTCGGGTTCGCCCCTAGGTACGTGTTGTATATCTTTACTTCGCACCACCCGGTATATATTTTAGTTGATTATGAATTGCACGCACCATGGCAACAGTCATAACATGATACGTCAAACGCCGTTAATTGTATAATGTTGTTTTAAATTTCCTAACCTTTTTCATTATAGTATGTTATCCTTAAGAGATAGACATATGCCATCGCGGACTTTTTTGTAGACCTATATAAAATACACAATTCCACCATACATCATTTAGTTATATCTCATAAGGTTTAGTCAGCGTTTTCGTTGAAAGCTCCCAGACGGCTTATATTTTTCCGACACCTCCAACAGATATCATTATATTATTTTAGCCAATTTATACAAAAACTTGACAAATTATATATTAAAACTTTCCTGGACAACCATTCTATCCATTGGTGAAAACTGCATGAAAATTGGTGCGGTAGATTTTGAGTTTATCGCGAACAGACAGACAGATAGACAGACAGACGCGGCGGAAGACTTTGTTTTATAATATGTATAGATAATATTTCACAATGTACAAAAAAAACAGACAGACACAAATTCTAAAAACAATAGATTTGGCCTCTATATCGATAATAATGTCTATTCCAATTGGATTTTCCAAAGAATATTTAATGTACAGATTTAATTCAATTACAATTTAGTCATTAAAGCAGAAAAATCTAAGCCTAATGAAATTTCTGATTGCAAGAAAGTTATCTAATAACACTATTAGGATACTTTTTATTGTGATGGCAAAACATTAAAATTCTATGAGCAGAGACAATTTATTTGCTCCAAACGCTCGATTCACGCTCCTCCGACATTTATTGGTCGCAATAAAATTGATAACATCAAAGTAATAGCTCTATCATATTGTCTCCATAAAAATGACACGTTTTCTTATATTTTTTTATTTAATAAAAACACTGGTGACTTCGCTTCACTTGGGCATGCCCGTGCCCTATATATCCTGATTTCAGCATTAACTAATAAATACAATAGTTTTACTTAATAATAACAATTTTTATTATTTATTACATTTTTTATTAATATTATAAATACTAGAGTAGACTTAGTGCAGGTGCAAAGTTCTTACTTACTTTCTTATTTTATGTAACATAAACACATTGATATGGTCTTCCTTTAAATATTAAAAGTCAATCAAATGTTCAAGTTCAAATCAAAATATTTTCTTTAACATTTAATTATTACAATTTTTACGGAACTCATGAGCCTATAACCAGTTTAAAAAGAAGAAGTCTCAGATTTGTGAAGAATTTCTGGCAAAAGAAACTCAGAAGGACTATTTTTTGTTTTTTTTTATATAATGTTAACCAGTTTTAAAGACACTTTTCTTACGATATAGATTTTCATGTTGGCTTACATTTGAAAAATAATAATAAATACTTAAGAAAAAATATAATATGGAAAAAAAAATTATCAGCTGGTACAGCTATTTTTAGCGTCAATTCTTCGCGAAGTTCAAAATTTATTTTGAAGTTTCCAGCTTTGCTTAAAATATTGGATCTAAATTGTCGTATTTATTAAAAGTTTTTAACTGAATTTGACAGGCAAAATGATCTTTGGCATCTGAGGACTTGAACTTGTTTATTAAATGAATTTACTTGTAAGAATACCCTTACAAGATTTTGTGAAACTCATAGACACCTTCTGGTAATTAAATGTTAAGGAAAATCTTTCGACCATTGCTGTCATTAATTAACTTGGCCTTTAAATTAATATCATGGCATCTGCAAACAGACATTTTCTTAGAAATTATAAAACATCATGTCTTTCTTCTTTATAAGTTAGAAAGTAACTTTGACTGACTTTAAAAAGGGCACCCTCTTGTACGTTACGGTGTTTTAATAAGTAATATATGCTGAAATAGAACTGATCTGGTTACATCATCTGAATAAATTTTCAGATGCTTTTTGGGCCAAAGATATAACTTTTTGAGTCCTCCAACACAGCAAATGACAGCGTGGTAGGCCAAAACGGAATTGGTGGGATGAGTTAGTTTACTTTCAGAGAAACTGTTTTATAATGCCAAAAAGAGAAAGAAAAAGAAAAGAAAACAGAAGCATTAGAAGAAGACACTACAGACTTTGCATAATAATAATATCTATATATAAATAGACTCAAACAAAACCGTTCAGTGCTTCTCAGTTTGTTGATTAATTTAGTGTAATTAATAAAAAAAATCAATAATAACCGGATTTAGACAACTGTGCAAGCATTACTTTTAATAATTGTGAACGGTTCTCAATCTTTCTTTCATTTCAGTCAAGTCAGGAAAAAATCACTCTAAGAGTGAAGTAATTAATTATTTTCAAAATGGTTTTAAAGTGGGTGGAAGTAAAACAACCCTTTTACTTAAAAAGTAATTAGAAAGAAAATAATTTGTTATGCTACAATTAAGTATAGATTCCATTAGAATATTATTTATAGTCATTAATTAAAGAAAAAAATTGTATCGAATTTGAAGTTAAATTTATTATATTACAATATAACACATTTTTCTATTTCTGTTATCAGTAACTTTCAGTTACTTCTCTGGGGTTCCTAGGTCACTAAAAGTAGCCTGTCTTACATCAGTTTATAGATATTTAAACTAAATTTCATCCATATTCATCCGACCGTTACAGTGTGAAGTACGGACCAACGCATACAAAGTACAAACATTCACATTCAAAATAGTTAACCAATTAGCTTTTGCCCGTAGCTCTGTTTGCGTTTATTTATATTAAATTCCTTTACTAAAGCTTGGCTTGATGCTAGATAGCCCTCTTGAATAAATAGGCTATAAAGTCCAAAAATAATTCAACTACAAACGGTAGTTCCAGAGATTTACAGCATACAAAAAACAATCAGTTTGTAGCGAATCAGTACTTACTGTGCCAGCGGTCGCGGGTTTGAGTCCCGCTTGGGGTATTCATTTGCTGATCACGAATGTTAATACCTACTTCAGTCATGGGTTTTTAAAGTTATGTATGTGTAGTGTATCAACTATCCGGTATCCATAACACAAGCCTCGTAGCTTACCACTGAACTAGATGGCGCTGTGTGTAATAATATCCCAATATATTTATTTATAATATTAGTAAACAAGTACGTTATAGGATTCTAAATTTTAATGAGATCCATCATTATACATTCCGTGTCTTGGCCGGCACTTTCCCTAAATAACATGGCTAGTCCATTATTACTGCTTGAGTTTCATTGACACAAGGCGTGATTCATGTTAGTTGGCCGCCTTCCAGCTAAGAGCGTGTAATCAAATGCGATAGATAACTTTCACGAACAAATTATTCAAGGGAAAACAAGTAAATAGAATAACATATAACTAATTTGTATAATTGATCCGGATGTTTAGTTTGTAAGTAACAGTTCTTAGAATCGACGCTAGATTTTTTAAAGTAATATGTAGGTTCTAATATTGGAAAGATGTAAAGCTTGTTTTGTAGCCTATAACAATTTCAAAAAAAAAACAAAATACTAGCAACAGACTGAGTATTTATATACTCATTTACTGATTTCTAATAAGATTGTACAATTTACTGCGTCTTACTTTTATATAGTTTCGCGATATGATCAGCTCGACCTAGAATTTGACATAAAGTTTTTACGTAATTTTGAAAACCTAAAAGGTTTTCAAATTGAACATTTTGGTATATCTCGAAAACTATTCAACGAATGTTCTTCGAATTACGTATTTAAAAAGCTATTTTGTCAGTATTTTCCAATCTATAAATCAATGGTCAGAAACGGGTGTTGATAATATTTTTGACTTAGAAGCACTCTGCGATAATTTGCGTTAGTAAAAATTCACGTTTAGACATATATTTTTTTTGTAATTTGACTAAAGAATGGTATAGCTACTAAAGTTCCTCATAGCAGTTTTCGAGTAACTTATAAGGGTTCGATTTTGACCTATAAATAAGTTACGGAACCCTAAAACAGCTGAAAGTATAATCTTCTCCATTTTCTAAATTGCTAAAAGAACGGTCTCTTCACTGAAAATACACGCATAATGATAGATACACCGATGTATTACGTGACTATACTTTGTAAGTATTTATCGTAAAAAGTTAAAGACAACACAAAGGCGACCTTTGATGTTCGAAATTTAGTATCTAAGTCACACCACTATTATACGCACTAAAGTTCTTGTGTAGATTTAACGTGCATGTATAATTATTTTTAATAAAGAATATCACAAATATAATTAAACTAGCAATTTCCGCGGCACCGAGATGAAAATTTAGGGTTATAAGTATTTTAATGCCAAATCATAAAAAAATAAAAAATAAAAATTTGGTCTAGCAATAAGAAATAAAATATCTTAAGGAGACCTATTCTCAGACCTACCAAGTATATCCAAAAACACATCAAAATCGGTCAAACCATTTCGGAGGAGTTTGGTAACAAACACTGTGTCACGAGATTTTTATATATTAAAAAAAACCTCTTTTCTGTCACAAGCAGAGGCGATAAGACGAGGTGTAATATCTTTTAATAACTGCTCAGCACTTTAATTCCATGGATAGGTTCAATTTCAGTGCTATATAGAAAGATGAACGTGTTACTCTTTCAGGCTAAAAGGGTAGGACGAGTTCTGAAAAAAAAATGCCAAAAAGTTGCAGTTTTAAAACCGATATATGTATTAAAAAAATATATCTAAAAAAATATCTTTTATATCAATTCGCAAAAGACACCTAATGTTGCTCTCAGGCATTCTTTATATTTTATTTATGTACGTATATTATATAATATAGGTATTAGGTGTTTTTACAAGACGACGCCTTTTAATAATATTTCAACATGTAAAGTAAACCTAATTTGCTGACAAAATTGTATTATTCATAGCAGCTTCGATAACTCGATTTCGTTACGCGTTAAATAAACAGAATATTCTGTCACGATTCTTTAATATGGACAAAATTCAAAAAATATTAATAAATTGTATTCTTTTTGGAAGAATTCTTTCTTCAAAGAATACTGATAAGATATACACAATTTTAGATACAAGATCTTATTCTATTGACTATTAGATAATTTACTACTACTTATTTTGGTTTAAAAAGGTTTTGTACCTCTGCATCAAACATTCATATGCTCATAGGATAACCGCGCGGTTCGTTTATAATATTATATAAGGTATGTACTTAGTATTTTTTAATATCCACCGCCGAATATAACGGGGCTTATTAATCATCGTTGGCTCATTGTAGTCATAGGAATCCACATTATCAAAAATTCACGAGGTTCTTTCAGACATGCTGGTTTTCTGAAGATGTTTCCTTCACTGTAAGACTAATCATGTTGAAAATGATTCGCACGTGAAATAACAGAGTTTCGAGACAGAGGAAACCGCTTTCCTTAGTCTCCAAAGCAGGCGCAGTACCGACGGGTTAATTTGTTGGTTGACCACCGCCAACTTTCCAACTCCGGGCTACAAATTACTAAGGCTTACTAAACAGAAAGTCTCATCTTAATTTTGCCCGACCCGGGACTCGAAAACAGGACCTCAGGCCGTATTAACTGCTATTCTTTAAATGTATATGTACTATACTATTAATATGTAACACACTAGCCGTTATAGCATGAAGAAGAAACAAAAGCGCACGTATTTATGTACTTCCTCGCAAACTTTCACATTATGATGTGTGGATACGTTACTCTGGAGTCTGGAATCAAAAGCTTATATACTTAATGTCCTATTGGGAATAAAAAGAGCTTCTATAAAGTTAGTGTCTTTATATAATTAATAGAAAGGAGAAAGTTCAGTAACTATTTGTACTCTTTGTCAACTTTTTTATTTAATAATTATTAATGATATTTAGTGTTATCAATAAAATCAAGAAAATTAATCAAAAATAGTTTTTTCCTTTAGATAGTTAAATTCTGCTCACAATGTATATAAGTGTGATTTTTTTCTAATTTAAACTATTTACTCGTATATATTTTAAGCGCGAAGTATTTATATATTAAGTACTGTCGTCCATACAATCACCCGGTTAATCATCTGTTTCATCCAAATCTTTCCACTGGTTTTTTCGTGCGCTCACAGACAAAAACTCTCAAAACTATAGATTGCTCCTCTGTATCGATAATAAGTACTATTTCAATAAGGTTTAAAAAAATATTAATGTACAGATTCATTCATCATTAATCTCAGAGTTTTTTTTCTCTAAATAGAGGCTATCTTTAACTCTAAGTAAAGGCTTTCATTTTGAATTTCTAAATATATGTATAGATATTAAAAATGGCAGCTTCAAAATTAAAAATTCAAAGAAATTCTGAAATGTAAATGCAATCACAGTACATGAATGGTTGATATAATATAGTTTCAAGTGGCAGTGCCATGCTTCTTACCTTCGGGTAGCAGCCGAATGGGCCGGCACGCCCCGTATAGCACCACTCTCTCACAGAAGACTGGCGTGAAGTGGCAGCTATGCTGTGGCGTTTCGTCCGGTAAGTGAGAGTCCGGGAGGCCCACTCCCCATCCCTCCTCCCATCCTTCTCCCTCCTCCTCCCTTTCCTGAAAGGCCGGCAACGCATCTGCAAGCCCTGCAGTGTTGCAGATGTCCATGGGCGGAGGTGATCACTTCCCATCAGGTGAGCCTCCTGCCCGTTTGCCCCCTTTGTCACATAAAAAAAAAAAAAAAGTGAGAGTCCGGGAGGCCCACTCCCCATTCCTACTCCCGTCCTTCTCCCTCCTCCCTCCCTCCCTTTCCTGAAAGGCCCGCAACGCATCTGCAAGCCCTGTGGTGTTGCAGATGTCCATGGGCGGAGGTGATCACTTACCATCAGGTGAGCCTCCTGCCCGTTTGCCCCCTTTGTCCCATAAAAAAAACTTACTAATATATAACGTTATATAAAACGCATTAACTAAAAAGGGCATAATTTGCAAATTCAAATAAATGTAATGGTCATTTTTCAAATGTTTTTTCCTGGCGCCGTTCTAGCAGTGATTCAAGACGTTTTGCTGCAATTAAGTATACGTGATTTGTTACACATTTTATTATCATATGAAAAGAACGTTCGCATTTAAAGAATTAACTTGCTTGTGGGACTATTTGAAGATATCGTGATTCAAACAAGTTATATATTTACTACATAAATACGTTGGCTGAGTTTAGGTAGAAGGTAGGTAGGTATAATTGAACATTTTAGGACAACATAATATTATACGAGTATAACAGAATTTATTTATTCGTATAAAAACTTTTTGTGAAAGTGGTACTGAACTGTATTGTAATTGCCTAGAATCAAGCCTAGAAGAAACATAAATATAGTATCAATATTAATTATTCTAATTATATGCTATAATCAAATATTTTTTCAATTTTTTTTAACGTATATGTGTTTACTCTTTAGAACATAATATGCGTTCACAAACCATTCATATAAAACTTTGATAAATGGCTGTGTGCATATCCGGGAAGATTTTTGACAATAAACCTTCATAGTACGACAAGTGGCGCGCGAGTCGACTTGCGATTCCGATTAGTGATATACTCGTATTATTCCCTATATACAATAATTAGTGAGCTATTAAGGTTTGTTCGTATGTTTGTATGTTTCTTTATGTTTAGAAGTAGTAAAAACAAGTCGTTAGTTGTTATAATAGTATTATTTTTAATTATGTAAATCTTACAACTATATAAATGAGTAAGAACTTTTTATCCTCAAAAAGGATGATGTGGGATAGAATTGTTTTTTACTAGGGACGACCCTGCGGAAAGAGAGGGTTAGCCGCAAGTGTACCATAAATATAACAAAACTTATGTATAATTTGTAAAAAAAAACAGATATAAACTGTATATATCTAGTATATAAAAATCTGTGTCACAGTGTTTGTTATCGAACTCTCTCGAAACTGATTGACCGATTTTTATGATTTTTCTTGTGTATATTCGGTAGGTCTGAGAATAGGTCATAGGCTATTTTTTATTCCCCTAGTCCTAGGTGACAAGGGTGGCCCTCTCCAATTTTTTTATTTTTTATTTTCAGACCAAAATTATTATATTTTTTTATGATTTGGCATCAAAAAATACTTATAACCCTTTACTTTTTACCCTTTTACCACCGCAGGCGGAGCCGCGGGAATTGCTAGTACTATATAAATACAATTTGTTAAGAAATTAAGCATTACATTTTTGTAAAATTCATTATAACCGATAGAGTGAAATGTGGACTCTCGCTTCTCTCTCTATTTGCCGCTATTTAAATTCCTATTATTGCTTAATAACTGTGTATAATTAATAAAAATGCTTTCCACGATCAGAAATCGAACCCGCATTCGCTGGCGTTGAAGGCAATGCCAGTAAGATATTCACTTCAGTACAACGGTCGTCTTCCATTTAACGTCTCATAAAAATGATTTAAAATGAATTTTTAATTCAGAACACAAACTCATTTTCGCCTTAATCTTGGCTATTTATAAACAGTAATACCATAGCAATTTACGCCACAAATTTGTGTAATAAATATGCCCCATTTCAAAAGTTCTTTTGACAATATATTTTTATTGTTTCTGTCGGAATGTTATAAAATGTATGTAAATTATTTTAATGTCACCTAATTTTTCACTTCTAACTCCTAAATTCTAATGACTTTTAGAACAATTTCAATTAATTTTGACTGACTTCAAATAGATGTGTTAAATTCGATTTTTTATCTTTTTTTATATTATAGTCAAGTATCTAGTGTTATTTTTGTTATTTACATTAGTTCAACAACATTGCTTTTTTTAAAAAAATTGTTTACTACTAAGGGTTAGTGAACAGAATATTTTCTAGACTTTATACGAATTATGAATGCTAAGCTAAATCACACAATGTCAAGGCTTTACAAAGGGTCTAGGCAGATCACAAATTGGCGGTTTAACGATTGTATTATGTTATAGACAGTTTCAACATTGTTATATTTGTGACCTGACGCATGAGAAGCAATAAATTGAAGCTAATAAGGACTATATTGAATGTATCTTAATCCATATCCAATAATTTATAATATTGTTATATTGTTGGGTTGAAAGTACGAGCCTTGTGTAATGGATACCTGATAGTAAATATACTACACATATATTGTCATCCATGGCTGGAGTGAAAACATTTCTTTTATCAAACAAATTCCCCCAGCGGGACTCGAAGCCGCGACCGCAAGAAGCGTCACAACAAACTGAAGCAAACGTGCCATCTACTTATACAAATACTTAAGATTTTTACATAGAATAAAACAAAGTCGCTTCCCGAGTTTTTACGCTTAGCCCTTTTAAACAACGTTACCTATTTTAATGCGGTTTACATCAATAGATAGAGTGATTTAAGACGAAGGTTTATAATATGTATAATGCATATTATAGTAAAATAAAGCCGAAAAAATATGTCAATCAGTGAAACCTATAATAATAGTTAAAACATATGGTCGCTAGTAATGTATGAAGTTAACTCTTCAACGTTGAAGTCTGAAAGGTCGCACTCTGATCGTATTAATGCATAAATGGAAGACACTAAATAGCCACTTACGAGGAGACGTGTATAATGGCTTATTTACACCATATTATATATTGTGTAAATAAGCCATGGCCAGCCAAGGCCCACTCCCCATACCTCCTCCCGTCCTTCTCCCTCCTCCCGTCCTTCTCTCTCCTCCCTCCCCCCTTCCTCCCTTTCCTAAAAGGCCGGCAACGCATCTGCAAAACTGCAAGCCCTGCAGTCTTGCAGATGTCCATGGGCGGAGGTGATCACTTCCCATCAGGTGAGCCTCCTGCCCGTTTGCCCCCTTTGTCACATAAAAAAAATATATTCAAAACAGCTGTTCTAATTAGTATTTAGGGCAGCTTTATTTGAGAAATTTATTTTAAGTTTCCAAAAAAGGTTTCCATAAAATAATTAAGTCAGAAATATATAATCTAGAATAGATTTTATACTGAAATTATCGTAAATTACGAATAAACGTTGTTCAATTTTATAATAATGTACGAAATATTATTTAGAATATAATTCTTAAAGGAATTATAATTCTAAAAGATATAAAGTTCAATTAACCTGTAATCGTGTGAAAAAGCTCCGTCCGCTTTTTTCAATAAAGCGGTTTTAAGGAGGTACTATAATTTCTTTTAAGATCACATTTCACTCGATTTTATCGAGATGAAGTGGATATTTTATTCATTTTCTTATTATACTTAATTTCGTCATATATTTTAATTTTTCCGTCTATTACATTGAAATGTAAATGAAATTAAAGGGACACGAATAATTCCGTAAGGGTTTCATTTTTTCTATTTTGTTTGGAGAACTCTAAAAGCTCGCTAGAATTATTGTTACATTATTAGTGCATTTATACAACGTTCTTAAATAAAAATACAATGAAGAAAATTTGAGAGCTTTTTATTTTAAAGCTAATTTAGTGCTTAATGTAAATCTAATAATATAAATTATTTTCGAGAACTATACGTGGTAGATGTCGGCGCAAAGTGATATGGGTTCTTGTAGAACATAATATGACGTATTTTTAAATAAGAAGCTAAACTAGAAAATTTATATCTTAATTTATATGAAAGTCTCGTTGTTATCTGTTATGAACTTTAACATACATTTTTAAATGTATGATTTGGCAAAACCCTAATAATAATTATTTTTTTAATTGAGAATTTTCACATCTTTAAAGGAATTTCGGAGAGAGAACTTGAGAAATTAAGCTACAAATTCTACCACAAAGCTAAAGAAAACCAAAATTCATAAGTATGCCACCGCAACGTATGGTCGGTATATATAGTATAGTGTATACTATGTAATCGCAAAAACGTACGCGTAAGGTGTATATTTTAACTTATTTACGTTAATACTTATCCGATCTTTACATAAATTCAAATTAACAATTTGTCTGTACTTAAATGATAGGATAGTTAATGAATCCTGTTCTTTTTTTCCGGAGAGAGACTTGAGAAACTGATACTCTAAGTAATACTTTCTTAGATTTACGCGAATATTCGACATTATAAATGAAACTACCTTAACGGATTTTGTCGCGGATTTATTTTGATCTTTAGTTCCCGACGTTTCGAATGCTTTACAGCAATCATGGTCACGGGAGCTCTCCCGTAGGAAAAGGTAGTTTCATTTATAATGATACTTTAAGATCCAAATTCTACCCCAATGCAAAAGAAACATAAGTATGCCACAGTAATGCGTGGTCGGTCTGATACTTTAAGTATAATAAAGTTCGTAGGTCGCATGTATATAATATAAATATAAAATATTTTTACTTATTAACATTAATATGGCTGAACGGATTTGGACGTTTGGTAGACACATTTACTATTACCTGAAACAACGCAATTTAGGCTATAGTCAGGCATTCAGAAAAATCTGGAGCGAAGTGAAATAGGTTAATTGAAATATTATCAGTTATCTTCATATTAAAGCTTTAATACTTATAGTATTAGGCTAGCATGTACGGTCACACATCGAGAGGTCCTGGGTTCGAGTCCCGGGTCGGGCCAAGTTTAGTTATTGAATCTTTCTGTTTCGTTAGCCTCAGTAACAGCCCGGAGTTGGGAAGTTGGTGGTGGTTCACCCCCGTGCCTCGGAGAGCACGTAAAGCCGTCGGTCCTGCGCCTTAGCTCTCACTGGTCGTGTCGAGTAGTCGTCCCACCGGAGTATGAGAGTGATAGGAATAGAGAGTGCACTTGTGTCTGCGCGTACACTTGTGCACTATAATATCTCCTGCGTACTTGGCTAGTCTCAATGAGATTGGCCGCCATGGCCGGAATCGGTCGGAGAACATTATCATTATTTCTTATTATTATTTAGTTTATTTATTTAAGCTATTGATAGTATATTTTAATTTTAAAATCTAATTTTGTAATTTTTGTTTGTTTTTTATTACATTCTAATGACATTCTTGTATAAATTGAAAAATATCTAGAATACCCTTTGTATATAACAAAGAATCTAGAAAGGAATTTTATTTTGGTAGAAACTGCTCTCAGTGGAACAACATCAACCTTAGAAAACTTTTAGAAGTAACATAAAGATGAATTTCGCTAGTATTGGGATATAGGAATAAGTGTAGTGAAACAAAAAATATTTTCATCATAAAAAAACTTATTTTGTAAGTAAATATTTCAACTGTTTATAATAAAAAAACTTATTTCAACTTTGCGTCAGGGTCTTATTAAGGAGGTCTAAGAGCTCTCGCAAGTTTGTATGAAAGTCCTTCACTTTTTGTGCTACAAATTTAAAATTTGGCAGGGAGCACCAAGGGACGAACTCGAGCAAAGCGAGGATGAGTTGCTAGTATTATCCATACCTTGTATACCCCAGAACAAAGGCCCAAAATTTTAGCAGTCTGATTATATAGTAATACTTTATTGATTCACGCCACTTCTATATATTTTTATTCTCCTTGCGGTTCTAACCACGAGCTCGTACAAATTGCTAATGTGATTTTCTCAAGACCTCAAGGTGCGGAATTACAAAGAATGTTTTTACTGAAAGTTCAAGTTAAAAATAAGTTATGTTTTCATTTTACTTTATTTCTTAAGAAAATGTTAAGCAGCATTGTATTAAACGAGGTATGGTTTTTTTTTTTTTTTTTTTTTTATGGGACAAAGGGGGCAAACGGGCAGGAGGCTCACTTGATGGTAAGTGATCACCTCCGCCCATGGACATCTGCAACACCACAGGGCTTGCAGATGCGTTGCCGGCCTTTCAGGAAAGGGAGGTAGGGAGGAGGGAGAAGGACGAGGGAGAAGGACGGGAGGAGGGATGGGGATTGGGCCTCCCGGACTCTCACTTACCGGACGAAACACGACAGCATAGCTGCCACTTCACGCCGGTCTTCTGTGAGAGAGTGGTACTATACGGGGCGTGCCGGCCCATTCGGCTGCTACCCGAAGGTAACAAGCATGGCACTACCACTCATGCTTAACATTTACATTAATTAACTACATATTATAATATGCATGGTTGTATGCATATTATAATATGTAGTTGTTTTAACTACCAAAGAAACACTCTTTTGTGATGATCTCAGTCTCAATAAATAATAGCTTGTAAAAATATGCTGTTTAAAATAACGTTATTGGATAGATTTCTATCAAATCAGCCCAAATATTTATTATGACCTATTTGACGTCTAAAACCATAGTTTTTCCCGTTACCATGACCATGTAAAGCATACGAAACGTCGGGAACTAAAAACTAAAATAAATACGCGAAAAAATCCGAAATCATAGTTTTATTTATAAATTAAATAAGTTCGACGGTATCAGAAATTGTACTGTTATTCCGCTTTCACGTTCTCATATTTTAAATACATTACAATATAATAACAACTAGAAGTAGCTTAAAATTTACTTATAAAAATTTACTACCTAGAAGCAAATAAAGCTATTAAAGTCGTCTAAAACTTAGTCAAAAAGACCATTTCTACTGAAATCTTGATCAACAGTAAGGCAGTCAAAAAGTTATTATTTTTTAGTATACGATTGAAAAACTTAATGATGAATACAAAATTGAAACGTATGTAAAATCACAGACAAACAATCTTATTTCAAAAACCTAGATGTTTAAGTTCTTGCTTCATTGGAAAAACCTTTTATACTCGTATGTACCTAATAAAAATATTTGACTTGCGCTACAATCGAACCTGCAATCTCCATCTCAATATCCTGGGGTATTGTTATAAATAAAATAAAGTATTGGAAACGATTTCAAGCTCAGTAAACGAATGTCTTATATGTAAATGTAACATCCGTCCGTCACAGATCACTTGTTACGGCGATACGCTTCGTGACAACAATGCTAAGTGACCCTTTGTACCGAAGATGTAAGACGTTTCAAAAATGATGTAATGTTTTCTTGTGTACGACTTTGATTGTCTTGTTAACCTACTTTGTATATAGGGGTATGCTTTGTATTTTTATTTTTTCACTACATTTTGACTTTTTGCGATATCAGTTTCTGTAGAAGTAGACTTGTTTGGTTTGTCTATTAATAGTATATAATGTGTTTATGTATCCTTGGGTACTATAGAGTATGGTGAACAGTAAAACCAACTAAAATGGAGTTGCTCTGGAAAGAGAACATTTTATTTAAGTACAAAAACCAGTTTTAACATTAATACATTCGTTAACCTTTAATAACAAACTCACCTGGAAAGAGAAACAACATTTAAAGCTGATGTTTCACCAGTTCTTAATTTTTATTATTTTAAATACAATATTATAATTTAAATTTTCATAACCTAATTCGTTATATTATATTCGCATGCGGCCTCAATACGTCAATCTGCCATAGATTACAAACTACCAAGTTCACACTCACAGATAACTTATACGCAGTAAAACAAGCATAATTAAACGAAGTGTCAAACACTTTGTTTACATCTCCCCCCCTATCTTCGAAACTACCAAGTTTTTCTCTACTACTGGAATAAGTTTTGTAATGTGGAACATATTCGACTCTGACTTTTTGTGACCCGTGTTTACTTTATAAATTGACTTTGATATTTTATCTACAATTTGATAAGGTCCAATTTTCAATTCCTCTAGTTTTTTTCGGTTTAACCGGTTTCCGTTTTCAACATATACAAAGTCTCCGACATTTAGGTCATAATGTTTTCTGTTTTTATCAAATCTTTGTTTGTTATAATTGTGGGATTTTATACTATTTTCTAAGGCAATTTTTCGGTCTCGCAATAGATGATTATGTGTTATATTTTGTTTCAGTTCATCTGGTAAAATGTCAACATTTTTCCCCTCCAATAAATATATTGGAGAGAACCCTGTTACACTATGTTCAGTTTCGTTATATTTTTGTGTACATTCGTGAGCAATAGTTGTCCAAGCAATTTTGTCCCGCCTTTCATTAATCTTGCAACGAATTTTATTAACCAACGTTTGGTTTAACCGTTCGTTCAATCCATTCGAAAATGGCGCATTTACTGCAGTGAAAACTATAGGTATATCTTCTTTTTCTAAAAAATTTTTGAAATCCTTCGAATTTATGCCTGGATATTGGTCTGATAGAATCAAGTCAATTTTATAATCTTGTGTTGTTACTTTTTGGACAAGTTTTATAAAATCATTCGCAACCTGGGTTTTGGAAGTCAAAATATAGGCGTAACGAGTGAAGTGATCTACTAAAAGGTGTAAATATGTTTTGGTTGAACGAGTACCACCAAATCCGCCTATAGTGTCTATAGACACTATTTCGAACGGATAGGTAGCGGGACCTAAGTGAGACATTAGTCCAAACTTGTATTTTCGTCTAGATTTATTTTTTATACAGACATCACAGTTATCGCAAATTTTCTTTATATTATTTAATAAATTTTTAGCTTGATAAAAGGGTTTAATCTTGTTTTCCATCTGTTGTCTTCCTATGTGACAGTAATAGTGATGTACATGTTTTATAATATTTTTACTAAACTCCTCAGTTAGCACAATTTTTTCATTCTTTCCTATCTTTTTATAATATATATTTTGTTTAAAAATAAATTTATTTATATTTTGTTTTATGTCTTCATTTTTATCTTGATCATTTTGTATGTCTTCTAATTTAACAAAATTCACTACTTTTAAACTACTATCTAAATTTTCATACGATTCTAGCACAGGGTTTCTGCTTAAAGTATCTGCCTCTATATTATATTTACCTGGAGAATATATTATTTTGAAATCGAACTGTGACAAGTAATATGTTAAATCTCCCAGTTCTTCGTCAGTTCTTGCTTTAATGTTCATTTTTTCTAAAGGTTTATGGTCTGAAAAAACTGTGAATGTTTTTCCTATAAGCCAGTGTTGCCAGTATTTTACCGCCTCTTTTATTGCCAAACACTCAATATATATAGCCTTTTTCTTTTTTTGGGATTCGTTTAACTTTTTGGAAAAATATGCGCAAGGCTTTTCGTCACCGTTGGGTTGAATTTGTTTTAAAATTGCACCTATACCCTGTATGCTAGCATCTGTATATATATGTATTGGCAAGTCTGGATCAAAGATAGCTAGAATAGGTTTTGAGCAAAGTAGTTTTTTTATGGTATCAAAAGATTCTTGACATTTATCTGACCAAATGAATTTCTCTCCTTTTTTTAGTAAATTATGTAAAGGATCCAGTATAATTGATATGTTTGGCACATACTTTCCATAGAAATTAATTTTTCCTAAAAATTGTCGGACGTTTTTTTGTGTTTTTGGAATTGGGAATTCTTTTATGGCTATCAAATTATCTTTTAATGGAGTGACCATATTGTTTTTTATAATATGCCCTAGATATTTTACAGAGTCTTGTGCAAACCTACATTTTGTGAATTTCAATTTAAAACCCTCTTTTAAAATTGCCTCCAACAACAAAGATAAGTGCTCAATGTGTTTTTCGAATGTTTCAGAAAATACTAAAATGTCGTCAATATAATTGACTGTAAAATTTGTCAGTTTATGTTTTCTTATAATGCTACTTAGTATTCTCTGAAAAATAGCGGGAGAAGTCTTTAAACCAAAAGGTAAACAAGTCCATTGGAAGTGTGCCTCTTGAGTAACAAATGCAGTTTTGTGTCTATCTTCAATTTTAAGAGGTATGGACCAAAATGCTGAGTTTACATCGAGCGTTGAAAAAAATTTACAATTCCTTGTTTTAACCATTAGATCTTCTATTAGCGGAAATGGTTGCGCTTGGGGGACTACAATTTTATTTAATTCGCGAAAATCTATACAAAGCCTTGATCTCCTTCCTTCTTCTTTTTTAAATGCTAGTGTTACCGGAGCGGCAAAAGGGCTATATGACTCTTCAATCAAATTATTTTGTAGTAATTTTGATACTTGATGTTCAATTTCTTTCATATCCTCAATAGAGCACCTATACGGTCTTTTACTACAGTATTTATCTATCAACAAATCAATATGGGCTTCATAACCTTTTACAGTACCTATATCATATTTGTCTTTAGCAAAGACTGAATTATATTTACATATTAATTTATCAATATCTGATTTTTTTTTGATGATCTAAATTATTTACCAAAATATCAAAATTGTCGACTATTATATTTTCATTAAAGTTTATTTTATATTCATTAATTATAGTTTCCTTTTTATATTTTTTTGTAATATCCTCACCTTTTTTATCAATATGTATAGCTTGTTTACTCCTTATATCACTACCTGAATTGCCAGGAATTTTTTTTGTGTTTATAAGTTGTTTTTCTTTATTTTTTATGTAGTCTTTATTATTATTATTATTGACATTTTGGGTAATACTTAAATTCTCATTTTGAGTTAAATTAAATTTTTGTATACAGTCTAATCCAACTAGAAAATCATAGTCGAAATTGTCTTCATCAACAACAAAAATATTAACATCTTTTTCAATTTTGAAAATTTTAATTTTTAAAGTTACCATTCCTATTGATTTTTTTACGCCATTAATTGTCTTTAAACCTGCATTTTTATCATAAGTAGGTATTTTTTTTAAAGATAATAGCCTTGAATTTATTAAAGACACATTAGATCCTGAATCATAGATTCCTGATATTTCCAAGGTATCATTAATTAGTAATTTAATTTTAATTAATGGCGGCACTATTAGTTTTTTTGATCAATTTCATTTAATTCTATCTCTAATTCAGAATTGTTAACACTCCTTATATTTTGATCTTTTTTTTTTCCATCATTATTTTTAATTTTGAACCAACATTGGGATTCAGGGTGATAACGTATACCTTTATTCTCTTTTTCACAGATTTTACACGGACTAATCAGTGATTTTACATTTTTTTCTTTTAATTTACTTTCGGATGTTCCTAACTTTTTATCAAATGTTTTTTTTTTACCATATGCTCTAAACTTCTTAAATTATTAAATAAGTCTTCAGTTTCCTTTAAACTATTCCTATTAATCTTATCTGCAATAAAATTAGGTAATCCGGTGGCAATAAGATCAATTAGAGTGAATTTATCTATGGACTTATTTATTTTCAATAATAGTCTCTCTTTTTTTAACGCATACTCCAGTAATGAGCCCTGTCTGTATTTAAATAACATTGCATACCTGATCGGTGACCAACCCTTATCTGCATATGTCTCACAAAAGGTCTTTTTCCACATTGCCCATTCTGAATTTATTGTATGCTTTATAAGCATGGAACTATACCAGTCTAAACTAGAATCTTCTATAAATAACCTGAAAATTTCTATTTTTTTCACATCCTCTTCTATTCCTAAACGGGCACATTCCGCTTCAAAGGTAGCCATCCACTGGGACACATTAGTAATTTTGCTATTGAATTTTTCTATAACAAATTTTTCTACCATTCTCCCTATATTAAAAGGTTTTGATGTATCTTTCTTCATTTCAGCGACGCTTTCTATGAATTTTGCCAGAGAATCTTCTGAAAGTCCTGTTGTAGAGCTTTGTGGTTTTGTTTGTTCCTCCAATAGGTATCCCATAAATTGTTTATTTCCGTCTTCATCACAATAAACGGCCATCATCTCTGGGTTCATGGATATCCACACCTGTCGTTTCTCATGCCGTTTTTGTAATGTGGCCTTTACTTTTTGATAGATTTGTGTCTGTAATATTCCATTATGTAATTTTACAGGCTGTAATTTGTCTGGGATCGTATAGGTCCGGCCATCTAAATCCGTGATTGTCGTTACACAAATAATATTTGTTTTTACATCTTCACTGGCTTTGACCATGAACTCGAATAGTAATTTTTCCATTATTCCTGGTAACCAGCTGTAGAAATGTTGTTTTATAATGTGTTTATGTATCCTTGGGTACTATAGAGTATGGTGAACAGTAAAACCAACTAAAATGGAGTTGCTCTGGAAAGAGAACATTTTATTTAAGTACAAAAACCAGTTTTAACATTAATACATTCGTTAACCTTTAATAACAAACTCACCTGGAAAGAGAAACAACATTTAAAGCTGATGTTTCACCAGTTCTTAATTTTTATTATTTTAAATACAATATTATAATTTAAATTTTCATAACCTAATTCGTTATATTATATTCGCATGCGGCCTCAATACGTCAATCTGCCATAGATTACAAACTACCAAGTTCACACTCACAGATAACTTATACGCAGTAAAACAAGCATAATTAAACGAAGTGTCAAACACTTTGTTTACAAGTATAAAACCTATATAATATAGACAGTGGTAGTCTTATGGTAAAGCGGTTGCTTGGCTAACCGAGTGATGCGGGTTCAAATCCGGGTCTCACACCTCTGATATTTTAACATGTGGATCATTTCTAACTTATTTACCACGTGTCTTACAGTGAAGGAAAACATCGCGAGGAAATCTATATGCGTGAGTGAACCTAGCAAGTTTTCGAAAGACATGCTCAGCCCGTCAACCCGCACTAGATCAGCGTGGTGGACTATGGCCTGATCCCCCTCATATTGAAGGGAAGCCCGTGCCGTTAAAAAAGGGCTGAATACAATTCATTCAATATAACATTACCAATACAGAAAAATGAAACTGTCTGTTTGTTAACAACACAACAGATTTTCACAACAGATGTTCAACACAACAACACAACACATTTTCATTTTCACAGATGTATCTAAGCATTCATCTGAGCGAAGACAGGGCACGTCACTAGTAATTAAGTAGTAGTAGGATTTTATATACACTAAAAACATTTAAAAATACTAATCCAAATATGAAATATGGCAAACAACATTTTTATTTAAACGAAATTAGTCTATATTATATTTAAGGAAAATATAATAAATATATCTTCATAATATCATTTTCCTTTCATTTAGACACTTCTTATAGCAGAATTAAGCGCTCTGTCAAATGATATAAATATTATATTTAATTTTTTTTTTTATGGGACAAAGGGGGCAAACGGGCAGGAGGCTCACCTGATGTTAAGTGATCACCTCCGCCCATGGACATCTGCAACACCACAGGGCTTGCAGATGCGTTGCCGGCCTTTCAGGAAAGGGAGGGAGGGAGGAGGGAGAAGGACGGGAGTAGGGATGGGGAGTGGGCCTCCCGGACTCTCACTTACCGGACGAAACGCGACAGCATAGCTGCCACTTCACGCCGGTCTCCTGTGAGAGAGTGGTACTATACGGGGCGTGCCGGCCCATTCGGCTGCTACCCGAAGGTAGCAAGCATGGCACTACCACTAGAAAATAACAAGAATCTATTTTTATTATTTTCCCCTTTCATATCTGAATGATAAAACAAAATCTGAAAAATATAAGGGGCTTTCTTTATAATTTTTGTAAGTAAAAAATTGTTTTTTAGGCAAATGAGTTAATATTCTTTTTTCTTTTCTTACAGATTTCCGTCAATTAAATAGTGAAGTGTTAGTAATGGAGTACAGTGAAACGTGCTAGTGAATATGTCGGCAAGATGAAGTTGTGGAAGAGCCTTAAGATATCGATAGGCAAAAACGATCCAAAGAACTATCCGCAGGGTCTCCCGCATTGGGGACAGGGATATGAATTAGATGGTAAGGTATATTAACTTTTTTTAAATTAATTATATTTGACATTATTACATTTGGCTTATTACAATTTTAAAAAAAATGTAAGAAATATATCAGATTATCTATCAGAAGTATACATATATCCCGTATACTTCTGATAAAAAACTGCTGACTCCTTTTCACCCAGAATAATTGGAATTGTGATACAACTGACGTGTAGTTTTGTAACTAATATTTTATTTATATATTTACTTATGCTCTGTACAATGTACATTGTACAATGTAGATTGTCTTTACGCCTGAAACTTTACGACTGAAAAAATAATAATCATAGCATGACTTTAAAACCAATGCTAGAAGCTACTTGAATATAAATTACGAAACTGTAATCCTTTCAAGATTCGTTACCATACATATCTTTACTATACCTGATTTAAATATTGTTCTTAGCCAGGGAACACTATCTCAGATTGCAATAATTTGCCAATTTTACTCCAGCTCCTGAATGTACCTCTTTATATTCTGAAAGCGAACTTGCTGAATCAAAATTTCAATTTGAAATAAGAAAATTTTCCACTGATTTTGCTATTCAATACATTATTTTAAGTAAATTATAATTTTAACAGAATCGAATTCAGGATATTAGATAATCTTCGACATTATAAAATACTGTAATTATTTATTTTATTATTTATTATAGTTACATAAATTAGAAATGAATTGATAACTATTGATTCATTTGGGTTCGTCCCACGGGAACTGTACATTTGACCGCGATAAAATGTAACCTTCATGCTATTATAGATAATATAAATAAATATGTTGGGACATTATTACAATAACGCCATCTAGTTATGTGGCTACGAGGCTTGTGTTACGGATACCAGATTGTTGATATACTACACATATAAATACATACATATTATAAATATAAACACCCATGACTGGAGTACAAACATTTGTCCTCAACAAATGATTGCCACCTGCGAGACTCGAACCCGCGACCGCTGGCGAAGAAAGTAGGGTCACTACCAACTGAGCCAAACGTGTCGTCAAATATAAAAATAGACCCTATGAACGATACACATTTGCACACTACTGAGGATTCACTAAATGAAATGCAAAGTAAATATTATTATGAAGTAGTAGTATGTATGCAGAATATAATATAGAAGATATTATAAAGTTTCGAGTATTATAATATAGCTGTCTGTAAGACCGAGCTGAACAATTTGTTTGAGTGCTTGGTTTGTTCGAACGAGCAACGTTAATTTGTGGATATTTTGGTCCGATTTGAGAATTTTTTTGCTTCTTAACTTCAATTGTTACACCATAACCTATAACAGTGTAGTAATTTAAAAAAAATCACAAGGGCAGATACGCGAGAAAACGCTCGTTAAATATTAAAAATAAACACTTTAACTTAATGCTAACTAATTACGATTTCTATTATGTTTTTATATTTCTATTTATATTCATTATTCTAATTTGGCCCTTTAGCGTTACAATTTTAAGGGATGCGCGACAAAAGGAATAAGGGATGATTTGTTTTCGTCGGCCCTTTGATAAAAACGCTGCGGAAATCCTGGTGTTTGCTGAGTTCATTTAAATCGACCATTTTCCTTATTATAAAGTAAAAAAGGTTAAAGCATTACGCATTTAAATTGTTGATGTATTAACTAATGGTTTGAACATTTGATCTATATTTTAATGCAAATGTTGTAATTAATTATTTTATATTTCTAATTCCGTTTAATTGTTAGTTTTTCATATATTTCAATGTATTTTAATCAATCGCGCCTTGAAAATGTTCTTTCTTCCGCCTATTTAAATGCGCTAAAGTGAACTATTGCGAAGTTAATTTTTTTAGAAGTTCTCTGATTAAAATTGAAAGCCCTATATCATACAGAGCTTTCTATATTGCTAATAAGCTTAACCAATTACGAACCTACGAGTATTTAAATTGATTTAAATTAATGATATACCACGGTTAAATTATAAACTAATATAATTAAATTATAGTTAATAGTTAAGAAAACTAAAAGAACACGAAGGACTTAACATGGAAAACAAATCAGACATTCAAGCATCTTAGTTTTACATTCTACAAGCAATTATTAAATCCGCGGCTTCTCCATTAAGGCCCGAGCGCTCGAGTCGGGAAAAATAGCGTCATTTCCATAAATCTCCGTAACCGCTTCCTTTTCAAACTGTTTATTTCAGAAAAATATGCAAGTTTTAAAATATTGCACTTCGTCAAAAAAAATCTCGTCGTATCTCAGCATCGGGACCGCTTAAAATGATTTTTGTATTCGTATGGTTTGGAAAGTATAATTTTGTAAAAGACATAGGTAGTAATAGCCAAGTGGTAATACACTAGCTTTCGAAAATCAGAGAAGCGGGTTCAAATCCGGGTCTCGCACCTCTGATATTTTCATGTGCGAAACAATTCCAACATATGACAAATGGTTAATTCAATTCAATTTAATTCAATTCTATATTATTATAATGTAAAAATATCGATTCGAAAGTGCTTGTAAAAGTCTATTTGAATAAAGAATATCTTGATTTTTTTTGAAACATGATTACCACTTGCCTTACGGTGAAGAAAAACAACTATTAGAACCAAGTTTTTGGAAGATATATAGCCCGCAAACCAGCACTAGGCCAGAATAGTGGAATGTGACCTGATCGCCTTTGAATTGAAGGGAGGACCGTGCCCAGCAGTAGGACTTTAAAAAGGGCTGAATGTAAAACCGTATTTTTAGCTAACAGCCTTATTATATCAGATTATGGGATATTATTGCGAGTTTATGGGCAGTAAATAGCTTGAGGCATGTAGAGATGAGTTATAAAACTTTGATTTAGCTTCTTCAAAAATTCAATCAGATTTTTGTTTAATTACATACAATACAATATATTTGATATTAAATGTAACGTAAATTTAAAAACTAAGTAACTTGCTCGCAAAATGTGCAATGCTAATTAAACTTAAGTAAAAATGGCGAAGAGCACAAGTGTAGGTCTACAGCTAAAAGCTTTCAAATTAACGCAGTAAGTTTGTTTAAAAATAAAGCTCTGCTTTGTTACTTTATATTTTCCATATTGTATAACTAAAAGGTTTTATAGAAACCTTTTCGGTTGTAAATATATAAAATATGACAAATGGTGGAACTTTGAAAATCATTCATTATAATATCTTAGTTATTATGCTTTAAGCAATTACAGAGTAAATAGAAGTAAACATAAATTATTCACTAACAAAATTACGCAATGAAAATATAAAAAAAATCGTAAGTATTACAATATGATAAGTGGTAACTATCTCTATACAATAAATCACATCGATTCGTCATTCCGTTTCGGAAAAAAAAGATATAAACACTAAAATATTAATGTATATTTCTTCATCCTAGAAACTGGTTTAAATAAATTTCATTGTTCGCCAAACTTTTTAATTATTTTTGTCCCTTCAAATGCCACTAAACACACTTAAGATCTCATATTAATATCTATTTTTAGTGACGCAATTGGTTAAGAAAGTTTGAGAAACAGTTGGCACAGTTGAGTATGGGAGGTATTTACATACAAGATTCATTCTGAAACATCTTTCCAACTTACATTCTAGAATCTAGACCAACTCTTACAAACTGTCATAATTAACTTAATATTACTCACGACAGGACGAAGCGTTATTTGTGGTTTAATTTTAATGTTTTACCTTTTGTATAATGAAACAGCTGTTTTGTTTAGACATTAGATGGAGGATGACGTAATTAGTACTGACTAAGGTGCCAGAAACCATGGATATTGAACTTGCTTAATAATATTTGCTGTTAGTTATGTCACTTTAAGTTTATTTTAGTTTAATGTTCTTAAGTGTTTTCCCTAAATTTGAATTTAAATTTTAATAATAGAATCTGGGTTCATTATTTCCAATATTTTTATAGTTAAACAGCAGCAACTATATTAAATAATAATTATTTCTTTGTATAACGACTTTCCTAATTTGGATTTGTATTTTTAAACTTATTACTTGTATTAATAACTTTTTACTGATATATAATATTTAGGACCTAAGCGACCGAGGGTTTCGCAACGTTGACGTATTTAAACGTAGATGCATTATTTATTGGTGAACACGAAATTTGCGAGATGGCGCAATGAAATTGACAGTATGAGAAATTATAGAAATAGGCTATAATAATTAATTACTTATAAATATAATACTTTCTTAGATTTACGCGAATATTCGACATTATAAATGAAACTACCTTTTCGGATTTTGTCGCGGATTTATTTTGATTTTTAGTTCCCGACGTTTCCCGAAAAATCAAAATAAATCCGCGACAAAATCCGAAAAGGCAGTTTCATTTATAATACTTATAAATAATTATTTTGATAATACACAAAATATATTTATAAGCATACATACGCATAATAAGATTCACTATCTACGAAAATTCAGTATCATCAACAAATTTTGTAAAAATCCTGACTCCTAAGAAAATTCTCCTAAAATGAGGATATTAAAACTTCGTTGTGGTTTAGGAGAAAATTATCCCGAAATCGCTGAGTGCGGCTTGAGCAGGAAGTTTGGAAGTTTTTTGAAAATATAAACCGAGTAAATTAGAACCGTCTGCATTTCCAAGTTCGGAGGGTGCTGGTGTGTGATATTACGTTGATGAAGATAATAAGCCTGATTTAGGGTTAAATATTTATGAAAGATTTAAAAAGATTCTTGCTTTCGTACCATACCACTTATAGTTAGATCGTCTTTTTCTTTTGACCCTACTTGCTGTGCCATTGGTCACGGGTTTGAGTTCCACTGGAGGTATTCACTTGTTTGCGTTGCATTTAATTCGTTGAGGACGAATGTTTTGAACTTTAGTCATAGGTGTGTATATTTATTAACAATATGTATGTATTTAAAGGTATTATGTGTATCTATTATCTGGTATCCGTAACACAAGCCTCGTAGCTTCCCACGAAACAAGATGGCGCTGTTTGTAATAATGCCCCAACATATTTGCCTAAAGCAAAACATATTCGTACACAATAATTTATTTTCTTTTTCTAAGATGTAATGATTGATTGGCGTGTGTATATTCGGAACGGGTAATAATATTTATTATTATAACAGTTTTAGTTCAGCATATCTCTGATAAAAGGTAGTGATAGTTCTGTGGTAACGCACTCAATTGAGTGAAGCGGCTTCAAATCCCGGGCCGTATTTTCATAAGCAAATCATTTCCAACATGATCACCATTTGCCTTACGGTGAAGAAAATTTCAGGAGGAAACCTGTATACCCTGTATACTATAGTATAAGATCAAAATAAATAACGTCCCAGCTACTCTCAAGCCCGTAAATTTTTCTACAACATATCCTTGTATAATCTTAAATTAAACTATAATTTCGGGATTTTTTCATTAAGTCTCAACTTTCACAAGTCGTCAACTCAAGTTTCGCATGCTTTACAGCAAATACGGTAAACGGCTAATGAGACGGATCACATCCTTGGTCATTTTGTTTAAAATGTCTATTATTTGCGACTATCTAAGAAAGTATTATCACATTACATTAGGATAATCTAGTATTTAAGTGTTATAAAGCTTAATGGTATTGCTAATTACATTTCGTGACAGTAATAACGAGGACAGTACACAGTGTCCTATTTGTTTAAAAGGAAGCAACGTCTGCTGAAGTGGTGTAATATTCCATTTTAAGGTAAACAATTATATGGAGTGTCCGAAAATTATAATTATACTAAGTACAAGGAAATTTAGCATATAATTTACGATTTTACACCTAACAACTCACTTAGTACGCACACGCACCCGCTTAAGCACGCACGCACATATACACACATACAATTGTATACGTATTATTATCTTATACGGACATTATAGAATGCAATCACTTTAATGATAAAATATTAAAATATTTAAAATATTTTTTGCACAGATTGTTGGCCTAAGTAACAAACACACTTGTCATTTAAATATGTTCTCAAAACAGTTAAACTCAGTCACGTTAGAGGCATTAAGAAAAGGAATTGAAATTACTCGTTGAAGATTTATAAAAGTAATAAAAACGTCGTGCACGCCCTTTGTGAGGGATTATACATTTGTATTTGCAACAGATGTCGGCTCGTGGATAATAAACTCATACGATTATAGCTTTATAGTGCTGGTTGATGTGTGTTTTATAAGTTAATATGACTGACTGACTGACTATATTAACTGAGTCACTAACTGACTATTTGAGAGAAGACACACACTACTGCAGTACTTGAAGAAATAGTGTGAGATAGAGAAGAAAAATCTATTGCCTGACAATGCGCAGGTGTTGTAGGAATTGATGTCATAGTTATGAGTGGTAAGACTTAGTGCTTAAAGGCAAGACTGGAGTTAAAGTAATTATCGTAAACTAGAGAAATAGAAATCGGACAATAAACTTGCTTTATAATGATTTCAAAACCATAAACATATAATTAAAACCAAATTCAACTTAAAAAGAAAAAAGCTTATATTTTAAAAACATAACCCTCACACTCAGAAGAACGATTAGATTACGAGTTAAAAGATGATTTTGAATAGGATTCAAACCTCCGACCTTAACCGCTAAACGCATTATTTTTATCAAAAGAATTTTCCTTTGAGGAAAATAACTGAAATAATAATCTTTGATATGAAATACCTCACGATATTACGTGAACTGAGCGTAAATTAATATGTGTGTGATATTTTCTTTGTGGGTGAAAGTGATAGCCCATTGATAAAGCTTTCGCTTGGAAAATGAAGCGAAACGAGTTCAAACCTTATGACGTCACATTACCATGTGTAAATAATTTTCAACATTGTTTTTTCGCACCTTACGAAACCTTGTGACGAAAAATATTGTAAAAAAATATTACTAACCAAACCATTTATAACTTTAGTGGACTTTGGTCTAATGCCCTTCTTATTGAAGGGAAGTTTAAGCCCAGCAGTGGGAAATTAATGTTACTGAATACAGTCTCTATGAAGATTTCCATCTACTGATCAAAATAAGAAATTAAGAATGAAAAATGACTACTAACTCTTACTTCGTGTAAATTAATGCTAGCATTTACAAATGTTAGCTTCTTATATAATATATAATATAATATATGCGATTTACGTACTCTGATAATTCCTCATTTCATGTTTAGACAAGTTTAGCAGACTTCAAACAAAGGCTTGGTTTTCGGTATATGTATGATTTGTCTTCACAAATACTGAGAATATAAACCATTATTAATCAGTATTCAATAATTAATACCTCAGAGAAAAATGGAATTATTACATATAAGGTTATTTTAAATAGCTTTTAGTTAAAAGTAATTGTTTAATTCGTTTACCGATAACGATCCTTTATATAAGGCTCTATTGTATACTAGAATCCTTACTAATATTATAAATGCGAAAGTAATTGTCAGTTTGTCGCGCTTTGACAAAATCCTACTGAGCCGATTTAAATGAAATTTTATATACAGGTAGTCTGGAGCCTGAGAGAGGAAACAGGTTACTTTTCAAGGCGAAAAAAGGGCTGCAAAGGGCTAAAATAGGAGATGAAAATTTGTATGGAATTAATTAAAGAAGTTTCACTTTTTTTAGCTTTTGATTAGATATAAATAAGTATGACATTCAAAGTTTGTAAAAATTGTATACTAAATATAATAATATCTAAAATATCTATAATAAAAATACCTAGGGATGAACCCGAGCGAAGCGCGGGTAAGTCGTTAGTATTGTATAAATTATTGTGCGAATAAGCGTTTAACTCGATATTCTTGAAGTTGTTCTTAAAAGTATCTATTCCGTTAAAGCATTCCTCAGAAACAATGTGAGAAACAACAATGCAACTGTATTTCTAGACGATTCTTCTACAATTTTGCTTCAAGATATTTTTAGTGACACTGCATTTTGTGCTGAGATGGCTTTGAACATTACACGCTGGAAAATTTACTGTTGGTGTTAAGTAAAGTTTAATTAACGCCTCTTACGTATATTTAATATGTTAAGATTATATTTTAATAAAAACATCTTTAAATTGTCTGGTGATTAATTGTAAGTTTACTATAAAGTAATAAAAAATAGAAGAAAGAAAAAAAGAAGGGAATATATTAAGGAAATTATGTCCCTGAATATAAAAGAAATAATAATATGCACGTATATAAGAACAAGGTTTGATCGCAGTCGGTAAAAATAACATATCAATCATTTTTTATTGCTAAGAAGTTACTAATGAACCTTATTGATGTTCTCCGACCGATTTCGGCCATGGCGGCTAATCTCTTTGAGACTAGCCAACTGCGCAGGAGATATTATAGTGCACGAGTGTACGCGCAGACATAAGTGCACTCTCAGTTCCTATCTCTCTCACACTCCGGTGGGACGACTACTCGACGCGACCAGTGAGAGCTAAGGCGCAGGACCACTGCTTTACGTGCTCTCCGAGGCACGGGGGTGAAACACTACCAACTTTTCAACTCTATAAACAGAAAGATTCAATAACTAAATTTGGCCCGACCCGGAACTTGAACCCAGGACCTCTCAATGTGTATTACATTTACCGCCGCCGACCGCTGGCGCAGAAAGTAGTATCACTGCCAACTGAGCCAAACGTGTCGTCATGTTAAAAAAAAATATATTAACATTTGATAAAACTATTTGTCACACAGTGTATAAACAGAATTTATTAAATACTAGAGATTATTATTGTATAAACTTTGATTTAAATTATTGTTTGATAAAGAAAATTAATATACTTACTTCTCTATCTATATATTTTACTTTCGATTATTATTGAATAAAATTCAATATTTTATATTGAAACTTAAAAGCCGATGAAACCTTTGCATAAGATTTATAAATAGTATATAAAATAATTAGAAATAGATAAAAAGTATTTTATAGAATGATATCGTACAATAGCAACATTCAGTTCACTGAGCAATGAAATTTATTAGTATTTCGAAACATTTTTGCATTTGCTTTCTAAAATCACAACTTTTGTTAAAATTATGAACATCTATTATAGTTCTACGAGCATACTTTTGATATAAATTTCATAAGATATCTGAACGTCACATCATATTATGATTCTATTATTTAACTTATAAATTATAGAAATCGTATTTTAATTGAATTGTTCAATTATTGTGGAATGACATCTTGTATTAACAATTTGATAATCCCTAAAAGGAAAAAATAATATGTATGTATGTATTCAGCCCTTTTTAAAGTCTCACGTAAATTAATGGACTGTAAAAATTAGTAACATCCTCAAAAATTCACACGAAAAATATTACAATTCGCAAGTTTGTTGGCAAAGTAATAACGTAGGGACTTATCACTTGCTTACATTATCTCCAATATGATATTTTACATGAAATTAATATGTGCTACGCGAAAATCGAACACACATCCTCCGACACAAAAGGCAAGTACCTACATAAGAACTGTTCCCACGTATAACACCCATGTATTTATTTTATTAAGTGTATATAAAAGCCAGTTCAGCTCAAGAAGTCAGCTCTTTTTGTTATCACACAGGATATGAAAAAAGAAAAATTATCCGTAGAAAGCCAAGACTCCAGCGTATATTTCATTAAACAGAAACTGTAGTCCCTCACGTAACGTATAAAACGGCGGGGTTGAGTTTATGACGGCGTGTACTGATTGAAAAACGTAGACTATACAGTGTATTGTTACCTTTACGTAAGACTTAATCTTACAAGCTAGTGTATACGTTATATGGATTCATACATAAATAAAGTCTTTATTTTAGGCTGGATGTACATTGTAGAATATTATATTTGCGATACGTGAATAGCGTCCAAATGAAAATATGTTGAGTTTTTTCAAAAACATATATCTTATTAAGTAAAACTATAGTTAACAATTAGTAGTTAGTCATTTATTTGTATTTTTTGGTTAACTTTTTCAAGAAATAGAAATATCTCTTCGTATTTTAGCCGATTTAATTTGAGGTTTGAGATGCATATATCAGGTTTAAGATAATTTATTTCTCAAGAGAATATTACAATTCACTTATTATATTACACAGGTTTACAGAATAAGCGCATCTAGAAGAGCCATTGCTCGAGAGTCGAGATTATGTTACCAAAATCGCTGTAAATTAATAAAAACGTCAGGTCTAAAGGATACCTCATAAACATACAAAAATCCCAAAAATATAACTACTTTTTTCAAAATAGGTAGATTAATTATTAAAAAAAAAGATATATTTTTTATCTATGGGTAAAAAGTGCTAACTTTGAAGTATAAAAGTCTATGTAAGCTCATTTCCGATTTTAGCAACCATCGTACCGGTTTTCAATCATCACTTACAAAGCCTTGTCATTTTATACGCTACGTAAAAGTTACTTTGTTTTCCTTTAATTAAATCGCTTATCATAAAATCATGGGAAGTTATTATATTATATGATATTTATTATATTTTGATTTTGGTTAAATACTAGTGAGACTCTCACTTTGATCACATGCGTTACTGAGTTTAATTAGCTTAGGAATGCATAAAAGACAAACATCGAAAGAATATTTTTGTTGTAT
Organism: Boloria euphrosyne; assembly: GCA_951802675.2. Classification (NCBI taxonomy): domain Eukaryota; kingdom Metazoa; phylum Arthropoda; class Insecta; order Lepidoptera; family Nymphalidae; genus Boloria; species Boloria euphrosyne. Next base: position 1,840,245 of record OX637876.1, read on the forward strand.
CTTATAAGGAACCTTCGCAACACACGAGTTTCATAACGTTCAGATCAGTGGTTTAAGAACACAGCTCTAAGAAATTCATTATAGTGTTGTTTGTAGTTTAGTTTGAATTATTTAAATAATTATTTCTGAATAAACATTAAAAAACAAGCTATGCAGAGGTCGAACCTGATCTAAGGCCCTAGTAGATTATGCCATTGATAGTCAAGCCAGCAAGCCTTAGAACCTTTTTCACTAAACTACAGTAGCGTCGGCTAATTTAATGTCCCAATTCTGGACATGGGCCCCTCTCTACTACAAGGTGAATAATGCCACTCTCGTTAAGGGTGGGTATCCAGATTTTACAGACCTTTTAGATATACAGGTTTTTCTTCACCGTAAGACAAGTGGTAATTGTATTGTAAGCGATTCGCACATAAAATTATCAAATTTGAACCCGATTCAATAGATTTCCTAAGCAAACGCGTTACTACTGAACTATCGCTGCCTTGATTTATTATTATTTACTAAAAATACTAAATCAAAATGTTTTTGTTTCATATTCCATTGATAAGCTACTTGTTGACTTCGCTGTGTCACCGCCTGCAAAAAATTCAATATCGTGGGCGCTATAGCGGTATGATATTGGATTTTTTGTATGAAAAGATATTGACAGGGCTGGAAATATACAATCCTTTCAATGGTTCTTATGTGGGATATAAAAGGCGGATAAAGATCATATTTAATCCATAATATTACGCAAAAATCTAATTCAAGTGTGATGATTTGCTTGTATTATTTTCCTTTGAAATGTATAACATGAAGTAATTACATAATAAATATTAAAATTACATTTGTCACACGATTTGTTATATTGACTTTTGGGCCAGGAATGTTATTAGTAGGTGAATACGTATTTATGAGACGTAAAGAGGTTTTTATAGTCTAAGAGCCAAAGTAAAATCGTCCTTCACCCAACTGTTTACTGTTTGTGTACCTAACTGTACAGACAACACGCACAGCTTTTTAATTCAATTCAATTTTCTTGTTAATGGCTTCAAAGCGTGTCAGTTGAGCACAGATTACTTCACTTTCACGTAAAATGGAGAAAACACAAAGGAGATTGATCAGTCTAACGTACATAATTTAATGCAAAATTTATCGAGTACTCTTATAATTTCAAACGCTGGCACCCATACCCCATCGTGTGTTGAACACATATTAGAATACATTTTTTGCACTTACTAGGCAGTCATTTGGATATTTATTTTTGTTTTCATTGGATATTTTTATATCATAATAATTTTTTAGAACAGTCTTATTATAATTCTTACAATTTAACACAATCAATTCATTGACGTTATTTCGATGAGCCTAAACTCGATATATCTGCAGTATTTGAATTGGTGTAAGAATAGATCAGACCTGGAAGTTACTCAGCTACACTCATAGCTGATGACATGCGAACAGCTTGATTTTCTTGTTTTATAAAAAACTATCCCAATTAAGTAACCTTTCAAACGAAAAGCTAAATAAAAACCGTTCGTCTGTTATCTGCGCTACAATGCTATTGACAGACTCACAATTACTACGCGTGTTAAACTTATAACACCCCTCTTTTACGTCGGGGGATGTAAATATAACAAAACGTAAATAATACAATAGTATAGAATTAAATGTCCTTATATTATCTAGATTTGCTAAAATACTTCAAAGTGAAAAACAGTGAAGTAAGTTCTTTTAAAAAGTACCCTTTTGTAACTACTTAGATTTGCATAACAATGCATAGTGATTCAAAGACTGAAACAAAAGGAATAAGATCACATCACAACTCAGCATTGCTTCAGAATAATTAATTCGTAACTATAAAGCTATACTTCAAACAAACTTTAAATCTAATTTCATTGTGACTGGCGAATTTGAAAGTAAAAAAAAAAAATAAATATGTTGGGACATTATTACATCAGCGCCACCTAGTTCTGCGGTAAGCTACGAGGCTTGTGTTACGGATAACAGATAATTGATATACTACACAATATATATAATTCTTAAATATAAACATATTGAAATATAAAGTCCCTTGACTGAAGTACAAACATTCGTGATCAAACAAATTAATGCCTTCAGCGGGACTCGAACCCGCGACCGTTGGCCAAACGTGTCGTCGTTTATTTATATTCACACTCATATATAACCAAATATAAATTTGATGGATGTTTTAGTTAAATTTTTTACTAACGCATCCATCAGAAAAATTGGCTTGACTTGTGTGAAATGGTTGAATCAAGTGCATAATCCCATTGAACCCATCCGTAGCAGACATTTTACGAATGCGCATGCCTATAATATTTTGAATATTAAATCTGAACAAATAAAGTTCGTGCTTGTATTCTGTACCAATCTCATTAATCTCACTGACCGAGGAGTAAATCTCAAAATTTATTAAAGCTGCGAGCTTAGACTCGGTACATGTAAGACAGCATTTTTGGGTTTTTTATGGCGTTGAATTAGAGTATATTCTTATATTTTTAACTCGAATGTGGCGTAGTCCAAAGTGTTATATGTTTGTTATATATCTAGCAGTATATACTTAAATTGTATGGCTAAAATGTGTTAGTAAAATATAATTACAAAATAAAAAGCCCGACTTCGTTAAAGTTTTCGTTTCTCCAACGACTCAATCCTATGTTTCTTCGCTAACTTGTTCTAATCTTTTCAGTTTGCGTTTACAGATTAGTGGTTTTTTATTAAATAAAGATTAAAGTGGGCTATTTTCCTACTGTTATTCAGTTTCGAGATATTGATTATTACTAAAAGGCGAGGGTGGCCTTCTTTTTATATTTCTATTTATATTGTTAAGTCTAAAGAGCTTTATTAATAATCTTTATATAGATGTAAAGTTTCTTAAAAGCCGTATCAATTTTGCTTGCGAAGTTTATTTGAGACAAAGCCTAGTAATCAGCTTATAAACTTATAATATTCATAAATAGGTACCGATCTTTGACTTTAGTCAGTTCATTTATAAAAAGGTGAAATCAAGGTTGTTTAATAATAGATGTAAGATTTAATACTTGAATTTAAAAGCAAAGGATATGTCATGGTTTAAAACTTCATTGTAGATAATCTATTTTCTTTATTTATATATTTCAAAATATTCGTCAATATCTGGCTCAAATAGTCCAAATTTAATTATTTTCGCATTTTATAGCACATTTATTGTTTTGATAGGGTACGAGAGTTCACTAATTCTATAAGCTCATAAAACCTTATTTATTTTTGAAACGAATTCCTATAGCACGTTACTTACGAAGGATGGAAGAAGTGTAATATTTTACCGTCACGACGCTTTTTATCCGACTTGAAAATAGGAGGAGTTACCAAATACTAATAGAATATCTAACATTACAACCTTTATACTTTAGGAAATAGCATTATTATTGGGTCAAAGTTAGTTTAACTTATAAGTAACTCCGTGAAAGACAGTTTCTTTCGAATAGTGCGTTTAGAACTCGACAAACTACAACTATGAGTAAAGTGATAACTTGCCAACCACTTTCGTATATTTTTGTTTCTTTAGCTGTTTTTGCAGCATTTATACAAATAAGAATAAATCAAAGTTATTTGGAGAAAACTTTTGAACTATCCGTTATGGCGTATGAAATAAATCAAATAGATAAAAGTGCTCGAAACTTCGCGAGATGCCAACTAAAAATATAAAACGCCTACCATTTCATAAGCAACCTCGGAAGTAATACTACAATATACTAAAAAAAGATTTTTTTTGAACAAAATTGGAAATTGAAACTTGAATTACTCAATACTTTCGATGGTTAAGTTTAACAACAGTTTTAACAGTTATCTCTGAAACTGGATATTGGACTTTTTATGATAATATTTTGTTTTTGATAAAAAATACTTTTATTCTAATTTACTTAAAACATTGTTTCATCCTGAGGGGTAAATTTTTCCTTGAAATTTTTATGGGAGCGGAAAAAACACTTTTGTTTCACAAATTTTATTTTAACAACTCGATACTTAAATCGTTGTCATTGATTGAAGTTCGTTCTCTTAAATAAATAAATTGTATCTACACATTTTTGTCAAAAAATATTATGTTTGGCTTGAATAGTTAAATAATTAATGAATAATTGGTTAAAAGAATACTTCTGAAATGTAAGTTGGTAGTCTTTGAATCATTATAAATTATAAAACAAATTTCTCCGCCGCGTCTGTCTGTCTGTCTGTTTACGATAAACTCAAAAGCTACTGCACTCATTTTTAAGCTGTTTTCACCAATGGATAGAGTGATTCTTGAGGAAGGTTTAAGTATATAATTTGTCAAGTTATGGTATACATGTACTAGAGGAACCCGCGGCTTCGCTCGTGCTAAGTCACTAGTAAAAAACTAAAGTTAGGTTCTTGCGTCTATTTAATCTAACTGCACATCAATTTCCCCATCAAGTTCATCCCTAGAAAAGTTTTAACGAATAGATTATATAGATTTCTCCAAAAAAAAAAACTTTTCTCTACTTTTTTCTCCTAGAATATGCATGTATAAAAGCTTCCTCTAGAATCACTGTCTATTGAAGAAAACCGCATTAAAATCGATTGCGTAGTTTATAAGATTTAATCATACAGACGGTGGGAAGCGAATTTGTTTTATACTATGTAGAGATACATGTAATAATCTTTCAAGCCATCTCCATGTCTACAAGTTGAGTTAAAGGTAATTTTCATATACTTTAATACTCGTCACTTGCAATACGAAAGGAGAAATAGAAGTGCAAGAGTCAACCCGAGAATCACGTGCCTATAGTAATGTATTACGTGATCTCTTGGCTGAACCTTTCAGAAAACATGTTTGTGTACTGTAGGCTATAATTTAGAGTGGACTTAAGAAATTAACGAAAAATTGATATATAAGCAGATGTCAAAATGAATATATTTTTTTAAAGATAATTACAATTTACGTAGGTAGGTATCAAAAATGTATACGTACATATCGTAACAAAATTAAAAACAAAAGTGAATTATGTAACGTTTTCAGCCTATTCAAAAAATTACTTCGATATTTTAATCTTCCAAGTTTATTTACGAAATCAATAAATTTCGTAAATGCCTTTGCGAAAATGTACTTACAGAAATGCTGACTTATTAACAAACTTTTTTCTAATCTTGTTTCAGAACCTTATTTAGAACTAGCGATTTAGCCTCCTATCGTTGGCGTACTTCACTGTGGGTACACCCACTAGGGGACGTAAGAACTTTTTTTTAGCGGAACCCATTCTTTTTTTTTTCTAAGTAATACAAGTAGCCTCAGCTACTCCGTCTATCTATCAATAAAATTTCCCGTTAAATTCAGCGGAAAGAAACAGACAGACAGACAAAAATGTAAGTTTTTGTAAGTACCTTATTTACGTTTTTTTTATGACAGATGGGCTAACTCTTGACCTTTAACTTAACTTGAAGGCATAGATAAGGTCTACGATGTAGCGAGTTTGCTCAGGAGAAGCCTGTTAACACGCACCTTAAAGAGTTTCAGGTCATACGCATTCGAAAAAAAACGTGCTAAGTTGATATTATAAATTCGCTTCAACTTTAGACAATATTTCATAAGCTACGTAGATAGAAGTATTTTTGAAAATAATATCTGCCTTCAACCCATTTTCATCAAACAATTTTAAAGACTCGAGCAAATTGAGGGCGGGTCGTGAACAACGGTTTTAAAATAAAATAATCGTAGAACATTTTTCAATATGAGATTGACTTTTTGTTATAAATGAATACATCTATATTTTCTATTATAAGAGAATTCTGTTTACTTTAAAAGTTTAAATACAATATTTGTTATATTTTTAATTAATATTGCTCTCACAAATACATAATAAAAATTAGTAGTAGCACTGTTAAAAGAAAAACTTTATTCACTGGAAAGCTCTGTTGCATTAAGTACGAGTACATAATAACATTATATGTTTGCCTTAATATCATTAGTGTAGCTTCGCACAATATGTGTACCTTATATGTAATATTTAGATCTTAGAATAATAACACATAGAAGGTGAGTAGGCCCAAGCGTATTGAAGCCATTTCAAGTAAGCCTTAAGGCCGACTACTAGTCTTGCTACAACTTGGCTGTATGTGTTCGTGCCTTCGGTTAAAACTTACGCATTACATGAAACTTACGCACACATTCATCTATAATATAAAAATGAATCGCAAAATGTGTTGGTAAGCGCATAACTCAACAACGCCTGGACCAATTTGGCCAATTCTTTTTTTGTTATGTTTGTTATTGTTAGGAGAAGGTTCTTATGAAAGAAAAAAATAAGAAAGTTGAGGGGAACATTAGAAAATTAAAAAATACTTTATAAAATTAACGGCGTTTGACGTATCAGTTATGACCGTTGCCATGGTGCGTGTAATGGTAATTCATATTATAATCAAAGTGAATAAAATATATTATAATCAAGACAAATATATAGCAGGCGGTGCAAAGTAAAAAATATATACAACACGTACCTAGGGACGAACCCGAGTGAAGCGAGGGTGAGCCCCTAGTTCTAAATGATACTTCAATATTAAGCGGAATTATGTATGAAACAATGATATTCTAATAGACAGATATGTTATACGCTCACTAAACAACCGAAAAAAGTGTTCCGCGCAGCACACATACACACTTTTCATTCAAGGTACATTTCACTACAAGTCAAAATGATAGAAAGGGGATAGTCGATAAAATCAATAAGAAAAAAAGAGACAGCTAGTGTTGTCAATTGCGCGTCAATGTAAACAAACATTAGTCTAGCGACCGATGACATATCAGAATATTAGGCAAATAATTGAAATATATTAATAAATCGAAGTATACTGCGTTCTTACATGTGGTATGAAATCCCTTGTGTTTTATTAACTTTGGTATCATAATTGGTGCATTTCCTAAATACACAGGATGGCATTTTTTTTAATTTTGTAGCAGCTTACCACTCGTTGCCATGCGTGACACAGACCACTAAAGGCAATACGTCCTAATTAGGACGTTTTCGAGTCTTCACGATTGCGCGCTCACAACATATCTATTGTTAGAATATCATTGGTATGAAACTATCGTTTTATGCGTTATTATTCTATGGTCTAGATATTGGTAGGGAATGGAAATTCACAAAATAAGAAGTCGATATGATAATTCTGAATCGTTAAAAGATAAGAGAAGAAGATTTAATAGAGTAACAGAATTCAGTGCCTACATAAAATATTTTGTGAAAAATCTTATTCAAATACTCATTATTAACAATACAGAGACTGAATCTACAGTTTTTAACATATTTGTCTGTCTGTCTGCGACCTTTTATAGCACTATTTCCCAAATGGTTTTTTAAAAAAAGAAAATAATTTGGAATTACGTAAAAACATCGTTTGTTAGGGCAAGTGTCAAGTATCACGAGAAATCAAGTGAACTGATTTTGATGAAATTTGGTATATGATAGTTAGTTATTCGGGTTAATATATTGGATACTTTTTACGGAAATATATCTCTGAGAAATCTAGCGAAGCGAGGGTAAGTCTACCTACTACCTTGTCTACTACTAGTCTACTACTACTACTAGTCTACTACCTTGAGATAAAGCACTTACTATATTGAATTGAAGTTGAGAATTAAACGCAAAAATAATAACTAAATACGTGTAATTTATTTCACTTATCGTGAGTGAAGTAAACAGCTGACTAAAATATTTAAAAAATAATAATAATAATCAAGTATGCAATTCAAACTCGTATCTCACTTATATCAAAGAATAAAGAATTGTATTCGTTATGGCTGGTGGTTAATTGGCGTATAAACATATAGCGGAAAGACATGTTTATTTTAGCCTAACTGTAAATCTCTGCCAGCGAAATAGCGTGAACATCGAGGGGAGCGTTTCGTATACTATTTACATAGACGCGAGGTATGAGTTTCAGCGGTATTGATATTAGTATGAATCTACCTCTATTATGTAGTGACTACTATTTACGGCTGCCTTCCGGTCTAGGTTTGAATCCCGATCGGGCCAATTTTAGTTATTTAGTGGTACTTCGACTAAAGTCCGAGTAACAGTAATCTTCTACGCAGTTGGCAAGTCTCAATGAGTTTAGCCGTTCCAAAATCGATTGGAGGACAAATATTTTATTTTATTTTATTTATCATTTTTATATATTTGTCTCCATATATGGCAAGTTAGAAAGCTTAAAAGCTACACATGTATTATCTTTTGAGTCCTATATTTGACTACCTAAATTACAATGAGCCTATGTATAATCTAAAATTCGCTCCAAATTTGTGAGTTACAACATTCTAACTTGATTATAATTTGAAGTTTCAAATTCTTTAAAATTAATTTAGAATTTTGAATACTTATAAGAAATAAGTTGAATAACAATAGAAATATTATCTTAAATTTAATGAAATAACTGTATTAAAAGTAATGTTTTAAGTCAAGTAAATTCAAAGACATTTTTGAATAATATTGAATTTTTATAGTAGTGTAAGAAAAACAATTACGAGTACAATATAAAGTAACTGTTTGTGAAACCGCTTTAACTTAGGCGTATACAAATCGCAGTTTTAACGAGAGCATGCAATTTACTTGTTTTCTTCTTATTTCCTTTCCTTGATAAATGATTCGTCCTGGAATGCCCGCTAATTTCTGACTCGAACTCAAAGGTCGGATTTGGAGCATTTCCTTTAGTTTCTGCTACATTTAAAGCTTTCTTGAGGAATTTATAAAAAAAGGCCTTTTTCGTCTTTGTTCATAGCGTTCATATAATATTTTTTTAGTTAAGTTAGTTTTTACACTTTATATGTAGGTAGAATTACATTATAAATACACATTACTTTGAATTTATTATAAAAGCATACGGTAGATAATATTGTTACTTCTAATATGTTCGTAGTTTCAAAAATAAGAAAGGGAGACACAGGATAGGGTCTTTCGTGACATCTGAAACGTCGGGAACCAAAATTCAAAATAAATTCGAGAAAAATCCCAAAAAATATTTACATAAATAAATAAATAATAAATATGTTGGGACATTATTACAACAGCGGCATCTAGTTCCGTAGTAAGCTACGAAGTTTGTGTTAACCATGACTGGAGTACAAACATTCGTGCTCAATAAATGAATGCCCCCAGCGGGACTCGAAACTGCGACCGCTGGCGCAAAAATTAGGGTCACTACCAACTGAGCCAAACGGGTCGCCTAAAAATCTTTGTCATTAAAAATGAGAATTAGGTATATACCCACCAGAGTATTTTAACTGACTGTTTGACTTGAACTGACTTGTATCAATTAACGTAATAACTTGGTAAATGTAACTAAAAGTGAACTAACGCCATAAAATAAATAAAAGAGATTCAACAAGACAGATGTCCAAAAGAATGTAGTACATAATTAATCATTCTGAACAGAAATTAAAGAAATAAGAGATAACCGTTTTGGTGGCGACAAAACTTGTACAGCTTCCGTCTCAAATTAGAGGCAGATAAAAAGCAATCCTTCTTTTAAATGAAACGCCGAGTTTTACTAACGACCCTTGCTCCTGGTAAACTCGTGAAACAACAACATTTAGCCTAAGTTATTAAATGTAGCGGATAAATTGATAAGTTCAATTCAATTTTTTAAAGACATTTACTTAATTATTTTTTATTAATTCCACCGAAAATAGCATTCCTAAAGAGGGTTAGCGTCAGGCAGGCGGGTTGTAAAATTTCTTGCCAAACCAATTACAACATGTATAAGAGTGTCAAAGAATGACAGAGGAGAATGGAAGAAGAAGACATGTTGTGCCGACCCCACATAGTGTGGGATAAGGACAGGAAGAAGAAGAAGACTTAATTTTTTTTTATTAAGTTTTTATTCTTAGAAAGATTATTTATTGACGATATTCCACCATCATCTGTATTCATAACATGAAAGTTCTCGTCATTAGCTACTAAACGACAAAAGTAAAGTTAGTTAAAAAAGGAGGAGTCAAAGGTACTAAATAGCGTTGCTTTGCCGTTTATATATGTATAAATATGTTGTTTCTTAGTAAGATTTTTCCATGCCTTCAAATGGCCTGTTATATATTTTTAAAATTAAAATTCCGTTTAAAACTATTGTACTAAGTGCTAGTATAACTTAAGTTATCTTAAAATAAGGTATCATATTATGTCTTAAAATTATGAACAGATATAAAAAAGAACAGATATCTGTAGATGTATATAGTTTAAAAGAAGTATAAAAAATTATTCATATTTTTTCATCGTGTCATTTTAAATTACTTATAATATGGATATATTTGAATAATTTGTAAATATTGCTTGAATCTACTATTTGTAATATTTTTACTTCTAAACATTCAAACAGCTCTTAACTTGACACTTGTTATTGCGACGCAGCACATAATACTGTCCCAAGTTTCATTCCCACTTAGAAATAAGAAAGGTTTCAGCTTTCAGGGTGATAACGACGTTAAAAGTAACAGATTGGTGTTTATAAGCGAATATCTTTCGCTTAGTTAATAACTAGCCTTTAATTATATTTTAACTATTATATTAAAAAAATTAATGAGTCAAATATGTTTTTTTTTTGAGAAAATCTTATTGAAATTCATTATTATCGATAGTATATAGTCATTATTACAGATACATTTGCCGGTCTTTGATCTGTATGTCTGTTTGCAACCACATCACGAGAAAACCAGTGGATAGATTTTGATGGGATTCGATGTGTCATGTGATGGTGGCTGGTGATCATAAAATATAAATTTCGAAAAACTTTTTCTTGCAGCTTCATCTATTTAAACCATAATATTAATATAAAATATTTGTGGAGTTTGTTTATAAATTTTATTTGTATACTTATTTCACAGAAAAAATGCTCAATAATTTATACCAAATAATTTCACGCTGTTCACGTTTGACAAATACATTTTACTAACGCCAATTAAATAAAAAAATATTCGACGTAGCTTTGACACGCCGAAAACAGTAATTTTCACAGACTATACAGCGTTTAAACTACGTTAGGTTGTTATTTCCAACCGTTTCGCATTTCAATGACGGCCGCAGCTTTTTGCTGGACTTCCATTAAGATAAACCTGACCGTTCACACACAGCTATTAGATATTTTGACACCACTTAGTTCAATTTATTTTAGCGTAGCCTAGCCCTGGTTATTTTAAATGATAATATAAAAGGAGAGTGACAAAATAATCACAAAGTTGACAGCTTTTTATCCGACTGCGGCTAGCCAAAACGAGAGTTATGTGTTTGACTTTCATGTATTAAACTGCCGATTTTAATGATTCAACGTTCTTAGATTGTACCTATATATGTCTGCGATTGCCTAATACTCTATTATATTATCAGTTTGTTCTTTTTAGTGCGTTTTTCACGCATTTTTTTGTAAATTACATTTTAGTTCAAAACTTTCTCTCCTAGCAAGTCAAAAATTATTAAAACATTGTGTAATCTTAGGTTACCTATCTAAAATTATACAATTACCTATTTCTATTATATTGAAAATCGTAATCGTATACGTATTGCTATGCTTAATTACCTATAATTTTTATAGCATTTTGTATGAATTTAATGTTTTTATAATACAGAATTTTGTTCAAAAGCTCATATCAAATAACAATATATGCCCTAAAAATTAGCGTTAAGTAACATAAAGAGCATGCTCATTAAGCATTTGTTTTTAATTTCTACTAGCGACTTACCTTCGCATTTTCGAGCTTATACGTTTTTACGGTTTTCATACAAATATTTTTTTTTACTAGATTACAGTTTTTTTGTGGTTTCCTTTGTATGCTAACTCTGACACAACCCTACCAAAACAAATAAGTATTTGTTTCGACCACTGATTTTTAATTTTTTAAGGTTTTATGTACTCTTTTTGGTTTATCCAAATTTTACATAGTAATAAAACAATCATACAATATAAAGCATAAAAAGTTTACATCCCGAGTAGGATATAAGTAACTTTTTATTCTGGAACACGTTCCCATGAGTCTGCTTCAAAGAGCTACCTAGGGACGACTGAAGCGAGAGTATGCTAGTAAAACAAGTAAAGTTCACTCTTTATGTATCTGCAAAGTCAGAACGGTAACCGTCTATGCTAGAAATTCTACAATACAAAGGAAATTGTAGGTTAGCATCAGATTAAAGGCATTGGACCAACCCATCAACACTGTCCACAGTCACTATTATTTTAGGAGTTTACGTTTGTTACTAAACTCCGTACAAAGTTCTAACAAGCTCGATAAAATTGCAAATATATACCACTGCGAGAAAATGAAACACGTTGAAGCACATATTAATAAGATAATCAAAAGGTTCCGTTTAAATTAAATGTGAATATTGGTTTAGGGTTACTTGCCCCAAAATCTTAATTTGATTTCAATGTCTTAAAAAAGAAACAACCAAGTCTGTTTGACATTTGGTGAAGGAATTTTGAAGCAATAATATTATAGTATACTTAAATAACTCAAAATAATTTGTATCATTGCACATTCTTATTCACTTCTTTTCTACTTCACGCTGACAAAATGACTGGACAGGTTTGAATGAAATTTAGAGTTTTAATTGATAACATGTGGTCTACTGTAATGCACAGGTGTGAGGCGAATATCTACATAATATTTACTGAAATATCAAATGTTAAGGAAAAAAATGTACTTAAAGATTTTTCATCGGGCGCTTCAAAATAAGATAGCCTATCATTAAATGTACTTTTAAATTATATAAAAATAAGTATTTTATACCTTTGTTGCAGTTTTCAAATCGCAGACGTCACTATCAACAGATTCCGGCCTTTGTACTGAGAGAGGCTTGAGGAGGACTCACATAGAACTGATCAAACCACCTGGGAAACGTATCGGACTGAAACTGGCAGGTATGTATTGAAACATAAAAATATAGCAAAATTTCATATAAACTGTTTCGGCTTTAAATTTTACTAAAAATCAGTTAAATATTGTTAATTTCTCCTTCGGTTACGATTTAGTTACACTACGGGTTGTTTTTTCATTTGGATTTCGGTTTTTTGATGAATCGAATTAAAATAGAAACTTTGTGTTATTTAAAACACAGTTTCTTTTAATCTGAAAATTAAACCCAATTATCTTCTGCACTGTACCTTTATTGTAGTTATTATCAAAATATAGACACAGGTATGGTCATTTTTATAATTATTAAAAAAAACGTTTTTTTTTATTCGACTATGTCAAATTCGATTTTTGAGACCACTTGTTACTAGAGAGCTCTTTTCAAGAACGAAACTTGTATGATTAGCAGTTTCTTGCCTGCTTATGTAATAAAGTAACGCTTAAAAATAAAATATAAAGAATTCATTTAAAAATAAAGTAATATATTTTTTAACGAAAAGATAATATTATAGTAAGATGTTTAAGTATTATGATTAACTTTCATAGTTTACCGAGTCTATTTCTATCGGAGATCCTAAACGCTCTAAGACGAGGCAACCTGGTAAACACCGATAAGTTTTCGTATTCGTTCATTTATAATGTATACAATTTAATATTATTTGTCTTACGTATATTATTTATGTGCAAATCAAGGTAAGTTTTAATCCCATTCACTTTTTTTAATGTCGGTCTTTAAAATAGGATTTTATATAAAAGAGTGGTTGAAATCCTTAGCGCAAGTCCACTTCACACTTCGCTAGGTTTTATTATTATAACAGCAGATATATAATACTTTAAGTCTTTATAGCTTCAGCAAGTTTAATGCTTCTATGCTATCCTTTTGACACTAGAGAAAAATAGTCTTTAAAATATTACTAGTCAACTTATTTATTCCTCTTTTTTAAGTTTTTTGTACCCGAAGGTTACAAATGTGATTGTATATCAGCGGAGCTTAATCTAATGAACCGTTATAGATAGACACATGTCCGATATAACAACAAAGAATAAAAAATAATCAAGATGAAGAATATAAAACCGTCACATATATGAAATAATGACTTTTTTATATTTTTTATGTTATATCTTGTATGTACAAGTCAAATTCGCTCTTGACCGTTTTTTATTTCCGTATATCCACCAAAACAATAATTAACTACCTATTACAGCTTAAAAGATATATCCCGTTAATTGAGATGAAATCCCAACAACACCGTCTAGATTTTTAATGAATAAAACTAATTACACTAGCAAAGATTGAACCTACGACCTTTACTATAATTATTATACAAACTAACATAAGCACATTTAATAGCTAGTATATAATTCATATATATACATACATATATAGCATTCTCCGACATCAAAACGCGTACCGCTCATAAATCGCTTAGAGCCATAAATTCGGTGACCGCGGCATTCCTTAGAGGGCAGTGAGGTTCACTCGCCCGCGTCATACTGTAGAATGTACATACAAAAACTAATACTATACGTTGTTAAGTAACAAGACTTGAAATATTTTACTATGGTTGGATTATAATAGCTTCTTTCAATATTTTTTTTATATTAAGTTTTCGTTTGCGACTTTCTTTGATATATACGTTAAAAAAAATTTACTCTAAAGTTTATACGTTCATATTAATTTGAATTAGGTTAAAATAAACTCTTTTACATCGATTTTTATAAACACTCAAAAGAATTAATGAGATAATTTAAATTAAGTATTGATATAGTTTATAAGTCAAGTGAGCTTTGGCTCAGAAATCTTTTTCTCGAGAAAAGCTGGCAAGTCACTCAACGGCCGCTAATCTATACTTATACATACATAAAATTTAAGTTTTTGTACATACTCGGTATATCTACAATATACATGTTAATCTACGATAAGTCCATATCCATTCTGAATTTCATTAAACTTGAAGAGTCTCAGAAGCAAACACACAAACAGATTACAATATTAGTATCATTAAATAAAGTTCTGTTTTCTATAAGGAATTTATGAAGGGTAATGTTATCTTACAGTTTATTTATTTGGTAAGCTCTGGGGTAAGGTCACAAGGGTATTAGAATATTGTGATTTAAAGCTAATAAAAATGCTTTCCAAAACTATTATATAATACTTTATTGCTACCATTTTGATAAAACTACAATAATTACTAATTTACTTAATATTGGCGAAATAGAAAATATGTTTGAACTTCTACATTAGTATGGAGGAGATTTACCTCATATAGTATGACAATTGTGTTCTTATCTTGAAACCTATCACCACTTCCGATGTCCTGAAAATGAGACTATATGTCATATTGTATTTAAAGTTTCATTCATATGAAACTAACGGCCGCACTCAGAGTCACCTAATGAACCATTAAGTCGAGAATTATGGAGATTTTCAACTTAAAGGTTCATTAAGACTCTGAGTGCGGCGGTTAAAATTTAAATGACAAAGAATACAGAGTTCAATTTCGTACAAATCTTTTTTTAGCAAATGAAAATTTTGCGAATTCAGCAAATCAGAATTAAAAAAAAAGCTAAGCATTTTTTTTCAATTTCTGAGCTTATTTGCTGTAAAAATAACAATCATATTAATTCAGTAATTATGGAAAGCTTTGAAATCACAGACACGCACTTCGATTTTGATTATAAAGTAGGAAAAATATAAATTTATTTAAAGTAGACTGAGAAACTGATGTTGTATACCCGTTCAAAAACCCCATAAATTTGGTGACCTCCATTAAAATTCATTTTAGTAAGAAATATTGTTTGACGCCAGGAAAGTCCCACTTTAGATGTGATACCGGATCTTAACACGTGAGCAATATCCGGACCGTCTGCTATGACCAGCAACAAGTATCCGTATTAAAGAAAAATTGGGGTTTTCGTGATACACTCTTTTTTATAATATAGATCTCCTTAGTCCTTTAAAATAACTACAGAAGTTGTAATCTAGGAAACTAAGTCGAAGCTTTTAGGCCTAATTCCTTTGAGGTTGTAATTTGAGCCTGAAAGTACACTAAGCTGTACTAAAGTTCATAAATTCTAATGTCACATACATGTTCACTGAAATAACGTCATACCATAAACACAAACAAACCGTGTATATAAGGTAAAATATATTAACCGTATATGTCAAAATCTCCAGATGTCAGTTAGTTCGTTACACTTATATATATTTTAATAGTAGCGACTAACCCTCACTTCGCTCGAGTTCGCCTCTAGGTGTTCCCTGTAAAATTTAAAGCTTGTAGCACAAAAAATGAAGGACTTTCATACAAACTTGCGAGAGCCCTTAGGCCTCCTTAATACGGTTCGGTATTTCCCTGTCACAAAATCCGTTCTTAGCAGACGTCTACTAACTTTAAACTCCCTCTTTGCCAAATTATATCTATATATGTCAAGCAGTTTTCGATACTTCGTGATTATTGATTGAGATTTGAACTTAAGAAGAAAGAGAACTTAACCTTTCGCTTTTATGTATTCAGATTTTATAAAAATAATTTCATCATGAAGCCTCTATATCTGAGAGAACTTTGCAAGTTTTGGAAAGATGCTCGTATGTGTATTAGTCCTCCAACTCACAACTTATCCAGTTTGATAGACTAGCACTCACATTACGGGGGAAGCTAGTGCCAAGAAGAGGGAAGTTAAAAAGCGTCAAAATATAAATAGACAATAATAATATTAGAAAAAACACTCTTTATCAAATGCAAAAATTCTACTCCTGTGGCTGTCTATTTTTTAGGTATACACGAATATTTGACATTATAAATGAAACTGTCTTTTCGGATTTTGTCGCGGATTTATTTTGGTTTTTGGTTGGTCATGGTGAGTCTCTCTAGTGGCCACGATTGTTGTAAAGCTTTCGAACCGTGGGGAATCAAAAATCAATAAAAATCTGCGACAAAAAGAAATTGTTTCATTACTGTAACTTAATTTTCAAAATTCGTTAATTTTGCATTACCAAGAATTCGAATTTTTGAATGTTTTGAATCATGACGAACTAAAGCTGTTGAATACTACAAGAATTTAAATAAATATTTTATGGTACAACATTAAAATGTTTGTGCTGCATACGTAAATATGCACCTCGAGGCTCGAGAGCATTTAACAGGGTTCATCAAAGCGGATATGAGTTTTGCGGATACAATGCTGTATATATTACCGCATTCATCTTATCAGCTTAGAAACTATTAGTTACTCTGTATACTATTTTATCTATAGATATATTATATATTATGTATATTTGTTACAAGATAAGAAATAATACAGAACCTATTGTGTTTTTTTCTAATATATAAAAATCGCGTATCACAGTGTTTGTTATTGGACTCCTCCGAAACGGCTTGACCGATTCTTATGTTTTTTTTGTGTACATTTGATAGGTCTGAGAATAGATCGCAGGCTATTTTTTATATCCCTAGGTGATAAGAGTGGCCCTCTCCAGATATTTTATTTCCCATTTTTAGACCAAATTTTTTTATGATTTGGCACTAAAAATACCTATAACCCTAAATTTTCATCCTTCTTTCTTCTTTCATCCATCCCGGTGGTGATTAACTGGAATAACGCGGGCGGAACCGCGGGAATTGCTAGTATAACTATAAATATAGCACTATCACAAAATACATAATATGTAAGTATATGAAAATATAATCATATAATGTAGTTTTGAGGCTACGTATATATTATGTAATTAATACAGTTAAATATTCGAAATTAAATATTAGCATTAGATGTTTAAATGTTATCAATAGAAAAAGGAATATGGTCTTACAAGCACTTGATAAAAACTAGTATAATCTATTTAGATCCTAACTATAAAAACAACAATATATGGTAGGTATATCTTAACATAAAATTTCGTATGCGTGATTCTTCCAAAAGGTGGCGGATATCGATTAGCGCATCTGTCCTAGCCATCCAATAAATATGTAAATTTCGCTCGGATTAACCCTGCCGGGAAGAAATTCGCGGTTCATGTAAACGATGGGGGACTTTTTATCATTAAATTCGCCTTTGACTTTGAGGGGACGAGTAAATAGAGTGTTGGAGTTTAGTGTGTGTTCAACAAACAGTTGCTTACGGAAAAATTTACTGAGCTGTATCACTTTTTCCTTCGTTAGACCGGAATATATGTAAATTTGTTTAAAAATTTAAATTTAATGTTAAAAATTTGACGACGCATATATATGGCTCAGTTTGTGTGTCAGCAGTCGCGGGTTCGAGTCCCGCTGGGGGAATTTATTGAGCACGAATGTTTGTACTCAAGTCATGGTAGCTTATATAAGTATTTAAAGTTATAATATTATGTATATCAACTATCTGTTATTCTGAAGTTCAGTAGTTTTCAACCGACTTCCAAAAAGGAGGAGGCTATCAATTCGTGTGTATGTTTATTTTAATGTTTGTTACCTCAGAACTTTGGACTGGGTGAACCGATTTTGATAATTCTTTTTTTATTTGAAAGCTAGTGCTTCCCGTGTGGTCCCATTTTATTATTTTCCAGTTCTGACAAAGGCTTCCATGAAAAAACCATATAAGTCTTAAATTTGCATTAAGCACCGACTTCAAAATTAACTAAGTTCTTAAAAGTATTATTTTCTACTTTTTAGTTTAGATTTGTTTACTTTGGAAGTCGGTTTTTGTTTTTTTATTAATGTTTTTTTAACTATAGATTCAGCCTCGGTTTCGATAAAAAATACTACTTCATGAAGATTTTCCAAAATAATTTACAGATTCAAATTTCAATTATATGTATAGATTTCATCTATCTTCTATACATATTCATATAATAAAATTCTAACTCAGTCGAATCTGTACATTGAATATTTTTTGAAATTCTTATTGAAATAGTGATTATTATCGATACAGAGGCCGAGTCTATAGTTTTAGAATTTTTGTCTGTTTGTCTGTCTGTGACCGCATTATGAGAAAATCGCTGGACTGATTTTGATGATATTTGGTATGATGATAGCTGGTTATCCGGGTCAGGATATAGGATACTTTCTGCTGGAAAATATCTCATTTCTAAGAGATCAAAAATCAAAATCAAAATATACTTTATTCAAATAGACTTTTACAAGCACTTTTGAATCGTCACTTTTACATTATTATATAAAATTTAAATTAAATGTCAGTCTGTAAGTCTGGGACTTGGGAGGAAGCTACCACCGACTCGGAATGCTGTTCTGCCGAGAAGAGCCGGCGAGAAACTCAGCAGTTGCTCTTTTCAAAAAATATTTGATGGCAAGTAACCGTTAAAAACCCGCTGTAAAACATCACACGATATATGAAATTTAAGAATTTAGTTTCCGGTCTTTAAAACGCGGGTGGAGCCGCGGGTAATGCTATGTACTAGTAATATAATTAATATAATGGTAATGTATGTATAAGTACATAAGTTTAGTGTTTTTATTATTATAACGTATTAAATGTACATAGTAACGAAGCATATCAGCTAAGCTATGACTTTGCTCAACTTTGTAGCCTAAAGCCATTTAATACTGTTTCATACTAGTTTATTATAATTACTTTAAAGTTCGATAAACAACTTTCGTATATTAGTGATCGATTTGTTTTAAACGTCTTTATTTACATTGTATTAAATTATAGGTACATACAATATTCATGTATAATTTATTAATTAACTTGTATTATTTATAATATCTTTGCCGCATACTTAAAGTCAAATGTCATTAGATCTCAGATCGAGTTTTCCGGAGTAAAATATTATATAGGTTTTCACATTAATTCAATAATTTATTTATTTTTTCTATGAAAATGAATTAACTTCAAATTACATATTATAATGTATAAATTATTTTATGTCGACGATAAGAAACATAATCAAAAATTAATAATATAACTAAGTACAGTATCAGGAATAGAACCCAGATTTAGTTTTAAATAAAAATTAAATCATTTTTATATTAATTTAAAAAAAAATTAAATGTTTTGTTCATATTATATTTTCGTACATAAACAATCTGAGGTTCAAGAACCGGGATTTGAACTCGCTTCACTGAGATTCCCAAGCGAGAAGTTACCACCGGGCCTACCTATACTAATTATTAGCCTACAAGCATAAATACTTTTGCATCATATTACGACTATGACTAAAATTCATAAAATCGTACTTATTTGATATTTCATTCATTTTTAAGTGAATTAAATAACTTATACTAAATGCGTGCACCACGAACTCTTGGATTAAGTTCAAACTGTACCATCAAAACTCATTAATTCTATACATTTTATCTTAAATCTAGTACATCGTGAAGGCAGTATGCAGTATAACGACAGTCATTCGCCTACAAACCATCACATAGAATTTTTGGAATCCGAAACGCGCGTTGATCATGTTTGATATTCAAATTGAAATTTTATATGTTATTTCTGTCAATGTCCCTAATGTTCTATTTATTGGTGGGAGAATGTAACATTATTTATGATTTATAATCATATTAAAGGGTATCAAATACTATATGACTTACGTCTCTCTAAAATTTATTATCTCGTTCCTCAAAACCCTCTAAATCTGACCACAAAAGTGTTTACACAAATGTATTTTAAGCAGAGTTGGATGTTAGTCGTAAAATGGTGGAGCCGTCGAGTGAAATAACTTTCATCTCGTCCAATTTGTCTCATATTAATATTTTCATAGCATAACTTTAGTTTTAGTTATTATTCGAATATGTGAGAATAAATAGGCTTGTATAGAATACTCGTGAGTAATTAAAAGTAATTTATAACGGGAGCTTGTTATTTCAATAGAACAGTATATTTTTAAAATTTTAATTATTTTTCGTTTGGAAATAATATTCTATTTATGAAAGGTATTTTAAATATATTTTAAATATATATATATATATATATATATATATATATATATATATATATATATATATATATATATATATATATATATATATATATATATATATATATATATATATATATATATATATACGAGTAAGTCATCTACTTGTTATATACTTTGAACTAGTCTTACAACTTATATCACGTCAAACGAACGTAAACTTTCATAATATGTATAAATAATAAAACTAACCTTTCCCGCGGTTTCGCTCGCATTCTAAAGGCTGGAAACCAAATTCTTTTCGGCGTCCTTCCCCTTACCACATTGTCTTACACGCAGTGATCATAATTTTGTTGCGGAGTTATGTTAAAACTATGAGATCTCGTAAGATAAATCGAATTTTTCAAATCGAACCAGTAGTTCCTGAGATTAGCGCGTTCAACCAAACACACAAACTCTTCAGCTTTATAAATAGTATAGATATCTATTCATTAAATATTTTATGGAACATTTAATTTAAAAAGTCATGATCATCAAAAAGAAAGCCAAATCTATAGTTTTTACTTTTGTCTGTCTGTCTGTGACCATCACAAGAAAACTACTTTACAGATTTTGATGGATATGATTGTAGTTATCCGAGTTGATAAAGAGGATACATTGTAGTGTGGGAAAATATGCCATCTCTGAAATGTATATAAGCGTACGTAGAGAAGCGCCCGAGTGGAGGGTGGGTAATTCGCTAGTAAGTAATAATATTCAGAATTACAAAACTAGCAACATGCATCTCTATGATGATTCTTGATTCTTAGTTATATATTTCTGATTCTTAGTTAGCAGTAACTAATGCATTACTTAAAGTCTATCTGTGCTATAACTTTTATCAAAATCCATTCAGCGGTTCTAGAGTGAATATGAAACAACTTAAATGCAGTCACAAATTATTAGAAAAATACCATATTTTAGTTATTATTAAAGTCCAATATAATCTTATGAGAAATACTCATATTCATAAGTCATTATGAATAAAATTAACCTCCTGCTAGAGAAGGCGCAGACGGATTTAAAGCGTCAATTAGTATTCCGCCGCTGTTAGGGGAACTAAATTTGTACGTGGTAAAAATAGTTTGATGCGTCTAGTGAGTGTTTGTAGGGATTTTTGAGATATGGCAATCTTTAGTAAAATTCATATATGATGTTATAAGTAACATATTTAATTAATGAACAGTATACAATTAATTTACTGTTTTAAAACGAAATGGCTACGACTGCAGTGATTTGGGCTTTTCTGGTTGATTTTTGAAGTAAAACTTCTATAGAATCGTTGTGATTTCAAACCGGATGCAACGGAAAAAACGACAGGTAAGAGACACAAATACAAAAATGTGTAGGAAAGAATGAGATAGAATTGATTCCTATGTTGCCATGGTAACCCTTGTTATTAATACAAGTATATAATACTCGGAACAATGGAGATATAATGTTATATTCTTTATTCTTTAAATATGTGATTGTAATATCGACGACTCGTTTGGCTCAGTTGGTAGTGACCCTACTTTCTGCACCAGCGGTCGCGGGTTCGAGTCCCGCTGGGGGCATTCATTTGCTAATCACGAATGTTTGTACTCCAGTCATGGGTGTTTATATTTATAATATGTATGTATTTAAAATTTATATGTGTAGTATATCAACTATCTGGTATCCGCAACACAAGCACGTTAAGTAGCTTACTGCGGAACTAGATAGCGCTGTTGTAATAATGTCCCAACATATTTAAAAATTAAAAAAAATATATTTAAATATGCCTAATAACGCTAATTTATTATTGTTTTTTTTTCAATTTAATTGCGATATTTGCCAAAGTAGTTTTACTTCAACCGCGCGTAAAGGTTACACGCATCCATGTTTTTTTTTTCGTTACAACACCTACGTTTAAAATATGAGTCTTTATCAGACTTTCATTATTATTATAATAATTGCGTATGTGTATTTGTTTTGTTTATTACTTGGCCGTTTTAGATAAAATTTATAACATAGATAGACTATAATCTGGAAGTACATAATATTTACACCTAGGTTTGTATCCTAGTGAAGCAAGTTTTTGAAATTGATATTAACTAATATCGCCACCTAATTGATTCCAGCAGAGACTTAATTTCGTCAACTCGGGATAACAGTAATTTATTGTGTTAATATAACCTCAACGCTATATGTACAATTAATGATTAATAACATAGATGTAAGTCAAGTATGTCGAGGCAAGTATAGTATGTAATAAACTGACTTGCCTAACACAAGTGTTCATTTATAGGTTCGCGCGTCTGTTAGTTTGCCTGTTCGTGATAAACTCAAAAACTACTGCACCGATTTTCATGCTATTTTCACCAATGGATAGAGGAATTCTCGAGGAAGGTTTTAGTATATAATTTGTCGAGTTTTTTGTATACATTTACAAGCGGAACCCGCGGCTTTGCTCACGGCAAATCTAGGGACGAGCCCGAGCGGAACGAGGACGAGTCGCTAGTACTATATAAAATAGATTTTTAACAAAGGAAAGCTTAATAAAAGCCAAAACTTATAAAGAAAAATTAAATTAATGAACTGCGTCATGTTTCTTTAGACCACCTCTCTCACCCTTTGTCACATTTCGTCACGCTTAGTAATACCCCTTTCCTCCCTGTTTGCGAACATATTTTGCTAAAAACCCTTATCTGATTACCACAGGAATTTTGCATTTTATTCGAGCTACTGTTACAAATGCGAAAGTGGCTCTACACGTTGAAACGTTTAGACGAATTTACATCAAAATTAGTATCCAGATACTGTTTTATTAAATAAACTTTAATAACACATTAACCCTCTCTACAAGTCGATGTAAATTCACCCAGTCACATATCACAGTTTACGCGAGAACAAAAGCACAAAGCAAAAATTGTAACATAATATTTTTAAATGTACAAGTCCCATCTAACTGGCATTACCCTGTCAGTTAACACAGTACAGCTGTCGAGATGTGTTTCTAGTGGCTTTAAACTCTGGGCGTAAGGTAGTAAATAGACAAAAACGCTTCTGCCCGTGCACCGTGAAGAGCGGTTTATGAACTTTTAACCAAAACAAAACAGCTTGTACAACTGTTCTAAGTATTTAGTAATTTTTGTGGTCACTCGCTTAGTTTTGCTGTTTTGTAAATTTCTCTTTTATTTTCGTCGTGTATAAAGTGGAAAAATATTTTGTAAAATCTGTACCTACTTTACATAAAAAGGATTTTTTGTGTATTTTTTTTAATTAACTCAAAAGTATAATAAAATTAAACTCTACATTATTTTTTTATTTGGAAATTCTAATTAAAATAGTTATACTTAACGATAGAGGCCTTTCTATAGTTTTTAGAATTTTTGTCTGTCTGTCTGTCTGTCTTAAAAAAAAGTATTAAATAAGTTATAAAATTGCTTCTAATCACTCAGTTTTAATTAAGCTGATTTAGAGATATTTATATAAAACGGTAGTATTTTCATAATATACTACTGGTGCGTTAAAGGAAAATTCCAAATCTCCCAAGGGCCTAAATGGGTCGTCGTCAAAGATGTACCTTTGTGACGCCATAACTATTTTGGACGGTTAACGATGTTATACAATAATTGTCAGCTTATTTGCAGTTACGTGACTGTTTCAGTAATTTAACTTGATCTTCTTGGTAATGTAAGGCCAGGATTTATTTACAGCTTTTAATAGCAGCCATGGACTGTTATCTGAGCTTTAAAGCATCGTATGCAATTATATTATCTGAATGACAGTGTAACTGAAACTCAAATTGCTAGTATTACTGATGCTGAAAAATAGCATAATAATATCTTATAATCTCGGAAACGTCTCCAACGATTTTAATGAAATTTAGCATGCAGGGGGTTTCGGGGGTGATAAATCGATCTAGCTAGGTTTTATTTCTAGAAAACATTATTTTATCAATATTTTCAGGCAATGAAAAAAAAAGCTACAATACCATTAGAATACGAAGGTAAATTTCGCTGTCATCCACAAGATTATAATAGCTCTGATTGATTGACAGTGGAAACCGGGCGGTCTCTAACCAGAAGGCCTCGGTTCAAATCCAGGTGTATCCAGTCCGATTATTATTTTTTTCTTTTTTTATTTTTTCCAAAAAAAAACCGAGCGAAGCTCGGTCGCCTGATATTATATCAAAGAGAAAAAGAAATAGGCATTATAAGATTTTGTACCTAATAAACGTACATGTAAATAGAAATGGGCCCCGAAACCCTTTAGATGTCCCAGGGTCATTATATGTCCTTCTCGATCGAGGTTGATAGGCAATATTCATGTTGAACACTAAGATAACATTCATATCAATTGTATTCTGAATTTGAAATCTAACCTTATCATGGATTTATATTATTTATTTATTATTTTTTCGTGTCGTTTTGATGACACGTTTGGCTCAGTCGGTAATGACCCTACTTTCTGCGCCAGCGGTCGCGGGTTCGAGTCCCGTTGGGGGCATTCATTTGTTGAGCACGAATGTTTGTACTCCAGTCATGGGTGTTTATATTTGTAATATGTATGTATTTAATTACAATTAATATAATATGTAGTATATCAACTATCTGGTATCCGTAACACAAGCTTAACTTACCACGGAACTAGATGGCGCTGTGTGTAATAATGTCCCAACATATTTATCTTATTTATTTATTTATTATACAATTGAATATTTTTTTCCTGTCTTTTCTTAACAAAAAACAAAAAATAAAATAGAATAGTTAGCAAAAACCTAAGAAGGTAGGTACTAGGTACTGAACTGTTTTCCCTGCCTATTTATAACGGTTTAGATGAGTTATATAGCGATAGCATCATATAAAATACACACAAAAATACACAAACCTAGTATATATACTTTTCTTGCACTTTGAAAGTCGGATAAATAAACCAAAGAAATTTTGAAGTGAGAATTTAAACCCTACCGAGAGAGTCACCCGTAATCCTATTCTCATTTAAATGGCGGTTCTATCCTGATTAAAATCGTTGAATTTCGAATTAGTTTGGGGTATGATAAAGGTAAGACCGCTGGGGGCAGTCACCCATGTGATGGATGTGGGAAGTATTACCATAGCAATCGGTATGGGCGTAATATATTGTCCATTGTAAATCTATATCTATAATAATAAAATTCTGGGTCAAGCCTGTTCATTACAATTTTTGAAGTTATACTTCTTTTTGCGCGTTAGGGAAAAATGATGAGAGTAAATTTTTACGATGCGCGCGCACACCGTCACGAAAAACCGACACCCTGAAGTTAGCTATAGTCAACATTTTAGTTTTTCAAAAAAAGTTACCAACAAAAAGTAAGGACATCTACGTATGTTTGCGTGAGAACTGACAACTGTATTCACTATATTTATTTATTCAAGTGTTTCTGAACCTACCACACGTGTTTTGTATCAGTCCGAATAAAATATATACAAATATACATAAATATGTATTTTCTCAAATAATATTATAATAATTTACTGTGATTATAAGTGATAACAAAAATGAAAAGATTTTTATCTTGTTACGCCAAAGAAGTATAACTTCTAACGCATGTACATAAGTACACACACACTTTTTATTTTAAATACTTATTGAAATTGTGTTTGGATTTTTTGTCTGTCTGCATGTCTGTCTGTCTGCGAACGCATCATGAGTAAATAACTAGACGAATTTTGATGAAATTTTAGATGACAGCTGTTTACCCATCAACATTTAGAATACTTTTTACTGCAGAAAAATATCTCATGAGAAATCTATACTAATCGTTTCGTTCCTAGTTACAAAAAGCTAGTTAGAAAACTTATATTATCATAAAAGTACAAGCAACTTAATACCTTCTTTGTTTTACGCAAATATTTCACATTTTAGACCCTTTGCTACTTTATAAATTCTGTTTTTTTTTTAATTTAAAACCATGTTTTATCTGGTCTCTCCCGTGACCATGATTGCTGTAAAGCATTCGAAACGTCGGGAACTAAAAATCAAAATAAATCCGCGACAAAATCTGAAAAGGTAGTTTCATTTATAATGTCGAATATTCGCGTAAATCTAAGAAAGTATTAATTTCAGGTTTATTTAGATTTTTGGTTGAATAGGTTTCGAATGAATAATAACAATCATGGTGGCATATCTTCACTTCGGAAGGGTGCGTCCCTGATTGACAAACAATAGTCTATGTTATTCCAAGTCGAAGTCTCATCCAAAATTTCATTCATTTCAAGGGAATAAATAACAAATATAAAACCTTTCGTATATACAAAAGTAGTTTTATTAGGATTGAGTGGAACATGGTTTAAATATTCGAGATACATGCATGTACTCGTAGTTAAAGTTAAAGTAAAACAAACAGTTTTAACGTTTATGGCTCTCAGTTTGCGCATCACATAAAAAAGCAGTAAAATATGAAATTTTCCTTTTTCTACTGCTAACAAAGGGGAAATTGCGTTTTTCTCGTTTGTTAGAATTAATGAGATGTATATGGAAAGCTTCTGATAGAATATCGATGTATCTATTTAAAGATATTAAGAACTCAATAACGACTATTTTTATATGGAGCTTGTTTTTACTATACATTATGTGGGCTTATTTATGACTTATTCAAACGACGAATCAAAGCTTTATTTCTAAGATGTCCATTGACTATGTTTATATTATTCTAGCGCCACACCCTCGCCTCGCTCGGGTACGTCCTTAGATTAGAGCAAGCGAAGCTGGGGGTTCCGCTAGTAAATGAATATAAAAAATTGACAAATTATATACTTAAACCTTCCTCGAAAACCACTCTATACATTGGTGAAAACAGCATGAAAATTAGTACCGTAGTTTTTGAGTTTATCGCGAACAGACAGACAGACAGACGCGGCGGTGGACTTTGTTTTATAATATTATGTAGTGACGTACTAGGCACATTTTAATGTACAATAGATATTTTAAGTAGAGATAATTTTCTATAGTAAAAAATATTCTATAAGTAGATCCGGATACCCTATCATGATACCAAATGTCATCCAAATTTGACCTGTGGTTTTCTATGTCATAGACAGACTGACAAACAGACAAAAATTCTTAAAAGTATAGATCTGCCTCGGTATCGATTTTCCATACTATTTCGTACATACATTATACACTTACACTTTGAGAGAAAGGTATAATTTAATATACTTACTCTATTATAATATCTTGTATTTGAAGGCAAACGAGCAAAGGAACACATATTATGCAAATTTGTCTAATATTATGTGCCTTTAAGTAAAACATTAATAGACGAAATGAAAATTATGTTTGCTTCACCGAGCAATAATTGCGTTTACGACTAAACGTCTCCAAGGACATTTTGATCGTATTTTTTACGTGCCTCCTAAATTTGTTTTTACATATCTTGCTTTATAGCGCAATTGTGCTCACCGCTATATAATTTTGAAACTTTAATGGAAAAAGTCTTTGGCCAATAAAGACCTTTAATATTTTAAGTTTAGATAGCTGTCGTCTTCACACCATTCCCCATAGATCTTAGAATAGATGAATTTACTTAAGTAGAAGTAAAAAAGCTCGTCAAATGTTAACAATGACGTCGCTTT
The DNA here is from genome assembly GCA_951802675.2 of Boloria euphrosyne. Taxonomy (NCBI): domain Eukaryota; kingdom Metazoa; phylum Arthropoda; class Insecta; order Lepidoptera; family Nymphalidae; genus Boloria; species Boloria euphrosyne. Next base: position 1,868,611 of record OX637876.1, read on the forward strand.
AAACATTTATATTTAATATTTGAAGTAAGTATTAAAATCCGTCATATTTTTATTTTCATTTCAAGCGAGAATAGAGCTAAGTTTCTTACAATAATATTAAGTATAATATTGACTACTATTCATATAAAAAATACTTGTATGAAAAACGAACAAAAGATTTCAAAAATTGGATTATATTAAGTATATTAATAATTAATTAATTAATAATTATATTAAGTAACAATTAATAAAAAAGAGCTACTTAATAAGACTTTCTACATAAATGTTCAACTAACATTTATTCGTATATTGAATCTCTGTCCCAACTTTTCATACAATGATATTCTACCACTAAGTCAGTCGGAGTCAGTATAAATTATTGATAGCATCAACTCCCTTAATCAAAGTAACAAACGTTTTTATTTGCCGTAACAATTACGGTTACAAATTCGGATGGCACTCGCCAATGGAAACTAGTTCAGAACATTTATTCAATTTGTGAGTTAGCGAGTAGACACGTTTAATTTAGTTCATTGTGCTTTAGTATTGTATCATATTGGGTTCCGTACTCAAGGGTTCCAACGGGACTCTATAACAAAGCCTTCGGTGTCCATTCGTCTTTCAGTGACTTATATCTCATGAACTTTTGGAGGTGGATAATTAAAAAATCATGGTTTTTGTTTTTTTTTATTTCACATATTATATTCCTTTTTTTAATTTTATTCGAAAAATTTGCATTGTCATTCCCTAACTATTAAAAGTATGGTATAGTATGAAATGTACACAATACGATGTGCATCAGGTCATAGCTGACCAAGTGCAGGTTGCCGGAATTGACATGTCTTTTGAAAATTAACTAAGTTTTCTATGGTCCGAAGGTTTCCCATAACATAGGATATGGGGTATTTATGATTTATTATTGTTATTATTCACTAGGTCCAGGACCAGCATCACTCGGTTCCCCAAACGAACCCGTTACCATTGGGCTACCATACTGCTTTATTTTCAATGTTTATCAGGCCAGTCATTTAAAACAAAGTAGAAACACAATATGGATCGAATATGTTAAAATCATCGCATTACTTGCCTTTCGAGAATAATTAAATTACCAGATTCCCTACAAATGAGTTAGCCACTTTAATTAAATATTTAAAGAGTCCATAGACAGTAACTATGCGGTTATTTGAATAGGTCTCGCAATTGTTGCCAACTTTGCATTCGTGGGTCTCTATTTAGGACGCGACTGTGTTAGAGATTAGCTAAATTAATAGCGTAATTGCTTTAATCAATACACGTAAGGAATTAATGATTATATTAGTTAATAACTGTATTGAATTAAATTTCATTGAGTATAATTTTATATGAAATGATTTTAGCCCTTTTAACGTCCTTGTACTAGTTACGGGCCACCCTTCATTGCGAGGGTGATCAAGCTATAGTCCACCACGCTGGCAAAATGCGGGTTGGTGGACTAGATTTGCGGATGTACCATGCATGTTTCTACTGCAATAAGCAGTCATGTTTAAAATATCATAAATGCGATACCGGGGTACGAACTAACTTCACTAGGTTTCCCAAGCGAGCGCATTACCACATATATTAATGGCGCATATATTATAATACTGATACAAATCCATACTAATATTATAAATGCGAAAGTAACTCTGTCTGTCTGTCTGTCTGTCTGTTACCTTTTCACGCCTAAACCACCCAAACGATTTTGCTGAAATTTGGTATGTAGATAGTTTGCATTCATGAGAAGGAAATAGGCATATTATTTTTCGGAAATTCAACCCCTAAAAGGGTTAAAAGGGGTGGAAAAATTTGTATGAGAAAAATATTTTTATTGCACATTTTTGCATGAAACTTTGAATTAATGCTTTTTAGTACAAATGATGAAACACGTATTTCAGGGTTTTTCGAAATTCACCCCCATTGGGGGTTAAAGGGGGTGGCTAAGTTTGTATGGGAAATTTAATTCTATTGAAATATTTTGCGTGACACTGAAATAATGCTCTGCAATACAAATTATGAGATACATATCTAAGCGTTTTTTGAAAATCAACCCCTATGGGGGTTAACGGGGGTGGCACAATTTGCGTAGGAAAAATATTTAACAGTAATTTTTACCATAAGTCCATAACAATGAACCACGTACATCAGTTTATCATTAACGAAAAACACATTAAGAAATTATGATACACATAGTAGCAAAATTGGTTAAAAATAGGAAATAAGTTTTAGAAAGCGCAGCAGTGGCGGCACGGCAGGATGCTACACAGTAGTTTTCAGAAAAGAGGGCCAGAACTTTAAATGGGGAATCAGTCCTTGGTACATTATAAGTAACAGTATATAAGCAAAAATGTTTATTTTATTCACTCTTAGCGCGAGCGAAGCCGCGGGCACCGCTAGTAATATAATATATTTATACTAGCAATTCCCGCGGCTTCACCCGCGGTCTATTCATTATTAAAAACAGGGATTGATAGGAGGTTGAACCTTTAGGGTTATTAGTAGGTATTTTTTGATGCAAAGTCATAAGGAAATAAAAAATAAATTTAGAGCTAAAAATAAAAAATCTAGAGAGATTCACCCTTTTCATCAAGCGGAATAAAAATAGCCTAGGACCTATTCTCAAACCTACCAAATGTACACAAATAAAACATAAAAATCGGTCAGGCCGTTTCGAAGGAGTTTGTTATGGAACAAACTCTGTGACACGAGATTTTATAATATATAAGAATATTGTGCTTCAAAATAAATAAGATTAATTCAGTAATCTCTTTATAATACTGAACATATAATACTAAAAGGCCCATAAGTAAGATTTAGTATTATTCGCATATATGAATATGTAAGTTAGTAAGTTCCTTTTGTTTCTCTTTTCATCAATCGTTATTTTGGTACAGTAGCTGTTGACTAACATTAGTGTTGTCAATTAAAAAATGTTTTTTTTGAACATGCATGATTAGAATCTAATTATTTTGTCCTCCTTACTATTGAAAATTTATAAAACTAATACATGAAATATGAACAAATAAATGTATAAATCTAAAGAAACATCTATGCTGTTATATATATTTTGAAACATTATTCAAGATTAAATACGATAAATACAAAATTTTGCCAAGAGCAAATCTCATTTTGATCTTAATATTTTCCGCTAAGATATCCGCTGCCACTGGCACGGATGTGATTTGGCACATTTGGCAACAAAACAACTTATAGAAGAGGACATGTCGTTGAAGTTTCAGTTGGCAGGTTGTAGTAGAATTTAAATACGCTGTTTAGGGTTCGTGTAAAGTTTGAATGTTTGCCTTTCGAGTTTAAGGAACAAGGGCGCTAAGACGATTTACTTTGAACGTACTTGTTAATTACGTGTGTGTATTAAGAATTTGTGTGGAATGTTCTGTATTGTTTCATTTACCGATTTGAAAAAATGGTGATGCCTAGTTAGGATAAACGTTTTTTTTAATAATGTAAATATTTAACTTATTTAAGAAATGCTTTTCATCATATTTTTTCTATGCATTGAACGTGGGATTCTTATTTTTTTATGTTTCTTAACATGGTGATAAACTTGTAAAGTAAGTGTTACCGCCACACTCAGAGTCACTCAATGAACCATTAAGTCTAGAACCTCCATACTAAAGAACAATGGTTCATTAAGTGACTCTGAGTGCGGCGGTTAGACTATTAGAGACAAATTTAAAAGTAGCTTTATCTGTTAGCTTTTCATGGTTAAACCAGATTTTGATACGTACTGAGGACGTAGGATACATCCTGGGATCGGATATATGCTATCCCTAACCCGCCCCGCTTATCACGCTAAACGAAGCGGTTGATATCTAGAATCTTTTAGTGGTTGTATAATATAATATTTGTAAAAATTCTAGAATTATCCCCATAGATAAAGCCCTATAATAAAATTAGATAAGAATTGCGTTACTTTTGTGCTGTATTGTAGTTCCCAATTAGCTAGCTTTAACTTATTTTAATTTAATTTACTTCATTATATTAAATTAATTTCATTATATTATTAATTTTCGATTTTATGATTTAAAATATTGAATTTTTTAAGCTATTATATAAGTGTTATTAAAAATGGATATCTTGTTTAGAGTCAGTTTTTGACTCTAGCTACGCACTGTACGTCCTAGTGACATAATCATAAATCTTCCCGTACTATTCCAGAGAGGATTGCTGTATTTGTAGCTACTGGGTGTGAATAATTAACGTGCATTCGTAGATATATCGAATATCGGAACAAAATTTCAAATTTAATGCTTTTTTCTAGTCACAAAATTTATATTTTTGCATAGTCATTAACATCGATTTAACTACGAAGAGTATATTATTATAGAGAATAATCAGTTTTTTTGTTCGTCAGTTTCTTTTCTAATTTTTCGGTGCTGGTTAAAAAGGATAAGAAATGAGTTTAACGTAAATTAGTATTTATATTTAGTAAAATAAGATTTTTTTTTATAATATACTAGCAAATCCCGCGTCTTTGCCCGCACCCGAAGGGTAATAATTTAGGATCATCATAATTTTTGATGCAAATTCATAAAAAAGGGAAATATAAAAAAAACATATAAAATTTAAAAAAAAATATCTAGAGAAGGCCACCCTTATCACCTAGGGAAATAAAAAATACCCTACGACCTATTTTCTCTTTTTTATAGTTATTCTCAGATCTACCAAATATACCCAAAAAAAAAATCGGTCATGCCATTTCGGAGAAGTTCTATATTAAAACTTTTATTTCGCTTTCAAATAATATTCCCCCGGTTTCTTTTACTAAAAACTATTTATCGGTCAGTATAGGTTTCTACAAGATATGATATTATTTTCCTGCAGTAAAAATTCACTAATATATTGATCTAACTAATGAGCTATCATCATACTAAATTTCATTAAAATCTCTCCAGTGGTTTTCTCATGATGAAATAATTGAAAATGTATGCTAGCGCCCTCGCTTCGCTCGGGTTAGTCCCTACTTACCCCCTTTAGAATAAAATTTTTACAGACTTTGAATTTCTTACTTATTTATAGCTAATCAAAAGCCTAAAAAATAAGTTTCAAGCTTCAAGCTTTTAAAATGACGTAATTTCCATACAAACTTTCAACCCCTATTTCAATCCTTTACAGCTTTTTTTTTCGCCTTGAAAAGTAGCCTATGTCCTTTTTCAGGTTCTATACTACATATGCACCAAATTTCATAAAAAACGGTCTAGTAGTTTTTGAGTTTATTCGTTACCTACAAAAATACAAAAATTAAAAATCTTTCCTCTTTATAATATTAGTTTAGACATACAGCTAGCCAATAGCCACTAATCGAAAAAAATATAATAACGGTTGACAAACGAAGGACAAAAGGTAGTGAACGATGTATTTAGGTTATTTCATACAATATATTATGTGGGCCACGTATTTTTAAAATTTATATCAGCCGCAGAAGCAACATAGCAAAAACCAATATCGTGACAGAACATTTGTCGATATTCCAGACGCATACCTTAGTGAAGATTAATCGTGCGTGAGAAAAATGAAAGGCCGTATTTGGAAGTACGTCATTTATTACACGAGTCCCATTATTATTCTATTCTACTGGAGAAAGATAATTTAAAGCTTGTTTATCTTAAGGCATAAAATATTTTTTGGAATTATTATTTTGATAATGTTTTTCTTTTTATTGTATCTTTATTATACAGTGACATACTGTAGATAGTGGTAGCTCAGTGGTAGCGTGTCCCGTCAAACCAATTAAAATGGGTTCAAATCCCTCTCGCATATATGACAACTGACCCTAGCGTCACTTGGGTTTGTCCCTTAGGCCTCCTTAATCCAGCCCTGTCGCAAAATCCATTATTAGGGGACGTCTACTAACTATAAACTACCTCCCTGTCAAATTTCATTTTTATACGTGAAGCGGTACTTCGTGTTGAGTGACCTTTCGCTTTTATATTTTTATATATATACATATATGATTTTCAGGAGCTAATTATTTTAACAGGTAATTACCACTAGTATTATGGCGAAGGAAGAAATCGTGATCAAACTGCATGTATGGGAGAACCTAAAAAAAAAGAAAACAAATCGGTCAATCTGCAATAGACTGACTAGAATTTTAGGGCGGTCCACTCCCACGATATAAAAGCTGAATACTTATTACACTGTCGGTAACTTCACTATCGAGCAATGAGATAAATTGCGAGTAGAATAGAACTAGTTAATAGGAAATTAAATGGCTGACGGAACTTAACTAGTTTTTGAAATCAAGTGTCATGTCCGCCTTCGTTTACCTTTCGTTGGGTTAGACCTGCGTCCATTAAAGACGTTAGAAGGGTTGGGTCTATATCAGAGTGTATATTTTGTACTGGCAAATCGCCCTCGCTTCGCTCGAGTTCGTCCCCAGTGAAAAACGGAAAAGCGGAAGTCTGTCCGATTTGTTGACATTTATGGTTATTGCTCTGCTTCATTGGGTTGTAATATTATGATATATGGCCTATAGCCTTCCTCAATAAACGTGTTATTTTATGCAGATTTTTTTTGACTCGGATTAGTATTTCTCTTTAACTCTGCCCCTTGATGTGATGTGATTTTAAAAAAAACTCTTTAATAATACTACAAGAAACAATGTTGCATAGTAGAATTTTCTGAAATTCAGTCAAATTTGGGATACAAACAAGAAACTTTTATTACTGCCTTTGTTGTTATCTATGTTATGTTAGTACCAAATGAATTAAAATGTAAAATTATACATTTTGTCGTAGGTAAAGGGTTTCCAGAGGAAGTGAGGCATAAATTTAAATAACAATTAGCGTTCTTATCACAGTTACATGTTGAAAAGTATATATATGATTATATATAAGTTTATATACTTAGGTATTTTCTATAAGACAAATGCATTAGAAAATCTATTTGAACTTAATGAATATTTAAATATATAATAATGTTAATTGTAAGTATGACAAATGTGAAAAAGTAATGACGGTAGTAAAATTTTGATCAATTGTTATGTATCTAAAATATCAATAGAAAATAAACGGTTGATCTCTTACTATTATTAAAGATATTTCTGAAACAAAAAACTCGAGACTTTATAATTTCTTGCCTTTGTTCTTGCTTGCGCTGATTTTATTAATGAAATAAAAAAAATGTTTCCACAATTTCCTTTACTAGATTACATTTACTACTGAATTACCACTCATACCTTACATGAAGTACTTACTCCAGGTAAGATTTCTCCCATAAACCTAACAATTAAACCTGTAGACCACTAAATGTAACAATGATTGTTCGACCTTAGCCACTTTTGGCAAGCTAGCTCAATCTCCTTGCTGAGTGCCTATAAAATGTTTATAGTGCTGGTCAGTTATACGACCCTTAATAATGTTTTAGTCTTATGGATATACTTATAATATATATCTATTTGAAATAAAAATGAAAAAAAAATGCTTAAGTAGTTTATTTTTATTATATTATTTAAAAAATGTTCTAGCGACTCACCCTTGCTTCGCTTGGGATCGTCCCTAACTACTATAAAATAGATTAATATATATGTTTGTGGACATTAATGATTACTGCTCCATTCCTCATTATACTATTCAGCCCTCAACTTTCCTCAATCAACGGGCTATCTAATGCAATACTTTTATTGACATATTTGAATAAGGGCATGACAGCTGATAACTTAGTACTGCCATATCTAATAGCTTTAATGTGCTAGACGATCCGAGCGAGAAATTCGTTACTATACCGATATTCGTTCATAAATTCTTTATTATTCTTTAAAAATCTAAAACTCTTTATGCATTCTTGTTATTCCTTTACATTAAAACAGCTGAACTTTAGTTTATAAAATAGTCTATAAATAAATATGTTGCGAAATTATTACAACAGCGCCATCTAGCTCCGTGGTAAGCTACGAGACTTGTGTTACAGATGCTAGATAGTTGATACACTACACATATTAATATAAGTTTTAAATACATTCATATTATAAATATAAACACCCATGACTAGAGTACGAACGTGCTTAAATAAATGAATGCCCCCAGCGGTACTCGAACCCGCGATCGCTGGCGCAGAAATGGTCACTACAAACTAAGCCAAACGTGTCGTCAATGGAGTAATTTATAGACTAATAGTCATTATTAGATATTTGAATAAGATTTTTCTAAAAACATTTAATATACGAAATAGAATCAGAATTTTATTATATTTAACCAGTTGTTTAACTAAAATCAACTCTTCTAAAATGTTCAAAACATTTTAGTACAAAATAAATGAATCGACTATGACAGGTTATTAAAAGCACTAAACATCAAATTTATTTCCTGAAATCTCTTAAAGATACGTTAATGTAAAGCCTGACTACGCTGAAGTGATTAATCTCCAAAGAAAATGGGCCTGCGACAGGTCTCTTATAGACCCCACAAACATTGCCAGTAACAAATCGACGGTGTAATCTATTAATCTTATATAGGAAATGAATTTTTGTCTTTATTTCAATGGTGAAAATATATTAAAAATTTTAAGTACTACTTTATCTATTACATAGTAAGACGATTACTTATTAATAACGTAGTGGGTTATTAGTAGGATTCATCATCATCATCAGCCCTTTTTAACGTTCCACTGCTGGGCACGGGCCTCATGGCCTAGGTAATCATGATAGAAATGATTCGCACATGAAAATATCATATATTTTATTAAGTATATTTTTTTCATTCCAGTATATTTTTGGCGAAAAAGTACCCTATACATTTATGTTATGTATCTGGATAACCTGCAGCTGTCACCTTTCCAAATTGTATTAAATCAGTCTAGTGGTTTTCGTAATGCATTTTCAAAAATACATATTATACATTCTAAAAATTATATATTCTATTATAGATTCCGCCTCTGTATCGTTAATAATGAACTATTTAAATGAGATTTAAAAAAAAGGTATGTGTGTGATTCACACACGATAGAAGTGAAACTTCAGTAAATCGACAAAAGAATGAGATGAATATATATAAAAAAAGAAATGTCAAAAAATAAACAACGGTTACCATGGCAACATGGGAATGTATTCTATCTCATTCTCTCCGACTTATTCCTATACTTTTGAAGTGAAACTTCTTTAGAATCGTTGTGATTTGAAACTCGATGAAACGAAAATGCGTTACGATAAAGAAAGAAATACATAAAAGTATAGGATTCTCATTCTTTTGTCGATTTACTGTAGTTTCACTTCTATCGTGTATGAATCGCACACATACCTTTTTATGTATTTCTTACTTTATCGTGACGCATTTTCGTTTCATCAAGTTTCAAATCACAACGATTCTAAAGAAGTTTCACTTCAAAATTAATGTTACAGTTAGAATTTTATTATATAATATGCATAGATATTGTAACGTTAATACAAAAACGTCAATAGAAAAATGAGAAATATTATAAATTTGCAGCTAAAATATCAAATTGTTTATTTTGTTTTCGTTATTTTCTCATAACGCGACTGCTTTAAGACATTTTAAATAAACGGTCGTAAATAAAATACCTTTCCAGCAGTATCCGGTCATCAATCTTCAAAGAAAATTTCCATAGAGTTCGAGCTCTCAACAACGAAAGCGGATTATATAACAAATTAATGTTAGTTTATTTACTATTTGAACCATAAAAATTTATAAGTTCTTTTAATTCCGTTTAATGACCTCAAACGTGATATGTATTTATTCAGCCCATTTTAACGTCCAACTGCTGGGCACGGGCCTCCCTCAGTACGAGGGGGATCAGGCCATAGTCCACCACGTTAGCCTAGTGCGGGTTGGCGGACTTCACATGTCTTTCGAAAACTCGCTAGGTTTTCTCAGACATGATGGTTTACTCACGATGTTTTCCTTCACCGTAAAACAAGTGGTAATCATGATGGAAATGATGCGGTGCGAGACCCGGATTTGAACCCGCATCACTCGGTTATACAAGCGCGTTACCGCTGGGCTACCTCTGCCTTTTTATCTATCTATAGATATGATAATGTTCTACGTTAGTCGAGTCTGCACATATTTTTGGAAAATCGTATTGAAATAGTCATTACAAATGATACAGAATTCGTAGTTTACAGAATTTTGGTCAGTCCATCTGTCAGGAGTTGTGCTGGACAGATTTTGATGAAGTTTGATATCATGATAGCTGGTTATCCGGGTAAAAATGTAGGATACTTTAACTTTTACTGGCGGAAAATGTCCATTCTATAAAAAATGTATACTTATAGGCCAGCGCGGTAGACTATGGCCTGATCCCCCTCGTACTGAGGGAGGCCCGTGCCCAGCAGTGGGACGTTTAAAAGGGCTGAAGGCAATAGCTAGATATATGATAAAAGTTGTATTTTAATTTTAAAATAATAAAAACGATGCTAAGAAAATCCAAATGAAACTGTTAATAATGCTCTTTGCTTTTAAAATAGAATAGCTAACAGAACAACCGTCTTCACAACGTGTTCAACAAAGCCACCTTTAATTTAATTCTAGTTGTGTAGGAAATTAACCCTTTGTTCCATTCATGCATTAAAGAACTGTGATGTCGGGTGTAATAACTATTATCTCATTACATTCTCTTTTTCTGTATTATGAGTCTCGTGCGCGCTGACGTCATTGTTTCAAGCTTTACTTAATACTAGCAAACCCGGCGGCGAACGTAAGTTAAAATAAATTAAACGGTTTTATACTTTTCTAATGGAAGAAAAGTTGACTTAGTTACTCAGTTATCTGCGAGTGAAAGTCCCGTCAAAATCGGTCCAGCTTTTTAGAGATTAGCCGGAACAATTAGACAGACAGACAGACAGGCAAACACTTTTAAAATTGTTTTTTTGATGTAACTACCGTATATACCTTTCGAGTCCGCCAAAATTAATTATTGTCACAACCCAAAATAGTACATTTTGCTATTTTTATGCTAAATCTACGAAAACTTTTCTTAGTTGTAGGGTATTCTGTACATTACAATTATATCAATTTTAGTAATAGGTACTCCATTATATACAAATATAGAAATATATGGAATTAAAAAAAAATAAAGTGATTGAATCGAAAACCGCAATGGAATATTTTTCGTATTGGACACAATCAAAGCCAGCACAGGGCTTACTTCGATGATTATTGTATTATTAAATAATAAAGCTTAAAATTAAAAAATATTTTGGCCTTTTCTTATATGACATCAAATATATAACCATAATATAAGATTCATATTATCTAAAGCTAGTGACTCACCCTCGCTTCGCTGGGGTCCGCGAGTTATAAACTAAAATCTTCCTCGAGAACCACTCTATCCATTGCTGAAAACAGCACGAAAATCGGTGCAGTAGTTTTTTAATTTATCGCGAACAGACCGACAGACACACAAGCAGACAGACGAGGCGGAGGACTTTGTTTTATAATATGTAGTGATACATAATATACTCGTTTGCATACTGTATAGTGTATACTCACAAGTTGTTATTACTTGCATGGATGATTCATTAGTACTGATTTGGCCACACTATGTAATAGCCTAATTCCGCAAACACTGTTATCACGAAATAACTAATTTGCTTACACATTTGCTGTACTAATACTGAGCCAGTGTAAACCAATTATAAACCAGAATCTATCTAGATCTAGTGCTTTCCAATAACCTGTTCTAGAACATCTGGACGACGATCTTATCGCTTATTTATTTCATAATTATTATGTCTCAAAACCATTCTTTGCATACAATATACGTCCAAATTTTTATTGAAGTATAATATCTAAAACTTGTGAATCGTTTTAAATTGTATCAACTGTGTATCAACTCGTTCTTAACACGAATATTTGTTTATGAATAAAATAAGTTAATAATAATATTCGTCCCTTATCACAAACGAAAGGTACGAAACGTACTAAGTAGTATAGAACATGTGTGAATATTATCCAAAATCACTACCGCTGTATTGAACTCTGAATATTATGAGTTAAATAAAAGTACGAGTATCTTATAAATTATGTTTTTACTGTCTTAGGATAGGACATTGATCAAAAATATGAACAAAACTCTGTATAATATTATTTTCATTTGGACTATATTACAAATATATGTACATAATTCTTGAAACAAATGACAATAAATTATATTATAGATATTGTTTTTATATTCACCGTCGCTCCGCTCGATTTTGTCCCTGGATGTGTTTTAACTGTTAAGATATTTTTTTCAAAGATGTAACATTTCGTCGACGACTTGCCAGCGGTCGCGGGTTCGAATTCCGCTGGGGGCATTCATTTGCTAATCACGAATGTTTGTACTCCAGTCATGGGTGTTTCTATTTATAATATGTATGTATTTAAAATTTATATATGTAGTATGTTAACTATCTGGTAACCGCAATACAAGCACGTTACGTAGCTTACTGCGGAACTAGATGGCGCTGTTGTAATAATGTCCCAACATATTTATATTTATTTATTTATTTTCCTGCATATCAATCATACCAAATTTCATAAAAATCGGTCTAGTGGTTTTCTCGTGATGTCGTCGCAGGTAGAAAGATCGACAAAAATTAAAAAAACTTCAGATTCGGTCTCGGAATAATTATTTTAATAATATTTTTCAAAAATAATTTTATGCACAGATTTGGTTCACAATTTTATTATATGTATATATAGATGAAGATGAAACCTTATCAACCGCTATCCACTATACATAGTTTGAAAAATTGAACCTTCTAGAACTTCTCGATCTGTAGTGAATCGTTAAACAACTTGTCCGTCTTGTTAAACTCAAAAGATATTGTAATATTAGCAATGAAATTTTGGTAAACTTTGCGATGCTGTATTTAGATATATTTTGTTTGGAATCGATCAGTTTTGTTTATATTTCAATGATTAATGATGTTGATTTAGGCTATGTTAATAGTCGTATCTTAGAACGTTTTGGGAATAACGTTAGTTTGTTACTGTTTATAATAGCAGGGGAGGCCATTGGTATCGAACTCGTTTGAAATATCAGTAAAGCGGGTTCAATACTCAGGTCTCTCAAAACAATTTTCAGGTTTTATTTGTAAATTACAGCCAATATAATTAGATTAGTGCTAATTTTTTTAATATTTAAATCATAATATAATTAAATATAATCATAATATAAATAAATAATAATTAAATCATGATAATTTAGTAAAAAAGCACATACCTGAAAGAACAAAACTAGGTTTTATGATTTTTAACGATACGTTTCGCTCAGTTTGTAGCGACAAAACTTGCTGTACCAGCGGTCGCGGGTTTGAGTCCCGCTGGATTCATTTGTGTGATTAGCACATTTCAAAGGCTAAAAATAAGTTTTACTTCATATTTCATAGTGGAGCAGAATGTCTTGTCTTTAGAAGCTTATGACATAGCTTCTCATGACAATAATAAAACTGAACTTGCTTGGTTGATTTACCGATTTTAAAAATAAAATAATTTATACAAGTAAATAAAAATTACTCCCGATGAGCTTTATAGTTGATTGACGCAAATTTAGTAGTAATTATTATGTAGCAGTTAAATCATAACATCTGCACTGCGTGAAATGCGTAGTTCTATAATCATCTTATTGAAATAACCCGCTACTTAAATAATCCCTATGTAAATCTATAAGGGGTTTTCGTCTTTGCGGGTAACAGATTAAACTATATTCGTTGTTTCGATGAACAATAACGATATTTATATTTATTAAAACTTTGAGTCTAACTTTAATTGAAATATAAGACAAATTAATATAAGCCTCAGTTCATCTAAAGCTTGTAGACAAAGGCTATTCGATAATTATTGTGAGGATCATCGCTTTACAGCGTTTTAATAACTTTTGGATCACAAGCTTAAAATAAATTATTATTTTATATTGTATTTACCCCTTTTTAACGTCCCGCTGCCCACTGGCCTCAATTCAATACGACAGGATCAGACCATACCACGCTGGCGGGTCGGCGGACTTCACGTCTTTCGAAACATGCTAGTGTAAACGACGGGTGTATTAGTATATATGAACATTCAAACTGTTATACACTAAATTATTCCACCTTTCTTATGTCGTTCCACCACATATATCACTTTATCACTTTATACCATTAATAACGAATAACATTAATAACATTACTTAATTATATAACAATTCACTTCACGGCACTTTAATACTTTACGCACTGTCACTAATAGCTAAAGCACTACAACGTAACTCGCACAGGAATAACCCGCTCTTAACGACAAACTTCGTATTTATGGAGAGTAGTCAAAGTGGGGGATGACAGCTAAGGTGTCATGACACTGTTCAACTTCCGGGATAAAGATATTGCTGACACTAGGTTCTCTCAGACATGGATTCCTCATGTTAGAAATCTAGTTATCATTTTAGAAATGATAAACACATGAAAATATCAGAAGTGCGACACGCGGATTTGAACCCGCATCACTCGGTTATCTAAGCGAGCGCGTTATCACTAGCTATCACTGTCTTATTAATCAATCATAATTCATTTCAGTTTCTATTTAATTATTCTTCTAAAGCTTTGTTTTTTACGTAAATAAAGCTTAGGGAGAACACGATCTGTAAGTTTTTTAAGTTAGATAATCAACTATATCAAACGTTATCTGGGGAGCGCCGTAAGTACATAATGCATTATATAAACCTATGTACAAGTATATATAAAATGGCAAAGACAGAACAGTTCAGCACTTTATTCTACTCTATTTGTCAACCATTCAATTCAATTGTGAAAATTTTGCTTAAAATTGCTCCGTCATTTTAAAGATTAACGGGTATAATAGTCCGAGAGCCAGCTGTATGCTACACCTATGGATCGAATACATGAATAAGTTTTCGCGTGTGAGTACTATATGTAGCATACAGCTGGCTCTCGGACTATAAAGAAATATAAAAAATACTATTTTGTGTATTGTGCAAGAATACAAATGCATAATACTACGATAAATTTAAACGAGTTTCTTGTACCGTTTTTCCAAAATCACTGTAGAATAATCGTTTATTAATATTTATTTCATGGAACCTTTTCATTACGTCCGGGATAATTAAATTTATATTGTAATTTGCTTCAAGAACAGTCTCGCTTCGGCCGCCCCTGAGTAAACATCAATCTCGGAAAAATTAAAGCGCATTTATAGAGCTCTTACAATCCTTTCGCACGTTTTTAAACCATTAAGAAGATGGAGTTGAATATTTTTTAGCTTTACTTCTTTATATTTATTTATTACAAAATAAAACTTCAAAATTTCTTGAATATATTATACATTATACACAGGTACAGTTTATTTACAAAATGAATAAGAACGCTTTAAAAGTTTATTTTCTTCACATTATTACATAATCAATGACAAACCCACCCTCGCTTCGCTCGAGTTTGTCCATAGCTACGTTTTAACAACTAATATGGAATTAAATAGAGTATTTGTATTAAACATATTATTTTTTAAGACATAAACGACCCTCTAGCAATGAAAAAAAATTAAATCAGTCCAGCTGTTTTAAATTCTTAGTAAGACTAACGTGCAGCACTTGATATAAATAAATGTGTGTATGTGCATATGTTACTCCTTTGTACTAAAAGAACAGACTTAGATGAAATTTATAACATAGCTAAACCAAAGCTTATGAAATATATAGTCGGCCAGCGGACGTGATAGCCCAAGCTGCCATACACTAATGTCCCAAGCCAGTGTATGGCAGCTTGGCTTGGCTTGGCTGGCTGGCTTTGTCTAAACTATTACTAAAGTAACATATAAGCTACTGTAAGACTTAGGAATGTACCTAAGATATAGGATAAGTTCTAGTTTCTAGTATTTACACAAAAACCTGTGAAACCTCGAAATAAATTCGAATGAACGACCCTTCACTTTTGCGACCATCGAATTCAAAATAACAATTTTGATCAATACTTTTGAAACGATGAACCGAGCGTCAAGTTGAGAGTTCTCAAGGCATGGAAGCTCGCTGTCAGCATTTTGGAAAGCACTTCATGAGTTAGGTCCTTCACTGAGTCATTATGTAAGCTGATATCGAGGCGTGTTCCGTGCGATATGAGATACTAATCTTTACATGGAAAATTGTTAGGCTAAAAAACGTTTTTATAGCGCCCTCCTTCAATTTGGACGTGACTTTTTATGATAATTTCATTTAAATTATGGTAAACATTTTGGTTTTTAAATTTCTCTTAAATTTCATATTAAAAATGTTGATCAAAATACTTATCGAACTATGATTTAAGCCACTTAGTTTCTCTTATTTATTAAATATTAATTCTTATATATAAAAATCTCGTGTCACAGTGTTTGTTATTGAACTCCTCCGAAACGGCTTGACCGATTTTTATAATTTTTTTTCCGTACATTAGGTAGGTGTGAGAATAGCACGTAGGCTACTTTTTATTCCGCTAGGTCATAAGGGTAGCCATCTGCAAAATATTTTTTTTAATTGTAAGACCAAATTTTTATTTTTTATTGTTTTATGATTTGGCATCCAAAAATACTCTTAACCATAACTTTTCAACCTTTTCTGTTTCCAAGTCATTATTTTGAAAAACAAGTGTTTTAATATAAAAATAATTAAAAAAACATGTGATATTTTAACGTAACTTAATTCTCACTTTAATGTATATTCTCTATATTGGGAAAGTAGGTTAAGCTATAAGTTCTCATTCGTTGTAAACGTCTTTGTTCTTTAGTAGGGCATTAATCAGATTACTCCTACGTCAAACATAAAGGCTTTTGTAATAAAGCAGGATTTTGCAGCAAGAAGATACGCTTTATGAAATAATTTAACACCATGTTTTGTAATTTTGAGTAATTTCTGTTTTCTATTTGAAATATTTAAATATTTGAAGGAAAGCTTCTGCGTGTAACGTAGAATAATTATATTTGATATGTAGGTATTTCTTGATATTGTAGTATTGATCCATTGGCATATTATAGAAATATATAAATTAATATGTTTTGACATTATTACAACAGCGCCATCTAGTTCCGTAGTAAGCTACGTAACGTGCTTGTGTTACGAATACCAGATAGTTGATATACTACACATAGTATATAACTTAAAAAAAATACATATTATAATCTATTATATTAATAATTATATATGTATTTAATAAATAAATATATTAATAATTTGTGTAATATATTATGAGAATACGGCCTGTTGGATTAAAATAAACAGTTTTTTTACTTTCCAAAGTCAATTAATAAATGTGTAATATAATACCTATAAATATTATAAATAGGAAAGTTTGGATGGATGAATGAATAGATTTGCATGAAATTCAGACGTAATATTATAATATATAGTCTAGAACAGCAGATTTTTCGAATGGTTCGCGTGATTTAGTTTACGCTCAGGCATATAGGGATGTACTTACATGGATAAACCAAAGCGAGTGATTCGGTTTTAAATCCAGGTCTCGCATCTCTGATATTTTCATGTGCGAATTATTTCTATCATGATTACCACTTGTCTTACGGTGAAGGAAAACATTATGAGGAAACCTGCATGTCTGAGAAAACCTAGCAAGTTTTGTAAGACGTGTGAAGTCCGCTAACACGCACTAGGCCAGTGTGGTGGACTATGACCTGATGAAGAGAGGCCCGTGTCCAGCAGTGGGACGTTAAAAAGGGCTGATGACATGTTCTATATGGTAATAAAGAAGATGTATATAGAGGAGGAGCATGTAGTGATGATCCAAGGCAATCTAGAACTCCTATACGCAACCCTTATAATTAATGTACTTTACAAATTTACTTTTGTTCCAGGTAAATTACACGGGCTTTCTTCTTGAGTATTACGGTCTAAGAAAATAAAGAAAATTAAAGGTAATTATTATGTATTACAATCAATTCTCGCGACTCCGCCCGCCTTTTAATCATTATTAAATTAGGATTGGTGGTAGAAATTATAAAGAAAGAAACCCTTATCACTTAGGGGAGCAAAAAAATAGCCCACAATCTATTCGCAGAACTACCAAATGTACACAAAAAAAAATCATAAAAATCAGTCAAGCCGTTTCGGAGGAGTTCGATAACAAATACTGTG
Source organism: Boloria euphrosyne (assembly GCA_951802675.2). Taxonomy (NCBI): domain Eukaryota; kingdom Metazoa; phylum Arthropoda; class Insecta; order Lepidoptera; family Nymphalidae; genus Boloria; species Boloria euphrosyne. The sequence goes on from OX637876.1 coordinate 1,886,674, forward strand.
ACACGAGATTTTTATAATATTTTAGAAGAAGATGTAATATTCGTACTTAGTAGTATTATTTTAGTTTTAGACAACATTATTATATATTTTATTCATTACAATAAGATAATTATTTTTTTAATAAATAATAGTTCATACTTCTATAGTAACTTGTAAGGAAAATTTAATTTCTTCTTTTAGAGTCTCTGGTTTGAGTTCTTCAAAATTTAATATAACGTCCGAGCTTAGTTTGGACCTTTTTTATTAGCATTTTTCGTAAAATTTGCGTATTTTCTGAAAAGTCAACTTTATAGATACCAGATTTAATCCAAATCGTTAGAGCCGTTTTTGATATACTCGAAATTTAATTACATACATATAAGAATTGTTCATTTCTTATTATAAGATATACATAAATTGATAGATTGAAGTTCGTGTAAGGTTATAAATTTGATATTTACCAACTAAGGACTTCTCGGGACATCTCTCAATTATCGAGCAGGTGAACAACTAACTTATCTACATACTCAATAGAAACTTGACGTTACGTAACTACTGTTATATTGCGGAAATGTAAGGATTTGATTAGAACTTAGGAGTATTCAAACATCAATTTATGAATCTTTTGTTTTAAAACTTAATTTGTAAGTAAATTTTAAGTGAAACGAATTAGGTATATTCATACAGTATTGTGTAAATACATAACTTGTAAATGTTTTTTCTTGGTTATTTAAAACAAATGTTAATTACGAGAGTTACAGATTTACGCTGCCAATGACAATGGTCACTTAGACGATTATTTTTCACCATAGACAAGACAAGATAAAGTATTGTTATCTACCTTTTTAAATCTAATATCCCTTAGAGTTTCTGCCTTTTCTATTAATTCAAGTATAAGTTGATAATAAACTAGGCCATTGTTAATAGATGAAGAATCTCTCTTTACGAATAAATTTGAAAACTATGTCATGAAGTGCCTATTAGAATGGGACCTAAAACCTAGGTAATAACCTATAAAAAAAGTAATAACCTATACCTTTCATTTATTTCATGGATACTCTTAAAGCATTGTATAATAATGATATTATAATAAAGAGACAGAGGCAATAATAATGACAATGACAAGAGACATAATAATAATGACAGAGATATTATAATAATGATATTATAATAAAGAGACTAATTTGTTTAAACGCGCTAATATCACAAACTACTAATCCGATTTGAAAAAATATTTTGCAACAGGTAGTACGTTTACTGAAGAAGGCTATAATCTATAATAATTATATCATTATAATTTATATAATTTTTAGACTGTATTGTATCAATTCTATACTGACCTTTAAAAAGTACCGCTTTTGAAAAAAATGTTAAATATAGAATTACAGATTCTCAAGTCGCAATCGAAGAGTGCTCATCATGAATACCGCCTGTCGCCCCTACAGTTTGGACGGCAGCTAACAAACTCTTCGACTTGTTCAGAACCCTTCAGAATTTCGCATCGCCCTGACTCAAACACTCAGCCTATTTTAGATATTGAAGTATTATGGTGTCCCAATTTCCGAATTTTGATGACACTTCATATCTATATTGTTATGTAAAGTTATATATTGATATATAATTTAGATTTATATATTTTTGTTAGTATTGATCGATATTTCTTGCTAGATGAACTCTACAGGGTTAATTTGCTTATTGCACTTAAGTTTTGTTCTATCCTAAAATAATAAAGAAGAGTTTGTTTGTTTGTTGGTTTGAACGTTTGGTTTTTTAGTATAAAACGATTTTTTTGAAAAAAAAATAAGTTTCTTTAGATCTTTCGTGAATTATTTTTAAAAAGATTTGTTGGCATTTTAAATAAAAAAATATATAATTGTAAAAGCAATTTGAAGTGTCACCCTATTACTTTTTTCTTTATCACGTGCATTATCCAAATAATTTTGCTAAATACTAAATAACTATAACTTACCTATAAAATTATGCCTACATAAAAGAGCAGTGGATAAGCAGATTTTAATTTCCCTATAGACTTTTATTACGGTGTGGGATAAAGCTCGAGATGGATGTCGACACCTTTTGCCCGGAAAATTAGGGTATGGTCTGAGTTATGGTACATTAATATCACGAGCAGGGAGGTATGTATATGAATCACTCAATATTATTCGGTACAAAATAATAATCTAACAAATATATTTTTTTAGGAAATATAAACAAAGCAAACCAATTGTATTTATATATAATATTATTTATTATTTCAATAGGCTTTAAGCTCTTAATATACTAAGTGATTTACCGTCGCTTTGCTCGGGACTGTAGATACCTTTTAAATAGATCAATTTGTGGTAATTTGGGCGGCTCCCTATACAAATTTACGACTCCTATCCTTTCAAGTTTTATTTTAGCGACAAATAACCTATGTCCTTCTCCAAGGTACCGTTTATCAATACATCAAAATTAGTTTAGCTTGGCCGTGAAACCGTAGCAGAGACAAAAAGTAACTTTCGCATTACAATATTAGTATGGATTAACATGTCTTAGTTTGTGACACTTTCAAACTTGTTTGAGCCGCAATATAATCTTATTTATCTAAGTAGTCTTTATAAAAATACTAGCTATTACCGCGGCTCCGACTGCGCCTGAGGGATGAATTTAGGGTTATAAGTATTTTTTGATGCCAAATCATAAAAAAATAAAATAATAAAATTTGGTCAAAAAAACAAAAAATAAAAAATTCTGGAAAGACCACCCTTATTATAAATAATAATAATAAAAAATAGCCTACGACCTATTTTAAGACCTATCAAATGTACACAAAAAAATTATAAAAATCGGTCAAGCCGTTCGTTTAAGTTCGTTAACAAACACTGTGACACGAGATTTTTATATATTAGACATACACATACATAAAATTGAAGTGTATGTTTGTAAATTTAAGAATTACAGCTTTTTATTACAACTGTTTTACAAATTAAATACGGAACTTAAAAAAACAAAAAAAACTATAATTTTTGCCTGTCTTTCTGTTTTTCCGGCTAATGTACGAAGCGTCTGTTCTTTTGGGGTTTTACCTGACGAAAGCGAATGTCATAAGGGGTAATTTAGGTTACTTTCTTTTATAAAAAGAAGGATCCGCTCAGAATAACCTACCTAGGGACCCTATCGAAGCGAGGTTACAAAATAAAACCGCCAACAAATCGGAATAGATATTTTCATTTGAAATACCAATCATTCGCGTAAATAAAATAAAATATTACTTACTAATCATCCGTGTCTTTTGTATACTAGACGACTAGTGTAGTATGTAGTATGCCCGACTAACATAGCTAAAAGCCTTAAATTACTTATTTATCAATTCTGAATTATCGCGCTCTCTTACGAATCTGACCCACGCCTATAAGGAAAGTATCTTTTCACGTCTGCCTCCTATTCATCATTAAGGTAATCCGAGACATCATTCATTAGATCATTACAGTATAGCAATTATTACGGTAAATCTTTTTATCTAAACAATAGCGACTCGCCATCGCTCCGCTCGGGCGCGTCCCTAGTTTTAGCTTGAGTGGAGCCGCGGGTTCCGCTAGTAAATATATACAAAAACTTGACAAATTATATACTAAAGCCTTCATCTAGAACCACTCTATCCATTGGTTAAATCAGAATGAAATTCCGTGCAGTGTTACTGAGTTTATCGCGAACAGAGATACAGACGCGGTGGAGGACTTTGTTTTATAATATGTAGTGATATCAAAAACTTGCTTGTACATGATGACATTCTACAAATGGCAAAGATAATAGAAAACTAAAGAATGAAAATCACACATCACCGTTACTATGCAATAATCGTGTTGAGTGATCGGAACCCATATTATGTGTACTGTGTCTGTTACCTTTTACGCTTATATAACTAAACAAATTTTGATGAAATCTTGCAAACACATAAAATGCTTCTGGAAAAGGATATACACTATCTTTGGCCTACGCCTTACTTATACGTTATGACTTTTACAATAATTTCCACCATCTTACAAAAAGGAGTAATTGATCAGTGTGTTTTAACCTAAGTCAAATAATTTTTATATTATCATTTTTCAATAAAGATTTTAAGATTTTAATTGACCGACAATAATGAAGAATGAAAACATAAAATTAACAGTTTACTTGTGTTCATATTGTCTTTAAAATTTTGAAATTCAGTACTATTAAATCTATACATTATGATAGCGACTGGTCATTTGCATTGTCCCTTGTGTTGTGGTGTTTGATTCTCGCTTGCGGCAATTACGAGTATGTAGACACTTATTAACCGTCTTACTTTAAGTTAGAAAGACAAAAATAACGAAAAAATAACGATAACATATTTTTAAAAGATTTAAGGTTCTTAAACATAACATTCATTGTAATTCAACCGAGGGAAGTTACAAGGACATTCCATTACGCGTACACAAGAATTTTTATTAAAAAAGTATGACTTATAAAGGTGCTTAGTAAACTTGGAACGGTGTTTTGGCGCATTCTTGAGACGATATTGATTAAAGCTATATATCCAAAATATTTACGATAACGAAGAAATCTTTGTGGAATTCCACACGAGAAAATTATTTAACTTATTTTGATAAAATTAGGCGATACGATCAGTTAAAAAGTAGGTACTGTGAGCTTCTTTATTTAAACTTACCTCTAGTAGTAGTAGACACTTAATTTCTGACGTTCAAAATTAACAAAAATAAAAACCGACTTCAAAACTAAACAAATCTAAACTAAAAAGTAGAAAATAATACTTTTAAGAACTTAGTTTATACCAAATTTAAGACTTTAATGGATTTCTCATGGATGTCACTGTCAGAACTGGACTAAATTGAAATGGGACCGCACGGGAAGCACCACCATTCAAATAAAAAAAGAATCGTCGAAATCAATTCACCCAGTTCAAAGTTCTGAGCTAACAAACATTAAAAAAAAACAAACAGACAAATTGAGAACCTCCTTTTTGGAAGTCGGTTGATTAAAATTAAACACGTAAAAATATCCAAATATATAGTTTATTTAAAATGGCAAACATTTGCGTAAATCTAAGAAAATATGTACAATAATATATTGTCTCCGCTCGTCTTCGTCTTTAGGTTTTTTTGTGCGGAACCCTAATTTTATTTTCTAAAATAAAAGTACCCATGGTATTCCTTAAAGAATCAGCTATCTGCCTGTAGAGTATCATTAATAACAGTCCAGCTATTTCACAGATAAAAATTTTATATTATTTATTTTCATATGTATCTTATTTAATATGCATTAAGTAAAAATATTTTATTTTGATATAAAAACAGACGCTTTGATTTTACTCAACTGTATCGATAAAACAAAAAATATACAACAAGAGGACACTGAATTTAGACACAGTTTTGTATTTATATTAATATAGTATAATATGTTGGGACATTATTACACACAGCGCCATCTAGCTCCGTGGTAAGCAAAGCTTGTGTTACGGATACCAGATAGTTGATATACTACACATATACATTTTAAATACATACATATTATGAATATAAACACCCATGACTGGAGTACAAACATTCGTGCTTAACAAATGAATGCCCCCAGCGGATCTCGAACCCGCGACCGCTGGCGCAGAAAGTAGGGTCACTACCAACTGAGCCAAACGGGTCAACTTAACAACATTAACGATCGCGCAAAGTGGAGTAGACTTAGTCGGAAGGCAGACCCTGGAACTAGCCGGGATTAATGCAAGGCAGAAAGAAAGAAAGAAAGATAATATTATAATGAAACTAAAGTTACTTAAAGCTCTTCAATAGAAAACAAACATTAAAAAATAGATAAAAGGAGAAAGCAGTAAAGAACTGTTTATTTCTGACTATAGACGTAAAATTTGTAAAATATGCTATTTTCTTAAAAACTTGCCCTAGATACTTAAACGGAATTGATGTATATATGAAAAATGGTTACATAACCAATGACTCGAGTTATATTCATAATGTTGTAGTTCAGTGTAATTATGCTTTAGAATTTCTAGACGGAAAAACTAGTGAAAAGTAGGACGGAGGTAGTTAAACTGGCTCTTCACAGGATAGAATAGGACTGGCCGATTTTTCATAAAGAAATATTAGCTTTGAATGTTTTAAGTATTGTAATTATAATACTGGAGTTCCTAGAATTCTTTTCTTGCTATACACAATATTATTATGATACTGGGACTACTTCTATTGTACTGCAGGTACTAGTGTACTCTCTAATCCCGATGGAACGAAATTACCAGTGAATCTCGGAGAGTCACAGATGTAAACTTCCAAATTCCTGACAGTTTCTGGAACTTCTTCACTTGAAAATCTAAAAAACTAAGCTTTTCACAACCCGTTACTCGAACCCTAGACCTCCGAATATGTATAATATTATGTAGCCGTACATGCTAGCCACTACACTAGTACTGAGGTATACTGAAGCATTAAAACTAATATAATATCCTCCTAACAAAAACAAATATAGTGCAGAAGTCTACAAGCTTAAGATTCCCTGCGGGGCGTTCTTATGAGTACACAAAACAAAAATGATTATGATGTATATTAAAATTACTGTAATTTGATATTTAAAAGATAAACTTCTTTGTGCTTAACCGGCGTTTCTGAACCATCCTCGAGCTTTTCTTTATTTCATTCTGAATTAGTGCTTGACGTTCCACTTGATGGTAAGTAGTAACGCAGTCGTAGACGGTAAGCCTGTGGTAGCTTCATCACGAACCGACAAGACTGACTATATTTTAACCATTTCAATTGACAATTAAAAGAAAATATTTAAATATTATTTCATTAAATTTACTCCAACCTAATGGAGAAATAATTAATAATCTCATTTCTCATAAAATATTAAACGCCATTACAAGTTTGCTGTCATCAGCGGAAAACCACTAACACATTATTCTGATTAGTCACTAAGACCTTGACTATCAAATCTCGTAGTAATTAGAGACCTTGGTTATTATTAATTTAGATACATTAATAATGCGAATGTGGAGACAATAATTAACGGTACAATATGATGTGTACTATATCCATAGAGATAAATGAAATTGAAGTGTCAATTGAAGTGACATGAATATTTTTTTATATATACGAGTAGTAGTACTAGAAGAACACATTTTTTGACATTTTATAATGCTTGACTCTTTGTTTCGGCTAATATTCGAAACGGCTGGGACAAACATGGAACTTTCACTGGTAGATGGGATTCCGTTTAAAAATATCGTATTATTACGCAAGTTAATTAAAACGAAAGTTAAATATGCAATTTTTAGGTTATTTTCACTTGAATACGAGACAACATATTAATACTACCTATTATTAATTAAAATATTAATTACTGCTTAATATTCTTTATACTATAATATATAATTTAGCAAATTTATAAGAATCACGTAATTTACAAAGATTTTTTTTAATATTTTTTTTTACCATAACTCCCCGCACTGTTATCAAAAATGAATTTTATACTTACATACTCGTATGTGTTCGATATTTCACGCTTACAGAAAGAATTCCCTCTAAAATAATACACACATCGCACATTACACGAAAAAAGCCATGGGATAAGATTAGCATTCAATTAAATATGATTTATACCATGAAATATATATCTTAAATGATCTTTGCATAATAGCTCTGTAACAAATGGCTGTACGAAACGAATAATACCAGATCGGCTTGCTTGTTTTTCCACGCTGTTTAACAAACGAGGTGAGGGTAGAACAATTTTTTGGGAAATTTACTATGAAGAATAATAGCCTTGGGGAATATTAGTGAATCTTTTGATTCTGCGATCAACATTTCGACAAAAATAAGCATATTTTTGTACACAAAGCCTTAAGTATTTTTTTCTTGTTTGGCAAAGATATGATTTACCGAGTACTTGGTAGGTAGAGGTTTTCTCGGAGTATCAAAGAATGTTCAGAAATGTTTTAAAAACAATTATTTTTATAAGATCGAATTAAAAATCCTTGATATTTATATGATTTTAACTTTTCTCATCTTGGGTTTGTACAAGGAAGACAAGGACTTAGTGCAACACATTGTTCGACTATTAAGATTATTCGATTCGATTAAGCAATTATACACGTCTTCTCTTTACAGGATGAATTTAACCATTTTTTCTTTGCCATTTTGGCAAACAGAAAATTTCAGTCGGCGAGACTTGCGTTTGACCCGTACCTATGAACTAACATATACTTAAATAACTTTATTATAAAGACATTTATTACTTTATTTGACTGTGAACTATTGTTTGAAAGCAGTGTAAGAGGAATCTCACGTAAATCTAACATAATAATATATTTACTCAAAAAATATTAAGAGTCAAATGGTTTTAAAGCTAAAGTTTAACATTTTCCACATCTACCAAATTAAATTAATAACAGCTGTCAGCACCGAGTATGAGAACTATCCAAAAGCTATTTACTTAGCCTTTGACCAAACTTAATGTACAAACCCCTTTAATTATGGCTAATGCAATTTTGCTACTCCTCGTAAGTGTATAGACACTTCAACTTCAAAACGTAATTTATTTAAATTAACTTTTACAACCACTTATGAATAAATTTCGTCTTTTAAGACTATTTTTAATATAATGTAAACTAATTAATATTATAGACGTAAAAATTTGGATGTTTGAATGTTTGTTACTCAATTACACCAGAACAGCTGAACGAATCAAGATGGGATATTTGGCACAGAGATTACTTTTTATCCCGATTTTATACGTACGGTTCATGTAGAATTTTACTATCTATATATATAAAAGAAAGTCGTGTTAGTTACACTATTTACAACTCAACAACGACTGTACCGATTTGGCTGAAAATTGGTAGGGAGTAACTTAGAGCCAGGAGACGGACATAGGCTACTTTTTAAAGGCTGTAAAGGACTGAAATAGGGGATGAAAGTTTGTATGGAAATTTTTAAAGCTAAAAGCTTGATTTGACGTATCAGTTATAACCGTTGTCATGGTGCGTGCAATGGTAATTAAATCAGCAAATATATTCCGGTTGGTGCGAAGTAAATATATACAACACGTACCTAGGGACGAACCCGAGCGAAGCGAGGGTGAGCCCCTAGTTAAAAATAAAAATAAAGAACAAATGATGGTTTTATAGTATGGTATAATAAATAATCTATCTTCAGTTTTTTTTTATTTAAAGAAAATTACTTAAATTATTATATTCTTGATTTTTTGACATTCGTTGTTAAAACGGTAAAACTTTAATTACTGTTCATGAAAGTTCTTATTTTTATAAGTATATGTGTGTATGATTGTTATTTTAAGAAAATGTATACAGTACGAAGAATTCACAAAGATTAATAAGAGAAATAGGTTTCACAATAGATAGCGAAGTCATTTTATTCTCTAGGAAACGCAATGACTCAACTGTTTCTTCAGACCGTCACAAACTCTTATTATTGCTATAAATTAACTTAAGTGCATATAGCACTTACAAGTCTTAACTACGCCAATAAAAACGAATATACTACAGATATGTGTAAAATAACTAATATTTCAGATGTAAATAGAATTCTAAACAGTCATAAAAGTAATGTACCACCCTAAAGACGACAACTTTGATAATGTTATAGCATTATATTATTGGAACACTGCCAATATTGAGTAAGTTTTCAAGTTGGTCCTTCAAGCCGGTTTCAAGGATCTATAACCTTCCAATCATTTTAATTTATAATTAAAATAAATGTTTTTAAATTTTATCATCTCAATTATATAATGTAATTTTCCTGAGGAATAATATAATAACTTATCTACATAGAGTCTGATTTCAATGCTAACACAAGCTCCAAGAATGTTACCAAAGTTGTAAAATCAGACAACGAATGAATGAAATTGCAATAAATCCACCAATTCATTTGAAAAACCATTTTCCTGAAAACTATAGACTTCAGACTATAAAACGCGAAAGTGGACAACGGGCTTCAAATATCGAATTCAAGTTCCGATTTGTAGGTTCTTTTGTATTGGGTTTGAAAAGAATTTCTCAAAAGATTTATTATTAGTGTCAGTTCTTTTTATTTTTTATTATATGAGGTTTCGTTAGATACTCGTAAAGTATAATTTAAGCATACTTTCTAATTTCTGAGTGCTTTAAAAAACATTTTCATAACCAAATAAAGGCTGTGTTTGGTTATTTTTGAGTGTCTGTGACTCTTTTAGAGTCGGCATTTAAGAGTTGGGTTTATAGTGCACATAACTATTAAAAGCTTATTATATTGGAGATATTTTGAAATAACAAACGATTAGATTTAATTAATTTATCGTTACTAAATGACAATACCTAAACAGAATCAGAAAATGTAAATAATAAAATTCAAAATGTAAAATGTTCTGTCGGTGTAATAACAACACAGTATTACTAATGAAAATTGACAGTTCTCGTCGGGATTATGGTTACATTGCCACATTTTGGGCGAAAATAATTGACAGAATGTTGGAATCCATAACATATTATATGCAGATATTCAACTATGCTCTAAATATTATGGGTGACATAAAATATAAAATTTTTGCGATATTTTTATGAAGCCTCGGAAGTACACATCCATCCGTTAGATGCGATTTTTCACCTCCATTTTTATTCGATGTTGAGTGAAAGAGCTTTTAATAAAAATGATATTCTAAATTTTATATTGAGAATTTTCAAACACTATTTGTATTTATTAATGACCGCTTTAATAATCTTTATGAAAATATTTTTAACAATTATTTAAATGAACTTTGAAAAATTATTTTTAATTATTAATTTGATAATTCTTGACATCATCTCGCTCATTACGTTTTGATAAAAATAATTAATTTCTTCAATGAAACTATATACGTGGCTTAAATTAATTAAAATAAAAGTACTATATTATAATTATACTTAAACATTATTGTAGATGTTCATTATTGCGGCAATGTACTCGTAATTCAAGCATATATTTGTTGACTTATTCTCTTTTTATGCAGGAACAAAGCAACAAATCTTTGAGATTAATTTATCTTTCTGGACTTGAGAGTCTGAGTAATTTAATTTAAAATAACATTTACCTGGGAACAAATGAAAGGAAAGAAGATATTATGTTGTATATCGTATTTATTTTCTATTATGGTAGTCTTAATAAGCTCTCGTAAATATTCCCAAAAAGGGTTTGCTACATATACATGGTTCAATATATTCGTTAATCGTTGAATATATCAATGGATTTTCCGACGAGAATAATAAAAAAATACCACAACTACAGCAATCCGTTATCTTTCGTTACGCTCTCCTATTAGCAAATAAACTCGCTTCCGTTATAAACTTCAAAGCCGTCGTATATCACTGGTTCACGCCTTCACTTTGCATTTGAACTGTAAGAAAATATTCGTTTATTTTACATGTTAACCAAGCCATGCATAGAGCAAGAGCACCTGATCTGAAAATATAAAATGTTAAATAAATATATATCAATAAATCTAAAATATTAGATATAGAGTTCCGTACATATTTATAGAGTTCCGTAGTTAACAAGATACCCTTATAGTTATCAATCGTCCAAAAGCATAGCAAGTATAGTATATTATGAAAATACGATTGTACCATTATTTGTCAGTTACTCAATAAGTAACATGCCTTTCACGTAGCAACGACACAACTTCTTATTTTCAATGACTATTCAGTCGATTTGTTTATTCGTTAGTGAGTTAAGTGATTATACCTGATTTTGGTCCACCTTGTGTAGTGACGTTTCCAAGATACGTAGAATAAATTCATATCATATTATTATCTAAGAAGAAGAATTAATGAGCGTTTAGTATTATATTATTGTACTTGTCTTACGGTGAAAGAAAACATCGTGCGGGAACCTGTATGTCTGAGAGAAGCAAAACAAGAAAATGAGAGTCCGCAAACAGATACTTGGTTAGCGTAATAGACTCTGGACATACTATGTGTGAAATATGAGCAAAATTAGACATTTAGAATCATGAGATAGTCTAATAACTCTACTAAAACTCATTATATAATATATTTATAATATGTGTATATTTTAAACTATATAATATGTGTAGTATATCAACTATCTGGTATCCGTAACACAAGCCTCGTAGCTTAGCACGGAACTAGATGGCGCTGTTGTAATAATGTTCCTACATATATTATTTTGGAAAATAACGTCGCTATCTCTGTCTGACAGCTGTATTTTCAGCTTATAATTTCGATGTTTTTTTGTTTAGCTTTAATTCATATACAAATCAAAAAACTTGATAAAAACCATCAAGATGACTTCATAAGGATAGCAAAAAATCACTGAAATTGGGCGAGCCGGAAAATATGATGATGAGGTTACGACATTTTAAGTATCATAGACATTTGCAGCATATTTTCATATGTTCAGTAACAGTTAAATTAGACTGGTTCCTAAGTACATCCAATGTATGTAGGAAATTAGCTTTTTTTTAATGTCCCACTGCTGGGCACGGGTCTCCCTCCAATATGAGGGCCATCTGGCCATAGTCCACCTTTGCCAAATTAATAGCTAGCAGGTTGGCGGACTACTCGTTTTTTTTATGAAGTTTTCCATAAACAAACGCAACAGTACGCTTTCCATCTATATTATAAAGCAAATCTGGCCCGCTTCGCTGGGCGTATGTTAAAATAAATTGAACGGTTTATATATTCTTTGTTGAACTTACCTTACCTTAAACTACGATTTTCGATTCTAAAAAATACTTGCCCTTATACTTAATTGCCTTAACTCTAAATTCAAACCAAGATCTTAATAGAATAAATGCTATTGATAAATTATGGTTTTAATATAATCTTAACTAACATGATGTACTTAATAAAAGTGCGCTTTAAAAATTAACCTTAATACCGACTAAAGTACGTACATACAATTTCGAAAAAACTAATAAACACGCTCAAAAGCTCGTTTTGCCTTAAAAAAACATTTTAGTATATAATATGTACATTCATACAATTTTGAACACGCGCCAGCCCCCGGCCTATACATGGTCACAATTATTAGTGTTTTGTTATATATATATATATATATATATATATATATATATATATATATATATATATATATGTAATAATTACGTTGTTAAACCGTCTCTACCCTTTAATATTGTTTACTACGTGTAAATAAGTCTATTCTGCCCCTTAAAGTTCTTAGGTTTAATTAGCTTTGTATAATTTTGCTGTAACGACTGTGGAGTAACGACTTCCTGTGTGAAATAACGGTCGCAAATAACCGTTATTGCTCAACGCTTAATACGTCAACACTTGAATGTCTCTATTTTAGTAGAGCTAATTTTAAATAATTACTGTCTTATTTTTAATAACGAATAACGTCTTAGATTTACTGAAAATGGATGTAATATACATTTAACTAGTGAATTATTATTGCTTCGCTTCAGTTCGCCCTATATGTAAAATTGAAAACTTTAAAAAAAAAGTTGTGTAAATTTTTTAGATATGAAAATATATTTTCCCACAGTAAAATTTATCTTATTCTATTTTATACGTGTTAAACTGCCAGCTATTATCGTTCCAAATCTCATTAAATCTATCCAGTAGCTTACTTAGGATGTGTTCATCAACGGAGCCAGCCCAAGCTGCCATACACTCGCTTGGGACATTAGTGTATGGCAGCTTGGGCTGTCACGTCCTTTGATCGACTATATGTTTATTCTTCTTCGGCTTTGATATTTCATCAAAATCTGTCAACTAGACAGAAGGACAAAAATTCTAAAATTTCTTGATCGGACCTCTGCATCGATAATAATAATTATTTCAATAAGATCTTCCCAAACATATTTAATTTACAAATTCGAATCAATCATTCAATAAAAAATAATATCAGGTTATATTGTTGTAGTTGTAGCATGTGTTTTTTATTTATTTTGTTATTTTTATTATTAAGATACTAGTTACTCTGTTTCATTATTAGTTACACTATTTCTTTTAATTAATCTAGAAAATTATAGCATTCTAGCTATGAGTGTTGATCTCTTTCCTTTAAAGTGATGTGTTCGTATAAATTCTGAGATGCGTCGCGCCTCAAAAGAATGTATCGCATTTCTTCAATACATGCTATATGGATGCAAATAAAATGAATGAAGTGTTATACTTCTGGTTTCTCTAACTGCATGTGTATCGATGTTAGATAGTGGAATTTTGATTTAATCGTATTAATGGATTTTCTTAGATGTTATTTTGTGAAATAATATTATTTTTCCGTTTATATTTGTATAATTAAAGTATATTAATTCAGTAATTAATAATAATATCAATAATAGCCCGCTCGTGCGCGTGCTTTGATTTAGCGCCAGCGAAGCCGCGGGTTCCGCTAGTAAATGTGAACAAAAACTTGACAAATTATTAAAACCTTCCTCGATAACCACTCTATTCTTTGGTGTAAAGAGCATGGAAATTGGTGCAGTATTTTTTGAGTTTATCGTTCATAGACAGATAAACGTGGCGTGGGACTTTGTTTTATAATATGTAGTGATAAGTGATTTACCCTCACTTCGCTTGAGTTCGTCCCCAGATACGTTTTAGCGCTTCATATAGATTTCTCAGATTGCAATATTTTCCTGCAAAACAGTTCCCTATAATGTTGACCCGGATATCCGGATAGCTATCGTTATATTTTTTTAATATTTGTACAGATATTTTAAGTACTAAAAAGTTTTTAAAATATACTACTTATAAATTTGCTCGAATATTATATTTAACAAATCCTTCTAATTAAGTAAAAGAAGCGGAAAATAATGTTTCAAAAAGTTCTTTTGAGACGAGGATTCTAAATTTTTAAATAAATAATTATTTCTAGCAATAATTATGTAGACGTAGACTGAGTTATAAAGCTGCAAACATAACTAGTATATCGATTCTTATAAAACAACAAAAGTATTTAGGAAGTTTGAATAACTTAAAATATTATGTGTAATGAATTTATTCATTCAAATTATTCTAATATAGATAGATTTTGTGCAAGCGGAGCCGCTGAGATTTTTGAAATAAAAGTAGTTTTAGTTACTCCTTATAACATTAGCTATCTGCTAGTAAAACTTGCGTCAAAATCAGTTCAGCCGTTTCAGACAATAGCCAAAACAAACAGACAGACAGATAGACAAAAATTTTAAAATGGATTTTTGGATGTTAGTAACGTATGTACTTGCATTTAGTAAATTGATATGCATTTATTACACTTCATATGCATTTAGTAAAAAGATGTTTAATTGAAATTAATAACAGACACTTAAATTTTATTTATATGGTATAGATAAAGTTAAACGTGACCTCTTCCAGATGTCAATACAATAAGATTTCACGTAGCTTGAACTGTTTGAATATAACGAAACACTTAGAGGCTTTATTTTGTAAATCAAGTATGGTAGAGAGCTTCCAAATACGGCTTTGTTTGCCTCAAGTAATATAGAGCGCGATATAATAAGTCTTTAGCCGTACTCTGGAACTTTGTATAATATGTAATTGAAACTATTCTCGCTACATCATTTAGCGCTTAAACCTTAGGCTTTCGGCTCTTTATCCCAGTTCTACTGCGATTAATGTTCTCATACTTATATAATATGCGTTGCCCGCGGTTTTACCTGCGTGTTTGATCTATGGGTAACCATAATGATTATTATAATTGATATTTCATACAATTCAGCTATACAGGTCAGGGTTTGAAATTTCGTGTTTATATAGTAAATGAATTACATTTTGTTATATATATATACATATATATATATATACATATATATATATATATATATATTTCTATCCGTCAGTCAGTCGGGGAATCACTAGAAAAGCACTGGACAGATTTTGATTAAAAGTTTGTTAGGATAGATAGACGTTTATTACTTAATCATGCCAGAACGACTCAAAACTGATCTGAATGTGGTAAATTATTGTCTGAAATAGAACATAGGTTACCATTTATCCCGAAAGATGTACGATTCCCGTGGGCAGATTTGTTTATTTACTCGGATATAAATTATTATAGTTTAAAAATTAAAAAATACACTTTTGTATGAGTTTAAGAACTCGTTAAAATTAATTAGTAAATCACATTTGAATAATTAAAGATAACGAACCATTGATGATTTATTTCTACTATCTACTACTATGACGTATCTATCTACGTAGTTACGTCATTCTTCATTTTCAGATAACTTACACATGTTTTAAGGATTGGTATAGATTTCCCAGAAAAAAGATATTTTCCCGTAGTAAAAAGTATCCTATATGTTGACCCGATTAATCGGCTATCAACATACCAAATTTCATCAATATCAGTCCAGTAGTTTTCTCGTAATGATCGGAGACTTAGTATGACTTGAAATTAGATATGATAATAAACGGTTATCCGGGTTACCATATAGAATACTTTTTACTACGAGAAAATAACTAATCTCAGAGACATCTATATTCTATACTAACCCTTAAACCATACCTAGGGACGAACTTGAGCGAAGCGAAGTTGAGTTAATTAGTAATTAAAAGACAGCGTAAAATACCTTATAACCTAAATAATTAAAATGTTCAACACAGATATAGTTATTTGCCGGTGGATTTCATCAATGAATATATTTTTAACTAAGCTTGAATAAATTTTGAAACAAGCGACCCTTCATAAGCCCTTAGATTTAATAAGCTTTATAATATAATTTTAGACCGAAGCAATTCTAGAGTGACCTTTTTGAAATAACATTCTAGAACGTCTATTTACTTGAAATATTTAAGAGCGGAATTTAAAAAATATCACTGGCACTGCCAATTTGTGGGACTAAGCTATGGTTTGGCATCAAAAATTCTTATAACCCTAAAGTTTAATCCATCGCACGCGGGTGGAGTCGCGGGAATTGATAGTATGTTTATATGTTGAAAAGGAATCACGAATGAAAATATCAGAGGTACAAGATCTGAGAGTAGAACCTATTCATTTTTAATTTGAATTACCTGTGTCTGTTCCGCGTATTATCTATACGTATAATAAAATTGTAACTAAATCAAATCTGTACATTAAATATTCTTTGGAGAATTATTGAAAAAGACATTATTATCGATACAGAGGCCGAATCTATTGTTTTTAGAATTTTTGTCTGTCTGTCTGTCTGTCTGTGACCTCATCACGTGAAAACCATTAGACGGATTTGAATGAAATTTGGTATAATGATAGTTGGTTACCCGGGTCAATATATAGGATACTTTTTATTGCGGGAAAACAAAGTAAGAAAGAAGATATTCGTTTACACATCTTTTTTATAGTTTTCTTTTGCCTTTTATCTACATTAAAAGAGTTAAAACGAAATTTTTGGTTTGAGTTTCATTTAAAATGTTAAAAATTTGCATAAATTTAAGAAGGTACTATTAAAATTATCTTATTTTAGAAATCGGTAGAAAAATTACCAGTCTCGTCTCTCACGACCAAAACTTGAATAATAAACGAAAATATTTGAATTTTGTTCCACCGTCCGTCCCTTCGGCTTACTGTCCACTGGCGACTAAGTTTTAATAGGTTATTAAAATTAGAGTTAAGCATGATTGTGATTACTCAACCACTATGCCGACCCTTGCCGGATTATTTAATTTATGTTTGTGGGAAAATTTAAGCTATATAATTCATAGCAATTTTAATGTTTTTTGTAGCTAATTTGAGCTTACGAATATCAAATACTTCGTATTAATTTTATATATAACTAGGGATGACAAAAGGGCTGAATTGATTTTGAGGCAACTGTCACTGACAAATGACTGATGTTCCTTACATCCCTATGGGCGCTTTCTATCAAAGTTTTATCTTAAGTTAATAAAATAATATGATATTTTTACACAAGTCAAAACATGAATCACAATTTCATTTTAAACTGATTTAAATCAACTAACTAATATAATCAATAAAATAACTAAATAAAACGATATTTAGTTATTGTGGTAGACCCGATGTTAACATAGTGTTTTAAAAATTAAAATTTATGGTTAGTTTCGCATAGCTCTGAGATTTTATGCTGATGCTCGTAAAGTTACGAAAGTGTTTATTCCCTTAGCTAGAGCTCGTACTAGAATATGCTTCGTATATTATTACTATGTAAATATTTTACACTGCCGTTTATTAAAGGAATAAATTAGTATTGATTATCATAATTTTGATTATAATGAACGAGCTTTACTTAATGTTTGCTTACTCTCGTAGTAGAGTGGCAAGAAGGTACAGATCGAAGTCATATAGCAATTCGATTTTACGTATAAAATCTGCTTATATGAATCACTTCATAGACATTAATCACTTTTAAAAAAAATCTGATAAGTTTTATAATTGCTAAGTATTATTTATACTAATATTATAAAGAAGTAAAGTTTGTGTGTTTGTATATTTGTTAAATTGTAAGGGGTAATCTCGGGATCTACTGAACCGATTTTAAAAATTCTTTCACCAATAGAAAGCCACATTATTGCTGAGTGTCATAGGTTATATAATAAACCGAAAAATAAAAAGGCTTTTACGTGGTAGTCCGTTTTGCAAAGTGAATCGGAGAAAAAACGGTCGAATGAAAGCGTTTCTTACGCGATTATATATGGAAATTACGTCATTTTTAAACTATACAAAAGAGGTTACACCTGGGGCGAACCCGAGCGAAGCGAGGGTGAGTCGCTAGTAATATAATATTTAGCAATTTTAAAACTTATCAGAATTTCTATATTGTTGCGTTTACTATGTTTTTCGATGCTTTTAAAAACACTTGAAAAGTTTTATCATTATTTGTTGTATTATTTATGTCTAAACAAACCATTTAAACTAAGAATTTTTACATTTTTAGTAGCAACTATCAAATTAAAAAAAATGGGTATAGTATGAAAAATATGTAAGATATTTAACTTTTAAGTGTCACCTTGGCTTAAATAGTACCAGTTATACTTTATTTTAAGTTTAACTATCCACCTGTGTAGATGCAGAGATAAATTTTGGTTTTCAAACACCTCCCAAGAGCTTAAAATTTGCATTTCTACCATCGCGAATGCAGGAATATGAATAACGTTTCTTTGTTATTCGTTAAACTAAGTTATACATAGTTACGTACAGTACAGATTCAACAATTTTCTAGGAATATTTATTTTTTATATTTTTTCTTTGTACGAAGTCGCAAGTTGTAGCTTTATTCTTGAATGTCCTTAAATTATTCGATTTAAATCCATATCAATGCTATAAATATAAAAATAATGTTGTTATTTACCTTGTCATGTTTTAATCGCTGAACAGAGTTTCCTGAGGATCGATAAAGGCTTCATTTGATCCGGTCTTAGTAACGCTAGTTAAAATTCAAAAACTATAGATTTGGCCTTTTTATCTACAATATTGACCATATTGACTAGTGTACAAGAAGATTTAAAAAAAAACATTAAAAAAACTCAGGATTTTATCTATAATCTATAGATTATTTTGTAGAGACCTTAACGTAAAAAGGTTTCCAATAAAAATAATAAATCATAGATAATCTATTATTCAAACTATTTTAAACAAAACCCAATTAACATTATCAATAACATTCCAAGAGAAATTAGTTATTAGCGTAGATCCGCTTAATTCCAATTTAATTCGACAAATCAAGGATGCACCTAAATTCTAAAGCAGATGCCGTACTAGGTAAACTGCGAGCATATTCTATTCACACCCAGTTATAGCGGGTCTTGAGTAAAACGTAATTGAAACTGTTTCTGCATATAAAATGATGAAGCATTTGAAAATTCACTAGAATTAAACTTCGTAGATGCTTCGTAATACTTTTTGTATGTATAGTAAAAATAATTAACATTAGATTTTAGTTTAAGTGCTTTTATAGTCTAGTGATCGCCGAGTGATTGAAATAAGTAATAAATATATTATAAAGAGAAAAGATTATAATTTTTGTATGTAACCAATAAACTCAAAAAATACTGGACTGATTTAAATGAAATTTGGTACACAGATAGTCTAACGCCTGAGAAAGGATATAGGCTACTTTTAAAGGCGAAAAAATGGGTGTAAAGGATTAAAAGAGGGGATGAAAAATGATATAGAAATTAAGCTAGAAGCTTGAAACTTATTTTTTAGGCTTTTGATTAGATATAAATAAGTAAGATATTCAAATTTTGTAAAAAAAATATGCTACCTAAGGACGAACCCGAGCGAAGCGAGAGTGAGGCGCTAGTGTATATCTATATATAGATATACACTAGCGCCTTATAATACTTAGGTAGCATATTTTTTTTACAAAATTTGAATATCTTACTTATTTATATCTAAACTAAAGAACTGTTTTTCGACTTTTTTATTGTTAACATTAAAGCTGGTAATTGCCTGATCTATAAATGATAAAATCATGTACCTACTAAGCCTTCCTCAAAATAAATCTATATACTAAATTGTATAAATTCATCACACATTATACTTATATTATACATGTATTATACAGAAACTCTATCACTGAACAGATTGTGATAAAATATGGCAAGTAAATAGATTGCATCCTGGGATCAGATATGGACTACCCTTGATTCTTGCACCAATTATGACGCGAACGAAGCCGTAGGCAGAAAACGTGTAGGCTATATAAAAATTAATTTTCAAATCCGTCTGGTCCTTCCAAAGATTAGCGCATTCAAATAAATAGACTGTTTTGTTACCTTCGTGTAGCAGCCGAATGGGCCAGCACGCCCCGTATAGTACCACTCTCTCACAGAAGACCGGCGTGAAGTGGCAGCTATGCTGTCGCGTTTCGTCCGGTAAGTGAGAGTCCGGGAGGCCTACTCCCCCTCCCTCCTCCCGTCCTTCTCCCTCCTCCCGTCCTTCTCCCTCCTCCCTTCCTCCCTTTCCTGAAAGGCCGGCAACGCATCTGCAAGCCCTGTGGTGTTGCAGATGTCCATGGGCGGAGGTGATCACTTACCATCAGGTGAGCCTCCTGCCCGTTAGCCCCCTTTGTCCCATAAAAAAAAATAGACTGGTAAATAAATGATTTAAACCACTATATATTGAAAACTATACACAATGGCTTTACCATATTATTACGATTTTTGCACATATATATATTCTTTGTGAAGAAAATCAACTACATTTTACTACTATTTTTACCTACCACTTACACCTTTATGTAACGTCAACAATGGACATGGTGAAAAAATATTTTCCTTCGTGGCTATCAATCTACCTTTGCATTTTGTTACTAAAACAACATAGAATATTTGATATAAATAAAAAAGTCCCTTCTAGTTTATTGAAATTACTACTTTAATCGTATCTTATACATAGTTGCGATACTTTTATATGTAAAATTATTCTTATTTTTCGTTCCTTTTTTGGTATATGATCAGTACATAGTTAAAATTGAAGTGTCTGTTTTTAATTTCAAATGAAAGTATTAGTATTTCAATTGCATAATATGAAAGTACATATTACGGTACTTACATCAAAAAACAATTTTTAAAATTGTATGTCTGTTTGTTCCGGCTAATCTCTGAAACGACCTGATTCAATTTTGACGGAACTTTTACTTGCAGATAGCTAATATTAAAAGGAGTAACTTAGACTACTTTTATTTTATTAGAAAATTATGGAAACCATTTCATTTATTTTAACTTACGCCCAGCGAAGCGGGCCGGGTTTGTTACGTAATAAGGTTTGTTTTTTTTTTTTGAAGGTGCTAATGTCAGTATCTATAAATCCGACTTGATTTTTTTAAATTAGATAGCCCGTTTATACAAGATTATAGTCTACATAACATAATATTATTATAAATACTATAACATAATGTAGACTATATCTATTTCATACTGACCGGTAAGACTTACGTATTCTATAATAATAGAAGATTATATTACCTTTTAAGTAACACGTGTGAGTTAAATTGTATCCTTTATATTTGCTGAGTAGGGTGTTCGAACATGACACTGTAGAGAGCAAGGCCTGTTATTACTTTCGCAGACGTGTTACTGTTAGAAAACGCTTAATTAACGTGGTTTTGGGTTTAACAAACTAACTAACTAGTTATAAATAAATTGTCTGTCTGAACTGAACTACGATTTTGTTACTTAGTTCCATTTTACTATTCACTAATGATTGTTCGCAGTTTTACTTGTTCGAATACAGCGTTATTATTTATTGATTTATTTTTTATATGTTTCGACATTAAAACCAACGAGCGCTATTCTAGTTTCGTGGTAAGCTCAGAGTTAATACAATATACATATTATGAATTTAAACATCCATACCTGGAGTACAAACATTCGTGCTCAACAAATGAATGCAACAAACAGCGAGACTAGCGCGCAACCGCTGGCACAGCAAGTGTCACTCAAACCTGAGCCAAACGTGTCGTCAATCTTTATCTTTATAATAAAATTCTAACTTAGTTGAATCTGTAAATTGAATATTTTTTTTGTAATTATTATCGATACAAAGGCCGAATCTATAGTTTTTACAATTTTTGTCTGTCTGTCTGTGACCGCATCACGAGAACACCATTGGACAGTTTTTAATGAAATTTGGTTTGATGATAGCTGGTTATCCGGATCAGAATATAGGATACTTTTTACTGCTGGAAAGATGTCATTTCTGAGAAATCTCAAGTAAACGTTAGTAACCGGCTGTAAAACATCACATCGGTACCTATGTGAAATCTAAGAATTTAGTTTATTTAAAACGCGAGCGGAGCCGCGGGAAATGCTAGTCTTTTTTCCTTATGTTTTAAGTGATATAGCCTATTATCTTTTTTAATAAATGGACTATGCTTCCACCAAAAAAATCTTTGAACATAATACCTACAATACTTTTGTTTTGTAATAAAATACTTTAGAGTGAATTATGCTTAACGACTTAGAAAGGAGCTTATCAATCGAACCATTAGGTTTTCGCAGATAACATTTTTCAAAATTTTTTCCATATTGTTTTAACTTTCGGCAATTGATTTTATTTTCAAGTTGACGATGTTAAACCCCGTCGGTGAGCACGTAAAGCTGTTGGTCCTGTACCTTAACTCTAACGAGTCAAAGTATTGTTCCAGGGGAAAATAAAAAGGAATAGAAGGTACACTTGAGAATCGGTCATGAGGACATATTTATTGTCACAGCTTCGCTTCATCTTCTTCTTCGATTTCATACATCGATTAAAAATAACATATTAATTCAAGATATATAACATGTGTTCCATCCCTTTCACTCAAATCTGTTAAGAAGAAGTAAGAATAAATATCACTAAGAAACTCTCGTATTTATAACATTAGTAGAGTTTTCAACGGAATGTAAAAACGCTGCTGCATTTTTAATTTATACGTGCAAACAACTTGCAACGTAGGAGCTCTAGACATCCGAATGCAATAAATCTAAATTTTAAATTTATAGAAAAATTCTCCATAGTAAAAAACATAAATTAATTTTTTTGAGTAATAAATATCTCTGCTGCAAACTAATCAATATATCGATATAATCTAATAAATAAATAAACATATACCTAATTTCTGTTTCTGTTTTAATAATTATTTATATATTTTCATAATATGCAATATAATTTATGGGAAGTGCAAATGCAAGATGGACTTTTTTTTAATTTTGGAGGGTGTTCTTAATCATGTTTCCCTACAGTACTTCTACAATACAATACTTTGCTTCACTATATTATATTGTAAAATTATATTTCAATAGTGTATCACCGGCATATGAACTCGTCTTGGTTTGATAAGTAATAATAGCTTATAAAAACACAGGAGAATTGCTTTTTAATTTTAAGTAGCCTATTTATGTATAGACTAGCGACTCAGCCTCGCTTCGCTCGGGTTCGTCCCCAGGTAAAACCTCTTTAGTATAGTTTTAAAATGACGTAATTTCCATACATAATCGCGTAAGAAACGCTTTCATTCGACCGTTTTTTCTCCGATTCACTTTGCAAAACGGACTACCACGTAAAAGCCTTTTTATTTTTCGGTTTTTTATATAACCTATGACACTCCGCAATGATGTGGCTTTCTATTGGTGAAAGAATTTTTAAAATCCCTTACAATTTACCCAATATACATACACACAAACTTTACTTCTTTATAATATTAGTATAGAAGTATTGATTAATCGTAAAAAGGAAATATCGATAGAACAGTTTAGTAAGAGCAGTAAAATTAAATTTAATTCATACATTACCATACCGATCGCGCACCGATCCCCGTCTCGACGGTGTACCAGGCGTCGTAACTATTGTCTTCCCGCATCCGGATAACCGGATTAAACCTACCTGCTTAACGAGAACGAAGTGAACGCTAACTAGATTGCATGAACGTGTACGGTCTTATAGACTAACGTGGTTTTACAGCGAGCTAGAGCATTTCTTGCGAGTTCGTTCGCTTTTATGGGAATAACTTTTGTATAGGAATTTCAAAATTATATTTTTTAAGGCAGTGGTAGCCTTGTAGTAATGTGAGAGACTCGGAAAATGGAGGAAAGCGGGTTCAAATCTCGGGTTTCGTTTATGCGATAGTTAGTAATTTGCCTTTGAAGCTACATATAAAAACGTATTCAATTAAAATCAATTATTTTTTACATTCTATCTTAATTTCATTCGTTTAACATCAAACATTACAAAGAAATTCTAAAATATATTACTAAAATTCGTGTTTTCTATCTACATTTAGCTTGACATTTTACAGCTATCAGTTGTAATTACCCCCTACCTATAGATATAACCTCACCGAAACCTTAATTGTTTAAGTTCAATCGAGCGAGCTGAACCAAATTTATATCCACGTGGCGTAGTTACGCTTATTTAGCGAGTAAAAGCTCACCGTATATACATAAAGTAAATTACCAATTAAAGCATATTATTGTATCTGAAGCATATTTTAGGTGATAAAAGTGAACGAGCTTAGAATTATTTGATTTTTATGTAGTTTGCAATAATTTATAAAATGTGTAAGTAAATTAAAATTGCAAAATAGAACATATTAAGCTTTTTAAAAGCCTTGTACAAAAGAATAAAATATTTACACAATGTTGAGACATTGTTACATCATCACCATCTCGTGCCGTGGTAAGCTACGAGGCTTGTGTTACGGATACCAGATAATTAATATATTAATACATAAATATTATAAATTTAAACACCCATGACTGGAGTACAAACATTCGTGCTCAACAAATGAAATAACTTATTACTCAGATCTACATTATGAATACCTTTAACCACAGGAGAACCTTTTATTCCCAAATGATATACGATTAAATAACTAGTTTGATTGAGTCATCCTTATAATTTACATAGCTAAAGCCTGCTTAGCCTTTAAAGATGTTTGAATATAATGTACTAACAGAACTGTAGGTCTCAAAAGGCCTACAGAAAATTTCCCAATAGCATATGCCTATCTCTTAAAGTACACTCGCAATAACTATTTTCATCCGTTTAGGCCGAAAGTAAGTCGCTAGCTTAGAAATAATACTATCTTTTCAGGTTTTTGTGCGGATTTACTTAGACTTTTCATTCCCGACGTTCCGTTTGATGTTTTGGTTTAATATGAAAAGGTAAAAGGTTGAATTACTTACATATTTATAACATTAGATATTTAACTAGTGATTCGCTCTGCTCGGGTTCATCTTTAGGAACATTTTAACGGTTAGTTTCAGAAATTGGATATTTTCCCGCAGTAAAAATTATCCTTAATGTTTGCCCGGATAACGTTTTCTCGTGATACATTCTCAAACAGCCAAGCAGACAGACAGACAAACATTATTAAACCTATATTTCCAGCATCTCATTCGATAACATTCACTACTTCTTGTTAATGTTATCTATTAATTTATAATATATTAGCATAAAAATATGAATGAGTCTTATCTTTTGATAGTGATAAAACAATATTTGATAGCTTTTGTATTAATATTTTGTTTGAAGTTATCAAAATAACTTTTGTTATATTATTGTACAAACGAATGAAACTTTTAATTAGAAAGCTTAGTTTATTGTTGACTTAAATTGGTTCCTTTTAAGGAAAACATTTATTATTATTGAATACATTTTCTCTTTCTAATTTTTTGATATATTAATGAAAATATATGAAATGAAGACCTCAAACTCATTAATTATGGCAGATGGTTTTATATTGTTCGTACTTTTTACGATTTTCGAGTGTAAATAATGATAAATCAGTTTATTTTCTTACTAATTTTTTTTTATACCATTCTAAATTAGTGCTTGACTACGTAACACCTGATGGTAAGTGGTAACGTAGTCGTAGATGGTAAGTCGCACTAATTCAGTAGCCACCTATTCACTCTTGCCTTGAAGACACTCATATTGTAATCGGACGGAAACACTGACGCAAGCAGGTTGTTCCAATCATTAGCCGCACTTATAATAAATGACGTAGCCAAACGCTTCGTCCGGACGGGTGGAATGTCCACAACGTATGGATGGAGACCAGCAGTTCGTCGGGTCGTCCGATGATGGAAAACGGATGGGGGAATAAGGTCGTGTAATTCCTGCGCACACTCTCCGAAATGCAACCTATAGATATCCATTTATACTGCTACGCTTGTCTTAAATACCTTCTCTTTTAAATGTTCAGAACAACAAACTACTGTAAGAATATCACTATTTTCGTATAGCTTAAACTTACCTTATATTCTGTATGTATTCAGCCATTTTGAATGTGTACTGAGCATGAGCTCCTTTCTATATGAGGGGAAATCCCTTCTATATTATATATTCTTCTTTATACTGTCTCATTGGTGTATTGGCTAGCATGTTCGGTCGCACACTGGGAGGTCCTGGGTTGGAGTCCCGGGTCAGGTCAAGTTTAGTCATTGAATCTTTCTGTTTTGTAAGCCTCAGTAACAGCCCGGAGTTGGGAAGTTGGCGGTGTTTTACCCCCGTGCCTTGACAGGAGACAGGAGCTAATGCGCCGTTTTAACATCTGCCTTAATAATGTAGGAATATTTCAAAGCGCACTATCTATACCTCACTCAGAGGTAGCTAAAATATTATATTGTTTTAAATTAAAGTAATAGTTATAAGTTCTTAATAATGTAATTGGCTAAATGTACTTATGGAACTATAAATAAATAAATATAAATAAATATGTTGGGACATTATTACAACAGCGCCATCTAGTTCCGCAGTAAGCTACTTAACGTGCTTGTGTTGCAGATACCAGATAGTTGATATACTACACATATAAATTTTAAATACATACATATTATAAATAAAAACACCCATGACTGGAGTACAAACATTCGTGATTAGCAAATGAATGCCCCCAGCGGGACTCGAACCCGCGACCGCTGGCGTAGAAAGTAGGGTCACTACCAACTGAGCCAAACGAGTCGTCAAAACTATGGGACTGGCATTTAGTTTTGGAACTAAAAATTCCCTAATAAAAATTTAGAAAATAAAAAAATAAATAAAAAAAAACCCAGTGCCTCGGAGAGCACGTAAAGCCGTCGGTCCTGCGCCGTAACTCTCACTGGTCGTGTCGAGAACGGAATCGGTCAGGAAGATATTATAATTATATATTCTATACGTTGACCAAGTGTTGGTTGGCGATTTTCACGTCTCACAAAAAAATTCCAAAAGTTTCCCCGTGATGTTTTCCTTTACATATTCGTAATTACGTTGAAAATGATTCGCACGTGAGTTAGAATATCATAATGCGAGATTTGAACCTCTTCTTTTGGTTTTCTAAGCAAACTCAGTACCACTAGGCTACTAGTGCCTTCTGATGTATAGAAAACTATTTCATCTCAAATTATTACTTTCACTTAAGTTTTATTTAGCATTCAGACATATTTAATACCAACAAACGAATGACAAAGCTATTATAAGCATGGGTCCATTACGAAAAAATACATTAACACCTGCTATTAGCCTACTTTTGCAAAGCATATACTGTATTATTTATGTATAATATTATCTATTTCTTGAGTAGTCGTAAAAGTGTGACGGCGGAAAGGTCTTGAATAAATAAACGATGTGCTCTCGAAATCTCTGAGGATTTAACATATAAGGCGGAAAACACGCCGTAACTAGACACTTTGTAAATATTATGTGTAGTTAGCGTGCAATTTTAATAACGAAAGTGTATAATTATAAAATCTGTATTAATACTATATATTTATATATACATTGTAAAATTCTTCTATATTGTACGTAATTTAGTGTACGTGAATTTAAATACTTGTTAAACCGTAGACAGATTTTGATGATTTATTTTTGTAAGTGCTTGTCTCTAGGTGGTTTAGATTACAATTGGACCGGGTACGTGGCGTAGCGATAAGGTTAGAGGACTCTTTTTTAAATTTACTTTTTTAACGGAAAGCCAACGCTCAGGCAGGACTATTTGTTTGTTTGAACGTGCTTATCTCTGGAATTAGTCGAATAAAACAGCAAAAACCTGTATACAGCCTTTATTTATCTCACAATTGCACTTATTAATATAATATGCAATATAAATAATTATAATTTTAACTTTAAGCATGCTTAGACGTTAGTTTAGGAAATTCAACACTAATATCTCTTACTACTTTTTCACATTTTCAAATTTATCAAACTCAGGGGATGGATATGGAATACCTTTTGAACCTACTGGATACGCGAGTAACACGTACTAAAACTAGTAATATAATATTACGTTGCTCAATTAATTAATTCACTAATTAACGTAGCAAGATCTGTATTGCCAGAAGCATTCCTTTGTAATTCAGGTTGAAATTCTATAATCAATTTCCAGTCATTTTGTACTGTGAATGTTATATTCCCGATCTATTATAGCTCTATTATTAGGTATCAATCTATGCATGAGGTGAAAATTTAAATCACGGACAATTTATTTTAAAATATTCAGACAACTGCAAGCCTTATTTATGTTCCAAGGGTTCTGTAATATATTATTTGAATTTTAATTTAATTTGTAGAATACGAGTAAAATAAAATATTTAAATATGCATATTATATAATTGATTCGTATCATTCATGATTAACGCCATAAATAAATAAAATAAATAGGTATATTAAGACATTACTTCACACAGCGCCATCTAGTTCCGTGGTTAGCTACGAGGCTTGTGTTACGGATACAAGATAGTTGATATACTAAACATATAGAGTTTTAAATACATACATATTATAGATAAAAACACCCGTGACTGAATTACAAACATTCGTGCTCAACAAACGAATGCCCCCATCGGAACTTGAACCGACGACTGCTGGCGCAGAAAGTAGGATTACTACGAACTGAGCCCAGCGTAACTTCAAAATAAGTTTGTAATTCATAGTATTTTTAATTATACGATAGTTATCATAGTTAATTGATCTTAACAAAATCCTTTTTACCTTACTGATTTTAAATTACAATATTTTATATAGTCTATCCATTTTGCAATACCATTATATTTATATAAGTATGTACTCTCGTGCGCGAGTTGAGAAGGATAGTGGGATATGTGTCTAAGATCGCAAAGGAATGAAACTTAATTTTGTATGAAAACAGTAAGCGAGAATTATATATAAATAGGGGATGAAAACTTCGTGCTCACCACATAAAATAATGCCCCCAGCGAGATTCGAATCCGCGACCGCTCGCACAGCAACTAGGGTCACTACAAACTGAACCAAACGTGTCGTTGATATGTACAAAGTTTTCCGATGAAATGTGATTTTCACATCAACATCCCTAGGTTTAAGTATCCAATTATTTCTTAATGAAACTGTATTTTAAGATATTTTAGCGTAAAAAATAAAGCATGATTAAATTACACATTTTTAATAAACCCAATCAATGTGAAAGACCTAGAGGTTTTTTGTAAATTACTTTCAAATTTTAATAATATTTTACCCACGGTCCTTATACTTTGTTATTATAATACCTCATTATTGAGAACAAATTAACATTTTTATCGTCCTTAAAAATTTATACTTATAGTCCGTACCAGACGTCTAGTTAACTTTAAAGTTCTCAACTTTTTAGGTATTTATAAATAATGTCTTCTCTAGTCCATAACAACATGAGCGGAGGACATTATCAAAAAACCCTACTGAGTAAAAAGCTGATTAAATATGATAACTAATATCATAATATGTGAAGAAACATAGTATTATGTAGTCGGAGACATGTATGTATGTTCATGTTTTAGAATAGTTGTGTGTGTATGTCTCCGACTGCATATTACTTTTTTAAGTGGACGTGCCATGCTTGTTACCTTCGGGTAGCAGCCGAATGGGCCGGCACGCCCCGTATAGTACCACTCTCTCACAGTAGACCGGTGTGAAGTGGCAGCTATGCTGTCGCGTTTCGTCCGGTAAGTGAGAATCCGGGAGGCCCACTCCCCATCCCTCCTCCCGTCCTTCTCCCTCCTCCCTCCCTCCCTTTCCTAAAAGGCCTGCAACGCATCTGCAAGCCCTGTGGTGTTGCAGATGTCCATGGGCGGAGGTGATCACTTACCATCAGGTGAGCCTCCTGCCCGTTTGCCCCCTTTGTCCCATAAAAAAAAAACGAAAAAACACTCAAACCGTAAGAGTAAATAACAGAAAAAACAAAGTGTTCTATTTAATAACATTACTTAACATGTATTTATAAATCAATAACTTTTGTGAAACTGAAGAAATTCACTTTTTTACACACACAGTCATAATAGTGAGATATATTATGCTATGTGATGCATCCCTCACTCTTTTTTAGAGGAAACATATCTTTCTAACTTATACAAAATATGTACAGAAAACAAAAGTTTTATATTTCAGCGTCAGCAAAACTGTCATACGTTTGGCCAAAATGAAATAAATGTTCGCTCGTTGGAATAGCGAATACGCGGCTTAACCTATCGTCAAGTTTAAACAGTTCAGCCTATTTTGGCCAAGTGTCAGACTAGCTACGGTCTATTTACTAACAATGACATGCTTGTTACAGAAATTAATTACAATTGTTCGTACTTACTCTAAACAAGTGTTTATTGAAGTAAAACTTCTCTAGCCGTGACTGATACATAAAAAATGAGTTTAAAAAAGTGAGTCAAGTTTGAAATTAGTAATTTAAAATAAATTTGCATTTATACTTTTAAATAATTAATAATAATTATGATTACTTACAAAAAGGTTTATTACTAAGTAGCGACTCATCATCGCTTCGCTCGGAATAGTTCTTTTAGTAGGTTTTGAAGTTAGTGTTAATTACAACACTACTACTACACAAAATAATCAGTTCTAAAGTTTTCGATTTTCCACACTTTTTTACTTATATTATTATTTACAACTAATAAAACTATTATTGCTTAAATGTCTATATAAATTTTTGTGTTTTTTGCTTCAAAATTCTTATGCGTGTCATTCCAAAACTTATTTTCTCGCTTTCCTTAATATATTTTTTTAACTTAAACAATGACGAAAATAATTTTTTAGACCAAATTCCACCGAAATCTCAAAGACCCCAAAGGCTACATGAAAAATGAAATGCCAATGGACTACTAATTTAGAGTAACAAAAATACAAAAAGAATCTGAACAAAACTCAAACAAACTGTTTTTGTGATTTAAATAATGGACTAAATTTGGGGCCCAGCCAATACATTTACTGTATCAGTGTTGTCATAACAAAATATTTGTTTGGGCATGTTAGTGAAATATCTACGTCGTATAGCACAAGGATGAACGAAAATAAAAATACATTTTGATAATATACTGTCCGGTGTGTGTACTGTTTATATAGATTAAAATTAGTCTTCTTAGATTTCCCTGAATATTTGTTATTTTTAACAAAAGTAATACCTTTTCAATTTTTTTTCGCAGATTTAGAATCAATATAAGATTTTTGGTTCATAACGTTTCGAATGAAATCATAGTAGGTATGTATATACAATACTTACTTTTGGTAAAAAAGAATAATATTGGATTGTGCATGAACGTAGCATTTCTCTATCTGCCTCCATGATCTTGTGGCTGACATGAACACTGCTACAGATATAAAAGTCTTGGATTCTAGTCCCAGCACAGTTAAAGTGTAAAGAAAATCTCAATAACAGGTCAGGGTTAACTCTTACTGGTCGTGTTGAATTTTCGTCCCACTGAGCAAACTATCTATCTCTAAAAAGTAAAAAGTGAGTTAAATTTACCACCTTGACTGAAATTGAAAAAGCGCTTTCTTCATTTGATAGGCTTTTTTATGGTTTTCTATTCTATATAATTGTTTTTTTAATACCTCTCGAGTATTTGCAAGTTAGAAAATTTAAACTTTACAATTTTTATTTGATAAAATATATTATGCAATGCATTGTGTATAGCATTGAAAATATTTTTTTTTATTCTTTCTTCTTTAGGTGGTTTATTATAAAAAATACTACAATAGGTATACCCAGAGTTTTTTATGAGAGAGAAAGAATTTGAAAAAAATGAATAAAACTCAAAACACAGTGGCTAAGGGGTGTGGGAGGGTGTACAAAAATTATGGACTTACTACTTTCGAGAATTAGCGTGCCCCCAAAAAAAATGTCAAAAAAAGGCCCGGGTATACCTATTGAAGTATTATTTATTAAGATTATATTATATTAAGAATCAGGTATTTTCATGTCATTTAATATTTCTTAACTGAGCTAGTTCATTTTTATTTGAATGAACCAGTTTATAAAAAACTTGACTAGTAAAAAATGATGAAGTAAAAGGGGAACGAAGAAATTCAAAAGCAAAGTCCACAATAATACGATATTTAAAAGAGAACAATACAGAGCTCGGCGTGGAAGCTGTTTAAGAACAATTTCAACTGTAAAGTAGGTCTTATTTACCTTAGTTTAATTATTATAAGGAAAAAAATTAAAATTCAGTGTTTTAAAATAAAGAAATTATACATTTTAAAGTAATTGCTCGCCATTTATATTCTCTGTAAAGATAAGACAAATAAAATTGAAGTGTCTGTTTGTAAAGCCAAAACAACAGATTATTACTGAATTATATGAATACCTTATAAAATTTACGATATAAGTACTTATAAAGAAATGTCTATCAGTCTGTTTGTACCGGATAATTTCAAAAATAGGTATATTGATTTTGACGGAAGTATCACTGGCAGATAGCTGATGTTAAAAAAGTATCTTAGGCTACTTTTATTTTAAAGAATGATTTAGGGTTAACCAGCTTAGAAAGCCAAATAAAGCTTGGGAAAACACCTCAGAGTTTATCATGTGCAAATAATATTAAGTTTAACTTTCTAATATTGTTAAGGAAAATGTTGTGAGGGAATCTAACTAGTATTCAAAGGTGGTTTGAAATCCTGCAAACTGCATGTATCCAGCGTAATGAAGTATGGCCTTAATTCGAGAGAGATTGAGGAAAGGCTCGTGTTTATGTGTTTTGTCATTATTAATGTTAATTAAGCTGGCTGATAATATTTATTATTCAATTCAATTTGCTTATTAATGGTTTCAAAACGTGCAATTTGAGAAAAGATTTCGCTAATATCACGTACAATTTAGAAGACACGAGTAAGATTTGACGATAAAAGCAGATTATTATATTCTTGTGAATTTAGACCAGAAGTGAGCTTTCTTTTAAAAACACAAGCATACTAAATCGACCTCAATTTATTTTAAGAACTGAAATGGCTAAAACACAATTTAACTAACTGAAAAGACAACTAATCTACCAACAATCATATTTTTAGAAACAAACCGGCAGAGTAACAACCTAATAATGCTACCACGATAAGTGTCATGACACAACTACCCCCCGATGCCGGTTATACATCGACTTTTATAGATTTCTCCCCACCCTCTAACATCTTCTTTCCTATTCATCTTCCACACGGCCTTTCCTGACAGAAGACCGTCCTCGGGCTTCTTCACATACTAACCTTGGAGTTCAGATAGAAACTCGACATCGAAAAGCAGAATGACGCCAAGAGCTATAGACATCACACTCTCATCATCTACTGCCGTATAAACATTAAAATCACCAGACAAAAAAAAACACAAAGTGCATTTCTTAAACTTGCGTGTCTATATAAAGGTTTCAATTTGATTAATTCGTGGGCTAAGCTCACCTAGCATAACCTAAGCACAATGGATGTGAAACAAACAGATATCTGTACCAATTACCCGGGGCAGGACCCGTCGGGGGAGTGCGCCCTCACGACTCGCCAGAAAACCATGTCATAGTTTTGCGTGTGTAAATCAGTACCTATAAAAGCATGTTTCAATCCAACCTAACCACAAATATACGTTACCTAGCATAACCTAAGCACAATGGATGTGAAACAAACAGATATCTGTACCGATTACCCGGGGCAGGACCCGTCGGGGGAGTGCACCCTCACGACTCGCCAGAGAACCATGTCATAGCTTTGCGTGTGTAAATCAGTACCTATAAAAGCATGTTTCAATCCAACCTACCCCCAAATATACGTTTAATGTTTGCTACACAAACATATGCAACGGTCAACGACCAATTCATAGTATGATCACAGCTCCAGGACGACATGTCTGAGTAACCTCCAAGACTTTATCCGAGCTCACACACATTAATCTTAAGCTACACAAGGTATGTCCCATATACTAGGATCGCATGTCTGAGCGCACTCCAAGACAGCATCCAATAATATGAAACCGTACCCCACTTGAAGTGCATCTCTCGACCAGGACAGCATATCCGAGTACAAAGACCTGCGAGACATGCTAACCCCAACCGCAAGATGCATCTTCCCTTGAATGTGTCAACCCCAATGAGAAAACACAAAATAAGCGTCTTTTACATACACCGTAAAAAATAAAATAATAATTTTACAGTTAACATTTCTATACAGACCCGGAAAAAGGCGCGGCACCTACTACTCACTACGATCTCGCTTGTTGTCTGACAAAATAAAAAATACGATCTAAAAATAACCGTAAAAGTAATTTCATTTTCTAATTTAAGCCTGACAAGTAAAACAAAACTAAACTATACACAACGACCAACACAAAATACGAATCACTAAAATCAATGAAAATACACCAAAATCACGGTACCCTCCGATAAAACTTTTAAATAAAAACAACCAACAAATACTACACGCTAACAAAAGTTGTGGGCGAAACAGGACCTATCCCACTTCTGATCTTGTGAATTTAGACCAGAAGTGAGCTTTCTTTTAAAAACACAAGCATACTAAATCGACCTCAATTTATTTTAAGAACTGAAATGGCTAAAACACAATTTAACTAACTGAAAAGACAACTAATCTACCAACAATCATATTTTTAGAAACAAACCGGCAGAGTAACAACCTAATAATGCTACCACGATAAGTGTCATGACACAACTACCCCCCGATGCCGGTTATACATCGACTTTTATAGATTTCTCCCCACCCTCTAACATCTTCTTTCCTATTCATCTTCCACAATATTATATAATTGATTCGTATCATTCATGATTAACGCCATAAATAAATAAAATAAATAGGTATATTAAGACATTACTTCACACAGCGCCATCTAGTTCCGTGGTTAGCTACGAGGCTTGTGTTACGGATACAAGATAGTTGATATACTAAACATATAGAGTTTTAAATACATACATATTATAGATAAAAACACCCGTGACTGAATTACAAACATTCGTGCTCAACAAACGAATGCCCCCATCGGAACTTGAACCGACGACTGCTGGCGCAGAAAGTAGGATTACTACGAACTGAGCCCAGCGTAACTTCAAAATAAGTTTGTAATTCATAGTATTTTTAATTATACGATAGTTATCATAGTTAATTGATCTTAACAAAATCCTTTTTACCTTACTGATTTTAAATTACAATATTTTATATAGTCTATCCATTTTGCAATACCATTATATTTATATAAGTATGTACTCTCGTGCGCGAGTTGAGAAGGATAGTGGGATATGTGTCTAAGATCGCAAAGGAATGAAACTTAATTTTGTATGAAAACAGTAAGCGAGAATTCTTCTTCACATCGCGTCTTTTTCTACGGAGTTAGAATTTTGCATTTTGAATTATGCTAAGATAAGTGATGTATTATTATAAAATACTAGCGACTCACCCTCGCTTCGCTCGGGTTCGTCCCTAGGTACGTGTTGTATATATTTATTTCGTACCGCCCGGTATATATTTGACTTGATTATAATATGAATTACCATTACACGCACCATGGCAACTGTCATAACTGATACGCTTACCAACACATTTTGCGATTCATTTTTATATTATAGATAAAAATATAAAATTTATTGTGTTTTTAGTAATCATGAAAAATAAATATATTTAAACAAAAAATATGTTTAGAGTTATAAAATTTTTGAGTTGATTAAATTTTAATTGTACTCGTAACAATGAAAATTGGATTTTTCAAAGGTAAGACGTAGGAAGTTGACTTATACTCCTCGACACTAGTATGTATAATATACAAAAGCTAAATTTAATTTTTTTTTAGTTCTCTTTCGTTTTTGTCATTTAACGATTTAATATACCGACAAATAGGCCCAATATTTCAAATATCCACTAATTAAGTGTGTTTCAAATGCAAATTCGTCCACATGTGAAACCGCGGTTTGTGAATCACTCGGAATGGTCGCGACACGCACGCTCATCTATATCAATGGGATAGGCTAAGGGACGATTATAGTACATCGTGTGACTCTTCTATGATTCATAGTATTAAACTGGAAATAGTTTATTCTTAAGAATATATTTATATATAAAATAATATTTTGTGAAGCTGAATAAAGAACGTCTCTCATTTTGAAAGGAGTTAAAATATATTTGTTTTTAAACAGTATTACATTAATTTGTAAAGCAACTGTATAAAGGTATATTTTTAAGAAAAACAATATTGTATAATATAAAAAAAATGTAGAGGCATTAGCACTCAACATCATCTAGCTCCATAGTAAGCTATGAGGCTTGTGACTGACTCACCACACCAATGAATTTCCCACTGAACGCGGCACTCGAACCCGCGACCGCTGGCACAGCACGTAGGGCGACTGCAACTGAGCTAAACGTGTCGTCAATTAATCATTTCAAAAACTAAAATTTTAATACTTTCTTAGGTTTACGCGAATATTCGACATTATAAATGAAACTACTTTTTCGGATTTTGTCGCCGATTTATTTTGATTTTTAGTTCCCGACGTTTCGAATGCTTTACAGCATTCTCTCTCTCCCGTAACCATGAATGCTGTAAGGCATTCGAAACTTCGGGAACTAAAAATCAAAATAAATCCGCGACAAAATCTGAAAAGGTAATTTCATTTTTAACTTAAATTTTGTACTGTGGATATTATAAATACTTCGTTGACTTACTCACCTTCCAGAACGGATGTAATAAAAAACATGAGACCCGAACGAAACTCAAGTGATTCATTAGAATTATATAAATATAAAATACAAAAGATATTTTAAGCCAGTTCCTAGACTACATCATTCAAACAACGCATGCCGCACGGCTCACTGCCACAGAACAAACAGAATAAACCGCATCTGAATTTCAAATTTGACACCATTTTCAACCACTTATTTCCAGAAAGACATATTTCAAGCTTGTATTTTGGTTTGATGCAAAATTTTTGTTTTGAAACTGAATGCATAAGTCGCATTTGTACCACGCAAAGATATACAATATACCCGTATATTTTCACTATAGTTGTGATACGAATCATAATGGACATCTGTTATATTTCATTATCTTTATGGTACAAATCTTAACTTTTATTATAAAATTTATATAAAAAAAACTATAAATTCGGCTTCTGTATTGATAATACTGATTATTTCAATAAGATTGTAAAAAAAAAATAATTTATGTACAGATTCTACTGAGTTAGAATTTTACTTTTGAATATCAGTGTCAGCATAATTTTTATTATATGACTAGCATTTTCCGCGGCTCTGCCCGCGTTCTAAAGTTGTTTGATGTTTTATAGCCGTTTTGTAACAGTCAGTTGAGATTTTATAGAAATTAGATATTTTTAGCAGTAAGAAGTATCCTATATCCTGAAAATTGATTGTGAAAAAGGTAATAATTTATTTTAAAATAAACCAAACAATAATATGTACCTACATTGTAAATTAAATTGACTTATAATACTTATGGCATGTTCAAGTATAATCATTATTTAATTATAGGTCAATCACAATCACTAATCAGAGTATATAATAAGTATATAATTAATCCATTTATAAGTTATTATTTATTTCAATTAATGCTAGTTGCATTACCCGCAACTCCGCCCGCGTTTTTAAGACCGGAAACAAAATTCTTAGATTTTATATACCGTGTGATTTTTTTGCAGATGCTATTTAACAGTTACTTCAGATTTCACAGAAATGATATATTTTCCAGCAGTAAAGAGTATCCTATATCCTGACCCGGATAACCAGCTATACCAAATTTTATCAAAATATGTCCATTGGTTTTCACGTGACAGCCACAGACAGACAGATAGACAATAATTCTAAAAACTATAGATTCGGCCTCTGTATCGATAATAATGACTATTTCGATCAGATATTCCAAAAAATATTCAATGTACAGATTAGACTAAGTTTGAATTTTATTATTATTATGTATATATGAAAGAAACAACACCCTAGAAATGCAAACTGCATCGGCTCAAGGATCCTTTAAAATTTTTCTAAGCTGTTCTATGAACGCTACGCTATATATTCTAATTGGAAATCAATTCCCATAATTACTTTTCTACTCAAAAGATATACACATAATATATTAAAAGCGATCATATATTTTGACGACTCGTTTGGCTCAGTTGGTAGGGACCCTACTTTCTGAGCCAGCGGTCGCGTGTTCGAGTCCCGTTGGGAGCATTCATTTGTTGAGCACGAATGTTTGTACTCCAGTCATGGGTGTTTATATTTTTAATATACCTGTATTTAAAATTTATCAACTATCTGGTATCCGTAACACAAGCACGTAACGTAGCTTACCACGGAACTAGATGGCGCTGTTGTAATAATGTCCCAACATATTTACTTATTATTTATTTATATAAATAAAAAAAATACTTCACGCGAGATTCGATCCTGCGATTTTGAGTAGGCAGTTTTCTAGCGGATACCAGGTCAAAGAGCTTAGACCTTTGTCAATTATCATGGGTCGTGGGTGTTTTGTTGTCAGTACGTGGTACGTTCGTTAGCAAGCTACTTTGTCTAGCTACTATCACTACGAGGTCACAGTTTAATTCCTGCATTTTGCAAAGGGAATATTATTCTAGCCATTCGTATTTTTCGACTATATTGAACCAGTTCTCGCACGATTTTTCGCTTGCATGATAACCGTGGCATAGATCAAGTGTAGTCTATTTTTGATCCCACGATAATAATAATAATAAATAAGTTGTGACATTTAAACACAGCGCCAGCTAATTCCGTGTTACGAGGCTTGTGTTACGGATACCAGATAGTTGATACACTACACATATATAACTTTGAATTCATACATATTATAAATATGAACACCCATGACTGGAGTACAAACATTCGTGCTCAACAAATGAATGCTCCCAACGGGACTCGTACTCGCGACCGCTGGCGCAGCAAGTAGCACTGCAAACTGAGCCAAACGATTCGTCATATGAATTATTCACAATATTTAGATCTCGTCTCAAACTCCATATTATTTAAACTTTAAAGACAATTAATCCAAAATTATTTTTAACAAAAAAACAAAAACCGACTTCCAAACTTAATAAATCTAAACTAAAAAGTAGAAAATAATACTTTTAAGGACTTTGTTAATTTTGGAGTCGGTGCCAGCCAGGTATTTTGATTATGTTTACAAATTGATAGATTAATCAAATATGTATCTATTTAGGGTTATTTTGCTTTGGCTGGCACCGACTTCAAAATTAACAAAGTCCTTAAAAGTATTATTTTCTACTTTTTAGTTTAGATTTATTAAGTTTGGAAGTCGGTTTTTGTTTTTTTGTTAAAAATAATTTATTTTTAAATTTTTAGCGGAAAGTAGATACGTATTGTGTTAATGACTATAAAAATTTACCTTCTATTATGAGGTAAACCTTATAGCCTGAAAGTATACAACTATCGGTCCATAATTGCGTATTATATTGAAAAAAATTTCTTTAAACTGCTAACCGTTGAGGAGTTGTACCTTCCATCATCAGTTACGATACGTGACTCAAATATCCATATAGCCTATAAAAGATTCGGCCGAGCATCGTTAATTTGCTCCTAAGAATTGAAGAGTTCCGATACTTTGCCATGGATCCCATCATCAGAACCTTACCAAACTCTCATCAAACTACCCTTGAAGTATATCCTTTCCATTAAAAAAAGAATCATCGAAATCGGTTGGCGTGATATTGAGTTATTCGTCCATTTGTCGCGCAAATACTTAATGCAAATTTGGGACTTTTATGGTTTTCTCATGGATGCCATTGTCAGAACTGGAAAATATTAAAATGGGACCACATGGGAAGCACTACCTTTCAAATAAAAAAAAAATCATCAAAATCGGTTCACCCAGTTCAAAGTTATGAGCTAACAAACATAAAAAAAAAAAAAAAAAAAAAAAAAAAACAGACGAATTGATAACCTCCTCCTTTTGGAAGTCGGTTGAAAATATACAATTCCAGTCACGCTATTTACTTAACTTATTATGTCAGATCAAACAATAAAATAGAGGCCTTTATTTTGCCGCAGAATCTTTAGCCTTTTAGAGGGCGTAAGAACATCGCATCTGAATTTCAAATGGGCGTCCCGCGGGAACTTCGATATGGAGTCGGCAATTTCGCAAAACAAGTTTATCGGCGTCGAACAAACGCTAATTCTATAGGTATATAATTGGTATATATGTAAAACGGTAGATTACAGGCCGCTTTATTGAAGTGACAAAGGGATGTGAGGTTCACTCTTATGAATATTTAACTCTTTTATAGATTAAAAGTGAATATTTTATAGGAGATAATTATTGATGAGATACTTGAATTATTAATTTATATATAACTAAATTCTAACTTCGTCGAATCTGTTCATTTTTATTTTTTTATAAAT
This sequence comes from Boloria euphrosyne, assembly GCA_951802675.2. Classification (NCBI taxonomy): domain Eukaryota; kingdom Metazoa; phylum Arthropoda; class Insecta; order Lepidoptera; family Nymphalidae; genus Boloria; species Boloria euphrosyne. The sequence goes on from OX637876.1 coordinate 1,927,707, forward strand.
CTTATTGATATTGATACAATTATGGGTAAGTCGCTGGTAAAAATATATCGATATTTCAATCTCACAATACTAAGCACAGAAAAGCTTTAGGTAGTTGTGCTACGTGCATTATTATATTTTTTTAGACTAGCATTTCTCGCAGCGAGACCCACGTTCTAAACATCGACAATGAAATTCTTAGATTTATTAGATTACATATTATTATACCATGCGATGTTATATAGCCTATAGCCTTTATCGATAAATAGGCTATCCAACGCTAAAAGAATTTTTCAATTCGAACCATTACTTCCTGAGATTAGGGCGTTCATCCAAACCGACTCTTCAGCTTTATAATATTAGTAAAGATTAGACTGCTCCAGAAGTCTAGTGGCAAGCATATAGGGTTCCGAAATTCTAGTCCCTTTTTCGTTAAAAATTTCTCAGCAACAGCCCCAAGTTGGCAAGTTAACGGTGTTTCACTCCCGTGCTTTGGAGAGCACGTAAATTCAATTTTGCGCCTTAAATATTACCGGTTGTGTTACATTATCGTCCCATCGGACTTTGAGAGTAACTCGGGAGGACATTCTTATTATATAAGCGTATATAAATATTTATATTCATCTCCATTCCAAAGAACCACTGGTTTATTGAAAAAATATAAATTATATATTAAAGAAAACTTAATTAAGTAAAAATATAACATCGCGTTCAAATTATATTAAAAAATCATACATTACAATTCAATACATGAAGCAAATAATGTGTAAAGTTCTACAACACACTTATTTGAGAATCACAAAAGCCTTCGTTAGTGCCACCGCCACGCGCTAATTAACTTTCGCTACTAAAAAACTCGAATAAACTAAACACTCCAAACGTATAATTGAATGAAACTCAAAATCTGGTAGATGTCGTAATGAAATTAAATAAAGTACACGGAGTTAAGTTTCTAATTGTCTTTTTAAGTTTTTGTATAACTACTCGTACTATAGACTACTATACTAGCGTTTTTTCCTTACATTGGCCGTATGTGCAAAACTCAAGCCTAAATAATACATACATATTATAAAACAAAGTCCTCCGCCGCGTCTATCTGTATGTCTGTTCGCGATAAACTCAAAAACTACTGCACCGATTTTCATGATGTTTTCATCAATAGATAGAGTGGTTCTCGAGGAAGGTTTTAGTATATAATTTGTCAAATTTTATGTATACATTTACTAGCAAAACCCGTGGCTTAGTTCACGCTAAATAAATTTTACCCATATATATCTATCTAGCCTTTTTAACGTGATCGAGTAACAAATATACAATCTTTTAGATTAAAATGTTAGTCCAATTAGTAGGTCTTACTTTCATATATGTAGAACGAAAGCGTGTTTAGAACAATCTAAGTTCATTAATGTATAGACACGTTTCAGCATGCGGCATCGTACGTACGTGTATTTCCTTGCGAGCATTATTAGGACTAGACCAAGCTATGTGCTTGGGATAGGTCTAATCCAGTTGAAATAAATCGGTACATTGTTAAACTTATATTTCTTACTTTTATATGTTCAAACTTATATTTTTTTATATGAATATTATCATGAAGCTAATGTATAAAAACATATTGAAAACTGGCGACTCACCCTTGTTTCGTTGGGGTTCGTCTCTAGGTGCGTTCTGACAGTGTTCAGCTATGGAATCGAAAGGCAATAATATAATTGTAACCCTTACTTGAGAAATTATTTATTAACCATTTAAACTTTCACTTACCTTTTATTAACCCCTTTAAGGTTTAATTTCAGGGATAGATTTTATCCCTAATAAATGTCCTTCCTAATACCTCAAACTATCTTCATACCAAATTTCTCTGAACTGGTTCAGTGCATGTTTAGTTTATACACATAACAAACAAACATACAAAAATAAATTTTCTTCTTCAAAATACTAGGTTATTTTCATAACCTGAGTAAAATCATATATGATCCTAGAATTACTTGAAAAGGTCTTGTCGTATTGTTGAAGATATTGCATAGTATTTTAATATACTAACTAATAGTATCTTAATAACTTCACTTTTTTGTATTTGTCAAGAGGTTTTCTTTTTTGTTCTTATTAACAGCCTTTATACCAATAAAAAGGTTAAATAATAAAGAATAAAATATTTCAACACACTTATATCTTTTAAGGAGGCAGTGGTAGCCCAGCGGTAACGCGTCGCTTGTATAACCGAGTGATGCGGGTTCAAATCCGGGTCTCGCACCTCTGATATTTTCATGTGCGAATTATTTCTATTATGATCACCACTTGTCTTACGGTGACATGACATGACTTACATCGTGAGGAAACCTGCATGTCTGAGAAAACCTAGCAAGTTTTCGTAAGACATGTGAAGTCCGCCAACACGCACTGGGCCAGCGCGGTGGACTATGGCCTGATCCCCCTCGTACTGAGGGAGGCCCGTGCCCAGCAGTAAGATGTTAAAAAAAAGGGCTGATGATGATGATGATGATATCTTTTATACCATTCTTTCAATTTTGTCATCACAAGAATAAATTCGCAATGAATTTAATAGGCGACTTATAATTTGAATAAAATGAAGTATTACAAACGATAAAATTAATGCTTAAATGCGCGTCGTCTTTAGATTATTACTGAAATAATAAGTCACAATAATGATGAGATATAAAAATGGCGTCCATAATTATATTAATATTTTGAACAAGAATTTTATATGCAATAAAGCGAGCAAGGGTAGGTTTTAAATAAAATTATCCTAAACAGTCTAATTTACCTAATATGCCGGTTAGAATATCTGAAGACAAAGCACACAGTCTCTCCCACGATGGCTGTAAAGCATTTGAAAATTTAAATAAATCCGCGATAAAATCCGAAATGTTAGTTTTATTTAAAATATCAAATATTTGCGTAAATCTAAGAATTTAATAAAATAAAAGTATACAAAAATACAAGTAATGTATAATATACTAAGTAATAAGGGTGCAAAAAGGCATTTTCGGATCCCTTGCTTTTATACTGTTTCAATATTGTAAGTTAGGGAAAATAGAGTTAGAATGTCTTTAAAATTTCCATCGACGCTGGAATTTTGTCGCTTCTGTTTCACTTATTCCTATAATAAGAGCCTATTCTTAAGCCATTTATCCTGAAGCACACTGTTTTTACTGTTTTTAGTTGAAATTAATGGAATACGAATATAATAATACATATATACGTTTATAGTTATGTATTATATACAGACAAACATATTTTTAATACTTTTCCATAATATGCGAAAATACAATTAGTGTTTACTGTACCTGCTTTGTATGTATTCAGCCCGTTTTACGTCCCACTGCTGGGCACGGGCCTCACTTCAATATGAGGGGGTCAAGCCATAGTCCACCGCGCTTGCTAAGTACGGGTTGGCGGATTTCACATGTCTTTAGGGTTCAGGTTAGGTAGGTTCAGGGTTATAATATAATGACTGTTATATTTAATTAAAGCCAAAATCATCTAGTTAGTTCCGTTTATAGTAGGCTTAGTTTTTCTAAGTTCTAGAGGCATCATTATAATATTTAAGCGTTCTTTAATGTTCATTTTTAAGCTTCTTTTCCTCACAAACTTATCTTTGTATTAATTTAATGTGAATAAAAATAATCTGAGCTCTATTAGTATATTTTTAGAATTTCTTTTCAATCAAATCATACATACTAGATCGGTACCTATTATTACTTATATTGGGACATCGAAATAAAGGCATGTCTGTACTGTACTAAAAAACAGAAAATCGGTTGACAAACAGATAAGAAGAAATACTGAATTTTCTTAAATAAATACCTAAATAACTAAAAATAAAATACCTTTATTACAAACAGCGCCATCTAGCTCCGTAATAAGCTACGACGCTTGTGTTACGGATACCAGATAGTTGATATACTTCACATATTACGTAGCTTTTAAATACATACATTTATTATAAAAAAAAACACCCTAGACTGGAGAATAAACATTTGCGCTTATCACACAAATGAATGTCCCCAGCAGGACTCGAAACGTGTCGTCTTGCCTATACATTTATATATATAAGGGTCGAAATTAAAAAGATTATTGATAAAGAAGGGAAGGAAGCCCTTGCTTACCGACAATACGAGGAGGGAGGTCAGGTTACGACGACGTTGGCTAAATGCGGGATTAGCGTGTCTCTCAAAAACTTGTTAGGTGCTCTCGGACAGGTTTCCTCGCGATAATTTCCTTCGTTGTAAGACATAGAGTAAAGGTCTCGCACCCGGGATTTGAACTAGCTTCACATATTTTCTTAAACGAGCATGTTACCTCTGAGCTACCATTCTCTACAATAGGTTGAATAATTATTAAGTATCTGTACGCCTGCATATACTTCATTAGTAATTTCATTATTTAAATCAAATATAAGAACAATTGGCTAACAATGATTTAACTATTAGTTAAGCTTCTTTATAAACAGATTAGCACCTAATATTTTTAGTTCCTTTTCAAAAACAATCCTATACTCTTAGAGCTACTAGCACTCAATCTGTAAATTAACTAAAAAATAGACCGCGAGCCCTGGCTCCCGTCCAAATGATCCATAAGACCATCTAAAATTCGGATGCAGGCCTCAAATTTGATAGTGTTTGCAAAAATGATCTCTATCACGGTAGCATAAGTTTCTTACTTTTCAGTAAGTGGATAATGCGGGCTGGTCTTGCCAATTTTATTGGAAAGAACTCAGTGAACCTTTCGCACGTTTGCGAAAGGAATTGTAAGGATTGAGTCGACTGTTGGAAAGGGACAATTTTATTTTTTGCCTTTATTGGAGATCTATTAGCGCAATTGTGCCTTAAGCCTTATTTTTTATTTTAAAATCTATACATATAATAAAAATCTAACTTAGTCTAATCTGTAAATTGAATATTTTTTGGAAATTCTTATTGGAATAGTCATTATTATAGATACATAGACCGACTCTATAGTTTTTAGAATTTTTGTCTGTCTGTCTGTCTGTGGCTGCATCACGAGAAAGCCACTGGACAGATTTTGATGAAACTTGATACGATGATAGCTGGTTACCCGGGTCTTCTTTATGCGGACTTTTTTTAAAACTTTTGAAGGGTAACAATTTTTGCGACATTTTTCATTGATGCTCCGCTCCAATTGGTCATAGCATAATGTAATATAGCTTTCGTCGATAAACCGCCTAACAAACACAAAAAATATTTTCAATTACATCCAGTAGTTACTGAGATTAGAGCGTTCAACAAAACAAACAAACAAACTCTTCAGCTTTATAATATTAGTAAGAATCCGAGCGAAGCGAGAGTGAGTCGCTAGTATAAGTTGCTGGTAGTATTGCATTATTAATTATAGGTGTAAATAAATAAGCTAAGATATCTAAAATTATGATAGTTATTCTAGAATGTCTAGCATATTGTTTGTTTTTTCATACTGAATACTGATATATTGGAAAATGGAAGCACAATTTTTCAACTAGAATGTACGAAGCATACATATTTGAGATATAATTTGTAATATCGAAGGGTCGAATTTAAGAAAATTTCGTAATCTCTCCCTCGCAGGCATCGTTTCTATGAAATATTATTGGCTACTAAATATTATATTTTCGTTCGTTTCTTTAATATTGGTAGTGTCCTCTTTTTAAGTCACGTTTTTATCTATAAACATATTATACTCTTTGCTTGTGAAATTAGATCAACTACATACTATAAATTAAACAAACTTTGATTAAGCAAAATCTACGTATAATCAAACTGAAATATTTATCACCGAGACTTAAACCCATGACTTCAAATTGCTACACCATATAATTTGACACACATATTAGACGAATAGATTATAGATAAAAATATTAAGACATTAATACATTGCTCCATCTAGTTCCATAGTAAACTACGAGGCTTGCGTTACAGATATAAGAAAGTTGATACACTATACATTGTATATAAATATATATTAAATACAAACATTTTAAAAATATATAAATTCCAATGACAGGGGATGAAAAATTCGTGCTCACAACATAAAATAATGCCCCCAGCGAGACTTGAATCCGCGACCGCTCGCACAGCAAGTAGGGTCACTACAAACTGAGCCAAAAGTGTCGTTGATATGTACAAAGTTTTCCGATGAAATGTGATTTTCACATCAACATCCCTAGGTTTTAGTATCCAATTATTTCTTAATGAAACTGTATTTTAAGATATTTTAGCGTAAAAAATAAAGCATGATTAAATTACACATTTTTAATAAACCCAATCAATGTGAAAGACCTAGAGGTTTTTTGTAAATTACTTTCAAATTTTAATAATATTTTACCCACGGTCCTTATACTTTGTTATTATAATACCTCATTATTGGGAACAAATTATCATTTTTATCGTCCTTAAAAATTTATACTTATAGTCCGTGCCAGACGTCTAGTTAACTTTAAAGTTCTCAACTTTTTTAGGTATTTATAAATAATGTCTTCTCTAGTCCATAACAACATGAGCAGAGGACATTATCAAAAAAACCCTACTGAGTAAAAGGCGAATTAAATATGATAACTAATATCATAATATGTGAAGAAAATAATATTATATAGTCGGAGATCTGTATGTATGTTCATGTTTTAGAATAGCTGTGTATGTATGTCTCCGACTGCATATTACTATTTTACATTTTCAACTTCTTTTTCTTATTTTTAGTTAGGTTTTTTTTAAATATTTTCTTTTAAGCATTGCTCACACCTAATTACATTTTAACATATAAGTTGCATTATTTTTGTAAGCTATTTGAACCCTACTCAATAAGTTTTGAGCAAAAACGAAAAAAACACTCAAACCGTAAGAGTAAATAACAAAAAAAAACAAAGTGTTCTATTTAATAACATTACTTAACATGTATTTATAAATCAATAACTTTTGTGAAACTGAAGAAATTCACTTTTTTACACACACAGTCATAATAGTGAGATATATTATGCTATGTGATGCATCCCTCACTCTTTTTTAGAGGAAACATATCTTTCTAACTTATACAAAATATGTACAAAAAACAAAAGTTTTATATTTCAGCGTCAGCAAAACTGTCATACGTTTGGCCAAAATGAAATAAATGTTCGCTCGTTAGAATAGCGAAAACGCGGCTTAACCTATCGTCAAGTTTAAACAGTTCAGCCTGTTTTGGTCCAGTGTCAGACTAACTACGGTCTATTTATCAACAATGACATGCTTGTTACATAAATTAATTACAATTGTTCGTACTTCCTCTAAACAAGTGTTTATCGAAGTAAAACTTCTCTAGGCGTGACTGATACATAAAAAATGAGTTTATAAAAGTGAGTCAAGTTTGAAATTAGTAATTTAAAATAAATTTGCATTTATACTTTTAAATAATTAATAATATTAATTATTATTACTTACAAAAAGGTTTATTACTAAGTAGCGACTCACCATCGCTCGGATTAGTTCTTATAGTAGGTTTTGAAGTTAGTGTTAATTACAACACTACTACTACACAAAATAATCAGTTCTAAAGTTTTCGATTTTCCACACTTTTTTACTTATATTATTATTTACAACTAATAAAACTACTTATTGCTTTAAATGTCTGTATAAATTTTTGTGTTTTTGCTTCAAAATTCTTATGCGTGTCTTTCCAAAACTTATTTTCTCGCTTTCTTTAATATATTTTTTTAACTTAAACAATGACGAAAATATTTTTTAGAACTAAATCCACCGAAATCTCAAAGACCCCAAAGGCTACATGAAAAATGAAATGCCAATTGACTACTAATTTAGAGTAACAAAAATACAAAAAGAATCTAACCAAAACTCAAACAAACTGTTTTTGTGATTTAAATAATGGACTAAATTTGGGGCCCAGCCAATACATTTACTGTATCAGTGTTGTCATAACAAAATATTTGTTTGGGCATGTTAGTGAAATATCTACGTCGTATAGCACAAGGATGAACGAAAATAAAAATACATTTTGATAATATACTGTCCGGTGTGTGTACTGTTTATATAGATTAAAATTAGTCTTCTTAGATTTCCCTGAATATTTGTTATTTTTAACAAAAGCAATACCTTTTCAATTTTTTTCGTAGATTTAGAATCAATAAAAGATTTTTGGTTCGTAACGTTTCGAATGAAATCATAGTAGGTATGTATATACAAAACTTACTTTTGGGAAAAAAAAAATTGGACTGTGCATGAACGTAGCTTTGCTCTACGAGTATCTGCCTCCGTGATCTTGTGGCTGACATGAATACTGCTACATATATAAAAGTCTTGATTTCGAGTCCCAGCACAGTTAAAGTGTAAAGAAAATCTCAATAACAAGTCAGGGCCAACTCTTACTGGTCGTGTTGAATTGTCGTCCCACTGAGCAAACTATCTATGTCTAAAAAGTAAAAAGTGAGTTAAATTTACCACCTTGACTGAAATTGAAAAATCGCTAGTCTTCATTTGATAGGCTTTTTTATGGTTTTCTATTCTATATAATTGTTTTTTTAATACCTCTCGAGTATTTGCAACTTAGAAAATTTAATCTTTACAATTTTTCAGTTTAACAGTTGCGTTTTTTTTCAATAATTTAGCTTGTGTTAGTTAATTTGTGTTAAAGTTTAAAATTTATACATAGTTCATAATAAATTTAAAATATTTTAACGCCTGTGAGTTCTTAAAGTTGAGAGTTAAATGTTTATATGCTTTTTGGAACAAGAAAATACTGAGAATTAGCATAATTTTCCCATTGAATAGTTTGAATTAAGTAGAGAGTACATTCATGCGGTACCGACAGCGTACATAAAAGTCACTTTCGTCCTTGATCTGAAACCGTTTTTGTATGCAAGACTTTTGAAAACAAGATGTATCAAATATGTAGGATTGAGTACATGTATTGAACTAGCATAATTTGGATAGTGATATGTATCTGTTTATTTCTGTTTTAACCTATCGAATATTTCTTATCTAATTAAATAAAAGCGAAAGGACACTCACTCACTCATCACGAAATATCGAAAACCGCTTTATCTATGAAGATGTTTAGCAGGGAGGTAGTTTATATATAGTAGACGTCAGGGCCGGATTAAGGATGTCCAAGGGTTCTCGCAAGTTTGTATGAAAGTCTTAATTTTTTTATGATACAATCTTTTAAGACAGGGAGCATCTAGGGATGAACCTGAGCGAAGCGAGCAAAGTCGTTAGTACCTTCAATACAAGTATAACCGTAAAATGTATTATGGATTGTGTATAGCATTTAAAGTAAAACTTTTATATCCTTTCTTCTTTAGGTGGTTTAATAAATAAAATACTACAATAGGTATACCCAGAGTTTTTTATGAGAGAGAAAGTATTTGAAAAAATGAATAAGACTCAAAACACAGTGGCTAAGGGGTGGGGGAGGGTGTACAAAAATTATGGACTTATTACTTTTATCCTTTCTTCTTTAGGTGGTTTATTATAAAAATACTATAATATATAAGTATACCCAGAGTTTTTTATGAGAGAGAAAGAATTTGAAAAAAATGAATAAAACTCAAAACATAGAGGCTAAGGGGTGGGGGAGGGTGTACAAAAATTTTATATACTTTCGAGAATTAGCGTACCCCCAAAAAAAGTATCAAAAAACGGCCCGGGTATACCTATTGAAGTATTATTTACTAAGATTATATTATATTGAGAATCAGGTATTTTCATGTCATTTAATATTTCTTAACTGAGCTAGTTCATTTTTATTTGAATGAACAAGTTTATAAAAAACTTGACTAGTAAAAAATGACGAAGTAAAAGGGGAACGAAGAAATTCAAAAGCAAAGTCCACAATAATACGATATTTAAAAGAGAACAATACAGAGCTCGGCGTGGAAGCTGTTTAAGAACAATTTCAACTGTAAAGTAGGTCTTATTTACCTTAGTTTAATTATTATAAGGAAAAAAAAATCAGTGTTTTAAAATAAAGAAATTATATATTTTAAAGTAATTGCTCGCCATTTCTATTCTCTGTTAAGATAAGACAAATAAAATTGAAGTGTCTGTTTGTAAAGCCAAAACAACAGATTATTACTGAATTATATGAATACCTTATAATATTTACGATATAAGTACTTATTTAAAAAAATTCTATCAGTCTGTTTGTACCGGATAATTTCAAAAATAGGTATATTGATTTTGACGGAAGTATCACTGGCAGATAGCTGATGATGAGAAAGTAACTTAGGCTACTTTTATTTTAGAGAATGATTTAGGGTTTACCAGTTTAGAAAGCCAAATAAAGCTCGGAACAACACCTCAGAGCTTATCATGTGCAAATAATATTAAGTTTAACTTTCTAATATTGTTAAGGAAAATGTTGTGAGGGAATCTAACTAGTATTCAAAGGTGGTTTGAAATCCTGCAAACTGCATGAATCCAGCGTAATGAAGTATAGCCTTAATTCGAGAGAGATTGAGGAAAGGCTCGTGTTTAGGTTTGGGACATTATAAGAATTGATTTATTATTATTTTTTATATATTAATTATATAATATACAAAGTACATGAAATATTATTTTAATACATAAAATAAATTATATAATTATATTATTAATAATTTAGTACTGCCAACATGTCGTAAAAATTTCATGCCCCTATGAGGGAGATTGGTTTATAAAATATGTTTATTTTAGTTTATTCAAATATGTGTAAATAAAAATGAAGTCAATCCTTTGTAAATCTTGGATCTAGAACACAATTTTGTATGTTTTATTCAGTTTTTTAATAATAAAAGCAGAGTCCACAGTACAAAAGGCTTCATTCTAAAATCATTCACACAGAAACAAGAATTACGAGTCCATCCGCTGCGAAGAATTTCTCTGAAGTTGTGTTCGTATTTATAAGACAGTGGTAGCCTAGTAGTGACTCACTCGCTTTAACCAAGTGATGCGGGTTTAAATACGGTTCTGGTATTTTTTAAGTGCAAATTATTTGTAACATCTCCACTTGTCTTACGGTGAAGGAAAGCATCGTGAGGAAATCAGACAGGTGAAGTTTGCCAACCCGCATTTGCCCGGCGTGGTCGGCTATGGTCTGATGCTCTCGTATTGAAGGGAGACCCGTGCCCAGTAGTGGGACCTTAAAAAAGGGCTGAATACATGTATTCGTATATTGAAAATGAATATAAAAAATACTAAGAAATAAACCTACCTTTGAAAATTAAAGTACGCATAATAAATTTTCAAGTGAATGATATATTACGTAATATCTCCAAATGAGCTAGAAAAAGAAATCCGTGATGCGACCTCTAGACCTCGAGTATCTAATAATGTTTTAATAATAAACTTGCGCTCGACGCAGAATAAAGGAGAGTTTCATAAGGCATGGTCCAAGTTGAAAGCTGAATATACGAGTACAAAAGATTTTTGATAGAGAAATTGAAAAATTCAACGTATTAGTTAAACGAATATGTTTTTTTTTATTTTAGATAAGTTAATTGAAAAATTAAATATATTTATATTATATATTAAGTTAAACCTATTATATAATACATAATATTATATAATAAAAACCTATATGCGTAAATTTTTTACTTCTTATAAATTTTAATATTAAATATATCTTTATTATAATGATTTGGGATGGATGCGGCATTTTCCTAGAGTACCTATATAAGTTGAAACTTATTTTATTAAGTTTGAAATTCATTTAGTATTCTATGATGGGAAAGATCGTAAAACTCATAATGTTTCTACCAAATTTGGTCTCTTTAAGGCAAAAAAAGGTCTTGCTAATCAAGTGTTATTAATAAAAATTTATATATATTTGTAAGTGTCGATGTGTATATCTTCCCTATAGATTTCGAAACAGCTGCACCGATTTTGATGAAATTTCAGGAAATTTTCAGATTGGCCTAGCGAATGATCATGTGAAGTTAAGTCATTAAAAATATAAACATGCGCTAAGCCGTAAGTACTGCTAGTTTTAAATAAAATGTTATGTATTTTGTAAAGTTGAACCTTGCACTTCTTAACACAAATAGGTCTACTCGACCGGAGAAGTACTGACCTCTCACTAGGTCCACTAAAGGCACAACAATGAAATACACAAACACACAGTAGTTTAGGCTATTACGAGTATTAACGTACCACGCGACCAGAATTACGGACAGAAAATGGTATTAGATAATAATTTTATGAAACCGTACTTTTTCGCGTCTGATAAAGTTTAATTAAATATAAGAGATTATAGTGTTGTATTATATTTTTATGTACTAACTTATTTATTAAAGTAAAAAATTAATAAACACAAAAGAACATTGTTAAAGGAACGCTCTAACAATTTGGATCAAATGTTGTATTTATATAAGGTTTTCTTTTTCACCGACGAAAAAAGGGATTTTCTCAATTGGACACGTATATTGCATGTTTTTTTTGTTGGACTACGCAATTTTTTATAATGCATTCCGATTTCGATCAATATTTTATATTTAGTACCGTAAATATGGTACCATTTAAATTAAAAAAAAATCTCTAAGTGTAGAAAATAGGAGAAGATTGATTTTTCACCTACTAAAGTTTTAAAATGCTTTTTTCTTATATTGCTACGAAAAAATACTTAAATAAACAGCTTAAAAAAATACCAAATAGTGAAAAATAACTGATTCATTTAATTTACATTTACAATAGATTTGACTTTTTTCATTTATAAAAATTCCCAAACAGATTTTTTTAAGTTAATACAGGCTGAAGATAAGTCATCTTACAATAATTAGTGTGTAATAATTATTTCAATAGCTTTATAGTCCAACATTCGCTATAGAAATACGTATAATGTTATTAAAGCGAAACCAATTCACAACCTACGCTATCTTCGTATGCACGACAGTCGACGGTCACCTATTAACGATACAGCTGCTACAATAATGCTCTAAGTACTACGACATTTAGTGTTTGCTACGGCATTATCTTTACTTAATAAAAGCAGTTCCGGTGATTCAGTTAATCTCATCCGTTCCAAAGTGATTTTCATCCGTTCAGTTAATCTCATCCGTTCCAAATAAAATCTTTACGTGTGTGCGATAGTAAGGGAGATAGATAGTTCCGACCATGTGGAAGCTCCTATGAAGATATAGAAGATACAGTACATATAAATAATTGAAGTGTCTGTTTTTAACTTCAAATTAACAGCTTTTCACTATATGCATATATGAAAGTAAATACGGTACTTACATAAAACATCAATGTTTGATGTTTTTTGTCTGTCTGTCTGTTTGTTCCGCCATTTCAGAGATTCCCATCTCTGAAACGGCTAAACAGATTTTGACGGGACTTTCACTAACAGATAGCTAATGTAAAAGGAGTAACTTGGGCTAAATTATTTTATTAGAAAATTACTAACACCGTTTAATTTATTTAACTTACGCCCAGCAAAGCGGGCCAAGTTTGTTAGTAGATAATATAGTTGTTACAGTAATAGAGTTCTGGTACCAGAAAAAAGCACTTCATTAAAGTCATAAAATAATCTAAAATGTTTATTTTGTTACAGGTACGGAACGTAATATTTCACTAAAATGGATCATCGAAATGGTAATTGCAGCCAAAACTTCCTTCACGTACACTCATGCCACTCACTAAAATCTACCTTACCAGTAGAATATCTGGTTTACTTAGTTCCTATAAGGTTTATCGCTTGAGAATGTTGTTACCCTAGGTTCGTTACAAATAATTCAATAAGCTATCGTTTGATTTTTGGTGATGTTCCAGTCCATTTCAGTCCATTCCAGTCAGTCATTTCAGTCCAGTTCCAATCCATAAGGTGATTAATATTAACTAATTAAAAATTATAAACACATATTTTTTTAATGTATAAATACAATTATGGATGTATGTTGTAATTAATATTAGGCGTTTAGAGACTTTTTTTCGCCATTCTTAAAGAAAACATAGAATTATCAAAAAGTATTAAAAAATAATAATACACAGCATATATGAAGAAAAATAATAAAATCTAACAAAATACGCTCCGCTTTATCCCAAACTTGGACACATCACGTGTGAGAAAGCAAAAGATTTATTGTGAAATCCAAAGGCTACAAATCAAGCGGTACTGTCGGATTCGCGAAAATTGCTATATTCGTACAGTTTTTGCGGTCCAAACGTTATCGCATGCAAATTTTGCACTGACTATTGTAATTGGCAATTTGTGAGCCAGTATTTTTATCGTTTTTAAATATTTTGTTGCTTCAAACAGAAATTCATTCAATGGTAGTATGTTTTTATTGGTTGTTTAAATTATTTGATAGTTGTTTTGGAGTAAAGATGTGTTTGTCAATTGCTCTCACTCAATGAGTGCCTATAGCATTCGCACTTGATTTTTTTATGGTATCTAAATTAAATAATTCCCCTTATTTACGCGAATATTTGACATTATAAATTAAAATATCTTTTTTTGTTTTCTCGCAGATTTTTATTTATTTTTGCTTCCTGATGGGGAAGACTTCACAAGTTTTTTTAAAAACAATGGGATCTCTCGGATATGCAGTCTTTTACTTGATTATTTATTTATATAATACTCGTACAAAGGATATTGAAATAGATATTGCATATGAAAATATTTACTTACATGTTTACTTTAAGAGTCCAATCCAGTGAGCTTTAAAAGTCAGTGGTGAGTAAGGAAATTGAGTGTCGAGTCGTACGATTGCCATTTTTAAGGAAATCGTAAAGCCATTTTTATGTATTTTTGGTAGACTTTAAGAATGGAATATGATAAATATTTATTTAAGGTATTTTTTTGTCTTTGCCGATACTGAACTGATTTTTGTATTTATATAACTAAAGCAGTGGTAGCCCAGCAGTAATGTGTCGCTTGTATGACCATGTGATGCGGGTTCAAATCCGGGTCTCGCACCTCTGATATTTTCATGTGCGAATCATTTTTATCCTGATTACCACTTGTCTTACGGTGAAGAAAACATCGTGAGGAAACCTGCATGTCTGAGAAAACCTAGCAAGTTTTCGTAAGACATGTGAAGTCTGCCAACACACGGCCTGATAACCCTCGTCCTGAGGGAGGCCCGTGCCCAGCAGTGGGACGTTAAAAAGGGCTGATGACAATATATGTGACAAAGTCGTTTTCGATGAAACTAAATGAACTGAAATTGGTTGCTACGTATAAAATGAACATTATTATCTATTTATGAATATTTCATGATATATGTATGTATGATATGTATAGGCTTACTCTAAGCCAGTGGTAACTCGCTCGCTTGGGAAAGCGAATGATGTGGGTTCAAATCCCTAGACCCGGGATAAGAATCTGTGATATTTTCAAGTGCGAATCATTTTCAACATATTGACCATTTATCTTACAGTGAAGGAAAACATCCTTAGGAAATCTACATATCTGAGGGAACCTAGCATGTTTTCGAAAGTTATGTGTAAGCCGCCAACCCGCACTCGGATAGCTCGGACTATGGTATGATCCCCCTCATACTGAAGGCCCTACTCCGCATTGAGACCTAAAAAAGGGCTATATACAACTAACTCTCGTCCCTATATACCTATGTATCACTATAGGTCACGGTCTACATAGGTATACTAAATGATATCCACTCACTTTACCTACTGTAATGCGTTATTTTCGATATACAGTTTAAAATGAATAAAAGAACAAGTGAAAACGCGTTTTTGTTAGTATATGCAAATGAATCGTTGGACTAAATTGTGTTTGTTATCGAACTCCTCCGAAACGGCTTGACCGATTTTTATATTTTTTTTATTTGGTAGGTCTGAGAATAGGTCGTAGGCTATTTTTTATTACCGTAGATAATAAGGGGGCATGATTTGGCATCAAAAAATATATATAACCCTACATTTTTATTCTTCTACTACCGGGATTAACCGGAATAATGCGGGCGAGAATTGCTATCATATAATTATATTAAATAATAAAAATAATCGTATAACATTTGAAAATGTTTCTAATAGATATAATATCTCAAACAATAGAGCTTATTTTGATAAACTCTCCATTTAATTAATGAATTAACTTGCATTTGTTTAATAAATTACATAGTAACGACCTATTACGTGTTCGGGGTTTCTATTAATGGTTTAAATAATTCGCTTCAGAGCAGTTAGAGGAGAGAAAATTACTGAATTTGTTTACTCATATTAAACTTTGGCAACACATGCTGTGTACTTAATGGTTTAAAACTATTGACTAACCAAGCATTTTCAGGACTAACCTTGATAAATATTCCCAATTATTCGATTATGTAACAATACTGTTAATGTTACTCAATACTGACAATCTATATAATATTTTTGATGACACGCTTGGTTCAGTTGGTAGTGACCATACTTTCTGCGCCAACGGTCGCCGGTTCAAGTCCCGCTGGGGGCATTCATTAGTTGAGCACGAATGTTTGTACTCCAGTCATGGGTGTTTATATTTATAATATGTATGTATTTAAAAATTATATGTGCAGTATATGAACTATCTGGTATTCGTAATACAAGCTTCGTAACTTACCACGGAACTAGTAGATGGCGCTGTTGTAGTAATGTTCCAACATATTTTTTTTTAAATATTAAACAATGGTATGCTGTGTAATGTGTTCGCTTTTTGAAATTTCAAGAGCAAACATGATTACCACTAGTCCTACGGCGAAGGAAAACATCGTGAGGAAATTCAAATGTCTGAGAGAACCTAGCATATTTTCAAGACATGTGAAGTCCGCCAACTCGCACTTGACATGAATTTTATATACTAATCAGCTGTTTGTTTGAACGCGCTCATCTCAGGAACTATTGGTTCGAATAAAAAAAATATTTTTAGGGTTACTGTAGACTATGTAATATCACATGTTTTAATATAAGATTTTGGTTTCCGGTATTTAGACGTAGGCGGAGCCACGGGAAAAGCTAGTGCTATGGGCTACTAGCTGATAAGTTTAAAAAAATCATGCCAAGTGCGAGTTGGCGGATTTCACATGTCTTGAAAATATGCTAGGTTCTCTCAGACATTGATATTTTGTATGCCACTTTATAAAACTTTATAAAAAATATCAATATGACAGAACCCTTTCTAATATTAGTGTATAAGTATTGATTTTAATTTTATTGGTACTTTATTTTTTACGTAATTTAATTTAATCTTAATCTATACATATAATAAAATTCTTAGTCAAATCTGTACATTCAATATTTATTTGAAATTCTAATTGAAATAGTCATTATTATCAACACAGAAGCCGACTCTATAGTTTTTAGAATGTCTGTCTGTCTGTCTGTCTGTGACCGCATCACGAGAAAACCGCTGAACAGATTTTGATGAAATTTGGTATGATGATAACTGGTTATCCGGGTCAGGATATAGGATACTTTTTACTGCTGGAAAATATCTCATTTCTAAGAGATGTCAAGTAACTGTTAAAGACCATCTGTAAAACATCACACGGTATATAAAATCTAAGAATTTAGTTTCCAAGCTTAAAAACGCGGGCGGAGCCGCGGGAAAAGCTAGTTACTTATAAATACTTATTATAGTAAAATAATGATTATACTTGAACTTGTCATTAAGTATTATAAGTTAATTTAATTTACAATTTAGGTACAATTTATTATTTAGTTTATTTTAAAATAATTTAATGCCTTATTCACAATCAATTTTAAGTTCAAATGTCTAAAATATGTTCAACAGACCTTGTCTATTATTTATAATTAACTCGCTCCGCTTTAATGCTTCTTAAATTATATAAAACAACTTTATTTATTGTTTTGAAAGTTTACAATTTGAAGCTTTCCCAAAGTTCGACAGCTTTATTTCCAAAGATAGTTTCGACATTAAAACTTGAGTTCAAATTTATTAAGAAAAGTCTTAGACAAATAGATAAAATAAATAAGAATCAAAACAGTGTTTTTTACTTATTTACTTATGTTTCTTGATTTATATATAAATATGTCATATTTATGGGCAGTGGTAGCCCAGCAGTAACGCGCTCGCTTGTATAACCGAGTGATGCGGGTTCAAATCCGGGTCTTGCTTCTCTGATATTTTCATGTACGAATCATTTCTATCATGATTACCACTTGTCGTACGGTGAAGGAAAACACCGTGAGGAAACCTACATGTCTGAGAAAACCTAGCTAGTTTTCGTAAGACATGTGAAGTCCGCCAACACGCACTAGGCCAGCGCGGTGGACTATGGCCTGATCCCCCTCGTACTGAGGGAGGCCCGTGCCCAGCAGTGGGACGTTAAAAAGGGCTGATAACATGACATGACATATCATATTTTTATATAAATATTGTAATCTTAATAAAATCTAACTTTATTTTGTAAAATATTGAACTCCCTAAGCCAATTGATATACGAAGATAAGAAAATGTCTGTATCACTCCGTCCATTAAATATTTACATGTGATTCAAACTTCACTGGCACATAGTTGATGTTACAAGGAGTAAAACTAACTTGACTTCTTTTATACGCACGACACGTTTGGCTCAGTTTGTAATGACTTTACTTGCTGTACCAGCGGTCGCGGGTTCGAAACCGCTGGAGGTATTCGTTTGGTTACAAAAAATATTTGTACTGCAATCATGGGTGCTTATTAATAGGTATGCGTCTATTTAAAGTTATATAATCTTTAGTGTATCAACTATCTGGTATCCGTAACACAAGCTTCGTAGCTAACTACGGTAAGCTAGATGGCGCTGTGTGTATTAATGTTCCAAAATATATTATTTAAGAAAAAGAATTAGGAGTTCCAAGATCTGGGCAAAGCGAGGTAAAGCTGCTTGTATATAAATAAAGTTAAAAATCTAACAATTAAAAGAAATACCATTTTATATATCACAATGCCTTGTTTTTTATAATCATTCATAGAACAACGAAACATAAGTAATCTCTCTGTAATGAAATTAAACTTTCTTATTTTTTCTCTTGGCAAAAGTTTTCCAATTAACCGGACTTTTGCAGTTAATGTGAGAGGTTGTTTCATCCTTAATAGTTTCAGTCAGTTATTAAACAATGCTTTCGACACAAATGATTGAGGTTCTTTAAATAATTACTTAGTAAAGAGCTTTGAAGAAAAGTATTAAGATTGAAAGCTAAAAATTATTGACTTAAAAGCCAAAGGTCTACTCGCTTCTCTCTATTACTTTATTGTTGTAATATAAGTTAGCTTCTAAAAGATTCAGCGTGATGTTATTATAGCCTATAGGGTTCATCAACTATATACTAATGAATTGAAGAGATTGTTAGTTTTTATACTTGTTCTAATATAAGCATAGGTTTGATTAGAAAAAAAAAACTGGTTTTGAGACTTTATCAAGGAGAGGTATAAAGCTAAGAGGCATAACTTTGACAAAAGAACATTAACGACGGTCAAACTAAGTGACTGCTTTTAAATACAAATTTTTGCAGAATTATTCGCGGATTTATTTAAAATATTTGTTTTCAACATTATGAATTATATTATATTATAAGCCATTTATTCCGAATTTTGGGTACATTTTCTAAAGAGTTAAAACTATAATTTAGATCTATAATATGTCCCGCAGCTCGGTGTGCGTTTTGGCATAGGCCTCCTCCAACTCTCTCCATTGCGCTATGTCTAAAGCAACTCTGGTCCAGTATGGCCCTAGGGTTAGACAGCATTATGAATAGTTTACAGAAAATATTGTCACAGGAGACTAAAGTTGTAGACGTCTCAGGATACGTTTCCTTAACAATAATCAGTCTAAGGTCGATCTCCGATAGGCAATTACTAGTTATATATTAAAATGTTAATGAACATTGTAAATTAATTTGATCATGGAAAAACAGAAACCGGTAAATGCAATTGTTTATGGGATACAAAAAGTATCAATTACTTTTAGAATTCTACTTTCTTGTAGCGTTGACAAGGGTCACATTATAAAGAAAGAATTTCAATTTATTCAATGAATTCTTTCTTTGCTTAAACATAAATAAAACTTATTAGATAACATGTAACGTCTAAAATAGCATGTCTGTTTATTTTGTCGCAGATTACTCAAAAACGGGGCGGTTTTCATGAGATTGTATACTTACATATTATAAGGAAAATACTTCATCATTGTATCTATCATGCACTTTTATAATTATCTTGTTAATCTAGTTGCACGTGCAATAGAACGAATTGGTAAGTGCAACATTTGATACGTTTACTTTTAATTGATACTTTTACTTTTTTACTTTTAAAAAGTTTATTTTTATGCGAAACTACAAAGGGTCCTTGGTACACGTCGATATATAATAGAAATATATAAAAATATTGTTGTTAAATATAAAAAAAATATAGTATTTACTACATTAAATTAAAAACAAACTTATTTCTGTAAAATACTTTTATCGACTTTATAACTATTTGTAATACACGAAAAAGCCGCCGAATCTTTCAATAATCTTTCAAGTTAAACAATAGTCCTTCCCATTATTTCCAAGTTAAGTCCTTATAGTCATTCACAGGGCTCTTTGTTAAATGTACGTTGCACAAAAAATATAAAAGTAAGAATTGCACACTGCATTTAAACCTCGCAAGCTTAACTTAAGTAGGTATCGTCTGGGAAAACGGTATAAACAGCGCTTTCAGTTGCTAATCGGTTTAATAATGAAGTCTAGAAAGACGCCTGCTACGATGAGATAATGCACTGAAAACGTAACGGGATATAGCTTACCATAGAGCAATGGTTCGGACGTGATACCAAACGAGAGTGTAATCGTGTATTTTTATCATAATAATTTTTTAAACTATACAAATATAAATAGGTTTTGGGATGATTTTTTTTAAAAAGAAACCGTTAAACGTAAAAGATGACTGGTTCCTATTTATTTAACTAGTGCACTTGTTATAAAATAATTTTGAATATCAGTAGAAAAATTGATACGTAAATAAGAGGTAAAAATAAAAATGCCTTTTTTAGATGTTATTTAAAGTTATGTTAGCTTATTTGTACTTACATTATAACTTAGTCTGTGAATAATAACAAAAATAATTTTAATTTATTATATGCAAGTTATACCACTTCTAATAATCTTTCATCTAAGTTAACCGATATGAACGCATTAGACAGGTCAAGTGTATAACGTCGCTCGCGTGGATTTTAAGATTTATGGAAAAAATTCTTACGCTTCAAAGCACATCAATTTCAATTGTGAAAACACTATGTTTAAAATATATTGAAAATGGAAAATTAAAATATAAAGTGATTTTTAGATCTAAAAAATTAATATAATGACTGTTTTTAATATTAATAATGTATGTTGAATATAATAATAATTATTGTATTGTAATATTGTATAGTCCAATATTATTTTAAAAGGCTGGTAAGTTTCACGCCCGCTCTTCTCAGCAAAACAGCCTTCCGAGTAGAATTCCTCACAGACTTACATACTGACATTTAATTTAAATTCTTTATTTTCAACCGACTTCCAAAAGGAGGAGGTTATCAATTCGTCTGTATTTTTTTTTTTTATTTTTTTTTTTTTTATGTTTGTTAGCTCATAACTTTGAGCTGGGTGAACCGATTTTGATGATTCTTTTTTTATTTGAAAGGTAGTGCTTCCCATGTGGTCCCATTTTAATATTTTCCAGTTCTGATAATGGCATCCATGAGAAAACCATAAAAGTCTTAAATTTGCATTAGGTATTTGCGCGACAAATGGACGAATAACTCAATATCACGCCAACCGATTTCGATGATTCTTTTTTTAATGGAAAGGTTATACTTCAAGGGTAGTTTGATGAGAGTTTAGTAAGGTTCTGATGATGGGATCCATGACAAAGTATCGGAACTCTTCAATTCTTAGGAGCAAATTAACGATGCTCGGCCGAATCTTTTATAGGCTATATGGATATTTAAGTCACGTACCGTAACTGATGATGGAAGGTACAACTCCTCAACGGTTAGCAGTTTTAAGAAAATTCTTTCAATATAATACGCAATTATGAACGGATTGTTGTATACTTTCAGGCTGTTAGGTTTACCTCATAATACAAGGTAAATTTTATAGTCATTAACACAATACGTATCTACTTTCCGCAAAAAATTTAAAAATAAATTATTTTTAACAAAAAAAACAAAAACCGACTTCCAAACTTAATAAATCTGAACTAAAAAGTAGAAAATAATACTTTTAAGGACTTTGTTAATTTTGAAGTCGGTGCCAGCCAAAGCAAAATAACCCTGAATAGATACATATTCGATTAATCTATCAATTTGTAAACATAATCAAAATACCTGGCTGGCACCGACTCCAAAATTAACAAAGTCCTTAAAAGTATTATTTTCTACTTTTTAGTTTAGATTTATTAAGTTTGGAAGTCGGTTTTTGTTTTTTTTGTTAAAAATAATTTATATTAATGTATAGTGAGGCTCAAAAGTGTTTGTAAAAGTTTATTCGAATAAATTATAGTAATAAAAAATAACATGTTTGAAATTAAATTCGAATGGATATAAAAAGAAATACGACATATTTTTTTCAATACGACATAGGCTATTAGAGTGGAAACGATATAGGATGATCCTCACAGTAGGTCTCTTGGGAAATATTTGGATATTATGAGAGTAGATTGGTTTCAACGCGTTTAAAAAATATTTGATAAAAGCACTTAAAAATATAACATTACATACATTTATATACATTTAAGTTTTTTTTAAGATTACGTTTAATGAATTCCATCATATTAGAACTCGATCTCATATATCAGGGATTACAATGATGTCATTACATAGATTCATGTTGCGGAATATTACTTAGGCTACATATCGTATATCTAGTTATAATGCAATTTATTGACCTTTATGGCTCAGTGGTTTAAATAGGTATTGCTAAACAAAGACGAAAAAGGTTCGATCTCGAACATATTACATGCATATATTATAGTGTTAGCATTTAGAGATTTATATTGTTGGGAAATACCTAGGTATATAAATGCTTGCGTTTAAGTATTTACTTGAAAACTCATCGGCTACAAAGACAGTTATCTATAATTATAATATAACTAGCTGACCCGGCAAACGTTGTTTTGCCATTTAAATATTTTTTTATTACTTAGGGGACAACCCTTATTACTTAGGGGTATGAAAAATAGATGTTGGCCGATTCTCAGACCTACTCAATATGCTCACAAAATTTCATGAGAATCGGTCAAGCCGTTTCGGAGGAGTACGGGAACGAACATTGTGACACGAGAATTTTATATATAAGATTGTAATTTTGTCGAATCTGTACATTAAATATTTTTTTTAAATCTTTTTGGAATAGTCATTTTTATTGATACTTACTAATTTATAGCGGAGTTATCTGGATAGATGTTTTTATTAATACCTGACCAAGTAAACTAACTACTCGTAAATATCCTTCTTCTTAAAGTGCCATCTTCTTTCAAAGATCGGCGATCAAGGCAACTTGTATCTTCGATGCCGCGACTTTGAATAAGTAACGGGTACTTTTTCTACACAATTGGCATAGGTTTTTCAACCAAGATGTTCTTCTTCGTCCCACATTTTGTTTTCCTTGGATCTTCCTCTGAATGATGCGTTGTAGTTGATCGTATTTTTGGTTTCTCATTGTGGCCGAGATATTCAAGCTTTCGATAAACATAATCTAACCTTTTTTCATCGCTGGAATGGTTAATTCTGTCGAGCCATGACATGATATAGTATTAAAATATGTCATGCATACTTTATTTTATTGCTGTACATTTATTTCGATTCAAATATATCTTTAAAACGTAATGGATATATAGAGAAAATTGGATTTAAGCGCATTGCGATTGCAATATATTTCGAAAGGGATCTGTTGGGCAAACATCGTGAACGTGCTCGCTCGACAAATAACATATTTTAAATTTTTATTTTTCACCGACGATTCGTTTTGGCTTTTAGGGACTTTTCAATAACTGCATTGTACCTTCATATTATATTATCTATACTTATAATCTCTTTGATATTGAAACTGGATGACAGATTGGTTTAATTTGTATGGATATAATTGCAGGGCATTGAATTACTGCAACTATCTCATTTCGCAGTCCACAGTAACACATACTTTTTACGTAAAATTTTATCTTATTTAACGTTTGTATGTAATACATAAATTTATTACTAGAAATTTCTTCTGGCCGATACCGGTCATAGTAGCCAATCTCATTATAGTGTCCAAGTGTTCGCACTGGCACAAGTGCACTCTCTATTCCTGTCACTCTCATACTCCGGTGGGACGACCTCCTGACCAGTGATAGTTAAGGCGGAGGACCGACGAATTTACGTGCCGAGGTTTCAGGATAAAACTTACCACCTCTCGATTGTCTACTCAACAGAAAGTCTCTATAAATAAACTGTGCACGACCTGGAAATCAAACTCAGGACCTTCGAATATAGCCATACACGCTAGCCACTACACCACCGGATATTATAATGTATAGTATTATAATACCATCCTAACTGTTAAAACGTACTACTTTATAAATAAATAAATAAATATATTGGGACGTTATTACAACAGCGCCATCTAGTTCCGTGCTAAGCTACGAAGCTTGTGTTACGGATACCAGATAGTTGATATACTTGTCGCCAAATACCCTGGGCGCCGGGTACCCAGTTCATTGGTATTAGACGAATATCACGAATATAACGACGTATCGCAATTTTAAAGTAACTGAAGGTCGTAAGTACACATGATTTGCTGGTAATGAAAAAATCTTATTTATGAGGGTCTGGTACCCTCGCTAGTGGCCTCCAACCTCCCCTATAGCCACCCCGAGCCTCGCTAAACTAATTTACGAGCGACTGAACTCACGATACTGAATTCAACACTCTAGGATCTAATTTATGAGCAACCACGGCTCCCACGCAACTCCACTGAGTTGTACTGATGATAATTTATGAGCAACAACGGCTCCCACGCAACTCCACTAGTTGCACTGAATCTCTAAATATAATTTATGAGCAACCACGGCTCCCACGCAACTCCACCGAGTTGTACTGCTGATAATTTATGAGCAAAGGCTCCCACGCAACTCCACTAGTTGCACTGCTGATAATTTATGAGCAACGGCTCCCACGCAACTCCACTAGTTGCACTGCTGATAATTTATGAGCAACGGCTCCCACGCAACTCCACTAGTTGCACTGCTGATAATTTATGAGCAACAACGGCTCTCACGCAACTCCACTAGTTGCACTGAAACTCTAAATATAATTTATGAGCAACCACGGCTCCCACGCAACACCACTGCATTATCACACGCTGGTAAAATAAATTCACTTACTTGGCAAACACGGTGTTGCGCCTGATCTGCCTCGCACCCACAGAATACTTTCACTTGGGAGCTCGCACCTCATCAGGTCAGCGTCCCGTACACGACCGCGTTTCGAACACGTCTGTTTCAAATCTCAATCTATTCTATTACGATGACAGCTATAATCGTTCTACCCTCACGTTTATGACAAATAATATTTAAATATTTTAAACACTTATTTCGCGACTACCCTACGGTATTCGCGACAATACTACACAAATAATTTTTAAATACATAGGTACATATTATAAATATAAACACCCATGACTGGAGTACAAACATTTGTGTTCAACAAATGCTTGCCCCCAGCGGGACTCGAACCCGCGACCGCTGGCGCAGAAAGTACCTACCAACTGAGCCAAACGTGTCGTCATAAGAAAATCACTTTTACTTCATAAGTATTTAAAAATGTATAAATATTCAACAGTCATCTGGCATAGTTGTAAAAGTTCTTTAGATAAAAATGGAAAAAAATGTCAATATTCTCGCTGAGTTTTTTCGCTAGTTCTCAGAATGGTATTTTTTTCCAATCTGCTCCTAAAGTTACGATTTTTAATTTATAATTGATTGATCAGATATGGAACTGCCAGCTGTACATACTCTACAAGGCTTATAAATGAAACTAATTTTCAATTAATGGGTTTTTCACTAAGAAAATTCTAATAACCTTTATTAACCTTTGACCTGACCTAGGACTCAAACCGACTATCAAAAAGGAGAGTACTTTGAGTGAATGGTCTGTAGCCTTAAGTACTAGTTACATATTAATATGTCAACTGCAATAAAAATAAAATCTCAAAACGACGAATTTTAATATGATTCACTTTAATTTACATACATTGAACCAATACTGTATTAATTAAGTAGAAAACTTATAAAAAGGCTGTAAAAAACTTACTTTTCAATCAAAACAACTTTTTACGTTCATAAACATAAAATTTTCAAGTGAAACCAAGCTAAACTATATAATTAGTTTAAGAACATTTCAAGGGGTTTAATTTTCAAACTACAAGTGATCTTGACTCTAAAGAATTCTGGGTCAACGGCTACTTTTCCGTTTGAATCGGCTTAAAAGTTTCTTTCACTCTCAATTATTATTGAGGAGGAGTATGATTTTAAACGATCTAAACTAGATTACAAGTAGTTACAACAGTTTGGACTTATTTAATTTACTTCAAGTTTAAACTTTAGCTTATATTTGTGTGGTTAAATCATTTAACCTCTTAGAACAAACATAATAACTTAATTAAGTATATCAATGCCGTCTTTGTAAGTACAGTATCAAAATGTATTGCCTGGGAATCGAACTTGCACCCTACAGCATACAATATAACAGTTAATTTGCTTTTACATCGTACATCGTCACTACATATTATAAAACAAAGTCCTCCGCCGCGTCTGTCTGTCGATAAACTCAAAAAGTACAGCACCGATTTTAATGCTGTTTTCACCAATTCATAGAGTGGTTCATAATATGTAAAATTTTTGAATACATTTACTAGCAGAACCCGCGACTTCGCTCACGCTAAATCTAATTCAAAATGATTTATAAATAGACAAATCAATCATTAGTGTAATTACGTGAGATAACCTATAAGCATAATAAATATCCTTGCAAAATATACAACATTGTATGGAATAATATTGTTTTGTATTTTGTACTTTGTACAGTTGTAAGGAAATATATTGTAGCTCATTACTGAAGAAGTTTTTATTATAAATGTATAGTAATCTATACGTATAATAAAAATGTAACTGAATCAAATCTGTACATTGAATATTATTAAAAATCTTATTGAAATACCTAGTCATTATCAATATAGAAAAAAATAAGGTTTTGTAGAATTTTTGTCCGTCTAATACAATTTAGAGCAAGCCACTGGACAGATTTTGATAAAATTTGTTATATAATCAACCATACCATACTGGGATTCTTAGGAGAAACATCTACAGAACAGAAAATTATACAAATCCTTAAAACATACATAAGGACGAACCCGAGAAACATAATTTATACTTATAATTTTACGTCTTAAAAAGCAAGAGGTTTTTAATTCGTTTGTAGTTTTCCGAGCAAAAATTAGGACTATGCAAAAAAGCAAATCTTTTGTCAAGCGATTCGAAGATATTTCAAGACGTTGCAAAATTTTCCCATAATATTTTATTGCTATAGGTAGATCGCGTCCCAATAGTCAATTTAGTAGTGTTATAACAAGATTTTTAACCGACTTCCAAAAAGGAGGAGGTTATATGTTCCGATGTATGTATTTTTTTTTTTTTTATGTATGTTCACCGATTTCTCCGTCAACTGTGGGCCGATTTCAGAAATTTTTCTTTTGTTCGGTAGGGTATAGTTCTGAGGGGGACCCATTATCACAAAATCAGGATCTGATGATGGGATCTCAGGGAAATCCGGGGCAACTTTCAAAATTTATAGGCACCTATTATGTTTTTTATATATTTTCTTAAGCTGTTCAAGCATTTGCGTCTGAAAATCGTCATCTCATGTGATGAGCTGATGATGGAAGGTAGAATTCTTCAAATGTTATTTTTTATCTGTGTTCACCGATTTATGCGTCAATTGTGGGCCGATTTCAAAAATTTATTTTTTGTTTGGTAGGGTATACTTCCAAGATATTCCCATTGTCACCAAGTTAGGATCTGATAATGGGATCCTAGGGAAATCGATGGCAACTCTTAAATTTTATAGGCACTTAGTACATTTTTCATATATTTTCTAAAGTTTTTTAAGGATTTGCATTTGATAATTACCATCTCATGTGGATAAGCTGATGATGGAAGGTACAACTCCTCAACGGCTAGGAGTTGAAAGGAAATTCCTTTAAAATTATACATACATATAGATTGATAGTTGTGTTCTTCCAGGCTATTACGTTAATATGATAATAGAAGGTAAATCTCATTAACCTCTAGGAGTTAGGTGGAATAATGGACGTGGTTTATTTAAACTATTTCGTATGGGGAATGTAAACATAAAGATGAGCTCGTAGTTTAGTTACAGCTACAGTAGTCGTAGATCGAGTACTCTTTGGACACCAACACCCGCACCCCCCCCCCCTTTCGGCAGACCCGATAATTAATTACTATTTTCGTCGTTAATGGGTATGCTCGTTATTTAATATAAAGCTTAAACAGATTTTAAATTAGTGACATATAGTAAGTCACTATCATTAAATCAGCTAAATAAAAGGCACACTAAAAATGTAAAAATAAGTTATTTTAAAAAAAAAAATTAAACCGACTTCAAAAAATATGCACTAAAAAGAGAAAAATAAAAAGTAGAAAATAACACTTTAAAGAACTATGTTAATTTTGGAGTCGGTGCCAGCCAAAGAAAAATAACCGTATATTCGATTAATCTATCAATTTGTAAACATAATCAAAATACCTGGCTGGCACCGACTCCAAAATTAACATAGTTCTTTAAAGTATTATTTTCTACTTTTTATTTTTCTCTTTTTAGTGCATATTTTTTGAAGTCGGTTTAATTTTTTCGCCGAAATTAGCATAATATTATATGTATATCACTAGGTATGTGGTATATCTAATAGATTAAATATTTTTTATTTCCTGCTACTACTAGCGAGACACCCTCGCTTCGCCCGGTTAAAGTTTGTAGCACGAAATTAATGACATACAAACTTGCCAGAGCCATTAGACCGCCTTAATCCACCCCTGTCAAAATCCGTTCTTAGCAGTCTACTTACTATAAACTACCTCCCTGCCAAATTTCATTTTTTTGGTATTACGGTTTTCGAATTATCGTAATGAGTGAGTGACCTTTCATTTTTTTATATTTAGATTATAAAACTAAAATCATCTAATTCATCCTGTATTCGTCCACTGCTAATTCTTTGGGCTATGTAGATAACTTTGGTTCTCTGTCGGATCACTTTAAATAAAACAAATTTAATAACTAATATTATTTATTTATTTTGAACAATACTCTTATCGAATACACATTGTATTTTCATAATTTCACAACACTAACAATTAACACATTGGTTACATGATTACAAATGACAATCGTATTGTCGCATTGTATACTTATACCTTGTTGTTACTTTAAATTTTAATTTTAATTACAGTACAAATTAAGCCCATAATTCCTTGGCAATAAATAATTTGCTTTGTATTCATTTTGAAGAAAATTATTGTAAAGTAAATAACATGAAATGTCAAAAACGTATTCTTAGAATAGAAAACGAATAATATAGTCTGTGTCTTAATTTGTTTCTAATTATATAAGTAGAAAGGAAATATTCTGTCATAAATATAATACTAGCGACTCATCCACACTTCGCTTTGGGGTTGCCACTAGTGAAAATAAAAACATTTTTTTCACTAGAATTGAATGTTAAAATCAATACAAATTCTAAGCAACTCGTAATTGTAATTTTCATCGGCAACCGGGAAATTATGTTGATTTTCTCGCGACGTAAATGGGGATATTTAAATTATGACCCAAAAATGAACAATAAAATAGAACTCTCATACCATTAATTTGGTAATTTCCATTTTAAGCAATATTTCATATTAAATTGCTTAACTTATTGAAGTTATACTTCTTTTGGCGCGTTAGGGAAAAATGATGAAAATAAATTTTTACGATGCGCGCGCACACCGTCACGAAAAACCAACAACCTGAAGTTAGCTACAGTCAACATTTTAGTTTTTCAAAAAAGTTACCAACTAAGTAAAAGTAAGGACATCTACGTATGTTTGCGTGAGAACTGACAACTGTATTCACTATATTCCTGTATTCTAGTGTTTCTGAACCTACCACACGTGTTTTGTATCAGTCCGAATAAAATATATACAAATGTACATAAATATGTATTTTCTCAAATAATATTATGATATAATATTATAAAATAATATTATAATTATTAACTGTGATTATAAGTGATAAAAATTTTTGAAAAGATTTTTATCTTGTTACGCCAAAGAAGTATATATATATATATATATATATATATATATATATATATATATATATATATATATATATATATATATATATATATATATATATATATATATATATATATATATATATATATATATATATATATATATATATATATATATATATATATTATTAAGTTTTAGTTTTAGCTTTAATGACTTAGTTTTAACTATAATTGACGCAAATCATTCAAAATGTCGGGAACCTAAAATAAACGAAGCCGCAAAAATATTTAAACAGTATAGTATTTTAAATTGCGTAAATCTGAGAAAATATTACTTCAAATACCCTTTCCTAAGAAAATTAGTCTCTATTCTTAGGTACTCGAACCATCTTGTAACTTACTTTATTTACAAGAAGACAAACTGACTTTATTAAACGTTTTCATAAAAAGCCAAGTAAGAAGTTATTTGACACCAAAACTTGAATTGTACCACCACAAATACTTGACGACACGCTTCGATCTATTGATCAATGACTCCACACGCTGGGCCAGTGGTCACGGGTTTGAGTCCCGCTTGGGGCATTCATTTTTGTGATGAACGAATGTTTGTATTCCAGTTATGTATGTTAAGTTATATTATGTATCAACTATCTGGTATTCATAACAGAGCCTCGTACTATCGTAGATTTCCATGGAACTAAATGTATTTATTTATTTATATGGATGCCAAATATTCGCGTACAATGAGAGAAGAGAACTGTAATCAAAATAAATAGCTGGTATTTTTTTATATCGGTATTTGTTTCAGTATGTCTTTCGAATTCGCTTTTCATTTTTTTTTAATTCTGTATAATATGACAAATAACGAGATTTTTAATGTAAACAATCGAATCTATGCTTAAGCCGTTCATATTTTATTTAAACTTCTTCTTAATTCTGCATCCAGTATATTAATTTTATCGTAACTTGATAATTAAAACAAAAGACAATCACTAGTGACTTGCTCTCATTTTCTTCTTCGTAACTAAGTGCGTGTCGTTTACTTGCAGTAACAGTATAGGTTGTTCTTTAGGGAGACAAGGGATGAATCTGATTGGAGGGTGTGTATTTAAACTAACGACTCACTCTTGCTTTACTCGGGTTCGTCCCTAGACTAAGCGCGAGAGAAGCCGCGGGTTCGCTAGTTAAACTAAATAAAAATACTAAAATAAAAGTAGCCTAAATTACTCCATATACCTAACATTAGCTATCTGCGAGTCACAATTCCGTCAAAATCAGTCTAGCCGTTTCTGAGATTAGCCGGAACAAACATACAGACAGACAAAAATTTTAAAATTCCTTTTTTTAATGTTAGTACCGTATATACTTTCATTTGCATTTAGTGAAAAGCTGTTAATTTGAAATTAAAGACAGACACTTCAATTGTATTTATATGTATTATATAGATAATTTTTCTTCGAATCTGTGAATTTGCAAGTACTCTGAATCTCGTGTCAAAATCTAAAATTGAAAATAAACCGTTATTTAAGGGCTATTAGAGTAAGAAGAAAACAAGATAAGAAACCTTTTGAAGTAAACTTTACGCAAGTCGAAATATAATTTTATATTTATTATTTTCGAAGAGAGTTTTGACTGACAGGGTTAATAAAGGCTTATAATATAATACTAGCAATACCCGCAGCTCCGCCCGCTTTCTAATCACTTTTAAAAAATAGGGATTGGTGGTATAAATCATAAAAACACAAAAAATAAAAATTTGGTCCAAAACAAGAAATAAAAATCTGGAGAGGGCAACCCTTAACACCTTGGAGAATAAAAATTAGCCTACGAGCTATTCTCAGACCTAACAAATATGCACAAAAAATCGAATCGGTTTCGGAGGAGTTTGATTACAAACACTGTGACACGAGATCTTTATATTATATTAGAGATTAGATAGTACCGGGTGACTGAGTTTCGCTTTTTAGATACACAAATCACTAAATTTTTTAATAGATTCTATACTAATAAATATAGTTACGAAATTGAGCAAAGCCAGGTGAAGTCGCCAGTTTACATGTAAATTACGTATTATTTTTAAATTCATTGTGACTTTTCGCAATAATTTCACTTTAATATTGCATAATTAAAGCTTCGTAATGAAACAGGATATTGGATAGCGAACCAAGTGGCCATATAAAACGATATTTGTACTTAAAAATATCAAGTGCAGAGCAACTTTATTAACAGGCGAAATTAATTTTGTGAGGACAATATTTTTATTGTTTTTTTTCTTACATTGTTACGTTATTGAGAATTTAATATTTTTATATTATATACATACTAGCCATTCCCGTGGCTCCGCTTGCGTTTTAAAGAAACTAAATTCTTAGATTTCACATACCGTGTGATGTTTTACAGCCAGTTTTTAACGGTTAATTGAGATTTCTCAGCAATGAGATAATATTTTCCAGCAGTAAAAAGTATCCTATATTCTGATCCGGATAACCAGCTATCATCATACCAAATTTCATTAAAATCTGCCCAGTGGTTTTCTAGTGATGCGGTCACAGACAGACAGACAGACAGACTGACAGACATTCTAAAAACTATAGATTCGGCCTCTGTATCGATAATAATGACAATTCCAATAAGAATTTCCAAAAAATATTCAATGTACAGATTAGACTAAGTTAGAAGTTTATTATATGGAGTATAGATATTTTAAAAAATACCTTTTTATCTATTGTAATGGAAAGCACCAGTATATTACTCATTCGTATATCAATTCAATTCAATTCAATTCTCTTGTTTAATGGCTTCAAAGCGTGCCAGTTGAGCACAGATTACTTCGCCAATGCCACGTAGAATGGAACACGATTACACCACACTATTATAAGTACTTAACTAAAATCACCATACTTCACAGTCACTTCACTCAACAGCAATGAATCCGAACACTTTTACAACTTCCGTTGTAATCTTAAATCATAATAATCAATTTATTTTATTTTAATATATGTTTAAGTATTAATTTAGTTTTCTTAAATAAAGATAAGCTTGTAAATTAATAGCAATAAATATGTATTACTTTAAATATATATGACATTTAAGCATTTAAAATTAAACGAATCACAACACTATCTATTTCATTTAGGTCCAGTTTAAGCTTACATTTATAAGAAGCCATTTAAAAGTTACTATCTAACACGATCAAGGAGCATCATTAGATAAGCATAACAATAATTAACATTGTTATATAGATTTCACAGTCAAATTCATTACTTACAGTACACTTATTAAGGCTAATAAAAAGCTATCTACTCGTAAATCAATAGAAAAGTCAAGTGTTTCGTTCATTAGAAACCAAGTAACGGAAAATATCAATGTGTTGTATTAAATATTTTAAAAGTAATAACTAAAGCGATACTGTTTTTTCAAACTTGTTATGAAACTTAATGAAAAATTATAATACGAATTAAAATCCTGATAAATGGGTCGACAGAATATGAATGAGGGGAATGAGATGCCGATGGACTTAATAATGCAAGGCTGAGTTGATGCTATAGTATGATTAAAATATAATCGATTTTTCATTAAAATTTACTGAAAATTGTTTTTGACGAAGCATTTAAGTTATCAAGTTCCACCAAAAACAACACAAGATGTAAGCAACTGTTTCCTATACGGCGTTGGATCGTTAATTTACTCGATGTCAACTATCGAAGAATAATTGTCTGCCATTTTCGGCTGTAATCCACTAAATTAATGATTTTGTATCTATCTCATGATCAATTCGTTGATCTATTGTTGAGGAAAAACTGATTAGATAGCAAATAAACTTTTTAAATGGTACGTAATTTAAGTTCCTGCGCCAATCTAAGTTGGTACTTTTATGGATAATTTCTAAAATAGCTGTATATAAGCATTTTATCATAGCATATTAGTATGAATTTTCTTGTAGTTTTACCAATAGTAAGAGAGGTCATTTACAAAGATTAAAGAGTAGATCATAAATAATTAAGATTGTGCGAATACAAAAGCTATTCCTCTCATCTGAGTGTTCTGTCTTATCTGATTATTCTGCATTAATATTAACAATATTATAATAGTCGTAGGACATTTAGAGACTCTGTGCCAATGGTATTATAGCATAATAACATTAAAGATTTTTTTGAATACACATCCTGAATGAACAATAGCTAAATCTTGCAGACGTACGATTAGAAAGCATTATCAGTTATGTAACCGATACCGGAAGTAGTGTGGGTAAAGCAAATATGGCGAGCGGATGTGGATCGTAAGTCACGCCACAGAGAACCGGTCGACTTCCGGTACATTGATTCATAACGTGACGGCTACGTGACGACTAGGTTACGAAGTCAGCTTTTAGAACTTATTAGATCTAGCTTACTTTGCGGTTCGTTTTAACTTAAAGTATATTGTTCGACGTTTTAGTTATTTGTTACTAAAACGTATTTCAGTGTTCAGAATAACTTGATTCAAGCAAAAGGATCTCGATGACTTTATAATATACTTTTTACTTATTATAGTAAATTAGACATAATAACCTATACAGATAAAAAAAATCATCGTATTAAAACGGGATTCGATCCAAGTGTTCTATCTGCAAATTCTTTCTCTCACAGTGGTTTATCGCACTTAATATTGCTTTCTTTATAATTGAGTGAGAGATAATTTTATATATTTTTTATTATGAAATCATTTTTTTTTTCAAAATCACTACATATTTTAAACAAAGTCCTCCGCCGCGTCTGTCTGTCTGCCTGTTCGCGATAAACTCAAAAACTACTGCACCGATTTTCATTTTGCTCAAAATTTATGAATTTAGTTTTGTTTTATGATAATTAATTTAAATATAAATTTGCATTATACGTTTGTCTGTTGTGAACATACTAGAGAACTAATTGTACCGACAACTCCCAGCGGAGTAGGCGATATTATTTATATACTTGTCGCTAGGTCGCAATACATCTTTTTTGTTACGCGAAATTGTTTTACTTACCTTACAATCTAAATGTATATTTCATTTTCGCATAACGTGGGAGGTGAGTTATGAAAGAAAATATACCATAATCGTTGGCACTTTTTCATCCTATATAAAAAATGTTTCCCGCGGGATAGTAGATAGAAGTTATATGAAATTAATAATACTAGTATTATATTAAATTAAGAAAATTGGAATATGAAGGTTTTGTTATAGTACTTACATTATACTTAGATTAAAATAAATGAGGTATTAAAATATAGTAAGCAAGAGAAGACCAGTTGTAATTCGCTTACTTGTTAAAGCGAATGAAGCTTGTTCGAATCCAGGTTGTCGCATCTCTGATATTTTCATGAACGCATCATTTTCAACACGATTACCACTGATTGCCTTACGGTGTCAAAAAATATCGTGAGGAAACCTGTATGTTTGAAAGAACTTAATTTTTGAAAGACATGTGTACTCCGCACTTGGCAAGCGTGGTGGACTGATCCTTCCTCGTATTAAAAGGAGGCTCATGCCCAGAACGTCTTGTCATGAATTTTGTTCGTCTGTTCCGCGCGCGGTAAAATAATCTATCTCTGAAAAATCTATACTAACCGATAAAGTTTACCTAAGGACGAATCCGAGCGGAGCGAATCGTTAATTATAAATAAAACTACGAGTAAATCTTCATTCAAAAAGCCAGGAACCGAAAATCTACTAAAATCTGCGAAAAAACCTTGAAAAGAAGTTATACTTCAGAGACTATCTTGTAATTTTGGCAATAACTCACAAAATATTAAGTAAGAAAACATTTGGTATGACATCTCCCAATATTTCACTAAGTTACCCAAATATATGCTACATTTAACTACCGTTCAAATGTTATTCTTTATAATGCCATATCTTGAAGTTTTCTTCCCCCTTCCTAAAACGCTAACATAAACCTGATTTATCTGAGCAATGTGCTAAAACAGGCCAACTTCTTTGCTTTAGTTCAATGTGGGACGCATTTACATAATATTTTCGTTATATACTATGTAACATTGAATAAAGATCGTCGTATATCATAATAAGGTATGGTATTTTAGGTGCACAAAAATTTTGTA
Organism: Boloria euphrosyne; assembly: GCA_951802675.2. Taxonomy (NCBI): domain Eukaryota; kingdom Metazoa; phylum Arthropoda; class Insecta; order Lepidoptera; family Nymphalidae; genus Boloria; species Boloria euphrosyne. Next base: position 1,964,015 of record OX637876.1, read on the forward strand.
AGCGTAATGTGCTCGTATATTCGCCGAAATGTACCAAAGTAAAGTGATAAAATTGCTTACAGTTTATACTCATTGTTTATGATGTACTGGACTATTATTGTCATTATTTTATTTTAACAAGCAAAGTTTCTTTTGTTAAAAAAAATCTAACTAGTTCGTTGTAACGAGATCAATATATGATACTAATTGTTACTAAAATGGTATTTATATATACTCGTTAATAGAAAGAAAAATTATTTTAGTGCTTTTCCTTCTTTACTTAATTCAAATTATATAATAAATGTATGTATGTATCGATTCAGCCTTTTTTAAAGCCCTACTGCTGGGCACGGGCCTCCCTTCAATACGAGGGGATCAGGCCATAGTCCACCGCGCTGGCCTAGTGCGTGTTGGCGGACTACACATGTCTTTCGAAAACTTGGTAGGTTCTCTCAGACATGCAGGTTTCCTCACGATGCGTTCCTTCACTTTAATGCAAGTGGTAATCATGATATTAAAAATTCGCACATGAAAATATTAGTGTAAGACCCGGATTTGAGCCCGCATCAATAATAAATACTACTATACTTTATTTTACGTATAGAAGTAAACATATCATGGGTAAAACAGTAAGTTTGTTTACAAAAATCAAAAAATCTGAAGTCGCGTAAAATTTACAGCTTTTGGCAGAGACAGCTACTTCAGGCATACGTAACATCACAACATAAAAATAATTTAATCAATTTTAAACTTTATCCCAAGGAAATAGATTTAAAAGTTACTTGAAGAGTTGTTTCCGTAACGTTCACAAGCATTATGGTGATAACTAATACGAAAGCATATCAAGTTTTCTCCTTATAGCCGATAGGATGGGGTGAATACCCATTTGTTATGGGTTTTTTATTTGCCAAAAACGTTTTGTATTTTCAATATTTACATGATTGGAGTATCTCGTTATGATGTTAAGATGATGATTAACAGTCTGTGGACGACACTCTGTTTTTCTTAAGTCAGCAGAGAAAATAGGCCTTTTGTATGGACCGTTTAGTTTTGTTTTTAGATGTGATATTAAGTTGTAATGCGGTACAGTTATATATAAACTATTTGTTAATTAATTGTGATCATGGGATTTTGTTATGTAATAGTTGCAAAATGATATAAGAATTAATATTAAGTCTGTTCGTATGTTTCGTAAATCCTCTTTCTTTAATAGGCAAGTTAGAAAAAAAACCGTTCAAACTTCTAAAAACAGCTTAGATCATATGCTTAATAAAGATAAGAATGTTTTGTAAATATTGCTCACATAACAAAATGTAGGGCAGAAGACAGTTTATTATAAATGCTTTCAGTTATATTACCTTTTAATTTTTTTGTAAAAAGTATATTTTCATAGCAATAAAATTCTAAAATTTTCTATTAATAGGAAGATGTACTTAATAAAACTAGCACTGACACAATGAATTACAGCCTAAACCTAGGTCTAGAATTGTGAAATAACACATAGAAGTTGTTTACAGAGCAAAGGTGTCCAGTACAATGATTTGATAATGTACATAACGTTTTCTTAAGTTAGAAATGTGGACAACGTATGATTTGCATACTACATTGGGTATTCACGACAAGTAGTAATCTTATATAATAGATATCATATTTCAGTAAACACTCACCCCCTTTTTAGTAACTTAAGGGGGTTAGACCATAGTCTACGCTGGCCAAATGCTGATTGGAGGACTTCACATTATTGTGCAAGATTGTCTCAACACGCCCTCTACCTTACAATTTTTTCCTTTTTTGGGAAATAAGTAATCATGCTAGAAATGATTCGTACATAAAGCCTGAGAGACACGACCCGGGAATTGAACCCGCTTCATTCGGTTTCCCAATCGAGCGTGTAACCACTGGGCTACCACTGCACTCATATTTTAACATTTAGTGTTATACATGTTCTTCTACTTTTCTCAACTTCACATTTTCTCCCTACAATGCCAGCAATAACAACATTCATTGTCCGTAACGCGGTAAAGTCGAACCGACATTACACTTCGCAGGTAAGTTAGCAAAATATACGGCTGTTTTATAACCGCGGCGTTTTTTGTTCCTGAATTCAATTTGTTACATAATGTTTTTGGCTTGGCTACCAAGCTTCGCTCGAGGTTATTCGGGGATGACAAAATTGCATATTTTCATAAAATACATACAAATATATTTAAAACATGTTGGGACATTGTTTTTATTTTTCTATTTTCGTAAATATTTTTTATTTACTTTTACGTTATGCTCCATGTGTAGAAGTTATTAATTTTGCATACGAATTTTATAAAAAAAAAACTAATAAGAACTTGTCCTTTGTTATTAATTTTTGAACGACTTCAACTAAAATTGGTACAGATATCAGATTATATGTTGTCTGTATGCATGTTACTACATTTTTTCTGCTTATTTTTATTTAAAAACAGGAAATTTTCATAAGTACTACTACGGCTAGTGTTGTTCAAAAAAAACTTCAAAATTGATGGACCTTTCTATAAAATTTAATATTAATGAAATTCATCGCTTTCAAGTTAAATATATATTACCGATTTAGAGCGAGCGGCGGCGTGGGTTCTGCTAGTAAAAGTATACAAAAACTTAACAAATTATATACTAAAACCTTCCTCAAGAACTACTCTATCTATTGGTGAAAACAGCATAAAAATCGGTGCAATAGTTTTTGAGTTTCTCACGAACAGGCAGATAGACAGACAGACGCGGCGGAGGACTTTTATAATAATATGTAGTGATATGAAACAAAAACATATAATAATAATTAACAATTTAGATTTACAACATTTTAGCGGAAACGTTGCGAATCTTAGATCGTATGTTGCTCAAAAGCCTACGTTTTACTCAGTGCCTTGGGATGGAATGGACGGGACGTGTGGTAGGCTTTAATTACGCTCTTAACGATCGTCCATTACGACTATGACCATAGTAACGAAGGGAATGTATAGACTAACTTCTCTACTTTATAGTTGACGGGAAGCACTCTTTGTTTGTCACAGCGTTTTATATATCGTCGTTTTTATGTAAACGACGGTGTAATGTCGGACGTATTTGTATTTTTTTTACTCTAGTCCTTTTTTCTGGGGATTTTTTGTCATTATGAATAATATGCTTGGGTAATTTTTTTTTACTAATAATATTATTTAACTTGGTAAAAGTAAAATTGGTTGATATCAACGTAAACATTAAAAAGTCTGTAAATTCGATTTAGAATAGGACAAAATATTGTCTAAAATATACAAAATATGCAGCTTAATTGAAGAATGTAGAGAATTCTTCCGTTTATGAAGAAGCTCAGTGGAAAGTGATATTATTAATAATTTTAACTAAATAAATAAGATAGATTAAAAGTTTTACAATTACTTAATATACAAAAATTGATCTTCAGCAATCGAAACGATACAAAAGTAAAAAATCCCATTTTTTTTTAAATAAGTATCTTATTGCATATTTTCTTGATTTAGATTTTAGTGATCGAGAATTCGGATTCTCTATACATATCATTCATGGTTACAGAAATGTTACATCGGGAACTAAAAATAAAAAAAAAGAAAAATAATTAAAAAAATATACTCTAATATAAATCTCGCGAATTACTTTCGCTCTTCTTTCTCTAGATCGTTCCTTCGGACGTTAGTATACTCAGAGATGAGAAACTTTCCTGCAGTAAAAAGTATCCTATACGTTTATCTATATAACCAACTATTATCGTACAATATTTCATCAACATCTGTCCAGTAGATTTATCGTGATCGGTCGATGGTCGATGCGGTCACAGTTAGACAGACAGTCAGATAGACTGAACTAGACTCGGTCTTTGTATCAATTGTAATGACAATTTCAATAAGTTTAAAAATGTATATTTATTATTTTTGACGACACGTTTGGCTCAGTTGGTAGTGACCCAACTTTCTGCGCCAGCGGTCGCGGGGATGTCCGGCTGGGGGCATTCATTTGTTGAGCACGAATGTTTGTACTCCAGTCATGGGTGTTAATATTTATAATATGTACATGTATTTAAAATTTATGTTACGAATACCAGATAGTTGATATGTGTAGTATATCAACTATCTGGTATTCGTAACACAAGCTTCGTAGCTTACCACGGAACTATATGGCGCTGTTGTAATAATGTCCCAACATATTTATTTATTTATTTATGTATAGATTCGACTGATTCAACTAAATTAGAATTTTATTAAATGACTAGCGACTCACCCTCGCTTCGCTCGGTTCTGTCTCAGGGTCCTCCTTTAGTATAAGTTTTTACATACTTAGGTTTTTTTTATTATTATTAAATCCTTCCATATGAGTTACGGAACATACAAAATAAAAATTAGCCGAATCTGTTTTGTTTTACTGTTCTTTTATTTTAGTGGACCTTAAGGAACATACAAAAAATTTAATTAGCCGAATTGGTCCAGCCATTCTTGAATGCACTTGCCAGCATTCATTTTAATTTTTTTATAAAATGATTACAATTTTTTCATAGATTTTTAAATTTTCTATCCAATAGCGATAAAAGAATGCGATCTTGTGTATGACCTAGCATTTTATAATAGTAACCGGGTTACAAAAGTTTACAGAACGCGTGGTTTGCTTGTAAATGTAAACATATGGGAGATGAAAGTGTACTACACCGTATACTAGTATCTGTTTATAATTTTTATTGCCTCCAATATTTATATGAGCTTGGTTCATAAATTAAATATACATTTCTAAATGTTTGGACGAATTTACGATATTTTGTAAGTTATATTTGTTTAGGTTTGAAGATAAACAAATAAAAGCAATACATTTGGTTCTTAAATCACATTTTTGTTGTTATTGAATACAAGTTTCTACTCAATTTGTGGTGTACAATTAGAGAAAAAACTGTTTTATATGAAAAATCGTATTCTATTGATTTATCATTTTGTTTTTTTTTTCGTTACTCATTATTGTACAACGATTTTTTTAAGTATAAAATTATTCATAACTACTGAAATACAAGTTTTTTTTTGTTATGATATAAAACTTAATTCATCACATTTACGACTTAGATGTTTCTACTAAAACGATTAGTTAAGCACTTTTATTCTCAAAAAATAAAAAAAATATAAGAAAATAACATTCAAATTTGTTCAGTATTTTTGGGACTAAATAACATAAACGAAAAACAGACGCTCATCAGGGAAATTCCTTTTATGTCTGAATAACAGCTTTGTACAGTCTCAAAGTCACTATACTCTCTGTTCGTCTTGAGAGACAAGCTACGTGCCGGAATCGTCCTTAGCTAATAAACCCAAATTGCTATAACTAATATCTTAAGCTCTCTATCGTCTATACATTTTAATATTATCAAATTTTAAATGAGTGAAAACTGTGTAAACTAGAAAAACATTGTAATGCAATAAATATTGTAATGAAATATTTTTTGAAAAGAGCAACTGCTGAATTTCTCGCCGACTCTTCTCGGCAGAACAGCATTCCGAGTCGGTGGTAGCTTACTCCCAAGTCCCAGACTTACAGACTGACATTTAATTTAAAATTTAAAGTTTAATCATGTAAAAATGACGATTCAAAAGAACTTGTAAAAGTCTATTTGAATAAAGAATATTTTGATTTTGATTTTTGATTTTGTATATAGAATTAAGAATTTTTGACTGTCTGTCTGTGACCGTATCACGAGAAAACTATTTGACCAATTTTGATGAAGTTTGGAACAATAATAGCTGGTTATCAGGGTCAACGACATATAGAATACTTTTAAGTGCAAGAAAATATCTCTTTTTAAGAAACCTATGCTAACAATTTAAACATCTAGTGACGAATACGAGCGAAGCGAGAGTGAATCACTAGTTACTACATATAATTGTTATATGAAACTCACATATACATTTTTTTGTTTTTAAAAAGATTTAGCAAAACCGTGGTTTCCACTAGTAAACATATCCAAAACTTAAGAAATTATATACCAAAACATTTCCCGAGAACCACTCTATCCAATGGTGAAAACAGCATAAAAATCGGTGCAGTAGTTTTTAAGTTTATCGCGAACAGACAGACAAACGCGGCGGAGGACTTTTATAATATGTAGTATCATAAAAGGCCCATAATATCTATTTTCCAGTATAACTTGACTAATAATAATAATAATAATAAGCAGTATTTGCAAAAGGCGGGAATCGAATTTGCTCTCTGATTCATATTATGGACATGTCACATGCGAAAATAAATTACTTTCGACATTTATATTATAAGGTAATAAAATATCAATTTGATATTAAAAAGTCACGTTCGTTATTTAAATCGACGTAGTTAATTTTAATTTCTATGAAAATTACGCACTTAATATTTAATTAAACATTTTTGTAGAGGATTGACCTGATTTTTGTCGCAGTGCCATTTATTTATTGTTTAACACATTTCATACGAAATATATGTAAAATCTACGGTTATGTTACGGATACGGTTTGTTGATTCTTTACCACTTTAAATGTTTTCATTTCGAAAAATTGCTTATAGTACAATATTGTTGATACGACGATTTTTTTACTAGTAATACCTGTCTTAATATAATTTATCTTTATAGATATTATGATGACGCAGAGCTTAGTATTTTTCACTGATATTCAGTGCGAATAAGAAAGTTTTGTGTTGTTATGTGACGGTTGAAATACTTTTAATAATATAACATTAAGTAAACATTAAATGTAATATATACCGTTAGTAATTATATGTATTTAGTTAAGAAGAATATATCTACTCTTTATACTATGATATAGTGCTAAATATAAACTACTAATCACGCTACTATTATTCGTGCAACGTGAAAATTTACGTGTAAGTGTGTATGTGCGTGTGTAAACGTGTTACTGTTTCACGCTGCAACTATTGGATTTTGATGAAATTTTCTACAGAAATAGACTTACTGTAACCATTTATGGTATGTTAGCTATCGTTAAAGTTTATATTTAATTTTTTTAAACATATAGTAATATTAAGCTTTTAATGTCATTTTGAACTGCAAAAAGCTTCCTATCAGTGAAAGGGATAACTCAGAAATAGATGCATCATTAGACACTTTATTGCCACTAACAGTTGTTTATTAATAAAAAATATAACGGACGCGGTGAACGACGGTCTATATATATCTGACGTGTGCCTACAAAACAACTAACGGAATCGTAGTAGGGACGGCTGCGCGCGCGCACGTCTTGTGAAAAAAACACGATGGATCTATCTGTGCTTATCTTTATAGTGTTGTGAAATGTTCTCTAATTTCAAACTAAGTAAGAAGGAGAAAGATGAGGTGTATTGTTATGGGAGTGTGAGATTAAAGCCGCCGAAATCACGTGCAAAATATCAAAGGCGTGAGTATTTTTGTGTAGACGATGGTTAATGAGGCACAGACTTTGGATCAGACCGGTCAGTGTGGGTTGTGCCGGATGGTGCTATTAGTCTTCGCTTGTAATCGAGTATGCAAGACGAGTTAGTGAAGCTTATATATGTTTCCATAAGTTACTGAGTTTTTCAGTACATTTTCGGTACAACAGCTTTTTAACAAATCAGTGAAATAAGCAAAATAATTGGTAAAAATCGGCATCGGTAAAGCCATTTCAATAAATAATATACAGGGATTTCAATGCCCATTTTTCTTTACCCGCCCACACATATTTAATCCAGATATTTGTTTTAAACGATTGATTATATTTTTAAAGCAGCCATTGAATTTATTGCTCGTACTATTTTACATTATCTAATTCATTGCTGTAATTGGTTATCAATTAAGACGATCCAGAAGGAGGAGGCGGAAACAAGAAAATATTAAGGCTATTAAGGGCTCTAATTCCAAGATCCAATAAACGTTTCTCAGCTCTGCCCTCAGATATAAATAGGCAGTATTTGTAAACAGCATTTTATTACGACACCACGTGCCTGTGACCGACACTAGTGTTACAGTGTTTAAACAAACGTATACGTTATGTTTACTGAACTAGGAATTTTAAATGTATTTTCGTTACGTAATGATAAGCAAATAGGTGGAAATATTTTTATTTTTTTGAATGAGTGAATATTTTTTTTTATTCATATGTGATAAAATGCATACGAGTATGACTGAATTTCTTTCTTTCCTTCTAAAAGCTTATTTGATAACAGTTCCAATGCAATATTTAGTACAAAATGTTTATGTATTTAAGAGAATGCCTATAAGTATCTTTTAATCGATTACTTTCTTAGGTTTACGCGAATATTGGAAATTATAAATGAAAGTACCTTTTCGGATTTTGTCGCGGATTTATTTTAATTTTTAGTTCCCGACGTTTCGAATGCTTTACAGCAATCATGTTCACGGCAGAGACTTAGGTATATGTCGTCACAGAGGTTTATATACATGCAATGCAAGCCTCTCATGGGCCTCTTCTCAATGATACTTTAGCTAAACCATCTCAAGCTATTATCTAGTTAATGCAAAATATGTTCTGCTGACCGACGATCCAACTCTTCATCTACCAGCCTGACTTATGATGTAATAGACTTCGTTGTCCCAAAAATATTACTATTATCTTTTGAATGCTATAAATGTTCCCGCGTTAGATACTTTTCTTTCAAAGACCATGAAAAAGAGCTGTCATCATATATCTTAGTTCCTAGACACTATATCAAAAGAGTCGGCAAGTTTCCACACTGACCCATTTTTGGTTGTGTTTTAATCTTGACACTGCATTCATTTGAATACATTCATATTTTACTTCTTTAGCCCGAAAGTTCTTTTAGAATAATTTATGTTTAAAATATTTCTGTACAAGGAAAGGTTAAAGCACAAGTATTCTAAGGAGCGTTTACTATCATTATATAATATGTGTAGCAGTATTATGACGACACGTTTGGCTCAGTTGGTAGTGACCCTACGTTCTGCGCCAGCGGTCGCGGGTTCGAGTCCCGCTCGGGGCATTCATTTGAAAAGCACGAATGTTTGTACTTTAGTCATGGGTGTTTATATTTATAATATATATGTATTTAAAATTTATATCAATTGTCTGGTATCCGTAACACAAGCCTCGTAGCTTACTACGGAACTAGATTGCGCTGTTGTAATAATGTCTCAACATATTTATTTATTTTATATACATAATACATTTTAGCATTTAAATGCATATTCATTTTTTCATATCTATAATAGCATATCTGTCTGTATAAAACTAATGGACAATATGGAAATTTAAAATTAGTATTTAATGCATAAGCTAATAGCATTCTCGGGTGTTGACCTAATAACCCCTCTCAGAGATCTGGCTTTCTCATCTAAAGAAAGCAATGGATTACATGTCACTTCACCATAGAAGATCCACTATATTTATAGATGATCTCGTAACTGACCCTAATTATGGGATGCTGGTAAACAAACAGAGGAAGTCTTAGAAACTTTTTTCAATGTATCGCTTCGTGTGGTTTGACTCAAAAATCGTATTTATGACACTATGACGCATTTGGCACGTGTAAAAGCTACTCAATTCTATTGCTGAATGATTTTATTATATAGTTGAAAGTATAGTGGCGAATAAAAAATGTTGGTACATTATTTTCGTCACTATAATGTATATGAGGGTAATATAGTACTGCTTTTATTAATATTATTGTATCTTGTGAAACATTTCATTCGTTGTATTAATACGAAGGGTATTATTTGCTTAGTAACCAATAACCTCGGATAAACAGAAAGACATTCAGACAAACAAAAATTGTTTAAGGGTTGATAAGGTACTGATTACAATTTTAAAATTTACCGAATATACTTAAGAAAACAAAGTTATTTTGATAATATGGACACTATTATTCTATTAATATCTTTAAAGATTCGTTGTTATTGCTAGTTTATTTACTGCAAATAATGTTCATTTACAGAACATTGGCATGCAAGTAAAGAATTCCGACGTCACAAATATAAGTAAACTTCACCACCTTTCACAAAGACGACGATGTAAAGTACCCAAACGAATGACATACGGCTCCAAGGGCCTCAGTCCTTCGACCCGACCTAACATTCCGAAGACGTGCTTGGAAATTAAATTGAAGATCAAAAATTCCTCTTCATTTTTAGCCTTTTTCCTCTATATATAGAAAAATCTAAAACTTTAACTAGTAATAAGATGACACGTTTGGCTCAGTGGTAGGCAACCTACTATCTGCGCCAGCGGTTGCGGGTTCGAGTCCCGCTGGGGCATACATTTGTTGAGCACGAATTTTTGTACTACAGTCATGGGTGTTAATATTTATAATATGTATATATTTAAAATTTATATATGTGTAGTATATCAACTATCTGGTATCCGTAACACAATCACGTAACGTAGCTTACCACGGAACTAGTTGGCGCTGTTGTAATAATGTCCTAACATATTTATTATAAGAGTATTGATTTGTATTTGTTTTATAAAACAATATATATGTTGGATATAGTTCTTTTTCCGTAATTATTCCGTTATACTTGAGAGGTAAATAATGTATAAAATATGAAGCTGTATATAAAGTAAGCCGCTTTTTGTGAAATATTATGATGAGCTTTTTCATACATATTTCATTCTAATAATATTCAAGTAAAAAGTAGGTAATCTATTGTAATATCTAATAATATAGTAATATATAATAATATATGGTTTTAGTATGTTATAAATAGAAAAAAAACAAAATCATTGCTTATATTATTAGAATTGACCCTAATTTAGTACTTTAATCATAAATGTTATAAGTGAAACTGCTTTTCAATATAACAATTATCGATTTTATACCAAACTAGCAAACCCAGCCCGCTTCGCTGGGCGAATAAATTAAACCGTTTTTTTTATTTTCTAATAAAACAAAAGCCTAAGTTATAATTCCTTATAACATTAACTATCTGTGAGTAAAAGTCTCGTCAAAATCGGTTCAGCCATTTCAGAGATTACCCGGAACAAAGAGACAGACAGACAGACAGATACAATTAAAAAAATATGTTTTTTTTCATTTAATATTATACTTTCACATGGAATTATTGAGAAAACTGTTAATTTGGAATTAAAAACGGACACTTCTATTATATTTATATGTACTGATGTTATACACAATACGGCCTATTCAGATTTTAGTAAACGCAATAACTTTATTGAAACAAAAGTATTGTATTGTTTAGACACCTCCATAAAGCTAAACTATATACGAATTTAAAGCTTCGCTTCAAAATTGATTCCAACAATCTGTATGGAAAATAAAACTGAATATGGATTTGTAACCATTGTCAATAATATGAAAGGCTTCAAAGGAAAATACTGATAGATAGTGTAGTAATAGCTCTAGCTTGAAAAAATGGGTAAAGCGGATTCAAATCCCGAATCTCGTATCTTTGACATTTTCATGTGCGAATCATTTCCAACATGATTAACACTTATAAGGAAAAATTCGTAAGGAAACCCGCTTTTCTGAGAGAAACATCAGCGTGGTAGACTTTCGACCCTGATTCGTAGGAAGGCTGTGCTTAGCAGTAAGAATATTGAATAGTGGACAAAGATGTCGATAGAATTTGATGTGATATATTAAAAAGTAAATAAACGTCTTCTAAAATAGATAAAAATAATAGTAAAGTAACGAGTTTAAAAACTGTCTTTCATTGTATGGATATTTCTACCACTTTAAAACAATGTCGTGCTGAATTTGGATGTAAGTTTTTTGGTAACTTTTCTGATATTATTAAGTACACTAGCAATACCCACGGCTCCGGCCGCAATCTAAATACGTAAATGCAAGCGTGGCTTTATTTCTAACCTTCTTTTTGTATTTTTCTCAGAGACGAGTTATTTTCCCACAGTAAAAAGTATCCTATAATATATATTCCTATAAAATATATTATATCCGGTAACCAGGTAACATCACACCAAATTTCATCCAAATCCGTCCAGTGGTTACCTCGTCACGTCACAAGCACACAGACAGACAGAAATTCTAGACTTGGCCTCTATATCGATATTATTGTCTATTTCAATTAGATTTTCAAAAAATGGTTAATATACAGATTTAACTCAGTTAGAATTTTATTATATGTATAGATAACATACACACTGCTATTGATTTACATTATCTATACGCCTATTTTCCCATTGGTACTACATAATTTAGTTCTCCAAAGCGCACCTTATAGCATTGATTAAATTTTAGGTAGGTTAAGCTGTACAATATGCTTACCAAATGTGAAGAATTATATACGTTTATCCAAAACTAGTTCATTAGCAAATAGGTTTTATAGTGAAAAGGCGATTTGCACGTAAATATCTGTTATAACCAGTGGTTTGAATGTGCAATTAAAAAAAAAATAAAAAAAAATTGTAATATCATTTGATAATATAAAAACTAGGTAACGTTTACTTTACGCATTAATTAAATACTCCCAAATTAAACTATAGAAATACCATTATTATTTATCCATAGATTAAAACAGATTTTAAATCAATCCTGAAGATGTTTTCATTTTCCCGAGCACTCAGGTAAAATATAACTTCGAATGCATACTAAATCCAATTATTTCCATCCACTGACTCCATCGTATTCAGAAGGCGGAGAAATGTAAGTAATTGGGCTTATGATAATGAAGTCTGCTGCCACTGCTAAAGCAGTTATTTTTTATAGCCACTACGAAAAATAAGTTATGGTAATACAGACGAGATGTTTAATGAAAACACACTTAGACTTGATAGGGAATTATGGCGAGTGTATACTGAGTTTTATTCTATCGCTAAGGTTAAAAGACAAAATTGTGATTGATATGGTATTGTAATTTTTTGTTTTTTAAATACCTTTCTGCACTATATGTACATAGATTTTAAAAAAGAAACCAATCAGTACATCGGTACATTTGAATAAAATTCAAGTGTCTATTTTCATTTTCAAATTAACATCTCTTCACTAAATACATATGAAAGTATCTACGGAACTTACATAAAAAAAAAACAGTTATTATTATTTTTGTCTGTCTGTCTGTTTGTTCAGGCTAATCTCTGAAACGGCTGAACCGATTTTGACGGGACTTTCACTTGCAAATGTCTAATATTATAAGGAGTATCTTAGGCTACTTTTATTTTATTAGAAAATTATAAAAACCGTTTAATTTATTTTAACTTACGCCCAGCGAAGTGGGCCGAGTTTGCTAGTATTAAATAATACTAAATACAATATTTTAGATGTGGATTTTGTTAATTTAAAAAAATTGTGAAAGAACGTTTGTGTAGTAAAGGACATTATTCGATTAACGATTTTTTAGAAGACAGCTGTACACCTTGGGAATGATGTGATCGCCTCCAGGCTATTTCAACCCATAGAATTATTGTTCATTTCAATTTTAATTAAAAAAAATTAAAACACAAAAAAAAATATACTAGTCCCGCTGAGTTTCTTTCGCCAGTTCTTCTCAGGTCAGTGGCTTCTTCTTTCCGAACTGGTAGTAGACTCATGACGTTCAGTAAAAAATTGTAATAATTTTATGGCTGAATAAAATATTTTGAATTTCAATTTGAATTTTGTTGTATTTCGTATAGTTTTATTCTCTCAGAAAGATTCTTGATATATTTCTTTATTATTTCACTGTTGGGCATGGGTTCTATGCGAGGTAAGTCAGAACTTGGTTTACTATGGGGTGGGCGACTTCTCAGGTCTTCCGATAACTAGTTATCTTACCGCCGCACTCATAGTCACTTAATGAACCATCAAGCCGTTCTTTAGTATGGAGATTCTCGACTTAATGGTTCATTAAGTGACTATGAGTGCGGTGGTAAAGACATGCAGGTTCCCTAACAATGTTTAACTTTAACTGGTAGCAAAATTAGTTTTTCATCAACCTATAATATATTCACAAATGAAAGTATGCTGCTTTTTCTTCTTGTTCTCCTCCTTTTACTTATCGTGTTTTTGATTTATTTACTCTATTTTATTTCATTCACAGCTTTATTTTACATTTTATCTCAAAATACTCTTAAATACCTAACTTTTATATATTTCTGTAATCGCGTTTTAAAATTATTTATTTTAATGTGCCATAGGTTTAGGTGCCATTTTGAATTTAAATGATACAATATTACCACTCACGTCATCTAGGCAAATCAAATGACGTATGAATCATTATAATCGGTGTAGGCTTGTAGACGTTCAGTAATTACGTCCGAACTTAGAATCCGACATTCATACATACATAAATATCAAACACATAACCCTTTTCTTCAACGCAATTGGGTAAAAATACAAAATTTGTATTTGCGTAATAATAATAATCATACCTTGAGTAGTCAAGAATATCTTATTCATATTCAAATTTTCATAATGAAGTTCTGTAATGTACTGAAATGAGAAACATTGAAAACACAATTAGACCCAGCGACGGAGCACGTAAAGTACCATTTTTACAGTCTCTCTCTCCCTGATTCACACGGACACCCCGCGAGGACTGAAAATGGATTATTCATTTGATTATTGGGGCAAGTCGTAAAGGAATTCAATTTTGGGTTCTGCAAAATGAAATTTCTGAAACCTCCTTTTCTCTGTAGCAAATAAATTTACAGATGGGAAGTAGGTTAGCATTCGAATGAGTGAAGGACTGGTGGACGGTAGGTGTTATCTGTTGTTGGAACAAAAATAAGTATAGAAATTGTTAATTTTGTAATATTTAATGAACAATTATTGTAGGTTTATTTTGTGTATCTTGAAAAGAGCTCTGTTTTGTTTTTTTTTTTATTTAGATAAGAATTTGCTTTCCAAGTTACTTAAGTAACAGTAAGTATTCAACTCAGCGAAAATTTTATTACATGTATAGATGGATTAATTATGTTGTAAGGCTTACAAAAATTGTCATATTTTCATGCTATTTTATATTAGCTTGGAATAATATTTAAAAGAGTTTTAAAGAGATACTAGCGACTTACTCTCTCTTCTCAGACGCGGCTTTAGTGTCGTTTTAAATATACATAAGAATCGTATTTTTCGTAAAAAATTGAAATAATTATTCACCATTTTAATTATATTTTTACAATAGCAGACTTGACACAAAGTAAGAAAATGAAAAATAAAATTGTTATATCTCTATTATGAATTCATAAGCACAAAATAATATTGGACAACTTTTTCACCATTTTGGGAAAAATAAAAATTCGAAGCTGTCATGTTTAGTCCGGAGACCGTTTGCTTTCTTCACTTCTGCCAACCTCTTCGGCATACGTCTAACAAGTTTTAAGGAATAGTCAAGAGAAATTTTATAGTGTTCTAGTATTCGTTCCTATAAAGTATTGACATCAGTCAACCATCATCAGATGGTAGTGAGTCATAATCGCTTAGCAAAGCCCTATTCAAGTCTGACCTTAAATTTCCTATCGTACTGTAGCACTTCAAATTCTTGTAGTAATTTTTGATTGAAAATTGAATATAGGCAATATAAATTATTATCTATATTTATATTTAAAATCGAAAAAGCGTACCGTTTTAATCTGCCAAAAGTCGATTCGCAGGCGAATGATTATTGATATTCGTCAATATGGTTGTCACGCGTCACTTTTGATTCGTTTAGAACTACGTTCGTACATTGACTGTACAAAAAAGGGGTTAGATTCGGTTATTATTTTCCATCGCTCAGTTACGGTTTTTATTATGAAAATATTATTTATTTATATTTTTTTAGATTGACGCGAATATTTGATATTATAAACGAAACTCGGAAATCGGTTTTTGTCGCGAATTTATTTTGATTTTTGTTTCGCGACATTTTCAATGCTTTACTTCCATGACAATCATGGTCATGGAAGAGATTGATTTATTGATAAACACGAGTTTTTTGTACATTAATCCGTTTGGACTGATAATAATTAAAAAAAATGGAGGAAGTGGTAGCCCAGTGATAAGGCGCTTGCTTACCAAGTGAAGCAGATTCAAATATCGGACATCGCACCTCTGTATTGAAAGGAGGCCCGTGCCAAACAATGGGACGGTAACATTAAAAACGGCTGAGTACTACAACTACTAGTTTGAAATTATGTAGAATAATTAAAATTACATTTCTGTTCTAAATCTGATAATAAATTGATTAGTGTCATAAAATAGTAAAATAATAAGCTATGTTGTAATACATAGCAATTATACAGACTTGCATTTAGCAAAAAAAAGTATGTGTATAATATTAAAAAATAATTTACCTATTCACCTCCTTCGAAAATCATTACTGGGATTAATTAAAATCAACCTATGTCCCTCTCAAACAAAATCGATGTTTTTGTAATTTAAGTAACTAGTTTCCATAACACTATTTCTAAAAGTTACAACTAAAACTATTTTAACAGAAAAACTCTGTGCTTAAATTTGCACCGAGGCGGGACTCGAACCTAGGACCCCCGGATCTGCAGCTGTACCCGCTAACCATTAAACCACTGAAGTAGTTTTCAAACAATCATTATTGCCTTTAGGTCCATATATCTTCTATACGATATACGAGTACAATATTAATGACAATAGCTATTTTACCCTTATCACACCTGAAGTTTGTGACCTCAGAGTAGAATAGAAATATTTTGGTTCGAAACTTTAACTTGGACAGTTACCAAATTCATTGTTTAGATTATTTAGTTTATTAGTGAGCTTGAATGATCGTATTTCGCAATTTTGGTAGTTCTCGCTTGAAGTGATTAAGTAAGGTAGGGTAGTTTGAAATAAAATTTACATTGTTACTATTGTGATTTATATTGTAGTTTGTCCATTATTTTCTTGTGCATAAAGGTTGCCTATATTTATAAAATAGATATTTTTTCGTAATCTATGGAAAAATGTATGTAACAATTTCGATGACACGTTTGACTCAGTAGTAAACGATTAACACAGCAAGCCCCTACTTGTTGTGCCGATTGTGCCCGCTGAAAGGATTCATTTGTGTTATGAACTCAAATTTGTAATCGAGTCAGGGTGTTTACAACTATAATATGTAGGTGAAGCCTATCAAACATAGTCGCCCAACAGACGTGATAGCCTAAGCTACCATACACTAATATACCAAGCGAGTGTATTACAGCTTGGGCTGGCTGTCAAGTCCGTTGGCCGATTATATGTTTCTTAGGCTTTGATGTAGGTATTAATACGTAGTGTATCAACGATTGTATCCATAACACACGCATCGCTACCTACCATGAAACAAGATAAAAATTATTTTATATTAATATTTTTTATTTATTTTGCAAGTAGCTAATTATGCGTATTTTAATATACCTAAGTAATTATTTTAAATAAGGTACTTTATAGAACTATAAAATGTCGGTTAAAATAACAAATTTACTAGATCTTTATGAAGAAACGTAAAGCTTAGAATATAAATAATTTACATTTAATTAGTAGACTACTTGTTCTGTCTATTGTCTCTTGGAGACTAAAATAAATTCTCTTTCAAATTATCTTGGTTTCTTCATTTCAAATGATAATTATATCTGAATATTCCATCTTTCAAATATATAAAAGCGAAGGGCTCTCTCACTCACACACTCATTATGAAATATCGAAAACAGCTTGATGTATAAAGATGAAATTTTGCAGTGAGTTAATAGTTTGTAGGCGCCGCTAAGAATTTTGTGACAGGAACGGATTAAGGTGGTCTTAGGGCTTCTGTAATTTTGTATGAAAGTCCTTCATTTTTTGTGCTACAAACTTCAAAGGCAAGAAACACCTAAGAACGAACGCGAGCGAAATGAGGGTAAGTCGCTAGTAGTATATTTGGGCAACAAACTTGTATGAAAAGCTTATGATAAATATTATAATTTCGAACATATTTTCCTAAGAATTCCGGATATAATGCGGATTACACGAAGCGAAGAATAATAAATGTTCACAAATCTGAAGAACAGATAATAAAAAGTAAGAAAGATCGAAAAGGTCACTGTAGTATTAAAAGACAGCTCAAGTCGAACTATGAATAGACATTATGCTAACAAAAAGTTTGTGGAAAAAGAAGTTGGAGTGAAGCCATTTTGATATACGAGGATTAACAAAATGCAAGAATAAGGTATTATTTGATGCGGTGAAATATTCTGAATGGAATATTAAAAATGATCATTTCGTTTGTTGAAAAAATATTTTAGTGATTAAATATGTACCATGAATGATGTAATCTAAGTATATATTTAAGAGATGTTATAAAAACTCAAGTCCTAATTTGTGTGAAAGCTTTGTTGACTTTAGGCTATTACATTATTTCTTATATTATTATATTTTTTTCTAGTTTCCATATATGTAATATACTGAAACAAATGGTTATCATTACATAGAATCTGCACATTGAATATGTTTTAGAAAGTCTAAGTGACTATTTAAGTCAATATTAACAATACAGAGGCCAAAACTATAGTTTTTAGAATTTTTGACTGTCTGTCTGTCATCGCATCACGAGAAACCCATTGGATGGATTTTGATGAAATTTTTTGTGATAAAAGCTGGTTATTCGGGTCAATATATAAGATAAATATTGCATCTAATTTCAGAGAAATCTATGTAACCCTCAAAATGTACCTAGTTTTTTAATATTAATTATTCTAGTACACACATACATAATTCGTATAATACGTTTACAGCATCTGTAGCCCAATAATCTTAACAGCTAACTTTGATATTATATCTTCTCTTTAACATAGACATTTACAGAACAATATATGTAAATAAATATATCATTTATCTATTTTACCTACTTCTTACCAAATGCATATGCACGTATATTTACGGTACTGTTGTGAAAAACTACTTTTTTTGAAAAAATTGTCTGTCTGTCTGTTCGGCTTATCTCCGAAACAGCTAAACCAGTTTTGACAGAACTTTCACAGGCAGATAGCTAATGTTATAAGGAGTAACACGTTGAGGAGTAAACTATTTTATGTATAGAATTAGGGTCCCGCGCATAGAATATTAAAACTATGATAAATGCAAAATCCGCGTCTAGTTACGCACTCGAGCCTTATTATTCTACTTAAACAGCTAAACAAAGTCCTAAACAAAGCGATTTCAAAATGTTCTATATTAAATTCAAAATTCTTCTAACAAATTATTTACGCTTAATGGATCTAGCTCAAATAGTATATCAAATATTTGAGTGAGTTCAACTATTCAGAAATGAATTAGGCACTTGATTTCAAACCTAGCGACTGCTAAATTAACCGAGCGCAGCTGACGGGTGGGGCTGATGTGAACTTTCAGAAGTAGTTACGAAAGCTTCTTGCGAAGTTATTATATTGTCTTGCAATTAGCCTAACTTTTTAAATTTCAATCAATAAATTTCTAAGTTGAAATAGTCACAGAACGCTTTAGAGACAATCATTGCGCAGATTTTAACAAAATACATATGTTATTATGTATATGGTACTTATATAGCTATATACCTCAGCCCTTTTTAACGTCCCACAGCTGGGCACGGGCCTCCCTCAGTACGAGGGAGATCAGGCCATAGTCCACCGCGCTGGCCTAGTGCGTGTCGGCGGAGCACACACACACCACAGCCTATGGTACTTATAGGAACATATTTTTTTTTAATTTTGTCAGACAACTTCTGTCTGTTCCCGTTGTTTCTGAACCGCTGGACAGATTTGTATGGTAAAGTCACTGACAGATAGCTAATATTATAAGGTACTTAGGCATTTTTTGTAACATTTAAACGTACCCAGAGACGAACTCGAGCGAAGCGAAGATGAGTCGACGTTAGTAATGTAAATTAAATAAATCGACTTTTCTGTCTATTGATATTGACTTGATTGTACTCATATAACAATGAAACAATACCTACACTACATTATTATGAATACACTTCAATGAACTTCTTGTTGAAGAAACTGTAAATACATTGTGGGAATGATAAAACAATATATTGTTTCTTTGTGATTTAACCGGAAATTATAAATTATTATATCGATGAATGGAAGCGGAAATTACTTGATCGCACGATCGCAAGATATTCCGCTGTCTAGAGTTGTAAAAACATCAAAAGCATTTGATTTAAGGCAAAAAGGTCGATCGTGGAACCGTTCACAAGGAAGAATTAGGTTTGCTTTGCAGAAATTTAAGAGAAAACTATGATTTTAAACATTTTTATAATTTAAATAGAAGTGTATTTTTAGTTTTTTTTTAACTTTAAGGTGAAGTCTAAATCAATTATTTTTGTATTTCTTATGACACCTCTTTTAGTTTAAGACAAATATTCATTTAATGAGATATTTTCGGATTTTCCGGGAGAGACACACGTGATATTCTTAACGTCAGGAACAAGAGATACTTATAAGAAATAAATATGTTGGGGCATTATCACACAGAGCGCCATCTAGTTCCGTGGTAAGCTTCGAGGCTTGTGAACAGATAGACAGGCAAAGTTACTTTCGCATTTATAATATTAGTAAGGATTGCATTTTTTAACCTTTACAGTTCGAACTTGACTTCAATTGAATATAGGAAAATATTCGATTTTTTAGGAACGCTTAGAGAAGCTATTTATTAAGTCAATTCATAAACATTATACATCGACAAAAACTGCCTTAGCTCATATAAAATTTTATTTGAATAAAAACACACTCATACTATTCAGGAGGCAATAGTTAATACATAATAAGTGCACTTGAAAGCTTATTATAATATAATTTAAATTTTATGTTTAAAATATTTAAAGTGTTTGAATGTGCTCATTATATTTGATCAATAAGCGACGACCCAGATTATAAGTGTTATTATATATTTAAATAGAACATTTCATTGACTTTCATTTTCCTTTTGCTTGAAAAAATACGGTAGCTCCAACGAAAATTAATCAACGTTTCAAACTTCAAATTGATAAAAAAATAATAAACGCTTACAGAACTTTCCTTCCTTATCTAAGAAATATATTAAGCAAACATTTCTCACCTTCCTTATAAAAAGAATACCTTTAAAATTTAGGTCAGAAGCTTTTTCTTCTCTGTTTGTCTACGGATTTTTGTTTATTAACCGTTGTATTTATTTATTTTTGTTAATTATGTGCTTTTATACAAAAAAAAGAAACAGTTTTTTTTTATATATACGAGTATATAATATGTATACATCCCTTTAACACCCTACTGGACAGAGCCTCCCTTAAATACGAGGGGTATGCACTTAGCATGGTGGTCTGATAGACCACCAATCACCATGCTAAGTACAGATTGTCGTACACAGTCGTATAAAAGCATTCTAGATTATCTGAGACCTAAATTCAAAATTCAAGATGTTTTCCTTTGTGATAAGATAAGAGGCAATCATGTTAGAGATGATTCGCACATGAAAATATCAGAGGCGTGAGACCTCAAATTTAAACACGCTATACTCGGTTTTCCAACTGAATGTTACCACTGAGCTATTACAGCCTCACTATAGAAAACCATTAGTTATAAACTCCTTATATTATATAGACAGGTAAAAGCATAACTGCATTATTATCACTACATAGTATAAAACAAAGTCGCTTCCCACTGTCCATCTGTCCGTATGTATGCTTACATCTTTAAAACTACGCAACGGATTTTGATGCGGTAAATGTATAACTAGCGAAACCCGCGGCTTCGCTCGCGCTAATAAATATTTATAAATTTTCAATAACTATTGAATTGAATTTCATCACGCGGCATTTATAAAAGTAGTAGTAAAAAGAAAAAAAGTTTGGGATCTTCTTCTTTTAAAGGATTAAAAAAAACTCTTTTAAAGTAATATTAATTTATAAAGTAATGTAAAGTAATGTAATAATGATGTATTACTATAATACAAAAGGGGTCTTTCTCGCAAGAGACATTGTATGATAATTTTACAAGTTCATGAATATTTAACAACTCTAACGACTAAAGCTTTTCCACTTTATTAATTCAAAAAGCAGTTTATCAATTAAGACATTTGATAAATAACCCGTTATCGACGTAATTACCCGAAATCAGTGGAAGCTGTACATAATATGCGATGGTTTAATAGCTTGTATTACTAAATTTATGGCAATTCATTGTTATATTATGGTGTCAAAATAAAGAAAAGACAATCATTTTGTTTGTTTGTAGCGTGAAAATCTTTAAAAATATTAGTTAAATTTGATTATTATCTAACGTATTTTATAATTTGTTAGGAAAGAAATGGTATCACATCATAATAATATTAAATTCGTGGACGGTGGAACTTCGCTTAAAAAACATTTTTTTTTTCAGAGAAGGTCTATACTAATATAAATAAATGTGAATGTAAGTTTGTTTGTTACGCTTTTACTTGAAAACTACTTAACTAATCATCATGAAACAAAAATAAATTTCCTAGCGGGCTTAAAACCATGAACGCGGGCGAAGTCGCGGTTACAGCTAGTACCGAATAATAAGATACTCATAGATAAAGAAGCACAACCTAAGCCTAAAAAACCTCGCTTCTGAAGTTCACGATTTATATTCGTATTGTATTGATAGTGCTAATTTAATGAACAA
This sequence comes from Boloria euphrosyne, assembly GCA_951802675.2. Taxonomy (NCBI): domain Eukaryota; kingdom Metazoa; phylum Arthropoda; class Insecta; order Lepidoptera; family Nymphalidae; genus Boloria; species Boloria euphrosyne. The sequence continues at coordinate 1,986,499 of OX637876.1, forward strand.
TTCTTTAGTGTCCATCCATACTCAAATAGATATAAAAACCGTAACAGTTTGTTTCTTTTTCTTTTCTTTACGTCGAAATAGAGTGTATGGCATTTTTTTGGGGAAGAGTCAGTTGGGGGACTGGAGAGTGACAAAAGCTACTTTAACGTAGGAGATTTTTCCTAGTAGTCAGTACCAGAGAAATATATCCTAGTGGATATTTTTTTTTGTTGGGACATTATTACAATAGCTCCTTCTAGTTCCGTAGTAAGCTACGTTACGTGCTTGTGTTGCGGATACCAGATAGTTGATATACTACACATATACATTTTAAACACATACATATTATAAATATAAATACCCATGACTGGAGTACAAACATTCGTGCTCAACAAATAAATGCCCCCAGCGAAACTCGAACCCGCGACCGCTGGAGCACAAAGTAGGGTCACTACCAACTGAGCCAAACGTGTCGTCAAATTAATTAAAGATGTCTTAACATTATTAACTCTTCGATTTAATATCGCATGGAATGAAGCCTTTATATAGGATTCAATAAAGTTAAACTTAATTCCCTTTAAAAGGGCGTAAATTGAATTTTAGCGCCAGCTCGATCAAGGCTTATTAAGTCTAGTCGAAATGGTCGTAGCTTCCAGCTTCTGCTAAGATATTGTAAGTAACCAAGTAATTTCTTATGCCCGTTATTTGTCAGTGCTTATTCAATTCCTACAAATAATACATGTATAGTTTATATTAATAAGGGGTACTGTAAACAATCATTCAATTAAAAATATTTTAAATAAATTGGAACAATTAAATATAAATAAAATTTTATTGTTTACACTACCTTATTTAGGTAAATTGCCACAAGAAAATAGGTTAAGATATGACATTAACAATCTAATGCACACTTTGACTACTTGTAAGTATTTGAATTTAAATATTAAAAAAAGTAATAAAATTGATGTTATTGACATAAATAATTTATGGAAACATAATAATTATATGTTGACATATAGTAGGCTGAGCCTACCATATTTTTTTAAGCGACAGATAGCATCTGTGCTATCTTATTATATACAAACTGACATAGCCAATAATCTGGTTACTTTGACATCTGCTCCTATTGAGCAAAATTGTAATATTAAGACATTTTGTAATGTGGAATCCGTTCCAAATAAGAATTTAAATTAATTATTAAGACAACAGAGGATACCTCTAGCATATTAACAAATCATGATTCTAAATCAAATAAATTTCATAATAATTTAGTAAGAAATGCCCATATTTGTAAAAATTTAAAAAATGTAAACCTGGTGCACCAAAATATACAGGGCATGTTAGGTAAGGAACTTGAACTGGAGTTATTTATGAATAGTGAAAATATTCAAATTTTATGTCTAACTGAACACTGGCTTTGCATCTCCCAGTCCATATTTAACTTCAGCGGTCACCGGGTAGCTAGTATGTTCAACAGAGAAAAAGCTATACGCGGTGGCTCTTTAATAATTATTAGTAAACTTTTTAAATTTTTTTTTTTTTTTTTTATGTGACAAAGGGGGCAAACGGGCAGGAGGCTCACCTGATGGGAAGTGATCACCTCCGCCCATGGACATCTGCAAGACTGCAGGGCTTGCAGTTTTGCAGATGTGTTGCCGGCCTTTTAGGAAAGGGAGGGAGGGAGGAGGGAGAAGGACGGGAGGAGGGATGGGGAGTGGGCCTCCCGGACTCTATATATAGAAATATAAAGAACGTAAAGATATTGTGAGCCTCTCTGTTGAGCAAACTATTGAACTAGCCTGCGTAGAGCTTGAGCACCTCATTGTTGTATGCGTATACAGACCTCCTAGTGGGTTATATGAGTACTTTGAGAAAGTATTGGAAGAAGTTTTGTTAAAATTAAATATTTCTAATAAGGTTATTATCGTATGTGGAGATTTTAATATTAATTTATCAGATAATTCTAATATAAGTCTTAGATTTAAATCTATGCTTCTATCATATAACCTACATAACTTATTTACTGAGCCAACTAGAATCACTGCTACTAGTGCTACATGTATTGATAACATATTTACAAATTGTAAACCATATTATAAAGCTATTATTAATAAATTAAGCTCAGACCATTGTGGCCAGTTAGCTTCCTTTTGTTATTCTTTATTAAATGCCAACAAAAATATTTTAAAAAAGTCTTTTGTACCTATAAATACTACACGTATGGAGAAGTTTAGAGGTAGTATTGTGGCTAAGCTTCCATATTTATCCTACATTAATGACCCCAACTACTTATATAACTCTTTATTTAAATTAGTAAAAACTGAATTTTCTACAATATTCACTTCTAAAACAGTCAATTCAGGGGGTCTCTTGACATTTGGTGAATGGGCAACTCCTGGCATTTGCAAGAGCAGGCAAAGGCTATACGAATTGTACAGTGAAAGAGCCTATAATCATAGTGTATCGTTTGCTTCTTTTGTAAGTGCCTACTCAAAAATGTTTAGAAGAGTATGTTACACGGCAAAATCCTTGTATATTAAAAACAAAATAAGAAATGCACAAAATAAAATCAAAATGACATGGAACATAATTGCTTGTGAAAGTGGAAGAGTCACAGATCGTAGCTTCGATTATAAATTAAATATTAATAATAATTTTATTACCTCAGAACGAGAAGTTGCATCTGAGTTTGAAAAATTTTTCACTGACATTCCACTGTCAACAACGCAATCTCTTAATTCGTCTCCAGACATTGCAGAATTTTTGTTAAGGGAAAACGTTAAAGAATGTAATGCAATATTTAAATTTAAACCTGTAAACCCCAAAGATATAATGGTAGCCTTCAGAAGCCTGGACATCAAGAAATCAGCTGATCTATGGGGTATATCTGTCAAAGTGGTTAGTTCGGTAATTGATGTTGTTGCACCTCATTTAGCCACTATATTTAATGGCTGTATAGAACGTGGTGTGTTTCCTGATCTAATGAAACACAGTAAAGTTATTCCAATTTTTAAATCAGGTAGTACCCTAGACCCTAATAACTTTAGACCCATTTCAGTACTCCCAACATTTAGTAAAATTTTTGAAAAAATCATACTCGGGCAAATGTTATCGCATTTTAATGCACACAACCTACTTTATAAGAAACAGTTTGGCTTCACAAAAGGTCGCTCCACAGCAGATGCTAGTGTTGAGCTAGTTAAAAATATTTTTGAGGCATGGGAGAGGTCGCAGGATGCTCTTGGGATATTCTGTGACTTATCCAAGGCCTTCGATTGTGTGCATCACGTGACGTTGATCAGGAAACTGCATCATTATGGGATTAGAAATAAGGCACTCAACCTCCTGAATTCCTATCTGAGTAATAGAATACAGAGGGTTGATGTAAATGGTAAGAGATCCCCTGGGGCTCCGTTAGATATGGGGGTTCCACAAGGCTCTATTCTTGGCCCATTTCTCTTCCTAGTTTACATAAATGATTTGCCATTTTTTGTGCAGGACAAACATGAGATAGTATTGTTCGCTGATGACACTTCACTTATTTTTAAGGTAAAACGTAATTTACATATGTACGACGATGTAAACGATGCTCTCTCAAAGGTTGTCTATTGGTTTGATTCGAATAATTTATTATTAAATAACAAAAAAACAAAATTAATAAAATTCACAACACCTAATGTTAAACTTATTGATAATGGTGTAGTATTAGGCGGAGAAATGTTAAAACCGGTACAGTCAACTAAATTCCTAGGTATAATCTTAGATTCGAAATTGCAGTGGAATCTCCATATTGAGGAGCTAGCGAAGAGGCTTAGCTCTGCAGCGTTCGCGGTTAAAAAAATTAGACTTATTACTGACATAGATACAGCTCGCATAGTATACTTTAGTTACTTTCATAGTATTATGTCATATGGTATCTTATTATGGGGAAATGCAGCTACCGTTAATACAATTTTTGTCCTGCAGAAAAGAGCTATTCGTGCAATTTATAGTTTAGGCCCTAGAGTATCATTAAGAGATAAGTTTAAAGAAATAAAAATATTGACTGTTGCTTCTCAGTACGTGTACGAAAATGTTATATATGTTCATAAAAATATACACGAATTTCCCAGGAACTGCGACATGCATAGTATTAACACTAGGAGTAAAAATAAACTTGTAATGCCTTTGACTCGCTTACGACGAGTCAGTAATTCTTTTTATGGACAATGTATACGCTTATACAACAGGATCCCAGAAAACGTTCAACAAGCTTCTATTGCCAAATTTAAAAAAATTGTGAAAGAACGTTTGTGTACTAAAGGATATTATACGATTAACGATTTTTTAGAAGATAGTACGCCTTGGGAATGATGTGATCGCCACCAGGCTGTTTCAACCTATAGAATTATTGTTAATTTCAATTTAATTAAAAAAAAGAAAAAATACTAAGACAAAAAAAAAAAACAAAAAAAAAATATACATTAGTCCCGCTGAGTTTCTTTCGCCAGTTCTTCTCAGGTCAGTGGTTTCTTCCTTCCGAACTGGTAGTAGACTCATGACGTTCAGTAAAAAATTGTAATAATTTCATGCTGAATAAAATATTTTGAATTTGAATTTGAATTTGAATAATGAATACTATCCATAGTAATAATATAAATAAAATGCAAGTAGTGTTACTTGCATTTTATTTATGTCTGTAAGCTTTTTAAGCCGAACCGATTTAGATGAAAATTGGTATGGAGATAGTTTGAGACCGTGGAAAGGACATATAAAAGTTTTTATGTCAGAAATCATATCTTAAAGGGGTAAAAAATTACTTCTGAAGAACACTTTCTCCAGAAATATAAAAATCATTAAATAACTTGCATGAGAGAAAGGTTTGGATAAAATTCAGTACTCCGATCTAGTATCTCTCTATCGATCGATCTAGGCTACTGTCTTGCACATAAAGTATCCTAGTTAAACATATTAATTCCTTACAAAAAAATAAATAGTAAAACTGTAACATATGTGTAGCACGTCCCTTTATTTAAATTTAAATCGACATTAAATTGACTCATGTGTTGGCAAAAAACTATTTCGAGCTATTCTATATTCCGCAAAACTAACATTGTGACGAGTTAGTCATAAGTTATGAATGGACATTAAAAATCAGAGCTTTGAAAGCTTTTCAACTGACAACTTTACAAATTGAGTGCGTGCTTTACAAATTCATACATATTTTTAGGTTGTAAGATAGTTTTTTTATATTTTCAATACATATTTTTTCTGATATAATTGTATGATATTATTAAAAAATTACATCCATTTGCATCAATTTATAATAATAATAATAAATAATAAATATGTTGGGACATTATTACAAAAGCGCCATCTAGTTCCACAGTAAGCTACGTAACGTGCTTGTGTTGCGGATACCAGATAGTTGATATACTACACATATACATACATATTATAAATATAAACACCCATGAATGGAGTACAAACATTCGTGATTAGCAAATGAATGCCACTAGCGGGACTCGAACCCGCGACCGCTGGCGCAGAATGTAGGGTCACTACCAACTGAACCAAACGAGTCGTCGATGCAGTATGTTTCCTGTAAGAGTATGTAACATATACGTATTATATTGTTGAACGAGTGACTAGAAGTGCATTTTATTATTTTTGTGTGGAATCTTAATTATAAAAAAAATAAATAAATTAGCGAACGACGTTCATTATAACATCAGTTATCTGCCAGTAAAAGTCTGATATTCAGGTCAGATAGATAGACAACAAAAAAAAATGTGTTTTTCGTATAAGTACCGTATTTATTAATACGTTTTATTACGCATTAAGTAAAAAGCAGTTAGGTTGATGTTTACAAGCAGACTCTTTAATTTTTATCTGTACCTATTTTTTTTTCTTTGTATAAACTATGGCAATATAAATAATTCTAATTAAGTAACTAAATATAATTAAAAATTAAAGCAACTACCAAATTTAGGTAGTATTTCTACGAATGCTCTGACAAATAAATGGCTTGGACGAAATAAGCACCACTAACTCGAGAAAAGGGAATGTTGGTACCAGTTTTATGACTTTTTCGACACACATTATGTACTATGTTAAAGGCCAAAGCGAGATGAGTCGGGTCGCTTCTATTTAACACTTATCTAACTCGCTTGAGAATGGTCTACTATACGTAATCTATAGTACCGCAATTCAAGAAAATGCCTGAAAATACTGATTTAAATTAATTAAATTGTATTCAACCAACTATTTTTAACGTCCCACTGCTGGGCACGGGCCTTCAGTGAATATGAGGGGTACCAGGCCAGTTCTCCACGCTGGTCTGGTACGGTCTGGCGGACTTTACATGTCTTTCGAAAACTTACTAGAGTTCTCAAACATTGCTCGCGATGTTTTCCTTTAGCGTATTTAGTACAAGTTGTATTCATGTTAGAAATACATCATTTATGAAAATATCAGAGCCGGATTTGAACCCGGTTCAATCGGTTATCCAAGTGCATTGCCACTGGGCTACCACTGCTTTAATGAAATTACTTTTGTATATAATGGAATATTTCAAGTTATTCAAAGCCACATTTCATTTTCGTTCAAAAATCAGCCGTCATGTTTATATGCTAATGAGTAAAGCTGGTCGCCGTTGGTTCATAGCCGTCAAACAAACTGAATAAATTTAACTTTCTATGCACCTTTTTAAACGATATAGTCTAGATGTTTATAAAATTATTGAATTTAAATGAAAAGAAAAAAATACTAAGCTTTTTTAATGTCCCACTGCTGGTCGTGGAATTCTCTGCAATGCGAGAGGTATCAGACCGTAATATATGTTTATAAATTATTAGATATTCGTTTATGCCGTTTTCAACCGACTTCCAAAAGGAGGAGGTTATCAATTCGCCTATATTTTTTTTGTTTCTTTTTTTATGTTTGTTAGCTCGTAACTTTGAACTGGGTGAACCGATTTTGATGATTCTTTTTTTATTTGAAAGGTAGTGCTTCCCATGTGGTCCCATTTTAATATTTTCCAGTTCTGACAATGGCATTCATGAGAAAACCATAAAAGTCTTAAATTTGCATTAAGTATTTGCGCGACAAATGGACGAATATCTCAATATCACGCCAACTGATTTCGATGATTCTTTTTTTAATGGAAAGGATATACTTCAAGGGTAGTTTGATGAGAGTTTGGTAAGGTTCTGATGATGGGATCCATGACAAAGTATCGGAACTCTTCAATTCTTAGGAGCAAATTAACGATGGACCGACAGCTGTTTACTTTTAAGGCTATTAGGTTTACCTCATAATAGAAGGTAAATTTTTATAGTCATTAACACACTACGTATCTACTTTCCGCTAAAAATTTTAAAATAAATTATTTTTAACAAAAAACAAAAACCGACTTCCAAACTTAATAAATCTAAACTAATAAATTATTTTTAACAAAAAAACAAAAACCGACTTCCAAACTTAATAAATCTAAACTAAAAAGTTGAAAATAATACTTTTAACGCTCGCTCGGCTCAGTTGGTAGTGACCCTACTTTCTGCGCCAGCGGTCGCGGGTTCGAGTCCCGCTGGTGGCTTTCATTTGTTGAGCACGAATGTTTGTACTATGTTGTACGTACCATGACTGGCATGGGTGCTTATATTAATAATATATATTAAAATTATATTAAAATGTATATATGTAGTATATCAACTATCTGGTATCCGTAACACAAGCCTCGTAGCTTACGATGAAACTATCTAGTTTCATCGTAAGCTACGAGGCTACGAGATGGCGCTGTTGTAAAAATGTCCCAACATATTTATTTCTTTAATAACATTCAATCTAAAACAATTGATACCATTAGCATGTATACTATGTTTTGCATGATTTAATATTAATGAAACATTCAAAAGCTCACCGCGTTTAGCACCTGTCATTATATCCTATAATATAATTTATAATGATATAATAGTGATTACAATTTCGTTATTTAAATTGTTTTTGTTATCAAAATATTAATTCGAATATCATATTTAAGTGTTGAATTCAGTTCGATTAAAAATCACTAGTAATTCATCCTTTCTTCGGTTGTGTTTGTTCGTAGGTACGTTTTAACGGTTAAGATTGAACATAAAGATTATATTATATATTATATTATATATCTATATAATCGACATATAATTGAACATATAGATTATATTATATATTATATTATATATCTATATAATCGACATATATATTACGTACATTGAGTATGGCGTATGTTTTTCTTATAACGATGATAAAATTAATACCCTATAACCTTCCTTAACAAACGAGCAAACAAGTATCTAATGCAAGTAAGTCTAATAGTGTATTCAAGTATAAGGAAATATTTTTCTTTAAAAGTAAGGTTTTTACCACTCGAAGTGTCAAGATCAAATTACAGCTTAGAAATACGTGAGCTATCTTTAATTCACAATCTCAAGATCTGAAACGAGTGATAGGCACTGAGAGGATTAGGTGAAGAACAGTGAAGAGTATTCGACGACATTATACCTTACCAGCCATTACTCTTTATTTTTTGTCAGTATTTTTTATTTCTATCCAACTACCCGAGAAAGAGGGTTTTCAATTTCTACATAGATAAATTTATTAAATTTAAACGTTTACACATGCTTTTTGGCTTATCAAATAAGAAATCGTTTTGATTTAAATTATCCTGGTCTTAGGTTTTAGTCCCGCGTGGGACCAAGTTCAATTATTGAATATTTCTCCAACAAAAGCCTCAGCATCAGCCTGAACTTGGGAAGTTGGCAATGTTTCACTATCGTAATTCGTAGAGCACTTAAAGTAGTTGGTTTTGCGCCTTACCTCTCAGTTACCCATGTTGAGTCCTACCGAAGTAAGAAAGAATAATGAGTGTATTTGTGTTTGCGGCGTATACTTGGGCACCTGTGCAAATTGCTAGATAAGAGAATATCATTAATCGACTTATCCGAAATCGATCTGGAGAAAATTATTATAAGGTCATCTTCAAATAAAAAAATGAAATATAAATATACAAATTTTGCTATTATATGATTCAAAACATGAAAAATCGACTTCGACTTGACAGACTAGTATTTTCATGAACTATGCCATAAATATATAAAAATTTAAACCATAAATATACACTCATTGGACCTAAGACTGCAAACTGTAAAGTAACGTTGAGTCATGCTCTACACTCTATAAAATTGTTGCGAAGTCCGTTCTTACATGGTATAAATCTCAAAGGATCTGTCACATAATATATAATTCAAGAAATATGTTCCGACTTATTCAAAGGCCAGTTTTAAGAAACGTATACTATTCTCTAGGTAGAGTTAAGTTAAATATGAAAGATGAGGCTATAACCGTTATTTTTTTAATAGATTTTTTTATAATATATATCATTTATTCACATATTTTTTTATGTTTTTTTTTTCTTAAATATCGGAAAAAAATACAAATGGTTGTTAAAGGGGTTTTTCTCAACAAAGTTGTAATCTAGAAAATAAAAATCTTAGTAAAAAGGTTTTTTTTTTTAAATAAAATGTGTCGTTTTGTCATTAAAAAAAATAGAACCCCTAAGTAATTGTTTATATTTGAATAATGATTATTATCCACAGCTATCATAACACCAAATGACTTAAAAATCTGTCCGGTAGTTTTCTCGTAATATGGTCACAGACAGACAAAACCTGCCTAAAAACTAGATTCGGCCTCTGTATATTACTATTTGAATATGATTTTTCCAAAAATTAGTCAATATTTATTCCTCAAGATTTATACAATTATGTAAATAGCTAAGTTATTTTCAACATTTATTTAAAAAAAACTTAAACTCGCGTCAATGTCTAGTAGAAAATACTTTGTGAATTTTAATTAAAGCTTGTATAGAAACTGCTAAGCTACTGAATCACCCACTCAGAGACGTGTTCTATCTTTAATTCCGAAGCTAACGCTGAGGCGTGCGATAGGAATTGAGAACATTAGGTTAAGTTTCAAGCGAACATTATTCTGTAAACGAAATAGCATTGAAATTTTTTAAAATCAATTATCCTATACAATTGCTTACATCAAATAAATATATCTATACTTAATAGAAGACATGAGTCGAATCTGCACGTTTTGTTAATTACAATATTATATCTAAATCTATAGTTTTTAGAAATTTTTGTCTCTCTGTCTGTGACCGTATCACGAGGAAACGACTGGACACGTTATAATGATAGCTGATTACTTTTTACTGCGAGAAAATAACTCATCTCTGAGTAATGTATATTAAGACTGCGTGTGACTGTCTGTCTTTCTGTTTGTCTGTTTGTTTGCGATAAACTTAGAAACTACTTCAAGGATTTACATGCGGTGCTCGTGAATAAATAGATTAATTTATGAGTAGGTATATAATTCATTAAGATTCTGTGTTAATTCAAAGAAATATGCAGATCATTGTTGAAGATGTCGGAAAAAACCATGTCGATAAAGAGCTGTATTCATGTGCGCCGCGTTAACTAATAAAGTTATGAAAACGATATAATATAACAAAAGTATTACTCATAAACAGTACTTCCAATTAATCTGTTGCAACGATATGTACACGTACTTAGGACCCGAGTGAAACGAGGGTAACTCACAAGTTTTAAATAATATATCTTTACAGTGCTTTTATATATTACTTTCAACTTCAATTTTACGTAAAATTTAACTCTTGAATTTTGTGTCTTCATCTACTATAGTTTTTTCTACATTTTCGTTTTTTTATTTATTTTAGTTTTAGATGGTTCAAATATGAAAGATTGCTGTTGGAACCATAAATCAAAATACATCCGCTAAAATATACAAAAATTCTCATAAATCTAAGAAAATTGTAAAAAGTAATTAAATACTGAGCAAAACCACGAGAAAAAACTTTATTTTACTATCTTCCCATTAAGATAACGCAACATATTTGGAGCAACATATAAAGTAGAGTATTTGCTGCGTAATTAATACTTTCAAAGTGGGACATCTTACGTTACTAAATCGTTCAGGAAAACGTGTGCTCTCTTAAATTGTAGAGCTCAAGCTCTGAAGCGATATACAAATAGATACTAAGAGGATTAGTTGAAGAATAGTCCAGAGATCCACAATAAATACCATTGAGTACATTTTAAATGCAATCCTTATATATATTTAATTGCATATAATTATAGGAACACTTGACTTGCTCCACCCTAGTTCGTTCCTGGAAGCATTTGACTATTTAGCACATATTTTTCAGGGATGAAAGATTTTCCTGCAAAAAAGCCCTATATAATGTTGAACTGGATGTATCTATCATTATATCCATTGAAATTTATTCATTGGGTTTTCGTGATGCGGTCGAAAACACACAGACAGAAAAAATATATAAAAATTATACATTTCTTATATACGAGTATGCATAGATATATTATACAAATTTGTCTTGGGTTCGATTGAGAGGTTTTTTTGAGTTTTTATTTCTTTATTTTAGCCCTAAAAATCTGGATATTTTTCAGTTACATCAAAATTATCGAATCACTTAACTTAAATTTGATGTAAACAATAAATAGGTTGTCAATGAAGGTAGCTAATGTGAGGTCTCATTGTGATATTTCCATACAAAATCCATGTAGAGTCGCATATTGTCAACGCTTAAAAAGTATGTCAATTGATTGCAATCAACTACACTATTGTACATCAGTAAAGCAAGCAAGTCCACATAAAATAATACGTATTAAAAAGATATTTATACTGAATTTGAATTTCGATATGTATTCAGGTTCTCTCAGACATGCACGTTTCCTCCCGATGTTTTCCTTCACCGTAATACAAGTGGTAATCATGATAGAAATGATTTGTACATGAAAATATCAAAGGCGAGACCCGGATTTGAACCCGCATCACTCGGTTATCCAAACAAGTGCGTTACCACTTAGCTACCACTGTCTTAATTTGCAAAAGTATATTTTGAATTAAAATAATAGTTTCTTCGTTGAAACCAGACTATGACGTGAGATGTATTTAATTCAAGAGCTTTAAGCTCTTAGAACTTATGGAAATTACAAGAAAAGTAAGAAAATGGCACGGAATATATTAAAATAATAAAACACTAGTTTTGTTGGTTCTGTATAAATTAGAATATAAACTTAAATTGACCTTTTAGTTGAACTTATTAGTATAGAATAAATAACATCTGTGACTTAGTTCAGTTGTAAACTTTTAAAATAAAATGTTGTGTTTTAAACTATTTTATTAAAGATACCTTATCTTATAAAATTATTGTCATATTTCTCAAGACAAGTGTTGAAAACATATTAAAATTAAAAGTAAAACGCAAGCTTTGCAAGCTTTATCTTAAAAATAAGTCTTCTTCTTCTTCTTCTTCCTGGCCTTATCCCACGCTTTGTGGGGTCGGCACAACATGTCCTTTTCTTCCACTTTCCTCTGTCATTCGTAGGTACCGGGTGTTTCCCCTACGCGTCGCTTGGGGGGTACGCCCTTGTACACATCCCTTTGACACTCAGATACATGTTGTAATTGATTTGGCAAGAAGTTTTACAACCGGCCGCCTGCCTGACGTTAACCCTCTTAATAATAAGTAAAACTATTGGTGAAGACAAAGTTGCGCCTAAGCAGGCATGAATCACCGTGCCGTCGAGGCGGCGCGGGGGGTGCGGGACGCTGACAGCGAGAGACAGCGGTTCGCGAATCGCGAGTGCAACCAGAACGACTTCCCTCACGCTACCGATCGCAAGTCTTAATGTCGGGTTCAATCCTCTGTACTTTGTAGTATATTAAACCAGTTTAGTAAAGTTCTATATTTAATTTATCCTATAACTACACTACTTCACCAACTATTAAATATTTAATTTTTATGTATATTACCTAGTACATTTTAAGTTCAGTCAATCCACATTCAGTACCAAATCATCGAGTTTAATCAAAATCAATTAAGCTGGTAAAACGAACCAAATGTAGACATTTATGCAGAAATAATCTGAAACTAAAAGCTCAATTCTAAAATAAGAATTTCGTTGAAAATATTCAAATATTTCATAAGAATAAGCGAAAGAAAGCACTAGTGAAAATTACAGTAATACCGTATCGAGGTGCATTAATACTTAGTACATTACAATTCATCGAGATGAATGTTTTAGAGTAAAGACAATATTGCGACTTGCAAAATATACGTGTACATATTTGATACTCGTAATCACTTCTACAAATATCATTGATTTTATTTCTCGTAAGCTTCTTTATAAGATTGTATGATTGAGTATAATATTTTTTATTATTTTTCAAGAAATTATTAATTTTATTTAAGTTTGTACCTTCATGATATATAAATATATGTATAATTTGTATATTGTATGTCTGTAAGTACATATTAGTACTCATACAAAAAAAATCACAGTATTTATTGTTTACTCTAGCCTTGCTAATGATAATTTTAAACTAAAAACAACCTTAGAGTTAAAAATAAATATGACTTTACTGATTATACTGCATTTTAATATATCAACCATAAAACACCAAAAATCACCGTCCTTCACTCCATTGTTATCTAAAAGAAGGTTAAGTTGGCAAATCTACAAACATACATTGAAAGTATTATTAATAAACTAAAAACATTTGCCTCTTGCAGGAATCAAACCTATTATCACCAGCTATTACGAGAGTACGAGTATGTAGTATAGTATATACCAACCAGCACTACACTTATATATCCGTAATACAATTTTGTCCATTGTCTGCTGGACCGTTGGAGGATTGCAAAATATCTTTAATTCAACAGATCCACTTAGCCAGTGTTCTTTCTAAAGCGCATTTACAGCTTGATTTGAACGACTTTTAGGAGCTACCCTGATAATAGAAGAGGAATTTAATGTAATGCTTTCTTAGATTTACTTTAAAATTTGAAATTTTAAAGTATTTTAATGTCGGATTTTTTCACGAATCCTCTCGATAGATATAGGCTATGTGACGTCACAATAATTTTAATAGTACGCTCTTCAGAGGACAATATTTATACGCAAATCAATTTCAACTAGATTACCAGTTGCCTTAGGGTGAAGGAAAACATCGTGAGGAAATCGACTGATTTCCCGAATATAACAAATACATTGTTTTAATGTACCTTTATATATACGAGTATTCATTTATTTAATGTCACGAAAAATTCAAAATACACGAGAAAGAACGGTCGATTGCACTTTTAACTCAAAGACTGTATAGAAATATTTTAAGCTAAACAATCGCTTGGGTGTATGAGTTATTCATTTATTAAAACGTATATTATAATAGATTATTATAATATAAGATGTTTGAAATATAAGATTGTTATTCTATTCCTATTATTCAAATAAAAACTTAAGCTTTGCAAAGACAAGTTTTTAAAGAAAAACACAGCATTGTGATAAAAAACTTTGAGTTAGTGAGTAATCCCCTACAAAGTAAGCTCAAAGACTATACTGAGAAAGAAATCGATGTAGAGACAAAGTTCTTGTAATTCTTAATCACCACACATTCTCCTATTTCAAGAAATGCTTATTATGAGTGCTTTATTTGACTATTAGAGATTGTCTAATAGACAAATAAAGTTTTTGAAGCATTTTGTGCATAATTTTTGCAATTTGCTAATATTTTTGCAATTTACTTCTGACTAAAATTAGTGTTAACAAATTAAAAAAAATAATTTTAAATTCCTTTACGGTTTAATTTTTTATTATATACTAGCGACTAATCCTCACTTTACTCGGTTACGCCCAGGAACTATTACTCTTTAAAGTCGGTCAAACACCCATAACACACACATGAAAACAATCTAGAAACAAAGTAATATTTATTTGTTATCCCCCTAAATTCCACAAACACAATGGTATTTACTGAAAGTATTCTGGTAACGTTTAACCGATAACAGATCAAGTTCAACGTAAACATAGACTCGTATTTGCACGATATTGTTCTATGACGCCGTATTAAATCTACACTGGTACTGAAACCCAGTAATATCAACTAAAGTGTAATCAATGCATCTATTCAAGACGCTTCAGATGCAAATGCAGCAAGCGACCTGAATATTTTAAGACATGCGTCGGCTCGCTTATTGTGTAAATCAGTTGAGATAGACTATTCTGCCGGTTATGGCAAGAAATATGGTGTATGATATCATAAGAGACAAACAGTATTTTTTTTTTTGTTTAAAAATTATAATATTTGATATTTTACATTAAAAGGAACTCCGTAGTTTTTTCAAATCAAAATCAAAGTAAAATATTCTTTATTGAAATAGACTTTTACAAGCACTTTTGAATCGTCACTTTTACATTATAATATAGAATTTAAATGAAATGGCAGTCTGTAAGTCTGTGAGTAAGCTACCACCGACTCGGAATACTGTTCTGCTGAGAAGAGCCGGTGAGAAACTCAATAGTTGCTCTTTCAAAAAATAATTGATAACAATATTTATGTTAAATAAATATCCTTCGTGAGACATAACACATATTACCCACACATTTTTTACATCTTCTAAGTATTTCGTGATGGTGTAATCAACCTTATTCAATTATGTATTTTTAATTTTATGGGGACCCCATTGCAGGCTAGAATCTAATATCAATCCCAAGAAGACAGAAATCTATCGAATTTAATATGTCGTTATTAAATACAAGTTGGAATTTTGCCTTTTTTACATTAGGTAATAACACATATATGTTGTCTTCTTGACATTTAAAGCCAGATTATTAATGTTAAACCAATGAAGTATATTCGATAATGCACTATTCACTTCGTCGTAAATATTTGACTTTTACGACGAAGTGAATAGTGCATTCTATATATAACAAGCATGGTTATGTCAGAAATAGGGGGGAATGACATTTGAAATCTGAAAAGATAATTTTGTCAATAATTCTTTTTATAATAATATGATGACCTTTAGGATGTCTAACATTTTAGTGTCTTCCATAATTATTACCTCGCTGGGTAGAGATTTCAGATCAGAAATATTATATTTTTTTTATTTTATGAAAAATTGTTGTATTCACCCCTTTTTAATACCCTACTGCTGGGCACGGGCTTCAGGTTTGTGCAGATTGGATTTCGAAATCTCGCTAAGTTCTCTCAGACATGCAGATTTCCTCACGATATTTCACCGTAAGACAAGTGGTAATAAATGATTAGCTTATATAAATATCAGATGTCCGGATTTGAACCTACTTCACTCGATTATTCAAGCGAGTGCGCTCTTACTGGGCTAACACTCTACCTTGACATTAAAAACGACAAGAAAATTTGTTGCTATAAAAACAGACAATGAACATTTATTTATTAATACAGAGAAATTATATGCAGGCAACTGCTAGCGAAGAAAAACATATATATATAAACTCATAGTAGAGGCACATGCCTAACAACTTAGCACTTGGCACTACAGCTTGGTTATTTATTACTCGAAATATTTTATAACTAAAGATTGATGTGTCTTGGCTCCATTAATCTTAACAACGATATTGATACATCTTCTAATATATAAAAATCTCGTGTCACAGTGTTTGTTATCGAACTCCTCCGAAACGGCTTGACCGATTTTTATGATTTTTTTGTGTATATTTGGTAGGTTTGACAATAGATTGCAGAATATTTTTAGTCCCCTAGGTAATAAGGTTGATCCTCTCCAGATTTTATTTTTTTTATTTTTGGACCAAATTTATTCGTGTTTATTTAAGTCCCTTATTTTAATAAAAACTAGGTATTAAAAGAAGTAAACAGTGAAAAAAATATTCAAGTGTAAGAGAAAATAGACACTCGTAGACTTACATTTTTGCAATAAAGACACATTTTTGGAATTGGCTTCCTACTAGCTTTTGAGAAATTGCTATCTCGATTTCCGTTATTCTTATATATTTCTTTACACACGGTATTTAATTTGATAGGTTTTGACACAACATAAATATAAATAATAATAATAATTAAATATGTTGGGACATTATTACAACAGCGCCATCTAGTTCCGTGGTAAGCTACGTTACGTGCTTGTGTTGCGGATACCAGATAGTTGATATACTACAGATATAAATTTTAAATACATACATATTATAAATATTAACACCCATGACTGGAGTACAAACATTCGTGCTTAACAAAGGAATGCCTCCTGTGGGCCTCGAACTCACGACCGCTGGCGCAGAGAGTAGGGTCACTACCAACTGAGCCAAACGTGTCGTCAAATATGGAGCTTTCTTTACAAAAAGTGTTTAATTTATATGATATGTATGTGACATACATACATACTCTCGAGCAACATATTTTTTCGGCAGTCAAATAAACGTGTAATAGAAATATTCTAGTATTAAATATTATGTTATTCTAAAACAAAATGTCACTTAAATTTGCTTACTGTTCAGGGTACGTAGAGTATGCACTCCACGTCCATCACTCCAATATTCTGTTGGAACGATAATTCAATATAATCCATAACAGTTTGCGCCTGCAGCACATCATGCTGAGGTATGGGGATTCTGACAAGTTTTTCTGACAGAAAATCTCTATGACTGTTTAAGCCAGACCTGGAATTTGAACCTAGAACCTCTCACAACCGAGCTTGTTAGCGCTCTAGACCAACTATTATACCACATTGATATATGGATAAGTATGAATAAGTGGCCTCAAACGTTATAACACTAGACTCAGTCCTGACGTGTCACACCTAATGAAATTACCCCGGCAATTCGCGGCTCTCACGGCCAGTTAATGCACAAACGTGCAATTATCTCTCATTGTGCTCTAATATCACTTGCTGGGCAGCTTTATTTAATAGTTTCCTCTTTACTGTTTATTTATTTATTGTATTATCTATACATCGAAATAAAATTAAAGTTTAGTTAATTAAAATTAGTTTTTAATTTCCAATTAACCGCTTTTATATATAATAGAAAGTATATACGGTACTTAATTCAAAAAATATTTTTTTAAATTATTGTCTGTCTGTCTGTTTGTTCCGGTTATCTCTGAAATGGATGGACCAATTTTGACGGGACTTTCACTCGCAGATAACTAAAGTTACAAGGAGTAACTTAGGCTACTTTTACTATAGAAATTTTATTTATTTAAGCTAGCGGAACCCGCGGCTTCGCTCGCGCAAAATAACGCGTGATTAGTAAATAATTTTAAAGCTTTGAGCTCGAGTCCTATATAGAGCCAACAATTATTGCGTATTTTCTTAGAAAAATAAAGCTTAAATTGTTTCGAAACTTTTATTTTAAACCTTTGTTCATATTCAACGTTATTGCATTTGAATCTATTTAATTGATTATAATATTTCAGTATACTATTTAACCATCATTTAACAATAGCAAGTTATTTCTGCATTCGTTGATAAAATCACTATCGCAAGTGGTTAACCGCTATTTTGCTTACCTGTAATAGTAATGTTCATTGACATACGCCATTATGTCAATATATTTGATGGACATAATGTTGTGACCAATGATATTATAAGTAAAAACGTTACCTAAACGACATTCTATCTTCAAAAACGGCACACTAACGCACACATGAATACAGAATAACTAAAAATATTGCAATAACACACTACATTACGATTAGTCGTCAAAATAGGATGGCATGATTCAAGTATCGCCAGTGAAAAAGAGACAAATATAATTCTCGACAGTGCGTCGTTAACGTGTTGGTAGGCCAATAGCCTAGTTTTAGTGTGCCACTTTTTGAGCGCGTATGACTTATCTACACCTTTTTTCCTAGTATATCAATGGTTGTGACAATTAGACTTTGTAAACTAAAAATGTACGCAATACGTATGCTTCTTTACATTTAGATAGATAATTATATATGAAACTGTATCTGTAACTAGTATATAATGACCTTCGAAACATCTAAAACCTAATTCTTCTGTGACAATGATAGCTGTAAAGCATTCGAAACGTAGAAAACTAAAAATCAATATAAATCTGTGACAAAATCCGCTAAAATATTTGGCATTATTTAATTTATAATGTCAAATATTCGTGTAAGTCTAAGAAAGTATTACGTTAGACTAATTAATAGCTTAGGAATTATAACATTTAGTTGAGAAGAACTATTAATTGTAATAATTACTATTAAATAAAGCAAAATATAAAATTATCTACCACTACTAACTGTGAAAGTATGTACATGTGTATATTATATAGTTATCCTTTCACGGACGGATTTGAATACAGTATAAAATATGAATAGGTTATGACCAGCAATATCACAGGTCTCTGCTAAGAGGCTAGAAGGTAATAAATAAAAATATAAACATGTATGATAACACATGTTTGTAATGTTACTATAAAATAATATTATAATGGGTAACATTTTTCTTTACTTTCCTAGAATTTCTATTACGCAGAAAAAGCTAGAGATAAATCGCTTCACATTTAAGCTTTCGGTCTATAATGATGCAATGAGTGTTAAGTAGCTGTACTCAACGCAGTCTTTGTCTCAGCGAGATCACAAAAATGTGAGATGAAAAATCTTAAAATCATCAACTAGGTTTCTTTTACATTCTACTAATATTATATATTAGCGACTTACTTTCGCTTCATACGTGTGCCCCCCTAAGTACATTTTAGTTTATCTCTTTTTCTAAAATAAAAGCTTAAAGTAGCCTTTTTTGAAGTGGTAGTGCCATGCTTGTTACTTTCGGGTAGCAGCCGAATGGGCCGGCACGCCCCGTATAGTACCACTCTCTCACAGAAGACCGGCGTGAAGTGGCAGCTATGCTGTCGCGTTTCGTCCGGTAAGTGAGGGTCCGGGAGGCCCACTCCCCATTCCTGCTCCCGTCCTTCTCCCTCCTCCCTCCCTCCCTTTCCTGAAAGGCCCGCAATGCATCTGCAAGCCCTGTGATGTTGCAGATGTCCATGGGCGGAGATGATCACTTACCATCAGGTGAGCCTCCTGCCCGTTTGCCCCCTTTGTCCCATAAAAAAAAGCCTAAGTTACTTCTGATAACGTCAACAATCTGCCAGTGAAAGTCCTGTCAAAATCGGTCTTGCCGTTTCAGAGAATAGACGGAACAAACAAACAGACAGACAAAAAAGTTAAAACTACGTTGTCATAAGGAAAACTTACCTTACCTTATATTTTTTCATATTCATTTAGTAAAAAGCTTCTCTTCAAATGTCGTGCTGTTGTAATAATGATTACAACAGCGCCATCTAGTTCCGTGATAAGCTACGAGGCTTGTGCTACGGATACCAGATAGTTGATATTATACTACACATATACATTTTAAATACATACATATTATAAATATAAACACCCATGACTGGAGTACAAACATTCGTGCTCAACAAAAGAAAGCCCCCAGCGGGACTCGAACCCGCGACCGCTGGCGTAGAAAGTAGGGTCACTACCAACTAAGCCAAACGAGTCGTCAAGTATGGATGGTTGGAAGTTTGTTACTCTTTTGTGCCAGAACGACTGAACGAATCTGGATTAAGTTTATCACAAAGATTTTTAATAAAATGTTGGGAATTAACACACAGCGCCATCTAGTTTCGTGGTAAGCTGCGAGGCTCGTGTTATGTAATGGATACCATAAATGATACACTAAAAATAACATATCTTCCATAAAATACAACATTTACGTTGTACGAAATTATTACAACGTCAAAATATATTATATGGTTTGAAAAATTAAATTATACTACGTGATGAAAGCCTCATAAACAATTACCAAAATTTATTATGTCGTGACGAATTTCAATTAAATTTTGTGTTTAATGTAATCTCATAATGTAAGCCAAAATAATAACTAGGTTTCTTTCGCCTACATCATCTAGATTTACAACATCTGTAAATTGATTAAGTATAATATTTTCAACGGAAGCTGCATTTATTTCGTTACGAATGTTTGTCATTTTTTTCTTATCTTATAGTGAGTAATTGACGTGAAAATTTAAATTAAAACACCAGTGTTGCTTACTCAGTTTTGGTAGCAAGGTCCTTAGTTACTTAACGATCTAAAAAGTGATATAACTGATAATATCACTTCTATATCACATATAAAACACATGCAATAACCATAAAAATGTACTAAAAATAACCAAAATGGGAATCCAGTATTAAATTTAACCGTGACTTTTTATCCCATAAAGCCTGAACCAATAAAAAAATGACTATTAGCAGTTGCAATATTGGTACAACATTTTATTCGCAGAAACACGCAGTTTGCGGTCAAAACGGCTTTAGGCCTCGTTCGACACAGTCATTTGGTTCACATCCAAAGCTCGCTCTGTACGTAATAGCGTAATAATATCAGTGATTGCATATAACACAACTGGCGTTGGACGGCGTGTACACGACATCGATCGTTTGGCTTTGTCAACATAGTTAACATACCGGATATCCCTTTTCAATTTGTATGTAGCTAGTGAATTTTGTTACGGTTAAGGAAAACATCGTGAAACCTTCATGTCTGATAGAACATGACAATTTTACAAGAGAAATGTGAAATCGGCCAACATAAATCTTCGCCAGTGTGACTTGGCTTGGTCCCTTTTGCATTGATTGGGCAACCGTGCCCAGCAGTGGGATCTTAAAACGGACTAAAAAGACTTGGTGGTTCAAGCTTGCTTTAATATTTTTATAGCAAGTAAATATATTAGTTATCTTTCTGTCGTTACTGGTATCGAAAGTACGAGGACTTTAATAAAAGTATACGAAAACCTATTCAAGAGCAAAAAAGCCAGTGTTATTTTGAATTTGTAATACATGATGATGATAAATGATATCGTTGATGTATGCAGATAGATTCTTATGCCTTATATATTCTCAAACGTATGTTTGTAATTGGTACCATATTAAAAACGTTAACTTTAAACGTAACGTAACGTAAACCTTGTCCTAAAACCTACTAAAATTTGTTCAGCAGTTAACGCAAGAGTAAAGTAACAGACAGACAAATTCACATTCTTTTTAAATTTACGAATTTTGTACTATGCGTTATATAAAAACAATTTGTTATAAACTCCAAAGTAATCAAAAGTTAATCTTTAATGAAAATTTAATACAACTCTGCCCAAATTAAAGATTGAAGATTCAAAGGTTTATTCCAAACACGAACTTGTTTGTACCAACATTTTACTCGAAACACATCGAACTCAAATATCCGAATAAATAGGATAAATAGATAAAGAACAAATAAATATTTATCTTCTTATGAATTCTGAAATTATTCAAAAGAAAGGAGTTGCGATTTCGGCTGAATAAATAAAGTTGTTTTCTTTCATAAAACATGAATATGTGAATATGCAAACACTACCCTTATCATCCCTCACGTAAAATTCAAGTGCATAGATAATATAATAAAAAGAATGCTTGGTTTGATCTATTGCGATATTAATAAAAGATAAGATGACTGATTTCATTTATGTTTTATATATTT
Organism: Boloria euphrosyne; assembly: GCA_951802675.2. Lineage (NCBI taxonomy): Eukaryota > Metazoa > Arthropoda > Insecta > Lepidoptera > Nymphalidae > Boloria > Boloria euphrosyne. The sequence continues at coordinate 2,008,901 of OX637876.1, forward strand.
GATGAAATGTATGGCTCAGTTTGTAGTGTCCTCAACCCTTTTTAAACGTCCCAATGCTGGCATGAGCCTCCCTTCAATACGAAGGGAATCAGGCCACAGTCCACCGCGCTGGCCTAGTGCGTGCTGGCGGACTACACATGTCTTTTGAAAACTTGCTAGGTTTTCTCAGACATGCAGGTTTCCTGATGATGTTTTCCTTCACCGTAAGACAAGTGGTAATCATGATAGAAATTATTCCCACATGAAATTATTAGAAGTGTGAGACCCGGATTTGAACCCGCATAACTCGGTTATACAAGCGAGTGCGGCACACCTGGGCTAGGAGGTCCAGTCATCAAATTTGTGTGTGCAAGACATATAACTTTAAATATTATAACTAATATAACATACAACTATCCGTAACACAAGCCTCGTAGCTACCCACGAAACTAGAGAAACTATTTATATTTACGTACATTACATAATATTTTTCTTCATCTTTAAAATGCTGTATTAAATTATTATTTTTAAATAATTATATTTTTTAATTTTTCGCTTAAACAGATTTTTCTGTAAATAATTTCATATATTATAAACTGGCAAGTCTTCACATTTGCTCCTTACAACCGCACCGCACCGTAATTTTTATGCTGACACAAGCAGTGAGCCCGAAGGAATTTCCCATGGGCAATATAATAAGATGCTTAAACATCAATTTTCATATTTCTTCAACTTTCCTTATAACCTATTTTAGACGTTCGTAAAACTGGATACCTTTAAAACAATGATTATATAGTGGCTAAAAAAGCTATTACTACCAACTAAAACCCTTTCCCCCCTACGTCTTTCCCCATTAATGGAGCAATGCTACATCGCTCTACTATCAGCTTATCGAGGAATACCTCAACAACCATGGGGTTCCTACCTTTATGATCAAAGTAGTGCTATAAGAAACGACACGTTTGGCTCAGTTGGTAGTGACCCTACTTTCTGCTCCAGTGGTCGCGGGTTCGAGTCCCGCTGGGGGCATTCATTTGTTGAGCACGAATGTTTGTACCCCAGTCATGGGTGTTAATATTTATATTTATAATATGTATGTATGTATGTATGTAAAATGTGTATTATATCAACTATTTGGTATCCGTAACACAAGCACGTACGTAGCTTACTACGGAACTAGATGGCGCTGTTGTAATAATGTTCCAAAAAATATATATAAAAAAACCCCGCATGCCACAGTTTCCAAAGCCTAATCTTATATATAAAAATCTCGTGTCACAGTGTTTGTTATCGAACTCCCCCGAAACGGCTTGACCGATTTTATGTTTTTTTGTGTACATTTGGTAGGTTTGAAAATAGGTTGTAGGCTATTTTATATTCCACTAGATGATAAGGGTGTCCCTTTCCAGTTTTTTTTAGTTTTAGACCAAATGTTTTAATTTTTAATAATTTATGATTTGGCATCATAAATCATCATAAATTTTTAACCTTCTTCAACTAAACCTATTTTTAATAGTGATTGGAAGAGCGGGCGAAGCCGCGGGAATTACTAGTATATTATATGAAATTATTATTAGAAAAGATTCTTTCACAGCATTCAGATAAAAACTACTCATAATCTATACTAATTAAAATTGAGAGTTTGTTTGAACGCGTATACTCACATTTGAAAAAATCTCTTTACATTTTATGGCTTTTTAATGGAGGAAATATATGGGCTATTTTATTATCATTCTACAACCTTTAAAAGTGGATCAATTATACATAAACCAGCGACTAGTTCTTAGAAAGCTTTCGCATTTCTTCGCTTTTAATTTCGCCGACTCTACAAGTATTTTTTGGTATCAAGCTGCAATCAGGTTACATTATATTCTACAATATACATAATATTATAGGCTTTAAAAAGCAATTTGCATCAGATTTTATTTCGACTTGTACTAAATCAATAAGGTGAGAAATCAATTCTTTTATTTGTAGCTGAAGTTACTATATACTATATTATGTTCAATTTAAGAAATTTTAAATAGAGATAAATAGAAATATAAAAAAATAATCAAAAAAATATCTCTAAATTAAGTCAGTTAATGAAAACATTTAACAATCTTTAATTTTAACCTGAAAAGTTTAAAATAAGGTCGCTTAAGACAATTTTATATCTTACTTCCTATTTACGATCAATCGTAATTCTTTTATGGTGTCGAGTTTATGACATTGTTAACCGCTGCTCTAGTTATTTTTAACAGCTATATTGCTGTTATTTTCTTGAGAAAATTAGATCTTGCATAATAATAAAATATTTTATTCGTTTTAATATACAATTTAACCTTTCTTATCTCAATGTTGATAATATTTTTTAGCCCTTTTTAACATCCCACTGCTTTGTTAAGTACGAACTTTCTTGCTAACTTGGCTTTGGCACAGTTGGTAGTGACCCTACTTTCTGCGCCAGCGGTCACGGGTTCGAGTTCCGCTGGGGGCATTCATTTGTTAAGCACGAATGTTTGTTCTCCATTCATGGGTGTTTATATTTATAATATATTTTTAAAATTTATATGTGTAGTATATCAACTATCTGGTATCCGTAACACAAGCTAAGCTTACCATGGAACTAGATGGCGCTGTAGTAATAATGTCCTAACATATTTTATTTATATTTTTTATGTATTAAATAAATCAAAGTTTGTAATATACGAGTATATCTATCATTTTAAATCAGACGAAGTAAGGGTAAGCCACTTGTAACTTCTGTAAATGCTTCGTGAATGCATTTATACGCAAACTGCATTATTTTTTAATTTCCTCAGGAACCTTCCATGGTTACGTTCAGAAATCGATACGTTTAAAATTAATATCATGCCAAGGCACACGCGCCGTAATAAAAATGTTGTTTCGTGCTCCTTTTTTTCGTAGTAAGTTTTTAATTTCCCTGTCAATTAAACCTTTTTCAATGAACTCTGCTATTTTATTTATGTAAATAAAAATGCTTAAATTAAAAAATCTAAATATGAGGTATATTATTATTTACTTTACCTAACTAACTTTATATAAAGATACAATCTTATCATAAATACAGTGAAGCAAAACTTAACAAATAGGTTTAATTAGTATTCAATTATAGTTCATCTGCATTTGTGTACAAGTAATGGGTTAAATTAGTATAGTGGCTAGCGTAAATGGTTGCTAGTACGCAGGTCTAGGGTTCAAGTCTCAGATCAGGCCAAGTAACTTGTTTTTTCTCATAAAAAAATATCTGGAAATTTTTGATTCTAAGTAATAATCCAGAGTTAAGAAATTTATAATGTTACACCCTCGTGATGGAATTATAAAAGCACGAAAAGAGCGATCCTATCGAATTATCGTCTTACACTTATATTAAATCTATCTAGATAAGGACTTATCCCCATCGTGTAACCCATGCCCAGCAGTAGGAAAAAAGGCTGAATACAATATTTAATAAAAATTATACCTAGTAAATATAGTTAATAAAGTTATTTTAAAGTTACTTAATTTTCAGTTTAAAATCAATTATCAATGCATCGATAAATCTATCTATCACGAACAGAACCAATCAAAACTAATACTATACATTAATCTATTCGGTTTTGGATTACTACTCTACTCGTTTTCGCACTCCATAATTGATTACATAGTGTATGTTAATCGATAAGCAGGACCTTCGTTTAATCTTGTGAATTATTATGTATTAGTACGTACAGTTTAAGCACATAATGGTTACGTAATACTTCATTTACGCAAATAATAATTGACATTTTGGTTGAAATGTTTTCGGATTTTGTCGCGGATTTATTTTGATTTTTGGTTCCTGACGTTTCGAATGCTTGACAGTAATCATAATAATAACAAAAGAAAAAACAGAAAAATACTTTATTTTACACAATATAATATTAATTGGAACATCCATAGTAAATTAAAATCTTGTTAATTTTCAAGACGAAATTATGTTTAACACGGATGAATGATAAATAATAATCAACGTACTGTTTATATTAGAAGCCTCTAACTGGTTCGGTTACCATACATTTAATATTATTTTAAAACATTTAGTTAGGATAATGTAATTACGAGCTAATTTGCTAACATTCAGCATAATTATGTCAAAGATACATGATAAGCAAAATGTAAAGTTTCGACAAAATTTAATATGTCATATAAAAAAGTAGTATTCAATATGGAGTATTTTAATAAAGTTTAGTTTATAATATGCGGTTTACTAAAATTAGATTTTTATAAAATTTAATTTTTGTACTTACCATGTTCTAAAATGTCAGTCACGAAGCATAATATGCTGCTTTCGTAGCTTCGTAACTAGTGAAATTTCTATAAACAAATTGTAACATCTTTTATAATTAATAATTTCGAAATGACTCATCTTTAAATTATATGAGATAATAAGTACTTATTATTAAGTTATTAATTAGTTCCTTACTTTTTCTTTGTACAGGTCGTTCAGAGCCAGGAGTTGTACCTTCAATAGTGGGCTTCACGAAGGACTCCGTAGCCCAAGAATCAGATAGACTCGCCCCAGGAGATAGAATTTGCAGCGTGAATGGCATATCCACTGCAAGATTGACAAACGAGGAAGTACTTCGACTTTTAGACAATGTCGAAGAAAGAGCGTCTTTGGAAGTTGAATATTACATGCCCAATTATGGTAAGTGATTTTTTTAACGCATTTATTTTTGTTAAATTAACTTCTATATAGATTTTTCTCTAATGTCGTCGTAGTATTAAGATCATAAAATAACAAAGATACGATGTTTCGACCATTATTGTTGGAAAAGAATACACGTTTTCTACAATAAAATAATGACTATACTACATATCATACTTGTAAAAATCCGGAAAACACACGAAAATAAAACGAGGAAAATTGCAAGATAAATCCCACATCCTGTCAAAAAGTTAGGAACCAGCAAACAGAAGCCACAAACAGACACAAGTTAACAATTTATTTTGTGACTTTTCAGCAAAAGCTTGACCATAAAAGGTTCATTTTAAACGAGTTTATATCGTTTCACTTCATTGAATACTGTTTTATCGCTATTGTATTGTAAATTTGGTTTTTAAATGAAATATTTGTTTCAGGATCATTTAGCTCGAATTCTCTTTCAGCGTCTCAAAATTCTTTGTATATTACAACCAAGTTAGCAGAAGTACCTGTTGAAAAAATTAATGGTTCATTAGGAGTGACCATTCGTGGAGGTTTACCGGAAAATTCAGCACCTAGTGCCGATTTAGTACTAAATAGCCGATCGTTAGATGCTTTGCCCCTAGTAGTAACACATGTAAGGCCTGGAGGAGCAGCATACAACACTTCTAGAATAAAACCTGGTGATAGGTTGTTGAAAGTAGACCATGTAAGTATTATAGTTATTTTTACCTTTAGATATTTTAAAATTAATTATTGTATTTTAGATATATAAAATATTATGATTACCTACATTTTCTAAAAAATATTAAAAAATATTGTTACTCTCATCCGGTTTCTTGTAGATTTGGATATTTATTAGATGAAAATATAAATCAAAATCAAAATTATAAAATTGACTAAAAATGACTTTTACATCAGTTTCAACTAAATTGTTCATTTACTTTCAGATATCACTAACAAACAAAACCTTATCAGAAGTGCATCAAATTCTCCAAAACTGCCCTCAAGTGACCAGTCTCACTATAGAATACGATGTATCAATCATGGAATCAGTGAAGATGGCTACCGGTCCCTTACTAATTGAAATCGAGAGACCGTGTAATGAGGATCTTGGATTATTCTTAAGCAACCAGCGATATTCCGATGATGTATATAGTTCAGGCTCAGACACATACCAAAGAGTAGGAAGCTGTAACGCTATTTATATTGATAGCATTCTACCAGCGAGTATCAGCGATAGGTAAGTTTTTTACACTGTTATATACTAACGACGACTCGTTTGGCTCAGTGGGTAGAGACCCTACTTTCTGCGCCAGCGGTCGCGGGTTCGAGTCCCGCTGGGGGCATTCATTTGCTAATCACGAATGTTTGTACCCCAGTCATGGGTGTTTATATTTATAATATGTATGTATTTAAAATTTATATGTGTAGTATATCAACTATCTGGTATCCGCAACACAAGCACGTTACGTAGCTTACTGCGGTACTAGATGGCACTGTTGTAATAATGTCCCAATATATTTATTTATTTATTTTATATTTAACGGCATTTCTGATTAAATCATTTTTGTTTTAATAGCCTTATATATGTTATCATATATATTTTTTGTTATAAATAATAATATATACTACATTTCATAGTAATATTTGGCCAATCAGTAAATGGACATAGTATAGCGAGAGGATGAATAATTTTGTTTCCTAGGTACATTTTATTTTTTTCTGCAGAATTCTAATTGTTTTCTTAAATTGAAGCAGCCTTAGTTACTCCTAGCAACAGTTATGTACCAGTAAAAGTCTCGTCAATACTAGTTCAGTCGCATAAAGATTAACATATAAAAATCAGGACATTAGCCGGTAGACCGTCATACAAAAATGTAAAATTTCACTAAAATATATTTCCTTTCTGTATAGATTATTTACTCAATTACAGCAGGGCACGTTTTAAAGTTATATCAGCAAGATTTTTGACAATAGATAACAATACATATATATATCAGATATTTTCCTTTTAAACTCTAGATAAGAAAACTCCCAACAAAACCCTTTAATTTTCTTCCTCGATTTTTCTATACTGCTCACAAAGTTACTTAGGCTCAACAAACTTAATACTCAATAATAGAAAACTTGTCAAAATATGATGTTTACTTGAATTCTTATTAACAAGTGAGGAACGGTAATTTTTTCTTCAACAAGATTAACAAATACCATGTCAAATGTATTATGAATATTCTAAACATTTCGCGTTTTCATTGTCTTGAAAAGTGCTCTCATTATTCTTGGATTATTAATATTATTATTATGGTCGTGCGTGACGGATTGCTAAGGTAATTAAAAATTAATATTTCTGGTACTAGAAAGACAAATTCAAACTACAGACTACCCTAACTTTTTAAATTCAAAAAGGATTTATCATATAATGTACATAATATTATGTTTAACTTAAAACTAAGGGTAATCCGAAACTAACTCCGAAAAACTTAATATTCTACGTAAAGAACTTGATAAAAAGAAGCCAGTTTCATTTATTTATTCATAAGTTACCTCTATGTGAATTTTCGATCTGAAGTTGAAATAAATTGAATAAGAGAAAGTATTCGCTTAATAATGCTGGGACGATTTCAATAGCATTAATACCATTTCCTCAGGATAAAACAGTATTAGTAGAAGAAACTAGGTTCATTTATGAGGAGTCTGTCAGCACAAGGCTTAAGGTTTTCAATGAAGTGTGCTTCCATTGTTTTCGCACGACAGTAGTTTCTTAGAAACATAAATAGCTCTTGCAAAAGTTTCCTCTTTTTATATTAAGCGTAAAAAAACTTAGTTGTTAATCTTATAGTATGTATGTCTAATAGGCAAAAATATTTTAGTAAAATTTGAAACAGAATTTACATACTAATATTCTTGACAGAAGGCAGTGGTAGCACAGTGGTTACGATTTCACTTGGGAAACCAAGTATGTCGGATTCAAGTCCTTCTCTTACTTAGCATAAGGTGAACCTATAAAACAACCTATATGCTATTTCATACTATAATTTATCTCTGCGCCAAACTTCATCTAGACCCGTTTAGTTCTGAGATAATTTAGTAACAAACGTACGTCCATTCAAGCTTAAATATTTAATAATTAAAATAACGGGTTAATGGGATTGCATTTTAAATATTCTGTTTTAGTTTACAAAATTTAAATATTACGTACCTACTTACATTATGTTAAGAGGAATCGGATTACTAGTTATTTAGCACTATTCGCTACTGATTCAGTCTCCAATGACCGAATCGAACATTTATTCAAATCCTTTGAGTGCTCCACAGTGTTTGCATTCGAATTATAATGGACTATTTAGATAATATAAAATACTTTAAAGTTTAAAAAAAATATTTACTAATTTATTATTACTAGTTACACACCCTCGCTTTGCTTGGTTTCCCCTTCAAATTCAAATTTTGTAGCGCAAACATTGAAGGACTTTCATACTATCTTGCGAGAGCCTTGAGACGTCCTTAATTCCGGCCCTATTGCAAAATCCATTCTTACCAATACATCCCTGCCAAATTTCATCTCAATAAGTTAAGCGTTGTATTCGATATTTCGTGATGAGTGACTGAATGACTAGTAAGATTTTAATAATATTTTTACAACAAGTCCCAAGTAGTTTTTAATAAGGAAACTTGGTTTAAATGCTAAAATTAAGATTAACTATATTTAGACATTTGTGTCTCTATGTAGCCTTTAAAAATAAATGATTGAACGAATGGACTGATATTGTTTATACTATGTTCTATGTAGTATCATCAATGTAATTGTTTCGAGAATCGAAAATAAGTTGAACTTTAGACGTTATAGTAAAATTGTAACTGAGGAAAATCTGCACATTTTTTTTTTTTGCAAATTTTATTTAAATCGTCAATACTGACGACGAATCTATAGTTTTTAAATGCTGTTTTTCTGAATCAACATATAGAGTCCACATTTACTTTTTACTGTAGAAAAGTATCACAGCTTTAAGAAATTAATACTAACCGCTTTAAGGCTCCTAGGGATGAACCCGATTGAAATGAGGGTGAATCGCTAGATTAATATAATTTTGCACTAACACATAAGTCTACTTTGTTTTCGTCATTTTAGTTATAATAATTGCAATAATATTTTATAATAAATAAATATGTTCGGACATTATCACACACAGCGCATATAGCATAACAACATAACATATAGTTCTGTGTAAACTACGAGTCTTGTGTTACGGATAACAGATAGTTGACATACTACATAGTACATATTATTATATAACTTTAAATACATACATATTATAAATATAAACACCCATGACTAGAGTACAAGCATTTGTGCTCAACAAATGAATGCCCCCAGCGGGACTCGAACCTGCGACCGCTGGCGCAGCAAGGGTCGCTACAAAATGAGCCAAACGAGTCGTCAATAATATTCTTGACTGCGTGTGAATATAATAAAAATATTATACTTTAATATTCCTTCGATACAAACCTATCGTATATTATCTACAGTACTCTACTACACTAACTGCCTCGGTGGTGTAGTGGCTAGCATGTACGGTCACACACCGAGAGGTCCTGGGTTAGAGTCCCGGGTCGGGCCAAGTTTAGTTATTGAATCTTTCTGTTTCGTTAGCCTCAGTAACAGCCCGGAGTTGGGAAGATGGTGGTGGTTCACCCCCGTGCCTCGAGAGCACGTAAAGCCGTCGGTCCTGCGCCTTATCTCTCACTGGTCGTGTCGAGTAGTCGTCCCACCAGAGTATGAGAGTGATAGGAATAGAGAGTGCACTTGTGTCTGCGCGTACACTTGTGCACTATAATATCTCCGGCGTACTTGGCCAGTCTCAATGAGATTGGCCGCCATGGCCGGAATCGGTCGGAGAACATTATATTATCTACAATAGCTAGAGCTTTCTTGGGTCAATATTCATAAAGGTTGCTCGATTTATCGTAGCTGCCGTTGTCTCTGTAACTGAGTTAACTCGCTCAAAGCTAAAATCAAGGTTGGCTATTCCATATTTCCGGCCCTTCTGAGATTTCAAAATTCATACCCGTTTAATATTTTTGTTAATAACTACGGAACTAACATATTATCATGCTTAACTTTCAGCAGTTTTATAATATAATTTAAAATACACTATTTAGTAGACCTCTACATTTAAGATGTGTAAAAATAACTTGATTTCTTAACTGTTATTTTCTGCTATATGCTTTTCTACTGCGATTTCTTTTTTTCCATTTTAAGTAGAGTGTTTAAGATTAAGGCAAGAGTATTATACGTTTTTTACATTTAGAAAAAGAAAAACTTAAAAGAAAAGTTAAAGAAAATATGGCTTTGACGATTTTGACAGGTCTTAATTTAGTTCAAATTGACGAAGGATATTTATTTTACGTTTTAATACGCGCTGCGCGTATAAAAGCTACTTATTTTAATAAGATTTTGAGTAAAATTTAAAGTACCTTAATTTTTCTTTACAATTTTGTTTGATATTGAGTAATAAAGGGGAAAAAATGACGTGGTATTTAACTTCACCACAAATATTGTATAGTTTCCAATGATTAGCTGTTCATGCTAGGTTTTTTTTCTATAATAATTCTTCTATATTATACGGAATGTAAATAATATTTTTTGCATCTTTATACAGAATCTTAAATAGAAAATTATTATATTATACTTCTTATGAATATGAGCTTTCGTGGAAGCAAGATTTCAGCGGAAGGTGTTGATTAGGCAAACTAGAGCTTTCGTGCTTTAGATTATAGAAAATGCTTACTTTCAAAACAAAATATTACCTGATCTAGAAATTCTACTTAGCCAATTAGAATAATACCGAAACTTGGGTGAGAATGCTGATGGGATATGCCAATTTGCATTCCCTAATTCGGAGAAGCAGGAATCGCAGTATAATTAAATTTTATAATTCTCGATAAATTTAAATTCATTTTATAAGCGAACTAGCTCTACTAGGTGCTCTATGCCAAAGTTAAAGTTGGTAACACAAAAAATGAAGGACTTTCAAACTTGCGAGATCCTTTAGACCTCCTTAATCCGGCCCTCTGGCAAAATCTGTTCTTAGCGGACGTCTACTAACTATATATTACCTCCCTGCTTAATTTCGTTTTTATAATTAGCGGTTTTAGTAGATATTTAGTAATTAGTGAGTGAGTGATCTCTGATCACTCTGATCGTGATCTTTCACTTTTATGTATTTAGATGAAAAAGAGTATAAGTAATAATTTTACGCTATAACATTAATTAATTAAAGCGAAAATAATCGATTTTTCTGAAATAACCTTATCATCTTTTGATCTTGACTGATTCCGGCCATGACGGTCAATCTCTGTGAGACCACTCTTGTTATTGACACTTTCTTAAAAAACGGTTCAATAATAACGCTTGGCTTGAAGCGGAACTTAAACAAATCCTTACGTATTAAACCATCGAGACAGTCTCTTTCATAAGTTAGAAGTAAAAATGATTATTTTTTTATCTTTTTCCCTAAGCATTTCTGTTTTTGACATAATTTTATCAAGGTACGTGCTATCTAGCTACCATAGCTTTTTTTAAGTTCAATAGATGTTGTAAATGTATGTAGAACAAACGTCGTCATTGTACACATAAGACACTTGCTTGAAAACCGAGTATAGCGCGTTCAAATCCCGGGATTTATTACGTACATATTATTATGTCAATTTGTATTTTATTATTAAGATACGTTAGATAGCGGTATAGTTAGGTTTTTAATATTCTTTCTTAATTTATTACAATTAACATTTCGAGGGCCAGTTAACAGTACATATAAATAAAATTGGAGTGTCTGTTTTTAATTTCAAATTAACAGCTTTTCACTAAATGCATATGAATGTATATACGGTACTTATATAAAAAAAAAAAAATTTTTAATTATTTTTGTCTGTCTGTTTGTTTTGATGAATCTCTGAAACGGCTGGACCGATTTTGACGGCACTTTTATTCGCGGATAGCTTATGTTATAAGGAGTAACTTAGGCTACTTTTACTTTATTAGAAAACTATAAAACCGTTTAATTTATTTTAACTTACGCCCAGAGAAGCGGGCCGGATTTGCTAGTTTTATAATTATAAATACCTAAGCAATTTGTTAATTAGAAACAAAAATCCAAATATAAGTAAGTATTGAATATTGTACAGTACATTATGTAATGATATTTCCGCAGATGTGGCGCATTACATCCCGGAGACCAGCTCTTAGCCTTCGACGACCACGTCATAGATGGAAACAACTACACAGCAGAAGAGGTCATGTGTTACCTAGAAAATTGTGAAGCTGGGTTTACGAGGTTACATGTCGCACCAAGACATGTCCTCGCTCATGGTGGACGTTTTACACGAGGTATTTCTTTAAATTCTGTTATATACGCTTCTATTTACCAACAGTGCCGTTAATTTTTGGTAATGTTTATTTAAAAAAGACTATGTATGAAATAAAATTATTTTAAATGTAATTGCAATGCTTTTAAAAGTCGGTTCCGTATCTTTATCTTTTTAGTACGATATTTTATGATATTCTCTATGATTTGGGATTTCTGTACGTTTTAAGTAAACTTAATTTTGCCTGTATAATTTAATTCTAAATATATCCAAACTTCAAAACTCTACCAGGTAAATATTAATAATCACGAAGGGAGAGCTGTAATTAATATTCAAAATTGTATTAGTAGAAAAGATAGAACAATATATAAATAATAAATACATAAATTAAGAAGACCTACCTTATATATATATATATATATATATATATATATATATATATATATATATATATATATATATATATATATATATATATATATATATATATATATATATATATATATATATATCGGCGCAAACGCTTAATCGACAGTTTATAACTATGATTTATATAAAAATAGATGTTTAATTGATTATTATTATTTGTCACTCATTCGACACATTCGTTTTAATCGATAGTTTGTAACGATGATTTATAAAAATTGATGTTTAATCGATTATTAACTGTCATATATTTTAGTATAAAAGTCGGTGCGAGTTGTCAAGTGACACATTCGTTTGTCAGCTCTCGAGCTGAAAGCATCGTCGAAAGTAGTGATTATATTAAGTTATACGGTTATTTCGATATTAATTAAAGTGTTGTGAATAAAATATGGGAGCTAATGGTGGTTTTAATCCTTCCGAAAATCCTTCTCTTACATCGGAAGAGGGGACGAGTCAACGCCAACCAGCCGCAGGCCGCTCTGAAAACATGACTATGACGCTATTAGCGAATACATTCAAGGATACAATGTGCGAGATGATGTCGCAAATGACTCAAGAAAATCGTACAGCACTATCAGAAATTATGAAGATGTTCCAACCTAGTGAAACGCGAATTAGGATATCTGATATTTATTTTCCAAGCTACGATCCTGACCAAGGCACGGATGTTAAGGAATGGGTTGACTTAATATCACGCACCCAAGACGAATACAATCTAAAAGACCACGAAGTGCGACTAAAAGCAGCAGGCGTACTAAAAGGAAGGGCGCAATCCTGGGCGGACGAATGTTTGTTACGAACAACAACTTGGGCAGAAATGAGGTAAGACATGCTCCAGACATTTGAACCTGAATCAAGATATTTCTCCGATGTTTTGAAATTTAGAAAGTACACTGTTGAAGATGCTGACAGTATTCAAGAGTATATCTCAAACATGTGGAAAATGTTTAAAAAAATTGTCAAGCCCAATCCTACTGAGCAAGATGCCGTTGAATTTGTGATTGGTAGTATTACTGATGATTCTCTTCGAACAGAACTTCTTAACAGTAAATCTATGACTGTACCAGAATTAATTGCAATCGCAAAGACCATGCGCAAACGAAAATTAACGACTACCCGGGATCACGTACAAAATAAAAAGACTAAATTTAACGATAATATGTCAGATAAAATGACGTGTTTTGTATGCGGAAAACAGGGACATAAAGCTCGTTGGTGTAAAATGAATGCAATTGCCCAAGCCCGTTTCGATACAACAGATGGAAGTAAATCGAGCAAAGATGAAGATATGAAGAAAAAAGAGTGTTCTTTTTGTTCCATCCAGGGCCACACTTATGAAGCTTGTTTTAAACGGCTAAACGGCCAAAAGAAGATAAACTTGTGCCAAAAAGGTAACACTTATTGTAATATTTTTACAATTTCGGTAGACAATAAATATTTTCAAGCTTTATTCGATAGTGGTGCTGATTGTTCTCTAGTAAGGGAGTCTATAGCTGCAAAGCTCCCTGGACCTAGGGCAACCAAGACAACTTACCTCAAAGGTATTGGACCCATTCCTGTCATATCATTTAGCCAAATCTCTCCTGTTTTAAAAATAGACAACGTTCACATCAAACTAACATTACATCTCGTCTTGGACCATGAGCTACCTGAAGATCTTATAATTGGAAAGGATTTATTAAGCATTCCAGGCATAGCAATTACTTTGACAAATTCTGGAGTCGCCCTTTCGAGAAGCAACGAATGTTTTAAGCAGATGGATATTTATCAGCTATCTTCGACTACGATTGACACAGATTTAGTGGATAAGGAACAGTTGGATCATCTTTTGAATATCTTAAATAAATATAAAGACTCATTTTCCAACGGTATACCAGATTCCAGAATAACCACGGGAGAACTAACGATAAGATTGAAAAACCCAAATAAGACAGTCAGTCGACGTCCTTACCGACTGGCACCTGTGGAACGAGAGAGAGTGCAAGAAATGATAAAAGAGCTTATGGATAAAAATATTGTACCTGAAAGCAATTCACCATTTGCTAGCCCAATCATATTGGTAAAGAAGAAAAATGGTGAGGACCGATTATGCGTGGATTATAGGGAATTAAATGCTAACACAGTACGGGACCACTACCCGTTACCACTAATTACCGAGCAGCTTGATCAATTAGCTGAAGCAAAATACTTTACATGTCTTGATATGGCAGCAGGATTTCATCAAATTCCTTTGTCTCCTGAATCAATAGAAAAAACCGCCTTTATCACACCTGATGGACAATATGAATATTTAACAATGCCATTTGGTTTAACGAACGCCCCATCGGTTTACCAAAGAGCAATAAACAAGGCTCTCGGAGATTTAAGGAAGAAAGACGCTCTCGTTTATATGGATGACGTGTTGATACCGAGTAAGACAGTAACCGAAGGATTTCAGAAACTTCAACGAGTACTAGAGGCTCTAACTAAAGCAGGCTTTTCAATTAAACTTAAAAACATTTCTTAAAACTTCTGTCGAATACCTTGGATTTATTGTTTGTGACGGTACAGTGAGGCCTAGCCCATCTAAAGTCGAAGCGTTAGCGAGATCTCTTCCTCCAAAGAACATCAAGCAGCTCAGACAATTTAATGGCTTAGCAGGTTATTTTAGGCGTTTTATACCAAACTTCTCTACAGAAATGGTACCTCTCTACAATTTGACTAAATCGAATGTCAAATGGGAATGGACTGCTGAACATGAAAGTATCAGATCAAAAATAATAAATTACTTAACGTCTGCACCCTTGCTGACAATTTTTAAGGAAGGACATCCCATCGAACTCCACACGGACGCTAGCTCCATGGGACTCGGAGCAGTTTTTATACAATTACATGAAGGTGTTAGACGTGTCATTGGTTACTTCAGCATGAGAACAACCCCTGCTGAATCAAAATATCACAGTTACGAGCTTGAGACACTCGCAATTGTCAGAGCGATCAAACATTTTAGACATTTCCTTTACGGTAGGAAGTTTACAATAGTAACCGATTGTAATGCTGTGAAAGCATCACGATATAAGCAAGAGTTACTTCCCAGAATTTACAGATGGTGGGCATTCTTACAAAACTTCGATTTTGAAGTGGAGTATCGAAAAGGAGAAAAACTCAAGCATGCCGATTTTTTTAGTCGTAATCCTTTACAAGTCGTCATGAATTTAACCACTAAAGATGATTGGTTAATAATGGAACAGCGAAGAGATCCTGTGTTAAGCAAAATTATTGAAGATCTTTCTAAAAATAATTCCGTGAATGCCGAATATGAAGTCAAGGACAACATTTTATATTATAAAATAAGTACAAATGGCAAAGAGAAACTCGTTAAGGTTGTACCGCAGTCTTATCAATGGAGTCTTATTAACACTTACCACGAAGCACTTAAACATATGGGATGGGAAAAAACTCTAGCAAAACTCAAAGAAAACTTCTGGTTTCCTAAAATGTCAACAGTAGTTAGATACTTTGTTGAGCACTGCGTTATTTGTAAGACTATGAAAGGATCCTCCGGAGCTACGCAGAGTCGACTACATCCACTTGAAAAAATAGCAGAACCTTTTCACACGATACATATAGATATTTCTGGAAAACTCAGCGGAGCTGCTGCCCAAAAAGAATACGTTTTTGTAGCAATTGACGCGTATACTAAATTTGTTATATTACAGTATGCAAAGAATAAAAATCAATCCAACGCCCTTAAGCATCTGCAGGAAGTGGTTTTCCTCTTTGGAGCTCCTAAAAGAATAATAGTTGATGGTGATGGTGCTTTTACTTCCCATTATAAGGCTTTTTGTCAAGAATATGGAATTGAATTACATCATTGCGCTGGATACACAAGCAGAGGAAATGGACAAGTCGAAAGAGTTATGAGAATCATAAAAAATGGCCTTACGATTATAAAAAATACCCAGAAAACACACTGGCAAAAATCTCTCGGAGCTTTACAGTTAGCTATAAACTGTACGTTTTCTAAATCTACAGGACAAACTCCAATAGAATTATTAACAGGCAAGAAAGGATGTGTACCTCTACAACTACTGAATCTCATTGATGATGAAAATGAACGAATAAATCCAGAGGCTATGAAAGATATTATTATTGGGAGAATGACCGAGCAAGCTGAAAGGGACAAAATACGTTATGATAGCGGGAAAGCAAAAGTAAAAAGATTCATGAAGGGTGAATATGTTTTAATAAAGGAACCAACGCGACTTGGTACTAAATTAAGCCAAAAATTTGATGGACCATATGAGGTGATAAAGGTGTTGCCACATGATCGGTACGAAATTCGTCGTAGTAATCACCGGGGCCGATCAAGGAAAGTTAGTCTTGAAAACCTACGTAGTGCTCCAAAGTTTGGCGTGCAAAGTGATGTGGCCGTATCGGCGATGAATAGAAGTTTTGAAGAAGAATAATGTGATCTGAGCTACTGTGCTAGTACGTATAATATGTGTGAAATGTGTATAAAACAAAGTGGTGTTAATAAGTTTATTTTATGTGAATTTTTACGTGTATGTGTTTTTGTGTATGTGTTTTACGAGAAAGCCAAAATGAGCGCCGAGGCTCTGAGGCTGGACCAAAATTAGCGCTGAGGCTATGAGGTCACAGAAATTTTAAGACTAATGTGGTTGCTACGATATCTTTGCGCTTATCGAGTTAAATTTATAAGTAATTTTGTTCTTGCAGATAAAAATTAATCATAGACGCAGGGACGCGCCTGATGTCAGTATGGCCGTATCGGCGCAAACGCTTAATCGACAGTTTATAACTATGATTTATATAAAAATAGATGTTTAATTGATTATTATTATTTGTCACTCATTCGACACATTCGTTTTAATCGATAGTTTGTAACGATGATTTATAAAAATTGATGTTTAATCGATTATTAACTGTCATATATTTTAGTATAAAAGTCGGTGCGAGTTGTCAAGTGACACATTCGTTTGTCAGCTCTCGAGCTGAAAGCATCGTCGAAAGTAGTGATTATATTAAGTTATACGGTTATTTCGATATTAATTAAAGTGTTGTGAATAAAATATGGGAGCTAATGGTGGTTTTAATCCTTCCGAAAATCCTTCTCTTACATATATATATATATATATATATATATATATATATATATATATATATATATATATATATATATATATATATATATATATATATATATATGTTGGGACGTTATTACAACAGCGCCATCTAGTTCCGTGCTAAGCTACGAAGCTTGTGTTACGGATACCAGATAGTTGATATACTACACAAATAATTTTTAAATACATACATATTATAAATATAAACACCCATGACTGGAGTACAAACATTTGTGTTCAACAAATGAATGCCCCCAGCGGGACTCGAACCCGCGACCGCTGGCACAGAAAGTAGGGTCACTACCAACTGAGCCAAACGAGTCGTCAAATCGTTATAGTATCATATTTTCAAATAATAAAAATAATTTATTACCTAAGTGTCCTAATATTATTATAAAAAGAATTGATGATTCGTATGTTTGTAATCGATAAAGTCTGAAACTACTCAACTGATTCCAATGAATCTTTACCGATTAATAAGATATATTTTACCTAAGAAGCATACTCCAGTCTAGAATATCTCCTAGGCTTCAGGTCCTAGGGTACCTAGTGTTAAAATAAACGAAGCCTTTTGTAAACTCTTTAAAGCTTGATAGATTAAATTTTTTGACAAAACATTGCTTTGCCTACATTCTTCTACGTGCTCTCCACACAAGAATTATATCCATCGCCTTAGCCCAGGTATATAATATATGTAGATGACCTTTGTCTAACATCGTCTCGCAAAGACGGTAAGCCGTAAGACTCTGTTTCATGCAAATATTTGACTTTGCAACTGCATCGGATAGACTCAAGGGAGCTGGAACCGACGAACAAAATCTTGATACTTGTATGGTTAATTCCAAAATTAATTTCAATTTACTTTGAATCATTTGCATATTACTATGTTATTAGTCGAGGTTTTTGGCATATAATAATTATATAGGAGATAAACAAATACATTTATTTTAAACTAAAGATTAACCCTCGCTTTAGGGGTTAGGATAGATTTCTCAGATATGATTTATTATTCTGCAATAAAAAGTACCCACATAACCAGCTATCATGACACCAAATTTCATCAAAATCTGTCCAGTAGCTTTCTAGTGTGCAGTCACAGACAGAGAAACAGGTAGACAAAAAGTATATCGATATCGATACTCGATAATAAGGCTATTTCAGTAAGAGTTTTAAAAAAATATTTTATGTACAGATTCGACTCAGATTTTTACTAAAAACTTGCTATCCCCGCGGATTCACCCGCGTTCTTCCGGTTAATACCAGTGGTAAAAGGATGATTTAAGGTTATAAGTACTTTGATGCCAAATAATAAAAAAATAAAAAATGAAAATTTGGTCTAAAAATGGAAAATAAAATATCTGGAGGGGGCCACCATTATCAACTTGGGGAATAAAAAATAGCCTACGACCTATTCTCAGACCTACCAAATATACACAAAAAAAACATAAAAATCAGTCAAGCAGTTTCGGAGGAGTTCGATAACAAACACTGTGACACGAGATTTTTATATATTAGATGTATAGATGAAGTATTGAATAGATATCGATAATATTATATCGACTGAATTATGTCTAAACTATTGTTAAGTTTTTTTTAGTAAATATGATATTTTTCCATTTCATTTATTTATTAACTTTAAAAAATATTAAAAAAAATCACAATAAATACATACATTAGATAATAACATCTAGAGGCAAATGTAACGCAACAATAGATTACACCAATAGTTCACATTGTTTCATAAACAAAATCTAACTATTTGGAGTTTGGCCAATAACAAATTAGGTAGCTGAGGGATGATTTCGGAGTTAATTCTTAAACAACCCTGAAGTCTTAAGCGAAACTGCCTGAAACTTGGTAAAGTTTGGAACAAGATCAAACGTTAAGCGACAAGCGTATAAATTTTATTTTTAAATATATCGTTAAAACGCCTTTCTCTTATAGATAAAATGAGTGACTTTACGTAAGGAGATCTAAATGGAAAAAATATTTTTTTCATTTAAAACTCTCAAAATCTTGATATAACCTCTTTATTTAATAATTCACTTTCTATTTGCCCAATGTAACACTTATTATTTAGAAAATAACAAAAAATTATATATATGTTTCAAGCAAATTTCGTCGTTTCAAAACTATCGATTAAACTGTCGCTTAGCTTGGGTGCGTCAATATAGATATTTTAACTTTTTTATCAGAAATCTAATTCTTTTACATTTTGTAAAAAAATGTTATTTTGATTACAAACAGACAGTTAATATTAATTTGTATAAAAACAATTCGCTGTCTTTTGCAAATAGCACCATCCATCCATTTACAATGTAATGGAGATCAAACTTGCCCCATTCTACTCAAAATATTGTAGTTACACAAAGGAGATAATGCTTAATCGCAATATACGGTTATGATTGCTATTGGAGTATGCAAAGTTGAGAGTTGTTGAAGTTTCTAAAAGAATTAACCCTGAAATTTTATCGTCCTTCTTTTAAAAGCTTTTAGCGGTAAAAAGAAGTACTGGGATAATTGAAATAGAAAAATAAAAAATTGTTGAACTGATATAAAGCAAATTATATCGATAGGAAATAAGCTAAGCTTACGAAATAAGCTACTTACAATAATATGAGTATATAAAAATAATATTTTAAGGTTTGAGATAAGCATGGAATCGTAACTATCAGTTGTAATTTTAAGGAAGGCGTTTGGGTTGAGTAAAAAATTAAAAGATCTTTTTGGAGTTTTGATAAATAATACTTTAACTATCATTAAATGCTGAGCTAAAATCGACTCGAAATCTCTTTAAAATCAACGATACCACAGACACTGGTATTCCTATAGGAATACCTATAAAAATAATGAGAAAATGTGTGTGTTTGTTTGTTTCTATCGTAAAAGATACTCAAAATCCACTGAACCGATTTAGATAAAATTTGGTATGAAGCTAGTTTGATACCCTAGAAAAGATATAGGATAGTTTTTTACATGATAAATATTCTATGAAAGAGTGTAAATGAGGTGAGTTTTTATGGGAAGTCGATCAAGCAAACCCCGTAGCTATATATTGACATACTTATATCATATAGTCCATCTATTCTATACTATTAAACCATACGTACCTATGGACGTATGAACAGACGAATCCAAGCAAATCAAGGCTGAGCGCTACTTAAATAATAAAAACAACAAAATAATATCACATTTTCCGCAATCTTCAATTTGTTTTATTTATCTTCTCTCTAATTTCAAGTAAACGGAATGTAATGTTTCGTAATTTTAATGCTCTTTCCATCAATGATTTATTTCAGGATAATGTTACATAATAATGTAAGAACTTCAATAATTTCTTTCGATATGAGGTAAATGCTCACGCGTAAGCTTATGATGTAGAAATATTCCGAGCGTGGTTGAACGCAAAAATAAGAAACCAGATAATATTATATTAAATATTTTTTGCGAGTTTCGTTTCATTTATATTTTATAAACGATAGACAAATCCTTTTTCTTTACCGTATTACTTATATTAAAGGTAGTTTAGGCCAGTTTACTTTTATAGGCTTTTGTTCATATAAAATTATTTATTAGTAACTTTAAATAAATAAATTCAACTTTTTTGGATGCCATGCTGATGGATTCGATCAACGATCTAGTGAACTTAGGTCTTGTGAGAAATACTCAAACCACTATGTTAAATTGACAAATATATGATGTTACTAGTGATTCCCGCGGCTCTGCTCGCGCGCGAAGGATGAAAATTTAGGGTCATAATTTTTTGATGCCAAAAAATAAAAACATAAAAAATTTGATAACAAACACTGTGACACGAGATTTTCATATAGTAGAAGTAGATTATAATTTGATCTTTTTTTTCAGAAAACTCAATGTCAGGTGCTTCGACGCTGAACGCTAAAAAACATAGACAGAGAAATTTTAGACAGAGCTCGATGCCTAAACTGGGTTTACAAGATGATTATGGTAAGATCTTTTAAATAGATTGTTAAATACTTTATTATTTTTTCTGCAGATACCTATTTATATTATATTATGTTTTTATTTATTCACTCTTTTTAAACGAGGATCAGGGCATAGTCCACCACTCTGCCAACGTGCGGGTTGGCGGACTTCACATGTCTTTCTAAAACTTTGCTTGTGAAATAACAAATTTGAAAAACATGAAAGATCTTAATAGTTTTAAAAATTACTTATTTATTATTGGTGGCCTTTTAAAAGTTAGGTTACTACTAAAAACCTTAATGTAGTAGAACCTAGTAAATTATGTTCAAATTCTATACGCGAAAAGCTATTTACACTTAAAGTGTTTTTCTTTACCAGCCCGAGATAAATCACAGTTTATGAATCAGTCACTTATACACTTATAACCTATAGTTTCTTAGATGACCTATCTACCTATAGGTATACCTACTTGCTGACGTATGTTAAATTATTATCTTATTTTATTAAACTAACTCGTAACCTTCGTCATTATATTATATACTTTTGGTAATTGCCGTCGTTTATTGCGTGGTTGGTATTTTACTCACTATGTGACATTTATGTAGCCGACATGCTAACTTATGTAGTGTGTCTAACAATATACGAGTATCAGGTACATATATGGCTATACTACGTAAAGGGAGTGGTAGCCCAGTATTGCTTGCTTGGAAAATCGGAAGGCAGATTCAAATTCAAGCTGTCGCATTTCTGATATTTTGATGTAATCAATTCCTAATTGTTTATGTGAAAACATCGTGACGACTCTTGTATGTCTGTGGACAAGTTTTCGAAAGACATGTGAATCCGCCAACCCCGACTTGGCTAGTGTGATTGATTATGACCTCGTATTGTAGGGAGTTCCATTCCCACTATTATGAGAATCGTTAAAAAAGAGCTGAATTGATGCCTTTTATATATATATTATATACTCATTTTTAACTTTTAATTGTGTACGATACGTTTTTAAAGACGTTATTGACAAATATGGCGGAGTAGATATAAATTCTTATTGAAAAGATACACTCACTTAGAAACACTTTTAATATTATACATTTTTATATATACTATTTCTTGCATACGTAGATCTATATTTTATAAAAGAGCCTTTTAACTAGTTATAACTACGAGTATAATGTATATAATTACGAGTAATATTAATGTATAGTAAATACTTACTATATTAAATTAAAAATTCGGTCAATAAAACAATGCATATTAGCAAATCATGATTTTAAATCACATAAATTTCACAATAATTTAGCAAGAAATGCCCATATTTGTAAAAAATTAAATACTGTAAACCTGGTGCACCAAAATATACAGGGCATGTTAGGTAAGGAACTTGAACTGGAGTTATTTATGAATGGTGAAAATATTCAAATTTTATGTTTAACTGAACACTGGCTTTGCTGCTCCCAGTCCATATTTAACTTCAGTGGTCACCGGGTAGCTAGTATGTTCAACAGAGAAAAAGCTATACGCGGTGGCTCTTTAATAATTATTAGTAAACTTTTTAAATATAAAGAACGTAAAGATATTGTGAGCCTCTCTGTTGAGCAAACTATTGAACTAGCCTGCGTAGAGCTTGAGCACCTCATTGTTGTATGCGTATACAGACCTCCTAGTGGGTTATATGAGTACTTTGAAAAAGTATTGGAAGAAGTTTTGTTAAAATTAAATATTTCTAAAAAGGTTATTATTGTATGTGGAGATTTTAATATTAATTTATCAGATAATTCTAATATAAGTCTCAGATTTAAATCTATGCTTCTATCATATAACCTACATAACTTATTTACTGAACCAACTAGAATCACTGCTACTAGTGCTACATGTATTGATAATATATTTACAAATTGTAAACCATATTCTAAAGCTATTATTAATAAATTAAGCTCAGACCATTGTGGCCAGTTAGCTTCCTTTTCTTATTCTTTATTAAATGCCAAGAAAAATATTTCAAAAAAGACTTTTGTACCTATAAATACTACACGTATGGAGAAGTTTAGAGGTAATATTGTGGCTAAGCTTCCGTATTTATCTTATATTAATGACCCCAGCTACTTATATAACTCTTTATTTAAATTAGTAAAAACTGAATTTTCTACAATATTCACTTCTAAAACAGTCAATTCAGGGGGTCTCTTGACATTTGGTGAATGGGCAACTCCTGGCATATGTAAGAGCAGGCAAAGGCTATATGAATTGTACAGTGAAAGAGCCTATAATCATAGTGTATCTTTTGCTTCTTTTGTAAGTGCCTACTCAAAAATGTTTAGAAGAGTATGTTCCATGGCAAAATCCTTGTATATTAAAGACAAAATAAGAAATGCGCAAAATAAAATCAAAATGACATGGAACATAATTGCTTGTGAAAGTGGAAGAGTCACAGATCGCAGCTTCGATTTTAAGTTAAATATTAATGATAATTATATTACCTCAGAACGAGAAGTTGCGTCTGAGTTTGAAAAATTTTTCACTGACATTCCACTTTCAACGACGCAATCACTTAATTCATCTCCCGACATTGCTGAATTTTTGCTAAAGGAAAACATTAAAGAATGTAATGAAATATTTAAATTTAAACCTGTAAGCCCCAAAGATATAATGGTAGCCTTCAGAAGCCTGGACGTCAAGAAAACAGCTGATTTATGGGGTATATCTGTAAAAGTTGTTAGTTCGGTAATCGATGTTGTTGCACCTCTTCTAGCTACTATATTTAATGACTGTATAGAACGTGGTGTGTTTCCTGATCTAATGAAACATAGTAAAGTTATTCCAATTTTTAAATCGGGTAGTACCCTAGATCCTAATAATTTTAGACCAATTTCAGTACTCCCAACATTTAGTAAAATTTTTGAAAAAATCATACTCGGGCAAATGTTATTGCATTTTAATGCACACAATCTACTTCATAAGAAACAGTTTGGCTTCACAAAAGGTCGCTCCACAGCAGATGCTAGTGTTGAGCTAGTTAAAAATATTTTTGAGGCATGGGAGAGGTCGCAGGATGCTCTTGGGATATTCTGTGACTTATCCAAGGCCTTTGATTGTGTGCATCACGTGACGTTAATCAGGAAACTGCATCATTATGGGATTAGAAATAAGGCACTCAACCTTCTGAATTCCTATCTGAGTAATAGAATACAGAGGGTTGATGTAAATGGTAAGAGATCTCCTGGGGCTCCGTTAGATATGGGGGTTCCACAAGGCTCTATTCTTGGTCCATTTCTCTTTCTAGTTTACATAAATGATTTGCCATTTTTTGTGCAGGACAAACATGAGATAGTATTGTTCGCTGATGATACTTCACTTATTTTTAAGGTAAAACGTAATTTACTTGTGTATGACGACGTAAACGATGCTCTCTCAAAGGTTGTCTATTGGTTTGATTCGAATAATTTATTATTAAATAACAAAAAAACAAAATTAATAAAATTCACAACACCTAATGTTAAACTTGTTGATAATGGTGTAGTATTAGGCGGGGAAATATTAAAACCGGTACAGTCTACCAAATTCCTAGGTATTATCATAGATTCGAAATTGCGGTGGGATCTCCATATTGAGGAGCTAGCGAATAGGCTTAGCTCTGCAGCGTTCGCGGTTAAAAAAATTAGACTTCTTACTGACGTAGATACAGCTCGCATAGTATACTTTAGTTATTTTCATAGTATTATGTCATATGGAATCTTATTATGGGGAAATGCAGCTACCGTTAATACAATTTTTGTCCTGCAGAAAAGAGCTATTCGTGCAATTTATAGTTTAGGTCCTAGAATATCATTAAGAGATAAGTTTAAAGAAATAAAAATATTGACTGTTGCTTCTCAATACGTGTACGAAAATGTTATGTATGTTCATAAAAATATACACGAATTTCCCAGGAATTGCGACATGCATACCATTAATACTATGAGTAAACATAAACTTGTAATGCCTGTGACTCGTTTACGCAGAGTCAGTAATTCTTTTTATGGACAATGTATACGCTTATACAACAGGATCCCAGAAAACGTTCAAAAAGCTCCTATTGCCAAATTTAAAAAAATTGTGAAAGAACGTTTGTGTAGTAAAGGATATTATTCGATTAACGATTTTTAAGAAGACAGTACGCATTGGGAATGATGTGATCGCCTCCAGGCTATTTCAACCAATAGAATTATTGTTCATTTCGATTTCCATTTAAAAAAATATTAAAACAGACAAAAAAAAAAATAGTCCCGCTGAGTTTCTTTCGCCAGTTCTTCTCAGGTCAGTGGCTTCTTCTTTCCGAACTGGTAGTAGACTCATGACGTTCAGTAAAAAATTGTAATAATTTTATGCTGAATAAAATATTTTGAATTTGAATTTGAAAATGCATTTTAAGACCTTTTTAGATTAAAGCGATATTTGGCTCTTTCGTGGATTTATTTAGATTTTTCGTTCCTCGACGAGCTCGAAGGAAACCAAAAATGAAAATAAATCTGTAAAGAAATTCAACAGCACATTTTTATTAATAACTAGCGATTTGCCCTCACTTCGGTGATTATAGTTAGATTTGGAATAGATAAAAAAAATTATTGCGAGTGTACATTATGATCCCCTATCTTTGCGAAATGCTATTGTAAAATTTGTTAAAGGCAATTTTTATATCCACAAATTTTTGATATACCATTTTGATGTACCTCTTTAGGCTTAGCCATACGACCCGACAGATCAAGCTATTGTGATTTCCCGTGGGAATAAAAGATTTACCTGTCGTAAAAGATATCCTAAATATCGATCCAAGAAATTTAGTTAAAATCGTTATGTACGTACTATTGACATACCTATATATATATAAAAAATAGATAAAAAATATATATCTTATGTTTTCAGGCCAACATTTTGTACACAATACGTTTTAAAACCCATTTCATGCACAGATTTTGCTTAATTACTATTATTAAAATGTATTCAACCCTTTTTTAACGTCCCACTGCTGGGCACGGGCCTCCCTCAGTACGAGGGGGATGAGGCCAAAGTTCACCATGCTGGCCAAGTACGGGTTTCCGTACCAAAAATGTACAAATATTTTATCCCAAAGGTACCATATTGTACCATTAGGTAACTATTTGAAGAAACATCAAATTTAACAGGTTAGATTTAGTGTTGTTCAAACACTTTTTCTATTCTCCACGCCACAGATTAGGGTTGTATCAACATTTGTTTAGGACTTATTCACATTAATTTAGTTTTGGATAGCAATATGTGTGCCGTATATTATAGAATGTAATTAGAGGATGTACCAACACAGTAATGTTCACTTTCCATCTTAAAGGAATGTGATGTAATGCTTATAATACGTATTGTTATATATACCATTTAAGTGTATTGTGCTTATTAAAATACCTTTAAAGGTAATTATTACATATTTTAATTAAACACATTAAATATCATGATATTCATAAGAAATGTTTTAAGATTTTTTAATGCAAATTCCTTCCTGTAAATAATTATAAGTTACTATTGATTCAACCTTCTTTTCCTCCTTTTCCTTTCCTTCTATTTCTAGGCGGAAAAAGCAGATCTGTCACGAGACAAGGAAACCATACATTTTGTTTTATTATTTTACTTATTCGTAATTAAAAGTAACTTAGCCGCTATTCAGACTACATTTTATCTCTATGCCCAGTTTTATTCAAATCTGCTTAAACTTTCGCATTTATTATTATTACGAGGGTCGTACCCAAAGCGAAGCAAGGGCGAGTTGTAACAATTTCATACAATATATAATGTTGTGTTTTATTAGATAAACGCCGCATTCAGAGTCACTTAATGGACCATTAAGTCGTTCTTTAGTATGGAGATTATTTTAATAAACATTATAATCGTACTTTGACAAAACAATACAAATGAATGAATGCCCCCAGCGGAACTCAAACCCGCGACCGCTGGCGCAGAAAGTAGGGTCACTACCAACTGAGCCAAAAGTGTCGTCAAATAATACTCCCATTCTTTTCAGCAGATGGACAACAAAATTACATGAGTATGGGCGTATGTAGGACGGAATCACTGAATATACAACTCGAAGTGCCTCCAGGACAAACTAGCGGGCTGGCTGTTCACGATGAAAATGCAGCGTTGATTATTTCCCATGTGGCGACACAGTCCCCTGCCTATAGGTAAGCTTGTTGCATAAAATTTCAATAATTTTTAAGGCGGTGGTATTTTTGAATTTTCAAATAGATTAATATACTTCATTTAAATTTAATATAATACAGATCAACCTATAGAATTATTGTTCATTTCAATTTAATTAAAAAAAAGAAATAAACACTAAGACAAAAAAAAAACAAAAAAAAATATATTAGTCCCGCTGAGTTTCTTTCGCCAGTTCTTCTCAGGTCAGTGGTTTCTTCCTTCCGAACTGGTAGTAGATTCATGACGTTCAGTAAAAAATTGTAATAATTTCATGCTGAATAAAATATTTTGAATTTGAATTTGATCTATCTTATTCACAGCTTGTGATATCAATATAACTGATGTTTACTAAATAATACATATGTAATTGTTAAATTAATAATTAATACTGAAATGATAAGAAAAACGCATTTTTAACATTTTTGTGTGTCTGTTCGTTTCCGCTTTAAAATGCTTCCATTGTTCTAGATCCGGTTGCCTACAAATTAGAGATAGAGTAATGTCGATCAATGGTCACGAAAATTTGACATCAGATGTGGCAAATGAAATTTTACAAAGGCGAAACGACTCTCATAGCCCGAAATACTTGACTCTAAACGTGGAATTTAGTATGCCCAACACAATTGAAGCGTCTAGTGGAGTGTTTAATGTGAAACTTGCGAAAACCTCAGCTGGCCTCGGAGTTACTATTACAGGTACTTCTTTATTTTTAAGAAATATTTTCTGTGAAAATAGCTTTAGAGTTAATTAATAATGTAAACATTTGAGAATAATTGTTGAATATTATTTATTATTTTGTCCATAATTTCAATAACTCTGAAATAGGACAATAATACTAGCCTTTGTACGCGGCTTTATCCAGGTAAATCGTTAACATGAGAATGTTTTCCATACTCAAATACATCATTCTGCACTAATTTTAGTGTGATCACTTGAACGGTATTGAAAGTGATGCTATATAGTTACAGAAAAGGATGGTATATAAGCGTTGTTAATAAAACACCTTGAGTTTTCTAAACATAGCAATAGATGAAAAAACTCACTAATAACTGTAGTTTTGTATATCTATGTACATATTTATTTAATTGTTCAGTTAGAGTAAGAAGTGGACCGCAAAGAAAAAGGGTCGGTTGGAAAAGTACGTGATCTAGCTTTTTGAAATAAAGAGTAATTAAAGAATATTTCAATCATCAATGTGCTTGAATGAAAATAATAATAATATTTCAAGCTTTTGATTTGTAACAAATGTAAAATAAACAAAAATGCGTACTTTTTTTACTTTTGAAGATATTGAAGATTTTCTAATATATCCTTTTTCTTTGCGGTCGAGTTCATATTATACTTGTGGTGATACAATTATTATTATTATTTACAAGAATTAATTAGCGCAATAATACACTATGTAGTCTTAGAACGAATTTTTTCCTGAATTTCACTTGAACCGTAATAACAACACTACCTTTAAACTAGACAGAAAGTTATAAGTTAAATTAAACAGGCAATAACCAAAAAATGTAGCATAGTTTCAATAGTATAACACTTCATCTATTACGCAAAAATCTTCGAGATTGTGTTCTATGAAAAGCAGTCTGTAATTTCTAGTGCCTTGACCTACTTTAACGTATAAATAATTTATAAAGTGGCCTTGGTTCATCCACTTGTGGCTAGACTTGAGTGATGGCTAATCATATTTTGTACCCCTCATCAGAGAGCAGTGGGGCGTCACATCGTTAATGTGAGATCGATACGTTTCGCATAATTTGATGTGAATTTTAAATATAATGATCATATTTCGTAGATTATTTTTAATTATGATAGAATAGCTTCGTTATAAATAAATATGTTGGGACATTATTACAACAGCGCCATCTAGTTCCGCAGTAAGCTACTTAACGTGCTTGTGTTACGGATACCAGATAGCTGATATACTACACATATAAATTTTAAATACATACATATTATAAATATAAACACCCATGACTGGAGTACAAACATTCGTGCTCAACAAATGAATGCCCCCAGCGGGACTCGAACCCGCGACCGCTGGCGCAGAAAGTAGGATCACTACCAACTGAGCCAAACGAGTCGTCAATAGCTTCGTTATTGTATGACATATAAAACAATTAATTGAATTTCACCTTTGGTTGGGTTTTAATAATTCTAATGTGCTTTACGTATTACTTAAGTCACATGTATTCAAGTTAGGTTTCATATTATGTTAGAAGATAAATCTAACAATAAATAAAAATTATTCATTAAATATTTGTTCGTAAATATAATACTTATTTAGGACATCTTTTTAGAATATCCATGAACAATGTTATAAAATTGTGCCACCATGATAAATGAATGTCTGCTTCAATGGTGTAAAAACCATAATTATACCTTTTACTACTCTAAATACTCGTACATAATATTTATGCGTACATGCAGTCGATATAAATAGCGTATGTGTTCAATTATCAGAAATATTAATACTAATGTGATAGCCTGTAACAGCAGCAAGTTGTAACAGCCTGTAATTAAAATTAAATTATCATGATAAATCAAATGTAACCTAGTTTTAAGTGTATAATATTATAACTTTAGTTGGTAGTTTAATAAATAAATATAAAGATATACGTATATTATGATCTATCAAGTCTCCCTCAATTCTCCTTCAAATCTCTTGTTGTTCAACGTGAAGGCAAACATTCAAGATATCTCAATTTTTTATAGATAAAATTTTTGTGATAATATTGAAATATTTTTCTAGGATGCAAACAAAAACTTCTCAGCAACGAAGAGCCTATGGTCATATCAGATATAAAGCCGGGTTCAGTAGCACATAGGAGTGGAGCACTCGCGCCTGGAGACCACCTTCTGGCTATCAATGGGCAACCGTTGCATAATTTATCTTTAGTAAGTACAGACCTTATTTGAGGTTTCTAGTTTAATAGATTGCTGCCATTAGCATAAGCAATATGACTCCTTAGGGAAATTATTATGATATCAAACATCTCTATAGGTAAATACAAATAGCGTTGAAATTAAAAATTTTTAAAACTTTTAACACTAATACTTTAATATGTAGGGACATTATTAGAACAGCACTATCTAGTTCCGTGGTAAGCTATGTTACGTGCTTTTGTTACGAATACCAGATAGTTGATATACTACACATATACATTTTAAATACATACAAATTATAAATATAAATACCCATGACTGGAGTACAAACATTCGTGCTCAACAAATGAATGCCCCCAGCGGGACTCGAACCCGCGACCGCTGGCGCAATAAGTAGGGTCACTACCAACTGAGCCAAACGTGTCGTCATTGAGAGTACTATTTCAATTAATCTAAATACTAAGTTCAATGTATATTAACGATATTGCAGCAATATTTTTGTAAAGAGTATTTTAGTTTAAAGATGACACTGCACTATGGCTTTCGTTATTGTGTCATTTCAATGTCATTGAAGTAACGGGATTACAAGTTATTTGTACCCTTTTACCGCCTAGAAAAGAGTGACAGAGTGCAACGTTGAACGACTTTTTTTATTTATAGCTCAAAATAATCTCGATCAAGTCACTTTCAAACAAGAAACTACATTAAAATCGGTTTATCCTCTCGCTCCTTTGTCGAGTGTTAAAAATACAATACAATCTCATCTTATATGACTATATCTTATACTTTATTTTTTAGACTGGCAAGTTCTATCTTCTCCCTTCTTTTTGGCCTAATGTGTAACTCTCAGGCACATTTGTAGGATAAAAAAATGACAATCTAAACAGTTTCAATTGTATTCTACATTTAATAATAGAATATAAGGCATATTTTTACTGGTTTTTTTATTGCCAATACTCATGAAAATATCTAATAAAGCATTTTAGCATTTTCAATAAACCGTAATAAAAGTTATGTTCTGATTAAAGACGTGTAATAAAATGTGATATCTGCAACCTAATACTTTATTGTTGATACGTAATATTATAAAAATAACTTATTTTTATATTGTACATATTTTGTTTGTAAGGCAATAAAATTAAGTTTAAATTTCATGTAAACAAACCCATTAAGTTAAACCATAATTAAACTTTTAAGGATACAGCGTTCAATATACTTCAAAACTCTCCGGAAGATATCATAACTTTGAAAATCCGGAAACGTGACTTGACAGAGGACTGGTCTGTTCACAAACATAACGCAAAACTGACGTTGCAGAGCTTTAGTAATATAGAAACTAAAGCTGTAGTGCATAGTGGGGAGGACTCGGGTCACCATACAGAAAGCCCAAATAACAGTGCAAAAGAAAGCGAAGTCCATAGTGATAATGGTAACACTGCAGTTTTTATGGTAGAAATAATAAGGCAGGAAAATGGGCCTTTAGGTTTGACGATCGCTGGGAGTGAGGATGTAACACAACCTATTCTATTAAGTGGACTCGTTGAAGGTTTGTAGCTTTTTCATTTGTGTGTAATAAATATCTATTTTAATTTTTAAATTCATGTTTTGAGTTGTATCTAAAACTGCTTCTATCATTAAAGTTAAAATTAATAATTAAATATAAAACAAAAAATAGATCCTATATTAACTCTAAACCTACGAAAGTTATTTCCAAGATTTGGTTCGAATTCTTGATAAACAATAAGTCGATTGTAATCAAAGATAATATTATTGTGTACTTCTGAAACACCAATATTCGATAAATAACTTTAAACTTGAGTTATAAGAGAGTGGAACATTGTTTAATTTTGCAGGAGGGCTCGCTGAGAAATGCGGGAAATTGGCTATAGGCGATGAATTACTCAGTATTAATGGTGAAAGTGTATTAAATAAGCCCCTGTCGGAAGCGATAAAATTATTACAGCAAAGTGGACAGCGAGTTCAGTTGCAACTCTGTAGAAAAGTAACTGGTAAGTTCAAAATAGTTTAAACTTAGATTTAATATTTATGCTTTCAATAATACTTTCTTGTATTTACACGAATATTAGACGATTTAAATAAATCTTTCTGTCCGTCTGTCTGTTAAAGTTGTTAAAACTTATAGGTTCAAAAAATGGAACCAACAAATCAACTTAGTCTTTGTGCATTGAAGGTTACTTTTTATGTGCGTACCGTACCTTGGTCTAAATCTTGTGTTAGATTTATCTTAACATTGAATTACTTGTTAATTCGGTACAGAAAATTTGACGTGATCGACCTACTATCATTTACGCCTTATGGAAATCGATGTGATAATGTTATGATATACTTAGATACTTGCTATCCTAGTCCATGAAAGTGTACGATTATACATTATTAGTAATGTAGCAGTAGCTATTACTACTATGTACATTGGGAACAGTCCCCTTTGACTTGCCTCTATTATTACATAATTTGACCAAATTTTATGATTTATAGTATGAGCAATTATAGTTATAAAAATTCAACTTCAAGTTAACTGTATTTCGTTTTTATATACTATTTATATAATATATAAATATTTTATGAAAACGTAAGCTACTCTTACGTTTCGGTAGTCGTATATCAACTTGATTCACCTGTAATCGATTCCGCTATCATCCAACTCTCTAAAGTCCTAACAAAATAATGCGTAAGTTACAACATATGGGTCACTAACAAATGCCATAGGTAAAACTTGGGAATGTGTTTAAAACTTTTCTTAGAAATCTTTAGCGCGACACAAGCTAGGTAAGGCTGAAACTTACTTTTAAAGTATGTTTATGTAATTTCGTGGATTCGATTATAGCGAATGCAAAGATAGGTTTCTGGAATTATATATGGCGGATATTTTAAATTTAATTTCTTGGGTGTATAATAGATAATTAATAATCGTAAAGTCAATCACTTTAAATACTAGCAAATTACCTTGCGTCACTTAGGTGTGTTGCTAACTATGAATGGTTAATTAATGCGTAAAAGGAACAATACATTTTTTTTTACCTTTGATCAAAAACCTTTACAGGTTTATGCGGAAGAACCTGAGTTTCGTCACAATTTGAGCAATGGTAAAAAATGAATAGAGAACAAACATACAAACATTCATTTTTATTCATATACATAGACTAGCAGTGGTAGCCAAGCGGTAACGCGCTCGCTTGTATAACTTAGTGATGCGGGTTCAAATCCGGGTTTCGCACCTCTGATATTTTCATGTGCGAATCATTTCTATCCTGATTACCACATGTCTTACGGTGAAGGAAAACATCGCGAGGAAACCTGCATATTTGAAAAAACCTAGCAAGTTTTCGGAAGAGATGTGAAGTCCGCCAACACGCACTAGGCCAGCGCGGTGGACTATGGCCTGATACTGATCCTATGGCTGAAGACATAGACTAGAGATTGACTTTCCTACTATTATAATGATAAAGACTAAAAACACTAAAAAAGCAAATTTAGTGACGGAACAAAATCTATTTATTCCAATATTTTTCCTTATTCTAAACTATCCATCCATATTTTATTATTTTTCATTGATAACCCATAACTACCTCAAGAACTAATAAGCAAAACAGCGTATTCATCGAAATATAATTAACCTATTTCAAATATTATTATGTACCTTTACGAGTACGTGTTTACGTACTGGTAGTTGCGATGCGAAATAATAATGTAATATTGTACATCCCTTATTAGATTCTATATTGCTATTTACTTTGTGAAGTTCATAGAAAATGGGCTTTATGTATGCTTAATGAAAATATATTGATAAATTTTATAAAAAGGGATAAAAGATAGTTTTTTTCCG
This sequence comes from Boloria euphrosyne, assembly GCA_951802675.2. Taxonomy (NCBI): domain Eukaryota; kingdom Metazoa; phylum Arthropoda; class Insecta; order Lepidoptera; family Nymphalidae; genus Boloria; species Boloria euphrosyne. The sequence goes on from OX637876.1 coordinate 2,043,351, forward strand.
TTCTCAGATTGAATGCTACAATTATTATTGTATTGTATATGTATTTTCTTATTAAAATTTTGTCGAAGTGTAAGGGTCAAGCGTGAAAAATTAACAGAAAAGGTACTTTAATACTTAATATTAGCAAAGCCTATGAAACATATAGTCGGCCAACGGACGTGACAGCCCAAGCTGCAATACTCTAATGTCCCAAGCGAGTGTATGGCAGATTGGGCTAGCTGTCACGTCCAAATAAAAACACTACAGTATCATTTACAAAACCCCAACGGAACCTTCCCCATCTTAATAGAGATCCGTAGGACTGTTTACGCATACATTATAACAACATAAGAAATAACACTTTACACTCGGGCAAAGCTAGGGTAGGAAGCTTGTATATCATCAAAATATAATTATCACTCAAGTTTGGTGATTCAAATTCGTACATAAAAGGCGCGGGGACTGTGATTGCTAAGAAGCTGAGAGTTTGCGGTCAAACAATTTAAGTTTTTTCATTACGGGACACCACAACGTCATATTATTGGCACGACAGCCAACTTTTACAATACAAGATGTTGGGTGAAATTAATAAACCGAATATAATTCCATTTAACTTTTCACTTAAATTAGAAAGCGAAAGTTTCTTCGTTAGCTACTACTTTTATTTGACTTACAAAGATCAAACTATGTCTAGTAATTACTAGATTTCATTAAAAATGTTTAATATTTTAACGGGTTGTGAAAGTAGATATTATATTAAAGATTTTACAAGTTAATAATATTTTTCTATAAATTCAACAAAGTTCGTAAACAGAATTCTCCTTTATGGATAAGGACCTTTAAGGACCTTTATACGATCTTCAAGTTTTTCTCAACTTACTAAGTACATGAAAAACACATTTACTTTAGGAGATGAATAGTTGATAAATAGTCCCACATTTGCTTTAAAAAAGAATAGATATTCCTAGTATACATGTAATACATAATATGTACAAGTATGTAGGTTAAAACTCCGGACGGATCTTGCATCTCTAATGTTTTTATTAATCTTACCCTTTAATTATTTTTTTTAAATACAATTGGGACTGGCATTTGGAACTAAAAATAAAAATTAAAAAATGCTAATCATTATTATATCTTTTTGCTTTGCTTTACCAAGCCTGCAAAGCAAGCACGAAACCCTATACGTAAAATAGTTTTAGAAGGACATGTGAAGTCCACCATCCCTTTGGTTTAATTTAGACGAATTACTAATAGCCTTGGTAATTGTATGATATATTATGACGCTTAGCTTTTTATTTACAACTAGCAATTCCCGCGGTTCCACCCGCGTTCTTATCACTATAAAAAAATAAGGATTGGTGGTAGAAGGATGAAAATGTAGGGTTATAAATATTTTTTGATGCCAAATCATAAAAAAATATAAAAAAATATTTGGTCTGAAAATAATAAAATAAAAATCTGGAGAAGGTCACCCCTACAATTTAGGGGAATAAAAAATATCCTTAGACTTATTCTCAGACCTACCAAATATACATAAAAAAATTTAAAAAATCGATCAAGCCGTTTGGGAGAATTTCGATAACAAACACTGTGACGAAATTTTTATATAATGGATTATTTAAAATAATGAACTACATATTTAAAATAAACTAAAAACTCTTTTCTCGTGATACCTTGTATGCATACAATATTTAAAGACCTTTTTCTTCTTGCGCAAACTACTAGGTACATTGTATTCGTATTTTTATCATTTCTTAGAAACATCTTAACTAAAACTGGATTTTTTTGCAGATTTATTCTGGAAAAAAAACCAAAAAGATAGTTTTTTTAATTTTTCCAAATATTCTCTTAAATCTATGAAAGTATTATTTACAATATTCATAAATTTGTTCAAAACTCTACTATTAAAGTAGAAAGATAATTCACAAATACTTTATTTATGTTATAATAAACATTACATATTGTTAAAAATCTAAGCAAGGTATATTTTTACAGACGGTGCAGAATCTAGTGTGAGGGATTCGAGTCATTCAACGTCAAGTCCAGGTCTGTCAAACGACAGTGCCGTGGAGTCTTGGGACCAGAATACTCCAGTGAGAACTAGTGCTAATTGTGGTGAGCTTCGAAAAATGTCAATTCAATTCAATTCTTTGGTTTGTTGGCTTCAATGCGTGCCAGTTGAGCACAAATTATTTCGCCAATGTCACGTTGAATGGAGGAGACACGTTCGAGATTGGCCGTCGAAAAATGTCTATAAATCTTTACATATAGTAAAATTCTACCTTATTCGAATATATACATTATAATTGTTTTTAAAACTATTCAAATAGTATCTATGTAGATTGTGGGTATATTTATTATGTTATTTTTATGGCTACAGAGGCTAAATCTAGTTTTTAGAATTTTTGTATGTCTGTCTGTCTGAGACCAGATGACGAGTAAACCACTAGTCAGATTTCAATGAAATTTGTCATGATGAAAGCTAGCAGGAACATAATATCACATTTTTATTTAATAACGTTTCAAACTAATCTACTTCTTCAATTTTATAAAGGACCAGCCCCCGTATTTACTATTTATTATTATAACAATATAAATTTATTATTAAAGATCCATATCCCGTAACGTAAAAGAAAATGTACACAAAAATTAGAACTAATATTTTTACTTCATTTACGAAATAGAAAAACAAACAACTTTATATAAAAGCTCAAATAAGTAACATTATGTAATATCTACGAAAATTATACTTGAAAAGAAATATATCTGCAATACAATATAAAAAATAGTCTAGCCTTAACCATATAATAAATTTCATTACTTTATTTTATCGCCTTATATTTCTTTCTATCCAATTTCCAGGTAACTCCGAAGTAATAGAATATGCGGTACCGGACAAGAGTCGAATAATAGATAAGCAGCCGTACTCACCAACAGATGAAGATAAACTTTTGGCATCTAGTTTCAATTCTGCCCCATACAGCATCCACGACTTACCGCTACCAAATTATTCACTAAATAATTCTCTCAAAACCTTCCACTATGAAAATACATGCATCATTCCCGAAAATACATTAAAAAATAAGAATATTACGAGAGAAGACGATGTTCAGCAGATTGAAATATTGACATCCAATATGAAGGATTGCCAATTACACAGTGTAGAGAAATCGTGCAAATGCGATTACGTTCAAATGGGGCCGTACGGTATAGTTTCTAAGCGAAAACAGAATTGGGATAACGATTATTTGAATAATGGTATCTACACTGTGACGCCGCAGAAATCACCGATCAAACCAAACGTTGCTGGCACCAGCTTTCAATTCTCGACTAGTCCTATTTATGAAAACGACGTGCCAAGTATGTTGAGATTTCTATCTGAGATACAATCTTATCTTGCTTTGTTACGTAACACGTATTTGTGCAATAAATTTTAGTAATCCTTGACTACTAGTAATAGTTTCATTTGTTGATAAATCCAATGATTTTTTAAATGATTTTTTTTAAATATAATGTAGAAAGCAGTGAAAATGATTGAATGAACAGTAATTTTAATTAGAGATATTCATTCATTAAATACTTTAGTGTTTCAACGTAAATTAAAAAATGTACATCGAAATAAAACCTTTTTCTTAAGTCACGTCTAAATTAAACTTTTTTTAATAACATGAATTTTAGAATGTTTTACTCTAGTTCAATATATTATTAAGTAGCTGTGAAATACTTACACCCACTTCACTTGGGTACGATACTAGGTGTCTAACATTAACATTGTGTTCCTCCAAGTTATAGCTTATTTTTGTACTGAGTCTCATCTAAATCCCTTCATTCAATTTAGCGTAACGTAACAAACACATGACACACAATGTTTAGTTCTTTCGAGAAAACTATGAAAGTTTAGAGACGTATAATAACTAAATTAACTCTTTTTTTAAACACAGGTCTGTACAGTAGCGAGACTCTATCACCAGTACGAGGGTCCGTACATCATGTCATTCTATACAAGGATGCTATATACGATGACTACGGCTTTTCAGTGTCCGATGGTTTGTATGAACGTGGTGTATATATCAACCGGATAAGGAAAGGTGGGCCGGCGGATATCGTTGGGTTATTGAGGCCTTACGATAGGATTTTGCAGGTTAGTGGTTTATTGTGAAAATAGTATTTGAAAATAATTGACTCATCGACTACTAACTAAAGAGGAAGACTTAAACTTTGTTTTATTTATGTCGGTATAATATGATGTTAATGGGGGGAGTAAAGAACTATTATCAGTACATAAAAAAACTGTTTTAATTACAAATTAAAAGCTTTTCACATAATTCAATATTCGTGATCGCATCTAATATAATATATATAATACTTTCTTAGATTTACGCGAATATTTGACGTTATAAAATAAAACTATCGTTTGGGATTATGTCGTGGAGTTATTTCGATTTTTAGTTCCCGACGTTTCGAATGCTTTACAGCAATCATGGTCACGGGAGAGACTAAAGTATATGTCGCAGAGATCAATATACTTGTTACAGACAGTGTCTACCAAAAATTTTTAAAATTTTCAAAAATAGTAACAAAAGTATCTGACAAAGTTGATGATTTTATGCAATTCTAAACACTTTAAAATTTCATAGTTAAATATGACAACTTAAATTAATATGTTAATAATATATTATCAGGTAAACGGAACTAGAACAGTCGACTACGACTGCTGTCTCACCGTGCCACTGATCGCGGCCGCCGGAGACAGGCTAGAGATCGTGGTGCAGCGGATGGCGACATCTCGAGTAAGTTGACGTTATCACATATAGTGTAAGAGCTAACATCTTATTTATTAACAATAATAATAATTTTGCTATAAATCCATATATTATTATTAACAATCTTGAAATAAATTGATTACTGCTATATATTGTAGTGTGAGAGCTGAATTTTTTTTTATGGGACAAAGGGGGCAAACGGGCAGGAGGCTCACCTGATGACAAGTGATCACCTCCGCCCATGGACATCTGCAACACCACAGGGCTTGCAGATGCGTTGCCGGCCTTTCAGGAAAGGGAGGGAGGGAGGAGGGAGAAGGACGGGAGGAGGTATGGGGAGTGGGCCTCCCGGACTGAATTGTTATTTTGTTAATAATATTAATATACTTTATTGAAGCGATAAATCCATATTTTATTATTAATAATCTTAAAAATAAATAATTATTGTGACGCAGCATATTTTACGAATTTAGTATAATTTATGTAATACAGTAAAAGTTTATATTCTTTAAATACTTCTTTAGAACTTTTTAAACTAGTAGACTTTGTACTTATTGATATTACAGCTGGTTAAGTATATTATAGAAGATATGATATTATATTTTCAATACATATATTTAAGGTTTTCTTTATATATATAAAAGTCTGATATATTATGTACGTGTGTTTGTTTGTGTTTGTGCACTGTAAACGGGCACCTATGTCTTAAATGTAACAATACAAATCAAAATCTATTTGTTACTGACAGTTGAGTACCTAGACCGTACCGACAGTGTCTAGACCGATCAGTGTCTAGAGCAATTATGGTTAAGGGTTGCTAATTAGTCAGACTTTGCCCTTATCTAATGTCCATAGTTTCAACTAGTCTAAAAATGATAAAAATGAAGCTTAAAATAATAATATGAATCGCAATAAATTGTATAGAGCTTTAGAGCCATACGTTTGAATTTCATAGGACCGGGCGTCAATTTAAAAATATATGCTTCAATTTGCGGTGATATCGCAGTGAAAATTTAATTAAAAAGTAAAATTCGCCTACGTGGATCGAATATCCCAATTTTAAATATCAAAATTTACGGTAAAGCTTTGAAAGTATTAATGGGCTTACAAATTGCTATACTTTTGAAGTATCATATTAATATATTTTTTGCCATTTTATATTAAAAAAACCACGGAGTATTTCATAAAAATCAGTAAATTGATCTCCTTTTTACGAAAATTCAACATAAAATCATTTTAATTAAATGCCACAAGTCTGAAATATAATGATGAAAGATATAAAAAGTAAAACAATATTTTTTTAAATCTACAGCTATATCTGTTTGGGTACAACTGGAAGGATTTAAAAGGATTTTTAATGAAATACATTTTCTAGATTTTTAGACATTTATTCATTGCTTTGTTTTTCTTTATATCTCGGAAACGGCTCCAACGATTTTCATGAAATTTAGCATGCAACGGGTTTTGGGGGCGATAAATCGATCTAGCTAGGTTTGATTTCTAGAAAACGTTATTTTATCAATATTTTCAGGCAATGAAAAAAAAAAGCTACAATACCATTAGAATACGAAGGTAAATTGCACTGTCATCCACAAGATTATAATAGCTTAGATTGATTGACAGCGGAAACCGGGCGGTCTCTAACCAGAAGTCCTCGGTTCGAATCCAGGTGTTTCCAGTCCGATTATTTTTTTTCTTTTTTTAATTTTTTCAAAAAAAAAAACCGAGCGAAGCTTGGTCGCCTGATATTTATATTTATTTCAACAATGGAAATATAATTAAGATTTATTAAAATATAATTAAGAGGTGCGAATAAAATGGATGTGTTAATGAAATGTACACAAAAACAAAAATTAAATACGAAACTTGTAATATACTAGATATGACTAAAATGAATTATTTTATAGTATTTACTTTAAGAAACATAAAAAAATCTAAAGAAAGCTCATACCAGGATATTATTGTATATGAAAAATGTTTTTGTTAACATTCCTTATATCCAGATAAAAGACTATCAAATTCTAATTTAATAGTAAATACAAAACTGGACCATACAGAAATAAAACCAGTAATATATTGGCTTTAGGATGGAAATTCATGACATACCTGAAACATTTTAGCGACTACCCTCTATAAGTTCCTTCTATCCTGGTTCAAATCTCCACATTGTGGTAAGCCTACCTTGACTTATTCGCATTCTAACTTGCGGGTAAACCTTTTTACGTCTGAGTGGTTTTAACGAAATTTCTTACGGTCCTCATTTTCGAGCCATTTTCGATAAACCTTGCAAGATATTCGTTCTTTTGATGTATCTGTATTACTTGTTATTATGTTTCATATGAATTGAAAATGTGAGATGTTAAAAGGAATACACATCTAAAGGTTACTGAAGACGGTGGTATGGAATTGTCATTATAATGTTATTAAAGCTGGCTGATAATATTTATTATTCAATTCAATTTGCTCATTAATGGTTTCAAAACGTGCAATTTGAGAAAAGATTTCGCTAATATCACGTACAATTTAGAAGACACGAGTAAGATTGGTCGTTAAAAGCAGATTATTGTATAGTATATTAGCTTTATTTTGCGCTGATGAACAGATTGTCAATATTATAATGAGATTGAGTGAATGATTGGTATAAATATTGACAGAATAAATTATCAATTAATATTAGTATATTGATACAGCAAATAAATTATTCCGTAATATTAAGATCAAGATCTAGGATAAAAATTGTTAAGTGTAAAGTTTGAAATACCGCCTTCATAAAATACTGCCTAATTGTGTATCGAGCTTTGTACATCACGTGCGTCGTGCATGACTTCTTTTTTATCTTCTCTTATCTCCTTAAGAGAGAGGACGTTAGGACTTTGTCGTTATTTGTACCTCATGTCAATCTATCTCCTGTGAACAAAACTTTAGAGATAAATATTATGTTCGACAATAGACAGTATCATCCAGAAAAAATATTAGAAAAATACCTAAAAAGCGAGCTAATAGTACATTTTTAGTTTTTCTTAATTAATTTTTCCATATTTTGTTGCAGGATCTAAAGAACCAAAGATTAGAAGATAGTTCCAGTCCAAGTGATAGTAGTATTGTGACTAAGACTATTTAGTGTAGAACACGGCTGTAGTGAGACTTCACGAGAACAATTCAAAGTTTAGTGTAAGATAACAAGTACTTACATTTAGAATAATATAGAATATTCACAGTGGACCCTGAAGACAATTAGCATGCATCGGATTTTTACTTCATCAGACTCGTTTTGGACCACGTCTTCGCATGTGTTACCGCTTTATGATTCAGGCTGTTACCTCCCTCTGTAGTTAACACGTAATTAAATTTAGTTGGAATTTAACGCTGATTATTATGACTCGTATATTAATTTATTTTAAGATTAACATTTGACGAAATGTTCATTTAGCCAATAATAAGTATCAAAAAAGAGAATGTAGAGCTTACACTATCAAATAGTATTTCAGAAGATTCTCTTGTATAGACAAAAGTTACTCAGTAAAGCTCATTTATTACTCGTAGAGTTCTAGTGTAGGGTCCACTATAATGTAAATTAATAGACTGTAACTGTAGGATGCTGAGTGGTATTTTATAATGCTCAAGTCGCACAATTTCTGTCTAAATGTGTTACTTTAATGCATACAACATTAAAAGAATAGTAAATTGAAATAGATTATTAGTATTGAAATACTGTAAGTTGTATACTAAAAGGTTAGATATTATGATCATAATGTACTATTACTATCGGTACTAGAAATCTGAAAATGATGAAAAAAGCAGATGTAGGCGTTACGTGGTAAAAATATGTATTTCCTATAGAATTTCAGTTTTTAACAGCGATATCGGACATCATTTTATCTAAGGTGTTAGAATGTAACTTTTAAAACTAGATAACTTTAAAATGAAATAAATGTAAAACTAATGTAAATATGCTTGAATGTCTTTATTATTATAATAAAAAGTTTGCTTGTTATAAATCGTGCCTAGATGTTAACAAAATTTGAAGTTTATCATTTGCCACTAAAATGGTTTATATATAGGTAATTACATATTATATAATACGTAAAATATTTCAAATATACGCTTTTAAAACCAAATATGTCTTACATATGCTTAAACAGTTACATATTTTGATAGTTGGCCTCAGATGGAGAAAAACTGAATAATTCAAAATAAAATATTTTAAAACATAACAGAATTTCAGTCTGGATGGGCGCCAAATGCACTATCTTTACTACTGAAATTTTGAAAAATATAGCCTTTTGAAATTTGTTGTACACTATATTAGGTTAAATATGAGTTTCAGTATAGAGCGTTAGTTTAAATTATTTCTAGATAACCAAAGGAAGCTTTTTGATATGTTTTTAAACTGATGATGGAGTGGTTATCATATAATGAAATAGGCGCAAATTAACTTGCCTAGTCTATTATGTAAGAGGTAACGGGTTCAAATACATGATCATATTAAAACTCCACTTAGAACACCACAGAAGTCTAATTTCAGTGACTTTAAAATGAAATTGTAAGACGTTATCGAACTAAAATGAGCGAATATATTACGATGAATATTAAAAATACACTATTATCATCTACCAACAAAGGCGTATTATACAAAGTACTTAGTGCTTATTGATTATGTTGAAATAACGATTATTGTCATAATCATTATATAAGAAAACTAATTCCATTTTTTTAATGACAACACTAAAACTACTAACCAAAACTAAAATCAGATGACAAACAGACAAAGTTCAGACCATGGAGATTAGAGACCAGGAGAACCATCGCTTCATACTAAAGCATTACCCGCCTGTCTCTGAAAATTTGTAAAATTTATAACGCGCTGTCGTCGGTAAGTAGTATTTGTGAAGTTAGCTGTTTATGCGTATTGTCACTATTGTGACAACGTGAAGTTAGGCATTGAGACAACATAGCGATCGCAGCGCCTCCTTAGTTTAACAATTTTTCTGAGACACTACATTCTAGGGCGATGGTCCTCCTGGTCTCTAATCTCCATGGTTGAGACAAAGGTGCTGAATTTTATATTTGCCTATTTATTGATAGATAAATGCATATTTGGCGAACACTTTTAACTCTCCATCATTACTTAACTTATTTGCATTACAATGGTATAATTTTTGTTTAATACGAAAGTGCTATTAGAATTTGTATTGATCCAAAGAAATGTTGATGTTTTATAGCTTAGAATTTTATATAATATATAAATTATATATATAAATGTAAATATTACATACATAATATTTTAAATTGTAGCATTACTGTTGTTGACAGACTGATAGCAAAATGAATAGATATAGATAAAAAAATGTATTATAATGAATAAACGTTTTGAACACATGTAGAATATTTTAATGTAACATCTTCATACCATTTAAACCATATCTTTTGTTTGCCACATATTTTATTCTCAAGATTGTTAATAATCACGTGCTTTTATGTATTGAATAGATCGTGAGAAACTCTACAGTGTGCGAAGTGTAAGTTAATTGGATATATTATAATTTTTTTTAATATAGTTATTAATTATATTTTGTTTTTTTTTTCAATTTATTTATTTCAATAAATTGAAAGATTTAACAAATTAATAATGTAAATTTATTTGTGTCATGATCTTAACGATCTTTATACATATTATGAGGTATTAACACAATCTATGGGTATTTTAGTTATTGATGAATTGAATAAAAATTATAAAGAGTTCTTAACGCATCCTAAGAAAATGCAACTGAGGTTTAATGCTTATATTTTGTTAGACAATACTACCTAATATAATGTGTTTGTACTTAACATCACTTGAATAATTGCAATTTTAAGAATATTAATTGTTAATAGTGAATTTCAGTTTAAATTTCATGAAAAAAATATTTTTTATATTTAGGTATAAAGCTATTAGTAATTATGTGTATTTCAAAGTCAAGTCAAATCGTCACTCTCGTTTCGTTCGGCCTGTTTTTAGCGCGAGCAAAGTCGCGGATTCCATTACTAAATGTATATAAAAACTTGACAAATTATATATTAAAACATTCCTCAAAAAACACTTTATCAATTGGTGAAAACAGAATGAAAATCCGTGCAATAGTTTTTGATTTTATCGCAGACAGTCAGACAAACGCGGCGGAGGACATTGTTTTATAATATGTGGTGATAATATAGAAAAAAAGGTGAATAATATTTATTTATAAGAATAGAAATTACAGATTATGTAAGAAATATGAAGGTATACACATTTTTTTCTTTTTTTGTTTGTTGAAATGCTATCTTAGATTGATAACATAAAATTTATTAAGAAAGTATTTTACCACCACGCTGATTAAGAGTGGGTTGGCTGACTGCAAATGTCTTTTGAAAACTTGCTAGGTTCTCTCAGACATGCAGGTATTCCCACGAATTCTTCACTGTAACACAAGTAGACAAGATAGTAATTTTGTAGGAAATAATTCGCATTGAAACTAATAACGGTGCAAGACCAGAGATTTCAACCCGTTTCACTCGGTTTCAACCGAGGTTATAACCAAAATTTCCTTACAGAAAAGTCATTTACTACGTATTTACTTCTAGCTTTGTACCTAAAATAACACTATGTACTAGAAATAATACTTAGCCTTTTAACAATTGTAATATTGTATTGTGAGGACAAATATCAAGTCACATCGTATCCATGTATGGTTTTGAGCAGTTCCAGATTTCCCAACAAGGTTTTAGACTCAGACTAACGACGCGGTTAACACATACGTCGCATTTTGCAATTTGTACCATTCACTGCTTGTATTATATACCTATGTATAATGTATGTATATACATAAGTATATTATGTACTTTTGAAACAAAAAATATAAATTTCCTTAAAATTGAACGAATTCTGTCTTTCAAGCACAATATTTTTGTGTGTTAATAAATAATAAATGTATTGTCTGTACTCCTATAATTTTTATATATTAAAATTACAATTTTAAACCTGTTCTTACGTTTACATCTAAACCTTTATGATAATTTGAATTATTTTCAAAAATAGATAAATATTATTTATTTAAGATAGATTACTTGGGAAAAGTAGGGTTTTGGAGGCATCTCCCATAATTTTGACCAGGTGTGCAATATAAAAGTGCGATAATATTTACAGTTTTATGAAATTCGTAGCTTTGAAACAATATTTTTTGCCAATAAATTTATTTAATTATTATAATGAACAGTAGATAAGTACAGAAAAAAAAGAACGCATCTATTAATTATAGCTCGATGGTCTTACAACCCGGAGCATCTTGAGAAAAATCGAGCCGACATATTAATGGTTCGAATCTACGATCCTGTGACATATTAAGATTATGAAGTTATGGTATTAGGGTCTATGCACACTAAACGGGTTTAATGCCTGATGCGAACGCGAACTAAATCTTTTTTTATTTAATCAGATCAAATCAATAGGTTCATGATAATACGTACATCATTTGTGAGTTTATAAAAGCCAATGCGCATTTGCCTTTTTAAGTGTAAAAGTAATAAAAATCTGTGCAAAAAAAATCGTGCCTTCTCGTTTCATTACACTGTTTTCTAATTTATATGTACTCTACTCTGTGGAACGTCGAACTATTTTATACATTATTAACTTATTCTAAAAGTTGTTTAATTATAACGTTAAGTTTCGTTCATTGCGCGGTACATTAAAATTTCGTGTGCATAGATCCTTATCACCTAGAAATCTGCAACGACATTAAAATCGCAAGAAACTTTAAATTTCTTCGTAAAATACCTAAGTAATTTTTCCACATTTTCTCCAACATTCGAATGCGTATCGTGACTTGAACATTGTAATACGCCGGTAACGTGTAGATAGCGATTTTTTACATTTTATTTTTGTACCCCTAATATAAGAATAATTTATATTATTGTCAATTATGTGTAACTAATGAGATATAGACAGGCTACAGTCCAATTAATAAAATGATATGCGTGAGTTCCTTGTTTTATTATTTCTATACCCTATTTCACTATAGATATATTATAATTCTAATTGAGTCATTATGATCGATGCATAGCCCGAATATACGGTTTTAGAATTATTGTCTGTTGGTGTATCTGTCTATCTGTGACTTAACAGCCCGGAGTTAGGAAGTTGGCGGTGTTTCACCCCCATGCCGCGGAGAGCACGTAAAACTGACGGTCTTGCGCCTTAACTTTCACTGGGCGTGTCGACATTCGTCCCATCGGAACAAGAGAGTGATAAGGAACAGAGAGTGCACTTGTTTGCGCGTACACTTTTGCACTATAATATCTTCCGCACCGTTGGTTAATCTCAATGAGATTGGCCGCCGTGGCCAATTATCAAAAATCACTGAATGGATTTTGATGATTTTTGGTAAGACGATAGTTGATTATTCGAGAGTTACGTTTGGAGGCAGCCAGGGGATGCAGAGAAATACAAATTACCTTATAATTAATTTATTAACTAAAAATTATAACTAAACTACATGGCTAGTTGACTACTTGTCGATGTAAGAACAAGTAAGTGATGAATTGAATAAGTAATGCCCTTTTATACTGCGATTTCTATAAGAAGTAACTATATTGAAAGAGATAGTATTTAGTTTTTTGCTGCGCTTGCACCTGAGGTTGGCCTCGTCTCGTCGTCGCCGCGCGAGGTTTGTAGGCCGATGCTGATGCATCGGTTTGGGTTTCGTAACACGAGTAACAACATATACGATACTTTTTATCGATGGAAAATATCTCATAACTGAGAAATCTAAGCGTGAATGGCGTAAATTATCGCACTAATATTTGTTACATTTATTTATAGTAAAATATATTTCATAAAACAGCCTTGTTCATCATTTAAAAAAAACAATATAATAAAAATTTACATCAAAATTTGTCTCTTACCTGGATACAGTATAACATAATCTGTTAGTAGAGTAGCGTAGCATACGTATTGATATATTACAGATTATCAATTCCACAAAAATATTGCTTTTTACTTTGTTTTTATTAAGGCTTGATATATGTTTAAACAGTAAAAAATACTTGTTACGCGTCAGACAGGCAATAAAGAATAATGACGAATATATTTGACGTTTTTAGCTATCAGATAAAAAATATAATACTAAATACTTACTTTATAAATACTTTTTATTAAGAATATGCTATAGATAACATTGTAATATTTTTTAACTTCAAGGTATTATTTGTGTTTTAAGGGACGAAATTTTTTAATAGAGGCACCCTTCAAATACCCATCATTAAAAGTTTTGTAAGTCAGTTCACAATTAGCGAAAATACCAAAAAAAAAATGTAGTACCTACCTCCACGTTTTCTAAAATAATTTAAAAAGCTTGATAAAGTTTTGATTACCACTTTAAAAAAATTAATTCACCTTCCAAAAGGAAAAGTAGGCACAGAGGTACTTTTATGACAATGTAGCTAACTCTACTACTACTAGGATAACCACCTATCATACCAAGTCCAGTCTACCCAGTCTAAGTAGTTTTCTTGCGATATTGTCACAGACAGACAGACAAAAAGCCTAAAAACTATAAATTGAGCCTCTCTATCTATAATAATGACTATTTCAATAGGATATTTCAATAAATATTTAATGTACAGATTTGTCTCGGTTACAATTCTATCAAAGCCTATTAAACATATAGGCGGCCAATGATATTATAAGTAAAAAGGTGTATATACGTTACCTAAACGACATTCTACCTTCAAAAACGGCACACTAACGCACACATGAATAACTAAAATATTGCAATAACACTGAACACACTACATTACGATTAGTTGTCAAAATAGGATGGCATGATTCAAGTATCGCCAGTGAAAAAGAGACAAATATAATTTAAATTTATAATTAGCGCTTTTTGAGCGCGTATGACTTATCTACACCTTTTTTCCTAGTATATCAATGTAGGCGGCCAACAGAAATGACAGCCTAAGCAGCCATACACTCGCTTGGTAATGTGTTTTTAATGTATGGCAGGTTGGGCTGTCACGTCCGTTGGCCGACTATATGTTTTATATGCTTTGATTCTATTATATGTATACATAAAACCTGCAAGTATCTATTAGTAGCTTAAATGCAACAAGTGCCTATCTTATTTCATTACTCTCAAAGAGCCATCACGATCAAACAATGTGACAGAGCGTAATGGATAGTTTCCCGTATTCAGTACACAATGATCATATAAAACTGTCACATCATTTTGACTGACGTCATGAAATGGGATAAATCCGATATCGCATTTAAATTTCTGGTAATGGATACATTATATGAAATAAAAACATTGGGAATTCCATATGAATGTATGTTATTATAAAATTCTAACAGAATCTGTACATAATATTTTTTGGATTTTTTAATTGAAATACAGCAGTTCCCGCGGCTCCACCCGCGCCTGTAATGAAAGTTTAGAGTTGTTAGATTTTTTTAATATTTTTTTTGTATTATAAAAAAATTAAAGGTAAAAATTTAGTCTAAAAATAAAATATCTGAAAAGGGCTACCTTTCACCTAGGGGAATAAAAATTAGCTTACAAAATATTCTCAGATCTACCAAATATACACAAAAAATGATAAAAATCGGTCAAGCCGTTTCGGAGGAGTTCGATAACAAACACTGTGATACGAGATTTTTTTAATTATTGGACATATAATTATTTTTGATACATAGGATCTATATTTTTAGGAATTTAAGTATTTAGACACTAAGTTTTAGTATAGTTTGAGACATGAAATGAGATATATTCCTGCAGTAAAAATAATAAATTTCATCAAAATCTATCCAGTGGTTTTCTCGAGATGCGGTCATAGACATACAGACAACAACTCTAAAATTATAGATACAATTTACAGATTGCACTAAATTAGAATTTTCTTATATGTATATATTACATAAAACAGATTCAACTACATTTTGCTTGTATTTTCTTACCAGAGGAATTTTTTTTTATGGGACAAAGGGGCAAACGGGCAGGAGGCTCACCTGATGGTAAGTGATCACCTCCGCCCATGGACATCTGCAACACCACAGGGCTTGCAGATGCGTTGCCGGCCTTTCAGGAAAGGGAGGGAGGGAGGGGGGAAAAGGACGGGAGTAGGGATGGGGAGTGGGCCTCCCGGACTCTCACTTACCGGACGAAACGCGACAGCATAGCTGCCACTTCACGCCGGTCTCCTGTGAGAGAGTGGTACTATACGTGGCGTGTCGGCCCATTCGGCTGCTACCCGAAGGTAACCAGCATGGCACTGCCACTTAAAAATTAATTTGAACTAGTTTGATTAAAATATGTATCCAGGCTCACAATTTCATCTCACAGTATGTTATACTTAATCACATTTGCTGTAATTTCTTAAGTCAATATTTAGTTTATTTTTAATGGTAAGTAATAAAGTGAAATTTTTCATAACCTAATTAATGTAATTAGTTCAAATAATTATAATATCTTTAACTTTTTGTTTTGTGGCGAGTAAATGGCTGTGTAGCTTTGAAGCAAAGTCGGTTAAAATACATGTCGGGGTCGTTTGTACCCTTTTAAACTTTTAATCCCCACTTCCTTCTTGAAACTTCTATTGGAGCTTCGACCACTTAATTTGTTTAATTTAAGGACATGTAACCCATGAGTAAAACTTTGAAAAATGAATTTTTCAAAATGCAATATTTTTTATTATATTATATTGGGCTAAAAATGATTAGGGTTTACTACATTATATTTGTTAAACATTTTGTTAAATATTTCAACATATATTATGTCGGTTGTAGTAATAGAAAATAAGAAGTCCAACGCAAAATAAATTGCTCCTCTCTAAAGATGCAAAGATTGCAAGAACCCTCATTAAAAGTAAAATTTGACTAAAGATTATAACTTACTGTATAAAAGGTATTTGTTTTATTTAGGTCATAAACCAGTAAAACCTGGTCACGTCAGCTATTCGTGAAAGTCGTGAAGAGAATGAGCAAATGAGGATTAATTTAGTACAGCTTGCGTGTGACTACGTGATAATAATTCAGTATTATGTTTATTTTAAAACTGTTCTCTTAAACTAACCTACTAATATATTCATTTTGCATTCGCCTAAAGTAAAGGAAAAGAAAAAGAAAAGAAAAATAAAACGGAAAAAGATTATATTAAACAGCACAAGTGCAGATTTCATATTGTACGAGTATATTGAATTGAATTGAATATAAGTGATTTTTTCTAAGTACGAGTATATGTAGGTTTGTCATGAAATTTATTTTCGCAGTCCGCCTGTAGAGATAAAGGAGGTTATCTGCGATTCATATTTTTAGAACAAAACTGTATTACCGACTAAACCCCAACAGAACCTATCCTGTTGTAATAGGGCGACGACGATGAGCCTGCTGAAGTAAAGCACAAAATCGTGCCGCCCTCCGTGTGCGTTTCTTGGCTTGGCCAATGAAAACCCCCTTCCCCACCACGACAATATGAACGCACATTGGGGTTATATAATACACTAGCGATGCGCCATCGCTTCGCTCGGGTTAGTCCCTAGATTTAGCGCGAGCGAAGCCGCGGGTCCCAGTAGTAAATGTATACAAAAACTTGACAAATATACTAAAACCTTCCTCGAAGACCACTTTATCCATTGATGGAAACAGCATAAGAATCGGTGCAGTATTTCTTGAGCTATCGCGAACAGACAGACAGACAGACGCGGCTGAGGACTTTGTTTTATAATATGTTGCGATGATTGCCTTAGTTTCGCTGAACTTATCTTCTCTATTTCTAGTATTATTTACCCGTAGCTTAACTTGTGATAAATTTTCAATCACAATATTTTTTTGTATATTTCATCAAGCCTCTCAGTATGAATAAGTAAGAAATATACATATTAGTGTAACAATGCCATGTAATTTCACAGCGAGTGAATGAATAAACAACATTTATTGTCATTAGAGCTGCCATCGTTGCACTATTTCACTTTTCCTGTTTACATGGTATGATGGATACTAATGTTCCATTTACTTATATTATAAATAAATAAATATGTTGGGGCTTTAACACACAGCGCCATCTAGTTCCATGGTAAGCTACAAGGCTTGTATAATACACTTTTATAAATATAAACACTAGGGTGTTTCAAATAGGAAAAAAAAGGTTCTTTTTTCACGGAACCAGGCTCAAAAGTTCCGTTTAGATGCCAAAATAGGTGTCTGAAAATATGAGCCTCATAAGGTTTTAGAGGTTTTTTGTTGTAGAGCGTTCAATTCTCTACAAAATATTTGATGGAAATTGCAGAGCAACGTATGATTGATTAGTTCCAAAAGTGAGAAGAAAAAAAATTCTTTGTCCCTTGTTATTCTTATGGGAAATGGAAAAGTGCGATGCGGACAATCTTAATATTAATATTAAGGGCTCATATTTTCAGAGGCCTATTTTGGCATCTAAACGAAACATTTGAGCCTGGTTCCGAGAAAAAAGAACAATTTTTTCCTATTTGAAACCCCCTAAAACACCCATGACTCGAGTACAAACAGTTGTCCTCAATAAATGAATGCCCCCAGCGAGAATTGAACCCACGACCGTTGGCACAACAATGGCAAACTGAGCTCGTCAAAATCATATGTATGTTTATAAATAATAATATATTACTGTCCATATAATTGATTAGGGTAATAGAATAAGTATTTGATGTGAGGTACCTACTGTGATTTTTTTAAATGTACGACTTCCATTAGTGGTGACCGAGACACTAAACAATTTGCTTTAAATTAGAATTTACTAAAGTATTATAGCAAACAATGTAAAATAAAAAAAAATCAAATCAGTACAAAATCATGGTAATTAAATATATTCTTCTACAGTTAAGCTCTAAGCATCAGCTACAAGTACTCTTCTAACTAGATTTAATAATACACTATAATATAATGTCAAATTATTTTATTATAAAATTCCAAGAAAAATTTACGCTTTTTCATTTTTAAACCTATTCTTTTTTAAAGCATGATGATATTTCATCCTATTTCTGAGTATTTCAATATTTGAGAAGTACGCTTTTTACTAAAGTAAAATTAATTAACATAAAGTTCTTGGACCGTTTGAAGCTATATTTGATTTTTCGGCTTGTAATATTAAACTTGGTATAATGAAAGTATCATCTTTAGCAATAATTAATTATTTCTACAGAGAAAAATCAAAAATTGAACAAGTATACATTAAACGACTAAAAGTGTAGTGTATGATGTGTGCATATATTATGTACAACAATTATGTATATATTATTACACAGCACTTTTCCACGGCGCTTATAATTTGATTATGTATACATTTTCCCTTTTTTTTCCTTTGATCGTTAACGCACTTAATGTAGTAAATACAGTAGGTCTGCCGAAGTAAAGTGCAACGACCATGCAGTTGCTCCAAAGGTAGACTCTACCATCATAGAAGTACGAGGAGCAATCCGTGCTGCATCGTCCACCGAGCTGCAGTGTTTTTTGACTTCATTTTTTTTATGGGACAAAGGGGGCAAGCGGGCAGGAGGCTCACCTGATGGTAAGTGATCACCGCCGCCCATGGACATCTGCAACACCACAGGGCTAGCAGATGCGTTACCGGCCTTTCAGGAAAGGAGGAAGGGAGGAGGGAGAAGGAAGGGAGGAGGGAGAAGGACGGAAGGAGGGAGAAATACGGAAGGAGGGAGAAATACGGAAGGAGGGAGGGGGAGTGGGCCTCCCGAACTCTCACTTACCGGAAGAAACGCGACAGCATAGCTGCCACTTCAAGCCGGTCTTCTGTGAGAGAGTGGTACTATACGGGGCGTGCCGGCCCATTCGGCTGCTACCCGAAAGTAACAAGCATGGCACTACCACTTTAGCCCAGCTAATGAAAATGACATTAAATCTACTCTGTAGTATATAGCTAAAATGATAATCCAAACTATATCTAAATAAAAATTGGAACCAGCTATTTAATTTAAGTACCTAAGCGAACAGAAACACATGAAAAATAAAAAATAAAAAAATAAATAAATATATAATAACTATGTTGGGACATCATTACAACAGCGCCATCTAGTTCCGTGGTTAGCTACGAGGCTTGTGTTACGGAAACCAGATAGTTGATATACTACATATTTAAAAATATTAAATATATACACATCATAAATAGAAACAACCCTGACTGCAGTACTGTTTGTACATGTTCAACAAATGAATGCCCAGCGGGCCTCGAACCCGACGAACTGCGACCGCTGGCGCAGAAAGTAGGGTCACTAGCAACTGAGTCAAACGTGTCGTCAAAACAAATATTATAGAAAGCTCAGAAGCTCCGTCAACTTTTTATCATTAATATTCAAAAGCATTAACGGTAATACGGCTTAACCATTTTGAAAACAGTTTTGAAACTCCACGAGAATGGCGCTTAACATTCGTTACACAAACCAATACGGCTCCATAGGCGATGCAACTAAAACTTTTTCCTAGTTCGTTACTAGTTGTTGAAACTAAAGGCAATACCGACTCCCACTCGATTTACGAGCTGTGTTTAACCGCGCCGTGTTTGTTGCCGTGCGGATATAGTGTATTAGAGAGCGGAAATAAGCTGAATAATTTGATATAATTAAAAAAAAAGTGAAGAAAAAAATAGAAAAAAAAGTGAAGTGTCATAGACTGCTCATGAAGTTAAATAAGAATGTTTTAAAACAGTTTAAAAGTGACAATTTAAATACTGAGTAATATGAGTGAATAATATAAGAAATATAGAACAAAATAAAAAAAAGTAATTAACCACTAGGCACTTTACTTTTTTAATCGCTTATTTTGACGAATGTATCAAAGGGGTAAAAATTTAACTTCAGATATTGAAAATGCACGGTTAATGCGCAAAGCTTCAGCACCAGCAAGCTGCGATGAAACTTTAAAATTGACGTTATACCTAGATTAAGGATAAAAGGATGAGTTATTTGCTATTCTGCTCTTGAATTTTAGTGGATATGTAAGCTTTGCTCGTTATATTCTCCTTGAAAATACGGATATGATTAACTTTAAAAGCTTTGAAGTTGTAACATCTGACTTGTTAATGGATTAGCTTGAGGTTTCGCGTTAAAGTAGACCATATTATAAGAGATTTGAATGTACTAGATAAATTTTGATTTAGAAATCTTACATTTTTAAATTCTATCTCTAATATTAATACTATTTTGTAAAAACTTTTATAATTTTTTCTATTTATTCTATTTAGTTTTGATTTATTTCTCAAATTGTGTGGAAAATTATTTGAATTACCACTCTCGTTTGAGAAAAACATGTGCTTAAAGTTCTCTAGTTTTGATATTATGTAATTCATTAAAGTACTCTTACTAACTGAGTTTAAGCCATTTATTCATAAGAGGGTATTTAAAAACCTAGACCGTAAAAAAACTAGATTTTTTTATTAAATTTGTGATATAAATTATTATAGTCAATTTAAATGACTTGTGTTCAACAGTAGTCGAAATTCCACTCTGTTATTAATAAAATCAGATACACTGAAATATTGCTTAAGTCTTTACTTTTGTATAGATTAAAAAATAATAAATATAAAATAAATTAAAAAAAAAGATAATATTGCTCTCATTATATCGTTGCAAACGTTTATTAGATGATAATGTTAAGCTAGCTTTTGTTGGTTGAACCGATGGCAGTGGTCTGCCTCGCCACATACCTTATGTGTCACATTTGTACACTGATCAATATAATTTGAGTAATCCTTTTATACAAAGCCTTTTGAAATGTGTGGTAGTTATTTAGACTAGATCAAAGTTATTAAAAAACCTATTGAAATTTATCAAATGATTGCACAATACGCATATTTTGAAAACGACTAGTTGAATAAAATAGATAGTATAACTATAAAATATATATTAAGAATGTTTATACATCAATTTGCACTTTAAATTCAAAATACCAGTTCAGTGTATGATGGTACTTCCTATCCTTCCTTATATTTTTATTTTTACTTTTATAATATATAAAGAGCTTTTGTGTAATACCTAACGCCGTTCAAGCAGCTGAGCTGAGTGTTGCCTCATGCCTGTCAATCAGTGTTAGTATTTTAGAGTAACTGGATATCGATCTAACTAACTCGTTGATTTAATGTTTAGTTTCTGACCAAAAAATTATCCATTTATTTAAGCATAACAATCTACCGATGTTGCAATTAAAACATTCTCAATAGAAACCAAAAATAAGGTATTTACCAATGTTTCAGCTAAATCTTACCTACGTCAGTCTTAACGAGTTCTTACTCGAAAAATCAATATTTAACACTTTTTAAATACGTTAATTTAAGAATTTTCACAAATTCATATTATACACTATTACAAAAAAAAACACAACAGAATTGAGAACCTCCTACTTATAAAGTTGGTTAAAATTTCGGTTAAATACGCTATTTTTACTAGATGATGGTGTTAAGCTAGCTTTTGCCAGTTTAAACCAATAGTACGGGTCTGGCAAGTAAAGCGGGTTCTCGTAAACTGACATCTGTTGTCCTAAAGGCGATTAAGTGACAAACGGAGTAGAGCACTTCTAATCGGAAAGAGCAAGAAATATTCGCGCTTGTTATGACATTTCATTTATGTATTTTATATTATCCTCGAACTCTTTTGAAACAAAACTATTTTTTTGATTTTTTCGGTCAGGAATCAAAATGAACAACAAATAATGCGCGAAAAATCTAAGATAGTGTTATATTAAAACTAGCAATTTCCGCGGCTCCGCTCACGTTCTAATCACTATTAAAAAATAGGAATTAGTAGTAGAATGATGAAAATATAAGGTTATAAGTATTTTTTAAGGCCAAATCATAAAAAAAATAAAAAATAAAATTTATCAAAAAAATAAAAAAAAATCTGAAGTGGGCCACGCTTATCGCCTAGGAGATTAAAAATTAGCCTGCGACCTATTTTTAGATCTACCAAATATACCTACCCAAAAAAATCATTCATTACAGCCGTTTCGGAGGAGTTCGGTAACAAACACTGTAACATGAGATATTTATAATATATGTGTCAAATATTCGCATAAATCTAAGAAAGCATTTTTTATACTTGTTTATTTTCTTGCTTTGTTCATAATTACTTTTCCCTACAAAAATAGCTCATAGCAATGTTGGATATTTTTAAAAGACAATAACAAGTGCATTGAGACTATCATTTTAGTTCTTCAATTTTCTATGATCCTTACAACCCAACTTTATATTATACACGTTATGTATGTTGAAATATTCTCGCCAAACGGATTATGTTAACGTTTCAGGAATTTTTTTGGACATTGACAGCATACACCGCGAAAAATATATATTTTCTACTATTAAATCTATTTTAATTCTTCGTCTAATATTATCTTGTCATATGAACCAATTTTAAATTCAATCTAAATGTTAATATTTTTAAGGTTCTGCACCTCAAAAAGAAAATACGTCCCTTATATTATGATCATTTTTGGTCCATCTGACTGTATGTCTGGCCTTTTTTCTTAGAAACTCGTGGAAGTATATAGTTTAAATTTCAATCAAATACTCATCTACAATCCTTTGAAGCGGTAAAAAATCAAACTTTTGCAGTCATTTTGGCCGCATATTTTAGAATTTCATCTACCTTCCACCTAAGCCTAAAGCTACTTCCAGTTGACCAAGAGTGATTAATTTGCGCAAGAAGTAACTTCTTATAATACCAGTAAAAAGAAAATTCGTAAACTGAACATTTGTACTCACATCACAATAAATCATAAGTATTTTTCCGATTATAAACTTATCTTAATGTTTAATGCTACGGAAACGTCTTAGAAACCTTAACGTGAAAATGATAATAACAGTTATAAAGTTTTTTTTATATATATAGCTAATTATCAAAAGAATAAAAGAAACATTGGAGTAGAAAGATGTTGTATCTTCTATCTTACCTTGTACTGGAGAATAATCCTAAACTTAACTGGTATGAAATGTACTTATTATTTCATCGTCCTACTTTCATTCGTATACATTATAAACTTTGTACACAATGCTTTTAGTAACAAGTGGAAAGTTGAAAATATTTAAATGAGATACAGTAATTATGCATAAAGTACGCCTTTTGAACGGTTTGGTTTAAAGAAATGTTACAGACAATTCGCTTTTTTCTTCTATTATTCAACTGTTTGAAACTTTAAGTCGTCTTTAGTTAATGCAATAATTTTATTTTCTCGACAAAGCTGCTAGAAATGTTTGAAAGTTGTACACTTCAAAGAATAAGCACAAATAATACTGAATTTAACTTAATTAATACTGTCTCGCACGAACTTTAGCTATTGAATTGTTTTAGTTGGCTTACTGTTCTTATATTCGATTCATTTATTAAAATTGACACACTTCACACTATGTATGTTGACACGATTTCATTGTTGGTTTTTGTTTGTTAGTCCAATAAATTCAATAATTCTAAATTAAAAAAAAATATTTAATTCAGCATAAAATTATTACAATATTCGTTCAGACAAAGATATTTCTCTACATCTGGTACCGATGTAACCTAGCTAGTATGTACGTCTGTATTCGCATGTCCACGGGTACGACCTTCAACCTCGAATCTTTTTTCATTCTTAGATTTACGCGAATATTCAATATTATAAATGAAACTACCTTTTCGGATTTTGTCGCGGATTTAAACGAAACGTCGGGAACTAAAAATCAAAATAAATCCGCGACAAAATCCTAAAAGGTAGTTTCATTTATAAGACATACAGTAGTTGGTAGTTGGTACATTATGTATTAATATTATAAAACGAATCCCTAAATATAGAATACTATTAGCAATTTAAGGTACCACAATGTGCTTTATAATATAACACAGGCCTTACAGACTATCTATATAATAATAATTAAAGCACGATCTACATAATATATGGCAAAATCAAAAATAGCAGCAACAGCTAAATCATGCTCTGATTTTCGACTTTGACATTATTTTGTCAATCCTGATTTATAAAAGTTCTTTAGTATGAGCAATATAATTGCAGCAATTACTCCACAATGAGTTTTAGCATTCTGTAGATCAGTTGGCTAAAAGTTTTGAAGTTGCCCGTTTGATAAAGCAAAGTAGATTAGAGTTGCAACGCGACATGGCGTTCAAGTTGGACGCGAGTCTCAACAAACGACCAATTCAAAACTTGTAAGCGGACATAGTATGGCGTGGTCGCACTGTCATCGATACTCCGATTTTTAAATATCTTCGATTAAGTACTTAATACGGAAAAACTACTGGATAGATTTTAATGAAACTTTCTAAGTTTTATTTCTTAGACACTTGGCCCTTATCAAAAGAAAAAAATATTGCGATATCTTCATTTAATAAAAAGTTATTAAAGTTTCAAGAAATAACGATTTGTATATGCACTGCGTGTTCAGTGATGTATGTTTACTTCTCGTGGATTTCTCAATAGATGGCGTTAGTAGTATTTTAAATCGCGCAAGCGTTACGTTCTGTGAGGAGTATCTAAGCTCGGACACTAACGCCATTCGGTAAGGTCAGGGTTGTCAGTTCTGTAGGGTGAGTTTATAAGGTTGTCGAAGTTCTGTAGGGTTTTCGTTAAACAAAGTATATTTTAAATTGCGATCTTTTTGATGTTTTTCCTTCGTAGTTCGTACATAAGAAAACTTCGATAATATTTTAACTTTTAAGCAACGCGGACGAAGTCGCGGGTATCAGCTAGTATTTAATAAAATTATAACTTAGCCGAATCTTACATTAAACGAAAAAACCACTGGACAGATTTTGACGAAATTTGGTATGATGACAGCTGTTAATGCACCTGGATGATCATCATGGTTACAGCGTTCAGTTTTGGAGGGTCATCATGAAGGATACCTTTTACTCCAGGAAAATGTCTAATTTCTGAGATATTTATATCGCTAGTATACTTATATATTACTACTTTTCTAAGGTCCGATTTCACCAATGGTGTCGTAATCGAAGAATAGCTATGCCAGGTATAAAAATATTCGCTGCATTTATTCTCAGAATAACTTATAGTACGTTTCACCACTTTGTAAGGACAAAAAGTTACTCCTAGTATTACTATTCTTAGATAAGTGAATGCAGACAAATTAAATAGGCTTGTCATGGTCTCAGTACAGTATAGCATAACAGGACATTTCTAATTTAGTCGTCACTTTGAACTTGTGTCAATGTGTCAGTGCTATTTTTCAAACAAACTATCTGTAAAGTCACGCTGCCTGGTGTTTAAATTTCATTTAGTTTGCTTTGTGTTGTGTTTACTGTTTTAAAAAATATATATTAAAGGAAACGAAGTGCTAACTTATATGCTTATTTATATTTATTTATTAATGTAATGGTCGCTCAGTAATAATGTACTCTTACGCGACGTCCTGCGTGAGCGATCTAGACGCGAACGCGAAGCGGCGCGGCACGGAGCGAAAACAACAAACATTCGAAACCTATTGAAGTGGCCTATGTGACCAAACGCACGTGGGGTGCGGTGCGGAGCGGCGCGAAATGACGCGAACGCGATCAGTTGGCTTGATATTTTCGCGCGAAGTGGACGCGTCGGCCATATTTTTTTCAAGCAAAAATTGTTGTTGAATTAATGTCGGAAGTAGAACTTCTTATTAATGCTATCCAAGAACGTCCTACATTCTGGGACAAAAGGAATAAAAGTTATACACTTCTTCAATATCTCATATTTAAGACTAGCTGTGCTCGCGACTTCGATCGCGTGGACTACAGGATAAAATCAAACTATGATAAAAATTAAGATTTGTTTTTTTCTACGTATTTTTCCAGGATAAAAAGTATCCCATTTTATGCCCAGGATAATAAAGTATAATTATACCAAGTTTCATCGAAATAGAACCGTTAGTTTTCACGTGATGCCTGAAAATGTTGACGGTTCGCGCGCACGTAGGACAGAGTAGCCGCATCGCTCCGCACCACATTAAATTCGCATCGGATCGTTTCGCAATCGCGTTCGCGTTGAGTCGTCCACGTAGGACACTGTGTAAGCGCTCAGGTGACATAATTTTGACACCATTTTGATTTTATCTGAGGAATAAGCCGGTTATTCCTTCAAAATTGGTGGTATAAGAGTTACTCTCGTATAACTTTGTTATGCTTATGATAAGTAGTTGGTGAAATGAAAGTATGGTTATCTGAGAGTAAATAACAGCTTTATCCTAGGAATAAAATTTATTCTACTTTGGTGAAATCGGACCTAAATGACATAAATTTTAAATGTAAATAAATGTGTCTTTTTGGAAGACATTTTAAATATTCTTTTTTTTTCTTTATGCAAAATGTTATTTTGATGTTTCAACTTTTCCTACCTAATTATTTTTCTGTATATAATATAAAATAAATATAATATAATTCAAAATTTAATATAATTAAATATAATTTAACATCAGCAAGAGGAAAAATGGAAACTAACTATAAACAAAAAACGCTTTGTGATTATGTTTTATAAAGTGCAAGTAGACAACTTTTCACTTGTTTTAAGGAGAAAGTTTTATTAAAAGGGTTATTTGTTAGCGATTCCGTGACGCTACCGTTCAAGCGCTTCTATTGAGTAGTGCAATTTCCTTGCAAAAACATGAAGAATATTAAATTTTTCAAACTAAAATAGACGATGGTAGCCTAGTGGTAATGTTCTTGCTTAGGAAAGTGAAGTGAGTTTGAATTCCGGGCCTCGCATCTTTTACTACGGGAGGTAGCGCTATAGTTGAACAAGTCATTTTATACCGGCTGAAAATCATAACAATAATAGTTTTCCCCTCATACATAACAGCTCTGAACGTCAGCTGCTCCGATAGCGGTGGAGCTAAAGGAGACAGCATGACAAAGTCATTGGAAAAAAATCTGCTCCGATGAATTTTATACCAAGCGAAACTTGTATTAAATCATTGTTTTAATCATATTTTTTCAAAAAATTATCGTCAGCTGTATTGACGAGGGGGGGTTCAATGTCAGTCACGTGCATAAACCTCATTAAAAATTTGATAAATAAAGTTATTTTATACCTTATGAAATTTATATATCTCAATTTTTATACTTTTAAAATAATAAAGAAAATCGTCAGCTGCACTTTGGACGGGGGAAACACCGTCAGTCGTCGTGATAAACATGTCGCGCCCTCAACGGTATCGAGCGGTGCATAGTATCTTTGGAACATAAACTGACGATCTTTACACCCACAAACAATCAGCTGACGACAATTTTTTGTTTCTTTAACATTTAAATTATCTTATACTTAAAATTCAATAAGTATAACATCAATTTCATATAAATCACACCACAGTATATTTACTAATTCCGTGTAGGCTCCAAATTATATTAATATGTACTCTAACATCAAGGAATTTCAAGTTGTAAAAGTCTCTCTACTTCAACGTACCTTTCCTAAAAAAATATTATTCTGGCCTCCAGGTAGAATATACCTGATAGCTTAGAATAATAACACCTAGAATGATAGTTTCATACATTCATTTCATTCATAATGTTGCAAGTAATTTCGATGGAGATGGAAGGAAGAAAATAATAAATTCACATTTAAGTGGTTCGACGGTGACCAAGTTCCACCATCAGTAACTGGAGTTAATTTAAATGTTAAAAAATAAAATAAAAATAAATAAAATTAAAATAGCCTTTATTTTCTACTACAATTCAAAAAATTTAATCTAAGGTTTATCTTGTTTATTATACAATTTTTACTTGTGATTAATATCTATGTATATATTTTTATTTTCTATGCTTATATAAAGTAATTTATATTGTAATAGTCGCCTCTGCGGCGTAGGCCTCTCCTAAACCTTTCCAAACTTCTCGTTCCCGTGCCCTTCTCATCCATAGGGGTCCACGTCTCTGGTTGAAAATGTCTCTCCACCTTTTGCTTGGCCTCCCTGTTTTTCTTTTTCTATCTCTTGGTACCCACTCTGTTAAACGTTTTGTCCATTTATTATTATTCATTCTACAAATATGTCCTGCCCACTGCCACTTCAGTAACCTGATTCTTTTCTTTACATCTATTATTTTTGTTTTTTTCCTGATGTCTATGTTTCTAACTTTATCTGATAGTTTTAAACCAAGTATGCCTTTTTCCATTTTTCTTTGGCAGAAAGCAATCCTTTCTTCGTCATCTTTCTTCAGTGACCACGTCTGGCAACCATACGTCAGACATGGCAATATCACTACCTCGTAGAGTTTTTTCTTTATATTTATATTTATATCAGAATTTTTCATTATTTCTTTCAGTTCCCAGTATTTCCTCCAAGCTAGAGTTATCCTTCTATCTATCTCTTTCCCTGTATTATTTCCGAATGTTACTAGCTGTCCTAAATATATATATTCTTTTACATATTCGATCTTTTCGTTTGCTATTATAATATCTTGAGGTACTCCATTGGTTAAAATCTTGGTTTTCGACATATTCATTAAAAGTCCCACTTTTTGACTTTCCATTGCTAGTTCAATCACCATACTCTATAGTTCCGTGGCGCTTTCTGCGAAGATCACAATATCATCCGCGAATCGCAAGTGATATAGTAGTTCTCCGTCTACCTGTATTCCCTTCATTTCCCAATCTAGTCGTCTAAAAATGGATTCGAGCACCGCTGAAAACAATTTCGGAGAGAGAGGATCTCCCTGTGTTGCTCCTTTTTGTATAGGAAATTCTGACCCTTCACGCTCTAGACTTATTTTGGCGTGACATCTTGTATGTATACATTTAATTAAGTTTATGTATTTCTGGTTGACGCCTTGTTGTGTTAATGCTGCCCATATAGATTCGAAGCATATCGAATCGAATGCTTTTGTGTAGTCTATAAAACACATATATAAAGTCTTTCCATACTCTTTTGTTTTTTCGATTAGTTGTGTTATAACTTGTATGTGATTTATGTTATGTGTGATTTAAATGTTAAAGAAACAAAAAATCGTCGTCAGCTGATTGTTTGTGGGTGTAAAGATCGTCAGTTTATGTTCCAAAGATACTATGCAATGCTCGATACCGTTGAGGGCGCGACATGTTTATCACGACGACTGACGGTGTTTCCCCCGTCCAAAGTGCAGCTGACGATTTTCTTTATTATTTTAAAAGTATAAAAATTGAGATACATAAATTTCATAAGGTATAAAATAACTTTATTTGTCAAATTTTTAATGAGGTTTATGCACGTGACTGACATTGAACCCCCCCTCGTCAATACAGCTGACGATAATTTTTTGAAAAAATATGATTAAAACAATGATTTAATACAAGTTTCGCTTGGTATAAAATTCATCGGAGCAGATTTTTTTCCAATGACTTTGTCATGCTGTCTCCTTTAGCTCCACCGCTAATGCAACAACTGACGCTCACTTTACTGATTTCCCAACATTAAAGAACTGTTTAAAGTAAAATTCATTCGGTATAAAATGACTAAAAAAAATGCAACGCTACCTCCCGTAGTATTTGATATTTTTGACATTTTACTTGCCTTAGAGTGAAGGAGAACAACGTGAGGAAACCTGCATGTTTGAAAACACGTAGTATGTTTTCAAAAGAAATGTGACGTCAGCCACATCAAATTAGGTGGTTGGCGATCGTAGTGGACTATGGCCTAATCTTCTTTGTACTAAAAGTGAGTGCAATAAAATCTATACATATAATAAAGTTCTAACTGAGTCGAATCTGTACATTGAAAATTTTGGAAAACCTAATTGAAATAGATATTATTATCGATATAGGCCAAATCTATTATTTTTAGAATTTTTGTCTGTCTGTCTGTTTGTGACCGCATCACGAGAAAACCACTGGACGGATTTGGAATAAATTTAGTATGTTAGCTGGTTACCCGGGTCAATATATAGGATACTTTTTACTGCGGGAAATAACTCATCTCTGGGAAAAATACAAAAAAAAGGTTAGGAATACAACCACGCTTGCATTTACGTCTTTAG
The DNA here is from genome assembly GCA_951802675.2 of Boloria euphrosyne. Classification (NCBI taxonomy): domain Eukaryota; kingdom Metazoa; phylum Arthropoda; class Insecta; order Lepidoptera; family Nymphalidae; genus Boloria; species Boloria euphrosyne. The sequence continues at coordinate 2,074,055 of OX637876.1, forward strand.
AACGCGGGCGGAGCTGCGGGTATTGTTAGTACATAGTAAAAATGATTAAATAGATTAAATATTTATTGACGAATGTTAATGAAATTTTTAGATTTCCATTTGCATATTATATGAGTATAAAAAAAACAAAAAACAAATATTCATATTATTTTAGTACATTACGAGTATATCCATTCCAATTTCAACCAATTAAAACACAACGTTTATAAAACACAATCAAAATAAGATAAATCAATATTAATCATCGAAGAGCATGGAATAAAATTAGAAAATTGGATATGGGCGCGCCACTTAATAACGAAGCTTTTATGCCGATCCCACTTCGATTACTTTATGGAAAATATTGCAGATATTTTATGTTAATGATAGTATTTCATTGTTTCGGGCTTTCCATTTAATATTTTAGCTGAGTATAATATTAACAAATAGCGTATTTTTTTATATACTTGAATAAAAACCAAATGCTGTTGGACCGATTAATCTAATTGCTTTTTAAACTATTGTTAATAGTATCATATAAAATGAAGGGTACAGGGCAAAACAAGGAATGGCACATAAAATTAAAAAAGTTGAAAAGTATGGGAACATTCAGATTTTGCCGCGTATTATAGATTGCAATATTAATGATAAAAAAAAAATTTTGTGACATTCCTTGTTTTGCTCCTGTACCCTTCAAATAATCATTTAAGGAGAATAGAAATGGGAAAATTGCTGGAAAATTTGGGAAAATCAGAAAAACAGAGAAACGCTTCTTTAAATTTTCTACGAAATTAAATATCAACACCTACGAGTATGTTTGTCGCATCAGTTAGTACTTTAAAAATTGATATTGACGAAGTAAATTGCGTCAAAACAACCCTCCTAGCAACGTCTAAGCAAAATTTAATTTAATTGTTTTAAAAATAATCGGTAACGACTCCAACAAACACTTGGTAAAGATGTTCCTTGAAAACAATTTTTATTTACCTGATTTTACGCGAAAATTTTATGTTTCTTAGGGATGCTATATTTTGAGGAAGTATTTAGCAAATCTCACTCATTTTAATAACTTAGTTCCATTGCAGTCACAGTTTCAAAGTAGTCTTATCGCTAGACTCCTTGAAATTAATACATTTTATTGTTAATTTTGTACTGACTAGCATAAAAGAGTATGATTTGCAGCTATATCGTGAAGTTCTGAGTTCGAGTTCTGTGTCGTTACAAAAATGTTATTAGATAATTCTGTGAATAAATTCTGCTACTTCATGCATCAAACCATAAAAAGCCATCCTGTACCTAATTCTTTACGCACGGTGGAATACTATCGTAAAGAAATATAAAAGGTGTCACCGAGAGAATAAAGAATGCATTTTATGCACATACCTATATCCATTATGATATTATAATATCACTCGCACCGTTGGCTAGTCTCAGAGAGATTCTTCTGAGAGTGCCTTCGTGACCGAAATACGCCGAGGCGGATTATATCACCGATACAAGTTTATTTAGTTAGGAATTCTTCTTTAGATTTCCTTTAAATCTTATTCCTTAAAGAGATAAAATTTTACCGATAGTGACATCTTTGGGAATACTTGTTACTGCGCTTAATCTGGTATCGTTCTCACAGATCTGGGAAGTTTTTAATAATTTTGGATCGTGCACCTGGTACTTTGTAAAGTATCACGGTTCAGTTCAGACGGTTCAGTATGAAGTGCTAAACTGTTTTTGTTTAAATGTTTTTTTTTATAATTAATCTTTAAATGCAAATGTGTAAAAGAAACTTTTTTACGTAGCAGCATACGTCAGTTTGCAGTGAAGAATTCTACAATCGTTTTATAAATTTACAGACTTCGGTTTTGTTTACACTATGCCAACAATTCGTTATACTCGTATAATATGTTACTTTTACCTTTTTAATTACTTAAGACATTCTTCCAAGTAATCGTTCGCAAAACTTTACATAACATAACTAATAACCAAACTTTGTTTTGTACTCAGAATCCGATAATTTAATTTTATTAAACGTTGAAAGTTAAATAAAAATAATAAATACCTACCCCTTTAGCAAAAAATTTTTACAATCTTTGAATGTCTTACTAATTTATATAAAATAAAAAGCCTAAAAAGGCTAAGTTTCAAGCTTCTAGCTTTAAAAATGACGTAATTTCCATACAAAATTTCATCCTCTATTTCACTCCTTTACAGCCCTTTTTTCGCCTTAAAAAGTAGCCTATATGTCCTTTCTCAGGCTCTAGACTACATGTGCACCAAATTTCATTAAAATCGGTACAGTAGTTTTTGAGTTTATTCGTTACATACAAACATAAAAAAAACAAAAATATAAATCTTCCCTCTTTATAATATTAAGTATAGATGAAGGCAAATCCCTTAACATTAACATGTTAATCGTTAATAATGTTAAGATAAGCGAATTTACGAATCTCTTTAAGTTTAATAACATGAAATAATGCGGCGCTTAACAACACGTCAGTCAACGAACGTGGTGTGTTGAATTTTGATCAAAATAATAGAATCTATTGTAATTAAATTTTCCCTTACAAAATTATTTTGTTAAAGGAGTAAACATGTTATCGCTTTGATATACACTACAGAATAAGGGAAGGAATATCGCGTTAACGTATTTAATTTTTTACAAAATCAGACAATGTCACATCACTTTTTTAGGTGACTTCATTGATATACTAGGAAAAAAGGTGTAGATAAGTCATACGCGCTCAAAAAGTGGCACACTAAAACTAGTATATTGGCCTACCAACGCGTTGACGACGCACTGTCGAGAATTATATTTGTCTCTTTTTCACTGGCGATACTTGAATCATGCCATCCTATTTTGACGACTAATCGTAATGTAGTGTGTTATTGCAATATTTTTAGTTATTCTGTATTCATGTGTGCGTTAGTGTGCCGTTTTTGAAGATAGAATGTCGTTTAGGTAACGTATCTACACCTTTTTACTTATAATATCATTGGGTGACTTAATACAAAAATGTCTATCAAAAGATCACATTTATAACGAACTTACAGTATAATTTTCGTACAAAAATATTTTCAGAGTTAAAATACATAAGTAGGGTAATTCAAATTAAAAACAAGCGAAATATTCTCATCACGACTGATGTCACCGTATCAATACGGTTAGTTGAATCGGTGTAAGCATTAAAAACAACTTTATACCTTCATCTTAAGGGTCATAATCGTGAATATAAATAGAAAATGTGAGGTTTTGGGTGCAAAATTATATTTGCCTTGCTCGATGCCAGAGGCTGCACAAAATTTCCATTTTCCACACGATTTACCACAAATTAATGCTCCGAATCCGTCGGCGCCTCGCCAATTTATGTGAGGATCTGCATCTAACCAACAAGAACTAAATTTTTCACGGACGGACCCTGATTGCTGTTCTCAATAAAAAATCGGTACAAAATTTCAGAGGTTTCCGCCAATTTACAGTTATGAGAAAAGTAGAACAGAGTTTAGTTTTTCATTGTTCAAAATCAATTCTACAAAAGCGGTTAGAAAATAAATTTTTATTACAAAAAAGAAGGCTTAGAATATGCAACATCCTTAGTAACTTATCACGTTAGTAAAAGAGACAAATCATAAATCTTATTGAAATAGTAATTATTATTATCGATATGGAGGCCAAATCTTTAGTTTTAGATTTTTTCTGTCTGTCCGTCTGTCTGTGACATGAGAAAACTACTGGGCAGATGTTGATTAAATTTGATATTATGATAGTTGGTTATCCGAATCAACATATTGGATTCTTTTTATTGCGGGAAAATATTTAATTTCTGACAAATCACTGTATGTACTAAACGTCAAAACGCATTAGGGACGAACTCGGACCGAGAATGAGTCACTAGTATATTCGTACAATAGAATTCTGGTCAAGTTTTAATAATAAAATGAAAAGTTACTTACATAAATTAAATTACAATTGAAGAAGAAGAAACATTTCTAAGAAAACCGCTTAATATCTTTGTCAGTTGTAAGCATTCACGAAACGCTTAATTTGAAATTTACCATATTTTTCCGACTAAATCTCGTTTCCAGGAATACTGCTGAAAAATAGCTTGATAAAAATATTTTCTATTCCTCCCAAACGCCACGAATACAAAATTGTAATATCCATCGCATTTTCACTATGAAATGCAAAGCGTGTTGTCGCATGAAACGTATTATTCTTAAAAGAAACAACTTCATTGCAAAAAAAACCTCTTTAAGGCACAAAAGTGTAAGTCGAGCAATTAAATGGACTCAGTACTTTCTTACTTTAAATTTATACACTGATCCCGGTCATAACAAACTCAGACTATGCCAATTGACTACATTTATAGTTCAATAGGGAACATGTACGGTTGCAGACCTTGAGGTCTAAGATTCAAATCCCAGGTTAGACAAACTTGTTAGGCTTTAGGTAGGCAGGAGTTGGTGGTGTTTACACACTCCACGAATCAAGAGCACATTAAGTTATCCTGCACTAACTTTCACTGTTCGTGTTGAATTCTTGTCGCACCAGATTTTGAAAGGGAAGGAAATACTCGTAGAGTGCACAATATATCACGCGCAGTTGACTAGTCTTAATGAGATAAGACGTCTACTACTAAACGTCTAACTAAATTCCGTTAGGACTTTAACCTAACCTAAGTCTATACCTACCGTATCTTTTTTCGCCTGATTTATCTTCAAAGAATATTTGACATTTCAAATAAAGTAATGTAGCCCATGATTATTGGAAAACCTTGCGATTTTCAGGAACCATAACCAAAATAAATCCACGAATAAATACGAAAATAATTTGATTTGTGTAATTATTAAGATTTTATTAGAAACTAGGTATGTACGTGTTGTATAATATTGTGTTTACTTCACACCGCCCTGCACCATTGCACGAACCATGGCAACGGTCATAACATGATACGTCAAACGCCGTTAATTTTATAAAGTTTTTTTTAATTTTCCGCACATCTTTCTTAATTTTTTCTTTCAAATAAATGTTTTCCTGACAAACACAACAAAAACAGATTTAGCGAAATCGGTCCAGCCGTTCACGCGTGATGTCGTGACCAAGGAAAATAGGGATTCATTTTTATATATAACTAGCGACTCATCCTCGCTTCGCTCGGGTTCGCCCCTAAGTACGTGTTGTATATATTTACTTCGCACCGCCCGGTATATATTTGACTTGATTATATGAATTGCACGCACCATGGCACCGGTCATAACATGATACGTCAAGCGCCGTTAATTGTATAATGTTGTTTTAAATTTCCTAGCTTTTTTCGATATAGTATGTTATCCTTAAGAGATAGACATATGCCATCGCAGAATTTTTTGTAGACCTATATAAGATACACAATTCCACCATACATCATTTAGTTATATCTCAAAAGATTTAGTCAGCGTTTTCGTTGAAAGCTCCCAGACGGCTTATATTTTTCCGACACCTCCAACAGATATCATTATATTTTAGCCAATTTATACAAAAACTTGACAAATTATATATTAAAACATTCCTGGACAACCATTCTATCCATTGGTGAAAACTGTATGAAAATTGGTGCAGTAGATTTTGAGTTTATCGAACAGATAAACAGACAGACAGACGCGGCGGAGGACTTTGTTTTATAATATGTATAGATATAGATAAGCAACTGCTTCAGTTAAATAGCTAAAAACATATACTACTTTACAATTATTCTATGATAGTTCATGCACCTCATCCTATTTTATAATAATTATTATATAATAATAAATCATATATTAATCTGTAGCCAGATCTGGAAGTCCTACGTTCGAGTCCCAGCTCGGGACAAGTTTACTAATTGAGTCCTTCTGTTAAGGAAATGTAAGCAACATTTTGGAGTTGGAAAGTTTCGTAGTGTTTTAACCCCCGCGTCTCACTCAGAGAGCATGTAAACACTTTTGGTTTGCTTCTCACCTCTAATTGGTCGTGTTGAATTACCGTTCCAAAATTGGCTAATATCAGTGAGATAAGTCACAGCAGCCGAAATTATTCGGGCTACCTTAATAAAAGTACACCCCAAAGAGTAGTAGTAGTGAGTAGTGAAGAATACCTATTACATATTTGTTAACAATTTTAGACTAAAACAATTGCTCTAATGTAACAAATGAATGCCCATATAAGGAAGATTAAAAAATCCAAGCGAAAGTGCATTTAAGCACGGGTATATTCTGAACTTTCAGCTGTTAGCAAAATTTTCGTTTTACTGCATTCTTATGTTAGGGTAAGTTTACAGGGTTTAATTTTTTTTTGTTTTTGGACAGCATTTTATGTCCTACGTCTCCGAGAACAAAAAGTTCTATTGATACTAAAAAATCAAACATAATCATTAAAGAAAATTTTAAAATTACATACTATACACATTATTATGTTTAGAATTTAATATTAAAGCTATATATTTTTCTACAAAACAAGAACAACAAGGATTCTAACGGTACCACGTACATCAAAATCAGTTTAGGCATTTAGAAGTTATAGTGGAACAAAGAAACTCACCAATATACATACAAACATGAACCCTGAAAAAGCTACTTAATTTGTTCTTTACTAATCTTTACTTATTTATGTATAAATAATACCAATATTAATAGCAGGTAATTCTTATTTCTTAATATGAAATAATAACTGTTTAATCAAAACTATGTCAAGTCCCTACATAAAGATGCTACATTTATTGTATAGTATGGTAATTAACCGTTAAGCTGTGATAGAAAAGCATTTAGCAGTTGTAAAGGTTTTAAATGTATATAAGATCTATATAGCTTCGACGATATACACAATGCAAGTTAGATACTACTCGTACTACAAACTCTTGAGCAAAGTTTGTAGTGGTAAAGATAGATCAAAGGAATACTTAACGATTTGAAGGAGTAAGTAGAATTAACAGAATACAACTACTGTTAAGTATTTGCACGTATTTAGGTACTTCGCATGAGCATGCATACTTGACTGAGAAAAACGTTACCGTGGTTAACGTTTTTCTCTTCAATATGAGGAAGATCAGAAAACTTACAAGGTTCTCTCAGAGATGCAGGTTACCTCACCGATAATTACTTAATAAATCATGTTGGAAATGGTTTACAAATGAAAATATAAGTGATATAGACAAATAAGGCGAGATATGAGTTTCAAACCCACTTTGGTTTTTCAAAGAAAAAATATAAAAAATGTAAAATGCTTCTGGATGTCGCGTGTCCTTGGGCCATTGCAATTATTTCTGTTTCGTGTCAATTTTACTATATGCCGAAGCGAGTATAATTATTTACCTAAGTAAATAATCCCCTGTAAACTTTGAATCTGACAATCAATTATTTAGCCTCACCTTGAGTAGAGCTTACTAGGTTAAAATAGGATGAAAACGGTTAAATCCTTTAATAATATTGTTGACGGATTGTTAATAATAATAAACGCTGACTAAACACGTTTAGTACTAATTAGTAACAAATACGAAAATAACAAAAACGAAAATAGGATTTTTAGATTAAGTAATAAGAATATAAATATAACAATATTTTGATTAATTTAAAGCTTAAAATTTAATCAAAGTTACAATAAAAATGTTGTAATTATTATATTATAAGTACTATCTCCATCTATTTTATGTACATGGCTTTACCAACCGTCGCCAAGCGAACAAGCGAACCGATAAGTGGCCAAGAACTGGGGCGGAGCTCATTTGGGTCGGAATTAAGAATTAATTCGCCCGAGGGCTTCAATGGTATGGCGATTAATTTCTCGACGCCCGTGGATTAGCCAATTCGGTTCAATCGAATTGAATTTTAATTGGAACACCTGATTTAATTCGGTAAAACCGCTACGAGAGGTGTAATCCTGCGAAAATTTGACAAAAGATTGGACTTACAATTATTATTTTTAGATTATCATTGTAGGGTTTAGTGCAAAAAATACGGTAAAATATTATATTTAAGTACTTTATTCTCATTTTTCGCTTGGTTTTTCAATATTTTGAAATAACTTTATCATAGATCAAATTTTTTAGTCAAAGTAGAAAAAGTAAAAATAGCATCGAAACAACAACAGCTTCAGTATGTACACGCAGCATTTTGTATTAATGTAAGTTATAAGGAAGCTGACACTTTCTCTCATAACGTCTTATTAGTATCTAAGAGATATGTCGTACTTAAGTGAATGAGTTTCTGATATTTCCGTACTTCTATATGTGATAAAATGATGAGTATAAAAATTAAGTATTGACTCTAATTACTCATCTCACGTCTTTTTTTTTCGTCCTTTAGGTACCACTTCCTATGATATTAGATATTTTTTTTCATAGAAATTAGATATTTTTTGCAGTTAAAAGTACCATATATTATATTATAGGACCCGGAGAACCAGCTGCCACAACACCAAATTTCATCGAAATCCATCCAGTGGATTTCTCGTGATGCGGTGACAGACAGACAGACAGAAAGACAGACAAAAATACTAAAAACGGCCTCTGTACCGTTAATAATGACTATTTCAATTAGAATTTCCAAAAAATATTCAATGTACAGATTTAACTAAGTTAGAACTTTATTATATTATGTATCTATACTTAATATAAAACAAAGTCCTCCGCCGCGTCTGTCTGTCTGTCTGTCTGTTAGCGATAAACTCAAAATCTACTGCACCAATTTTTATGCAGTTTTCACCAATGGATAGAGTGGTTCTCCAGGAAGGTTTTAATATATAAGTTGTCAAGTTTTTGTATAAATTGGCTAAAATATAATGACATCTGTTAGAGGTGTCGGAAAAATATAAGCCATCTGGGAGCTTTCAACGAAAACGCTGACTAAACCTTTTGAGATATAACTAAATGATGTATGGTGGAATTGTGTATCTTATATGGGTCTACATAAAAGTCCGCGATGGCATAATATGTCTATCTCTTGAGGATAACACACTATATCAAAAAAAGTTAGGAAATTTAAAACAACACTACATGTACAATTAACGGCGTTTGACGTATCATGTTATGACCGTTGCCACGGTGCGTGCAATTCATATAATCAACTCAAATAATATTTACCGGGCGGTGCGAAGTAAATATATACAACACGTACCTAGGGACAAACCCGAGCGAAGCGAGGGTGAGTCGCTAGTAGTTTATAAGAATATCAGCTGTGATAGAAAAGCATAATACAGTTGTAAAGTTTTTAAATGTATATAAGATCTATATATCTTCGACGATATACGCAATGCAAGTTAGACACTACTCGTACTACAAACTCTTGAGCAAAGTTTGTAGTGGTAAAGATAGATCAAAGGAATACTTAACAATTTGAAGGAGTAAGTAGAATTAACAGAATACAACTACTGTTAAGTATTTGCACGTATTTAAGTAATTCGCATGAGCATCCATACTTGACTAAAGATTTAAGTTAAATGCTGAAAATAAGGAACTAGTGAACTAGGTGCTAGTAGCTGCCAAGTGGTCGTGAAAATGAAGGAAAACAAATATGTAAAGAATTTTTCTTGTCTTTCTTGGGAAATGCATACCACCAGTTGGTAAAGGTTGCTTAAAATAAGCCAGTACTACCCACTAAAACCAAACGGACCTCACCCATCTTAATAAGACGTCGCAGGATCGCTTGCGCATGCAACTAGGATTGTGTCAAAGTGGTTCGAATTTTCCCACCATCTTTCGATAGTTGTACTCATTCTTCCGCCACTTTGGAACTTTCGGGCGAGCTCTACTAATTCCACCGTCAGTCCTACTAATTCACCGTAACGTCTAGCTATCCGGCCGTCTGCCTAGCTCGGAAACGGTGAACTTTCAGACACCGTTCAATCGCTCACGCTCGATCATCCAGCTATTTCAGAAATTAAACATACAAACCGACATAATTTAAAAAAATGTGTTTTAATAGTTGGCATAACAATAGCACTTCAATATTATTTTTTCTATATATTTTTCTAAAGTACTTCTTTGTATTTTCAAACTGATCACTATTTATTTTATTTCGATCCTAATTACCAATGTACGAGTATAATAATATATTTTCTACTGAACCACAGTGGCGGAGAATGTATTTTTATGTTTAAAAGAGATAAAGGTTCGTGTCTAAAAGCGGAATCGGAAGAGGAAATGACTTCTAATCCGTCTAATTAGACGCCCTTAATCAACATTGTTTTATTTTTGTGTAAGAAAAGCTCGTAATGAGCTTTCTTTATAAAAGTTTAATGGTTTTTTTAATATTATATTGACTTATAATACAAACTTTTTTGTTAAATGAATATAAAAAGTAAATAAGCAATAATTTCAGTCAACAAATTTCACATGTTCGATATTATTATTTAAATACTAGCAATACTCGCAGCTCCGCCCGCGCCATAGGATGAATATTTAGGCTTATAAGATTTTTATGATGCTAAATCATCAAAAAATGAAAAATAAAAATTTGATCTAAAAATAAATTATTTTTAACAAAAAAACAAAAGCTGACTTCCAAACTAAACAAATCTAAAATAAAATGTTGAAAATAATACTTTAAAGAACTTAGTTAATTTTGAAGTCGATGCGGTCTAATATACTTAATGTAAATTTAAGACTTTTATGGTTTTCTCATGGATGCCATTGTCAGAGCTGAACTACATTAAAATGGGACCACACGGGAAGCACCAGCTTTCAAATAAAAAAAGAATTATCAAAATCGGTTCACCCAGTCCAAAGTTCTGTGGTAACAAACATAAAAAAAACATACAGACGAATTGATAACCTCCTCTTTTTTGGAAGTCGGTTGAAAATAAACATCTAGAGAGAAGATATTTTACTTTAGAAGAGAGAAATAAAAATTAGCCTACGACCTTTTCTCAGACCTACCAAATATAAACTAAGAATTTCATAAAAAGTTGTTAATCCGTTTCGGAGAAGTCCGATAACAAACACTGTAACACGAGATTTTTATACATCAGATTATTTTTTTACATATCGTTTTATGATTAAAACCAGAAGTCTAAAAGTTTGGAGTTTGTGAAAGCCATCGTGTTATTATATTAAAAATAGGTACTTACAAAATTAAATTGGAGCACGGAGGTGTATCACCGCTAACTTTCTAACTCCAGGCAATTACTGAGTGTTTCGTGATAGAAAAAGTTAAAGACGAAACTTTTTTAGTACTGGGATTTTTTCCATTAAAACGAAATGAAATTAAACTTTATTCAATTATACTTACACAGGACAGTACATTTATTAAGCCGGTGCAAAGTCAAGTGTCGGAAAACCAAAATCAATGTGTAAATCATTGTTATATTTCATATTATTACAATTATTCCCTTCGAATATTATGTTATAACACCTATTTTCAACATAATGAATAAAAGCAAAAGTAGTTACTAAAATTGCTAAAGTATGGTGAATATATGCCGAATTATTCTCAATTTTCAAATTAATTACTAATATGGAAATTTAATCAAACCTCGAACCTCATCGAGTGTTGATGAAGGCGCTTGACAAATTTAACCTGCGTACCTCAAATCAAAGGAATACATCATTTAAAGGGTAAATTAATCGATTATAACGACGTATTTACGTAACATACCTATAACATACGTACGATAAATAAAATTAAAATGTATGTGTGATTGTAGTAAATCTGGGAATTCCTTCATACTATTATAGCATTTAGAAGAATAAAACTTCAATTGTAATGAATAAAACATAAATAAATATTTTCTCTATACTCTATTATTGCTATTAGATTTATCTACATTTCTATTTTACAACGATAGAATAAAAGGTATAATAACAACTTATCTACGTCCTTTTTTAAATAAATGAATAAATATCTAGGTACATGAACACAACACCATCTAGTTCCATTGTAAACCTATGAAGCGTATATTATGGATACTGGATAGTTGATTCACTATACGATATGATTTTGTAGCTGTTTGAATACTAGTGTGAAGAAACACAATACATTATCGCCGGTTTAGAACCTGTTTTCACTTTAAACGCTGACAACATTTTGCGAAGCAACCACGATAGATAACTAATAACTGCTTTATACTTTACAGTGCACTGATTTATATATATATATATATATATATATATATATATATATATATATATATATATATATATATATATATATATATATATATATATATATATATATATATATATATATATATATATATATATATATATATATATATATATATATTTCTTATTTTGTCTCGACATCGCAAAATATATAAAAAGAGTCAATTATAAAGGTTTCAATCCTACATAATATTATGAATACTTATATTAAATTCGCACAAATATTCGCCCGTGAACTCCGATGTTGCATATATAATAATAATATGTTGCGACATTTTACACACAACACTATCTAGTTCCATGGTAAGCTACGAGGCTTGTGTTACGGATACCATATGGTTGATATACACATATATAATTTTAAATACATACATATTATAAATATAAATACCCATGACTTGAGTACAAACATTCGTGCTCAACAAATGAACGCCCCTAGCGGGACTCGAACCCGCGACCGCTGGCGCAGCAATTAGGGTCACTACAAACTGCGCCACGCGTGTCGTGATAATATAGTTCTAATTAACCATATAATCCACAATGCTTTAACTGTCATCTTATATACGTTTTGTTTTTAGATCCTGTACCCAAATGGTAGTCAATTACCAAGTTTACGCCATTCATAAGGTCAATATTACCAATCTTCAAAGTGCTAAAATCTTTTGAAGTGTTAATTTTGACATAATATAGGTAGATATAGTAATTCTCTGCTAAATTATAAGAAGCTAAATAAGTAATTAATATACTAAAAAGGTACAATGTCTTGAATGTCATTAAAAGCTACACCTGTTGTGATGGACTCTTAAAAACATTTCTATTGGCGTACATACATCTAATTCTAACAACTTTTTTATTGAAGTCGGTAGTTAAAAATTTCTTGCTCTAATGTAGAAACGGTTATAATTGCGTCAATCTTGGTAATACAATAGTGATTATTTATAATTATACATGTCAAATTATAAACAATATCCATTCAATTTTGTGAACATAAATTATTTTTAACAAAAAAAACAAAAACCGACTTCCAAACTTAATAAATCTAAACTAAAAAGTAGAAAATAATACTTTTTTACTTTAAACTAAAAAGTAGAAAATAAATAGGACTTTGTTAATTTTGGAGTCGGTGCCAGCCAGGTATTTTGATTATGTTTACAAATTGATAGATTAATCGAATATGTATCTATTTAGGGTTATTTTGCTTAGGCTGGCACCGACTTCAAAATTAACAAAGTCCTTAAAAGTATTATTTTCTACTTTTTAGTTTAGATTTATTAAGTTTGGAAGTCGGTTTTTGTTTTTTTGTTAAAAATAATTTATTTTAAAATTTTTAGCGGAAAAAAGATACGTATTGTGTTATTGACTATAAAAATTTACCTTCTATTATGAGGTAAACCTAATAGCCTGAAAGTATACAACCATCGGTCCATAATTGCGTATTATAAAGAAAAATTTTTCTTTAAACTGCTAACCGTTGAGGAGTTGTACCTTCCATCATCAGTTACGGTACGTGATTCAAATATCCATATAGCCTATAAAAGATTCGGCCGAGCATCGTTAATTTGCTCCTAAAAATTGAAGAGTTCCGACACTTTGTCATGGATCCCATCATCAGAATCTTACCAAACTCTCATCAAACTACCTTTGAAGTATATCCTTTCCATTAAAAAAAGAATCATCGAAATCAGTTGGCGTGATATTGAGTTATTCGTCCATTTGTCGCGCAAATACTTAATGCAAATTTAAGACTTTTATGGTTTTCTTATGGATGCCATTGTCAGAACTGGAAAATATTAAAATGGGACCACATGGGAAGCACTACCTTTCAAATAAAAAAAGAATCATCAAAATCGGTTCACCCAGTTCAAAGTTATGAGCTAACAAACATAAAAAAAAAAAAAATACAGACGAATTGATAACCTCCTCCTTTTGGAAGTCGGTTGAAAATATGTCGTGACCAAACCTTTTCTAATATTTCAGATTTAACCACATCAATAAAAATTGAACATTAATTCATCAAGTTATTAAACGCAATATTAGAGTAGTTTCGGCCATAAACAGCTGGTATGAAATTACTGGCTGGTCCCAAGACGTTAGTGTGAAAATAAATCGGTAGGCAATCGACGATCCTTAACGAGGGGCTCGGGATCTATAGAAGAATTACTGCACTAATGAATTAAGCGTCCTTACATTACCATTATATAAATGGATTTTTTCTTTCGCCTTTTTTATACCTGCGTATAATTAATATGGGGCGAAGAGAGTAACTATTTTCTTAATATTAATATAAGAAAAATTGTTGCACTAATGAATAATTTAAGTGGTCTCAATTTAACATTATATAAACATATATTTTTTTAGTATTTCATTATAATATCATCTTTACACATATAATAATAAATAATAAATAAATAAAAATGTTGGGATATCTTTACTACAGCGTCACCTAGCTCCATGGTAAGCTACGAGGCTTGTGTTACGGATACCAGATAGTTGATATACTACACATATAAATTTTAAATACATACAAATTATAAATATAAATACCCATGACTGGAGTACAAACATTCGTGCTCAACAAATGAATGCCCCCAGCGGGACTTGAACCCGCGACCACTAGCGCAGTAAGTACTCACTACCACTCAACAACACACTACAAGAGTCACTACCAACTGAGCCAAACGTGTCGTCAACATTATACATTAGTACAACAAAATTAGTAATTTAGATTTTTCGGAAAACGTTATCGATTATTATCTATCTAGAGGCCGAATCTAATTCCTAAATCCGACTACATCACGAGAACACCACTGGACTGGTTTTAATTAAATATGGTTTGTTGATAGGTGAGTATTCGGGTCAACAAATACTAGACTTTTACCACCTCATATCACCCTGAACTCAGGAATATGATTCATCCAGTAATTCTAAGAGCTCCTTTTCACATTGTTAAGGAACCACTTTTAGAGAAATCTGTTTTGATTAGTTTTTTGTTTAGTTTGAATGACATTACATGGTTAGCTAAATGACGTCATTTTAAATCCACTATGGCGGACTGCGAAAGATGCCGGACTATGTTTTTCATGCACGCCTATGTTATGGAAATAATATTAATCGAAATTTTAAAAAAGAATTTTTATTATTATTCTTTTTACCATTGAGTAATTTACCTCAAAGATAAGCACATACATACGAATACATTGTATTATTATCATTATGATGATAAAATAATTATTTTTATAAGATTAAAATGCAGCATTTTATAATGTTTAAAAGTAAATTTGAAATAAAGTATTAGTTGAAGTGGTTAAGAATAACGTTCACTTTTCTAAGAAAGATGATTAACAATTTCTTAGCAATCATAAAGATCTAAAAGGTTGCAAAATTATTTTCCTTACTTACACAGATTTACATAATGAGGCTGTAAGAAATGAAAAATATTAATTTCAGCGTTAGATACTTTTTGAGGTTTTTTACTGTGAAGGGTTATTAATTACTGGGTCTAATTAATTCTAAATATTATGCAAAAATATTTAATAAAGCCAGTTCTATTATATCAATTATGTTCGTAGTCGTAGATGTATTGACTCTGTCAAAATTGTAACTTACAACTAAATAATATCTAAACTAAAACGTGTATACCTGTGTAGCTTAAGGTTTTTTCGAGTGGAACGCGCTTCGCGAAAAGAGCTAAAGTGGTAACGCGTTGAAGAGTTTTTGACCGACTTTGACTTGATTTTGACTTTTACATGAATAACAATTTTTTTATTCTTGTTATTTATTATGCTATTTTAATCAAAAATTAATAATATTAACCCTAGCATATAGCAGCAAAAATATGTATCACCATTTCAAAAGCTCGTATTACAAAAACGCCTTGAACTGAACTACGAGTATATATCTCGTATATAGAAGATCGTAATATTGAGACAAAGGAATAATGGAAAGGGATTTTGTAATGAAAACGTGCGTTAGTAATCCTATTATATCCTAACTAGACTAGACATTTTCTCTTTATTCGAGCATTTACCCTTTGTTTTTGGATTACATTATTAACAAGTGACTTACCATCGCTTCGCTTGAGCAGAAGGAACCCTTATTGATACATGATTGAAGTGCTTCGGCAGAGAAGTAATTTCAAACAGTCCACTCTCAACCATCCCGATCTTTGGCAGCCTGCATCCATCCCATATCTGTCACCTTTTTAATTCGTCGGTCCACCTTTCCACGGGGCGTTCTACACAACGATTGCCTTCACTTTGTTTGGCTGGATTGCCTGACGCTAATAATTTAAATTTATCTTTTGCGCAGAAGATGAAGAGACTCACAACTAGCCACCCTGATATTTCTGATATTTCACAAAATAATACAAGTTTTAATATTAATTGAACAATATAACACTTGAAAATTAATATAATTATTCCAATTTATTGTTTAATATTATAAAGTATTCATAATATTTCAGAATTATTGGTGTGAAAACATTTTATTCGATCATATGTTTCTACGTAATTACATGAATTTAAATGGTTGATCCATTATCAGTAATATAACAATTAATGTTATTTTCGTAGAATTTTAGTTCGATTTTATGGAAGACGAATCGACTTGGCCTATAGATAACCGGCATTCGTTATGAAGCGATTCGATTTCTAACTACAATCGTCATCGCTTAAACGCAGCGTATGCATCTTGAACTTTAAATCACTAATAATTGAAATGAATGTACATTGCCTACTATCATCTATTCGTTGACAACAGATCACGTGACATATCTAAGGCATATATCAAACCCATACATTTTGGACTTTTCTACTATCGCTTTCGCTAATCGATTGTTACATTGTCTAGGCCCTAAGGTATTATTGATCATGCTAAGATAAAAGCTACATATTGAAAGCTACTCAAGATTTGATTATGGAATGGATTATATCGTCTAATGTACTCTATAATTATATAGACTTGAAAATATATCAATAAAATTTTAAGTTCTCAATATTTTCGCAGATCTATTCTTATCTAAAGATCTTTATCTAAAGATTTTCAAATCCAAATCCAAAGATTTTCAAGAAAAAGATAGAAATACGTAAGCTCCATACAAAGCTCTATGACAAATTCCAGTCACTTGTCATTAAAACTAAAGACTTTAAGACTAGAAGTTACAGGAAAGTAAGTTTTCAATATATTCATATTCTGCTCTATAAACCTGTTTGTTAAACATTTACTGTAGTACTTCACAGTACAAAAATACCCCCGCCTCGTTAAATGGGGAGGGTGTTAACGTAATGGGCGTACCGTAATTGATTCCGAATTAATTTGCACTTTCATTACTACATAACATATTTACTCCTACAAAGTGTATGTTTATTCGATTTATCACTTTAAATGCCTCGGTTGTACAGTGGCTAGCATGAACGGCTGCAAATCAGGTGGTCTTGGGTTAGTGCTTGGCCCTTGCTTGAAATGCTGTAAATACTGTGACAGGTTAAGATCAGTTATTAGAGTTTTCTGTTCTGTAAGCATTAATAATAGCCCGGAATTTGGAAGTTGGTGAGAATTTTCACAATACAATTAAAAAATACAGCCAAAGTATAGTAGATACTTTGGCTGTATTATACTGATACGTTTCAGTCAGTCCATAAATTTGACCAATATCTTAAATACTCATTTCCCCAAACAAATACGAGTCTGAAGAACGCCTTTAATGAACGATATATAATTTTTCTTACGCAAAGTGGAAATTAAAAAGGGTTTTAATAGACATTTAAACTTATTTATCGTAGCAGCAAAGCCCGAGGGCAAAGGTTGGACAGGGTATTTATTTTCACGAAGATTTTCAGACCCCTTTTATCTGTAATGCTGTGATTATTCTTAAAGAAGTTCTTCAGTGCCGCTTTATCTTGACCATTTTCGGTTATATGTATTCATTGTTGTTAACGGCCTCATACTTAATAACGGAGATTTTGTGTATTTTAGCGGTTTTATTAGAGAAAGTGGCTTATATCGTACTGCCTTTAGTCTAGTGCCTAGAATGTACGACTGCAGATCCAGAGGTGCTAGATTGTCGGTATGAGATCAGTTATCGAACATCTGCCATGGAAAGTTGCCGGTGTTTCATAACCGTGTTTTGAAAAACAGGTAATGTTTTTTTTTTTTTTTTTTTTTTTATTATAATGAAAACATCCACAGGCGTTAAGCGCCCGTGCCTTTTTTTTCAATTTAAATTTGATTTGGCGTATTACATTTGCAAAGACTTAAAACTAGCGATACATGCTACGAATTTATACTAAAGGAAACGTGGTCCGAGACTGACATATATATTTGTTTATGTTAGTACAATCCTAATATTGTGTCTAATCTGTGCATCATTTATAAATTAATTATATTTTTAATCTATGGTTAGACGCTTGTCACCGGTTGATTGAATTAAGAAATACATGTACGCCTTTACGAAAATATACTACGTGAGTGAAATAAATGTCTTATTTATTTTAATCCAGTTTAATAGTACGATATATACAACAAAATTGGCGACGAGGATGCAAAATGGAATCCGTATTATCAGAACTTACAAAGGTATTGAAGATTTTACAGAAAGAACGTACGCAAAACGCACATTCCACGCCGAATACAATACAACCTTTTGATGAACAAAATGAGTCTTTCGATAATTTCTTAGCTCGAATACAAAATTTCATAAATTTAAAAGAATGGACAGACCCTCAAAAATGTACACGTGTTTTTCTAAACTTCATCGGACCGAAATACTTTCAAATTATATGTAATTTAACGGCACCAGAACAACCCGAAAATAAAACTTATGCTGAATTAGTTCAACTATTACGAACTCATGTATGCCCGAAACCAAGTCAAATTGCGGAACAACACAAATTTTGTCTTCGACTACAAAAAGAAGGTGAGTCTATTGCTAACTACATAGCAGAACTCAAAAATATTGGAGGGAACTGTGACTTCACATGTTCACATTGTAAGAAGTCCACATTAGAAACCCACTTACGAGTGCAATTCATTAGAGGGTTTAGATGCAACGAAACAAAGGAGAGGTTATTACAAGAACCAGACATAGAAAAGTTTCAAGATGTTGTAAAAGTAGCTCAGGCAATTGAGTTGTCTAAAAAAGAAAGTCAACAGATGGTACAATCTTCTAATAATATACATAAAATAAATTTACATAATAAACAATTAAAATACTCGAATACTATAAATAAAACAAAAACACATAATAATTCATTTGGAAATAAAAATAAATATAAACAGATAAAGTGTTATAAATGTGGTAAACAAAACCACAAAGCAAATAAATGTAGAGCTAAGAACCTACAGTGTACCTCTTGCAATATTAAAGGACATGTTAGGGAAGTGTGTTTCAAAAAGAATGCTATTAAACAAATGGAAATACAAATAGAAAACTCTGATGAGGAAATATATGAGATTAGAAACATTTTAAGCGATACAGACCCACAGGATAGAGGAAAATTTTACATAATATTACAAATACAAGGAAAACCATGTAAATTTGAAGTGGACACAGGTGCCGCAGTGTCAGTATGTTCATATGACTTTTACAAAAATAATTTATCTAATTTTGAAATTACAGCTACATCAGCAAAGTTAAGGACTTATACAGGCGAACAAATAAAACCCATGGGCACATGTACTATACAATACACATATAAAGACAATACCAGGACAGGAAGGATATTTATTTTACAAAAACCAGTTACAACAATTATAGGACGAGAATGGTTGAGAAAAATTGATTGGAGTTTTCAAAATTTAAATATTAAGGAAATTGAGGTATTAGATAAAGAAGCATACAAGGTAAAGTTAAATAAATTATTACAAAATTACAATGATTTATTTTCAGAAGAAATAGGTAAAATTGTTAACTACAAAGCTAACTTAAAATTAAAAGAAAACATTAAACCTGTATTTTTACGCCCAAGACCTGTACCTTTTGCAATGAGAGACAGAATAGAGACAGAAATAGATAGGTTAGAAAAAAATGGGATAATTGAAAAAATCACATATTCACAGTGGGGAACTCCAGTGGTACCAGCAATCAAGCCGGACGGAAGGATAAGGCTATGTGCAGACTACAGAGCCACATTGAACAAAAATCTACTGGATGACAACTACCCAATACCTCGGATTGAAGAGGTGTTTGCCCGACTTAGTGGAGGTAAATACTTTTGTACACTTGATATTAACCAAGCATATCTTCACATGGAAACTGACGAGGAAACAGCTATGTTGCAAGCCATAAGCACTAGCAAAGGCACATACAAGGTAAAACGTCTCATGTTTGGTACAAAGGTAGCACCTAATATTTGGCAACGGTATATGGACCAAACACTTCAAGGTCTTACAGGAGTAGCATGTTTTTATGATGACATTGCCTTACAGGGTCGTACATATGAAGAATTATTACACAGATTAAAACTAGTATTTGATAGACTTCAAGAAAGTGGATTACATTTAAACAAAAAGAAGTGTCAATTTTACAGAGATTCAATAACTTACCTAGGTCATACAATTGATCAAAATGGCTTACACCCAATGAAAGAAAAACTTGTAGAAATTATGAATACAGCACCACCTACAGATGTCACTACACTACGTCATTTTTTAGGTTTAATTAATTATTACCAACAATACATACCAAATTTATCATCTAAATTACACCCATTATATAAGCTTTTGAGAAAAGATACTAAATTCATTTGGACAAAACAATGTCAGTTTGCTTTTCATGAATTAAAGAAAGAAATATGCAGTGATAAGGTATTAGTCCCATTTAATACAGATTTACAAGTCAGTTTAGCTACAGATGCATCACCAACAGGATATGGAGCGGTTTTATCTAACATCATGCCTGATGGATCAGAAAGACCAGTTGCTTTCGCATCAAAGTCTCTAACAAAAGCAGAACAGAATTACAGCCAATTAGACAAAGAAGCAGCAGCTTTAATATGGGGATTAAAGAAATTTTTTCAATTTTGTTATGGAAGAAAAATTTTATTAATAGTAGATAATAAACCGTTAGCTAGAATCCTTCATCCAGATAAACCACTACCAGTAACTACAGCATTAAGACTAGTACACTATGCAAATTTTTTAGCAGGATTCAATTATGAAATCAAAGTTAGAACGACTCATGAACATGCAAATGCAGATTATTTCTCTCGAATAAAAGTAAATACAGAAAATACAGAAGATCTTACAAATGACGATACTTTCTACATAAGTCAATTACAAGAATTACCTTTAACTACACAAGAAATAAGAAAAGCTACACAGAGAGATCAAGAATGCAGAGAACTTTATAATAAAATACAGTCCGGACAAGGAAATACTAATACACTACATGAATACACTTTACAAAATGGTTGCATATTTAATGGAATAAGACTAGTAATACCTAAACAGTTACAAAACAAAGTATTAAAAGAATTACATACAGCACATACAGGAATAGTAAAGATGAAAGCTATTGCAAGAAGTTATGTATGGTGGAATGGAATAGATAAGGACATAGAAAGGACAGTTAAAGAATGTAAAAGTTGTAGTTTAATACAGAAAAACCCAGTAAAAGCACAAATACATCCTTGGGAATATCCTAAAGAACCATGGACTAGAATACATATAGACTACGCTGGACCTATATATAATTATTATTTTTTAATAATAGTAGATTCTTACACAAAATGGATGGAAGTTGTACCTACTAAAAACACTACAGCCAAAGCTACAATAAATATACTAAAACAAATATTTACAACATATGGTTTGCCAGTTACAGTAGTATCAGACAATGGTTTACAATTTAAATCACAAGAAATGATTCAATTTTTAAAAGAATATGGTATACAGGCAAAATATTCAGCACCATATCATCCAGCTTCAAATGGTCAAGCTGAAAGATATGTACAAACATTAAAATATAAATTAAGGAAGATGATAAATGAACCAGGAGACATACAAGATAAAATAAACAAAATATTAATGCAATACAGAAAGACACCTAATAGTACTACAGGATTGAGCCCAGGTGAAATGATGTTCAAGAGAAACTATAGAACAAAGATAGATACACTTAAAAGAAATTTATACATAGAAATGTTTGACAAAAGCAAGAAGGAACAATATACTATAAATAGAGAATTCCAAGTTGGAGATAAAGTAGTAGCAAGATTTTATAAAAATGAAGATGAAAAATGGAAAGCAGGAATCATTACAAAAAGATTAGGAAAACTTAATTACGAAATATTGATAAATGGACAAAAATATATTAGACATATTAATCAGATAAAGAAAACAGAGATAGAGATATCCTACAAACCCCCTACACCCATAATAAGATTTTTTACAGGTACACAGGAGAGAGAGGAGCAGCCTATGGATAAGGACCAGCCTATCACAACCAGAGACGAGGGTTTACCTACACTAAGTGCATCCAGCCAGCCCATACAGGCACACAAGCAGCCAATACAACCTACACCGAGCACATCCAGTCAACCCATACAATCACACAAACAGACGGAGAGGCCTGTAGAACCTGCAGTTCAAATACCTACACCTGTAGAAGTACAACCACAACAACTTAGAAGATCTACAAGAATTAGGAAGAAACCTGACCGTTTAAATTTATAAAATATATATATATTTTATGTTTCATAATTAATACATATTACATTATATCACAATTTACTTTCACTAGATTTTCAAACTTAAGTCATTTAGTTTACTTTTTGTTATTATACATATTATTACAGCATTCAAGTTATTTAGTTTTTACAGTAGTTCAGCTTTTCATATATATATCATGGGGGAGTGTTAGTACAATCCTAATATTGTGTCTAATCTGTGCATCATTTATAAATTAATTATATTTTTAATCTATGGTTAGACGCTTGTCACCGGTTGATTGAATTAAGAAATACATGTACGCCTTTACGAAAATATACTACGTGAGTGAAATAAATGTCTTATTTATTTTAATCCAGTTTAATAGTACGATATATACAACAGTTTAATTTAATAAAATTCATTATTAGTAAAATAAAATTAAAAATTATTATACACTATATTGGGACTTTAGGACCCCGCCCCATTCCGCAGTTGGGAAAACACAGCCTCCGCGATTTTCGTGTCGCGTTTTTGGATGGACATTTTGAGGCTGTGTTCCAGGATGGTCTTTGCTGAGGCCCCCTCCGCTCGACGAATAAACCTGCCGATCGCGTCGTCACCGTCATCGGAGTAATAGACACAGGTCTTCGTGTGTCTAGTCACCGCTACAACAGCGTGCGGCACGCTGTCGTGAATGCGGAGTCTTTTGCTCGTTGTCCGGACGATTATGACCTCTCTGTAGGTTTGGCCCTGTGCTTCATGGATGGTCATGACACGCGACCCTTCGCCGGATCCATATCCTTGGTTCATCAGGAACTTCTTTTCTTCCTGAGTGTGGACCAAATATAGGGTTCCTTGTTGGGTAGATGGTATTTGCGCGTCAGTAAACCTTTTCAAGCTCAGGGAGTGGATGGTATGACTAGAGGAGTAGATGTTACCATAGACGTCGCTGATGGCATATGCAACGTCCTTGGGGTTCCTATGCGTACAAGACAACTCACATGTGATGTTGGTCACCATAGTTGACCAGCAATACCTTAGCTCGAACAGATTTTCTCTGTCGATATAAGGAAGCTGGTTAATGTCTCCGATGAGTGCCACTTCTTCTGCTCCTGACAGTCGAGCTGCCATGACTATGGCTCCAAAGTGGTTCATGAGGGCTTCGTCGACCGTTAAACGGTTGCACCTAGTGCCCTCTTTGAAGCCATTGGCCAGTATGGAGGCCATGGTACGCACTTTGGATTTGGCTTTTTCGCCAAAGCGCTCCACGAGCTTCTCCCTAAGGTCCTTAGCTCCCTCGACTGTGGTGGTGGCAACTACTTCGTTGTCTTCATCGAAGTGCCTGATGATGTGAGTTGTCTTGCCGCATCCGGGTACCCCGTTTGTCCACCTTAGTTTTGGTAGTTTCCAGTTCGCGAGAATTACGCCAGCATCACCTTCGCCCGATATGGTTTTAGCCATTTCGAGCATCCTGTCGTCCAGCATTATCCTCGTGCACTTGGCTACTACGACTACTGGGTCTCCTGGGGGTGTTTCAAATTTTGGGGGTTGGTGTTCACACTCCTCCGCTTCAACCAGTCCCACGAAGCCTTTAGTGGTGTTATAGGCGGTCATATACGACCCAGACATTTCTCCTTGTATTACCTGAGAAGTGTCGTTGTCGTATATGGCCGCTTCAGCTTTGTTAAGTTCCACTTCCAGCATCTTCTCGCTTCCTCGCTGGTAGTCCTGCATGATCTTTTGGCAGGTGGCCAGGTTTACCTCTCGCGTACCTTTGATTATTGCCAGGAACTCAACAAACGCATTAATGGCATGGTCTTGTGGGTTTAATGCTGGTTTTAGCTTTGGTGGTGATACTTGTCCCGGTGACACTGTCACTTTGTCTGGGCCCTCTGGGCAGTAGAAGCTTATTCCCACTCTTTCCTGTTCGCAGCTCATGAAGAGTGCCACACCTTTTAACCTTATGCCCCGATCGCCTGTCTCTCCCTTTTCGAGCAGTAGCTCAGGTAGAGTTGTGGGGAGAGTTGTTGGTGGTGGTATGGTGGTTGTGGTTCTCCTCGTGACTAGATTCCATAAGGTGTTTGGAATGGCGCAGAGTCGCTGCCTCAGAGTGGTTTGTGAAAATGTTGGCGGGTTTGCCGATGGTGATGTCTGTGTGGTGTCTGTGTTGTGTATGTTTTGTGTGACTTGTCTTGGTTTTGTGTTATGTGTGGTGTGTGGTGTTGTTTGTGTAGAAGTGGTTGTGGAAGTGGTTGTGGTTGTGATTTGTGATATCATTTGTGTTATGGTTGTGGAGGTGGTTGTGGTTGTAGCAGATGGTATGGCGGTTGAGCCATTCCTTATAGCTGCCACTTGGACGACTTTTCTTGCGAATGTGAGGAAAGGCGTTCTGGTAGCCTCATTCTCCATTATATTTGGTAGAGAGGGCTGGTCCAGTTCCAATTTTAGGCTGGTTCTTAGTTCCAGCCTTTCTTGGCAGAACCTTGGACATTCCAGTAGGATGTGGAATATTGTTTCCTCACATGCGGGGTCGCAGACACAAGAGGGGCTGTCCTTAAGGTTGAAGCGGTGTAGATACGCCGCGAACCCTCCGTGGCCGGTCAACATTTGAACATCGACTGGTGTTAGTATCGTGCTTTTAATGATCTTTTTGGCGATCTTTACATCAGGGATGAACGCCTTTGTGACCGAGCCAGTTGTGGAGGTGTCGTAACGCAGCTGCCAGCGTCTCACCGATTCCTCACGTATCTGCCTTCTGACATACGATATTGGGACTTTATCGTAGTCTGGAGCCGTCTTTTTGGTTAGGGCTGCTTTTTTTGCTAACTCGTCCGCTCTTTCATTGCCTGGGGTACCTACGTGGGCTCTTAACCAGAAGAACCTCACAATTCTGCCTTCCTCTCGTATCTCTCGTACGCACTGCTTCATCTCAAAGGCTAGATAATGAGTTACCGATGGGCTCTTCAGAAGATCGAGCGAAGATCTTGAGTCGCTCAGGATGTTAATTGAACCGGCTTTCGATTTCCTCGCCATCTTGACTGCCCTGAGAAGTGCATACATTTCCGATTGGAAAACAGTGTTGTGTTGTTCTAGTCGGAATGTTGAGTACCTAGTCTCCCTTCCCTCGTTCCACCACGTCAGGGCAGCTCCGACTTTCCCTTCTATTTTGCTGCCGTCGGTAAAGATTAGGGGACCGACTATCTGGTGGTCTTCTAGGGTTTTAGGGTCCAGGTTTTCTAAGCACTCATACTCGGTTGTTATGAGTTGTGAGGGGTGGGGATTTTGTAGAGGTCCCACCCTGCGCTCTAATTCTCGACCTGGTGGTAAGAGGTCCTCGCAGTGCCCTTTTTTGGTTTTGTAAAGCATCGCCGCCTCTTGGACGCGAAGGTCAAGGGGTAGTAGGCCCGATAGGATGAGTGCCGATGTCAGAGACACCGTCCTGTAAGCCTTGCAGATTTTTTGAGCAAAGCCTCTTTGCAGAGAGTTTAGTTGTTTTTTTATCATCAACTTCTCTACTGCCGGAGACCATACGCTTGCGGCATACAGGACGATAGGCTCTACCACCGCCACGTAGATAGTCCTCACTGTTTCTCTGTTGAGACCCCAGTTCACCTTTGCTGCACACGCTAATTGTTTATAGATATCTGCTGCCTTTTTACATGTTGCAGATACGTGTGCGTTAAAGGTTAGTTTGGAGTCTATTATGAGACCCAGCAACTTAATTTCTGTTACCAGATTTAGCCGAGTGCCGGACATGTGAATTGTCGGGGTGTCATATTTGTACTTTTTAGTTATTAGCATCGCATTGGTCTTGTGCGCTGCAAAGCTCAATTTGTTAGTAGCACCCCATTCTTGTACGACAGCTAAGGTGGATTCGGCTGAAGTTTGTAAGTTGCTGGTGAGATGACTTGAGAATATGAGGACCACGTCATCCGCGAAGGCTTGACAATACACCCCCATTTCTGCCATTTTGTGGAGTAGGGAGTCCAGGATTAGGTTCCAGAAGGTCGGTCCTCCGATGGAGCCTTGGACACAACCTTTCGTGGTTCCTTTTTCACTGGTCGCTCTGGCGTAGTTGACGATGACCTTTCGGTCCTTTAGGTAAGATGCTACTAGGGCGTATAGATTTTTTGGACATTGTTTGTTTACCATCTGCTTTTTTAGGGCTGGCCACCATGCGTTGTCGAAGGCGCCCTCAATGTCGAGCGAGACCAGGAGTACTAGCTTTTTAGCTCTGATCTCACTTCTTATGTGCTCGACTAGATCGAAGAGGGCGTCCTCAGTCCCGCGTTGTGGCATGAATCCATACTGGCTGGGATGTAGAGTTGGCAAGAAGCGCCACTGAAGCCTGCCCACTAGGAGTTTTTCTACTATCTTTCCTAAGATCGATAGTAATCCAATCGGTCTGTAGGACTTCGGGTGGGTGTAGTCTTTTTTGGCTGGTTTTCGGAGGATGCACACGTGTGCGACCTTCCACTGCTTGGGGAAGTGCGACAGCGATAGGCATTTATTTGCTATCGCCAGAAACACCTCCCTGTCACAGTTTATGGCCGCGGTGCATATGTCTGATGAGAGCCCATCCGGACCTGGAGCTTTCTTTGGATTTAGGCCAGCAAGGACCGTTTCCAGCTCCGCGGTCGTGAAGGGTGGGTCGTCATTCGACAGGCCTTGGATTTCCTCCGGTGTTTTGTGCTCTGTGGCTTCTCTTATGAGCCTTTGCTGCTCTGTTTCAGATGCCGCAGAGTCATCAGGATAGAACGTTTTTGCTAGTTATTCGGCTGACTGTTCCGGTGACAGTGTTTCGCCTGCCGAACTCCTTAGTAGCATATCGTTCTGCCTCTTTGTGGTTTTCCTGATGACTCTGTAGATCCCGTCCCAGAGACTCTCGCGATGTTGGGTGCTACAAAACTCTTTCCAGCTCTGAGTGGCTGCTTCGTTTGCTCTAAGTTGGTAGGTTTCCCTTGCCAGTATATATTCGTCGACGGTATGTTGTCTCCGACTGGGTGCAGCGTTGCGGATTCGGCGTTTCTTTCTGAGCACGTCCCTTTTTAAATCTTCTAGGACGGCTGACCACCAAGGTGGTCTAGGATTGCCTTTCCATGCCTTCTTTTTAGGAATCGCGCTTTCGCACGATTCATGGATGGCTGACGTATAGATGTTTAACATCTCTTCCAATTCCTCTGGCCTTGAGAGGTTTAATATTCTGCTCAGCGTGATGCTGTGATCGGCGAGTTTGGTGCTAAAGTTTGTGGTGAAGTCTGACCATTTAGCCTTCTTTGTGTTGTACATGCGTGTTGAGATGGGCTTTAGTGGTTCTAGAGCTTTCTCTATGCGCAGTGCAAAGGTGATGGCATTGTGGTCCGATGTTATAAGACTTCTATCCACTTTCCAGTTCTCCATTTTGCCGATTAGTGAGTGACTAGAAACCGTCACGTCTACACAGCTGCTGTACAGTCTATCTCCTCTGTAGGTCTCGAAGGTTGGTATTTGGCTAGTGTTGAGGATGTGGAAGTCCATCTCTGTGATGAAGGCGTGGTATTCCGCTCCGCGGCGGTTTTCAGAATTGCTGCCCCACCAGTGGCTCCAAGCATTCACGTCTCCTGCCACCAACAAGTTGTTAGTTGGGATTTTGGACGTGGCTGCCCTTATTTGCGTAAGATATGAACCCATTTCTTGGTCACCCTCAACAGGTAATGTTATCGATGCCTCAATTCAAATAACGTTTTCACAATTCCGCAATATTTTTGATAGAACAACCCAGTATTACCCCACATTGTGGGGTAGATGAAAAAAAAGTGAAGAGGTTTCCAAAATATTTTTAGATTTTGTTATCTTACCAATTTATTGGCGTGATTAATACAAACATGATACACGGACATGTTTAATTCCAAAGCGATAATTCAAGAAGCTATTATGTACAATGGTCATATACCTAATACGCTATGAACTAAATTTATGACCGTTGACAGACAATCATTCGATCAAGTGTTATTGGTTGTCAAACATGCATTCGTCATGACATATGAATGACTTGCCAGAGCCAGTTATGGACAGATCTACATACGAGCAATACATGTGAAGTGTTTATCTAATTTTAGAAACCTAAGTGAAATGCATATTTCAAGTTAACATAATATTGATATTACGAGAATTTTCGCGGATTTAATTTAATTTGAATTTTGGAGTTGTTTACTTCACCACGAAAAAAGTTGCAATCATGTAGGAAATGATTTACACAAGAAAATGTCAGAGGAGCGAGAGTGGATCTCAACCCCCTTCACTCAGATATCCAAATGCGCGAGTTACCACTGGGCTATTATTGCCTCAATCACTTTTTGAGTCCAAAAAAAATTACCTGTTCATTTACGATTAAATCTTCCTTGAACTGTTAAAGATATTGCAATAAATACAAAGGATCGATATGTATTTAACATTGACTACGTAAAGATTGAATACCCACCTTCATCATCATCATCCAATTATATATTTTAAAAGCCAGTTAACTATACTATTGTCATAGAACTTTTAAATGCACCTCTGTGCTTTAATGAAACGTTGCTAAATACAACCCACAAATCCTAAGCCGTGGCATAATGAGAGGATGTAGCCTAAAGCGTCATGCGCGACAACACTCAACCACTTCATTACCAAAGCTCAGTTATTCTTGATATAGTATTACTTAACCCTTATTATTTAGGGAGTAAAGGCGAAATTTGAACGCAAATGCCCAGCACTTGGCCAGCCGTGCCTAACAACGTGAACACGCATAATGGCAGGAAAATGAATGCTTTGTGCAAAATATGGACCAGGTTAGGAAGTTAATAGACGAACGTCGAATTTGAGTACAATTTTAACAAGTTGTGTTTTTACAAGATTTTATTGAAGTTACAAGGCTTGTATGTGTGTGTATGTATACTCGTATGATTGTCGTAATGACACATTACAATTTATATGACATAAAAGTTTTGTTTTTTCACAAGTACTCGTTTTCAACCCTTTTTAACAACCCACTGCTAGCCATAGGCCTCCCTTCAATACGAGGGGGATTCAGCTATAGTTCGGAGCTAGGAAGATGATGGTACAAGTATGTCACTCCCGTGCTTCGAACACGTAAAGCCGTCGTCTTAACACTATGACGCCCTGGTCGTGTCGAGTAATTGTCCCACCAAAATATGGGAGTGACAGGAATAGAAAGTACTTTTGTGTTTGCACAATCAGGATGGGATAACATTATTAATGATATACTTTAAGCATTTATTGCTCATTACTTTAATTGTTCACTATTTTCTTTTAACTCTATTTTAATGAAGAAACTAAAGTCTATAAAGTGTAATTTAAAACAACTTCTAGGTATTAAGTGAAAAAATTTCCAAGTGCGTTGCGTATCATTTTATTTTTTGTATTTTAATTTTTATATTTATATATTTTTTATTCCAATATGAAAAAAAAGGTTGTAAATACATCAAAAAAATGCCAAAGAGGTATATTTGAGTTGCACTTTATAGAGCTAAGGATATTTTACAAGTTAATTACAGGCATTAAAAGCTGTATTAAGTTGAAACTTATTTGGAATGAAGGCTATAGATATACATAGATAATATAATTAAAGCTGATTAGACGCATACGAGAAATGCTCACGAGAGCTCCCTTTAGATTCAATCAGAGAGCTAATTGTGGGTAATTTCTCTCGTGTCTGTGAGTAATGATGTGATTGAATATATTTAGTAAATGAGTATACAGTGTAAGAATATTATTTATTTAGAATAAAAAATATGTACAACTAAAACAGATGTTTATTTTTTTCATGCGTTTGACTCACTTTGTAGTGATCTTACCTTCAGCGCCAGCGGTCGCGGGTTCGAGTCCCGCAGAGGCATTCATTTGTTAAGCGCAACTGTTTTTACTTCAGTCATTAGTGTTTATATTTATAATATGTATTGTGGAAGATGAATAGGAAAGAGGATGTTAGAGGGTGGGGAGAAATCTATAAAAGTCGATGCATAACCGGCATCGGGGGGTAGTTGCGTCTTGACACTTATCGTGGTAGCATTATTAGGTTGTTACTCTGCCGGTTTGTTTCTAAAAATATCATTGTTGGTAAATTAGTTGTCTTTTCAGTTAGTTAAATTGTGTTTTAGCCTTTTCAGTTCTTAAAATAAATTGAGGTCGATTTAGTAAACTTTTTTTTTAAAAAAAAAGACTCACTTCTGGTCTAAATTCATAAGAGTATGTATTTAATACATATATATGTGTAGTATATCAACTATCTGGTATCCATAATTCAAGCCTCGTAGCTTAGCACGAAACTAGACGGCGTGTAATAATGTCCCAAAATATTTATTTATACATATTTGTATTTATTTGCCTATTTACTATATTAATTGTATAATATGGTAAAAAATTAACCAGTGTTTAAAAAAATCTTGTTTTTAGCTTCACACGGATGGTTTTGTTTAACTTACGATTTTATACGATTTTATTATACTGTGTTGAAAATAAGCGATGACAACAAGGAAACAAAAAATAAACATAGTGTTATGCAACTGGATACATACTATGTACCTACATACATATGTATAATATTTTACATTTAGCATGACTAGCAATTTTTTTATGTATTCGTGTAATATTAAAAACAAAGTATTTAATTTAACTGGATTCGCCAAATAACAAAATGTAATTAATATATTTTTTTGTTTTATGGAATCCTGTTATAAAGAATCTACAAAACCGATTTAAATGAATTTTAGTACACAAATATTCTAGAGCCTGATAAAGGACATAGGCAACTTTTCAAGACAAAAAAAATGTAAGGGGCTGAAAGTTTGTATGGAAATTACGTCATTTTTAAAGTTAGAAGTTTGACACAAATTGTAAGTCTTTTGATTAGATATAAATAATAATTAAGACATTCAATGTTTGTAAAAATTTTATCCTATAGGGGGTTCCTAGGGACGAATCCGAGCGAAGCGAAATATTATTATAATCACCAATATTATAATTGAAACAGCATATTACACGATATCAATGTCTGCTACGAACTGATTACTAATCACCTCGATGACAAATTAATTTAAATCACTATTCGTCGTGCAATGTTTAATTAACTTTGTTTCTAATTATAATTCTACCAATTTACTCGAAGCTAAGCTAAATCACTGCATTACATTTCCCTGTAATCAGTTTTGTAGATCTACCATAGGGTCGATAGGACGAGAGGATCATCCACTGAAGCTAATTATCCGTGACATTGTCACCGTAATACCGAGGCAAACGGAATACATAGCAGGTTAATATATACTAAAAATACTAATATGTAAACTATTTAGTTTTGTAATTTGAAGCGATTTGAGTTTTATGTTAGTTAAATTTGTATAGTAAGAGATTGAAAAGAAATAACCGAATTATTAGAAAGCGTAGTGAAGAACTGTAATTTTTTTTCAACGTACCTTATTAATTAAGGTATAGAACATATAAATAAATTTGAAGGGTCTATTTTTCAATTCAAATTAACAGTTTTTCACAAAATGCATATTTACATCGAAAATTTTTTTTTTATTTTTGGTCTATCTGTCTGTAATATTTATATACTGATTGTACTTAGTGACGTTTGGGTCCACTTTGCGAAGGATCACGTAAACATACACAAAAAAAATTTTGGTCCATTTTAAAGTCATCAATAATAATATCAATTAACTAATTTAACCTAACTATTTTCTACCTAAAATATGGCACTTAAAACATTTTTACCAAATTATTTTAATCAAAATTAAATTCGATATTTTGTCTATTTGCCTTCTGGAATATCTGAATATCTCTTTAACTCAACGCAATATGTAACGTAATCTGACGTTCCCGATAACACATCCGGGGAAATCCTCAAATAATTAGTACTCACGTAGTGTCTGGAACTAGCTTAATTGCCATTGTTCCCTAATTTGTTCGTGTCACCACTGTCCCTAGAGAGAGCCACTGGTCATTACTTCTAGACAAACTTATCAAATGATGAACACATTCAATTTTAACCTTTATCTTATGTAATGAAAGTCGCTTTCAAGTGTTAATATAAATTTGTAAACCCAAGGTATACTCGGTGTGCATGTCATGGGTAAATTGTATCAGCATGTACAATGTGGCGACGTCCCTCTTCAATGTACAAATAAAAGCTGTGTAAGAAAGAGAGAAAAAATATTAATACATTTTTTTATTCAGAGTAGATGGATGACGCCTTTTTTAGATGTAAGAGATTTAACGTTTTCCATAACAAATTGCAGTTTGCAAAAAATGCACATTACAGCAATAACGAAGTATTTTTTTATCAACCAAGTATTTTATTTCATTATATTATGTAGGTAAATACATAATATTATGTAGGTAAATATAATTTATAAAATGAATTTGATATATATTTTTAAATTGACGTCATGATGGGAAATTAAATGCTCGTTGCAATTAATTACAATAGAATAATTATAAAATGTTAATGTTGTTTTTAAAAACTTTAAAAATATTTTTGTCTTAAAATTGTAAGTCTAAAAATTAAAATCTAAGCTAAATAATCTCAAGTTAATTTAGAATATATAGAGCCCCTGCAAACAGCGAACTTTCGATCGGCCGACAAGTTCTGATGATGAAGTATTTCCAATAAATTCAATCACTTAAATTACTGGCAACGCTAGCTCAGTGGTAACGGGCTCGCATGGAAACAGAGTGAAGAGTGGTCAAATCGGGGTCTCGCACTTCTATATTTTCATGTGCAAATCATATGTGACATGATTACCACTTGTCTTACGGTTAAGAAAAACATCGTAAGGAAACCTGCATGGCTCAGAGAACCCTCGTATTGAAAGGAAGTTCATGCCCAGCAGTGACTTGACCAGCTTGGTGGAATATGGCCTGAAACCCTGGTATTGAAGGGAGATCCGTGCTCAGCAGTGGCTGTAACTTGGGATGACGAAAAGGGCTAAATACAAATCGGCTTGCTTCTCTAGTGGCTTGTAGGTGTGGAGGCTTTTGGTTGGAGTCTCGAGTTAGACTAAATGTAGCTATTGAGTTTTTCTGTAGAGGGCAAGATTAAAATTTCACAAATTGAATTTTTTAACTTTCTTCTTTCTGTTTTATTATTATATCTACACTAAAAAATTAAAAAAAAAACACTTTTTTAATATATTTTTTATGAATATTAAATTTATGCATTAAGCCATATATCGAGAATTTATTTTCATAGTATTTAACGAGTCAAACAATAATAGTAGTAAAAAAATATAGACAAAAACTATTGAACTGAATTTATTAATTTCAGTTGAATAGATTTGGCTATATTCTTCTTTTCAATACAAAATGTTATTGGTTTGGTTTCATATTGTTATATTGTAAGGTTTCACTTTTCATCAATGTTGAAAAATCTTACCTTACAAAAGTTATGTCAGAATTGTCATCGGGTAACATTATTTAAATTTTATTTTCAAAAAAATTAGAGATCCCACGAAAATTGCACAAATCTAGCCAAAAGTATTAAAAAGATTGCCTATAACACTGTTATTATTATGCGAGAACTGTGAAAATATTTTAAGTTAGTTAGAAAGTGATATAAAACTGTTTACTGCGAACAAAATGACATTAAATTTAAATTAAATACCCATGTAGGTATAATTATGATAAAATGATTTCTCGACTTTTCAATCTTGAAATTAATCTATATATCAGAAAAAAAAACTTAGCACATCATTTCGTAAATTACGTACTAATATGCTGAAAAATAAATTCTTCCTAGCTCAGATAGTAAAAAAAATTAAAGGAATTATCAAAATAACATCTAAAGTAATTTTGGGAAAAATGAATAAATTATTCTATTATATTATCATGTATTTGGTGTTTGAATATTCTACAAAAACAAGAATTATATATATTCTACGTATCTCAAAACTCAAGGTAAATATTTATAAGAGATTAAATTTAAGAATTTGCGCTTACTAAGCTTATATTGAGTATTTTTATAATATTACTATAACTACTCAATACTAAGTCTCGTTTCCAACATATTTTTATCTATAGCAGGAGTAAACCGCAAAAATTGTAGATATCTTAAGTATACCCATTACTAAGACGCTTCTCAGTTGCCGAGGTATTGGGAATTCTCAGAAGTAATTAAAAAATATAGTAATATCCTCGAATTTTATGCCTACATTGAAGTAGCATCATCATGCATCAAAAAAGAAGAAAACAACTTCTTTACTTAAAAGCTCAGTATAAGTTTTGAAATGGTAACAACATTTGTCAGAGCTTTCACAAAATGTAAGATAAAATATCTAACACTTTGAAAAGTTCTTAAAAAACTTATCATTATCTTTTATTCCATTATAATATAATATAGATATAACAATTGTATAAATGCTATATAAAAAGTATAATTTAAAATAAGTCCTTAATAATATAGTTAATTATATACTTAATATACATGTGTCAATTAAATTTCGTAGAACGAACTTAATTCTCTCATTTCAGCCGAGAACTAATTCGTGGGTAAATCCCCGAACGGTACCGGCCGATATTTGGGCTTAAGAGATTCTACTATAAAATATACCCTGTCTCACCCCTAGATTAAGGATATTGTAGATATGTATTTATTACTTATGTATATTTAAATATATATTGTCATACTACTTTTTTCTTGTGGCTTCAAAGTAAAAACTCTTAAAAACTATGGAAAATACTAAGAATTTCTAGTAAAACCTAAGAAATTCCAAATATAAATAGTTAAAATTGTTAATTTCTTTATAGTCAAACTAATATCCAATGGCAAAGACTTCTGCTTATCGTCTGTTTTTTTATAAATGATTTGATATATTTGTACCTTCAAAAAAAACTGCCATGTTTTAAATGTACTTGTAATCCAGGCCAGTAATTTTCTTGTTAACAATTCGATTTTCCCGTTTCGATGTTAGTGGATGGGTATGATAGTTTACATTTTATTTTCGGTTAATATATAAGTACATTACGTCGTCCTACTTTAATTTATAATTAGAATTATGAATTTTCGAAGTTATAAGTAAAGTACCTGGATGACCGAGCTTTGCTCGGTACTTTTAAAAAAAATGATATTATAATATAAATAAACAATTTAAATAATATAAATAAACAATGAAGTACTGCTGAAGTAGCTTTAGTGTCATTGTGTCGATAAAGCAGTTGCTTTATCGACACAATAACAACCAACAATAATGACATGTATCATCAAAATACTAATATAAAAATACTGTTCGATATTCGAACAGATATCGATTGTTGATTATTGAAAACACGAATAAAACTACATTTTCTGAAAATGAATCCTAGCTAGATCGATTTATCGCCCCTGAAATCCCCCGTATACTAAATTTTATGAAAATCATTGGAGCCGTTTCCGAGATTCAGATTATATATATATATATATATATATATATATATATATATATATATATATATATATATATATATATATATATATATATATATATATATATATATATATATATATAATTCTTTATTTTGTTATTTTAATTTATTAAACAAATATATAATAATAATCTTTAAGAAATCATTCCACCATTGTTATTCTGTTCGTAGGAATAAATTGGAAATAAAAAATAAAGCAGCGATATCAATGACTTTTTACACTGGTACATTATAAATGACGTCAATAGTTAACGAGACGGTCCGTTTTGTTGTTATAAAATACAATGGCGTTTCCACACGTGTGACTTATATTATTTAAATAATTTTAAAAGTTTTAAATGATCAATTATTAAGTGAATAAAATTATCATATACTCGTACATACATAAATATATGTATGTACGAGAATATAGAAGTAAGTACGTTAAAGTTTGATGTTTCTTACTTTTCTACTCTGAAAAGGCTGAACGAATTTTTATAAAATTTTGAATATAGGACCTTCCTACTATTTTAGGTATTTAAGTCTAACTTAAATTATTATTTTTTTAGCTATTACCTATTACCTAGATGTAACATTTTAATTTGATAATACCTACGTGTTAAAACTTAGTTCCTTCCAAAACCATTGACACTTACTCCGAAGTATTTAAAAAATCGGAAAAAAAAGTAACACTGCTAAAAACTTTTACAATTCAGTTTCATTTAAAATAGCTCGTGTAATTGTAACTTATTTTCCCAATACATATTAAAACCTATACCTCTTGTTAATACCACATTCGTTACAGTCCGCCACTTTGCAGGCTTACGGGTAATAAAGATGGGGTTTATGGCCTG
The DNA here is from genome assembly GCA_951802675.2 of Boloria euphrosyne. Lineage (NCBI taxonomy): Eukaryota > Metazoa > Arthropoda > Insecta > Lepidoptera > Nymphalidae > Boloria > Boloria euphrosyne. The sequence continues at coordinate 2,111,046 of OX637876.1, forward strand.
TACTTAATTTGTATGATATGGTAATCTGGTGATATAAGCGAAAATCAATATTATCCCATTAATTGTATTTAACTTAAGCAAAACAAGTGTTTATAATGTTCCGATGAAATTATTAACAACTTCACTTCACTTCGATTCACTTTTCTTAATAGAGATATGTTACAGTCATAGTCTATCTGTCCTCTGTGAGATTGGCTTGTTGGGTGGATAAGTTTATTAACGTCCGACAATTCAGCCGGGCGTGAAGCCAAGAGATGTACCAAGTATCCCACCTTGGTTGATGGAATGCTATATGGGTAACTCGTTATACTTTACTGAGAGCAAAGTAGACAGTTAGAAAAACGTCATGGATCTTATGGCCTGATCAGTGCGTATCCTGCGATTCTTTCTTAAGAAAAGGAGTAAAAAGATGTGGCGAGCATCAATTGGATTATAATTGGTACTGGCTTTTCTAATCGTTGAGTCCCACATAGCCTGTATGTAGGTATACGTAATTATTAACATTTCCAAACAACAAAAAGGCCGTTTCAGCATGAAGGAACCGATGCGTTGCTCCATTTAAGATGAATCGGCAAAGCAATAATTACGGATTACGCGTTAATATATTACTGAGGATTTCTTTGATTTTTGTACTGTTGTAATGTTCCTTTTTTACTTAATCATATTATTATTATTAATTTGTATTTAAATTCTTAATTATATACATTTTTTATCTGTACGTTTCACTTCATAAGACTGAAAAATAATATAAATATTATATTACCTGTTTTTTTTTTTTTTTTTTTTTTATTATTAGTAAATTACTATTATTTTTTATTTTTTTATTATATATTTTTTTTTATTATTATTATTATTTATTTATTTTATTTTTTTTTCGGATCCGTATCCTTGGTCCATCAGGAGTTTCTTCTCCTCCTGAGTGTGGACCAAGTATAGGGTTCCTTGTTGGGTGGATGGTATTTGCGCGTCCGTGTACCTTTCCATGCGCAGGGAGTGGATAGATGGACTCGAGGAGTAGATGTTACCATAGACGTCGCTGATGGCATACGCGACGTCCTTGGGGTTTCTATGCGTGCAAGACAACTCACACGTGATGTTGGTCACCAGGGTTGGCCAGCAGTACCTTAGCTCAAACAAATTTTCTCGGTCGATATAAGGAAGCTGGTTTATGTCCCCGATGAGTGCCACTTCCTTTGCACCTGACAGTCGGGCGGCCATGATGACGGCTCCGAAATGGTTCATAAGGGCTTCGTCAACCGTTAAGCGGCTGCACCTGGTACCCTCTTTGAAACCATTGACCAGTATGGAAGCCATGGTACGCACTTTAGATTTGGCTTTGTCGCCAAAGCGTTCCACAAGCTTCTCTTTGAGATCTCTGGCTCCTTCGACTGTGGTGGTGGCTACTACTTCGTTTTCCTCATCGAAGTGCCTGATGATGTGAGTTGTCTTACCGCACCCGGGTACCCCGTTTGTCCACGTTATTTTCGGTAGTTTCCAGTCCATGAGGACACCACCGGTTTCGACTTCTCCCGAAATGGTTTTTGCCATTCCGAGTATCCTGTCGTCCAGCATTATCCTCGTGCAATTGGCTACTACAACCATTGGGTCTCCAGGGGGTGTTTCGAATTTTAACGGTGTATTTTCACACCCCTCCGCTTCGACCAGTCCCACGAAGCCTTTTGTGGTGTTGTAAGCGGCCATATATGACCCGGACATTTCCCCTTGTATTACCTGAGAAGTGTCGTTGTCGTATATGGCTGCCTCAGCTTTGTCAAGTTCCACCTCCAGCATCTTCTCACTTCCTCGCTGGTAGGCCTGCATGATTTTTTGGCAGGTGGCAAGGTTTACCACTCTGGTTCCTTTGATTACTGCCAGGAACTCGACAAATGTATTTGTGGCGTGGTCTTGTGGGTTTGTTGCTGGTCTTAGCTTTGGTGGTGTTACTTGACCCATATCGGCAGGAGTGCGGCTGGCGTGTGACGACTCGGGTTCCTTTGAGCTTTTGACTCTGAAGAATTCCCTTATCGCCCCAGCTTGCCTGTCCTCATGTGTTTGCCGTTTTGGAGACACCAGTTTGTGGATGACATCATCTACTGCTTTTAGTCGGGAGTCTTCTTTTGGTGTTTCCTCCCGACGAGTTTTAGGACTGGAGGCTTTTCGTTCTGCCTCTATTCGCCTTTGAAGGCGGTCGGACCCGCTGAGCGGGGGCCCTATGCATGGAGGTTCTGTGGAGGAGGAGTGTTGTTTGACCTCTCCTTTTAAGAAGTCGAAGCCAGAATAGGAAAAACAGAGAGGTTACGTCAATCAATTTTGCAGATTTTATTTTGGTTTTATATTAATTAGAGCGTGAAAGGGGTTTTTAGAATAAAGTAAAATATCGTTTATATTTTTTTTATTTTGAAGGCATATATTTAGTGCTTAGAAAGCACACAAGTTTTATATTACAGCTTTATAAAAAAGTTGCGCTCTTATCATTAAAGTTACTAACTGTTATGAAACTGCTAGATACGTTATATTTAAAGTTCTTTCTATCCGTGAAATAAATTAAAGGTCCACATTTAATTTTTGTTAATTTTTGTTTTTAATACTGTTCTAAATTAGTGCTTGACTACATTCCACCTGATGGTAAGTGCTAACGTAGTCGTAGATGGTAAGTCGCACTAATTCATTAGCCACCTATTCACTCTAGCTTTGAAGACACCCATATTGTAATCGGACGGAAACACTGACGCAGGCAGGTTGTTCCAATCATTAGCCGCACGTATAATAAATGACGTAGCCAAACGCTTCGTCCGGACAGCTGGAATGTCCACGACATAAGAATGAAGACCAGCAGTTCGTCGGGTCGTCCGATGATGGAAAGGGGATGGGGGAATAAGGTCGTGTAATTCTTACGCACACTCTCCGAAATACAACTATAGAATACGCAAAGGATCTAAACACAAATTCAAATTCAAATTCAAATTCAAAATATTTTATTCAGCATGAAATTATTACAATTTTTTACTGAACGTCATGAGTCTACTACCAGTTCGGAAGAAAGAAACCACTGACCTGAGAAGAACTGGCGAAAGAAACTCAGCGGGACTAATGTATATTTTTTTTTTGTTTTTTTTTGTCTTAGTGTTTTTTCTTTTTTTTTTAATTAAATTGAAATTAACAATAATTCTATAGGTTGAAACAGCCTGGTGGAGATCACATCATTCCCAAGGCGTACTATCTTCTAAAAAATCGTTAATCGTATAATATCCTTTAGTACACAAACGTTCTTTCACAATTTTTTTAAATTTGGCAATAGAAGCTTGTTGAACGTTTTCTGGGATCCTGTTGTATAAGCGTATACATTGTCCATAAAAAGAATTACTGACTCGTCGTAAGCGAGTCACAGGCATTACAAGTTTATTTTTACTCCTAGTGTTAATACTATGCATGTCGCAGTTCCTGAGAAATTCGTGTATATTTTTATGAACATATATAACATTTTCGTACACGTACTGAGAAGCAACAGTCAATATTTTTATTTCTTTAAACTTATCTCTTAACGATACTCTAGGGCCTAAACTATAAATTGCACGAATAGCTCTTTTCTGCAGGACAAAAATTGTATTAACGGTAAAACAAATCTATATATATATATAAAAATGAATCCCTATTTTCCTTGGTCACGACATCACGCATGAACGGCTGGAGAGAGAGAAGGTGTATATGAAAGAAATTATAAAACGTGTTCCACACACCTTAGGAAATTTAAAAAAATACTTTATAAAATTAACGGCGTTTGACGTATCATGTTATGACAGTTGCCGTGGTGCGTGCAATGGTAATTAAATCAGCAAATATACACCGGATGATGCGATGTAAATATATACAACACGTACCTAGGGACGAACTCGAGCGAAGCGAGGATGAGCCCCTAGTTAAATATATAAATAAAAGAATATTATAGAATTTTCTTCATTTTCATCTGTCACAGCTTTTTTTAAATACCACACGTCATGCTGGTTGGTCGGATTTGAAAAAAATTTAGGCACGCAAGTAGCTAGTGTACATGATACTTGTAAACTTTTCAAAATTTAGTTGAGTTCCACAATTTCCATCACTTAAATTAAGCTAAAGAATATACATACTATGACTAGATACGTTTTAACGTTTAGTTTAGATTTCTGAGAGATGCGGTATTTTCTTGCACTATAAATATCGTATAATCTTGACCCAGAAAACTGGCTATCATCATACCAAATTTCATCAAAATCCAACCAGTTGTTTTCTCATGATGCGGTCACAGACAGACAGACAGACAAACATTTTAAACACTACGGATCGGCCTCTGATCGATGGTAATGACTATTTCAATAAGATTTATGTATAGAAATTTTGTATCTGAACGTTGCATCAAGCTGTCTTCTTTCTCTTGTCATCTTTGTGTCAAAAGTCAAAAATATGCGTTACCCTTCTTTATGACCCCTTGTTTTTTTTATCAAAATTTGTTCAGCGATATAAGCGTAAAAAAGAACAAACAAATATTTTTTCACATTTATTTAAATATAAAATATAATATACCTGCTATTTATAATGTTAATTACCAACAGTCAATTAAACGTTCATTTTATATATAGATGCTGATTACATGGTAAATGGTATGAACTCTGTATTACATAACATTTTCTTTATAGTGGCTAATGGTTATTTAATGATACTTGTATAAAATATGACGAATGATACGACAAATTAGATGCGGAAAATGCTGTTATATTGTATTAATACTTACGATTCTCTTCTAACTAGCTTAAGCCCGCGGTGTCACTTGCTCGGTTAGTATATTGATAAAAATTAAGATTACATTTCTTCATCCACTTCATTTTCTGAAACTGGTTACGACATATTTAACTAACTGGTATTTATTAATATTCATCAACTTTCAGAGCAATTAGCATTCATGAACTGTAAATAAAATATGTTCACTGTGATTTTAAGTGATATTTCGGTATACTAAAGTGGAGTAATAAAGCAAATTGTATGCATCGAATAAAAAATGACAATAATTATGATAAAGCCTACTATTCATGACTCGACTGAGTCATTTGTTAGTTTTGAGAAGCAATGATTGTGGAGAGTCGATGACAATGTTTGATTGATGAACCTAAATATTAGTACGATCAATTTATTTGATATTCATTAACAGCCTAACGTTATACAAGTATTTTCTACTAGAGAAGTAACAAGAAATAACGCTTATAGGCAAAATATTCCCAGAGTCGATAAAATATTATATTTGTTAAACTAACAGTTTTGTTTAGTAACTAGATAACCCTAAACTAAAACTTAAGAAAAATATTTAAAAAAAACGTACGAGACAAATTTTATGTTTTTACTATAAAAGATACATATTATTGTATTGTGAAGTAAAACTAATATAATCAAAATACTACGGATATAGAATAATTGGATGATGAAAAATTATTTTGTGCGTTTTGACTTTAAATTTCGTATGAAATTTACGTTATATTAACATTTTAATATCACACTTTTTAACATCTACTTCATATACTTTGGTTACAGACAGGTGTATTAGATATATAATTTAATAATACCAGAATATTTAATATGCTACGTAGGTAATTGTGGACTTAACTGGTTGTTATGAGTTCAGAGATGCACAGAATTACAAGGTAGCCGTATAAATGATATATATAATAAATGTTTATTTGTTTATAATTGTTTCTTAAATTTTAATCTATTAAGCACTAGCAACACACCCTCGCTTCGCTTGGGTTCGTTCCTAGTTACCCCCTTAAGTATAAAAATTTTTTACAAACTTTGAATGTCTTACTTATTTATAGCCTTTTTTCGCCTTTAAAAGTAGCCTATGTCCATCTCCTGGCTCTAAGCAACCTCCCCATCAATTTTCAGCCAAATCGGTACAGCCGTTGTTAAGTTATAAATAGTGTAACTAACACGACTTTCTTTTATATATATAGATTTTAATAATTTAACCACCTTTGAATACAAAAATATACAGTTCTTGTATGTGATATAAATGACTAAATATTTTTTTTACTTCAATAAGAAATAAATGATATTAGTTCAAATCCGGGTCTCGTACCTCTGATATTTTCATGTCCCAACATATTTATATATTTCTATCATGATTGCCACTTGTCTTACGGTGAAGGAAATCATCGTGAGGAAACCTGCATGTCTGACAGAACCTAGCAAGTTTTCGTAAGACATGTGAAGTCCGCCAACACGCACTAGGCCAGCGCGGAGGACTATTCCCCCCGTATTGAGGGAGGCCCGTGCCCAGCAGTGGGACGTTAAAAAGGGCTGACGACAAAAAATATCAAGTAGTTACCATCCCAATTATTGCCGAAAACCTTTATCAGAACCATTACAATAATGATTTTAAGTGTAAAATAGCTTCTGGCGTGAACAGCCGCTTTAAAGGTTATACTGCAATAAACTACAATACATATTTTGGAGCAACGTCAACGCATTAACAGCGATAAGCGAGTCCCATTACGATTTGCATCCATGCGTATTGGATATAATAAAATAAGCTAAATGATTCCATTCAATATGTACCTTCGGAAATTCATAAATTCAATGTATTCATACTACTTAACTCAAGCAGGTTAATTTACTGCGTATTTTAATCATAGTTGTTATATAACTATTATAATATATAAAACAAAGAGTACACAACTTAGAACTTGAGACCGACAGGACGGATTTTCTTGATTTTTGATTTTTTAAATCCGTCTTTGTCTTAAAATATGAAAAAAAGAAACAAAAAATATAGATTAAATAAATTAACGATGTTTGATGCATTATAATAACAGATACCATGGCGCCCGCTATGACAAAATTAGACGGGAAAGCTATAACATATATAAGACGCCATGACGCTTGATTTTAAATAAATTACTTATTTCTTATTTTCATGGACTTTAAACAACAAAGTTTTATTAAAAGTTCTGTCTGTTTCTATCCGATAATCTTTAAAACGGATAAACTAATTCTATTGGTGCAATGAGAGAGGCATTGGCTAGTTCTAAGAAACAACACGAGTAACCATTAACCTACTGGCTAATTACAGGCCCTTCTCGCTTTATCACTCATATCGAAAAGTGGTATTTAATGTAAAAAGAAAGATTCAATTGTTTAATTTGCAATATCCAAAAAATTTTAAAAGTCAAAAGTCAAAGTCAAAATATACTTTATTCAAATAGACTTTTACAAGCACTTTTGAATCGTCACTTTTACATTATTATACGAATTTAAATCAAGTGTCAGTCTGTAAGTCTGGGACTTGGGAGTAAACTACCACCGACTCGGAAAGCTGTTCTGCCGAGAAGAGCCGGCGAGAAACTCAGCAGTTGCTCTTTTCAAAAAAATATTTGATTACAATATTTATTGCATTACAATATTTATCTATTTATCCTACGTGAGACACAACAAGACATTAATCCCACACATTTACATCTTCTAAGTATTCCGTGATGGTGTAATAAGCTTTATTCAATAATGTATTTTTAATTTTAGATTTAAATTGTTTTAAAGGCAAGCTCAATATGGACTGTGGAATTTTATTATACATGCGTACACCTTGCCCCATAAACGATCTATTTACTTTTTGAAGGCGAATACTGGGTGTTATAAGTTTATCCTTATTTCTAGTATTTATACCGTGTTTGTCGCTGTGTTTTGAGTAGCAATTAATATTTTGTCGCACAAATATAATGTTACAATATATATATTGCGAAGCAACCGTAAGTATACCAATTTCTTTAAAAAGTTCGCGGAGAGTATCCCGAGCGCCAATGTTATAAATGGCCCGAATGGCCCTTTTTTGAATTATAAATATGGATTTAATATCCGCTGCATTACCCCACAACAAAAAGCCATACGACAAAATGCTATGGAAGTAGCTAAAGTAAACAAGTCTGGCAGTGTCAACGTCTGTCAGCTGCCTGACTCTTCTGACAGCGAAAACAGCGGAGCTTAGTCTACTCGCAAGAGACGAGAGATGGGGACCCCATTGCAAACCCGAATCTAATGTCAATCCCAAGAAAACCGTGGAGTCTACCGTATTTAATATGTCGTTATTAAGATACAAGTTGAAATTTTGCCTTTTTACATTAGGTAATAAAAACTGAATATATTTTGTCTTCTTGGCATTTAAAGCCAGATTATTAATGTTAAACCAATGAAGTATATGCGATAATGCACTATTCACTTCGTCGTAATTATTTGACTTTCTATCAACTTTAAAAATTAAGGACGTATCATCCGCAAAGAGTACAATATCACAAAACTTGTCGGCATAAAATGGGAGATCATTAATATAAACTAAGAACAAAAATGGACCCAAGATAGATCCCTGTGGAACACCCATCTTAATAGGAGATCCAAAAGAATTAACATTATTTACCGCGACCTTCTGAACCCTACCACTAAGATACGATGCAATGAGATCAAGGGCAATACCACGAACTCCGTAATGAGCAAATTTAAGCAGAAGAGTTTCATGCTCTACACAATCAAAAGCTTTAGATAAGTCACAGAAAACACCAATTGCATTCTGTGATTTTTCCCAAGCGTCATAAATATGTCTAAGAAGTGCTATCCCCGCATCAGCTGTAGACCTACCTTTAGTGAACCCATACTGTTCACTATGGAAAATATTATTTATGTTAAAATGGTTCAATAGTTGACTTAACATAAGTTTCTCAAAGATTTTACTCATACATGGCAATATAGAAATAGGTCTATAGTTGCCAGGATCATTTTTAACGCCATTTTTAAAAAGAGGTATTACTTTACTAATTTTCATGAGATCAGGGAATATACCAGTGTCTATGCATTTATTGAATATAAGAGCTAAATAAGGTGCAATGTTTGTTATTATTGTATTAAGTAATTTAACAGACATGCCCCACAAATCACCAGTTTTCTTTACATTAAGAGTTTTAAATATTTTAATTATCTCATGTGCATCTACATATAAAAATTTAAATTGGTGATTACAGTGCCTTGTATGATTTCTCAAGAATTTGACTGCCTCTATAGGGGAAGATCTTAGAGAAGATGTGACCACTTCTGGGATTTTCGAAAAATAACTCTCAAATGTATTTGCGACATCTTCATCGGAACTTACTGTAACATTATCAATTAAAAGTTGGACAGGTTCGCTGGCGGGCTTTGATCTTCCAGCCGTACGAGTAATCACGTCCCAAGTTGCTTTAATTTTATTATCAGAATTTAAGATTTTATTTCTAATGTGAATAGACTTAGCTTGGAGACAAACATTTTTAAAAATTTTAGAATAAGTTCTTACCCGGCTATGGAAAATTGGGTCTAGATTCCACTGCTTCATACTATATAATTCGTACAACTTATCTCTACTTCTGTATATGCCGACTGTCGCCCAGTCGCTAAATTTCATTTTAGTGTTCTTTATTACAGTACGTTCTTTAAATACGTTATTGAATGATTCCAAGAGTATATTGAATACTTTATTGTAGTAAGAATTGGGACTATCAACAGACATGTCCATATTAAGTAATTGCTGTGTGACTGTCTGTTTAAAAGAAATAATCTTATTTGAGTTGACCGGTCTACATTTGATTTTTTGTCTAATATTAACACTATTATTACTTATAGAAATTTTTTGACCAAAGTGATCTGAACTTAAGTTTTTAATGATAAATTTATCAAGCACTTCTCCATGATAAAACACATTATCTATACATGTGGAAGAAACGTTAGTAACACGAGTTGGTTCGCAAAAAACATTAAATAAATGGTACGATCTAAACAAATTTAAAAGGCGATTACTGAGAAGCGTTACTTGAAGTATGTCTACATTAAAATCGCCGCACACAACTACTGATTTTTTGCTAGTACAAAGATTTCTAAGGACATCGTCCATCTTATTTTCGAATATGTCAAAATCACCCGAAGGGGGCCGGTACACGCATAATATAACATACTGTTGAGTCTCAACGCAGGATAGTTCTATAGAACGCTCGATAGAGAGTGCCACTATGTCCTGTCGGCCCTTGCAAACTACATCTTTTCTAACTAATACAAGAGAGCCACCGCGAGTAGCGTTCACTCTAACAAACGAACTTGACAAATTATAATTTTCAATATTTAAAGTATTACAATGTTTTTTAAGCCATGGTTCACTTAAGCATATAACATGAATATTATATTTTTCAAGATAAAGTTCTAATTCTAGCTCTTTGCCACCTAAGCCTTGTATATTTTGATGCAAAATGTTTAATCTATTAGACTTAGGCTTTGTCTTGATATTTAGTTTAAACTAATACTAGCACTTTCTACAGGAACATTTTTTTCATCTAATAAGTTATTAAAAATGACAATGTTCTTAGTTGTACAATGTACAACTGGGTTTTGTATATTATATGCTACTAAAGTAGCAAGTTTTTTCTTATAATGTAAAGGCAGATACAATGTACCTTCTGTCACCTTAAGACTAGAATAATTAATAAATTTATTAATGTCAAAATAAAAGAATGCGTCACTATGACGGTGAGTTGTATTGTAAATAGCCATATTAAGGCTATATATGTACCTATTTTGTTCATCAGTGAGGGAAGAGGAATAAGGAAAAGAGCAAATAATAAATTTGCACTTAGTCCTATTGTGTAAATTGAGTAAATGTTCCAAACTATTTATAATATCCTGTTTCCTCACAGATGAACTATCCCCTTGGAGAAGTACTACAGTACTATTTACACTCAATTCCATAGAGGATATTTTCCTAATATTATACTGGAAACTGGCACCAGGTGAACATATATTCTGTACATTATTAATATGCTTTACAAGCAAAGCACCAAAGCCTTGGCCTATTTGGTCAGACACTACTAATACTTTACCTTGGACAGTGGTACGGGAGGAATTATCTATGCTATGATTATTATTAGTTTTTATACTATGAATTTGAATTTGCTCATTTTGTGTAACCGAGACACAATCTACATCCACAGAATTATTTTGGATATATTGATTTTCTGATTTTGGTGTATGACAGTCACAAGTATATTTATTAGTAAACGATTCAAATCTTTCATAATTGTAGTTACAAAGTTCTACTAAGTTGGTAGCAGCAAGAATGTGCTCCTGTATCTGTTTCTGTGAGCACTCATACTTAGTGGTAATTGAATTTAACTCACGATTTAGATTGTCAATTTCTACCTGGAGTTGTAGTGTGTCTCGCTCATACAGATACCTACTTTGACTGAATTTATTTTTGTATAGGTTTATTTTATTAATAAGTCTTGAGCGTTCACTCCTCATTTCACAAATATGTTTAAAAGTATATTTATTATTTATTAATTTCCTTGATTTTTTTATAAATTTATTCAATTTAATATATTTTTTTAATCTATTGTGGGTTGAGAAGGGAATATTATGTTTTTCACAAGGATCATCATCCTTAGTTAGGTCTATCACTATTTGTGGTTTACATTTTACTAGCTCATCATACAAAGATTGAGTTTTTTTTTATTCATGTGACATTTTTAAGTCCTCGAGCTCAAGTACAGTACTTTTGGCTTCTTGTAAACTTATTTCAAGTTCGGTGATTCGATTTAGAGCTTTCTCATGTTCATCACTACACTGGCTGAACGCATTCACAATTTCACTCAAACGGTCTCGTTGTGATACTACTTCTAAATAATTGTCATGTAATTGAGTAATCAGTCAAAATTTTAGTAATCAGTAAAAAAATCGTTTTGGCAATTCGCGCCATTAGTAAAGCAATTTTACAATAATCCACAATAATCAATATTTTTTCTTTTGTCAATCAATAATTTGGAACGTAAATCATGCCAAGATGCTTCAAATAACATGCTAATACATCGTCAAATTAATAAAACCTCTTTCATGAAGATTGTAAAATGATATATAAATTCTTATACACTTCCCACGCTCTTTCTGCATGAATTAATTCCATAAAGGATAGACTTATTTGCGTCATAGTTCTTTAATTCTTCCTAAACACTTGTTTTTATCAAAACTAGTTTTCAGTTGAAAATTCAATTATTATAAACATTATTTGAGGCAAACAATTGTGGGAATAGAACTTGCCTAAGTTTTTTTGCTATTACATACACTAGCAACCTCGGCTCGCTTCGCTGGGCGTAATTTGATACTTAATTTAATTAATTAATTAATTTGATAATTAATTTTTGTAATTTTCTAATAAAAAAAATAGCCTAAGTTACAACTCCTTATAACATTAGCTACCTGCGAGAGAAAGTCCTATCAGATCATCGGCCAAGCTGTTTCGGAGATTAGCCGGAACTAACTGACAGGCAAAAATGTTAAAAATGGTTTTTATTATGTAAGTGCTGTTACATATACTTTCTTACGCGTTTAGTGAAAAGCTGTTAATTTGAAATTAAAAATAGACTTCAAGTTTCTTTACATGTACTGATTATACATATTCGTTTAAAAAAACCATTAACATTTTGTATTTTTGTAAAACACACAAAAGCTTTTGTCAAGCATCGTTTCGTAAATAACGCGTAATTTATCCAATGGAAATGCTTATTTTGACGGCCTCTGTTTGCTGCAAACAGTACACCTGTATAAGTAGTTGATTTACGTATCATTACGTATTACTGCGGTCAGAGAGAGGATATTCAAATGATATTATGAAAATTTGCTATTCCGACGATATTTAGAATACGATAATGGAAAAATGAATATGTGTTTATATTTTTTCAGAAGTTGTAGAATTGAAATAGGCGTAACTAATAAGTCTTTGTAGTACGCGATTTATAAAAATCACATCTAACGTTTTAAGTAAAGATTTTAGCTAATTTTTAGTTGAAATTTCATTCATCTATACATACTCGTATATAATTATATATAACTAGGGGCTCATCCTCGCTTCGCTCGGGTTTGTTCCTAGGTATGCGTTGTCTATATTTACTTCGCACCGCCCGCTATGTATTTGAGTTGATTATATGAATTGCACGCACCATGGCAACGGTCATAACATGATACGTCAAACGCCGTTAATTTTATAATGATTTTTTAAATTTCCTAATTTTCCTCACAACTTTCTTAATTTTTACTTTCATATAAACCTTCTCCTGACAATAATAAACACAACAAGAAAAGAATTAGCGAACTCGGTCCAGCCGTTCACGCGTGATATCGTGGAAAGGAAAATAGCGATTTATTTTTACACATTTTCATATATATATATATATATATATATATATCATTTATATATATATATATATGTATATATATATATATGTATATATATATATATATATATATATATATATATATATATATATATATATATATATATATATATATATATATATATATATATATATATATATATATATATATATATATATATATATATATATATATATATATATATATATATATATATATACATATATATATATATACATATATATATATATATAAATGATATATATATATATATATATATATATATGAAAATGTGTAAAAATAAATCGCTATTTTCCTTTCCACGATATCACGCGTGAACGGCTGGACCGAGTTCGCTAATTCTTTTCTTGTTGTGTTTATTATTGTCAGGAGAAGGTTTATATGAAAGTAAAAATTAAGAAAGTTGTGAGGAAAATTAGGAAATTTAAAAAATCATTATAAAATTAACGGCGTTTGACGTATCATGTTATGACCGTTGCCATGGTGCGTGCAATTCATATAATCAACTCAAATACATAGCGGGCGGTGCGAAGTAAATATAGACAACGCATACCTAGGAACAAACCCGAGCGAAGCGAGGATGAGCCCCTAGTTATATATAATTATATACGAGTATGTATAGATGAATGAAATTTCAACTAAAAATTAGCTAAAATCTTTACTTAAAACGTTAGATGTGATTTTTATAAATCGCGTACTACAAAGACTTATTAGTTACGCCTATTTCAATTCTACAACTTCTGAAAAAATATAAACACATATTCATTTTTCCATTATCGTATTCTAAATATCGTCGGAATAGCAAATTTTCATAATATCATTTGAATATCCTCTCTCTGACCGCAGTAATACGTAATGATACGTAAATCAACTACTTATACAGGTGTACTGTTTGCAGCAAACAGAGGCCGTCAAAATAAGCATTTCCATTGGATAAATTACGCGTTATTTACGAAACGATGCTTGACAAAAGCTTTTGTGTGTTTTACAAAAATACAAAATGTTAATGGTTTTTTTAAACGAATATGTATAATCAGTACATGTAAAGAAACTTGAAGTCTATTTTTAATTTCAAATTAACAGCTTTTCACTAAACGCGTAAGAAAGTATATGTAACAGCACTTACATAATAAAAACCATTTTTAACATTTTTGCCTGTCAGTTAGTTCCGGCTAATCTCCGAAACAGCTTGGCCGATGATCTGATAGGACTTTCTCTCGCAGGTAGCTAATGTTATAAGGAGTTGTAACTTAGGCTATTTTTTTTATTAGAAAATTACAAAAATTAATTATCAAATTAATTAATTAATTAAATTAAGTATCAAATTACGCCCAGCGAAGCGAGCCGAGGTTGCTAGTGTATGTAATAGCAAAAAAACTTAGGCAAGTTCTATTCCCACAATTGTTTGCCTCAAATAATGTTTATAATAATTGAATTTTCAACTGAAAACTAGTTTTGATAAAAACAAGTGTTTAGGAAGAATTAAAGAACTATGACGCAAATAAGTCTATCCTTTATGGAATTAATTCATGCAGAAAGAGCGTGGGAAGTGTATAAGAATTTATATATCATTTTACAATCTTCATGAAAGAGGTTTTATTAATTTGACGATGTATTAGCATGTTATTTGAAGCATCTTGGCATGATTTACGTTCCAAATTATTGATTGACAAAAGAAAAAATATTGATTATTGTGGATTATTGTAAAATTGCTTTACTAATGGCGCGAATTGCCAAAACGATTTTTTTACTGATTACTAAAATTTTGACTGATTACTCAATTACATGACAATTATTTAGAAGTAGTATCACAACGAGACCGTTTGAGTGAAATTGTGAATGCGTTCAGCCAGTGTAGTGATGAACATGAGAAAGCTCTAAATCGAATCACCGAACTTGAAATAAGTTTACAAGAAGCCAAAAGTACTGTACTTGAGCTCGAGGACTTAAAAATGTCACATGAATAAAAAAAACTCAATCTTTGTATGATGAGCTAGTAAAATGTAAACCACAAATAGTGATAGACCTAACTAAGGATGATGATCCTTGTGAAAAACATAATATTCCCTTCTCAACCCACAATAGATTAAAAAAATATATTAAATTGAATAAATTTATAAAAAAATCAAGGAAATTAATAAATAATAAATATACTTTTAAACATATTTGTGAAATGAGGAGTGAACGCTCAAGACTTATTAATAAAATAAACCTATACAAAAATAAATTCAGTCAAAGTAGGTATCTGTATGAGCGAGACACACTACAACTCCAGGTAGAAATTGACAATCTAAATCGTGAGTTAAATTCAATTACCACTAAGTATGAGTGCTCACAGAAACAGATACAGGAGCACATTCTTGCTGCTACCAACTTAGTAGAACTTTGTAACTACAATTATGAAAGATTTGAATCGTTTACTAATAAATATACTTGTGACTGTCATACACCAAAATCAGAAAATCAATATATCCAAAATAATTCTGTGGATGTAGATTGTGTCTCGGTTACACAAAATGAGCAAATTCAAATTCATAGTATAAAAACTAATAATAATCATAGCATAGATAATTCCTCCCGTACCACTGTCCAAGGTAAAGTATTAGTAGTGTCTGACCAAATAGGCCAAGGCTTTGGTGCTTTGCTTGTAAAGCATATTAATAATGTACAGAATATATGTTCACCTGGTGCCAGTTTCCAGTATAATATTAGGAAAATATCCTCTATGGAATTGAGTGTAAATAGTACTGTAGTACTTCTCCAAGGGGATAGTTCATCTGTGAGGAAACAGGATATTATAAATAGTTTGGAACATTTACTCAATTTACACAATAGGACTAAGTGCAAATTTATTATTTGCTCTTTTCCTTATTCCTCTTCCCTCACTGATGAACAAAATAGGTACATATATAGCCTTAATATGGCTATTTACAATACAACTCACCGTCATAGTGACGCATTCTTTTATTTTGACATTAATAAATTTATTAATTATTCTAGTCTTAAGGTGACAGAAGGTACATTGTATCTGCCTTTACATTATAAGAAAAAACTTGCTACTTTAGTAGCATATAATATACAAAACCCAGTTGTACATTGTACAACTAAGAACATTGTCATTTTTAATAACTTATTAGATGAAAAAAATGTTCCTGTAGAAAGTGCTAGTATTAGTTTAAACTAAATATCAAGACAAAGCCTAAGTCTAATAGATTAAACATTTTGCATCAAAATATACAAGGCTTAGGTGGCAAAGAGCTAGAATTAGAACTTTATCTTGAAAAATATAATATTCATGTTATATGCTTAAGTGAACCATGGCTTAAAAAACATTGTAATACTTTAAATATTGAAAATTATAATTTGTCAAGTTCGTTTGTTAGAGTGAACGCTACTCGCGGTGGCTCTCTTGTATTAGTTAGAAAAGATGTAGTTTGCAAGGGCCGACAGGACATAGTGGCACTCTCTATCGAGCGTTCTATAGAACTATCCTGCGTTGAGACTCAACAGTATGTTATATTATGCGTGTACCGGCCCCCTTCGGGTGATTTTGACATATTCGAAAATAAGATGGACGATGTCCTTAGAAATCTTTGTACTAGCAAAAAATCAGTAGTTGTGTGCGGCGATTTTAATGTAGACATACTTCAAGACAACTTTTCATATATATATATATATATATATATATATATATATATCATTTATATATATATATATATGTATATATATATATATGTATATATATATATATATATATATATATATATATATATATATATATATATATATATATATATATATATATATATATATATATATATATATATATATATATATATATATATATATATATATATATATATATATATATATATATATATATATATATATACATCTATATATATAAATGAACAGCAATTAAAAAAACATTGTCCAGCTGACAAAATTGTGAATCTAAACCATTCCCAGATCCCCTTGAACACACACAAAAAATTTCCATAGCCCAATCTGCCCATTTCCTAAATCTATTTGAAATAATCATTATTATTGATACATAGGCCTAATAATAAGGCAGTGGTAGCCCAGCGGTAACGCGTTGCTTGTATAACCAAGTAATTGCTCTTATATTTTCATGTGCGAATCATTTCTATCATGATTACCACTTGTCTTACGGTGAAGGAAAACATCGTGAGGAAACCTGCATGTCTGAGATAACCTAGCAAGTTTTCGTAAGACATGTGAAGTCCGCCAACACGCACTGGGCCAGCGCGGTGGACTATGGCCTGGCCCCTCGTACTGAGGAAGGCCCGTGCCCAGCAGTGGGACGTTAAAAGGGGCTGATGATGATGAGGCCTAATCTATACTTTTTGGAAGTTTTGTCTGTCTGTCTGTGACCGCATCACGATAAAACCACTGGACAGATTTTACTGAAACTTGCTATAATTATAGCTGGTCCAGGTCAACAAATAAAATAAATTTATATAAATAAATAAATATGTTGGGACATTATTACAACAGCGCCTTCTAGTACCGCAGTAAGCTACGAAACGTGCTTGTGTTGCGGATACCAGATAGTTGATATACTACAAAATTTATATATTTTAAATACATACATACATTCGTACAAACATTCGTGATTAGCAAATGAATGCCCCCAGCGGGACTCGAACCCGCGACCGCTGTCAGAAGGTAGGGTCACTACCACCTGAGCTAAACGATAATATTGAATACTTTTTAATGTCTTTCTTTAACGTGTCTAGGGATGATCCCGAGTAAATAGGGGTGTATCGCTAGTGTTATTATATATTTTAATTTTTTTTCTATGGATAGTAAATCTAAATTTTTACTAGTATATTGTAGGAATTAAATGTAGATTCAGTCTACAAACAGAATTAGCATGATACTCGTAGCTCTACGTGACAACGTTTATATGAATTTCTTGATTAGGTTATTCCAGAATTTTCTACACACTCACATCACAAGGCGTATAAACAAATGGAATGATGATACTGAAATGGAGATTACTGATTATGTATTCAAATTAAATTTAACCAGTGTTTTTGCTTGCACAATTTTTGTGTTAGGTTTGCTAAAGGTTAAAATTATAATATGATACCTGCATTCATATGACAATATGTTAATTCCTAATATTGGCTCAAAATTTTATGATCTTATCTCTATCTTTTATTTAATACTTACTAATGACTTACACTCGCTTTCCTTGGGTTATTTCCTGAGTGAATTTTAATTAAAGTAAGCCTAAAAAAGTCTTAGTTACTATATTTAATATCAGCTACCTGCAAAAATTGGTCCGAACGAATGGACAAAAGAACGGCTATACAGACGGACAAAAATTTTTCAAAAATTATTTATATGTAATTTTTTAAGTAAATTTACCTTATTTTAAATATGTTTATAAACACATTTAAAATCAGTATCGTAAATCCGCGACGAAGCTACGACCGGTTCGGTGGGTAGATTCGCTAAGAGTCATCGAGAAAAACGGCTGCTTCTAACGAAAAAGTTTTTGCTTATAATATTGGAGTAATAACGTAATAATTATTATTTTTAAACCTTTACTTTTATAAATTACCACGCTATAAGTTATACGTTATTACGTGTGATACAAAACCCAAGCCACCGCATCAGCATTGTAAATTATATATAATTATAAATCTCTAGTAAAAAATTATGTAGGTATTATCAATTTATTTCAGCAATTTTTTTGGCTAAAATAGTTAGGTACATTTGTCGACAAATTGTATAAATATTTGCTGTTAAACATATTTAACATAGTTTTGTTGTTTAATTTTAAATAAATATAAATATGTTGGGACATTTTACATCAGCGCTATCTAGTTCGTGGTAAGCTACGAGGCTTGTGTTACGGATACCAGATAGTTTATATACTACACATATAAATTTTAAATACATACATACTATAATTGAAGGGGCAAAACAAGGAATGTCACAAAATATATATTTTTTAATTTACATTGCAATCTATAATACGTGGCAAAATCTAAATGTTCCCATACTTTTCAACTTTTTTTTAATTTTATGTGACATTATTATAATTGAAGGGTACAACCCTTCAATTATAAACACCTAAGACTGGAGTACAAACATTCGTGCTCAACAAATGAATGCCCCCAGCGGGACTCGAAGCCGCGACCGCTGGCGCGGAAAGTAGGGTCAGTCACTACCAACTAAACGTTTAAAAAACGTTTCGTCATTTATTTATTTATTTATTTTATTTTTAATTTTTACCTTAAAGCATATTAATTTCAATCAACGCCATCAACACATCTTTGCACTACGACAAGTGTTAAATTGTTATATAATTTTTAGGTCATACGTGCGCTGTTAATGTTACATTTCGTTAAATGTTCAATTATTATGCGCAGCTTTTCACAGGTAAAATTTGCGGTTCGTCAAATCCGGAAAATCGTCCGGCGTGAATTTTGAATAAGTTAAAAGGACTGAAACGATGGAAATCGGGTCAAAATGGGTTTGGCATTCAAGTGGATATTATTCAATTAGCAAAAATTAACTCAATCAAAAGTCGAGGATATTACATATCGAATGTCATATCAAAAGTACCTATAGGTAGTTGTAATAAGTATTTTCTACATATTTTTGTATAGTACTAACTACGGTTCTGCTTCATTCCCTAGGTAAGTTTTAACAGTTAGTATAGATTGATAATAATAGCTCAGTGGCAACGCGCTCGTTTAGGTAATCTAGTGGAGCAGGTTCGAATCTCGGGCCTTGCACGACTCACGCTCTGCTATTTTCATGTGCGAATAATTTTTAACATGATAACTACATGTCTTACGGTGATGGAAAACATCGTGAGGAAACCTGCATATCTGAGAGAGCTTTTGCAAGTTCTTGAAAGATAATATGTACACTCTACTAACCCGTTAATTGTCGTATTAGAGGGAGGCCCGTGCCAAGCAGTGGGGCGTTAAAAAAGGGTCGAATACATAGATTTTTCAGAAATGTGATACATTATTATTGAACGACAATCTAGATAAGACGAAATATAATAAAAGTTGAAGTAAATACAGTGAATAAACCAAAAGTTACTGAAAGTTGTCGTAAAGCGATTTATATTTTTATAAAAATATGTAGATTGTAGAGTCGAGAATTTTGTAAAATGTAAGTGCTTACAACTCTTTTCTAAGTAATAATATTTTCCTTGCAAATTGTAACTATAAATAAATTATAATGAGATTTTAACCCCGCAAATACAGTAAATAGCAGCAAAAGAAATATTTAACAACATCGGTTTTTCATTATAATAATTTAAATGTAATACTAACCTATAATATTATAGACAGTACAGATACTGTATTAATTAATTATTTTTTAGATAAAACAAATTTAAAAAATACAAAATAATTGAGCACGAGCTTTAATTTTAATTAGAGAGATATATTCCCGCGGTAAAAAGTATCCTATATGTTTATCCGGATAACCAACTATCATCATACCAAATCACATCAAAATCTGTCTAGTGGTTTTCTCGTGATGCGATGACAGACAGACTGACAGACAGACAAAAATTCTAAATAGTATAGATTCGGCCTCTGTATCAATAATTTCAATACGATTAAAAAAATTGTGTGTAGATTCGAGAAGATCAAATTTAATTATTATAGACTAGTGTCTCACCCTCGCTGCGCTCGGGTTTGTCCCTGGGAACGTGTTGTATATATTTACTTCGCACCGCCCGGTATATATTTGACTTGATTATTTGAATTACCAATGCATGCACCATGGCAATGGTCATAACATGATACGCCAAACGCCGTTAATTTTATTAAATTTTTATAAATTTCCTAACTTTTCTCGATATATAGTATGTTATCCTTAAGAGATAGACATATGCCATCGCGGACTTTTTTGTAGTCCTATATTAGATACACAATTCCACCATACATCATTTTGTTATATCTCAAAGGGTTTAGTCAGCGTTTTCGTTAAAAGCTCCCAGACGGCTTATTTTTTCCGACACCTCCAACAAATATCATTATATTTTAGCCAATTTATACAAAAACATGACAAATTATATATCAAAACCTTCCTGGACAACCATTCTATCCATTGGTGAAAACTGCATGAATATCGGTGCAGTAGATTTTGAGTTTATCGCGAACAGACAGACAGACAGACGCGGCGGAGGACTTTGTTTTATAATATTATTATAGATTTGTTTTAACTTATTTAAAATATTCTGAAGCTTTTAACGAATTTTCTACTGTTAAGACGTTCAATTTTAAGAAACCGTTCAAGCTTTAGTGGTTCGCTTAAAGCTGACATCATGTTTATCTGATGGTTGCGATGCGATCTTTAAATTAAATCACCAACACGAATCCAGCCATATGCCTTAAAGTGGGGCAGCACTTATTATTTTACTATGTTTTTTTCTTAAATGTTTAACTAAAAACTTATCTTGAATTTTGTTCTCTTTATGCAAGCTCTGAAGCTTATAGGTACCAACTATTAAAAAAAGTCTGTAAGACAAATTTTATGTTAAATTAAGAAATTAAATAACTTATAATATAGGTAGTTATAACCTTATCGAGAGCAATAGGTCACCCCACGTTCTCACTGAAAATTTACGTTATTTCATCTACCTAATTAATTCGTAACGCGCTCTGAATTCATAAAAGATAACAGAGCTTCAGTTAAATTCTGAAGATATTTCGTATAGTTAAGCTTGGTGTACATCGTAAATAATAATATTATACTATAGTTTTGGTAAGCTTTGGATAATGATAACAATAATAATATATACCAGATATAGTGATAGAAAATTTAAATTATTGTTTCTATTTTGACCGCACAATATTAACTGACAAGACAATCCATTACAATAGACCCGATATAACTCTTCATGATAAACGTTGTCAATCGGCTTTTATCATTGACATAGCTATACCAAATATCCATAACCTACAGAATGCGATAGCTGAAAAGTTGACCAAGTACATTGAGTTGAAGGATGAATTAAAAAGAATGTGGAAACTTAAAAGCGTAACTATAGTTCCTATCGTACCCTCAACTACTGGTAATTCCGAAGCAACTATTTCAATCTCTTTAAACACTGAACATTCCTTTATATACATATTTTAATCTTCAAAGGGCCGTTACATTGAACACATGCAGAATCGTCCGTAAGTTTCTGAAAACAGATAATGATACAGTTAGTAGTGTCCCCACATCGTTTGATGTTGCACAAAATTAGGACCAACCTGAATTAGCATGCCACAGAAACTATCCCACTAACACTTGGCTCTGGCCCGTGTTAGCTGAGAATACCGGCATAGCCGAGGTTTGTAAAATAATAATAATAAGCTCGTGTCGCACTGTAGGTCTGACGGAGGAAACAACATCAGTTCCCCGGCTGGCTTGACTTCATTTGCCGTCCGGAGTTAAGTACACGAGACAAGTGCTTGAAAGGTTGGAAGCACTCCCGCAAAGGTGAAGCCGATGTACACCTCTCGACACCCTTAGCTGACCACGAAATATCCTATCTGAAACTGTTAAGCAGGCGGATGTAGTTTTTAGTCCATTCCTACGCATTATCCTATTTAGTTTAGTCCATTTTTCATTGTTCCTACGTATTATCCAGATGAAAATGCGTATCTATTTCTGAGTAATCCATAGGATAATATCACATCCATATAAAAGAGATATACATAAAACCAACTTCAAAAAAGGACGATACCAATTCCAATGATTTCAAAATCTATTTAAGCGATAACTTTTATCAACACTTAACATTAAGAAAAGTAGATTAAGAGCCACTTAGTTCTCCGACATGAAATTTACTTAACTACTTTTACGAATCGCAGCACTTCCCTTTAATGTGTACACGAGTTAAGCTCGAAAGGCAAATCTACGGCATATAATAAAATATACTGTTTACGATTTACTAAATTGCTTCCGAGGTATGCGATAACGTGAACTGTTAAATTAAATAACTGTTTAATTAAATTGACTAGAAACTTTGAAATTAATTCAAATTAGAGTACTAAAATTACTGATTATAATATTTCATTTTTAAATTAGACTAGCGACTCACCCTCGCTTCGCTCGGGTTCGTCCCTAGGTATTTCACCTTTTACACCTTCTCTGGACTTCCACAAATAATTCAAGACCAAAATTAGCCAAATCGGTCCAGCCGTTCTCGAGTTTTAGCGAGACTAACGAACAGCAATTCATTTTTATATATATATATATATATATATATATATATATATATATATATAGATAACAAAGCTCAACTTCGATATAATATGTTATTGAAATAACTACTTCTTTTTTCTCATTCGTGTATTTTTTTTATAACCTATTGATAAAAAAGGATTTTCAGAGGGCTTTCGTGTATTAAACCTATTGTTAAAAAAAGAGCCATCATCATCATCATCATCATCATCAGCCCTTTTCGTCCCACTGCTGGGCACGGGCCTCCCTCAGTACGAGGGGAATCAGGCCAAGGAGTAGTAAAAAGGAGTAGTCAATCAGAAATTGACTGAATCTGTATTAATTATCTGAACTTTAAACTGATTTTACATTCAAAAATACCCCAGCAAAAAAAGGTCTATCATCGCAGTTTTCAAGTATAATTAAAAAAATATCAGACAAACATTTTATAAGTTATTAATATGGAGTTTTTTATATACTGACGTAGATATTTGTATTTTTCAAACAATATAATTTTATTAACAATTTGAAGTGCTCACACACTTGCTTTTATCGGTAACGTACAGTACGTAACAAAAAATATATATAAAAAAAATAAAAATTGGAATTCAAATTCAATTTCTAAATAAAGGCATGCAATATTCGTATTTCATAGAAGTGAAACATAGTGTTCCAGCGTTTATTAGTGATTTCCCCGAGGACGGGCATGTTGCCGAATTGCTACAACCGTACCAAAAATATATGCCTAAGGTAAAGTATTTTTGTTGGTAGTTGTGTTGTCTAAAACATAAATATAACCTATAGAATAATAATTAGTATTTAATGTAACAAAAACCGACTGTTGAAATATGATTTTGTTACTTCAACATTGAATTTTCACGTGAAATTAAGAAAAAATCGAGTTTTTAATACTTTCCGACATTTTGTATTCAGCTTTTTTTGACGTACCACTGCTTGGCACGGGGAGTACGATGAGGTATTTTTATTCCATCATGCTGGTCAAGTGTGACGTATGGCTTGGCGGACTTCACAATTCATATGTCTTTTGAAAACATGCTAGGTTCTCTTAGACATTTGGATTTCCTCACGATAGGTTTTTTTCGCCTCCGTAAGACAAGTGGTATGTTGAAAGTAATTTAAAAAAAAATAAAATAGATTTCTCCCACAAACTATGAATCTCACCAAATTTTCAATTATTAGAACATTAGTGACAATTTCATATAGAATGTTAGTTACCCTATTGTATAATATTCAACGTTACATCGGACATCCTTTGATTTCGGACAAGTGCTTATACCTTATACCCGAATATTGACGTCCGCTTCATGTATCGTCATTCCATTCAGACGTTTGATGCGTCTAATGACTGTGTCACAGGAAAATAGCATGTCATTTCGAGCTTCAAATTCTATTCATTTTGAAATTAAAGGATATGATATAAATTATATGAACCTACTAGCTGTGCCCGCGACTTCGATCGCGTGGACTACAGGATAAAATCAAACTATGATAAAAATAGCCTGAGTTACTCCGTATAACATTAGCTATATGGGAGTGAGATTTCGGCGCTGAATCCACTGCGGATAACGCAACGTGTGTTCGCGGTTCTACAGAACAACGTCTATGGATAAAACTGAAAAATTAAGATTTTTTTTTTCTACGTATTTTTCCAGGATAAAAAGTATCCCATTTTATGCCCAGGATAATAAGATATAATTATACCAAGTTTCATCGAAATCGAACCGTTAGTGTTCACGTGATGCCTGAACATACAGACAGACAGACAGACATACAGACAAAAATTTTTAATCGCATATTTGGGTTTGGTATCGATCCAGTAACACCCCCTGCTATTTATTTTTTCAATATTTTCAATGTACAGAATTGACCCTTCTACAGATTTATTATATGTATAGATGAGTTGCACTTTTTTTATTTGTAAAAATTAGGATCGTGGTATGATAAAGTTTATTTCACTTGCTTAATTAATAAGGTTGCTTTAAAAAAGTTTACTTTTTAATTTATAGAGGATTCTAGAATTTTATTATTATTATTCATATATTTCTACTCTTTATACAATAAACAAATATGCAATAAAAAATGTTTTTCTTCATTTTTATGTTGCCAATATAATATCAATAGTCTAACGAAACACTAAAAGTACAAGTATAATAAAATTGTATAGAATGGGCATTATCGTAGGTCACTTTGATGGCTGGGAAAATGTTTGACGTCTTATTCATATTTTATATTATTTAAATTAAAACATTTTATTATATTACGTCATTATAATATAATACCAACAAATTCGTGAAAACTTCAACACAGCAGACTCACGATTTGCATGACAATGAACTGATGAAAAGGTTTAAATAAATAGATTCAATTTAATTTAACGTGTAATATTTCTTAAATAAGATAAACAAATTATTTTGACTGCTTTAGTTTTTACATAACCACCACATAATATTATAAAACAAAATCCTCCTCCGCGTCTGTCTATCTGTTTGTTCTCGATAAACTCAAAAACTACTGCACCGATTCTCATAATGTTTTCACCAAAGGATAGAGTGGTTTTCGAGGAAGTATTTATATAATGTAATTAGCTAAGTGTTTGTATTAGCGAACCCCGCGGCTTCGCTCGCGCTTAATCTCTAGTATATTATAATTTTTTATTACTTTAATACCTATAGTATTATGTGATTTGTGCTAATGTTAATTAAATGAAATCGCGAACTGATTGTCGCTTTGTTCTATTGTTTATTTGATAGAATAATATTCTTTAATACTAAACAATAATATAATATTGTATTGCAAATGTAAGTAGCTTAAATTATTCTGACCGCGTATGATAAGGTAAGAAAAGATAGAAGACTTCCGACGATCACCTTGATCCTTACATAAGTTTTGTATCAAAGTTACAAGTTACATAAGTATCGTTATTCTTCAAAAACTTTCGTGTAATTCGACAGCTGAATCCATGATTATATAATATACTACTCGCTTAAAACTGATTCAGCCTTCGAGTTACATAAAAATTACAGTACATATTAGAGATATTAGATTTTTATTTAAGCTTATTGGTTTCCTGTATGTAAACTTACTTTCTTAAAGTTGTTGAAAAGTGGCATCCGGCAATCGACAGTATATAATAACAGATTGCTGGGTCAGAGGTCCCGGTACTTCTCTGATTATCGTAGTCGGTCAAGTCGACGGTGGTTGAATGAAAACCGAACGCGCAGGGCGCAAAGCCAAGAAACGCGCAGGAGGGGTCCACTTCGGTGTGTGTTGTGGCATGTGGGTTGCTCCTGGTACTTCTCTAAGAGCAGAGTGGACTGTGGAGCAACCCCTTGGCTGTGTTGTCTGCTTTGGCAGGCCGGCCATCGGGGCATCGTTGATGAATGCGCAAGCGATCCTGTGACGTCACATTTAGACGGATGAGGTCTGTTGGGTTTTAGTTAGTAGTACTGGCTTTTCTGGCCAGTAAGTCCCACATAACCACTTGTGGTATGCGTTAATGCATTTCCCAACATTAAAAAAAGCGGAACGTGCGTTGCGTAACTTGTCGTGTTAGGGCCTGGAGGGGC
This sequence comes from Boloria euphrosyne, assembly GCA_951802675.2. Lineage (NCBI taxonomy): Eukaryota > Metazoa > Arthropoda > Insecta > Lepidoptera > Nymphalidae > Boloria > Boloria euphrosyne. The sequence continues at coordinate 2,138,105 of OX637876.1, forward strand.
TCAGTAGTGTACGACAAACGGGACAGGCACGAAACCAAGAAAGTGGGCCTGTGCGTCTTAAGTATACTCGTACGAGAACCCAAAACTAACTACATTACGTAGCTTTATTCATAATACATTGATCAGCTTAATCGTCTTATTAAAATTCATAATCTTAATTACAAATTAAATGATAACGAAAAATACATTAGAAAAATCACTGTAATTTGCCTTATTTTTAGAAGAACATTATAATTGTATAATATGAGATTAAAATTATCATTGGAACGAAAAAAAATTCATTTTTATATTAAATTAACTTTATAGCGACATCTAGTTTCTACCGCACACATCACTAGATACGTTTCACGAAACAATTTCTTAGTTCATGGAGTTTGAATTAATGGTACCAGATAGCGTGTGTAAAGAAAATTATTCTGTTATACATATACTAGCCATTCTCGCGGCTTTGCCTGCGCCTGAGGGTTAAGAATTTAGGGTTATAAGGTTAATTAAAGGTTTAATGGCGAATCATAAAAAAGTGAAAAATAAAAATTTGGTCTAAAAATAATAAAATAAATATATGGAGAGGGCCACCCTTCTTACCTAGGGGAATTAAAATCAGCCTTCGACATATTCTCAGATTTTTAGGTCTTTACACAAAAAAATCATAAAATCTGTCAAGCCGTTTCGGAGGAGTTCGATAACAAACACTGTGACACGAGATTTTTTTATATTAAAATATACAAAGCAATATAGTACTTTTTTCTAGACTGTTTGTCATCCGATTTTTTTTTACTATAGCTTATTGTCACTACATATTATAAAACAAAGCCCTCCGCCGTGCCTGTCTGTCTGTTCACGATAATCTCAAAAACTACTGCACTGATTTTCATGCTATTTTGACTTATGAATAGAGTAGTAAGTAGAGTTCTTGAGCAAGGTTTTAGTATATAATTTGTCAAGTTTTTGTATACATTTAGTAACGGAACCTAAGTTTTTGCTCGCGCAAAATCTAGGCATGAACCCGAGCGAAGCGAGGGAAAGTCGCTAGTTATATAAAAGGTTATTTGTTGAAATTCAACTACTAGGCGAATATTAGTTACGAGTAGAACAAATCCGTCGCGACTTTTAAATTGAGGGTTATGTATAAGGTATATAATTATTTCTATCGATTAAGTAAGGATACTACTGAAGGTCTAATAAATGTTAGGTTGTTTGATAAATATGGTAGAACATAGGAGAAGCCACGGCTAGAAATATGCTTTAAAATTATTTTGTAAAATAAAAACAAAAAATATTAATAGAATTTAAAATTGTGAAGTGAAAAAGGGTTTAGAATTTTGCCAATTTTTCGACATATGAATAAAATGTTATACAAAATGAGACGTTAATAATAATATTATGCGATTGAAGCACTTATTATTTATTATTTGATAATTGATTTAATTCTATGAAAAATATTTTTATGATTTCTTACGCTTTTGTATCGCACATCCACTATTTTAAGTTTTGGTATTGGAGGTCAACTATATGATTTAGTTTAATTAGACAGATGTATTAAGGACTTCTCAGTGCAGTCTGGGGTTGGAGTTTTCTCCTACTTTAAAGCAAGCCTCGTATGGCAGTGTTACGCTCTCGTACCACTCTCTGTCCTACGTCTTAACGTTAGTAACGTCCCATCGAACTTCGAGAGTAAAAATAAATACAGAGTGCCTTTGTTTCTGAGTGAACTCTTGGACTCTATCAAATCGTGATCGAAATGGTCCAGAACTGACAATCACCACATATTCAAACTCAACACAGTATACAAGACAACCTAGCTAGAGATTTTATACGAGTACTTACCCAAATTATAAAAAAAAACTAAAACTAAAAACTATAATTTGTCCTGCATATTTTTAAGTCTACATATAATTATATGTCTAATTCAGTAGACATCTTTTACCAGCGAAAAGAACGTCGTGTTTAAAACAAAAATCCTTTCAGCAAAAACCGTAAATATTTGTGTATTATAATTTTCATTATATTTTAGCAACTCGAGTCAGACGTCAAATTGCTTTAAATTTAAAATATAGAGTAGTTCCAACTGGGAATATCTACAAGTAGTTTTTTATTGTTCTTTTATATTGCTGCATATTAGTTTCAGTTTATTTTTGAGATTTTTGATTGTTTTTACAGTGAAATATAAAACAGAGATGAATCATAAGAGGTTTATTGTTTTATAACAAAATTGTTATGTCTTGAAGTATAAATATTTAAAAAAATAAATTTTAATATATGAAATATATTTTTGAGTATTAAAGAGTGAAATAAATATAACTTTTTATTTATAAGAGTGAATTTAATCTCTCTCTTAGGTAAGTTGGTTTTTTTATTTCAATGTCTAGTTATTAAGATTATGAAGTATAAACATTTGTTTGCGAATTTATATCGCATATAAAAGCTATTTATATTTAGCCCTGTCATTGTGTTCTTAGAGCATTTTAATAAAAACTTATTTCATTTGTTTTCCTTACAGCAAACGCTTCCATTTGATAAGCCGGGTCCCACAGCCCGCTTTCTCACAGGCCAGACCGTGCCGGGCCGGACCGACGCGACGGGCCGTGGGAACCGATACATGCGATGAAGCCTATGGTGGCCTGTTGTCGCCCGTTCGATCCATCGGAAGTCGGCCAATGTGCGCCATTTTTGTAAGTACGCCATTTTGGATTTACAATGACTTCGCTTTGCTTATAGTGTTTCACTAATCAAGCCCTTTCATTTGATGCCAATATTACAAGAGCTTGTATGGATTATGGAAACATTAATTCGCCATTTCGTAAGGTCAGCCGTATTGGTCTGTAAATCGTCATAATCGTCAGTATTTCCATAAACATAATTTAATACGGCTTACCACATAGGTAGACTACCTTACAAGCGACTAACGGCTCGTGAATTTTGTTGAATCTGCTGTTTTTCTTAAATCCACTTAACAAGAAGTAAATGAATGCTTCTTTTAATTAATATGTTTGATGTGCCAAATTTAAATTAAAAAACATATATAATATTACTGCTTTCTATGATAAATGAGCAAAGCTTCCTCTCTTTCTATCTTTAGAATCTGTACATTAAACATATTATTGAAATTGTCATTATTATCGAAACAGACGCTGAATCTACAGTTTTGTCTGTTTGTAACCGCATCATGAGAGATACGAGAGGGTTCTTGGTATGATAGATGGTAATCCGGGGCAACATATATGATTCTTTTTACAACGGGAAATATCTCATTTCTGCGAAATATAAAGTAAACCCTTAAACGCATATAGCAACGGATCCGAGCGGAACGACAGTAAGGGCCTGTTTCACAAACTCTGAGTAAAGTATTGGATAACTAATTCAATTCTCTTGTTTAATGGCTTCAAAGCGTGCCAGTTGAGCACAGATTACTTCGCCAATGTCACGTAGAATGGAGAAGACACGAAGGAGATTGGTGGATAACTAATTAAAAATAAATTATTTGACACATAAAACTGTCAAGTAACATAACAACCAAATAACTTCTTTATTTGGCAGATGATATGATCTATAATTTACTTCACACTTTATTTACCAGTTAAGCTTATTTGAAGATTGTGAAACGCCAACGATGACTTTATATGTCAGATAAGTGGCAAGTAGCTTATTCAGGACTTTACTTGAACATTGTAAAACAGGCCCTAAGTGTCACTAGTAATAAAAATTTTGATCTTGACATACTACACATTAAAAGGAATAAATAAAATAAGTAGAATTTGGATGAGACCCGAGTGACATGACCAAGGTCAATCATACGATGTAAAAGAGACCAATTAATGAATGCGAAGAAGTATTTTGATGCAAAGATTTTGAAATGATTTTTACTAAGAATCACTTCTTGCGTTACAAAATTAATGTACCAAATTAATTTTAGTAGCAATTTATTTTTATTACCTATATGTATATTACATATTATAAAACAAAGTACTCCGCTTGTCTGTATGTTCGCGATAAACTCAAAAAGTACTGCACCGATTTTCATTCTGTTTTCACCAATGGATAGAGTGGTTCTCGAGGAAGGAAGGAATACTAAAGTATGTAATTTGTCAAGTTTTTGTATATATTTACTAGCGGAACCTGCGGCTTCAGTCGCGCCAAATCTATCGCTAATCTATATATATATATATATATATATATATATATATATATATATATATATATATATATATATATATATATATATATATATATATATATATATATATATATAGATTAGCGATATAAAAAAATAAATTGCTGTTCGTTAGTCTCGCTAAAACTCGAGAACGGCTGGACCGTTTTGGCTAATTTTGGTCTTGAATTATTTGTGGAAGTTCAGAGAAGGTTTGTAAGGTGAATATGAAAAAAAAAGTTTAAGTCGTTTATTTATCGATTGAGGCAGTACGAAGTCTGCCGGTCAGCAAGTATAATATAAAATATGTATATTACTCTAATGGCACAATTTAAGCCTGAACTATTTCTCACAAACAAAAGTTGGCTGGAACATAACTCTTCTCGAAATAAGTCCACCGTTGCAAGCAAAAAAATACTAATTAAATTACTTTATGCCCTTTTTAGTGCAAAAAAAATAATAATCGAAACTTCTGGTTACTAAATTGTTACATTTTAAACATGTAGGCAAGGGAGCTTTTTGTATGCAATTTTAAAACTTTAATGTACGTAGTATAACAATTATATTACTAATTATTTCTAAAGTGATAAGCTTTTTGCATATTTAAAAAAAACCTGAGTTTTAAATTCAGATTATATTATTAAAGCAAAATAAATGATTTTTACAGTGAATCAGGTACTATATTACATTCAGGCTAAATAAGAACATAATAATTGAGACAAGCCAAAATAATTTATTAATAATGAGCTTGGTTTGCTGTTTATGCCACTATTCTAGATTCGTGATACATAATTTTTATGTATTTTTTTCTTTTATTTCAATAAAATCCGTTAGTTATTTTTATTTATTATCATTTTTTACTTAGCATATAAATTGTTTTTACTTACTATTTTAAAACATTATTGTTTGACGTCATATTTAGTTGTATGCACGCTTTCCGTATTCTAAGTCAGTAGACTTTTTTTGAAATTATTACACTCGATGGTGCTGTACGCCATCAAGTTCCATGGTAAGCTACGAGGCTTGTGTTACGACTAGATAGTTAATACTACACAATATACTACATAACTATATTGCATAATTATAAATAAAATTGAAAGATTTTCACTAAATGCATATAAAACATCAATTTTTAAAAATTTTGTAAGTCTGCCTGTCTGTTTGTTCCGGCTAATCTTTGAAACAACTGGATTGATTTCGACGGGACTTTCACAAGCAGATAGCTAATGTTCTAAGGAGTTAACTTGGCTGCTTTTATTTTAGAAATTTATTTATTATAATTACGGGATTGAATTTTTGTGCTACATACTTTAATTATGGGCGGGAGCGAGCGAAGATCGGGTGAGTCGCTAGTTATAAATTTAAACAGTACAAACAACAAATGACTGCCCCTAGCGGGACTTGAACCCGCGATTGCTTTAAAAATCTTTATTATTTTTAAGAATCTAGCTTTAAAAATGACGTAATTTCCTTACAAACTTTCAATCCCTTACAGCCCTTTTTTCACCTTGAAAGTAGCCTCTGTCCTTTCTCAGGCACTATCTGTGTACCAAATTTCATTAAAATCGGTTCGGTAGTTTGAGCTTAAAAGCGCGACAGACAGACAGAGTGACTTTCATATTTAAAATATTAGTAAGGACTAGCCATTCATCCTCGCTTCGTATCAAAAACAAATTTGTCCCAGGGGAACATAGAAGTAACAATAGAAAAATAGAGTTATTTGTGAATGAACAGAACGTATAGGTCCTCGTAATGTAACAATTACAAACATTTTGAAATATTGTGCATTAGAAACGAGTATCTTCAAACTTAAACACAATGATAATGAAAAACTATTGTTAAATTAAAATTACAATCGGTACTTTCGCTAAAACTGGTAATATTACTTTAACTGGATGTAGTACCTACTTAATGTTCATTTAAAAATATCATTCTTTTTTTAATATTTTCTTTTATAAATCGTACTGGTGTCAAGCTTTGTATAAGATACAAGTGGATGTTTTATAATATAGTTATTTATTTTACTTCTTTTTTGGAGTATGACAAACTCAAATGAAATATTATTTTTAATTAGTTATTATTTAAGAAAATATATTTTTCTCATTTTTATTTTTTTAAAACAGGCGAAACATAACAAAAAACATATTAAGCCTCTTTAAATGTTTCGCCACGTAATACCGCAACGGAGTAAAAAAAGTTACTAAAATCTAACTTTAACTCATCTGCCAGACCGTGTGATATACAAATCTATACAAATAAATAAAATTAAAGTGTCTGTTTTTAATTTCAAATTAACAGCTTTTCACTAAATGTATATCGATACCTTTGGGTTCAACTGGCGTATAACCCATTTTGGCCAAAGTGAGTTATATTATATACCATTATTCTCAGATTTTTTTTCTCTATCAATCTGTACAACCCAAATATCAAAATTCGCGAAAAAAAAAATATTTATACGACCTAAAAATATTTGGACAAAAAGACATTCAAAGGATTAAATATTATAATACGCCATTTGAAAAATTACAAAAAACAATTTTTAAAATTCTTGTCCCTCTATGTATGGGTTAGTTCCGGTGAATCTCTGAAACGGCTGGATTGATTTTGACGGAACTTTCACTGGCAGATAGCTAATCATGTAAGGAGTAACTTAGACTGCTTTTTGACTGACTTCAAAAAGGGAGGAGGTTATAATATTTTAGAAATTCTATTTATTTTAATTAGCGGAACCCGTGGCTTCGCTGACGATAAACCTAGGGACGAACCCGAGCGAAGCGAGGGTGAGTCGCTAGTTATATAATATATATAGATAAATAAAAATCTGAGTCAAAATAATTTATAAAAAAAATACAAAACTACATTGCAAATAATAAAGCATAAAATCTATATTTACAATATGTATGTATTTAAAGTTGCATATGTGTAGTATATCAACTATCTGGTATACGTAACACAAGCCTCGTAGCTTACCATAGAACTAGGCCGAATCTATTTTTTTTAGAATTTTTGGCTGTATGTGACCGCAAGAAAAGGCAATTATTTCTTTAAAACGCGAGCGGAGCCGCGAGTATCGCTAGTGTATTTATAGATTTCAGATGATGCCTGTCTCTTACATACTCGTACTAACCGTTAAATAAATATACAAGATCAATTAGTGAGTACGCGATGTATTAAATGACGCAGGCGATGGAATAGCAATCGAAACTGGCTTCGCGTTTGAACAACATAATATGTAGATAAATAATTTGACTACACGCTAATATAAAATGTATGCATTAAATTCCAAAACAAAAAAATTTAATCACAATACTTCTATTTTAAATATTCGGTTTAACTAATAATAAATGTAGGTACTAAACGGAGGATGTTTAGTTTCATACGTGTGAAGTTTTTATTCATCTTCAATCCACGGTGGATTCGAGAAGAATCGTTAGCTTCAAGAAAGATCACTTGCAAATATAGGTTATATTTGCAAGTATAGACCATCTTAGCATTTGGTACAATTTACAGGTAGGTATTTTTAGGTTAATCTTTGTATATCTTTAAATAGAAAAAAATAACAAAATTGTAGTGTAGTGGAAACTATAGAAATATTTTTGTATTAGTATTAAAGTAAAGAGAACACTTTGCTGGATGTACGACGAACGTATTCATACGTACGGCTCAATGGTTTTGCAAAATAAAATTCCGACCAGCCAACTGCCTGATGTCTTCCATATTTTTGAATATCATTGTTCGCCCGCTATCGAGACTTAATAGATACGAGAACTTTAGGAGGTGCAATGACTCTAGATACTTTATTCGTCTTTTACGATACCTAAGAGAATGTGTTGCACAAGATGGGGATCACTTTCCACTCCACAAACCAACAAGACCTCAATTTGATGCATAAAAAGGTAAAACCCAATAAATAAACTTTAAACTTTACGCTTTAAATGTTAATATAGATTTCTCAGAAATGGGATATTTTCAATCGACACTCAAAAATTCTAAAAACTATAGGTTCAGCCTCAGCTCTGTGTCAATATTAATGACTACCTATTTTAACAAGAATTCCAAAAAAAAACTATTTATTTAGTACAGATTTGACTTTTTTTAATGAATTTTACTAACATTAGTGTAGAAAAGATAAATAACATCTCAAATATTGATTTTCAAACCATGTTACATTTTCAATATAATATTTTCTTAGGCTTACGCGAATGTTCGATATTATAAATGAAACTATCTTTTCGGATATTGTCGCGGATTTATTTTGATTTTTGGTTCCCGACGTAATTATTACAGCAATCATGGTCACAAAAACATACTTTTCAATTAAACTCGTACTCGTAAAATACCTTTAAGGGATGATAAAATGATATAAATTAATTTCTTTCTTAAACTATTTTAAGTATCATGTATTTACTTAGCCCTTTTTAATGTCCCACTGCTGGGCTCCAACACGCTGACAATTGCGAGTTGACAGGTTTTACACGTATTTCGAAAACATGTTAGGTTCTCTCAGATATACACCTTTCCTCACGATGTTTTCCTTCACCGTAAGACTCGTGGTAATCATGTTAGAAATTTAATGATTCTCTCTCTGACATGAAATATCAGAGGCGCGAGACCCGGATTCGAACCCGCATCGCTCGGTTTCAAGCGAGCCCGTTACCTGTAGTACACTATATTAAATGTAAAAAAAATTCAAGGGCAAAATTAAACAATAATGTGAACAAAATTCTATTACCCATGTACCTAATATCACTTAAAATCTTAAATGAACCGAGTTTATATAAATAAGACGCGATGGAATCGACTACAATTGATCATAAAGTGTCGTGTGTCGTGCCACGGCGCTCTTCCGACTCGGCTTAAAAATATTTGTTTATTTCGTTTCATTACACTAAGAATTTCAATACTGAATGATGTGTTAAGTGATCGTGTTTAATAAATATTTCGAAATAAATCCTCGTTTTCACGTTTTATTACAAAAGGTAAGTGTTTTTGTAATTTTTGCTAAGTGTTTTCATTATTTAATTTTAAGAGACGAAAATGAAATTTTAAGAGAAAATAAGAATTTTAAAATACAAGTTTTTTTACAAAATAATCATTATTGAGAACAATAAAACAAAAAAACAAAAAATGATTTGATATTAGTAACTAGCGACTTACCATAACTTCACTCGTATGCGACTTTAGGCAAGTTTTTTAAGCAGAAACCTAATTCTTTTTGTAAAATATAAGTGTCCGTAGATACTGCTTATAACAGCAGCTATCTAACAGATATAGTCGCGTTAAAATCGGACTAGCCGTTTCTGGGTTTAGCCGGAACAATTAGTGAGACAAATATTTAAGAATTTGAGTATTTCCGTGAGTTTTGTAAACATTGTGTTTAGTAAAAAGCTGTTATTTTACAAATGTAATGATTTTAATAGCTATCATTTTCTTTTAAATTTATTTTATTTGTAGGTGTCTAAAAGCATTACTTGCATATACAAGAATAAATAAAATTAATATTACAAGAATAAATAAAAATAATATTCGTGATTTATAAGCAAAATTTTAGAATAATATTACAATCAGTAATATCTTCTATCTGTTAACGTTGTCACTTATAGTTTTATCTTTTATCTTATATGAAGGATTTTTTTGATGTGATTGATTAGGAATTGTCAAATATTTGCAAATTTTAATTATATTATTTAATTCTAACAGCCTAAATTTAAAAAATTTTTCAAAGTCTATTCTTGTTTTTCTGTTCCATTTAATTTTAAAATTGTATAATTTGAGTGAACGATATTGTAACTTTTTGCGTCTCTCTCATATTAATTAAATCTATACTAATATTATAAAGAAGTAAAGTTTGTGTGTTTGTATATTTGTTAAATTGTAAGGGGTAATCTCGGGATCTACTGAACCGATTTTAAAAATTCTTTCACCAATAGAAAGCCACATTATTGCTGAGTGTCATAGGTTATATAAAAAACCGAAAAATAAAAAGGCTTTTACGTGGTAGTCCGTTTTGCAAAGTGAATCGGAGAAAAAACGGTCGAATGAAAGCGTTTCTTACGCGATTATATATGGAAATTACGTCATTTTTAAACTATACTAAAGAGGTTACTCCTGGGGACGAACCCGAGCGAAGCGAGGGTGAGTCGCTAGTACTCAATAAAGTGGGATAAAAATTCCATATAGCGACAGAGCCCTTGATATATGTATGTACCTACTTAAAAATATATGATGTCGTCTAAAGCTCCATATCTAGTAAAAAGTTTTTCATTTTGAATGTGAATAATACATATTTCACATTATTGGACACGCGATACAGTGATTTGTTTGGAAAATTACTAAGCTTTTAGCAATTACTGTTCACTGTAATTTTATGTTATTCATTTTACTACAAGTATTGTAAATACTTGTTGTCATGCCGGCTTCATTGGATGTTCCTTTTGTTGCCTAGATATCTTAATGTATGTTTACATATGTAGGATATTCGCTACTAACTTAAATACATAGGTTAAATAAAAAAATCAATAGAAAGTTGTAGTACAAAATAAATTTTATTTTTAAAGCAAGAAAAATACATCATCATCAAAAAAATGATTTTTCTCGTCCCGCGTCAATAGGTCAAAGTCCCATATCTATACGTTCAGTAGATAGAATTTGTTTTCATTCTAACATATTATAGCATTCACGCTTAACCCCCAGATATTATAAACCTATTGGTGAAAATTCGTAAGACGTACTATTTACATACAAATGTTTCTACATAATAGATGTTTATAAAAATTGAAAAATAAATGATGTCGACGTAAAAGAATAATCAGTTACTTCATACTAATTTTGCTAAAGTTCTTGTAAGTATAAGTCCAAATAAATTAACATAATTTTATTGTATATAATTTATTTTATTCTTTTACTTTTTCCGGTAATCGAACTCGTTAATACAAACTCGCGAGATGAAACATCATTTTAATTTATTAATTTTAAAATGCATGGAATTTTTCTAATAACATATTTATAAACACTTTAATAGTTGTTAATTAAGGTGGCTACACACATAATTGCTAGATTGGCAAGCTAATGCGAATATTGAGTTTTTAGAACAAAGTTGCACAACGTCTTAATAGTAAGTCTATGTATTAAGCTAGGATATTTACAAGTTCCTCCCATCGTGCGATCACCCTGTCATGGTGGACACGATCAGTAGCGTCTCCTGGTACTTGTCTGATACCAGAGTGGACAGCGCAGCAATTTCTTGGCTGCCTGGCCGTGCGGGCATCCTGGTTGAATGCGTAAGCGATCGGCGACGCGAATTAAGAAGGAGAAAGGTCCAAGTTCCAAGTTACTAAAGTCGCATCGGTTTTTGTTTAAGCGACAAATAATGATAAAACGCTCGCATTAGCTACATAAAATAATGGTTTTTAAATCACTTGCATAACAAAAGTGATGTATGACGTCATTAATGTTTCATTAAAGATATTTTTTTTATTTTAAAATACACCGATTAAAAATGATTTAACAGAATAGTTCCCCAAAATAATTTCTGATAAATCAAGATTTAAGGCCGAGTACATAATTTTATGATAATATCATTTTTATCTTTATTGTTGTCTTACTTTCCGAATATATTATTATATATTTATTTGCATACATTTCATAAAAATCATTTAAAAATGTAGGGCCTTTTTCTAAATGGCTATATAAGTTACGGTTGTTCTAGTATAAAGTAGTAAACTGAAACTAGTGTATAGTTTTAAAAGTCTAGATTATGTTCGAGTTCGTTAATAAATTAATACTTCCTATTTGTTCAACATATTTAAGACGATATCGATTCACTCTCGCTTCGCTTGGGTTGTCCCTAGGTATCCGCTTTAGTATAAAACTTTTAAAAACTTTGAATGTCTTACTTATTTATATGTAATCAAAGCCTTAAAATAAGTTTCTAACTTTTGAAATGACGACGTAATTTCCATAGAAACTTTCATCCCCTATTTCAACCCCTTACAGCAGTTTTTACACCTTGAAAAGAAGCCGATGTCCTTTCTCAGGCTTTAAACTATCTGTGTTTTTCAAATTTCATTTAAATCGGTTCAGTAGTTTTGGCGTAAAACCGCGACAGACAGACAAAGTTACTTTCGCATTCGTAACATTAATTAGTAAGGATATCACAAACAATCGTAAGACATTCAATTATGACCACATTATATTATATAATTATATAATTGAAAAAATTTCAGCGATAAACTGAAAGCTTTAACTTCGAATTCAATTCATGAAATTTATGCCAATTTTTTTTGGGTGGGTTCATGTCTATTGTCCAGTCAAGGTCGCAAGTTAAAAAAATAAAAGACAATTAAATGACGTAAGATATTTGCAATTCACCTTTTTGAATTTATATTTTTGACACAATTTGAATAAAAAAGAGGTTGCTATTGTCTAGTAAACGCTAATGATAATTTTAAAATATTTTAATTGTATATGTTACAGTTATAACCCGCTTTCAGCTACAATGCGTTTTAACTAGTCAAAACTAGTTTACAAGAAACGCCTTAGTGAAAACTAGAATTGATTAGAAGATTGGAATAAAAATATAACTGTAGATAAATAGGTATATAGGTAGATAGGTATGTTGGGTAAATACTTAAAATCAGTTGCTTTTTATGAAAATTATTTTTATTAAGTATAAATCGCCATTTAAAATGTTTTATATTACCTACATATGTTGGTACGAATCGTGAGCACGGATAGACAGCAAGTTTTAAATAGCCTACATACCCTTACTTTTCCTTATTACAGTTAGACTTAGCAACAGCTCTTAAAGGTAAATTTGTCTTTGTTACATCGTCAACTTGTTGAAATCTGACCTGAAGAAACACAAAAAAATTAGCTTATTTTAAATACCTAAACTAAATATAAATAACTGATTACATAAAAAGTAACTGAGATTTAAAGTTTTTACTAAAAAAAATGTCAAGAATACCATATTTTGTTCCAATCTTCTAATCAATTCTAGTTTTCACTAAGGCCTTTTGTGTAAACTAGTTTTGACTAGTTAAAACGCGTTGTAACTGAGAACGGGTTTAAACTGTAACATATACATTGAAATTTGTTAGACGAAATTAACGACCACAGTCACAGCACTATTAGACCTTTAGGTGAATGTCACAATGTCGCATCGCAGTTATGTAACGATTAACTTTTCAACATATACATAAACTTCTTTATATAAATTGATTTATAGCTTAAAATACTCTCAATTATTTAAGTACCTTTCCGAACAAGAAAACTAAATTAAAATCGGTTCATTTATTTGGGCGCTACGATGTCACAAATACGTCGGGGGTATAAGCATTAACTTTGAAAGACACAAACTATACGTAGTTGATAGATTTTTGAAGAAAATAATACTTATCAGCCTTAGCCTTAAATAATAACATGACCTTTGCTGTACTTTAATGGAAGTAAGTCATCATTCACCTATCATTTTAAGGTCACTTCTACTATAAACACTTGAAAGGAAAAAATAAAATTAATAAAGAATAAAAATTATTAACTTATAAATTATTAATTATTGTCATCTATCGGTAAAAAATTAATTTGTTATCATGTAAATTAACTTTTTGTTATTCGTTCGTCATCTCAGGTAATTTTGTGCGTTTTCGACTTAATAATCATTGTTGTTTTAATACTATGCTTAACTATAAAGTAATACTTAAACAATATATATAGAAAATAAAAGGCCTCCTGCAGGATACAGGGTTCAAAAAGTTTTTTACTAAACAGTATCTTTGAAATACTTACACGAGAGACTGAAAATGCCTAAATAATATTGAATGTTTGAATGTTTCTGTGCCAAAATTTACAATAGCTGCTTTGATGTCAAATGCATCGATATTAGTCATAACCTCTGTCTTTTTCACATTAATTTTACATACAAACCTATTGCAAGTATTCAGACTAGAAATATTTTTTTCAGTCCCTATATTGAATCTGCAACAAAACTTAAGTCATCTGCCCACATAATTATAGTAACGATATAATATGTGGTCTATTGCATAACTACATATTTTACTAATCACTTCAATTAAATATTATTACAATAAATTAGCCAAGAATATTTACTAATGATTCAAGTTACGAGTAACTTCATTCGTTAGTGAGAATTCATAAATTTGTCATTTTCAAAGTGTTATCTCAACTGGTAACCGAATAAAAACTATATAATTTAAGTTAATAATTAAATGAAGTGCCTTTTGTCTAATAAGTGTTTGTTTTCAGTTGAAGCAACATGTCGTCGGACGTCGGACTACGGTTTCCCGTCTGGGACCTAACTCTAAGCAAATGTGAGTAAAAATTTAAAAATTTTCTTTTGTCATCTCTTCAACGTATAGTAGTAACATTGGATATCCCTAGTCTTTTACACTTTACAAATAAATTAATCTAGATTTATGCAGCCCTTTTTAATTTTCAACTGGTGGGCACTAACCCCACCCACAGGGGATCTCAATTAGAAACAGTAACCGAGTGGAAACGCTTGACAGAACAAGTGTAGCGGGTTCAAATCTCGAGTCTTGTTTCTTTGGAAGCAAACCATCATGAAACCTGCATGTAGAAAACCTTGCAAGTTTGCTAGGTTATTGATATAAAACTATATACTCAGTGATGTTACAGGCCAATAAGGTCGTAGTGAGCCTGAAAAATAAAAAACATGTGAATAGTAGTTATACAACGTTTAATGGTGCTAAAGGGTCAAGGTTTTATTCCCGGGTAGGCAAATATTTATCATCCTCGTATGTAAATAAATATTAATGCATTTTCTAACATTTTTAATAATAATTCAATAATAAATGAACGTATATATTAAAATATGTATATTAAAAGTTCAAATAAGCTTACGAATATATGTATAAGTTTTTATAAAACCTCATGAGCAAAGTCGCAGACTTGACAATTGTCTAGAAACTTAACATTATATTTCAACTATCAAATATAAAAATAAATTACATACCAAATCTTATCAAATTCGTCTAATCGTTTACTCGAGATGTAATCACAGAGAGATAAACAAATAGGCGAATTCGGTGCTCTCAGGCAACAATAATATTTAAGTATTTTTTTTAATAAGATTCAATAAATAAATATGTTGGGACTGGTATCTATAACCAGAATGTTGATACACAACACGTATATAACTTTTAAATACATACATATTAAAAATATAAACATTCATGACTGGAGTACAAACATCTGTGTTTAACAAAAGAATGTCCGCTGTGGGACTCGAACCCGCGACCGCTTGCGCAAATAGGGTCACTGCAAACTAAGCCAAACGTGTCGTCCAAATATTTTATACAATTATTTCATTTTAAATATTTTTAATTAACTTTTTTACTCTATACAGGATAGAGTCACTACTCATAAAAACTATTATATTATTAATAATAAATAATAATACAGCAAATTATTAATTAAATCGTATAACAACTAATTTTCTCACGTTACCTCTTTAATAATGGAAACTAAACATCTTTTTTACACAATTTACGTATTTAAATAGTAATTGTTATTCATTACATTTTTGAGAAAATATTTATTTTTTTGGAATTATCTTAATTCTAAATAAATGAGTGGGTGGATGTTTTTTTAATATGTTGGGACATTATTACAACAGCGCCATCTAGTTCCGTGGTAAGCTACGTTACGTGCTTGTGTTACGGATACCAGATAGTTGATATACTCGTACTACATAATATATAAAATTTAAATACATACATATAATAAATATTAAGACCCATGACTGGAGTACAAACATTCGTGCTCAACGAATGAATGCCCCCAGCGGGACTCAAACCCGCGACCGCTGGCGCAGAAAGTAGGGTCACTACCAACTGAGCCAAACGTGTCGTCAAAATCGATCGAGTTTGATAGTCAATCACGCCAGAACTACTGAACAGATATGGATGAAACAGACAGATAGATAGTCTGAAATAGGAAATAGGCGATATTTTATAAAAAAACGGTTCCTGTGAGAATTGTTTTTCACTAAGGACGAGATGCTAGCTGCCTTTATAATATAAAGGCTTAAATATAAAAGCTTAAAGTATAAGAGATAAGGAAATATTATAATTTTTATACTACTACTACTATATTCTACTATTACAATTGAGAAAATTTCTACGTGGACATTTTTGACTTTTTTACACTGATATTACTCGTACGAGTGTATAGTTAGACTGATTTGAATGAAAAATGTACATTAGTTTATGATCTGGAATATCACACGGGTACTGTAAGATACTAAAATACGCATGCTACTAAATGTTTATATATTTTTGTATAATATCCTACTTTGCTGGACTGATCACGGGCTTTCCTTCAATGCAAGAGCGACTAGAGAGAGGTGGATTATGGCACTGGCCAAATGCGGGATAACAGACATCACGTCTTTTGAAAACAATATCAGAAATGCAAAACCTTAAAAGGACTTTGAAGACCCTTCCATTAGTTTTCCAAGCCTGATCGTTACCATTGAGCTACCACAGATTTTATGTACAGTGAGTGTGTAGTAGCAACATAAAGAAATATAAACGAATAAATATGTTGGGATATTAGTTAGCAGTCTATTTTGATCTATGACATATTGTATGATACTTTGTGTGTTAGTTGTGTATGTAAAATTTCGAAGAACGATAGTTTGGCTTATGCTAATATTGTTAGTGTCTATATACTTTGTATGACGACACTCGTGTGATTAAACTGACAAAGTGTTTTATGTCACCCCAACGGATGCCCTTCGGCTTATCCTTGCAAAACCTATTTCCTTGTGGTAACGTCAAGGTTTAAACGATACTATTGCTAATTTTTACTGGCAATTTTGTTGTGTATCTTTTACTGTAATAGAACTAGGAAATTCGAAATTACTTAATACACTGCGTGATCATAATATTATGTAATTTTATGGTAACTCTTTTTGTTTGTACGTGTTAATTTTTTACTTATATCGTAATGTAAACAAAGTATTTAAGCTACACTTGTTTTTAGTGTTTCGTTTTAGCGTTTATTCTGAAACCGACTTACACCGTCAGTGGTAGCCTAGTAGTAACGCGCTCGCTTGTATAAGAATGATGCGGGTTCAAATCCGAGTGGCACCTCTGCTATTTTCATATGCAATCATTCCTAACATGATGATGTCTAAGAAAAACTAGCAAGTTTTCGAAAGACATGTGCAGTCTTTAAAACCGCACTTGGCCAGCATGGTACACTATGACCTGATTCTTCTCTTTTTTAAGGGAGGCCAACAGTGGGACGTCAAAAAGGGCTGAATACATACACAAACACTTTTTTAGGACAAATATTTACACGAAGTAGGAAACCATAATACAGTATATTATAAAAAAAATAACTTTAAGACCCATGAATACTCTTCCATACATTACGATGTGTGAATGAGGTTGTTGAATCGCGTGACCAGTGGATGTACTCGTATGTATTGACTATTGTGATCAGGATTCGATCAAGTCAAAGTACGACATTGACCCCTTACACATTTATTATCACAACAAAAGAACATTATGCAATAAAATAAGAATAATTGTATGTCAATAAAAATAAAACTAGTATATTTTACTTTGATGTAGTTTAGGTTATTGTATTTTCAGAATGGGTTCAGTAGTTTTCATATTATTCGTGAAACATATTTTTTCTGTTTCACTAATTGTTCCGACTGTTATTGGCCTACTCAAATTTTGATTTTGTTTTTGATTTTAAACAAAATATCCTGATCTATAAAACAGCGCCATCTATCGGCTTCAGCTATTGTTAACCATTCAAATGGAATTCTCAGCTTCCAAAGTTCAGAAAACATCTAAATCAGTCAGCCGTTTAGTATAAAAAGAATTACAAACAGACG
This sequence comes from Boloria euphrosyne, assembly GCA_951802675.2. NCBI lineage: Eukaryota > Metazoa > Arthropoda > Insecta > Lepidoptera > Nymphalidae > Boloria > Boloria euphrosyne. The sequence continues at coordinate 2,156,152 of OX637876.1, forward strand.
CACATCAGAATTTTATATGATATAAGTTTGTAGTAAGATGTATTTTCAAAAGTCATGAATAATATTTGGCGTGGAATTAAATTGTTATATCATAAATGAAATTCACAGAATTTTGTTGTTAATTGCCTTAATATAATTACGTGCTAATATACAGTTTATATTTTATGGAGTACCTAATTATGGAACAACCTTTAGAGTTTAGAGATAAAGAGTTTTTTATAGTTTGCTTATATTTATAAGTTAAAAAGTAGGTAGATTATATATAAGTATTTTATGTATAGGGCAGTGGTAGCCCAGCGGTAACGCGTCACTTGTATAACCGAGTGATACGGGTTCAAATCCGGGTCGCGCACCTCTGATATTTTCATGTGCGAATCATTCCTATCATGGTTACCACTTGTCTTACGGTGAAGGAAAACATCGTGAGGAAAACTGCATGTCTGAGAAAACCTAGCAAGTTTTCGTAAGACATGTGAAGTCCGCCAACACGCACTGGGCCAGCGCGGCGGACTATGGCCTGATCCCCCTCGTACTGAGGGAGGCCCGTGCCCAGTAGTGGGACTTTAAAAAGGGCTGATGATGATGATTTTATGTATAAAAAGTATTTTTTTATAAACTAACTCATAATAATAATACGATGTAAACGTAATGTACGATACTTTAAGACATTCTAAATGCTTAGAAAAAATAATAATAATAGTGAAATCCATACTTTATGTAAAAAAAAACAAATAACAGTATAAAGTGTATACTTGTACGTGTACGTACCTATAGTAAAATTAATAATTTTACTAATGCTTAGAATATTATTTATGTAGTAATCGATTGTTTAAAATAGTAGAAATTTGATTAAATAGACATAAATATCGAGCAAAGTTGTAAGCAGTCTTTAATATTTTGTCATCATCAATCTCATTAACAATAATAATATACATAGAGTCTACGATGCTTCAACACATTATAAAAGTCCATAATAATCGTTTTTCATTATAGTCGTTAATCATTGTTTGGTTTCTTAACAATATGTATATGTATTTACTTTTACGATTACATTATATATAAGGAAAAATCTACATTTATGTAAAAAGTTATAATTATATATCTATGGTTGCTTAGTAAAAAGAGCCTTTCTCCTATGATTACATTGAATTGTACATCTTATGGTCCTTCGAGCCGGATTACAGTACGTGATAAAACTCTATTGACCGTTAAAGTTATGTATTATATTGAGGGATATAATTTGTTTATATGTGATAAACGGTGTTATTAATTTGATTGCTTAGAATCTATACTCTAACCAATACTTAGCTATAGCGTATATAGGTCGCAATAATGCTGTAAAAAGCTAAATTATAAGGAAGAAGTAAACAGCTGATTTTTAACTGAATTCCTTTATTCAATACCGATATACTTTTATAACTGTTTTATTCACTTTGCTTTTATACTTAATACCTACTCCTATTGATAGTCGAAGTTAGTATTTCTTAGTTTATTTTAGTAAAAATATTTATATTATTTTAACATGGAAGGAGTCTAGTGACGATCATATTATGCACAGGAAAATGTTTAATATTTTAATATTTTTATTTTAATACAATAGTTTTTAAATATATTTTTTAATCTATTATTTGAAATCGTGTGAACGTTTCTGGGATCCTGTTGTAAAAACATGACCATTGTCAAATGTTCATAAGAGCAAATATCCTTTTGCGTTATGTAACCTTACACAGCGTATATACATGCATATTATATATAAGTTTATGTTTGCTTATTAATGTTATTGATACTTCTTAGAAAATTTATGAATATTTTTGCGAACGTACAAAACATTTTTGTACTAGTTTTATTTTCCCGAGCATATTGTAAAGGTATAGTTAAGCAATTCATTAAATTAAATAGATACAATCTTTGTTTTTTTAGAAGGATTATGCCGTTTCATTTGTATTGTATAATGTTCTAATGACCAAATTCAGTCAGGTCAATTTAGTCCACTTCGCAACAGATTCTCAGTTTATGTATGTACAATGTATTTGATATTAGTATTAAATATAATATCGTCGTATGAGACTCTACCATAATATTATGGTACGAAATAGTATATTAATAAGAATCTAATTTCCTCTCCATATGCAGACAAATCATATTTTTCACTTTATTTCGTATATTTTTGATGAGGTTTTATAGTGTAGAAATATCATTAGAATAGGCTTTTACATAAATAAATATAATGGATATCTTAATAATAATCTTCTCCGACCGATTTTGGCCACGGCGGCCAACCTTATTGAGCCTTAACATCTGCGCAGTAGTTAATATAGTGCACAAGTGTACACACAGACACAAGTGCACTCTCTATTCCTGTCACTCTCAGACTTCGGTTGGATGAAGCGGGATACGACCGATGTGAGCGTAGGCGCAAGACCGACGACTCTACGTGCTCTCCGAGGCACGAGAGTGATACACCGCCAACTTACCAAGTCCGGGCTGTTACTGAGGCTTACTAAACAGATAGACTCAATAACTAACTTGACCCGACCCAGGACTTGGTACGACCCAGACGGTGCAAGGACTGCAGGTTCTTGGGTTCGAGTACCGGCCCATGAACATGCTAGCCACTATACCACCGAGGCTGTTCGCGGGTTTGAGTCCCGCTGGGAGCATTCATTTATTAAGCATGAATGTTTGTACTCCAGTAATGGGTGTTTATATTAAAAATATGTATGTATTTAAAGTTATATATACCATGGAACTAGATAGTGATATTAATCAAAGTAATAATGTCCCAACACCTATTTTATAGATTTAAAGACTACAATTTAATAAATTTAAATATATTCCTTTTTAGATGAAGAAATCGACAACCTACCTTTAATGGCGACACCAGGGCCTGTATTGATGATTTTAGCTGGATATTTATTATTCGTAATGAAAATTGGACCGGCTCTAATGCATAAAAGAGAACCTTTCAAAATGAAAACTGGATTAGTGCTATATAACGCTCTACAAGTTATATTGTCCGCCTACATGGTACAAAAAGTAAGTGAAAAATAATCTTGAATATCGCCTTAAGTGTATTCTAGAGTCTTTATCATAAGGTCTGGGTTTGATTCCCACTTATGAAAAAAAAGCCATTATTACTTCTATCATAGGTATCTTATTCATAAAAATAATACATGATAATATACATTTTTAAAATACCTTCTAATGTTCTCAAATAGTAACATTTTTAAGTAAAACATTTACAAATTAATTATTATTTGTATTTCTTTTCCAGTACTTCCGACACTTAATGAATAATGGCATAACACCAAAAACGTGTCATATTGAAACTGACAGTCAAAAAAAGGAGGTAAGGATTAGTTATTTAAAGTAACCCTTTCTGTGTCAAATTCTGTGTTAAATTTTCTCTTAAAAAATGTGTTAAATTTTGAGGGTTTCATCTTTTTGTACATGTCAGTCCTAAACATACCATTTTTCCATTACTTATATTTTTATTGTTCTCGTACATATTTTATAAATTAAAAAAAACTACCTCTTAGTGTAGTAAATAAAAAATGATAAATATTTCATTTACTACGCATAACTTATTGATACAATTTTTCAGTTGATCTTTTAACCACTGAAATAAAATGTTAAAAATAATTCTCAGTTGATAGTTCTCGTTTTTTAGATACCTAACCAGTTCGAAATCTAAAACGTACACCACAAAATACAAATCGATGTTTAGTATTTTAAAGTACTTGTAATAATAACTAAAAGCATCGTCTCTAAAAATGATTAGGTATCTATAGTAAGTAAATGAAAACTACCAGACTGTTATATTTTACTTATTAGTTTTTAAGTCTTTTAACATATTTTTATTAACATTTTGCAAAAATATTAATTTTTTTATTTATTTCAGATATTATTTTCGATTTGGTTATATTTTGCTGCAAAGGTCTCCGAACTTGTTGATACAGTATTTTTCGTGCTAAGAAAGAAAGACAGTCAAGTGACATTCCTCCACCTCTACCACCATTCCATTATGATGATAGGAACCTGGGCATATCTGAAGTACTGGCCTTCAGAAACTCTCGTCTTTATCGGTTTCTTCAACTCCTTGGTCCATGTTTTTATGTACACGTATTATGGACTTGCAGCTTTAGGACCATCTGTTGCTAAATATATCTTCTGGAAACAATATATGACTAAATTTCAGTTGGTAAGTCTATTTCAGCTATGTTAAACTACGAATAAAATCGAAAACATGAATGGATGAAGGTGAAACGTCACAAAATTCTAATTTCGAGTAATTGAGTACTACATTTGTAATGTATGAGAGCATATGAATAAAATGGCTGTAAAGTGGCGCGAAATGGAATATAATATTCATAAATATATCTCTTTTTAGATTTAAAACTGTTTATACAAAATACCGTTCATATATATTAAAATCTATGCATAAAACAGCGAAAATTCGATAATGCGACATAACCTTCTTCATCAGCTCACGTTGTATTTTCTTTTAAACTTCCATCAAAACTATTACAATAAAATACGAAAAATGTTTGCTACATTTTTTATGTAATTACAATACAATGTATAGCAAAAAAAATCTTTTACATACGAGTACAAGGTTAGTTACTATGTCACGTCTTGTAAAGCTAATAACCTATTACGACATTAATCTATTGATAAAGATTCAATCTTTATTGTTCTTTTTGACCTATTAAGTAAATTTTATGATCGCTAATCTATATATAATATAATAAAATTCTAAATTAGTGGAATCTGTAAATTGAATACTTTTTGGAAATTCTTATTAAAATAGTCATTGTAGAGCAAGAGCTTCATTGAAAGTCAGCTGTATGTGTGAGCGCGAATGCTTGTCGATAACGATTTTTTTAGATGTCCAATAAAAAAATAATTTTATTACGATCATAACCATGCTGTATAAAGTAAAAAAATGATAGTTTAATATCATAAAAATATAAAAAAAGTATGATTACATGTAAGAAAAATATTTAAACTTTTTTATTGTACATAGAAATAGAAATAAATATCTGGCAATAAATCGAAATATACTAAGGTGAAATAAAGAACCGAAGCACCCGCTTGAACTGTTGTTACCTCGCACTTGCACATACAGCAGACTTTCAATGTGTCTGGCAAGATGTAAAAACCATTAAAACTGTCCGTCTATTGAGGTAACATCTTTTTAAGGGTCCCCAAGTAACATATATAAAATTTAGCTATTATACTATAACTAAAGTATAATTATAAATAATTTATTAATTTCAAGCTATCGAAAGGTATCGCATCCAAATTTTAATCGTAATTTTTAGTACGTATCTTTAATTTTAATTCACTTGTCACGGTTTGGCTTAGTCGTCCTTACGTTCGTTTTAAAGTTTTAGTGATTCCCATACAAAATAAAAAAATCCGAACTTTTCATTTTTCCAGCTGTTTTTTTCTTTCATTTTCGTTTATTTGCACCCATATTTCGTTTATTTTCCCGTCAAAAAAGAATAATGTAAATCAGTCCAGACCTTTTTAGATTGTATTTGTGAGAGAAACGCTAGTCCTTAATAAAGAACTAAATATACCTTGTTATTTTTAATTTAAATTAAATAAATTTCTATAGAATAAAATATTTTCAGAATTTTTTAAATTATTTTAATTATGCACATTACTCCAACTGTTTTTTAATTCGATGTCTTGAAAGCTATTCTAAATTAATCGCTATTGTGTTCAGAGTATTATTTAACATAAATTGGCAATCAACGTCAATACAAAATTATAACGTGTAAGTCATTTATATTATGTCATTCGTTTGGCAAATTTACTGAACAGTTGAAAATGAAAACGTGATAAACTTTTTTCGTACGAAGAAATTTACCCAACTTTTATTTAGTTTTTGTGTATTTAGTTATGATCTAATAAAGATTTAATTATTTTTCTTACAGGTACAGTTTGTGTGCATCATTATTCATTATATAATGGCTGTCAATCATTCTGAATGTCCACCATCAAGAGGTGCAGCTTCTTTCATTGCCTGTAACACTGCGTTCTTCTTATGTCTCTTTTTACATTTCTATAGACAAAGTTATATAAAGCGAAACAAAAATAATACAGCAAATGGAAATCTTAGAAAAACTAGTGAGAAAACAGCCTAATTTAGATTAATCATAGTGTAGGTATATAAATAGAGATGACAAACGAAAAATAAAAATTTAGAACTATGTTTTCATTTATTTTTAACAATATTCTAAAACAACGCTTACTTATTCGATTTTAATTTTCTACGATATTTTCTACAGTACGGATAACAATACTATATTTGGCATATTTTGTGCTAAAGCTAAAAATAAAGCTATAAAGCTGTTTCACAAAAACAATATAATAAGTGTTATCGTCAATTATATTAAATAATTAATTAAGAACGTCGGTACAACAATTAATTAAGATGGTATACTGACGTATACATAAATTTTTATTTAGTTATTCATTTTTTTATTTTAAAAAAAAAGCAAATTTGTCGAAAGATAAATTAAATGTTATATTGTATATTTTTTGTTTGAAATCATTGAAGGCTATTTATTACTGCCAATTTTGATGCAAACATAAGTTTTTGTATAAATTTTTATAATTACGAAAATTCGCTTTATACTAGTAGAAGTAACGTCTTACAGATTACATGAGATGTATCTTAAGACTAGACGAAGAATTTTAAACGTTTGTCAATCTCTCGTAGCTCGTTTACATCAAAACGTGTCTACTTCAAGATGCATAGGTATTTATTTAAATATAAGAACATTTAAATAGCAATAAACTTAAGTTAAATTACTAGGTTTTTTTATTGTTTTCATAAAAATTAATGACGATAGAAAATATTATTTCATTATGTGTCTATTCTATGTATTTATTTTTTAAGTTATAGAAATATACATGTGCTTGTACTATCTACTTGGATCTTTTGTACAATGAATATAAAACAAAAATATTGTTTGATACATAATTTTTTTTCACCCATTTTGATCGTAGTGTATAACTTGGTCCTGGTTCGATTCCTGTATTCGGCCAAACAAAACAAACCATACAAAAAAGTCTACATAAACATACTTTTTTGTATCTTTCCCAGGATTATCCATTATATTTCGTAGAGTTTACGCTTAAATTTGGTGGCAGGAGCAAAGCACCTTATATTTTTAGTTATGTTTAATATTAACTTTACAATAGTGTAAATAGCTTGAATTTGTGCTTGCACACTAACTTGTGTAATGTGTTACTCTGATATTGTAAGAATATGCTATCAAAACTCAGACCTTCGAAATCAAACGATTTGTTAATGGAATTGTAAAGACTAAAAAGTATAAATATTTATTATTTTAATTATTGTATCATGAAATTGTTATAATAGTATTTTTTTAATTAAAATCTTTTGATGAGACGTTTGGTTAAGTTTGAAGTGACCCCTACCCTACTGTCTGTGTAAACGGTCGCGGGTTCTAGCCCTGCTGAGGACATTCATTCGTGTGATGATTGTACTCCAATCATATACCCCGTAGCTTACCATGGAACTAGATGGTCCTGAGTGTTATTGTGAAATATATAAAAATAATTTAAATGTAAATCTTGTGTATTTTTCCTTGTTATTTATTAAACAAAATATTATGTATTTATGTACATATTTTCAATAAATATAAATTTTTTTTTGAAATGTGATAATAAAAGGTCAGGTTAATAACATCTTTTATTTAACTACCTCTCTCTATCTTTAATCAATTTTTATTTTTTTAATGAATGAATAAATTAATATTTTTAATGAATTCCTAAATAATGATTCAATGGAAATTCCCAAAGTAATAATTAAATATTCATATAAAAACAAATGACAGATTAGAATAATTATCTCTAATGACCCTTCTTCACAATGGGCTGAGAAGCGAAGGAACTATTGTTGTGGAGTTCAATAACGTAGGTTTTTTTTTTTTTTTTTTTTTTTTTTATGGGACAAAGGGGGCAAACGGGCAGGAGGCTCACCTGATGGTAAGTGATCACCTCCGCCCATGGACATCTGCAACACCACAGGGCTTGCAGATGCGTTGCCGGCCTTTCAGGAAAGGGAGGGAGGGAGGAGGGAGAAGGACGGGAGTAGGGATGGGGAGTGGGCCTCCCGGGCTCTCACTTACCGGACGAAACGCGACAGCATAGCTGCCACTTCACGCCGGTCTCCTGTGAGAGAGTGGTACAATACGGGGCGTGCCGGCCCATTCGGCTGCTACCCGAAGGTAACAAGCGTGGCACTACCACTTGGAAAACGTGGACGTAGGTCAAAGTTAAATTGATCAATACCACTTCTACACAATCGTTTTGTATAATCTTGTTAGTCAAATTGCTTTATATCACATCTATTGTGTTTTTTTAATAAATTGCATGGAACATTCTTATTATTATTAGTTATAATTAAATTAATTAGCTTGGTTCAGCTCTTTAGATAATCTATAGACATGGATTGAATGCAACTTTTTCCTAGCATCAATAAATTAATTTACACTATAAACTGTATACAAAAACTTGACAAATTATATACTAAAAACTTCCTGGAGAACCATTCTATCCATTGGTGAAACTTGCATGAAAATCGGTGCAGTAGTTTTTAGTTCATCGCGAACAGACAGACATACAGACAGACGCGGCGGAGGACTTTGTTTTATAATTTAAGAATTTGTATGTATTTAAAGTTATATATGTGTAGTGTATCAACTATCTGGTATCCGTAACACAAGCCTCGTACTTTACCACGGATCTTGACGGTGCTGTGGAATAATGTCCCAACATGTTTATATATTTCATATATGCAGGCGTATTACAGCACACACGAAATATTTTAGACGTATTTTTTTATAGTGACGTAAATAATTGTCTCGCAAATTAGCTTAGAATAATCTATAAACTCGAATCGATTAAATATAATAAAATTTTACACCCTCTGATTACCGATTCAATTATTTCTAGGAAACGACTATTAGAATTAACGTATACAAGAGACATTCTATTATCATTATCATTATCACAAACACGTCAGATATAGACGTCACTGTAAAGGGTCAAGGTGAGAAAAACACTAAAGGTAATATTACAATGTATAATATACAAACCCAGTTTCGTATTATTAGCATATAACATTAACACTTGTATAAAGCTTAGAATTATTACAGAATAATTACATGTTTTAATATTGTACACAGATAAGTTGATAAAACAAAGTTACTCAACTCGTCACTGCATTATGAACATTAAAAAGACATTTTTTATATCTTTTCAGTTTTTATCATCTTTCTAATACGTTTTTACTTCCGTTACTGCCATTATTATTTAAGTCGATTCGACGCAAAAATATGGCAAAATATGGGAATTAACATGAACATGTGTTAAAAATAAAAGAAGAATGTTGAATCTTAAGATTTAAGTTTAATTGACCATGTTTTTATTCAATACATAATTACGTATTGGAAGACAAAAGTTTTACCGCACCAATTTTCACTACATTCTAAAAAGAACAAGCCCTAGGCTTTCCACGAGATGTCTTAAAATCACCATTAGCTTAATATTTCTAAACGATTTCTAGATAAAATATTTGCACAAGCACTTCATTATCTCTGTTTACCCATAAAAAAGCGAAAAATTAAAAAAGCAATGGAAAACTTGATTAAGATTATTAATTTGTAGAGAATATTTGAAAAATCAACTATCTTTTCGGAATTTTTCGTGAATTTATTTATATTTTTTTGTTACCCACATTTTGAATGCTTTACAGCAATGCTGTAACTGCTATGTTTTTTAGGTCTGAAAGTCATTATATTTCATTTTGTAAAATTTTTTGGGTAGGCTGTCAGTGACATAAAAAAGATATTTTTACTTAAAATAATTTAAAAAGTATAAAACCTTTTTTCAACTTTGTAAGTATTTTAAAAAATTGCAAATATTCTTAAACACGGCCTTTTTGTGAGTAAAAAGTTACATGAACATACACTCTAATATATCTTTTGAGATAAACAAACAGAATAAAGTGACTTGTAACAATATTTTTTGTTATAAAATTTATTTAACAGAATAATTATTTGACATGTACATTCAGTCAGACATTCGTACATGATTATGAACACATTTAAAATTCATATAATAATGACCGTACTGCCAAAAATGATTATTCTCTTTTACAAGTTTTTCTTTTTTACGAAAGAAATTATTTTCTAATATTTTGACTAAAATATAAAAATACATTAATGTTCCAACATATGGATATTATTTATACCGAAAACATTATCTTTGAGCAAATACCTAAAACTACGAGTATGTATCTATAATTATACGACGTATATACAAATTATTAGTTACATTGTTATATCGTATATACAAGGTAGTATTGTATTGAAATTATTTATCAAATAATATAATACGTCGAATACTTCTCCCCATTTTTAATTATAACTATAGCTTAAGCATTGGTAAAAATAACCAAAACAACAGCATTACTATATTACTTTCATATATAATTGTATTTGAAAAATATTGAATCCACTTTAAATTGGTAACCAAGAAATGACTATCAAACATTTTTAGTAGTATGAGAGCCCAAGAGGGGTTTTTTGGTTTTATAACATAAAAATGGGGGATACCTTGCACTCTGTATCTCCACCATATCAGTCCTTTGTAACCGATCAAAACATTAGAAAAATATTTTGACAAGTTAAGAATACGTCAGATTAAGATGACGTAGACTAATTACATGCTGAAACGAGAGTTTTTCTATTGTCTGCTGATCCACAAACCGAATAAATAAGTCATCCATGAAGTTATTGGAAGACTTTTGTTTCTTCGGATCTTGTATCTCAAGTATACTATCTTATTCGGATGGTTTCAAGTACTTTTCCTTGGCAAAATGTTTTTAAATTATTTTGATCAACTGCCCTTGACGAGCGACCCTATACAGATGAATAATATATGTTAAGAGATTTTTCTTGGGCTCACCTACTATAATTAGTAACGTACATAGAATGGTTGGAAATATATCGAACATAAAACTACAACTGTAGATTAAATTATGAAGCTGTGAAATGTAATTAAAACAATTTCTTTTTCAAACTAATGGCACGGAAAAAGTTATATTTATGTAATTCCTTACATTCTATTACAAGGAATTCGGCAATATTTCAAAAATAATCTGCGTAATTGACATTTTTGACGCGATTAAATTTTCACTATCGTTCAAAATCTTTACCATCACTACTATTTAATATCATTTAGCAAAAAATGATACAAATATTAACATTGGTAAACACTTTTATTTTTCAATTTTTTTGGTATCATAATAATATTATGTTACTATATATTTAATCCCGCCAACCCGCACTAGGCCAGCGCGGTAGACTATGTCCTGATCCCCCTCGTACTGAGGGAGGCCCGTGACCAGCAGTGGGACGTTAATAAGTTCTGAATAAATCAATGTGCTCTACTCAAAGATTCAATATTTTTTGCAAATATTTTGGTGTGGTAAGTTGCTTACCAGCTTCGTTTACCCACCGGCGGGTAAAAAATCGTTATATATTTGTATATACATTTCTTAACAATATGTACATTATATATCAAAATAAAGGTTTTAGTCGATCTTCTTTCCTTCGTTGAGAACTCCATTTACTTTTCCATTTTCTGTTTTTAGTCCATTCGCTATGCCGTTTGATTTTTTAATGTGATCATTACTGTCTTCTTTTTGTTTCAATACTTTTTTCTTATCCTCTGGTTTTCCGTACGCCTTGTAGTAGAAATCATAGAAGAGATAGTAGAAGAAAATAGAGTTAGGAAGAGTAAATACAACAGACCAACGTGGATAGCCGCAGTCGTAGAACAAGAGCTGAGAAGAGTGAATGAACGCGATACAGAACTGGAGCTGAAATTAAAAACAAAACTATAAATAATATGTACATATGATAAAATGGTAAGTCGAATCTGTATATTGAACACTTTTAGGAAAATCTTTTTTTAGAATAAATTATAGAATTTTTGTCTGTTTAAGAACGTATCACGAGAAAACCACTAAATAGTTTTTGATGAAATTTGATATTATGATAGATGGCTAATGCAGTTAACGTATGGATACTTTTTACTGCAGAAAAATTTTATCTGTGAAAAATGTATTCTAACCGTTAAACTGTACCTAGTGACTAACCCTTGCCGCCAAAGGTGAGTCGTTAGTATCTCTAAAAAATATTTAATATAATACTTTCTTAGTTATAAATATTTAGAATTAAAATTTTATAAGGTACTCTGATGCCATTTTCAAAATTTTTTTGTAAATTGTGGGTAGGCACTGTCTGTAACAAGTATATAAACCTATGAGACGTCAAATACCTTAGTCTCTCCCGTGACCATGATTGCTGTAAAGCATTCGAAACGTCGGGAACTAAAAATCAAAATAAATCCGCGACAAAATCCGAAAAGGTAGTTTCGTTTATAATATTTAATATCTTATTGTTTTTATGAAAAATAAGTGTTGCATTTTAGTTCAAACATTAGTTTTTATTATATCTATTAAAACAATTATCTACAATTTAGATACTACAAAATATGTACCTTACATTGTAGATTATGTGTCTTTCACGTGTCAATGGCGCAGTCATAACTTGATACAAAATATTTTCTACTGAAAAAATGCTTTCAGTTTTTTTTCTTATTTTTCTTTATTTTGAAAGTTGTGTTTTTTTCGTTTAAATTTGAATTATTAAACCGTTAAGTATTAAAAATGAGTTTAAAAAAATATATTTAAGATAATGTTCTTCATGCCTTAATTTAAGGCTTCGATCACTGTTATTTAGAATTTTGTCTTATTTGTTTCGCAATAAGATTAACCCTTTCATTTTCAGCTAGACAAAGCTTCATGTACTAACTATACACATACGTATTAAAAACACAAAAGTGTTTTGGTTTACAATCCTTTTTTATATATTAAAATATGTTTGTATGAGACAGTTACAGTTTTACGTCTAGAAAATGTTGTATCATAAAACATGTTATAAAAAATTATAATAAAACTACATAATTGTAATTCCTATCGATATAGGCGAATAGACTGCTTTATATACTTAGATTTTTTATTGGATACATAATATTATGTCATTTTATTCGAAAAACATACTTAAATAACATTTATTTAGGAAGCATAATTTTAAATGCGAAATGTATTCAATATTTACTTTGTTAAAAGTTGTAAAAACTCAGGCCACTCTAATCGAATACTTTCACAAAATGTCAGCTTGTTTACAAATTACAGTACGTTAAAATACATCTTTTGTTCTAACTTTTACTTTTTTCCATTGATATACTAGGAAAAAAGGTGTAGATAAGTCATACGCGCTCAAAAAGCGGCACACCAAAACTAGGCTAATTGGCCCACCTGAACATAGTCACGCGTTGACGACGCACTGTCGCGAATTATATTTGTCTCTTTTTCACTGGCGATACTTGAATCATGCCATCCTATTTTGACAACTAATCGTAATGTAGTGTGTTCAGTGTTATTGCAATATTTTTAGTTATTCATGTGTGCGTTAGTGTGCCGTTTTTGAAGGTAGAATGTCGTTTAGGTAACGTATCTACACCTTTTTACTTATAATATCATTGCTTTTTTCATTTTATTTACTTTAACAAATTTGAAAACCAAGCATTAAATCTATGAAATAAGTTTTATATCATTACTAATATTATAAAGAAGTAAAGTTTGTGTGTTTGTATATTTGTTAAATTGTAAGGGGTAATCTCGGGATCTACTGAACCGATTTTAAAAATTCTTTCACCAATAGAAAGCCACATTATTGCTGAGTGTCATAGGTTATATAAAAACCGAAAAATAAAAAGGCTTTTACGTGGTAGTCCGTTTTGCAAAGTGAATCGGAGAAAAAACGGTTGAATGAAAGCGTTTCTTACGCGATTATATATGGAAATTACGTCATTTTAAAACTATACTAAAGAAGTTACACCTGAGGACGAACCCGAGCGAAGCGAGGCTGAGTCGTTAGTATGTTTATAAATTGCTTCATTGCGTGATACATTTATACAAAATGGTATATGAGATAGAACTTTCGCTTATTTAATAGAAGTGTTATGATGGTAATCTATATTATATAACATATATACAAAAATCTCATGTCACAGTGTTTGTTATCCAATTCCTCCGAAAAGGCTTTTACATATCTACTACATTAATGGTTCACGGTTTATGCAATCCAATTTAATATCCTTAGTACACAAACGTTCTTTCACATTTTTTTAAAATTTGGCAATAGAAGCTTGTTGAACGTTTTCTGGGATCCTGTTGTATAAGCGTATACATTGTCCATAAAAAGAATTACTGACTCGGCGTAAGCGAGTCACTGGCATTACAAGTTTATTTTTACTCCTAGTATTAATGCTATGCATGTCGCAATTCCTGGGAAGTTCGTGTATATTTTTATGAACATACATAACATTTTCGTATACGTACTGAGAAGCAACAGTCAAAATTTTCATTTCTTTAAACTTATCTCTTAAAGATACTCTAGGGCCTAAACTATAAATTGCACGAATAGTTCTTTTCTGCAGGACAAAATTTGTATTAACGGTAGCTGCATTTCTCCGTACTAAGATACCATATGACATAATACTTTGAAAATAACTAAAGTATACTATGCGAGCTGTATCTATGTCAAAAATAAGTCTAATTTTTTTAACCGCGAACGCTGCAGAGCTAAGCCTATTCGCTAGCCCCTCAATATGGAGATCCCACTGCAATTTCGAATCAATGACAATTAACAATACCTAGGAATTTAGTAGACTCTACCGGTTTTAACATTTCCCCGCCTAATACTACACCATTATCAATAAGTTTAACATTAGGTGTTGTGAGTATGGGGAATCCCCAAAATTTATTGTTTTTTTTTCTATTTTTGTATGAAAATCTTAATGCTGTTCACAGAATACATCTACTTACCAAATTTTAACAGTATAGTTCTGATAGTTTCGGAAAAAGTGGCTGTGACATACAGACGGACAGACATGACGAATCCATAATGGTTCCGTTTTTTGCCATTTGGCTACGGAACCCTAATAATGTAAAAATGACGATTCAAAAGAGCTTGTAAAATTATATTTAAACCTACTTTACCTAGTATGCTGTATAGTAGGTACCAATACAGCTGAGCTGCTAATTTTTAAACAAATCTTCAAAGACTTATAAATTCATATTTTATATTTAAAATAAAACTTTCGAAATATTTCCGAAACAAAAATACAGAAGAAAATTTAAACTAAATAAGTAAAAAATATGTTTAAATAACAAAAATCTTACCATTTGCAATGTCGTAATGTGTCGTTTCCAGAACAAAAACCGCTGGTATTGTGGTCCCATAGCCGCTAACATATAATACGTGTACATTATAATATGTACGAAGGAGTTGATTACTCCTATTAGAGTCCCATGACCACCAGGATAGTATTTCGTAGCCCCCCATGATATCATGGGCATCACGGTGTGATGGTACATATGTAGGAAGGTTATCTGGCGATCCTTCTTTCGTATTACGAAGAATATCGTGTCGAGTAGTTCTGACATTTTCGCTAAGAAATATATGTACACACCTCTCGCTACCTGTTGATTTACAAACATTTATGTTATTTTATTAATTTTAGTTCTTATAGATATGTATAATAAATGCTATTTTACTAACTACACTAAAAAGAGAAAAACATAAAGGTAAAAATGCGTAATGAAAGTCTTTGATTTCTAATTATTTGCGTTTCCATAATTCGAATAAACAAATAATTTACACTAACATCAAGCTTTTTTAAATATCAACTTGCATTTAATTGAACTTTTGTGATATATAAAATCACACTACGTAACTTATAAGAGTCATAAATGAGGTAAAAAAAAAGTATTAAAAAAAGTTTGTTTTTCTATTATAAACTAGCAGTTCCTGCGGCTCCGCCCGCGTTCTTATCACTATTAAAACAGGGATTAGTGGTAGAAGGGATTTTGGGTTATATAAGTTATAAGTATGCCATGATGCCAAATCATAAAAAGTAAAAAATAAAAATTTGGTCTAATAATAAAAAAATAAATAACTGGAGAGGGCCACCCTTATCACTTAGGGGAATAAAAAATAGCCTACGTCCTATTCTCAGACGTACCAAAGATGCACAAAAAATTTCATAAAAATTGGTCAAGCCGTTTTGGACGAACTCGATAACAAAAACTGCGATTTTTATATATTAGATATTGGAGGTAATAATGTTCTAACTTAATTGAATCTGTACTTTATGGTCTGATTGTGTTTGGCAATTTTATCAACTTTTAAGATGTAAAAAAGTAGTTACAGTGACATAACTACAATAGTTGAGCATATGGTCTCGCAAAGTTGTTTTTAGATATTGTCATGTTCTATAATTCCTTATCATGTAAATTTAATTTTGCTAAGTTACTGTAGCAACGCACCGCGGTTTCACCCGCGTAGTTCAAGTTCCCGGGAGAATACGAGGATAAAATATAGGTTACGTTATTCGCTAACAATGCAATTTTGAATTAGTAACAGAATTTTTGATATCGGTCCAGTAGTCTTGAGTTTATTCTAAATATAGGACAGTTTGTTCAAACTGCGATATTTTTTTTACTTTTAGAATCTTTATACCCGTCATAACTTCTGAACGAAAAGTCCGATCCGCCTAATTTAAAGTGGAATTTACACGTACATAATCAACCTTAATTATCAAACCATTTAAATGGATAAGGATTACTATCATTATACGAATATCACCACGATTCGATTTCACCCATATTTGAACTTAATAATTTAAACAAAAACTGTCATTGTGTCTTAACTGTAATAGTTTGGCATATGCCAACGTGGACTTTTTTGTGAGCAATCATGAGTACTATTAATTTATAGAATATTATTTTATATATTATCAATAGCTTTCGCAGCGCACGCAGAATAATGACTTTTATAGGCCACATTTTAATACATTGGGTTACATTGTTTCGATTTTAAGTAGGGATCTCTAATTTTTTTGAAAATATAATATAGCCTATGTTACTCAGGAAAGATGTAGCTTTTTAATGGTGAAAGAGTTTTTTAAAATCGGTCCAGTAGTTTTTGAGTTTATTCGTTACATACAAAAATACAAAAATACAATAATAAAAAAATACAAAAATACAAATCTTTCCTCTTTATAATATTACTTTATAATATAGATTATAGATTACCCTAAGAGCTTCAGGTGACGCCGAAAAATCTACAGGCTGACATTTCCAACTGTAGGTCCTCAACCAACCAGCGTCGAGGCCCTGTAAAATACAAAAAATATAGTTATTAAACAAAGGAGTAATTTACACAGCCTAGTAAATCGTGTGAAAGAAAATATTTAAAATAATTTATAATTTTATATTATAATCCAGATATATTAAGATTCTAACGTTGTACGTTTTCTATTAGTGAATGAAAGAATAATTTTTAGAGTCTCTCCGTCTCTAGGTACGTATTGGCCGTTAGTACCTATAGATTCTCAAAAATTAGATTCATCAAGTCTGTTCAGCGATTTTCTCGTGATGCGGACACAACAGACCGACATACAGACTGACAAACAGTTTTTTTAAAACTACTGGTTTGGCTCTTCATTGATGATAATGATTATTTCAAGATTTTTCTAAAAATAATAAATGTACAGAATATGTACAGATACGACTCAATAAGTCTATTTTATTATATATTATTGTCATCAGCCCTTTTTAGCGTCCCACTGCTGGGCACAAGTCTCCTTCAGTACGAAGGGAATCAGGCCATAGTCCACCGTGCTGGCCTAGTGCTTGTTGGCGGACTTCACATATCTTACAAAACTTGCAATGTTTTCTCAGATATGCAGATTTCCTCACAATGTTATCCTTCACCATAAGACAAGTGGTAATCATGATAAAAATGATTCGCACATGAAAATATCAGATGTGCGAGATTATATATTATGGTAGAGTCAAATCAAACTGTTAAAAGCCAAACTGTTATTTAAAATGATTGCCTATGCACTATCGCTAGGTGCAAAAATAAACCAACTTCTTTCACAATACTTGTGTAATAAACGTGAGTAACGATTCAACCTATCAATATGTAGCGTTAATGTAAACGAGAAGCGAAGTCACGAAGATTGCTTCAGCACGGAAGAGGATGTTAGAAAATGTCAAGTACCTTTCTCATTAAAAGCTCTTACAAGTTATTACGAATATTATTTTAACTTGTGAACTATAATTGTGTTGACCTTCATATTTAAAAGAGAGGAGAGAGTGAACCTGCGAATTTTATTTTATTTTATTTAGGATATCCAACAAAAGTAACATAGAGTCGTGCATTATTTGCATTTACAAATATAGAGATGAATGCACTTTTTCTTAGAGGTTTTCACATCATGCAGTATTATAAGCAACACATCATGTGTATGTACTAATATTAAAACCAGTCTTATGTCTTGTATTCAGCCCTTTTTAACCTCCCACTGCTGGGCACAGGCCTCCCTCAGTACGAGGGGGGTCAGGCCATAGTCCACCGTGCTGGCCTAGTGCGTGTTGGCGGACTTCACATGTCTTTCGCAAGAAAACTTGCTAGGTTTTCTCAGACATGCAGGTTTCCTAACGATATTTTCCTTCACCGTAAGACAAGTAGTAATTATGATAGAAACGATTTGCACGTGAATATATCAAAGGTGCAAGACCCGGATTTAAACCCGCATCACTCGGTTTACGGTTATCCAAGCGAGCGCGTTACCGCTGAGCTACTACTGCTTTGTATTATAATATATTAAAATAAGATTATAATTAAAAGCAGTATTATAATATAATTATAATTAAAATTAATAGCCTAATCACATTAAATTCTATTCTAAAAAATAAATAATTAAAATAAAAATTGAAAATTATAACGCAATTGTAATGAAATCATAATAGCATTGTATTTTTTTATTAAAATTTTTAATTTACTTTGCATAATACAACAATTTCTTAAGCTATAATATTTCAACAAAGGTCTCATTCAGTATAGAGATAGCACTTGTAGTAGTTTCTAGTTTATTTTGTACCAATTCCCTACTACAACATTATGAAAATTAATTTTTATCTATAGTGTACTAGAGACCCTCACTCCGCTTGGGTACGTTTATATACATTTGTTAGAGATGATGTACGTTCCCGCAGTAAAAAGTATATTTTAACCTGCCTAAGCCTTTAATCACTATCATTATTATAAATGAAACTACCTTTTTGGAGTCTCTCCCGTGACCATGATTGCTGTAAAGCATTCGAATCCGCGACAAAATCCGAAAAGGTAATTTCATTCATAATGTCGAATATTCGCGTAAATCTAAGAAAGAACTATCATTATATTAAATGTCATCAAAATCTGTCCAGTGATTTCCTCGTAATGCGATTACAAACAGACAAAAGTTTTAATAACTATTGATTCGGCTTCTGTATCTACACTAATCATTGTCATTTTAATTCGACTTTCTAAAAACTATTCAACGAACAGATTTAACTAAGTCAGAATTTTACTATATATATAGAAAATAGATCAATTGATCTTGATCTCTGGTTCTTGATTATGAATATTGTTTTATTAATTTTGTATACCGTATTATTGAAAATACTGTAAATGTAGGTGTGCTAACGAAACGTATTTTGATATATTATATCACAGCGCTTTTTAAGCCACATTAGCACAAAGTCGACAAAATTTGTGTACGTTTGAAAATCTGCGGTCATTGACATAATAATTTAATAACTACATAATATATTAATCAGAAATAACTAAAAGATAAATCAAAAATTTACATATTATTATATTTAACTTTAAAATGATCTATAGTTTTATCATAGACGGCACGTTTGGCTCAGTTGGTAGTGTACTTTCTGCGCCAGCGGTCGCGGGTTCGAGTCCCGCTGGAGAGATTCATTTGTTGAGCACGAATGTTTGTACTCCAGTCATGGGTGTTTATTTACAATATGTATGTATTTAAAAATTTATACGTGTAGTATATCAACTATCTGGTATCCGTAACACAAGCCTCGTAGCTTACCACGGAACTAGATGGCGCTGTTGTAATAATGTCCCAACATATTTATTTATTTTATTTATTTATTATACTAATAATAATATATTAAGAAAATAATTATGCTTCAACTTTGGTCTATTACCAGAAATTATTATACAGAAAAAATAAAAGGTTTTTACTGTAGCAATTCAATAGCTCTTTTCAATTGATATACAAAAAAAAACACTGATAATTTGATAATATTACGATGACACGTTTGGCTCAGTTTGCAACCCTACTTTCTGCGCCAGCAGTCGCAAATTCAAGTATCGCTGGAGGCATTCATTTGTTGAGCGTTAATACTAAAATAATATAAAACCTCCAGTCGTGGGTGTTTTTAGAGTGTAAACTCTATATAACGACACTTAAGGGACTGACAATATTTTGACGTTATAGAGAGTTGTCGTTAAATGAAGAGAAGAATAATCTGTATTAGAAAAAAAAATGCTTATTTCTGACAAGTGTTAGTAATTACATACATAAAAACAATTCTTATTAACGCTATTGCGTATAGTTTGTTAATTTCGTCTGACGCCTTTTGCTGCACCAGTAATTTTAATAGATTTTTTTACTTATTTTATTCATATTTTGCGATATTGAGGCATCTTGGTGATAAAGAAAGTACTTTGCCAATAATTTTGTTGCTTCCAGAGCAATATAATTAATGCACGGCGGAATTTTCACTAATTTTGACAACTTAAAAAGTACTCTTTATTATTTATTGTTGTCGTTATTGAGAGTGGGTGTAATGTTAAATAGAGTGTATCATTGTATGGAAAACAAGCTAAACCAACCAAAGCAAAGTGATTTTACCGCTTTACTGAATTTGTCGTTAAATCGTAACGTTAGTTACGTTACATGGAGTTTACGCTGTATTTATAATAACTATCTGGTATCGGTAACACAAGGAACTAGCGCTGTTGTAATAATGTTCCAACATATTTATTTATTAGTTATTATTTAATATCACTTTGGAAGATTGATGTTCTCTCTCAATTCAGTAAGTATTTGTTCAAACTATAAACACTACTACTTTTTATCATTTTTAAAACAAAGCTTAATTTTTAGAAAATTATATTCTGACTATACAAGGGTACAAGGTACGTTTTAGTATAAATAGATTTTTCAGAGATGCGATATTTCTGCAGTAAAAAGTATCCTATATGAGCCGGATAACCTAGCTATCATCATACCAAACTTCACCAAAATCTGACAAGTGGTTTTTTCGTGATGCGATCACAGGCAGACGAACGAATTCTAAAAACTAAAGATTCGTTCTACCGATAATATTCACTATTTCAATAACATTTAAAAAAAAAAGTAACGTACAGATTTGACTCTGGTAGAATTTTATTATATATGTAGATGTAAATAAAATATTAATTTGGCTTTTCTGAAAAAATGGCTTAGCATATTTATTTAAAAGTCAGGAATACTGTATTAAAAACCCTTACGATAAATTAGGGGTAATTATGCGACAACCTAAGGATATGAACGAAGGGTAGGCAAAATACTAGTAACCTCTAAACGTATCACACTCACCTCGTAAAACAACCAGCAGCTAACCAAAACCTGAATGAAGTTGTAAACCACTAAAGTCTTCTGTAACTGAAAGGGTTTCTTATCAGCCATGTACCGGGGTCCCCATTTTAGTGTGAAATACAGGTACAAGCCAATTATCGTGAGTCCTGGCAGCGGGTTTCTGATGAGGAACCAGTCATTTGTCCGAGGGTCTGAAATGAGTAGGTCAAAAATTAATATTCGCGTAAATAAAGATAATTAAATCAGCCCCTTTTGACGTCCTCCTGTTGGACACGGGCTTCCTTCAATATGAAGGAGATCAGGTCATTGTCCACTACGCTGGCAAAGTGCGGGTTACCGGACTTTTTTTCTTTACCGTAGACAAGTTATCATGTTAGAAATAATACCAGAGGTGTGAGACCCGGATTTGCACCAAGCGGGTTCAAGCAAGGTCAAGGTGTTTGTTATCCAAGCGAGCGCATCAAACTGGGCTACCACTGTCTAAAACATGACAATAGTTTTGTTTATAATGTCAAATATTCAAGTTAATTTAATGAAGTATTGTAGTTCAATAAGTTATGGTAAAAGGGTCTTAAGTCAAATTAAACAAGTACCAACCTAAATTTTTTTCGATAATGATTAAAGCTAAAATATCAGACTTGATATTTTTTACTTCACACCCTATTTAAATCTTATGAGTGACAATATCAATATCAATAAATCAAGCACTTTTGTGCAGGAAAAAACTTCATCTTTTTTCGAATGCTTAACAGCGACTATCGTCCTTAGAGAGGCCACCTTATGTTAATTACTATTACATATAGGCAGTTAAAATTGACCCAGATTCATAAACATAATTAAAATAATATATTTAAATATATTTTTTTTAATTCTAAGCAATAAACATGTTCACGGCCTTCACATTAAGGCTAATTAAAAAAAATATCTCTAAATTGTACGAAGAAAGTGCATTGTTTATACATATTAATATTACACGTGTATGTGTACTTATTTTGCATAATAACGCCGTACGCTTTTCTATTTAGCCATTCGTTCTGCGTGAGAACCTCAGAAGTCAACGTATCATTTCTTACAATTTTTGAATTCTTGTATTTACCATGCAAATGAATATTGTATGCTGTTAATTATATATTAAACATTTAATTATTGTAAAGGGAAAGGGTTGATTGTTAATATGAAAAAGATGAAAAATTAAAAAAATGAATTAATTAACGCGAATATTTGACATTAAATATATGTTAATATCTTTTCGTTATATTTTAAAATGAAAAAATGATTAATAACAAAGAGGTACGTTACAATAATTAAAAAGTTATCCCAGCATTTTTTAAGTAAATAAAAATTACAGCTTATAGTCTTTTGTTAAGATATAGCAAAAATAGTGACGCGCGCGTATGAGCACGTACGCAAGTACCTACATAAAAAATATTGGACTGGACTTTTAGGTGATTTCATCGTATAAAACTTGCATTTCTTATTTTTTGTGACATGTTTTAAGTTTTTTTTTTTAATTTAAGTCTGCTCGATATTATCTCCTAATGAGAGTGCTAAGTTAAGTTTTTATCAAAAAGTTCGCTTAAATATTAAGTTCAATCTACTTCATCAATGTGTGATCGTTAAACTCTTGTATTTGTAAAATTAATGCTGTAAGATGAGTTTATTTATTTTTAGATAAACATACGAATACTTTATGTATTTGTTTTATTACTCGTCAGATTGTTCGATTTAAGACAAAAAGATATTTTTCAGAGTTATTTCTTTATATCTCTTCCCATGAAAAACTAAATCAGTGAATGAGTAAATATGCCATTTACCTATTTGAAGTCTTAAAGGTTATTTATATAATATAAATATATTAAAAACAAAAAGCCATTTTTGTCATTATTTTTCCTATTTTTATAACTCCTTTTACGCGCTGAGTCATAACATTTAGGTATATAGTTTAACTGCTTTCTACAGCACAATTTTGAACACATATGTTTGTACGTATGTATATAGATCTAAATACTGTATACATACGTACAACTATATCATACTTTCCTTATGCTGAGAAACGCCAATAATTTTATCCACATGCAAAATTCCATACTTCATCAGGTTAAGCTGATTATTTCTAATGCCTATATTTTCCGCTTTTTATATGGATACTGATAAATACTTAAAAAAATAGTCAGACATATATTTTAGTATCAAGATGGTCAATAATACAAAGGACAATCTAGAATGGCAACTTGCGTACTTTTTCCTTATCTAAAGCTATATTGCGAGGCTGTTATATTTGTAGGTAATTGTTAAGATTTCTTCATTTGGATCCCCTAGCGACTACTACTTAGCCAAGTAGGTTAGTTAGCCACCTATAATAATAAAACGAATGTCACTATTAATAAAAATAAGTTTAAATATTTACCTGCCAATTCAACAAATAAGCGATGGTATGTTTGTGAGAATGAATTGTTTGAGAGCGCCATCTTGTTTCCGCTGGGGTGAACACTTACGATTGTCATGAGCGGCTTCGCCGCATTTTATTGTGGACTATGATTTTTAATTAACCTGAAACCAATAGATATAAATATAAGTCATAATTAAAAACTGTGAGTTAAACTAGAAATAGTTAAGTATTGAATGACATTAATGAGAGATACGTGTCGAATTATTTAAAGCATGCCACAGTACTTAGTACTCACTATTCTAAGTCTTTATTAGTATTAAATTTAATATGGAAAGATATTATAATATATATCTGGAGAATACGTTTCTGGTAATATAAAGTCAGATATGAGATATTTTCCTGCAGTAAAAAAGGTACGTCGACGCGAAACATCATCATATCAAATTTTATCAAAATCTAATGTTTTGATTCTTAATCAGGTAGGTACTTTATGGTAGTAATGATCACGATTCTGGCTAAGGTTGTAAATAGATCCACCTTGACAATAACTGTTACTACATTCATTTTACGTTAATAATAACGAAAGTTAGTTTTCTAGTTCTTAAAAATCCTTTCAAGGAAAAA
Source organism: Boloria euphrosyne (assembly GCA_951802675.2). Taxonomy (NCBI): domain Eukaryota; kingdom Metazoa; phylum Arthropoda; class Insecta; order Lepidoptera; family Nymphalidae; genus Boloria; species Boloria euphrosyne. Next base: position 2,180,849 of record OX637876.1, read on the forward strand.
ATATTTTTAAATATTTTTCCTTAACGGGTTGTTGATAGCATTTAAATATTTTATTTTAGACTTTAGATAGAATGTTTATGTAATTTTTAAACGTATTCAAAATTTATTCCGCGACTATGTTCTCTTTGAAATATATTTACCTATAATTATTTGTGTTTGGTAAATAATCCTACTTACTATTATAATAAATATGACATTATGTAAGTTTCTATGTTCAGTTTTCCTTCACATCAAAGTAAGTAGAACTGGTAATTTAGCCTCACTTTGTCCCTATATGATTAAAAGTCGAATCTTCTTTTTAAATCTCATTTTTAGAATAAGTACTATACTTGTATAATAATATATTAGAAAAACCTAAGAAATTATTATTGATTATTTATTATTATTAATATCATATAATATAAATTATCAACTGTTGGAAATGGTAATATTACCGTTTTAGTACATTGTAAAATTATTAAAGAGGAAAATTGATCAAAACAACATTCAATATTGTGAAAATTGTCACGAATCACATGATAAATAATAAAATATACTGTAAAATACATACTTATGGTTTTTATTATATCATTTTTATCATTTTAATTGAACACAAATAAATTAAAAAATAATTATAGAATAAGCTGCAAAAATTGAAAGCTTCCTTCATTAATAAAGTGTAAGAGCTTAGCATACTGCTTTGTTTCACAAAACCCATCATTGACGTTCATTATAAAATCATAAAAAATACAATAAGAAACATTAAATTATACGAGTATAACTCAAATTAATATGAGTTCTTAATTCTAATTATAATTATTATCTACAATAATTCAAATTAACATCTACAAAAAATAATCTGTATTATTTTTCTAATTATTATATTTATCATACTTAATACAAACCGGTACTAATTAAAATTTCCAAAAACATCACTTCACATTTAAACATAATTTATGCACTAAATATTTACATTGTCTACACACTTGCTGTCGTAATGCGAGCTTTGCCGCAACTGAGCTTTTCCCTTCCCTGAGAACACTTGGGCGCCATTTTGCGATAGGGAGGGGGATGATTTTAAGGGTTGTTTAATTTTTTTTATGCTTTTATGTAATGCAGCTACTGCTGATGTAGTATAATTTGCTACGACACAACTGTTTGTATCGTGATGTACCTTAATAAATAATATAAAATACTAGAAGGATGAAAATTTAGAGTTATAAGTATTTTTTGATGCCAAATCATAAAAATAAAGCTTGGTCTAAAAATAAAAAATCTGAAGAGGGCCACCCTTATCACCTAGATAATAAAAAATAGCCTACGACCTATTCTCAAACCTATCCAACATACACAAATTTTTCCATAAAAATCGGTCAAACTGTTTCGGTTGAGTTCGATAACAAACACTGCGACACGAGATTGTTATATTAGATAATAATAAGAAATAAGTTTATTATTATTATATTTACATTATATGTTTTTTTGTTCTTTTTTTCGATATTGTACTTAAATATAATGTACAATTCTGTTCCTAATGAATTATAGTAATTAACTACTCGTACCTACTGTTAAGAAAAACATTTCAACACTAATTATATAACAAAACACTGAAATTAATGAGGACTGATGACATGATAGAGATGATGATTCTAGGAATATTTTAACAAGTATAGTGGCTTATGCGGGTTTTGTTATTTAGTAAAAATATGTATTTTATCATACAATATACTCGTATACATATGTACATAATATACATACTATGTAAAATTAAAGTGTCGATTTTAAGTGAAACTACCTTTTCAGATTTTGTCGCGGAGATAACTGTGACGATGATTGCTGTAAAGCATTCAAAACGTTGTGAACTAAAAATCAAAAGAATCTGCGACAAAATCCGATAAGGTACTTTCATTTATAATGTCGAATATTCGCGTAAACTAAAGAAAGTATTATTGTCTTTTTTGATTTCAATTTAATAACTTTTCAATTAATGCATATGAAAGTATATATGGTACTTACACCAAAAAATCAATTTTTAAAATATTTGTCTGTCTGTCTGTCTGTTTGTTTGTTCCGGCTAATCTCAGAAACGGCTGGACAGATTTTGACGGGACTTCCAGATAGCTATTAAGGTCATAAGGAGTAACTTAGGCTACTTTTATTTCATTAGAAATTTATATTATTATTTTTATATAATGGATATAATAATTATTATTTTTTAATTTATTTTAACTTACGCCCAGCGAAGCGGGCCGGGTATGTTAGTAGATAAATAAGAAAGGGTTGAAATAATGATAATGTACTTATTATAGGTATTAGGCACTGATAATGAAAAATGATAATATGTTTTTTTTTTAAATTTTGGTTTCTTTATTCTTGTTATTTTTAATTAACTTCTCCTTTTTTGGACAATGTTATGTAATTTTTATTGATATTCTTAAATAATTTTTTTTATGTCGGTTTTATATACATTTTAAATTACTTTAATTACATAGTATTCTCGTAATAAACACAGGAAAGGTTTAATTAGATATGCAATTGCCGTAAACGACCTTGATGATGTAAATAAACAGTTTACGATCGAGACAACAATTATTACTGACGTGTGTGTAAATCCCCTTAAGAAAAATGTATTGCTATCGATAATTAAGTGGATTAAAAAGAAAATTTCTTTTAGTTTTAATGTTAATTTTTATGGGAATACCTAATACACGGATAATATGAAAGAAAATATGATAGACTCTAATATTTTAAAGTTGAATTTCATCTGAAAACCCCGTCTTTCCCCATCCCGTATTTCCGAAAATATTGAACTTAAAATTACTTGCGCTGCAATAATTGATGAAGAGATCACGTAGCATATATAAGATACACAAAACTTGGTCAAAATATGTAATTAAAGAGATTATATTATAACATATGCGAGAAAATTCGTTTTTTTTTATAATAACACCGATGTATAAAGAATTAAGTATTGTTACGTACTACGGGTTCGGGATCGGAAATTAATAGCGTTCTTGCACCAAAGTTGTTTTAATTATTTAAAAACACGAGCACAGTCTGTACACAACACTAGTCTATGAGCGCTGTAATACTCCTTCTCAATACTTCTTCACTAACTCTTCACTTTTCCACAATTTCGTTTCGCTTCTCATCTTCACTCAACTTCGACTCGATGTCAACTGATCTCTCGACACACTGCCGGCCTTTTTATATGCATAAATATTAGAATATTCTAGTATCGAAAATTCAAAATGTTTCTAGTAATTTCGAATCCTTTCTCGACAATGCTTTGTCTCTCTCTGACACATTCGAATTTGTAATAAACTATTCCTGTCATCTAATTGACATAAGTTAAAATTTGACATTCGCCGTTCTTAGGCATGGTACAAGCGTGCTATTTTGACGAGTTCACACTATATAACGCGACAGTATTGTGAGATAAAATCACAATAATGTCCTTCCGGTCGATTCTGGCCAAGACGGTCAATCTCAGTAAGGCTAGCCAACTCCGGGGATATTACAATGCACAAGTGTTCGCGCGGACTCAAATGCGCTATCTATTCCTATCTATTTGAGACGACCAGTGAGAGTTAAGGTGCAGGATCGACTTCTCTACACGCTTTTCGATGCAGGGGGCACTAACCGTAAATTTTCCAACTCCTAACTTAACTAAACTTTCCGACTTAGTCTTGTTAAAGGAAAAGACTAAAAACAAAACTTGACCCGACCCGAGACTCGAACCCAGGGTATTCGGATGCAGTCCTACATACTGGCCACTACACCTTCAAGGCAGTTAAATACATATTAATTATGTAAGCAACAAGATTAGGTAACGACTTAAAAGAATCAAATACGTCTCAGACTGCACAGTAAAATATGCTCCTACATCTGTTAATGCTTACAGTTTTTCGTTTCGTTAATGAAATTCAAGTAATTAATTATTATCCATAAGTCTAATCTGTCTAACTAATAATTATGCTATTAATTTTTTGATACTTGGAACAAGCTAAAGTCTTTTGTTCATTCTTGATGGCTTAAATATATATCATTCTTTGTTTTTTTTTCAACCGTATTAAAAAAAGAGGTTTTGAACACTGTTGTTTTTTAACGTTTGTTACTTCAGAATTCCGACATTTATTAACTGATTTGGATAGTTTTCCCTTCCTTTTGGTCCCAATTCAATTTGGAAAATAAATCTACATTGGTTGTAAGAAACGGGATGATAGGATTTTTCTCTTACTAATTTTTTGTTTTTTTTTTTATCACGGATAACTTTAGTAGTATAGATAAATGTAGTATGATATCGATTGTTCTTTTTAAAATGATAGGCTATTCTCATAAATTTTTTTATGAAACTAGTATTCAGTTTTTTTAAGGGTGTATTATTATTTTTTTAATTACTGTACAAAATAGGGAATGATTGAATTTTTACCTACTTACTTTGTTACAAACTTCTACATTAAAATGTAAATCTACACAAAAAATGTAAAAATAAAAAAATAATAAAAAAAATAATAAATGGAAACTACTAATGAGTTATTTTTTACTTTTTCGTTATTTTTAACGTCGATTTACATTTTATATTTATTTTATATTTTTGTTTTTTAAATCTGTTTTCCTTATTTTGATGATTTAGATATTTTCGTTAGTGTATTTTCTTACGATTTTCCCTTATAATAAAATCAATTATTGTTACAATAATTTTTTTATACAGTATCATATACACTGAGGGCATTCATTTGTTGAGCACGAAAGTTTGTACTGTAAGTGTTTATATTTATAATATGTATGTATTTAAAATTTATATGTGTAGTATATCAACTATCTGGTATCCGTAACACAAGCCTCGTAGCTTACCACGTAACTAGATGGCGTAGTTGTAATAATGTTCCAACATATTTATTTATTATTTATTTACTAGTTACATTATTTTAGGTATATCTCTATCCGTGTTTATGTATAACTCTATTTATTATTTTTCATTCAAAATATTAAACATTTGAAGTTAATTAAGCAAATTTAAGAATATTGCAGATTTTTTGTTACTATTAAACAGGAAATAGAATATAAGGTCATCTTCGCTAAGGAAAAATGTTAGTGTTTTGAAACGTTATGAGCCTTGAATAAAATTTTTAATTAAATTGCGTATTATTTAGGAATTATTATTTTTATTAATAGAACTAGATTATTATTAGATATTATTATATTATATTAAAAATAGATTTTATTTAATACTAGCAATTCCCGCGGCTCTGTCCGCGTTCTAATCACTATTAAAAAATAGGGATTGGTGGTCGAAGGAAGAGCAGTTAGGGTTATAAGTATTTTTTTTAATTAATCATAAAAAATAAAAAATCTGGAGAAGGCTACCTCTATCACCTATCGGAATAAAAGATTGCCTACGACCTATTCTTAGACTTACCAAATATACAACAAAAAAAAAACAAAAAATCAATGAAGCCGTTTCGGAGGAGCTCGATAACAAACACTGTGACACTAGACTTTTATACGTATATTAGAGATTTATTATGTTATATTTATGTACGAAGCTACATGTAAGAAATAGATATATAATGATGATAATAACATTGATATTTATAAACGAAAAGTGTCCCCAGCTTTAATATTTGTGTATCAGTATTGCCCCTGAACTTGTATTACCAAAAACATGAGGTCATTACTCTCACTTGCATACAAATTTACATCATCAGCTGCAATTGCATCTACGTGTAATTTTCGCAATATTCATTCATACAACCAACCAACGTGCAAGACCTATCCCCACTTAGGAACTAACAAGAATCTAAAGAAACTGAAAGGTCTTTCTTATTAGTCGTTCGAGGCTACTAGCAGTTTTATTTGCTGATCATTAGGACCTTATCATGTTGTAACACGGCATATATTTGCTTGAAGTGGGTAAAGTCCACTTGTTTCGACACTGCCTCGGTCCGCTGAGTGTCCTAAATACCGCGGTCCACAGAATACCGTTCGGAAATCCCACTCTCACTCATGTTACAAAATGATGCGTAGGTACATAGGGCTGTGGCTTTTATTATATAATATATTCTATTTTTCCTATGTTTATATTCAACATTTTATATAAAGCTTAAAGTTTAGACAATTGTTTTACTTAAATTATAAATGACCGCCAAAAATTTGCTTTTGAATCTGTATTTGTCGAAAACCCACTCAGGTTTATTTCTTAAATAAAAAGTATTGTAAAAATAAAATGTTTTTACATACTGATGATATTTATTTTTGTTTTAATTAAGCATAATAGAGTATACCTAATTATTTTAAATAATGTTATTATTTTTCTTAGAAACGAACTTATAGCATATATCTCTGTCTAGATGTTTAATCTTTATTAATGTAATTGTTTGTGTAGTCAAAAGTTTTTGTTGTTCTTAATTCAATTTTAATTTTATTATCTAACTAGCTAAAATAAATAAAATTTCTAGAAATACTCAGTTTAAGCTTGGAAAATAACAAGAAGTGAACAAATAGGATTATTTTCATTTACGAAAAGGGTTATATCTATAGGTAAATAAAATAAAACATTAATTTTGAAAAATCTATACATTAATTTTTTTCTGATTACAGTGATATGTACCTACCTATTACGTACAGAATACAGATATGATGATGATATGAAATTTATTGTAGAAGAAATCGTGCATTACTTCCCTTAACCCGTCGTTCTTCACGAATATTTAGAACAAGTGTTCATATTATACACTGGTGATGTCCTAAATTTAAGCAAAAAATGCTAACGACATTATAACTAGGTACTTTCTCCAAAAAAGTTAATATAAAATAAGTGGAGGCAAATGTACGTCGTATAAGTTATTTATTGTGATAGTAATGTATCTCTAATATATTAAAATCTTGTGTCACAGTGTATGAATTCGAACTTCTCCGAAACGGCTTGACCGATTTTTATGATTTTTTTTGAGTTCATTTGATAGATCTGAGAATAGGTCGTAGGCTATTTTTTCTTCCCCAAGGTGATAAGAGTCTCTCCAGATTTTTTATGATATTTTTAGATAAAATTTTTATTTTCAATTCTTTTATATATATATATATATATATATATATATATATATATATAGTATTCAACCCTTGTTAGCATCTCAGTGCTGGGCGTGGGCCCTTCAATACTAGGGGATCAAGGCATAGAAATTAGATAATTACATAGTTAAATTTTTTTTTGTTGGGTTTATTGAAGCTTATTTTTTTAATAATATCGGATTACTTGGTAATATAATATACCCATATACAAATTTCAGTTATATTTTTGCTCGGTTGCTCACAGCACTTTAGAATATATTCAACGTTTTTTACTGTCATTAAGACACTATTATAATATATCGGTGGTTATATTTACAATTTATATAAACAAAGTAATATGTACTTATATTTTAATCTCTACTAGGCTCGAAGATAAGGATTTAGGTACAACCTTTGAGAAACATGTCCCATGAAGGTCATACATATATGTATTATTTTATACAGATTCTCATAACTATGAGTATCAAAGTAATAATAATAAATTGGAGGTCGAATTAATGAATTTCCTAGTGTTTCTATTTATATTATGCGTAAGGTAACCTGGTTTGCCTTTTTGGCAAGACAATCAGGGAACTTAGGAGGTAAAGCCAATAAACGCACTGGGAAGTGTCCCATTTCCGTGGTCGGTGTACGTTGCGGGCTGCTCCTAGTACTTCTCTCATAGGAGAATAGTATGGAGGTGCAACCCCTTGGTTCTGTGGTCTGGTAGACCAGCCATCAGGGCTTCGTGTTTGAGTGCGTCAGCCATACCTGAGGTCCCATTTAGACAGGGGAAATTCAGTGTGTTAAATAGGTAGTACTGGCTGCTCTATCTGGTTTGTTTCACGTAATGGTATGCGTAAATATCTTTCCCACTATTATCAAAAGAAATCAAATACTAAGTGATTACACGTTGACGCCTTTCTCTCATAGATTTGCTTCTCGTATATAATAATTATATATCAAAGCTACATTTTACACTATTATTTTATAAAGACGTATACAGAGGGCGTTATATGGGTAGCGCTGGTTCAAATAAAGCCACAAATGACAAAGCACTTGACTATCACCACGTATAGACAATACGAAACGAGAGACAATTCCTATTCAAGAGGTTCTGAGCTAATCATCAACAGTCTCCGACATATATTACAAATACCAGCTTATAAAGAAACTAAAATATTAGTTTGGTTAATAAAAAATATTGAAAAAAACGCAAGACTTCACATTTTATATATATATATATATATATATATATATATATATATATATATATATATATATATATATATATATATATATATATATATATATATTATACAACATTTCTAGTATTTTGAAATATTTATTATATTTTTAATATATATTTTTTAAATATTTATGTAAGCATGCAAATTTTTGCACCATTTAAGTGATGATAAATACATCATGTTCTATCCTATGAATAAACTTAGATTTACGTATTAGTTTCGTCTGAACGGGTCTGCAACTTATACCAGCTTGGCAACCCTCAACATTGTACATTAATTGTACGCATATCCATACATTCCGCATGCATATTTTGAATAAAATCGACATAGAAATGTCGGGGAAAAGAGCTTTCTTCGAATTTACCAAATTTTACGCTTAGCAATGTAATAGCCCATACCATTACGCCACAACCGTCAAAGGGACGATATAAATCATAGCATTTTAAATTTCTCTATAACTTTAGTAACACCTGCATAAGATATGGGGTTTACGTAATATGTATATTAGTTATGTCCTCAATATCGGTTGCAAATCGTAACTTCACGGCCTTTACATTAATAGTGATTAGATAAGCGATGGCTTTCTTCAAAATCAAAAAAATATGATTGATTCTTCTCTTCTCAATAAAATGATGGCATTGTTATGTCTTAATTAAAATCTATAAAATTTGCTAATAGAAATGCATTTACGCATACCACGGTGGTTACGTAGGTCTCATGGGATAGAAAAACCAGTACTACTCTCTTAAGCCCAAAATATCCTTCCCAGTTTTAACGGTACGCTTACATGAGACTATTCGTACAATTCAGTTTTTTTTTTCAGTAAAAAGACATAAATATAATAACTAATTCACCGTACGGAGGTATCGCTATTCAAATATTACACACTATACCCGGTGCCAAATATATTGGCAATAAAGGGCATTCACCCCTCTTCAGTAGCTAAAAGCAAACAAATGTAACTTTAAAATTACCAATTTCGTAGACAAAATAACAATCTATTGTCTACTTTCGTTACAATTTTACATAGCACTTAGTTTGTTTATTTGTTTAATTTTGTTGATATCCATATTCTAGTAAAAACCTAAAAATTGTTTTATTTTTATTTATAAAAATATGTACAACCGAATTGAACACCTTGTGTTTTGTAATTTGGCTTTAACCTATCAACGGGCGCGCGGTCAATATAGATTTATAACAATTGAAAATCTATTGTGTCTCGTTTGTTCGCGTTGACGGGTTAAAACTAACCATTGCCCGCTGCTTCATCTGCATATTATAATAAGAAAAATAACCTTTGTAACTCTCAACGAATCTACGAGTAATTGGCATTGAGAATTTCGATCTTTAATACCGTGCTAGTAAACTACGTGTGTTATTATACAAATTATGTTATTAAGTTAATATGGTAGCTGCTTCAAAATTATGTTCAATCAATTTTTATTCGTAACTATATATTATGTATTGGTAGAGTCAAATATAGATGCCACTTATTTAAATTAACTAAAAAAGTTATTTATTGAGTCGATAACGACTAAGAAACGGTATCCTCATTATAAAAAGAATACTTTAACAAGTAGGTACTTAAACCTAGGTTTTCTATTGGTAATGTTCTGTAACTAATTAATATTAAATGTATATGGAACTATACTGTACGGGTACTTTATAAGAAAAAGCTATTATTTCATTTTTTTTGTCTGTTTGTTCAGCCCAATATCCTAAACGGCTGAACTGATTTTGACAGGACTTTTTCTTATAGACGTGGAAGTTATAAGTTGTAACTTAGTGTGCTTTTATTTAAGAAAAAGGTAAGGTTCGGCTCAAGAAATTTAAACGAATATATTACGAATTTTGTGTATTAAAATTCTTGTATGAAGACATGAAAACATTAAAAATATAACCATATTTCAATTTGGAATTAAAAACTCCAGTAACAAAGAAGTAGATTAGTAATATCGGTCAGCGTTGGTATACCACGTATATCGATCTCTCGTATAAGCGAGGAGGAGAAAAGGTATGTTGAAGCCATAATGGAAGAACGAAGGAGAACAAATAACCATGTCAGAGGGTGACTTATGAGGGTTATAAACACGATTTTTTAAAATGTTTGTTACACCAGACAAAAATTCTTAAAACATAGATACGGCTTTTATTCTGTTCGTTAGTCTCGCTAAAACTCGAGAACGGCTGGACCGATTTGGCTGATTTTGGTCTTGAATTATTCGTGGAAGTCCAGAGAAGATTTAAAAGGTGAAGTACCTAGTCGCTAGTATATAAAAAATATTTCAATACGATATCCTAAAAAAATATTAAATGCATAGATTCGACTTCAAGAATTCTGTTACGCCTGTATCATCCATACATTAAATAACTTTAAAAAAAAGTGAAGTAGATATAATGTTATAAGTTAAAAATTAAGTGTTTAAGGATACATAACTTACCTGTATATTTCTAATATAATTAGAAACGGACTGTAAGACCTCTAAGTGTTTTATATTGTTACAACGCAACAAAAAAATCTTTAAAACATTTTTTTTATATACACGAGATAAGTATGAAAAATATTAATATGACGGCGCACTCTTGTAAAGCGTCAAAGCGATGGTAGCAAGGTGATACAAACTGGCATGTTTTAAAAAGAAATTAAATTAGAGAACTATTTGAAAGAAAAAAAGGGGAATGTCAGATTTGGACCGCCGATGCACCACGTATCATCGACGAATTACTTATATCCGAATAATGGAACTATTATTGATAATATAATGTTTTAATGTGTTTACGTTGTACTTAGTTATGAGTGTGTTAAGTTAAATTTAGTAATTTATGCACTGTGTTTCCCAAAAGACACTAACGATCACGCCCACATCTACGACCTACTTCTGATATTAGCCGTCCTGCGCTTATAAATATATCATTAATAATTAAGTATGAATAGATGATCTATGATATAAAATCTGTAAATCAATTTCAAATATGAAAATTTTTTTGAAAACCTATAAATCAAAGGCTAAAATAGAATTGAATGAATTAAATTGATCATTTAATATGTTATCATAAATAATGATTACTATTTACTTGATCAAAGTCTTACGCTGAGTAATTATTATAATTTATAAAGTCATTCGTTTGCATTATTGAAAAATATATACATAATTTTAGTATTTGCTAAGCTTGTATAATAATTTCATACATAAAGTAATTAATTAGCTTTATAACTCATCTATACATATTATAAAACAAAGTTCTCCGCCGCGTCTGTCTGTCTGTCTGTCTGTTCGCGATGATCTCAAAATCTACTGCACCGATTTTCATGCAGGTTTCACCAGTGGATAGAATGGCTCTCCAGGAAGGTTTTAGTAGGTATATAATATTAAGACCGTTGCCATGGTGCGTGCATTGATAATTCATACAAGTTACAATGGTAACTTTTTTTTCGAAATCTGTTAAAGCAACAAAATCGGGGTTTAGCAACTATTTAGCTACAAAATACCATGAATGTTTCCATTGATTCTGCTAACCTTTCACTGCTATCTTAATACACCTCCGTCTTGCGTACGGATTAGCTTATAGCTCTTAAAAGAAGCGAAGATTTTTTTAGAAATTCTGAAGAATTTTCAATGTTCCACCACGAATTTCTATTTTTTAATAGTGATTAGAACGCGGGCGTAGCCGCGGGAATTGCTAGTATAAATGAATGTTTTTGATACTTAAATATTCCTCAATATATTTACAAAACCGTTAATAAATTATTGCTAAAGACAAAATTAAAATACATGGGATTCTAAGTGTAAACTATCTCCATACCAAACACTCAAATCTGCTCAGTTGTCGCAACTTCACTCACTAACTGACTCAAAACTGATTTACATTTCATTTTATATCTATTTGGCCTTTACCAGTAGTCAGATGAAGTCTGAAATACAAATATTTTGAGTACATATTTTACTATGTGTTTGAGGCCGATCGCAAATAACTTGTGGTCGTTGCGTGATGTAAAATCTTTGGTATTTTGTGGTTTCTTTCTAAAGCGCTGACCTAAAATCAAAAATGTACCTTCATTCATCCTTTATAATGATGTACATTTGCGAAATTATACCATTATTACGTTAAGAAAAGTAGCTTATTATAGTACAGGTACTTATCATACCTAGATTTCTATAAGAGGTGAGGGTAATTAAGGATTATAAATGAACACACATAATGACTTTAAAAGGCATAGTATATTCTAATATATAAAAGTTTCGTGTCACAGTGTTTGTTATCGAACTCCCCCGAAACGACTGGACCGATTTTTATGTTTTTTTTTGTGTATATTTGATAGGTCTCAGAATAGGTCGTAGGCTATTTTTCCCCCTAGGTGATAAGGGTGACTCTCTCTCTCCAGATTTTCAGGTAAAGTGCTTCCGATAGAAACCCAAACAAATAGATAAAAAAATATTATCAATATTTCTTAAATGTATCGTACCTATATATTTCCATATGCGTTCATTTAATAGATGTTATTTTTAACGTTAGAAAGAGACACTTTCATTTTATTTATTTGTATAGTGCATTGTTAGATTAAGGCCTTTTAACAATTATTAATTTTAAACTTTGCTTGTATTTAAGTTTGATTTTTTTTATATTTTTGATGGAAAATTTGTTCTTAAACACGTATTTCCCTAAAATTTTAAATTACTAAGGTAGGGCCCACTTCGGTGGGCGTTGTAAAGAGGGCCCACTTCGGTGGGCGATGTGTCTTGCGGGTTGCTCCTGGTACTTCTCTGAATAGCAGAGTGGACTGTGGAGCAACCCTCGTGGCTGCGTGGTCTGCTTAAGCATCGTAACTGAACACACAAGCGATCCTGTGACGCCCCATTAAGACGAGTAAGGTAAGTTGGGTTATAGTGGGTAGTACTGGCTTTAGGCCAGTGAGTACCACATAACCACCTGTTTTCAACAGGTAGTATGCGTTAATGCATTTCCCAACATTAAAAAAAATATATATCCGTATAAGTTGGAACTGAGCACAGACGCACGCGGATAGTGTAATCATGTACTTACTAATGATCCTTTTATTCACGGAAGTCCAAAAAATAAGAGTCCACATATTTCAACGGTAATTTCAGATTTCCGCATATTTATTCGATGAATACCTTGAGTTTTCCTTTGTCACTATCAAATGTCACTTGTTCTGATTTGTAAACTTCTTCGAAAGTTCAAGTCATTTTTCAAAGCTAGCAAATTATTATTATATCATTAATACATACTTTATTACCCACATCGTTTACTGATACTTTCCAGATCATTTATAGTGTCAAAAAAGAAAATTAAAAAGTCAAATCAAAAGTTAACGAGTGGCGGTGCCAAGTTCGCCAATAGAGCAATGACCTATAGAGACGAACCCGAGCGGAGCGAAGTTGAGTCGTTAGTCAACTAACTAATTATAAATTTATGACAGCCTATTTACAAGTAGAAAAGAGAGTACAAGACAAGTACTGCGCCAAAAAATGTGAAAAACTACGGAATAACAATATTCGTATATGTATTCAACCCTTTTTAAAGTCCCAGGGCTATGCACGGGCCAATACGATGGGGGATAAGGCCTTGCAGACAACCTCGCTTACCAAATGTTACCGGACTTCAACAATCTTTCGCAAACTTATTGGGTTCTCACAGACATGCAAATTTCCTCACGATATGTTCTTTTATAACATATTCTATTGTTCCCGATACATTAATTATTAATAATATATTAATATATGTCATTCTCATTTCATATTCATTAGGTCATGCCTAATATTATTATGCGTATTAGACCAATTTCTTAACTAGGTTGTTAATAAGAGCAACAGCGTTTCCGTCATTTCAAAAATTTTAAGTGGTCATACACAATGACACACGATTATTTAAATTCATTCATATAACACAAAAAAACAAAATATACATAATATATATGCTGGGGACAAAAAAATACTTTTATCAACTGTCTCTAATAAAATTATTAATAAAATATTAACATACATGGTTGTGCTATGACATGATTCATAGTAATATATCCAAATCTATAGGTACAGATAAACACAATGTTCAGTAAAAAGCAAGTGTTTTTAAATAATTACAAAATAACAGTTTTTTACTAAGCATGTAGAATAGGCATTAAATATTTTTACTTTAATAAAAAACATAATTTATATATTATTGTCGGTCGGTCTGTTTGTTTTAGCTAATTTCCGAATATGCTTGGCCGATATTGACTGAACTTTTCTGGCAGACATAAAATTTTATAAGCTGTAGCTTAAGCTTTTTCAATTTTAGAAAAAAAAAATAACATTTCCGTTAAAAAAATAAAACCTGAGCGAAGCGAGAGTAAGTTGTTAGTTCTAGCTAAAACTGTGTCACATTTCAGCATTTCGCACAAAAAATGTACATATTTATATATATTTTTGTTAACTAGAACTTATTCTGAATATAATTACAATATTAAATTATTTTCTTATAAAATATATAGATAAAGTGAGATCCTTAATAACAATTAATTTTCTTGCTTTTGCGTCTACTTTCTTCATTCTAGATAGGTTTTTTTAAGTAACATGAAAACCAGAAAGGTACTCCTTATAATATTAGCTATCTGCCGTTAAAGGTCCTGTTGAAAACGACCCATCCGTTTTAGAACTTAGAAGGATTTTTTATACACCGAATATTTTACACGTACCGTATATATTTTGAAGTGCATTATGTAGTAGTTTTTTTTTTAATTTTAAGCATTACAAACAAACACTTTAACTTTATTTATCTGTATATAATAAGTGACATACGTTTTAAGTCAAATGGATAATTTATAATAATAATTTATAAATAATGTACTACAAAGGTTGTCTAACAACTTATTACATTTGAATGCATCGGCTGACTCGCAATAAATATGCACATAACGCAATAAACCTTTAATGCATTTGTTAAAGTATTTTATACTTTTTAAATTATCGAACTCCTCCGAAACGGCTTGACCTATTTTTATGATTTTTTGTGTATTTTTGATAGGTGTGAGAATAGGTTGTAGGCTATTGTTTGTTCTCCTAGGTCGTCTCCAGATTTTTTATTTTTAGGCGATTTTTTTTTCTTATTGGTTATAATTTGGCATCAAAAAACTTAAACCCTAAATTTACTAGACATTGCTAGTAGTATAAACTTATGCAGAAGATTTCACAGACAATGAAGCATAGTTTTTAGAATATCTTACGTATTTAATAACATAATATGCGTCACTCTAGCTGTCATATCGTATGTGAATCCAAAGATACAAGCTGGTACAAAGCTCTAAGTTATATATCCTAAGAAATATTTAACGACAGAACCATTTCAGGGTTGTCGAGCTTATTAAAGTTATTTAATCAAATAACTTTTCAAAATACTTCAAGTATATATTATAATATATTAATTATAAGGTAAAAGTTTCATTTACGTAATGAAAATTTGAAATAAATTAAGTAAAAAAGAAGCCTAATTAAAAATACCTGTAATATATCCTATTTCGTTCGTCTTTCAATATGAAAAGATCGCTTTAGCTGGTATTATCTATTTATTAACCGTAAATTAACTTTGCACATAACGGCCAAAGTGATCCAAATGCTGTTTAGTTCAGCGCAGTTTAACGTTTGTAAACCGCCTTAGCAATTTGAACCTAGAATTGCGAAGTGCAAACAGCGCTAATGTAAGTAATGTAGGCATTTCTCTATGTAACCCAATGCCCTACTAAAACCTGACGCTAGTGTTGCTTACATTGTACATAGATAAATATTACTAAAATATCTTTATTTTACTAACAATAATGTATGGAAGTCGGTTATAAAAATATAATAAGGATAGAAAAAAAATAGTATATAGTTAATTTAAACTTGTATAAAAGGTAATTCATGAAAAAAAACTATACATAGATATTTACATGTAAACACAATATAACACCGTTATGTAACAAAACAAAGTGACATTTTTAGTAGTGAATAAAGGCTTTATTTATTTAATGTATGGCATAGTAGTGTTGTAGATCACCGAACGACACAAATTCGATTTCGGCACAATAAAAATTGCTACTTCGGCCACATTTTCATTTCGCCGAAGCTTCACTTAAATGAAGACTAATACGTGACTTATATAAGAAAAACAATGGAGAAAATACTTTAACTTTTACGTTTTCTCGATTTCAAGAGTAAAACAATTTATCCTTAGAAAAATTAACCAAAGGTAGTATATACATTATTCTAGCCAAGTCAAATCTGTACATTAAATATTTTAGGAAAATATCTTTGTATGTATTCAACCCTTTTTGACATCCCACAGCTGGGCACGGGCTTCCCTTCAATACGAAGGTGATCAGTCCAATTAGTCCACCACCCTGGCCTAGTGCGGATTGGTGGACTTCACAAGTCTTTCGAAAACTTGCTAGGTTCTCTCAGATGCAGGTTTCCTCACGATGTTTTACTTTATCGTAAGACAAGTGTTTATCATATTACAAATTATTTGCACATGAAAATATCAGAGGTGCAAGCCTCGGATTTGAACCTGCATCACACGGTTATCACAACCGCCACTGAGCTACCACTGTCTGTAATTTCTTTGCTATAGTTATTATTATCGATATAGAAGCCTAATCTATAAGTAATACAAAACTAAAAGTAAAAAAATGATGACCTTCTTAACCAAGGCAATGTCACATTACGATGTCATAATAATATTATACTGTAATTTATGCTAAAATATACATTTTTATGGCACGCATATTATAAGCTTTCGAAATTAAGGCCAATTTTCATAAATCACGTGTGGCACGGAAGCGTTTTGTCCAAGTTCCGTGATATCTAGAAACACATTAGCTTTTTTTATTACGTATTTATTAGGCCAGTTTTGAATTGAAAATCAATCAAACAAAGTGGTCGCTATTAATTCTTAAGGACTTTGTATTATTTTTGATGAAGAATGTATTAACTTAATTTTAATAATTTCAAAGCGTCGTTCTGTGTACAAATAAATACTTCCAAGTTATTTAATATAAGTTATTATTGCT
The DNA here is from genome assembly GCA_951802675.2 of Boloria euphrosyne. Taxonomy (NCBI): domain Eukaryota; kingdom Metazoa; phylum Arthropoda; class Insecta; order Lepidoptera; family Nymphalidae; genus Boloria; species Boloria euphrosyne. The sequence goes on from OX637876.1 coordinate 2,198,171, forward strand.
TTTAAAAGATATTTAAATTAAATTGTATTGCAGTTTTCATTGAATGATTAATATTTTTAATTTATTAAGGTATAACTTTTTTTACTTCATATATATGATATGAAGCTTCACAAGACTCTACACCATACTAAATAAAGTCACGCATTTAACTAACAACTTAATATTGTTAAGTGTTAGTGAAAGTTACATGGTTTTTTGCAACCTCGTTTTTTTAGTAGAAGGGCATCGTCGGTTTCACTTAAATTACATCTAAAATACGAAAATAAATAATGTTACAAGTATTATGTAACTCTTTTGAAGCGTCATCAAAAGATGAAACGTATCAAAAATCTTTGTTCGTGTATTAAGTTTTAGATGCTCAGTACGCTGGGTATCATATTTAAGAGCATACAAATGCACATTTCTAGAACAATTAAAATTAATATAGATAAACAAACAATTAAATCCTTCTTTTATTATAACATCAGCCACTTGCCAATAATTCTTATCAAAATCAGTTCATTTCTTTCAGGAATTAGCAGAAATAAAGAACAAGCGAACGACAGACGAATCAATGTAATTAAATAAAAAATATTTCATATACTACGACTAATTTGATTTAGAATTTCAATATACAGTATACATTACATTCAATTTCGACATACAAGTAGTAATAAAACTACTAAAATCCGAACACAATGTACGTACGTATGTAAAAGTATCGTTATGAGACATTTTACGCTCCAATTCATAAAGTAAAAGTGTGACTCTTGTACCGACAATCGCAAAAAGGGAGTAATCTATAAATCTAATCTAAGTTTTTAAATTCAAATTAACAGCTTTTCACTATATGCATATTAAAGTATATACGGTACTTACATTAAAAAATCAATTTCTTCAAGTCTGTCTGTCTGTATGTTTGTTAAGGCCAATCTCTGAAATGGCTGGACCGATTTTGACGGGACTTTCACTCGCAGATAGTCTACTTTTCATATAATTGTTACACTTACTTTTTTTGAAATTGTAAACGTCAGTTTGCGTAAAATAAAAACCTGTCTTATATACGCTGCAATCCATCGACTTATACATCGATCATCAGATTACCATCAAAATTGGTACCGATGGCAGTATTTTACAGATATATTCTTTCCGATATATATATTTTTGTTATTCTAATATTAATGCTTTGCTAGCAACTTACCCCCATTTCGCTCGAGTTCGCCTCTAAGTACATTCCAATGGCAAATATGGAGTAGAAAAAAAAACTTTTAAATATTACTTAACGTTTTAAACTTAAACCACCCCTGATACCGACAAATAAGATTTGCACTTCTTACATGTTCAATGTGCATAACACCACGTATGAGTACAAAAAGTACCTACTAGTGCAAGTTCCGCAAACAAGTCGGTAGTTTTTGTGCGTTTTTGTAGTTAGCTCAGTAGTTAAAATATTTGGCTATTCCATAAATATTAATTTTATTAGATTTTAATCAGAAACCCAAGGGTTATACGTATTTTTTGATGCCGGACCATAAAAAAAATTATGGAGGACCACCCTTATCACGTAAGCGAATAAAAAATATTCTACGACCTATTCTCAGACCTACAAATTATACACAAAAAAATCTGAAAAATCGGTCAAGCCGTGTCGGAGGAGTTCAATAACATACAATGTGACACGAGATTTTTTATTTTAGATAAGCCTTATCGATCAAGAATTTTAACTTTCTGATATTTAAACCTATTTTTCAATTTTAAATTAACTTTCATTTCTAATCTATTTGAAACAGTAAATGACAATATGTCATTGCGTGTCGTACCGGCATTGACACATAAAAATAATTACTGTTAAGTTTAGATGCAAGTTCTCAGTCAGAATCTAAACTCTAATATTACCTCATATCCTCATGAATAAATTTCTTTATACGTATTCAATAATATATAGTACAAAATTTGTGAAGAATTATTGTTATTATTATAAACAATTCTCTAATATAATACGTTATATAATATTTTGCCTTATATAATATCTTGTATAATATTGTAATATTTTGCCATTTTACAAATTTTCTTGTAGTTCTTAAAAACACGTTTTTCAAGAAAAAAATAATAGCCTGATTTATTGTTTAGGCTAACCAATTCGTATACTTCCTTTAAAGAATACGATAAAAATATATGCATTAGTCGATTCAATAAATTAACTTATTATAAAACATAACAAATAACACCACATATTATATAACAAAGTCCTCCGCCGCGTCTGTCTGTCTGTTCGCGATAAACTCAAAAACTATGGCACGGATATTTATTCTGTTATCACCAATAAATAAAATGGTTTTTGAGGAAGGTTTTAGTATAAAATGTCAAGTTTTTGTATATATTTACTAGTCAAACCCGCGGCTTTGCAAAATTATAGAAAACTAGCAATTTCCGCGGTTCCGCCCTCTCTCTTAGCTCTATTAGAAATAGGGATTGGTGGTAGAAGAATGAAAATTTAGGGTTATAATTCTTTTTTAATAACAAATCATAAAAAAATAAAAAAAACCATATATACACAAAAAATCATAAAAACCGGTCAAGTCGTTTACGAGAAGTTCAATAACAAACACTGTGACATGAGATTTTTATATTATAGGAATAGAAATGTAAATATACGAGTAGAAAGCTGTAAGACTTAGTAGTTTTATAGAATTCGTTACAAATTACTCTTACAATAGATGATCATATTTGCATTTTACAGTTGATCCAGTAAAAAATGATCATGTGGAAGAACCAGTTTTACCGTTCCGATCGCACATTCGTATCATTAAAATATTTTACCTACAAAAGGTACAACGACTTCAAAATATACTTACTAAAAGTAGGGAATTAAAAGTAATAATATGGCTAATTGCAAAATTTTTATTAAGGTAAGTTTTACCTTACATATTGATATAAGCCATTATCAGTTCAATTATGAACTCTAATATACGAGTTTAAGGTCAAATTAAAAAAAACGGCCAAATGCGATTCAGACTCGCGCACGGAGGGTTCCGTACAATTATCTATAAAAATGGCAAAAAATCACATTTGTTGCGTGGGAACAACTTAAATATTTGTTTTATCCTATTTTTTAGTATTTCTTGTTATAGCGGCAACGAAAATACATCATCTGTGAAAATCTGAACTGTCTCACTATCACGGTTCATGAGATACAGCCTGGTGACAGGCGAATAGACCCCATTTTACCCTTTGGGTACAGAACCCTAAAAACTATACTATTAAGCTCGCGTCACAGCGACGCCAATTAAAAATAGTTTACCTGCAAATTTATGTTAAGCTATCTCGATTATAATTTGCAAATTCAAAGCGTAAAAAAGCCGCATCGTATTATGTAGCATCATCCATATACTTGATTTATGATTGCTTTCCGTATAATATGGAAAATATTTGATAAAATATTTTATAATGATTTTCAGATGTATCAGTTCGGTGTGTCTGTGTGTGTGCGCGATAATATCAAAAACGACTAAGCCAATTTGGGTGGGGTTTTCACTTATGCATTGCGATAAGCTTGCACTTAACGTTACTTGTGTATTGTTACTAAAAAGTTATGTCAATTTATAGAATCACTAGCTGACCCGTGCCCACTTCGTTGGGCATAATGTTAATAATCCTTTTTTAGTACAGAGTGTTATGTTTTAATTTGTAACTGCCAAAAGGAGGGTTATACGTAGGTATTTTATTATTATTAAAAATTTAATTATCTATACTAATATTAAAAAAACTACTTTTTGTAACTTAAATATAAAAGTTAGACATATGCTGTCGTTGACTTTTTTGTAGGCATTTTCAAGCTCCACATCTTTTCTCTAGAACTCAAAAAGATATCTTTCATAGTTAAGGCAGCGTTCGTAAGAAACGCTTTCATTCAACCGTTTTTTCTCCGATTCACTTTGCAAAACGGACTACCACGTAAAAGCCTTTTTATTTTTCGGTTTTTTATATAACCTATGACACTCAGCAATAATGTGGCTTTCTATTGGTGAAAGAATTTTTAAAATCGGTTCAGTAGATCCCGAGATTACCCCTTACAATTTAACAAACACACAAACTTTACTTCTTTATATTATTCTTATAGATTTAGAGACTAACAAAGCAAGCGCTAGATTATATATAACACTTTATACAGTACTGGCAAACCCTGTTAGTTAAAATAATTTAAACGGTTTTATAATTTTCTAATAAAATAAAAGAAGCTTAAGGTTACTCCTTATAACATTAGCTATCTGCGAGTGAAAGTCTCGTCAAAATCGTTCCAGCCGTTTCGGAGATAAGCCGGAATAAATAGAAAGACAGACAAAAAAAATATTTTTGATATAAGTAGCGTATATATACTTTCATTTGCATTTAGTCAAAAGCTGTTAAATTGAAATTAAAAACAAACACTTTTTATTTATATGTACTGAGTGTACTTGTTGATGTACCTACCATATTAGAGTTATTTTTTGTTTATTACAAAGTTAGCTCCGTGACCAGTTACGTCATTGATCATTAAAATTAAAAAAAAAACTTTTTATGAACAGTGCGTCTATTCGTCCGATAATGATCAGATGAATGAAAAATACTTGTAAAATATTCGTCGGAATTGTACTGGTATTATATTGCGAATGGGGAATTTTCGTTCCTATAAAAACATTAAGCCTTTTTGTATTAACACACAGCATCATCTAGTTTTATAGTCTACGGCTTGTTTAACTTTAAATACATACATATTATTAATATAAACACTCATGTCTGGAGTACACACATTGGTGCTCATTACAAAATTAACCAATAGGACTCGAACTTGCGACCGCTGGACCAGCAAGGGTCTAAAAACTGAGCCAAGTTTTAGCTCTGTAAGTATAGTGTAGATTAAGGCAGTGGTGGCCCAGCAGTGACGGACTCGCTTGGATAACCGAGTGATGCGGGTTCAAATCCAGGTCTCGCACCTCTGATATTTTCATGTGCGAATCATTTCTATCCTGATTACCACGTCTTGTCTTACGCTGAAGGAAAACATCGTGAGGAAACCTGCATGTCTGAGAGAACTTTGCAAGTTTTCGAAAGACATGTGAAGTCCGCCAACACGCACTAGTCCAGCGCGGTGGACTATGGCCTGATCCCTCTTGTACTGAGGGAGGCCCGTGCAGAGCAGTGGGACGTTAAAAAGGACTGATTACAAAGTATAGATTAGAAACGTCTGCACTGCAACAGCTTTAAAAGTTATGCCAATTGGTGGAAGTGGAACTGATCATTTTCACATGGTTACCTTAACTAATAAGCTCAATATAGTCCAGAGAATAAGGACACTGCACTTCGAAAAAACTAGGGAAAAGCTAGATTTTTTAGGGAAAAGATGGTTCTAAACAAAAATCCATTTTTCTCGAAAACTGTTAGTTTTCCGAAAAAAAATCAAAAAATCTTTTTTGTTGGTAATTTTGTAAGCTACAAATTTTATAACTACATTTTTTTCCATAACTATGACCGTTAACGAGATAATCGTAAAAAACCGTTCGTTGTAACCTTTGACCCCGAATAACTTTTTAGCGGCACATGGATTAATGAGGACTTTTGGGATTTTGTTTAGAACCACAAAAGGAAGGTTCATTCAAAAATCCAGCTTTCCCCTAATTTTTCGGAAGTTCTGTATTTTTTTTTGTCATCATTCCCCGGATCAAAATATGTGGACTGTTAATTATAATTTTATAAAAATTAATACATCATATTATCTTATGTACCAAATTTTGATCGCTATTTCTCATGCAATTTTTAGTATAAAAAAAAGTTAACACGAAACTTTTTAATATAATGTATATATGTACGTATATATAAACATATTATTAATATTGTATGTGTTTCATTTAAGTTATAGATATATTTACTTGTAATAATGCGAATACAATTCTAATAAGATTGATGATCTTTAACTTCTGTAGCTTGAATTCAATCTTTTAATACGCCTAACACGATTATACATAATTATTACATATTAGATAACGACCACACATCCGTGTTAAGAAATAATTTAACTTCATTCAGATGTGAGACTCGTTTAAAATATACCTTTATATTTATCTTATATAACCTTTTGTATGATTCTATTAGAGCGTATAACTTACGCACGAGGCTTTTCTCGTTACGGCAAGGTGACCCATGTGGCTTTCCCTCCAAATATTTACTTCTCCTCTATACATATATATGAAATTGTAATTGTAACAACTTTTCACTAAATGTATAAGAAAGTATATAGTATACGGTACTAACATAAAAAAAATCATTAATTATTGTCTGTCTGTCTGTCTGTTTGTTCCAGATAATCCCTGACACAGCTAAATCGATTTTGACGGGACTCGCAGATAGCTAATGTTATAAGGAGTAACGTAGGCTACTTTTATATTAGAAAATATATTTATTTTAACTAGCGGAACCCGCAGCTTCGCTCGTTCTAAATCTAGGGATTGAAAATAAAGTTAATATCTAATTTATATTTCATTTTCAGTTGATTTGGAGATAATTTGAAAATTTAAAAGCGATTTCGGTGTACCTCTAGGTTAGGTGTAGGTCTTAACGGTTAAGATTAAATAAACTCCCATTATCTAAGTACGACTTGAACCTGTTATTGTCTTTTTCGTGGGATCGAAAGATATTTCTAAAATAAGAGGAATCCTAAATGTTGATCCAAGTAATAAGTTATTACTACACCAAATTACATGAATATTGGTTCAGTACTTTTTTAATGGAACACGAATATTTATTCGCGAAGTTATTTTTTTAATTATGTAAAAGGTATTGCAACTCTAACTTAGAAGATAAAAATATGATATTAAGACTTTTTTGCAGACCTTCCTTACGGGCTACAATTTTCTACTGCATTGTTCTGATATATCTCTTAAGATTAAGCCAGCGTTAGCTTAAAAGAAACTTAATAAGATCAGGTATTGTTTTTTCCGTGGGAATGACTGATTTTCTTGCAATTAAAGTTATCCGAACTAAGTAATAAGTTGTCACTACAAAAAAATTGGTAAAATACAGATAAATAATAGGCAAATAATAAGTATTGCTTTGGGGTCTTTATTTTGTATTATATATTGTTATATATTATAATATGTTTCAACCTATTTATAAGTTTTGCTTGATTATCTAACTGTTATTTCCAACTTTTAACGACTAGCGCGAACAAACAAAAAACAAAATGTAAGCCCCACAACTTAAAACAAAAAAATACTTAAAAATGTATAATAAAATTATATTATATTAACTGACGACACATTAGGCTCAGTTTGTAATGATCCTACTTTCTGCGCCAGCGGTCGCGGGTTCGAGTCCCGCTGGGGGCATTCTTTTGTTGAGCACGGATGTTTGTACTCCAGTCATGTGCGTTTATATTTATAATATGTATGTATTTAAAGTTATATATGTGTAGTGTATCAACTATCTGGTATCCGTAACACAAGCCTCGTAGCTTACCACGGAGCTAGATGGCCCTGTGTGTAATAATGACCCAAAATAAAAAAATAAAAATTACGCTAAGCATGTGTCTGTCAATATCCTCTTAAACGACTTGGCTGATTTTAATGGTGTCAAACGTACTTTAATAAATAATCAGTCTGATTGGAATGGATTCAGTTAATAACTGTTATCAAGAACCAGTTTTTTTTTAAATTAGGTTTATAGATCAAGTTCAAAAAATCTGGCTTTAGTCGTTTAGTCTTACGGTTCGTTATTAAGCTATAGTTATGTGTATACACAGTTCTTTTAACGTCCCACTGCTGTACTCAAGCCTTCAATACGAGGGGCATCTGGCCATAGTCCACCACGTTAGCCTAGTGCGTGATGGCGGACTTCACATGTCTTTCGAAAACTTGCTAGGTTCTCTCAGACATGCAAGTTACCTCACGATGTTTTCTTTCACCGTAAGACAGGTTGTAATCGGTTTATAAACGATCGCACATGAAAATATCAGAGCGAGACCCGGATTTGAACCCGCATCACTCGGTTATACGAGGGAGCGCGTTATCACTGGGCTACCGCTGTTTTCTATGGCTATGTATATATAAATAATATTACATCAAAATATGTAGAAGTATGTTAATAGCGCAACTCAAACAGGTTCTATTTTCTTTCCTTTTCATATTACATAGAGTGTTCGTTACGTCAGAGTAACTTTAACGAATAGCTGTCAAAAGATAACTAGAAAAAGCTCTATACGCCCTTCAAAGCACCAAAAACATTATATCATTAAGCGGTTACCCACCACCACACACAAGTATAGTTGCTTAACTGTAGTTAATGAATTTAAGCATTAAATTAGCGAATGAAATTCAGTTTTCGAACTTAGTTCCAAGTCTTTTCATCTATACAGTAATTTAAATTGTCTGTTTGTAATGTCAAAATAACGGTTTTTACTAAAAGCATGTGTTACTTTTAATTGGATTTTGATTGGATTTACACTTGCAGATAGCATGTTATACGGAGTAAAATGACAACTTATAATAAAAAAATGACTTCCGCTAATGAGCCTAGGGAATACCTTAATTAAGTGAGAGTCGCTAGTATAATAAAAATGAGGAAATTGTGTACGCATATTTTAAATATTGCGTTTGACATACAAAAAATATATATTTCTTCATCCTTTTACATTTTAATGTACATACATTTTAATAGCTAACTGTTTTCATTTGGATATATAATCATTAATTATAGTAAAATAATAAATATGTTGGGACATTTTTACAACAGCACCATCTAGTTCCGTAGTAAGCTACGAGGCTTGTGTTACGGATACCAGATAGTTGGTATACTACTCATATAAATTTTAAATACATTCATATTATAAATATAAACAACCATGACTGGAGTACAAGTAGTCGTGCTCAACAAATGAATGCCCCAGCAGGACTCGAACCCGCGACCGCTGGCGCAGAAAATAGGGTCACTACCAACTGAGCCAAACGTGTCGTGAAATCTACTTGTATATAAATTTATTTCATTTAAGAAGTGTTCGATGAGACTCTTTAAGATTATTGTTTACTTAATATTATTATTTTGGTTTAGCTCAATTTGTAATGAACATACGTCATGCTCTACCTATTAGGTTCGCGGGTTCGAATCTCGATAGAGGCATTCATTTGTTTTGTGTGATATGCACGAATGCTTGTACTCCAGCCGTAGGTTATATAAAATGTGTAGTGTATCAACTATCTAGTACCCATAACGCAAGTCATATTATACAACATTTAAAAAAACAAACTCAAGTATTATTTTCCGTATCATTATTGTTTTTCGCTGGTATGGAAAATTTTGAGGCTTCGCAAATAAAATAATTTATGGAGCAACTTATAACATAAACAATTCCTTAAGTATTTTCGTAGTAAAATAGTGATTCAAAGCGTAAACTGCTTCGGTGGTGTAGTTAGTGGCTAGCATGTACAGTCATACATCGATAGGTCCTGGCTTCGAGTCCCGGGTCGGGCCGTGTTTAATTATTGATTCTGTTTATCTCTGTTTAGTAAGACTCTTTCTATTTAGTAAGACTCAGTAATAGCCCGGAGTTGAGTTAGTCGTGTGTCACCCCCGTGCCTCGGAGAGCACGTAAAGCTCTCGGTCCTGCGCCTTAACTCTCAATGGCCGTTTCGAGTAGTCATCCCACCGGAATATGAGAGTGATAGGAACACAGAGTGCACTTGTGTCTGCGCGAATACTTATGCACTCTCTATAATATCTCCTCGCAGTTGGCTAGTCTCAATAAGATAAGCCGCCATGGCCGCAATCGGTCGGAAAACATTAATGAGTCAAATGAAGAAAAATATAAATATAAGCAATTTTTATCAATGGAATAGTTTTGAAACGTTGTTATAAAACGATATAATCGTTACGTAAATTATACCACTCCCAAATAGCTTAGCTATAAGTCGGCCTACACGTGTCTTCATCATGATAGAAACATAATAGAAAACAAAAATAAAATAAATCACATTGAAATTTAAAACTTTTGTAACAGGTATCTAACTGATATTTCTATTAGATAATATTTTTTATTCACTACTAATAAAAAAATATAGCATTTGCAATATTAGAAACTTAACCTGACTCCCAAATCAGCTGTATTAAAGTCAAAAAGTAACATACGGACATAATATATCCTGTAGAATTTACAATATATCTAATCTGATACTTGCTTAAGTTTACGCGAATATTCAAAATTATAAATGAAACTTTTTCTTTAATTATCTTTTCAGATTTTGTTCCGGATTTATTTTGATTTTTTAGTCGGGAAACGAAGGGAACGCTTCGAATGCTTTACAGCATGTGACTATAATTGCTGTAAATCATTCGAAACTCAAAATAAATCTGCGACAAAATCCGAAAAGATAGTTTCATTTGTAATCTAATCTAATTAAAACAATTCGGGAATCGAATTGGCGATCTACAAAGTTATATCAGCTTTTAACGTTCATAATAAAATTTTGTATAGATATTTACCGCACTACAACGTCGAAAGAAAGTGGAGCATAATGAAAAAATTCCGGATATAATTTGGAACGTTGGCCGTCTAAATCTTCTGAGTGACCTACTCCACATATAATATCGTAGGCTTGCGATTTAACAGCTCTTATATAAGTACATAAATACCATTTTTTAATATAAATATGAGTCAAAGTGAAGCATATTTAGATACCATGTTGAACATCAGTAAAATTAATCAATATAAAATACTAACTAACCGCCGTACTCAGAGTCACTTAATGATACATTAAGTCGAGAATCTCCATACTAAATAACGACGTAATGGTTCATTAAGTGACTATGAGTGCGGGCGTAATTTATATTAAATATTTTAAGAGGTTCTTACTGTAATAGGCCAAATCTATAGTTGTTAGAACTTTTGCCTCTCTCTCTTTCTTTAGCCGTTTTACAAGTAACGCACTGGACAGATTTTGATGAAATTTGATATGATGATAGCAAATAATTCGGGTCAACATATAGGGTACTTTTTAATGGAGAAAACAAACACATAACTGAAAAAAAAATGTAGAAGCTATGACGCCAAAAATAAATAAAAACTCTTCAACCTGTTACGAGTACATTAACAGATAAGCTCAAAACATATTCAAGCAATTACAGATATTTTTTGACTCATCGTACACATAACTTATTATAACTAAAATATATTACTAAATCTAATATATAAAAGTCACGTGTCACAGTGTTTGTTATGGAACTTCTCCGCACCGGCTTAACCGTTTTTTATGATTTTTTTGTGTATACTTGTTAGATCTGAGAATAGGTCGTAGGCTATTTTTCATTCCCCTATGTAATAAAGGTGGCCCTCTCTAGATTTTTTTATGATTTAGCATCAAAGAATACTTATAAATTTTAATTTTTATCCTTAAAATTTTATTTGGAGCCGCGGGAATTGGTAGTAATATCAAAGCCATAAATGATAGAAATTTCAAAAGAGGATAGTGAATATATCGAGACCGTAAACTTAGTTACCAAATATTATCTAGGAGTTCGCAGACATATTTTAGTAGCGTACTACGCATTATTCGATTTGACGGCCTTTAATCCGGTTATTGTTGATGATTTACTTGTAATGTTTTGTAAACACGTGCTTTAATTCTTCTAATATATAAAAATCTCGTGTCACAGTGTTTGTTGTCGAACTCCTCCGAAACGGCTCGACCGATCTTATCATTTTTTTGTATACATTTGGTAGCTCTGAGAATAGGTCGTAGGCTATTTTTTATGCCCCTAAGTGATAAGGGTGGCACTCTCCAGATTTTTTATTTTTTATTTATAGACCAAATTTTTATTTTTATTTTTTTTGTGATTTCGAATCAAAATATACTTATAACCGTAAATTTTCAACCTTCTGACAATAATCTCTATTTTTTAATAGTGATTAGAACGCAGGCGAAGCCGCAAGAATTGCTAGTTGTTTTATAACTCTGAATTCATTAGAAATTATGATGTCAATGTTAAAGATCAACATCTTCAATTAAATTGCATACTATCTACTCATATACCAGAACAAGCTAAATTAGTTATTAATTATATGGTTAAAATAATTAACCAAGCTATGTAGTTGATTTTGTTATTGTAATACAATAGGTCTGGCATAATCTTTACAGATTCTAAGATCTTTAAATCACATACAATAAAAAATAAAAAAAAACTTTGAATAACTATTATGTTTAATTGTCTTTTTGGTTGGAGCTTTTAAGTATGGGTTTTACTCGTTATACAAAAAAATAAATATCATCATGGAGCTTTTACATAGTGATAAAAGATCTAAACTATGTTCTATTAGTAGCTTTTTCTACTTTGTCACCTTTTTAAAAGCAAGCTTTAGTGGAATCTATAAAAAAATGTTGGTAACAGTTTATGTTAAAACCTGGGACTCGAATCCAGGACCTTTGTTTATGCAGCCGTATATGCTAGCTTGCACTACCGAGGCAGTTATGGAATACAGTTATATTGGACTAGCTATTGCCCGCGATTTCACTCGTTTGGTAAGTAAAGTGGAGATGAAAAATAAGAAAAAAATGCGTGTGTGTACTTATGTACACGCGTTAGAAGTTATACTTCTTTGGCGTAACAAGATAAAAATCTTTTGAAAAATTTTATCTTTCGCCTTATTCTACGTTACGTAGAAATAAAGACACTAACAATAGAAAAAAAAAGTTGACTATAGCTAACTTCAGGGTGTCGGTTTTTCGTGACGGTGTGCGCGCGCATCGTAAAAATTTACTCTCATCATTTTTCCCTAACGCGCCAAAAGAAGTTTAACTTCAAAAAAATGCCCATTTCTATGAACATTCTTGCCAAGCATTACAATTTACTTAACAATCGAAACGTGTAAGGCAATTAAATAATAGATTCATATAATATTTATAACTTTATTAAAACAAACATTTAACCGGTAAATCCATAATATCTATAAAACTATCAATAAAAATGATTACCGTGTAACATTATTGTTACTGATTATGCACGATATGCAACTCAATCAAATAACAAATTCTATCGAAAGTAGATGTAGCTTTGAATCGTAAAATTGGTTAGAGCCATTTTATGCATAATTTAAGTATTGTAATATATGCATTTTCATTATCCTTATACGAAAATATATTTGATAAACATTTGGGATATATTTTTTGTCGTCGATTAATGTATTTTTTATGTTTTTCTGTATCTCAAAAGCTTGGATATTAGGTCAATTTTTGTCATTTTTTTTTCTAGAATTTTTTTAACCTAAGAGCGGATATAAGATGTTTTATGTCCAGTTAATGAGTATTTTCTATAAGATACAGGTAGGCAGGTACTTGAATCAAGAATTTTTTTTCTATTATAAAGTCAGTTAAAATATACAGTAACCTACATATAGCGTAGTTATTTTTATTTTGGTTTTAATAAATATTATTTTATGGCAGCAGTAGGCCATTGGTAACACGCTCGCTCGTAACCGAATGAAGCAGGTTCAAATGTAGGTATCAAACCTGTGATATTCTATATACGAATTAGTTCTAACATAATTACCAATAGTCTTACGGCTAACGAAATCATTACGATGAAGCCTGCATGTCCAACAGAACCTAGCAAGTTTTCGAAAGACATGTGAAGTCCGCCGACTCGCACTTGGCCAGCGCGGTGGACTAATGACTATGGTCAAAATATCAACTATAGTTACGGAAGACATAAAACAACTTAGAGTAGGGTATTACAGGTTTGACAAACATCAACAAGTTTTTATGTAAATTATAATAAATTTCCATACTTTATTATGCCTGTTTCTAATATTTCTTTTATGAACTAGACACTCACTCTCGCTCTGATCGGGTTCGTAGCTACGATTTAACAATTACCATAGATTTCTTATAAACGAGACATTTTCCCGCAGTAAAAAGTATCCTATATGAAAACTCGGACCAGCTGTCGTCAAAACAAATTTCATTAGAATTAGAGTTAGTAGAATTAGAGACAGACAAAAAAATCTCAAAACTATAGATTTACCTCTGAATCGATAAAAATGACAATTTCAATTTTTAAAAATATTTAATGTACAGATTCAACTTTTCTAGAATTACTAATAATATTATAAATGCAAAAGTAACTCTGTCTGTCTATCTGTCGCACTATCACGCCAAAAGTACTGAACTGATTTAAATGAATTTGGTACACATATAGTCTAGAGCCTGAGAAAGGACATAGGCTACTTTTCAAGGTGATAAAAGACTGTGAGGGGTTGAAATAGGGGATGTAAGTTTGTATCGAAATAGAAGAAGCTTGAAACTTATTTTTTAGGCTTTTGATTAGATATAAATAAATATGACATTTAAAGTTTGTAAAAAAATTATCCTAAAGAGGGTACCTAGGGACGAACCCGAGCGAAGCGATGCTGAGTCGATAGTTTTATCATATGTATAGATATTATTTATTTCATTGAAACTAGATTATGAAATTGTTAGAATCATACATCATAATTTGAATGTCATAAGATAGAGGTCATGATTCACAAGTTAAAAAGCTTATAATGTGTACGTCTGGCGTTTTAATTCCCAAAACAACTATGTCAAAATGCCCATACTATTACTCCCGTTACATTAGGTACCGTTATATTAATTTAGGTGTATTTTATTTAAAACAAATTAACACGGCGTATGATTTTACTTTTAACATATGGATGTATAATGATAGATGGGTACTTATAAAACATCATAAGCAAAAGTGGTTTTTTACTCATTTCGTTTTGAACCTACTTGCTGTACTAGTGGTCGCACGTTCGATTCCCATCGCAGGCATTTATTATTGTGATAGGCTCGAATGCTTGTTTTCCAGTCATGGTTGTTTATATTTATAATATGTATGAAGTATTTTAAATTATGTAAGTGTACTACCTGATATCCATAACACAAGCCTAAGCTAACCATGGAACTAGATGGTACAATGTGTTAGTGTCCCAACATATTTATTGTTTTATTTATCATTTTCAATAGAAATTTGGTTACCTTTTTAATTTAAATGACGTAAAACCGATCCGAAACTGGTTCAAATACCGGACCTCGCATATTAAATATTTTTACGCGCGGATCATTCCAAGGATGAAGGAAAAACATCATGAGAAAACTTACGTGTCTGAGAGAACCTAGCAAGTTGACAAAATATGAAGTGCGTGGTAGACTATTTTCAGAAGCAGCGAAGGGGGCCTACGGGAGACTAACATGACACGATGTAAAGTATATGATATGAGAATTAATATAAAAAAATATATACAGGTACAAGTATACCGTCATATCAAGGGACCATTCCATATGAGAAAGACTATTAAACGCAATTATGAAGAAAACGCTTTTGCTTGTTTAGATAAGTTAACGAGCGATTTAGCTTACATTATATATTACGGGAGATTCTGCAATAGAATTCTATTTAATGTAGTACTTTTGGTGTAATAATGCTACAAATCTCATACGAAGTGTACCTACTTATTGACAAGTGAAATAAATGAAACTTTTTATATCTATATATCTATACATATAAATATAATTGAAGTGTCTGCTTTTAATTTCAAATTACCAGCTTTTCACTAAACGCATGCGGCAGTATATACGTAACTTAAATAAAAAAATCAATTTTTAAAATTTTTGTCTGTCTGTTTGTTCCGGCTAATCTCTGAAACGTGTAGACCGATCTTGACAGGACTTTCACACGCAGATAGTTAATGTTATATAGCGTAACTTAGGCTACTTTAATTTTAGAAATTTTAATTATTTTAATTAAGGGATGGATTTTTGTGCTTAAAACTTTAAATTGGGCAGGGAGCACCTAGGTGCTACCCACAAAGCCGAAGTGCGGGAGAGTCGCTAGTTTATAAATATAAGGCGTAAGTTTGGATGTTTTGATTCTTTGACTAAGAATAATTTTTTATACACAAATAGTCAGAAAAGAACCTGGAGAAGCAAATCAACTTAACTGCTCCCTGAGCACTCGAGCGCAGCCAAGTTACGTCACTACTAAGACTTTAAATAAACCTTTAAAATGTGTCTTAAAATATGAATAAAACATCAATTTGTAACAGATCTGTTCTTACGAGTATGTATTATTCTAATAATAACCCTCTTTTTTATTCAATATTTCCATTCTATTATCTAACAGTTAATAAAATATATTTTTATTATACAAAAATCTACTTTATTATATTTCTATATTATCTAGCAATTCTCGCGGCTCCGCAGCGTTCTAATCAATATTAAAAAATAGGGATTGGTGGTTAAAGGATCTAAATTAAGGTTTATAAGTATTTTTTGATGCCAAATCATAAAAAAATAAACATTTTGGTCTAAAAATAAATATCTGGAGAGAGCCACCCTTTTTATCTAGGGGAATAAAAAATAGCTTAATCTATTCTCAGACCTACTATGTATTCACAAGAAATTTGATAAAAATCGTTTCCGTTTCGGAGGAGTTCGATAACAAAAACTGTGACACGAGAATTTTATATATATATTAGATATAAAATATGATAAAGAGCGATTTAAATATTGACATACATATGTACTCGTAGTAAATAAAATATAAAAAATAGCCGATGTCTTATAAATGCTCTACTTTGGCTTGGAGTTATTGTTGAGTTTTTTAAAACAATAGGGTAACTAGCAATTATTAATATGCAATTTATACACGCAAATGATAATTAAGGGAAGTCTCATTATCATTACGATACAATTTAAATGCATTAATAAGCTAGTGGTAACGTGCTTATATAGAAAACCGAGTGAAGCGGATTCAAATCCCGCGTCGCGCATTTCTAATACTTTCATGTGTGTATCATTTCCAAGATGATTACTACTTTTCTTATGGTGAAGAAAAATGCAAGTAAATCTGAAAATTCCATGTCTAGGGCCTAGTAGGTTTTGGAAAGATGCGTGAAATACATAGTTGCACTAATGGTATAACGTATTGTCAGATCCCACTAGCAAAGGGAGACTGCCCAGCAGTTAGAGATTAAAGAAAGGGTTGTATATAATTACTATAATTGTAAGGCAAATTTTTGTTTGTTCCTTTATTTGAGAAAAAGATCGAGATTTTTTGCAGATATAATATGATCTTAAGAAAGAAACTAGCAACTTTATTCAAATATTTAAGTTTATATCACAAAATGTTTATTTCATATATTTTTATTCTAGTAGATCACATGGTGTCTATAGTAAATATTGTGTACAATACAGCGATAACTCTCAAGCGCTTAAACGATTTAAGAGAGTTTTAAGTATCCAAAGGGTTGCCTAAGATTTTAGTCCGGAAAGTCAAAAAGTACTTACTATGTATATATTTAATTATTTATAGTTGAGAAAATTTATTTTACACAAGGCATTTAAATAATATATATATATATATATATATATATATATATATATATATATATATATATATATATATATATATATATATATATATATATATATATATATATATATATATATATATATATATATATATATATATATATATATATATATATATATATATATATTCAGTTTATGTATAGGAAGTAAAATTTCCGATCTAATTAGATAATTGAAACTAAACATTAAAAAAGCAGCCTTTCAGAAGATTTATTTAATATTAATTACATTTTAATGATCGAGATAATTGATTTGAGAAAATCCTAATACACCATAATCATCTTTTTGCAAAGATAACTTTCACGTAAATTATAATTAACGTATAATTATTTGTTTAAAGTAATATTTTTATCAAAAATATTTGTACAAAATACTAACCTGTTCCTAGGAGTAATCACTAAATAAAAAAATCACGACACGGTTTATAAGTTAAAGCACAGTATACCGATCGTAACGATGGTTCGAAGGCGACTGATTTCGCGTAAGAAGGTTGCGTGGGCGCAGGTTGTTTGTAACTTATGCAATCGTTTGTAAAATATCTTATTGGGATCGGTGTTTTCTCTAGGAAATTTAGCTTTTGGTACATTCAGGTTGTGTTACATGTGAGTTCACATCAAGTTTTGATTTGGGATTTAAATTAAAATGTTGAATGCTTTATAGCATGTTCTAATGTCATCAATTCAATTACGCGTGGTCGTAAGTAAAATGTATTATATAGTGATGTATTATTTAGATTACTTATAAAACTATTTTTTTATGATAATGAAGTTACAACGGGAATGACGTAGTTAGCAATTTGTATAGGAGATGGACTTATTCTAATATATAAAAATCTCTGTGTGTGTCAGTGTTTGTTATTGAACTCCTCTGAAACGGCTTGACCGATTTTTTTTTGTATATATTTGGGAGGTCTGAGAATAGGTTGTAGGCTATTCCCCTAGGTGAAAAGGATGGTGCTCTCCAGATTTTTTATTTTTTATTATTTTTGACCAAATTTAATAAATTAATTTTTCTGATTTGGCATCAAAAAATACTTACTTATAACCCCTTAATTTTTGTCCTTCTACTAACGCGAGCGGAGCCGCGTGAATCGCTAGTTGTAATATATTTTTCTTTCATGCCTGAAATAAACTGATTTGACTCATCTAAATCAAGGTTTTTGAGCAAACACAAATAGTAGTTGATCTAAGCATAAAGCTATTTTTAGTACTGGTATAAACCAGGCAATATTACAGTATGACAATTTTCAGGTTTAATATTCTTATTATGTTTATGTAAGTTCACTAGATGGTAAGTCTTTTCCCGTGTACCCTTAGATTTCTTCTTTATATTTTATCCAATTTTCTTTTATATTTTTAGTGGCTATTTATAAGTTTTAGAAATTCTAAATAATAAAAATATTTGGAAACAACTTTTTTGACAACATGTTTGGCTCTGTTGGTAGTGACTCTACTTTCTCCGCAAGCGGTCGCGTGTTCGAGTCCCGCTGGGGGCATTCATTTGTTGAGCATGAATGTTTGTACTCCAGTCATGGGTGTTTATATTTATAATATGTATGGATTTAAAATTTATATGTGTATCCGTAATACAAGCCTCGTAGCTTACCACTGAACTAGATCGCGCTGTTGTAATTATGTCCCAACATATTTATTTATTTATAATACGAGTATGTTTTGTTAGGAAAAAATATTTTATTATTGATTTTACCTTTGATCATAGTCGAATTTAGATTAGATATTAATAAATGCACGATTTTTAATTCCAACTGGTTTTATTCAAGTTCATTATTGATAGTAGCAAATATTTCAAATCGAGGTCGCTAGATTTGATTCATATTCAGATTAAGATGAGGGTCGTTAATAAGATGGCACGTGGGACAGTCTTAGCGGCAATTTCGCAAAATAAAAGCTTATTTATTCTATTTTACTCTATTTCCTACAACTTTCTTCTTTCTTCGATAACTTCATTCGAATCGATTGTGTTGACAGATAAGATCCCACGGGAAGCATTTTATTGTAATGATCCTTAAAATTCCAATGATACATTACTTAGAGTACCTACTTAAGAACAATTTTAGACATTACTGATTAACGCGAATATTTAACACATTCAACAAAATTATGACTACTTTTAAAAACAAAAGAGGACCTTGATTGTTGTAAACCATTCATGTAAATGACGGGAACCAAAAATAAACATAAATCCGAAAAGATAATTTTGTTTAAAATAAGTAGCGAAATAATTGTTTTCCTCCTTATATATCAAAGTTAAGAATCTGGCCTTTAGGTGTATTTTAAATATGAGTAATTAGTGACTTTGCTCGTCTGGTGTATAGGGTAAGGGAGTTCCAAAGAATTAACAAATTGTTATTGAAGAAAGGGGAGACTGAATGGGTTTTAAGGATATAGAGAAATCAGACCGAAAGGAGAGAATGTGAATTTCCAAGAAATTGAAAAACGTTTACGTGAGCACGATTGCTGTAAAGCATTCGAAGCATCGGGAACTAAAAACCAAATAAAATCGCAAGAAAATCTAAGAGACAGTTTCATTTATAATGTCAAATATTCGTGTAATCTAAGAAAGTGTAACGTTCCTAAAGGTAAGGTGCAAGGTTCGGGAGTTTTGCGCCTCACTAAATTATAATTTTCCTGCTAAACTTTTTCTTTTACCAATCGTATTCTTATTTATGTTGTTGTTTGTTGTTGTTGATAACATTTTTATATGTAGGAATGAATTATCAATTATCATACAAAGTCATTTTCTTTTACTTATACGATTTAAATATTGAAACACATTCCTACAATATTTAATTACTTCATTGACTTATTTTTACATCAAAGTTACTTGATTTATTTTGACATCAAAGTTACTCATTTTGACTCACCTCGCTTCGCTTTGGTTCATCCTTAGATTTAGCGCGAGCGAAGCCGCAGGTTCCAAGTTAAAATAAACAAAAGTAACCTAAGCTACTCCTTATAACATTAGCTGTCTGCGAGTAAAAGTTCACTCAAAATCGGTCCAGCCGTTTCAGATATTAGCCAGAAGAAACTGTCTATTTCTGACAGACGAAAATTTTTAAAATTGTTTTTTTTTTGAAGTTAAGTACGGTTACGGTACCTAACCGTTAACACTTTTATATTATGCATTTACTGAAAAACTGTTAATTTGAAATTAAAAACAGACACTTCAATTTTATTTATATGGTATAGATGTATAGAATAGCAAATCGAAAGACCGCTTTAAAGTATTGAGTATATTCATTAATTTTACTCATATCTAATAATAAATGAATAAATAAATTCATTTATTTCAAGTTTCAAAGTGAAATTTTTATTGTACTTGGTAATAAAGGCTCTGTCCAGATTTTTAATTTTTACAATTTTATAAGTTATAATCCGTAATCTTCAATCTTCTACCACCAATCCCTATTTTTTAATAGTGAATATAACGTGGGCCGGCTTTTCTAGAAATATAATAATGATTACGATTTATATTATATTACTAGCAATATTATATTTGTGTCACCGGAAGCTTCCCGTGTGAAATACCGCCACAGTGGTTTATGTACAAACATGAATCTCTTTGCAATCATGTTAAAGATTGTCTTGGAGCTCGCCTGAACCCTTATTTTCTTCACGAAAAAATAAAGTCGCAAGTAGGTTTAGTTCATTAATAGAATTATTTAAAAAAAACTGTGTGTGTACTTATGTACACGCGTTAGAAGTTGTACTTTTTTGGCGTAACAAGATAAAAATCTTTTCAAAAATTTTATATTTCACCTTATTCTACGTTTCTAGAAAAAACGACACTAACAATAGAAAATAAATTTAATTAAATGTGTTAAAAATAAAACGAATGGCTTTTATAAAAATATAATAAATAAGGCTTTTATAAAAAACAAGAATTAAGGAATAATCATAAAGCATACCAAGTCGTAATTCACAAGCACTTTTAAAATAATTTATAGATTAAAAAAGACACAATCCTTAAAAAACTAAAATGTTGACTATAGCTAACTTCAGGCTGTCGGTTTTTCGTAAAAATTTACTCTCATCATTTTTCCCTAACGCGCCAAAAGAAGTATAACTTCAAAATACACTTACAATATAATAAAATAATAGCACGCCTGTATAAATAATAAAAATTACATTAAAACCTCTTTTACAAGTGTCTTTATATTTCAAGAAATTATTTAATAATTATTTCACAATGAACGACCTATTCTCAAACGTCAACGAAATGTACAGAAAAAAAATTCATAAAAATCAGTCAAGCCGTTTTGGAGGAGTTCGATAACAAACACCGTGACACGAGATCTTTCTATATTAGAAGATTAAAAGAAGATTATAAGCCTTTAATACTAATTATATTAATCTTTAACAGTACGATACTTAATACGCAGAATACTCGTATTACACCACCATCAACCAACAGCACCATCTAGTTAGCTACGAGTCTTGTGTTACGGATACCAGATAGTTGATATATTTCACATATAGAAATTTTAAATACATACATATTATAAATATAAACTGACCATTCGTGCTCAACAAATGAATGCCCCCAGCGGAACTCGAACCCACGACCGCTGGCGCAGCAAGTAGGGTCACTACCAACTGAGCCAAACGTGTCATAGAACGTAGAACATTCATAGTTTTTTGAAAATATGGTTGAAAATGCATACACAAAAGTAATGAACCATTTTACGTGTCATTTCTTACTCAAATATTGAATCGAAGGTTTTATTGAAGCAACTAGACAAAGGCCGAAACTTTCTTATCCGCCGTTGCAACTACATCCGATTATTATGTTACGATATGTGTACATCATCCGTGTCATGTAGTGCGTGTTGCGGACATACTAGTTTTAGCGCTTGACTTTACTTTGGTTCAATGCTTTGCCAGTGGACGTGGGTTCGAGTTCTGCTCGGGGTATTATTTAGTGTGATAAGATTTATTACAGACAGTGCCCATAAAATTACACATTAAAAATTCCACTGAAGTACCTTACACTACTTTAATATATTATATATTGGAAAACCTCTATTGAAATTTTATAATTTTTGTCTGTTTGTTTGTAATTTTGTGAACGCATGACGGGAACACCACTAGAAAGATTTTAAATGAAATTTCGCGTGGTGACTGCAATATTATTATTTCTGGAAAATATATTTTATTTTAGTTAATAAATAATTAGTTAGAATAAATCATATTGAAATATTTTAGCAAGGTAACTTACAAAACAATGCAAGAAATAACTGTAATGTAAAGGTATTTCATTCAAACAACCAGCATTACTTGCGATAATATCGATTGTAAAATTAGTATCGTGTTACACACAATTGTTACCTATTATGGAAAACAATGTCAAACAGACGAAGCAATTAACTGAAAATGTTCGTATACAATATAACTTTTTTTTATTCAAAATTTGGATACTGTGGGCTCTTATGAAAAAATTCTCTCACTTTTTTTTCTCGATTCTTCGATTCTTCTGATTCGATTCTCATATCTAAAGGTCTGAAAAATCATTTACAAATAATTTAATTTAAAAATCTTATGGGCCAGCAAGTATATCATGTATAGCATGTAGTTCATCCAACTCAACCTAAACATAGAAACTTATCCTATTTATAAATAATGTTATGTAGTTTAAATAATATATTATATACAATAATTTGCTAAATATTTCTCAATCAATACCTATAGGTATAAATGAAACTACCTTTTCGGATTTCGTTGCGGATTTATTTTGTTTTTTAGTTTTTTATGAATACTAAAAATCAAAATAAATCCGCGACAAAATCCGAAAAGGTAGTTTCATTTATAATGTCGAATATTCGTTTAAACTTAAGAAAGTAATACCTATAAGTAATAAGTTCTATGAACAAGGAAATAAGAAAACAATAAATTTGAGAAATATGGTATTCAAGACAAATCATAATCAGATCTCCAAACTAAACACTATCCTATAATCTTAACTATATTTTTAATACTACTCGGAGTATCAACTAGTAAGTTAGTTAGTGAAACTATTACCTATTCTGCATAGAAAAAAAAGTTTTAAAGTAAGTAAACATCAACAAGAATTAATTATAATGAATTGTAAGCAATGTGTCGACATTATAATGAGAATACTCGGGTAAATGTAAATCAAAGATCACGCACATCGTTTAATATTTCTTTAATGCTAATTGTCTTGCGCCACACATATTCAGTGTTTAAGTATTATTGTTACATTTTTCTTTTTAGGTCTTGTATTTAGCTTTTTGTCCTAGATTGGATTTCCAGACAGATTTAGTTTGTCAAAATCGTAAAGTAATCGTACTACCGACTTACCCTCACTACGCTCGGGTACGTCTCTACGATTTATCGATTATTATTTATTAATTTCTCAGAGTATATTTTATCTAATAAAAAATATACTATATGTTTCCCCGGATATAGAAACAGCTATCTTCATAAAAATCGGTCCAGTAGTCTAAGTTTCTCGCCATGAGATCACAGGCAGATATACAGACAAAAATTCTGTAAACTATATATACAATCTCTATATCGTTGATAATAACTATTTCTAAACGATTTTCAAAAAAAAAATTCAATGTACAGATTCGACTTAGTCAGAATTTTATTATATCCTATCCGCTGGGTGCGTGACTCTAGCGCCATCTAACGATACAACTCACGGTGGCTCTTTTGAGAAAATATACATGTATTGTATGCCAAATAGCTACCTATTGAAAAAATAAATTAAACTTGAAAAAAAATTTTTTCAATGTTAAATGTGATATAATATTACACAGAGTGTACATTAAATTATTTTTTTTCCGTGGTTCAGCTGAAAACAGTAAGTAAAATAAATACAACAACTAAAACAAGTCTCAATAAGTGAATGAGGTTGGCCCAACTTTTTTTGATTTACGGATTTTTTTTTTAATTATTTGTTCGTCGTTTGTTCGTTAATGTTCGAATGTAGAAATTGCTTGTACGTCTTTTATTTATTTATAATTAATTAAACAAATGTTCACCCTTAAGTTGGCCCCCTTTACTAGATATCTTTATTTTTATCGCTCAGATTAATTAATTTTGATCAATTATCGTTGGTTCGACGACTATTGGTGATTGCTCGATCATAAAAACAATTAAATTCCCAATTATTAATTATTTTATATCTAATAAGCAAACCATCACTTCATTGTCTGGCAACCGGAAACTTATAAAATTTACAATTACTATTTCTACTAGTATTTTTGCAATCGACTACACAACAACTCTGATGACCCATTTTATTTTATTTATTTAATTTAACTGACACACGTGTTATTTTTATGGTCATAAATAATAAAGAGCCACTCGTAGTTCTGTTTTGGTCCGCAGCGGGCGCTGACATCACTTTTGTTTCCCCCACCATGCCTTACGCACCCAGCGGATAGATTTAAAGTCACATTTAAAACAATCTACCAGTAACTTTAATAATACAAAAATGTAGTTTACATTTATTTTTTACAATATATTTGGCATTGCTGCTACAATTTTCATTAGTACAATATAATACTCATACAAAGAGCTTTTTTTGGGGACACGAGAATATCTAAAATATCAAAAATAGCTATAAAAACTGAACAATTGGAAGAATTTGAAAAACAAATATGAGTAAAACCCAAAACACAATGGCAAAGCGTGGGGGAGGGTGTATAAAAATTATGGACTTACTACTTTCGAGAATTAGCGTGCCCTCAAAAAAATTACAAAAAAAAGGCTTGCTCGTACATAATTTAGTTCATTTTTTGCATATCAACATTACAGCCAATGTTGATGGTATCCATTTTCTTTTTTTGTATGGCGCTATAATTTCGTACATAGAAGTTTATGAAAAGGATAAAGAACGAACTGATGCAAAACAGACAAAAATAATGGAAAGCGGAAGGAATGGGGCACGGCGTCAACTTTTGCTGATAATGTAAATTCGTTATCACTAAGATAAATTGGATCTGTAATAAATAAAAATATTATAATTACTATATCTATAATAATTCCTTCGAATTACGCAAATATTTAACATAATAAATAAAACTATAATTTGTAAGGCAGCTGTAGCCCAGATAACGCACTCGCTTGGATAACCGAGTGATGCGGGTTGAAATTTGGGTCTCGCACCTTTTCAACGTGTTTACCATATTTTGTCTTAAGGTGAAGGAAAACAACATGAGGAAACCTGCATGCCTCAGAGAACCTCGCAAGTTTCAGAAAGACACGTGAAGTCCGCGGACGTGGTGGACTATGGTCTGACCAACCCGAACCGAACCCAAGTTTGACTTGTTAGAATTAAGATACAAGAATTACTACTTACCAGTTGAACTTTAGTTAAATGCTTCTTCCACCAGATAAATTTCGAGTACTCAGGCCCTAAAGATGATATTCCATAGTACGCATACATTATAACATGAACGAAACTGTTAGCACATCCTACTGCGACGAAGTGGTCTGTCGGATAGTACATTAGGTAGAACCATGCCCAAGTAACCATTAGAGCATGGTGGAATACGTGTAGGAAGGTGACTTGCTTATCTTTTTTTCTCAATACGAAAAATACTGTATCCAACAGATCTATATGCTTTGCAATAAAATATGGCCAGATTTTTGATACGACCTTAAAATAAATACATAAATTGAGTGTCTTATCAATTAATTAATACAAAAATTGATAAAAGTATAGGTTAAAATTAATAAAAAATTAAAAAAGGTTAAATTGTTGCATACAACTCGCGCAATGAAGGTTGCGCTTCATCGAATATTAATTTATTACACAAATTATTGTTAGGTTAGGTTAGGTTAGTTAAAACTACATTATTATTTTATAGAAATAACTTTCTAATATTTTAAAGTTTGTATATAAGTATAAAATAGTACTTTAATTTCAAAAATTCTTATAAACAGTTGTCGCGAAAGTTATTTCTTATCTTTTCATTATTTTACCGCGGTCACAAAAAGAGGGTGTTAACTGTTAACTATTAAACGTGTTAAAAATATATTCATGAAATGTTCCGACATATTTATTTTGTTTGAAAAATATTTTAATAGAGATGATAACTATTATTTTTCAGCCATTGGTTATTAGCTCTTTACTACACGATAAAAAGGTATCGACAACTTCTATATATCTAACCCATTCGAAACTTAGCATCACGTTACTTCCGTGACATTACAACAGACCTACTTATAAAAAGCTTGGTCTGGTCCTGCATCATCATCTGGAAGATGCTCAACTTCACATTAAAATACTGCAGAGGTATCGTGTTTAGGCTCATTGAAATGGCTTTACTGAATAGGTTTGTTGAAAGTCTTTTTTTTAATTTATAATTTTATTTAATTTTAGATTCAGTCTCATTATATTATATAATATTTTGTACTTGTACTATTTTGTATTACGCTCTATATGTATTTTCTAGGCAATTACACTTTCCGTTCTTATTGCTATCAAGTTTGACAAACATATGGAAATATGTATTAATTGATTGAAGATTTTTTGTGTCTATTTTAAATATAAACATAATTTTTAATAGTTTTGTCTGTCTGTTTCTCTGTCTGACTGTATGCTCTATATCTGCCTGCTTATAATCTTAAGATTCCGCTTAAAAATGAAACGTTGATAGAACCCGAGCAAAGCGAGTGTCAGTCACTAGTATTAATATTAGGAATTTTCTATAAATATTTTACATAAGCTGTTATAATATTAATTATAATGAACGTATAATATTAAACCGATCTTAATAATTCTACAAAAATCAAGCAAGAGTAGCTTTTTGCTTTTCATATTTTGTTTCAATCCAGGTTTAATCAAAAGTTAAACTTTTGATTAAACCCTACTTTCTGCGCCAGCGGTCGCGGGTTCGAATCCCGCTGGGGGCATTTATTTGTTAAGCACGAATGTTTGTACCTACTCCAGTCATGGGTGTTTATATCTATAATATGTATGTATTTAAAATGTATATGTGTAGTATATCAACTATCTGGTATCCGTAACACAAGCACGTAACTTAGCTTACCACGGAACTAGATGACGCTGTTGTAATAATGTCCCAACATATCTATTTATTTATTTATTTTCAGCCTGAAATATCACCTAGGGTATGTTCCATACCCGAACAATCTAAGGTTTTTCTTATTCTAGGTAGAATATTAAAAAAAAACTTCAAATAAATTAATTATTATTATTATTATTATGTAAATCAAGTCATTCTCACCTTATATAAGTCAACTCCTTTAGGACACCTAGTAGTAATGATACCATAATTAAACATATATCTGACATACTGAAAAAAACACAAATTATAATACGTATTCAGAAATTTCGCTATTCATATACATATAAAATAAAATTCTAACATTAAATATTTTTTTGAAAAATCGATACAAAGGCCAAATTGATTCCTACAATTTTTGTCCGTTTGTCTGTCCGTCTATAAACCTATGCATTAGTGAATATTAACCATGTATATTGTATATTATGTATTTTATAGCTTTGGTTACTCAAAAAATATAATCATTAAAAAATAATAGCAATTGTGCATACTTACAAGTAAAACTGTATACGCAGAGAAGACTACTTGGAATGCATTGTAAAATAATAAAGTATTAGTCAGTTGATACGGCTGTCTGTTCTTCATAAAACGTGGTAATATCCATAATACAACAGCAAGGTATAATAAAATAACTAAGGAAAGACCAACACTTGTTTCATAAAAAGTCCATGTTTCAATTTGTACTGAAACAAAATATATTATATTATGTAATTAATCTATATATTGAACGCGAGCAAAGCCGCGGGTTCCGCTACTTAAAATAAATAGAATTTCTAAAATTCTATTTACGAGTGAAAGTGCCGTTAAAATCGGTCCAGCCGTTTCAGAGATTAGCCGGAACAAATAAACAGACAGACACACAAAAATTTAAAAAAATGTTTTTTCATGTTAGTGCCGTTATATTACTCTAGTACTTTCATATGGATTTAGTGAGTCTACCACCAATCACTATTAAAAATAGGGATGTGTGGTAGAACGATAAAAATAAGGGTTATAAGTATTTTTTGATGGCATGTCATAAATTATAAAAAAATGGTCTATAAGTAAAAAATTAAAAAATCTGGAGAGAGCCACTATTATCATCTAGCGAATAAAAAATAGCTTACGACCTATTCTCAGACTTACGATACCCAAAATAAAAACATAAAAATCGGTCAAGCCGTTTCGGAGGAGTTCGATAACAAACACTGTGACACGAGATTTTTATGGATTAGAGAATAGAGATATACTATACGTATTCATGCCAAAATTGATATTTTGGCGGTAATTATAATACATATAATTATAATAGTAAAAGTGAAGTTTTTTATAAATTATTTTTGCAAAATAACAGGTTTCATAAGCTAAGTACAACATTATGTTTATTATATTTAGTATTGTATTGCTTTTACTTACATGTCTGGTCAATACTTTCTGGATGGACCACATCCACACTCGTAGTCATCATTAATTTGTTTACGGGGTTAAATATATCGATCACGTCTTAATATAGGCGTCCGACTAAGAATTCTGTGAACTATATAAAATTATTTAGTCTAAAATAGTTCTCATAAAAATTTAAATGTATTAAAATAGCACGAATGTTTAAGTATAGGGTTGTCGAAATGATTTAATTATATTTTCGATTAAAAAAAGTCATTTACTTAGTTCTTATATAATTAATTTATCGTGTTTTCTTTGTGTTATATCTTAATGTGAAGGGTACAGGGGCAAACCAAGGAATGTCACATTTTTTTTCTTTTAAATTAACATTGCAATCTATAATACGTGAAAAAATCTTAATAATGTGACATTCCTTGTTTTGCCCCTGTACCCTTCATGTTAGAGAAAATTAAAAAAGTATTTGAAGGAGTACGCTATGTATATAAAAATAGAGCGTTTGCAACTGTTATATTAGTCGCTGAAATTATAATATTAAATTAACAATTTTTGCATTTAAAGAAAAATCAAGTATCTGAAAAACTGTAACGATTTTGATTAAATGTTTTTGTATTTGATAACATTTTACTTTTTCATTTAATCTATCTATAGTAAGTATGTATTGTGAAAACTTTATTTTTTAATCACCTTCCAAAAATACCGAGTACTTGAAGGTAGGTACAGGTCCATCGCCCAGATACCATCAGTCTATTTAAATAATAATGAAGTGACCGTTTATATAAAAAAAACAATCATAACAATCTTTAAAATTTTTGTCTTTATGTCTGTCAGTTTGTTCCAGCTAATCTCTGAAACTTCTTGACCGATTTTGACGGGACTTTCACTCGCAGATAGCTCATTTTATGAGTAATAACTTTGGCTCCTTTTATTTTATTAGAAAATTATAGAAATTAAACACCGTTCAATTTATTTTAACTTTCGCGCAGCGAAGTGGGCCGGGTTGGCTTTAATTTAAACTCAAAAAATACAAACTAGGTGTCGGCCCTATATATATAAAAGACTTTGTATGTAAATCATTGATCCCAATTTGATTAGTTCCAAATACGTTTAGTTTAGTAATCATTTTAGTATAGGTCTTGTGTACATATAAATTAAAATATATTAATATCACTAGCCGCGGCTTCACTAGCGCGGCGTTGAGACTGACAGTTCAAAAATCAACTTCAAAATTAATAAACAAAAGAAAAAAATTAAAAATACCCTTCTTCTTCCTGCCTTATCCCACACTATGTTGTTCTTCCAATCTGATTTGTAATTCGTCAACGAAACATCCACCCCTTTTACACGCATATCCTCTTTTACTCAATCCATCTATCTCTTTTGCGGCCTTCTTCTACTCATTTTTCCTTCCACAAGCATATTATTAAACATTCTCCTCGTATTTTGATTTTCTTCCCTCCGCATCACATGTCCACTATACCAGCCCATTACCCCTAATCTTTTCTATCACATTTTAAACATCCCCTTATATACTAATTCTTTATTTTATCACTTCTAGTCACACCACACATCCATCTCAACATTCGCATTGTGGTCTCAAGTTAAAAATACCCGACTATTAGTTTTATTTACTTACAACCCAGCTTCGCTGGGCGTAAGTTAAAATAAATTCAACCGTTGTTATAATTGTATTATAAAACAAAAGTAGCCTTAGTTACTCCTTATAACATTAGCTATCTACGAGTGAAAGTCCCGTCAAAATCGGGTTAGCCGTTTCAGAGATTAGCCTGAACAAACTGATAGACAAACAGACTGATTAAAATTTAAAAAATAGATTTTTTGATGTAAGTACCGTACACTTTCATATGCATTTAGTGAAAAGCTGTTAATTTTAAATTAAAAAAGACACTTCACTTATTTACATGTATTTATAATATTATGTACTAATAGAACACCTATTCAGAGATTTTCAGAGTCGGTGATATCGGACAATTATTATCACAGTTTTAAATATTACGTATACATCAATTTGTCATGTAAAGTTCAATTTGTATCGGTTTTTATATTTTTTATTTGGTTTATTTGGATTGTATAAAGTAATGTTTCGTGAGAAAACCTGCATGTCTGAGAAAACCTAGCAAGTTTTCGTAAGACATGTGAAGTCCGCCAACACGCACTGGGCCGGCGTGGTGGACTATGGCCTGATACCCCTCGTACTGAGGGAGGCCCGTGCCCAGCAGTGGGACGTAAAAAAGGGCTGATGATGATGATGATGATGATAAATAAGAAAGTAAACATATTTATAAAAGTTTGAATTTGACCTGATCTCTTCTCTCTTAGTGATTTTTTACATTTTACCTACCGATTAAGCTTAATTTAAATGCACTATAGAAGCTTTCTTCAATCAATTTTCCAGTCAAATCCACGGAGCAGATAGAGCATAAAAGAGTAACAAAAACATTGCACATCATTACAGTATAGACATATTATATATTATAAGTGTCATCTTTTTCTTATTTTATACTAAAGTTTATATTTTTTACCCTACCTAAAAAACTTTTAAAAAAATAATGTTCTTGGAATATAGGTTATAGGTAACAGCATTACTAGTAACTATTCAATATACTTACAACAAAAACAAACAATGACAAACTTTATTAAGATGCTTGCAGGAAAGTCATAGTGCTTTAATTAGGTCAAATAAATTACTCAAATTATTTTTTAAAAACATTACAATACATCAATGTTTAATTATAACCACTAAGTTACAGGATTGAGACATTGCTTCAATATTTGGTAAGGCGCTTTCAAGGTATTCTATCTGATCTGTAAATATTGTCTATAATCGATAACTTTGCTACTTTTGATTAAATTAAACTATGCTCCCAGCCAAGTTTAAAGTTTGTAGCACAAAAATGACGAACTGCTATACACACGACACACGTTTGACGACACGTTTGGCTCAGTTGGTAGTGAGCCTACTTTCTGCGCCAGCGGTCGCGGGTTCGAGTCCCGCTGGGGGCATTCATTTGTTGAGCACGAATGTTTGTACTCCAGTCATGGATGTTTATATTTATAATATGTATGTATTTAAAATTTATATGTGTAGTATATCAACTATCTGGTATCCTATACAAGCACGTAACGTAGCTTACCACGGAATTACATGGCGCTGTTGTAATAATGTCCCAACATATTTATTTATTATTATTAAACTGACGAAAGCCCTCCTTAATACGGCCCTGTGGAAATATCCGTTCGTAGTGGACATCTTCTAACTATAAATTAGTACATCTCAGACAAACATCTTTATACGTTTACAGATATGGTAAATTAAACTGTTTCGGATTTTTCGTGACGAGTGAGTAACCTTTCGCTTTTATATATTTAGATAGTTACTCGTAACTTTATATATGTAGCAATATACTCTATGCTCGTAACTTACAATTTAACAGGGCATTAACTCTGCTAACGTATTGTAGTATACACTTCATACCTCTATACTTAATAAAATGAATCAACCTTATAACACATTAGTATATTTACATACTTATGGTACCAAGTTTGAACTTTTTCACATCCAACAGACAAAGTAATAATAATAATGTTCTCCGACTGATTCCGACCATGGGGGCCAATCTCATTGAGACTAGCCAACTACGCAGGAGATGTTATAGTGCACAAGTGTACGCGCAGACACAAGTGCACTCTCTATTCCTATCACTCTCACACTCTGGTGGGACGACTACTCGACACGACCAGTGAGAGCTAAGGCGCAGGACCGACTGCTTTACGTGCTCTCCGAGGCACGGGGGTGACACGCTGCCAACTTCCCAATTCCAGGCTGCTATTGAGGCTTAAACTAAGCAAAAACTCAAAAACTAAGCTTGGCTCGACCCGGGACTCGAACCCAGGAACTCCCGATGTGTGACCGTACATGCTAGCCACTACACCACCGAGGCAGTTTATAGTCAAAGTAGTCAACCAACAAAGTATAATGAAGATTATATTATAATAAAGAAATCATTTGATCTTTTGAGATATTTTTCCTTTCAGTTACGGAGAGAGTTCCTCAACTACTAAGCCAAGTTGAAATAGCAATTTTATTGTAAGTATACGTACGTGATAGATTTCGTATTATCATTTACAGTTTGTCGTAGGTTTCATCTTGTAAATACACAAAAGGGTCAGATTTAGAAACATTCACATATCGGTATAACGAGTTGAGACATCAGCACTTTGTGTCAATCAGCTAGTGTTCTATGCTATTGCTTAAGAGTTTGTTTCTATTGTATCTTCACGGTATTAATGACGACGATTTGGCACTTGATAAATAATTTTACCTTCATAAATCACATGTTATTTTAATCATTAAAATAAATAAAAATAAAAATTAATAAAACTATGATAAGAAAAGAATAAGTTTATTGGAAATAAGGGGAACAAAAAATTGTAATTTGACTTTATACCATTAACACATAGCATAATTTTTTTCAATGGTAAGCTACGAGGCTTGTGTTTTGGATACCAGATAGTTGATACACTACATATATATAACTTTAAATACATACGTATAATAATTATAAAAACCCACGTCCGAAGTACAAAGACATGCTTATGACTTATATAATAACATGCATGCACATAATATTTATTTTCTTTATCATAAAGAAAGAAATGTATTATATTTAAGAGTAAGAAAAGTCTTACGGCCGCACTCATAGTTAAACTAATGAACCATTAAATCGTTCTTTAGTATGGAGATTCTCATCTTAATGGTTCATTAAGTGACCATGAGTGCAGCGGTTAGTCCTAAGAAAGTTAAGAAAGCTTTACTGTTTAATCATTTTTTATGTCCATACATAATGCTTGATTAATTTACAAACTAAAATCATCATTCGTAAGAGAGGAATGACTTACTTACTTTTTTGTATAAGTACGTAAGGAAAACCCCCTAAACATAAACTAATTCTACATCATTCTATAGTATCCTACTAATATTATAAATGCGAAAGTTTGTGAGTATGGATGTTTGTTACTCTTTCACGCAAATTCTACTGAACTGATTACGATGAAATTTGGTATGTAGGTAGTTGAAGACCCAGAATAACATATAGGCTACTTTTTATCCCGGAATTCCCGCGGGATTGACTCCTAATATTTAAAAAATTAACGCGGGCGAAGCCGCGGGTACTGCTAGTATAATATAATTTGTTTATGATGCGATATGATTGTGATATGATCGTCAAGACTTTCAATATAAAATTTATAATATTACAACGATTTTTTTTCTATGAAGTGTTATTGCTTCAGTATTACCGACATATTGACGTCTCGTGTCACCTAATGTAACCAAACAGTCTTACATATCTCCAACAAAAAATAAGTCCCTGTTACACTCAGTCCGTGATCATCAATTGTCGTTCTCAATACTATTCTTGGAAAAATTTCTTAGTCTATTAAATGTTAGTGTATAGCAATAAAATAATATGTATTTTGCAGTTAAAACAAAAGAACAGTTACATCATTTATAGTAGAAGCACGAGACAGCATAATTGTTAAATGAGAAATGCTGATTGATTTAAGTTAAAATATAAGCTTTTATGCCGGCTTCTCTTGAGGACTGACTGCAGCGTATTGTGCTACAATTTCTAAGTCGATTACTCAAAGTTATTTCTCTCACTGACAACACTTTTTTAACTTTTTAAAGAAAAGATATCTAGGCATACTGGTAATGAGACTTATTGGCAAAACCAGTACTACTAACTGAAACCCAACAGAATCTCCCTGGTCTTAATCGAACGTCGCAAGTCGCCAAGTAGACACCACTAGAATTTCTAGTAAAGTGAGTTTAAATACAAGATTAATTTTGTCTCATTAATAATTTATCGTCTAATTTTCAAATATTGCCGAGTCATGTACATTGCTTAACACCTTATTGATACTGAAAGTGAATTGAGCGTAGTGTTTGTACATTGCCCAATGGTCTTAGAAGGCTATGTCTGAAGTGGTTGATTACTATTTAAAGCTTTAGTTCAATTATAATTGAATACCAATATGTATAAATAAATTGGGCCCCGCCTTCATATTATCGCGTCCAATAATAATATGCATATACGTGTTGACGACACGTTTAGCTCAGTTGGTAGTGACCCAGCTTTCTGTTCCAGCGGTCGCGGGTTCGAGTCCCGCTGGGGGCATTCATTTGTTGAGCACGAATATTTGTACTCCAGTCATGGGTGTTTATATTTATAATATGTTGTATTTAAATTTTATATGTAGTACATCAATTGTCTGGTATCATGGTGAATATCATCTGGTGAAATGTTGTGTTTAGATAAGGTTTTTAAGTTTATTTATAGATAGATAGGTGCCTCAAAAAGCAACTTTTTTAGAAAAAGCAAGATTTTACAAGACACCGAGATAGACTCAATCGTCCAGGTAGGAAAATGAATATTAATATAAATTTCCATAAAATGCCAGCCTTAAACCATTAGGAGTAACTCATATACTGCTGTGATAACAACATAACAAAGTCATCAAATTTGTTGATTTCGTGTTGCATGACGACCTTTTTGGCTTCCTTGATTGTTAAAATTATATTCATTTTGTTCATATAAATCTAAGTACTTATATACTAAAGTATAATACTATAATAGTCTTGCAATATTGCATTCATCCAATTTAGAATTTATAAATTATTATAAATTTCAAAATCAAAAGCATGCATTTTTCTTGCAATTTACGTAATATGAATATAATAATTACATTACATATTATGTAACTTATAAGTATACCGCAAATATTAAATCGAATCATTAAAAATTAGTTCCAAATTGATGAAGATATCATATTATTAGAAAAAACATAAAACACTCATAGAACTGAAATAATAACCTTTGTGTCAGTAAAGAAATAGTAAAAAAATCTTTTTAATTTTTACATGTTAAGAAATCGACGTAAGCGATAAAGCTGCTTATGCACATCTGCTGTAACATAGTACGATTACAAAACAAAATCACTTCTTTTTTTTTGTTATTTCGTACCGTACCATGTTTAGAAATGAAACGCTTCTTTTTTAATTTATAATATATTGTAATTGCAACGTTTGTAATATTACATATTAGGTTTTGCCCGCGGTTTTGTTCAAGAGATAAGCGGGTAAGAGGGTTTCGAAAGTAGATTGTACTTAAATACATCTAGTATGTTCATGCAAGTTTTATCAAAACCTGTTCAACGGTTTATTTCAGCGTTTAGAAGGTAAATACGTTACTATGATAGATTCAATGAAAATAAACTATGAATATTGGAGAATCTAGAGTAAACAATAACAAAGATAACAAGATCACTGCCTTTATTCAATTCAATTATTTCTTTTAATGGCTTCCATGAGTGCCGATTGGGCACAGTTGACTTCGCCAATGTCGCGTAGAATGGAGAATACACGTTACATATAAACTGATCGGTGAATATAATAAAAACAAACACTAAGACTGATTACATGTAGAAACGGAGCGACTCGTTGTAAAATTAGAACCTACAACAGACAACACAATATATACAAAACTATAAAAATAATAATTATATTAATTAGAGTTACAAATAACATATTTACAATATATCTATACTTTAATTTTGTTATTTCTAATATATGTACACAGAAATCTACATAATGGACTAAACACAAACATTAATAAACAATTAACATTAATAGGACGGGGGACTTTACAAGGAAGGATGTCATAGAGAGGATACAGTAGTTTGGGACAGTTGAAAAGGATATGGGAAGAGGAGCCTTCGTCCAGGCCACATTCACACAGGGAGTGGTCCCTGACTCTGATCTTTGCCAAGTGCACAGGAGTACTTGCGTGTCCTAGACGTAGACGACAAATGGTAGAAATAACCCAGCGTTCCACCTGTTTGCAACGGGAAAACCAAGGACGTTTTGGGATCTCAGGTTGTATAGCCGCATAATGTTTACCTTTAAAAGATTTTGATGTATTCCAGATGATTTCCCACGATTTATCTAAGCGAGATTTTGCAATAGATAAAAGATCCTGCGCTGAGTTAGAAAAATACTCCAGTGACCCGCACTGCACAGCAGCTTTGGCACAGGAGTCAGCCGTTTCATTTCCAGGAATCCCGGAATGGCCAGGAATCCAAACTAGTGAGACAGCTAAATCCTTTTGATAGCATGAGCACAAAGCTTCGCGAATCTTCAAAGTTATGGAATATCTTAGTCTACTACGAAAGGGGTTTTCCTTAATAGCTAAAAGACAACTTAAAGAGTCGGTAAAAATAACTGTTTGTTTAAAATTGTGAGACAGGGTAAACAGGATTGCTTCTAACAAAGCAACAGCCTCGCCTGTAAACACCGATGACTGGGGAGGGCACTTAAATTGTAGTATAATTTTGAATTTTGGAATCCAGCAAGCTGCACCAACACAGCCATCTTTGGATAGCTTTGAAGCATCGGTAAAGATGATGAGGTGATCCGACCAATTTTGATGAATTAGTGTCTTGAACTTTGTGTTGGTGTCAGGTGCTCCCTTAGTCAGACCAGATTCTGTAATTATAGAAGGAGACATAACTAGAGCATTGTAGGGAGTGCAGAAGATAGGATTAGAGGGGAAACAAGACATAGGATGTGGTAGGTTAGTGAGTTTGAGGAAGCTATCTAGTAAAAAGGATAATGGCTTGTTCGCAGGTCTTAGCTCAGCCAACTGGCGAAGCCTGGGCCATAAGGGATGAGAAGACAGCTGTAATGCCTTGCCAACAAATCGATCAGATAGGTACTGGCGGCGGATAGAAAACGGAGGGTCCACACATTCAACCTGCATGGCGTTGGTAGGAGAGGATCTCATAGCACCTAGTATTACTCTAAGGCATTTATACTGTATTTTGTTAAGCTTCTCAGAGGGAGCTTTGTTGAAGGGGTCTAGAACAAACATGGCGTAGTCTATGTGACTACGTACTATAGAATTGTACAGTAGCTTTTGAGTATAAGGGTGTGCACCCCACCACACACCCGAAACCGCTCGAAGAGCATTGATGCCTTTTTCGCATTTTCTGCTGATATACTCAGCGTGAGCAATTCCGTTCAGTCGTTTATCGATTATTACGCCTAAAAATTTTATATTATCAGCCAGATTAATAATTTGGTCTTCATAACGAAGGTCAAAATTTGGGACATTTCTTTTTTTGGTAAAAACAACAGCGTGACATTTGGACACCGATAAAGACAAGCCGTGTTCAGATAGCCACTGGCCTATATAGTGCAAAGCAGAGTTCAAACGAAAATTAATGTCCTCTACCGACTTTGAGCTGTAGTAGAGAACGATGTCATCAGCATATTGAAGAATGTTGCAAAAACTACTAACAGACAGTTCGAGGTCATGTGTGTAGATGCTATATAGCAAAGGGCTGAGGACCGAGCCTTGAGGCAAGCCTTTCCAGACAAGCCTGGGCGGAAGAGTAAGTAATCTATGTCTTACAGAAATAGTTCTACCGGTCAGCAGATTACATATGAAATGTGTCAACCTCGGCGGTAAACTCAGCTGTTGCATTTTCTGCCTGAGCAACGGAAGATGAACATTGTCATATGCAGAAGCAATATCAAGAAAGACACCCACTAAATACTCTCCTTTTGCATGGGCTAGTCGAATGTCTGTTGTTAAAATGCTGAGACTATCTACAGTACTTAGACCCTTTCTGAAGCCAAATTGAGAGGGAGCTAAGATATTTCTGCTTTCCACTATCCATTCCAATCGGTTTTTTAAAATCCGTTCAGTAACTTTAGCTAATGTTGAAGATAACGCGATAGGTCTATAGGAATTCGGGTCAGAGGGATTTTTACCGGGTTTTAGGATTGGGATGATAATCTGGGATTTCCATGCTGTTGGTGTAATGCCCGATTTAAATATTGCATTAATAAGTTTGAGAAAATATCCTTTAGCTTTCTCATGCAATTTTCCAATAAAAGAGTATGGTATACCATCTTCACCTGGAGTGGTGTCCTTTAAACCCGTCAAGCATTTTTCAAGTTCTTCCATAGTAAAAGCGGCATCCATATCATCCGATGAATAGATTGGAGCAGGGAAAGGAAAAAGATTGTGCGAGGGAACAAATGGAGGGGATAGCTTGTCGGCAAAGTCATTAAGCCATTCCGATGGGTTGTTGGAGCCATGATGGGAAACACCATCAAGAGCCCGGCGAAATCTTTTAACTTGTCTCCAAACAAGAGAAGACGGGGATCGAGGTTCAAGGGACTCGCAGAATTTGATCCAACCAAGTTTTTTCTTTTTAGAAATCAATCGCCGAAATTTTGCGTTACTGCGCTGATATTCAATAAAGTTCTCCATTGTCATGGAGGCTGCATATGTTATTTCGGCAAGCTTTCGCCGGTTAACAAAATCGCTGCATTCCTGATCCCACCAGGGATTGGAAGGCAGTTGATTTTGTGTGGATTGTTTTTTGGGGATATACAGGTCAGCGCTTAAAAAAATTGTTACAAGAAATTGATCATAGCAAACCATGACATTCTCATCACTTACAGGTTCGGGAAGGGAGTCCATCATGTTATCAACTGAACAGGCATAGTCAAACCAATTCGCATTTTTTAACTTATAAGGAAGCAATGGGTTTGAGGGAAGAGGAGGAGGATGACAATTATTTAAAGAGAGTAGGATAGGGAAGTGGTCACTCCCATAGGAGGAGGATAAGGTATTCCAGGATATCAGGGAAGATATAGATGGGGAAGCTAGGGATAAGTCTACTGCAGTTTTGGGATTTTGATTTGGATATACTCTACGGGTTGGGGAGCCATCATTCAAGATACAAAGATTAAGATCATCAATTACGTCCACCAATAAAGGCGAGAATCTATCGCAAAAGTAACACCCCCACAAAGTGTGGTGAGTATTAAAATCACCCATAACCAATACAGGACTTGGAAGGGAAGAAATGATTGACTGTAACTCGACAAAGACGGAAGAAGAAGGATTAGGAATATAAAGAGAGAGAAAAGAAATATTAAAAGCTCTTACAGCCACAGCGTTAAACTGTGAGCTATAAGAAGGAAGAGAAATTAGGGAATATGGAGTGGAGTGCCTAATAAGAATGGCACTACCCCCATACCCGTCACTTCTGTCATCCCTCAAACAGGCAAAACCAGAGACCCTAAACCGGGACTGAGGAATTAACCAAGTTTCAGAGATGGCAATAATGACAGGCTCATGTAGGGCAATAATAGAAAGCAGTTCATGTTTTTTAGAACGTATACTTTTACTATTCCACTGAAGAAAGTTGAGTGGGGCCATTTTTAAGGATTTTAAAAATCTGAAGGAAGTTTTGGGCAACGTTGGACGGTAGTGGAATTTCATCACCAGCAGATATAATTGAAATCAGGGTTTCAGTTAGACTTAATAAAAGGTTTGATTTAGAAAAATCATAAGGAGCTTCATTATTAGTACCTAAGGCACAGCCATTAGGTAAGGAAGAGGGACAATTGCTGGTGATAGCTTGGTGAGCTTGTCTATCAAATCCTTTGGGAAGGGGAGCACGGGGACGTGGGGAGCGGATGACAGTTTTGGTATAAGATTTTTTAATAGTATTCTGTGATTTACCAGGATTGGGTTGCGAAAATGATGTAGAAGGAGGGGAAAACATTTCCTTTGCCATATCAGCATAGGAGCGCCTAACTGGAGGAAATCTGGAGGATGCTTCCATATAAGAAATATTATCCTGTGACATTAGAGTTTTAATGTTTTGCTGCCTGACAAACTCAGGGCAGTCTTTATTGGTAGCAAAGTGATTTGCGGAGCAGTAAAGACAAGTAGAATTTTCTCTTGAGACATCACACGCATCCCCAGTATGTGGTTGGGAACACCTGTAACATCTTGGCTTAGACCTACATTGAGTTTTGATGTGGCCAAAACGACAACAATTCATACATTGAATTGTTGGGAGATTATAGGTCAATACAGGAAGGGAGGTGTGGTAGGAGTATACTTTAGGTGGCAGTACTTGACCACGGAAAGTTAAAACAACTGATTGAGTTGGAACCCAGGTAACATTGCCTTCACTCACAGTCTTGCGATTTAACCGTCTCGCCTTCAACACCTGACCACAACAGGAAGGTAATTCAAGGGAGGAAACAAACTCTTCCATTGCCCAGTCCACGGGGACTCCTTTCACTAGGCCCATCCGGGTGACATTAAAGGTTGGAATGCTTGCGACGAATTTGGATAATTTTAAAATAGGGTTCGATAAAAAGTTGTTGGCTGCTACAGCTGACGAGAATTGAATTTCAATTTTATTACGTCCTACATTTTTTACGCCATCATTAACAATATTCTGAATTTTGTTATGATACAGAAATTGGCCGAATTTTATCGCACGGATGGTAGTACCTGCCGCAGGGTCTGGAGTCTCACGAGATACATAAACAATGAAAGGTCCATTATCCTTCTCTGAATAGAATTTAGGACCGGAGAGGGAGGGGTGAACATATACATGTTGGATTGAAGGTGTAGCTGACGCTGGGTCAACTATAGTTTTTTTAGTTTGATCAGGTAAAACTTCGTCACCTTGACGCTTTCTTGATGAATTCATAAGTACCGTCGATCCGCCGGGATCGGGTGGATCAGGCGGGGGATCGGGTTCCATTTTATAAACAGAACACTATATACTAACTAACACAAAAACAACACACACTACTTACCAATACCCAACACCAAGTTAGTAATATCTGATTAAACAAAAATTACAACAGTATACGCGAAATATTTAAAAAACCACGCACAAAATACAAACACGTGTGTTAACCAAAGCTAACGCAAGCGAAGTCCCACTGCCTTTATTTCTCTCTCCAAAATCTGAAGGAATGTGTCGATTTTTTTTTTCATTCCACGACCATTTTTTGACTTAGAACGAATGTCACATTTAAAAAAAAATCGTTTAGTCGTCACAACGTGACAAGAATTTTTTATATAGATAAGAAGATAGAAGATACAATATATCTAAAAAGTGTTATAAATAAAAAAAAAATGTACCTAATCTTATTAATGTTAATTTTAATAACTGAATATAATTTAGAACAACGGTAGCATGAGGCCGGTATGTTTTACAGAACGACCTTTACGCTCGTCTTTTTCCATTCTACGAATGGTTGTTTCATCTTTGGCCTAGTTTCATTCTGTAATGCTCTTACATATTTCCTCTTCATGTAAACTAATATAGTTGATATACATTTTATTTGTCATCTATGAAACTTTTCATTCACTCTTTTGGTGAGGCCTTTATGATTTTATGGACATTACAAAGTTTTTATTTGCGAATTTTGAGCATACATTTGTATAATATACTGGTGGTGATGTGGGACTCGCTGGTTAGAAAACCTAGTGCTACCTACTAAAACCTAACAAAACCGGCTTAATCAGCAGGATCACTTACGCACTCACGTCTTCCCGATGGCAGGTCTGCCGTCCTGCAGCCCACCATCCAGTTTTCCGGACGCCAATGACACTAACATAATATTACCAATATAATATAATATTACCAATAATTACTTTTATAATGTAAATATTATTATCATTTATACTATATACTATTAAGTTCAAAATTTTGTGAAGCTTGATGGATTTGCATGAAAAATACCTGAAGTAGATGACCTGGAGTTAAACTGAGAAAATTATATATTAAATTGCGAGATGTATTTACGTCAACCACGTCATTTAAAGTGTAGTCTTTTTATTTTTTAAATGTAAAGGTGACCATGGTCTTGAAAATTTCTTTGTGAAAATTAATCTTTACTGTATGTGTATGACGCAAATTAGACAAGATAATGTACACTCCGCAATTTTGGAGCTATTTCAATTATACACGGCACATTACCGAAGTTGATTAGCTGTAAAGATTTTAATTTTAGTAATGTTGAGATGACAAAATTAGTTTTTTATGACATTTTAAATAAAGTTAACCGCGACCACTGATACAACAAGTAGGTTCACTACAAACTGAGCCCAACGTGTCGTCGCTAAAAGACTATAAGTAGATTTTGATTTGCAAGTAATTTTATTGCGAGTCTCAATCAATTAAATGCCATGCATCTTAAGGAAATTCTCCCAGAATGAATTTCCTACGAGTATTTAGCAATGCATTGGACACTTGCGACACGACTTTGCGCAAATGGGCCCTAACCGTGACGACTTACATTAGATCTGGCTTCTTACCCACGTATGCACTAGCGGCTTGACTTTATAAATACCCATATTGTACATGATATTGCATATGTAGTATATATTAATACTTTCTTAGGTTTACGCGAATATTCGATATTATCTTTTCGGATTTATTTTGATTTTTGTTCCCGACGTTACGAATGCTTTGCAGCAATTATTGTCACGGGCAAGACTAAGGTATTTGACGTATCAGAGGTTTATACACTTGTTACAATGCCTACCCACAATTTACAATTTTTTTTTCAAAATGGCATTAAAGTAAATTAATCTTAATATAAAAAAATCTGGGGTGATCTAAACTATACTTAACGATTCTAAAATGTGTGATTCGTCTCTACTTAAAAGATAGCATAGTTTTTATCTATTTGTCTTTTTGAATAAAAATAATAAATATTTTCACTTCTTAAGAATGATTTCGGAGAGAGAAACTGAGCGCTTATTTCTGGACCTACTTATTTGAATTAAAACACCTGAAAGTAGAGCCGATTTCGTACAAAAAAAAATTTTTTTTGTGAAATAGACATTTTTATCCAAATTGCTAGAGTCGTTACTGAGATAATTGAAACAGACTTATTAAAAATTTTTAATAGTTTTACGCGAGACTAGGAGAGAATACATACATCCATACATACATCTTCGCAAACGTGTCGAGCAAAGTAATTTGAGTAGATTTTAATAAATTTCAACTTTCATTTTAGAAAAGTTGTATTAGAATTAAATTTAAAATAAATATTAAAAATACATAATAAAAATTAATTTATATACAAAATTAAATTAATTAAAATAAAATTTAATTTTAATTCATTCATTACACTATTTTTTAACTTATGTTATAAGGTTCTAGATCTGTTCAACATAATGAGTCACATACACAGTATGTAGTCACTATTGCACAAACTGTACCGGTCTGTTGGACACCAATAAATAAATGCCATATTCACAAGAAATGTTCAAATTTCAAGTATCAAATTATACAAAAGTCTTCTCTTTAGATGAGAAATGTTAAGGATGATTTAATAAAAACATAGTATTTAATGTAATCATACTAACCGCCGCACTCAGAGCTACTTAATGAACTATTAAGTAGTTCTTAGTATGGAGATTCTCGACTTAATGGTTCATTAAATGACTCTGAGTGCGGTGGTAACCCTCGATGTGAATATTAAATTAACCCTTATTACATTAGCTATTTGCCAGCAAAAGTCTCATCAAAATCGATCTGAAATTAGCCGGAGCAAATAGATACAGAGAAAAATAACATTACTATGCATTTTTTCATACCAGTGTAGAAAAAGTTAACAGAACAGAACTGAACCCGACTACAGAAAAGGGTCGCCAAAAGATAGGGTGGATTTTAAAAGTCTATGTATGTATGTTTGTATGTTCCACCGTATCGCCTAAAATACTGAACCGATTTTAATGAATGAGGTGTCAATAGATTCATAATGTTTCGCGGAGCTGTTCCTGGCATTCACATAATCATAGTAGGTATACGCAAGTGGGACTACGACCTTGAACATTTTTGTACCTATGCATTTCTGACCTATGACTTTTACCAACAGAGCCATCTTTCTTTAATTCAATACTAGCTGTTCCTCGCGGCTCCGCCCGCGT
The DNA here is from genome assembly GCA_951802675.2 of Boloria euphrosyne. Classification (NCBI taxonomy): domain Eukaryota; kingdom Metazoa; phylum Arthropoda; class Insecta; order Lepidoptera; family Nymphalidae; genus Boloria; species Boloria euphrosyne. The sequence continues at coordinate 2,242,894 of OX637876.1, forward strand.
TTGTAGAAGGATGAAAATTTAGGATTATATTTAGGTTTTGAAGCCAGATCATAAAAAAATAAAAGTAAAGATTTGATCTGAAATTAAAAAATAAAAAATCTGGAGAGATCCCTACATATATTTAAAATGCTATGATAATTTTTAAATAAAAAAATGGTTGTTGTGCCTCACTCGACATAGATAGGTATAGTGTGTCGCGGACTTTTTTGTAGATATTTATAAGATCTACAATTAATTGGAACATTTTATGGTTCTATCTTTTATAGTTTAGGCAGCGTACGCAAAATAAGTAACTTTTCTGGTTGATTTTTTACACCTTGTGTTCGAAAAACCCAAATATCTTACGGAACCCTTTTCTTTTTCAAAATAAAATATAATATGTCTATGTTACTCGTGGATAATGTAGCTTTCGAATGGTGAAAGAATTTTTAAAATCGGTCCAGTAGTTTTTGAGCCTATTCATTACAAACAAACAAACAAACAAACAAACAAACAAACAAACAAACAAACAAACAAACAAACAAACAAAGTTTTCCTCTTTATAATATTAGTGTAGATGGTCATCATAATGTTCACCGACCGATTTCCGCCACAGCGCGGCGGCCAATCTCATCGAGTCTAGCCAACTGCGCAGCAGATATTATAGTGCAGCGCGTGGATGTGTAGACACAGTGTACTATCTATATAAACAGAAAGACTCATAAACTAAATTTGGCCCGAAAACTACCAATACTTCTAGATATACCTACACTAGCGAGACTTTTTTCCTTGTACATAATATCAAAAACAATATTTTTATGAAGATTTATATGTTTTCGATTTGTTATGAATCAAATGTGTATTTAATACCGTTAAAATTTTCAAATCCACAACTTTGTACTAAAAATTATTTCGGTATTTGGTATTATAAACAATATTACATTGAGGTGAAGATAATATGACATGTTTATATTCTAATAGGCAGTGTTAGCTCAGTGGTAATGCCCGCGCTTGGGAAACCGAAGGAAGTGGGTTCCATTCCTGTGTCTCGTCGCACCTCTGATAATCTGCACGTCTGAAAGAAAATAATAAGTTTTTAAAAGACATATCAAGAAAGTCAACCAGCACTTGAATCCTACAGTATAGTATAGTATTCACAGTATTAAGGAAGACCCGTGCCCAGCTGTGGGATGTTAAAATAACGGTAGTATACCATATTTTTAGTTTTACTTAATGATTTTAAAAGTTAAAAGGTTATCTCAAAATTAATTTAACATTCATATGAGTAGAGTGAGCTTAAATTGCGATTACTTGATGTGACTTCAATAGTTCAGTAGTTAACATATGAGGCTGCAAGGTGTAAGGGTCTAAGCCTGAAAACAAGGTAAGCTAAGCCTAGAAAAAAATATTTCTATAAGCACATCAGAAAATGTAAAGCCGCTGGCTATATTTGGTGGTCTTTCTTCTTGCCACTCATCCAAGTGGAGAATTGGCCGCCCATCGACCTGTACGAGAAGAATCAATTACAAAAAAGTTATTCGATAATTCTTTTATTTCCAACTTCATTACCTGTTACTATGATTCTAAAGTTAGGTATATCTAGTATGTAAACCTAATAATGTCAAATAAACACATTGAATTTCAATTATGTGTTATTTTTTAAAATCAATATTAATAAATACCTGAAAAACTCGTCCCTTACAATCACTATTAAGACACCACCACACAGGGTTGTGAAATCGTTCAGCAGGCGCGCTCAGCTCTCAGTAGTGAAGTAGCTGTGGAACACTTGGGTACTACGCAACGTGACCTTGGTGAGTGTAGCAATATCCTAAACTTGACTTTGATTTTGACAGGTGTTTTGTGAACAGATTTTTAATCTGTCGCGTGGAAGTCTTCATATATGGATATAATCTGTGCATTATCTATGACCTAATTAAATATTTTGTATCTGTATCAAGCTATTGTTTAAATACTGTTGGTAATAATTGAGTTATTGCTTAGTTTGCTTTCATAATCGTTTTTAGTATTTAATAATAATTATTTTTTTTTTAATTTTTTAAACATAATATAATGAATCTTTTATTTTCTACCACATTTGTATTTTATTCTAGGTATTTTACTTATTTTATAGATGTGTTCTCAAAATATTATGAAATAATATCGTTTATTCCGTTATAGCTGGCTTTTAAAAACCAATAAAAAACTTACTTTTGAGATATTATTTTTTACTTTTTTAATTTAACTATACAGGTTTTCATATTTTTGTTGCATTATGCCCATTGGCTTTATAACTATGCAAAAGAAACACAATTATTTCTTTATTATGCACGATATACTATTAAGTACACAATAATCGTATATACCGGCTTTTGCCTTTCGTTGATGATACATAATATATTTCAGATGATACTTATCTTAGTATATATATACAAATAAAAAATATATATAAAGGCATATGAATGAATATAACTGTAAAAAAATATATTTTAAATTTTGTCTATCTGTTTGTTTCGGCTATTGTCCAAAAGCTAGACCGATTTTGATGGGACTTATGTTGCCCAATAGCTGATGTAATAAGTAACTTAGGCGTCTTTTATTATATAAATTAAAGTGTTTTGAAACAAATTAAATTGAAATACTTATAAAGTTTTATCAAACATATATTATGAAAAAACTACTAAGTATTCCAATAAATATTGCGGCATAATACTTTCTTAGGTTTACGCGAATATTCGACATTATAAATGAAACTACCTTTTCGGATTTTGTCGCGGATTTATTTTGATTTTTAGCACCCGACGTTTCGAACGCTTTACAGCAATCATGGTCACGGGAGAGACTCACCCGGAACCAAAATACAAAATAAATCCGCGACAAAATCCGAAATGATTCATTTATAAATATTGCGGGAATTACCTAGAATCTTACTTCTTTGCTAAGCATCTCGCTTGGGATTTTAACAACCATAACCAATTAGGTATGCCATAGGCAGGATATGACAAACAATACGTCTCTACCATTATAATATTTATGAATAACATTTTTGAGATAAAAACACTATAAGCTTATATAACTTGTTTTGGAGGCGTTTTCCCATAAAGGATTTATATTATATCTACTCACCCAATATTATTATTATTTTTTTCCTTTAAAATGTAGCTAAACTGGTTCTTCTTATAACGTGTGAAACGACTTTATTTAAGCCACCAGTTTTATAATTTTTACAAACAATGGTTCGTTCTATCTTGAATTGGTTTTAGTTAGTGATAAACTTATTAAAGAACACTTGTGAATAAAATTAAGTGGTGTTTATCACTCATAAGGAATAACTATGGTAATTATCATACTTTGAAGTAATTATATACTTTCTATTAAATACATAAACTTTAAATTTTTACACTTTTACACTTTGAATTGTAATATTTTTGAAATATTTAAGTGTAATCTAAGATTATTAAGTTAAGAAATGAATATTATTAAGTATATTTTACCAAAATAAATTATAGCATTACCACTCTCTAAAAGTCCCTTTAAAGTTATAGGTTAAAATTATATTAAATTACTACAATTTATTTCTGAACTGGTCAGACAGGAAAAGACTCAGTCCTGTGAAGAACTAGCAAACGAACTTCAGTGAGACTAGAATTCTTTTTTAAAGTAATATTTAAAATAGTACTACTTATTGAAGTCTTTTTATCTAGATATATAAATGTCGTGGTGTGTATGAATGTTCTCTACAGATTTCGGCTGGATTGATTTTGATGAAATTCTCAAGAAAATAATCATCTACCCTGTGTAGTATGGTAGCGATCGGAAGTAGAGCGAAAGCGAAGCCACCAGTACTGCTAGTTTGTAATGAAATACAACATGAGCTCAGATTATTACGTAACATTACTGTCAAAAGGTTACTTAAGTTACAGCGTTAATCGATCTTACTGGAGCGATAATTAAAGAGTTGCCAACGCCTTTGTCACTCGTGTAGTCTAACAAAAATGGGCGCAACAACGTAGCAAACTATTTTTTAATTCAAAATTCTAATTATTTTTTATGGATAATTTTCTAACCGACTTTCGTGTAAAGAGTTCAAACATTATTTTATTTGACTTTTATAAGCACTTGTTAGGTCAACAATGAGTTGAAGTCAAATGGCTAACTGTTATAATAAATACTATAATTAAATTAAAAAGGAAAATTCAAGTCGGTGCGTTACAAACTAATATTTGATAATATAAATGTAATCGGAACTTTTACCGTCCCATTGCTGGGTATGGGACTTCCTTAAATACCCCTCGTGTTTCGTATCAGGCCATAGACTAGTGGTCTATGGCCACTGTCGCTGGCCAAGTGCGTTTTGGCGGACATGCTTACAAAAATAGTCTTGGTTCTCTCATATATGCAGATTTCCCCACTTTGGTCTCCTTCACTGTAAGTCAATTATTAGTCATCATGCTTAATAAAATTTGTACGTGAAAAAGTCAGAAATGCAAGACCCGATTTTGAAACCACTTCACTTGGTTTCCTAAGATATTACTACCTTGATGAATAAGTTATAAATTGATATATTGGATATAGACTGTATTAATAATTATTATTATTAATATATTTGCCTATTAGATACCAATATTAATAAAATAGTAAAAGTAAATAGTAACAGCAAAGAAATTATTATGTAGCTTGGACGTAAATATTATTTTTAGACTTTAAATCGTTTACTGTTTAAATTATCACATTTTTTTATCATTGTACATTTTGTGCATTTTATGAGTATATTTTTAAAATATTTAATGAAATAGATAAGTGAAGTGATTAATCTAGGATTGTTACAGAAAAACTACGTTATTTAGTTTACTTATTATGAAAAGCTCAAGAAAATTTTGGAAAAATGGTAAATGTTTATCGTCTTCTGCCTATTAATTCTATATTCGAGGAAATTAAGCTGCCCATATTTTATTATTTTAATTATAATATAAATAAAAAAAAACAAAATAATTTAATTAAAATTATCTAAAAAGTTAGGTATAATTAAATTGTTTAGTTTTTTAGATCTAAAAAAAATTAAATAAGCGATCAAAAGTTTAGATTAAACCAGTCGTTTAGAAAATTTGTGCAATATTAAACTTTAAGACTTGTTTTTGTTAATTGCATGTGATGTGCTACTTTTTTATTTACGTTTATTTGAAAATTATGTACCTTGTGTAAAGCAAGCAGTGAAGTGTTAGAGTTGCAAATAGCAAATCTGTTGAACTTAGAATTTCAACATTATTATGTCATGCTTCAGTTCAAATGTCGTCATTACAAGTACACAACTAATTGTTTTCTATGGTTTTAAATAAAAGTTTTAGAGTTAGACATCCATTAAAAGATAAACAAACTGTAATTATGTATTAGGATATCTATATTTAGTTTATCGTCTAAGAAAATGTCAGACCAAAATAAGTCCTTAATATTTTGAGACGATACATTTTCCTTTTAAATTATTTTTTTAAAACGTTTAAAGCGATGTCATATACCAACATATTTTTATAGGAAATTGAATGCTCTACAAAAAAGTTTCTTGTGACTTTTCGATTAACTTATTGCTTCAAAAATTATTCGTATGTATGTTCTGGTAATGATTTATTTAAGTCATTTTCAGAAGATGGCTTAAGATACTTCAGTATACATTACATGAAAATAAAAAAAAACTCGGTTTGATTATCCACCAAGAGGTTAATATAAAAATATGACGACGCGTTTGGCTCAGTTGGTAGTGACCCTACTTTCTGCGCCAGCGGTCGCGGGTTCGAGTCCCGCTGGGATTGGGGATTCATTTGTTAAGCACGAATGTTTATATTTATAATAGGTATGTATTTAAAATTTATATGTGCAGTATATCAACTATCTGGTATTCGTAACACAAGCTTAGCTTATTTATACTTATTTTTATTTTATAGTACTTATGCTAAAAGTCTAGGCGATATGTACAAGCACTTTTAAATAAATTTTTGATATAAATTATTAATAATAACAGATTATTCGTAGTATAAGGTTTATTACCAAGCGAACTTAAAGCTATTAGCTAAAATGATACCGATGTATCACTGCGTAAAAAGACCTATCAACACCTACCTATATAGATATAAAAAATACTGTTATAGTTGTTGGTCACGATTACTTAAGAGTCGTACCATTTTGTTCTTTTCTATACTATTTTTGTATGAAATCAAAAACAAATTGATAAAAACTTGAATTTTAATATAAACTATTTAACATTATAGCACGTAGTCCATACTATATTATTTTAAGCCGTACATTAAAAAAAATATGGTAAGCAAAAGAATTCTGGTTTAAATTAGTTTTCTTAATGCTTACTAATGTTACTCATTTAAATACATAACGTCTTCCTTTTATTAACCGCGTAAGTTTTAAGTCGGAAATTTAACTAAATTATTTTTTGATATTGTAAAGTTAAAGCTCTTTGGAAATAGACTTATTTGTAAAACTACCTGAAATTCCTTTAAACCAGTCATTTTTAAAACTATTACCTTTTCTATAGTAGGCCTTATATCTTTATATATAAAGTACTTCTGTGCGTGTGTATGTAATTGAACTCCTCGGCTGAACCGATTTTTATGAAATGTTTTGTGTGCGTTCGAGTAGATTCGAGAATGGTGTAGATTCACAATTCGGTCCATCATAAAATTTATTTTTTGAATTAATTAGTTATTTATACATTTAGACAATAAATTACATATTCAATTATAAATAAGTCGTTGCTAGGCAACATGTCTTAAGTACAAACATTAGTGCTCATCACATAATACATCCTCCGGGACTCGAACCCGCGACTGCTGGGGCGGCAAGTAGGTTCACTATAAACTAAATCTCTCTCAATTATTTTAATATATTGACTTGTCTTAATTCTTCGGGAATTACAAAACGGAAGTTTATTATTATATTTATCATTTGATTTATAAACTGTTTAGCTATTTACCTAAGAAATGTATGCAATTATGTACTATTGCACCGCGTTGCTAAATCTTGCCGTTCACCTTCGAAGGCAAAACCTTAAAGAGAACGAGCTGAATAATTTGTGGGTATTTCACGAAAATCAATGCGAATTTGTCAGTGTTAGTAACTATATTTTTAACTATAATAATTAATATAAGAAAAATATCGTTTTTAGAAGAACAACAACATGCATTTGTAGATGCTAGTAGCAATTTGAAATATTTTGTATGGAGTTAATGTCTGTCTTGTCTAGCAAGGTAAGCACAGAAATACAAATGATTTTAGTGCATCGTCAGTTATTTACCGGACTCTACTTACTCTCTAATTACGAGGGATTGATAATTAAATATTATCAATTGGGCCAGCGCCGGGGACTATGGCCTGATCCCCCTCCTACTGAGGGAGGCCCGTGCACAGCAGTGGGACGTTAAAAAGGGCTGATGATGATGAATTTGTTTCATTTCGTATAATATACATTATAAAAGATAACTCTTAGCTTTATTTATAATATTGCAAAAAATACGTTTAATAGAAAAAACGGTTTTATATATCATATCGTGAGAAATCTAATACCAGTTGAAACGTACCTAGCGAACAAGCCCGGGTTTAAAGGTGATCACTAGTTTAAATATATGCACCACAAAGTTGGTATTAACACACATTGCATAAATGGCACTTTTCACAAGATTACTGGAAAGGTACAAAAAGATATTCGTACTCAATATAACTGTCGACATCGTTACATTTACTTTGTAAAAACTATCATGATGTTAGAAATACTAGTTGCGTTGTAAATAATCCGTACAGAAAATAAAATAATTAATTGATTCGAATCTGTATATTAAATATTTTTAAATCATAGTTTTTAGTATTTTTTCTGACTGTTTGTACGTCCGCATCACGAAAAAACCATTAAACAAATATTGATGAAATTTGGTATGTTGATAGCTAAGTATCCGAATTAACATGTAGGCTAATTTTTACTTTTAATATCTCGTCTCCGAGAACTTAACGCTATAAATAAATAAATAAATAAATATGTTGGGACATTATTACAACAGCGCCATCTAGTTCCGCAGTAAGCTACTTAACGTGCTTGTGTTGCGGATACCAGATAGTTGATACACTACACATATAAATTTTTAAAGACATACATATTATAAATATAAACACCCATGACTGGAGTACAAACATTCGTGATTAGCAAATGAAAGCCCCCAGCGGGACTCGAACCCGCGACCGCTGGCGCAGAAAGTAGGATCACTACCAACTGAGCCAAACGAGTCGTATATAACGACTATATAAAATAAATCTATAAATCAATTAGTTACCTACTTACTAATTTGTCAATGTCCACTTAATTTTAATAAAAGGATAAAAAATGTAACAGTTGATTTTAAGAAAGTAAACAATCTCTCTACATTTTCTTTCCATATTCAATTGCTGGATATCTCTATATCTACATACTTAAAGCATCTAAGCATATTTTATTCACTAATATAGGTATTATTACGTAGTTGTCTTTTTCGGCCCTTTTTTTAACATCCCACTGCTGGGCACGGACCTCCCTCAGTAGGAGGGGGATCAGGCCATAGTCCACCGCGCTGGCCTAGTGCGTGTTGGCGGACTTCACATGTCTTACGAAAATTTGTTAGGTTTTCTCAGACATGCAGGTTTCCTCACGATGTTTTCCTTCACCGTAAGACAAGTGGTAATCATGATAGAAATGATTCGCACATGAAATTAATATCAGAGAACCCGCATCACTCGGTTATCCAAGTGAGCGCTTTACCGCTGGGCTACTATTGCCTACGGAAATTACGTAGTTCAACTAAGCTTAAATTTTATAAAAACATATACTAAATTAAACTAAAATTTTAAAATGTTAGTTCGGTAATAAGTATAACAAATATGTTTACAATTTTTCTAAAAAATATGTGCATAAAACAATTATAAATGAAATTAAAATGAATGTATTATAAAAATCATAGTTATTACTAACACTCAAAGCTAAAAGGAACAAAAAAAAAGGAAACAAAATTTTATAATTTATTTGACATATCCATTAGTTCTGTTGTAAAACATGTCATGTTTCTTGTACTTGCTAATGGCTTATCATAAAATATTAAGTTTAAACACATTCATATTTAATTTTTAAATTGCTTTCTTTTTTTAAGAAGATTCGAAATTCCCTGAGCGTTGCACGTTCATCGTTCAAATACATTCATTTTTAAACATAGAAGATTACTTCAAAATATATTTTGTTCAAATAGACAAGTACAGTAAATCCCGTATTTCAAAAAAATTTTTGTGAGCGAAACCTTAATTATTTTTCAGGTATAAAGGTAGCGTAAGTTACTCCTTCCATTAGGTATCTACCAGTGAAAATTCCGTTAAAGTCTGTCCAATTATTTCAGAGATTAACGGAAGCCGAACAGACGAAAAATGTTAGGAATTTTGTTTTCCTTATAAGTTTCGTATATAGTTAAATATGCATTTAGTAACGTGTTATGTTGATGTTACAAACAGACACTTCAACTTTATTCATCTGTAAAGGTTTTAAGTAGAAGAAATCGATTTCCAACAATATTACGAAATTTCTCGATATGATTGTTGATAATGAATGAAACGGAGAAAAAGCAAGGTCGTGCTATATCACATTTGCGTTTTAGCGAGTCATTAGATGTTTTCACAACTTTGACAATATTTGATAACCTTGGGATGTCAGGGTCCGAAGTAAGTAAAGAATTGTGAAATGCTCACTCATTTTTTCTATTCTTTATAACATGAATCCTCACTTCTAAGAGTAACAATTTTTTTTGCCTATTATATATAATTTTTCTTTTGCTCTACATGGGATATTAATTTAAAAAAACATTTTGCATTACTTTATGAAGTAATGTAAATTATTGAGTTTCGTTTAAAGCAATCATCACACAAATATTATCATTCATAATATTAACCTGGACAAAAAGATGATGCTTATAATATTTTGGAATCTAATTGACTTATACATCTTACTATTAAATTAAAGATGATTCCGAAATATTTGTCTCTGGCAGATCTTTGCAATAAAAAAAAACAAAAAAAGAGTTCAGACAATAAACTTTAAATAAAGTATTAAATAATAAAAGATAACAATAGCTTTCTTATATTATATCAAGCATTGAGAGCAATGTGACCAACTTCTTCATATACCGGTCACTGAACGAGGTCAAGATCAGCAAATATTACGAAACTCTCACTATTCGCAAAAAACCTGTACCTATATAAAAAAAAACATTTTTTTTCATAAATATACATATAATATATAGAAACGAAATGATATCATACTAGCGAGTCACCCTGAGTCCGGGTAGGTTCGGCCCTACGTACGTTTAAAGGGTTACACTTCCCAGAAATTAGACATTTTTCCGCAGTAAAAGCCCGCGTTCAAGGAAAATTTACGGTTATAAGTATTTTTGATTCCAAATCGTAAAAAAGTAAAAATAAAACATAAAATATCTTAAGAGGCTTATGATGATCCCTTAGCACCTAGGGGAATAAATAGCCTACGACCTCTTCTCGGACCTATCAAATTTACACAAAAAAATCATACAATTCGATCCAACTGTTTTGGAGGAGTTCGATACCAAACACTGTGGTACGAGATTTTATATAATATATTAGATGTATAGGTTTGGCTTTTTCCTGTTTTAATGATAAGGTCTCCTCTTGCTTTTTTTCCACTGCATTTTTTGTATTTTTTTTTGTGAATAATATTTTATGCTATAATAAAATATTAGTATACTTTATGTCAAACAGAGCTTGATTTTTGTTTAAATATTTGTGAGATATTTTCATACTCTCATGCACATCTGTTGAGTGGGTGAAGGTCATTACACGAAGACAGCGTTGCGCCATACACAACACATTAAAGCGTTCTTACACTATTTTAGAATTACTAAGATTTTTTTTAAATTAACTAACACTTAGTTATTACTTATTTTAAAAAAAAACTATTATATCTTTTAATTTCTATCTACGGTATTACACTAAAAATTGTAGCGGGTTGCAAAACTTAAATGCTGCATAATTTATTAAAATTTTTCAGACTATGACGATTCTTTTAAGTACTAAGTAGTTTTATAAATCAAATGTATGTTGGTTTATCGCTTTATTGCATTATTCTTCATTAACTTAATGGAGGAATGGATAAATTGTCTTGCATATAGATAATTTATGTGCTGACTTTTAAAAATGTTATTTAATTAATTTTCGGATCTGTGTTTTTGTTAGAATATTACGAAATAGTTTTCCTATTTTTGAAAGGATTTTTGTATTTTTCTAAAAAGTTAATTATATATATTTTAATTGAAATGTATGTTATTCCAAATAAATGTCTAAAAATCAATCTTTAAAGGTAGAATAATTACTTTTAATGATATTTTAAGCTCATTTTTTATTACCATATTATTGGAAGTACAAATAAGGCTCAGGTAATCAAACAAAGGACCTCCAAAAAAGAAAATAATAGAATACCATCACTAAAGTGCAGTAGCTCTTAACGTTCATACATTGGTCGTCGAACTCGCATGCTAGCAAGCGGCGCGAGCGAGTCAAGGTCACAGCGAATAACTCAACCGGTACCTACCATTGCCAGTTGCGACACTTTCTACGACATTCGAACGGACGTCTCGTTAAAATGGTTGATTCCAGAAAAACATGGAAATAAGCTATGTTCTTTACTTATTTTGTCATTCGTTTAGCTTTCACTTTTCAATGAAAAATTATTGTTTTGAATTATAACTTTATATGTTAATATTGAGGGCAAATTACTTACGTTTAGTACATAGCAACGGTTTCAAGATTAAGTATTAAAATAAATATCCCATATAAAAAATATATATGTTTATGTTGCCAAGACGAAATATATTATGGCTTGCACTGTCAAAATATTATAAGATCTCATGTGAGAGCTAAGCTCCTGACTCTTCAGGCCCTACCTCTACAAGCCCTAACTTCGCAAACTACACCTTAAAGTGGCCATTTCGCTACATTCAAGGACATAAAGACAACTTCACTGTTCATTATATTTCTGTTATACAATATTTCTTCTAGTAACGAAAGCCCCCAAACTCTAGATGAAGGAAAATGTGGAAGCAAAGGCAAAGTTGGATTTATAGGATTTGATACAATAAGATGTATGTAATTGAGATTTTGAAACTGTGCCGTTTCAGTTAAGATATAAACACGGCCCAATAAACAAGTGGCTCAAGGACGCACAATCTGAAAAAATAGTTAACTAACTGTAGAAAAACGAAAGCATAAGTGATTAACAGTGAGATGTACGTTAGTGAATATTGCACTTGATAAACTTAGAAATCGTTCGACATAATAGATGGTATTTATACAGTGGTTTAAGAACAGCAATCTAAAAAAATACATGGAATTATAAGGTAAAATTTTAATTCAGAATGGCTTAAGTAATTCAAATACAACAATTCATAAAATTGGATTTTTTAACATAAGTCTCGAGCTACTTATTATTGTCATGTTCCTTCGTCAACTTATTCTTTTTCTCTTCACCTTAGTTCTTCTTTACAGAGTCAGATTGAGTAAATATTTAGTACAGTAAGTATAGTTCATATTATTGTAGGGATGACTGAATATTTGCTGTCTATTTCGCTTACGACACTGTTTTTCGGACCACAAAAAACTAGAAAAGTTTAGTTTTTTGGGAACGAAATATAAAATAATATAGCGGCAAAACCTAAAAGTAGTGTAGTAGTTTGATGTACGTACTCTATTATAAAATAAATAGAATGTATTTCCTTAGAACAAACAGTATAATGGAGATTTGTAGCAATGGCAATTTGGGTATAAAATTAACAATTAATATACCTACTTACTCAAAAACTTCAAATAATATTTTAAGCTTATAATTAGGTAGTGACTACTTTAGAGTGAAATATTGACCTATAACGACATAATTATCACTTGTCTTTCAGTGAACATAGTGAAGAAATAAACTGGAAATTCCTATAGTGCCGTAGACGATGACTCGAGTTAGTTCTCGCACCTTTTTCCTTAATGGTTCCTTACTCCTTATAATTAGAAAAAAAATATTTTGAAAACAAAAAGAGTAAACATGATTTATGGATAATATGATGGAAAGTAATATAACCGAGTAAAAACCAAGGTAATACAGTGGAAAAATATTGTAGAATGTCATCGTTTAATTTGAAGCATATAAGGTTCTCAAAAAGATATTAAAATTATACATATTTTTACTTAAAAAGCCAAAGGACGAGGATGAAGGGGATACTTTTTGTAGGATAAAATTTTCCTTAGCGCCAAATATTTATTTGGCCAATTCATAATATTTTATTTTTATTTTTTAATTTAATGTTTTACTCTATGTTTATGCAGATTTTAAGACTTAAATTACTGAGCACCGCCATCGGTCATGTGTCTGATTTCGGACTGACTTTCGGACAAATAAGGCCCAAAACATAGGTTTCGCTCCGATCACAAATTAGTGATTGGCACTATAATGTGTATAGGACCTTAAAAAGCTAGATTTTTTATGTATTACAAAAGATACAAATCAACCCTAGAAGCTGTTTAGCAATTACATACACGATTATTACCGCCGTAGATCAATTAAAAATCAGGAAACTCCATACACTGTCATCGTATTTAAACCATCGTCCCTCAAACAGTTAAGTAATTATGACAATAACTGTCACGTATTAACTATTATTTCAAGTTGTCACACTTTGACGCAGTGCTGTGCACTTGACCTGGTTAATTATTTTCAAAGGATTTCTTTTTAAAATTAATATTAAATATATTGGGACATTATTACACACAGCGCCATCTGGTTCCGTGGTAAGCTACGAGGCTTGTGTTACGGATACCAGATAGCTGATACACTAGATTTATATAAATTTAAAAACATAAATATAACTACCGATGACTAGAGTACAAACATCCGTGATCCAACAAAGCAATGCCCCCAACGGAACTCGAACCCTCGACCGCTGGCGCAGCAAGTAGAGCTCTACAAACTGAACCAATGTCAAACTTCTTATCTAGAATGCTCTGTCATTTATACCATATCAGGGGAAACAGATATAAGAGAGTGGTTACTGCATCTATCTCTACACATAACGCTGTCTTGCGGTTTTCCGTTGTTTCACTTCATACACTCGTTGGGGGCTCTCTCAGACTTTTGTCTAAAAGTTTTTCAAGTACTAACTAGATCTTAAAAGAACTCCGATGTCCCCTAAATATAAATTCTTCTAAATAATACATGGATTTAAAGTTATATATGTATAGTATATCAACTATCTGGTATCCGTAACACAAGCTTCGAAGCTTACTACAGACCTAGATGGCGCTGTGTGTAATAATCCCAACATATTTATTTTATTTATTTAATAACAGTTAAATTTCAGTTATAAAACTAAAGATAATTAGTAATTACCATAGAATAGCGATAAAAACATTTCGCAAATACAAAGACAGTGTAAATTATTCACAATATTATGTAAAACTAAATTGCAATTGTTATTCAACAACAAAGGATTTTATTATTTCCGTGTAAAGTCATCATTCAGAATTACATCTCATGCACAGTTGATCTAGCAGGTTGATCTTCCATTTAAACTGTGAATCTTAACCTTAGTTTACACGAGGGGGCTATTATGACAATTATTATCACACTACATTTACTCGTGCGTAAAATTTTATAATTCTATTTAAACTTTAAACTTCATATTATTAATTAACTAGTGTCTTGCCCTTACTTCGCTTAGATGCGTATACGAATTCAAATTGAAACAATATTATTATTCAAATTTTTGTTTATTATTAACTAGCGGACCCAGCCACGCGTTGCTGTGGCTCAATAATTATAATAGATTGAATCATTTTTTTACTAATTCTTCTGATAATTGTATCAGAAGAATTAGTAAAAATTTATTTAATAGTAATACAAATTACTATTCTCTAAAGAAATTAAAAATAGATTCATTCATATGGGATCGAAAATAAAACGAAATGTTGAAATTAAGCACAAACCAACATGTACTTTTTTAATTTACATTTTATTCATCTTATCTTAAGTTAGTTTTTTTCCGCGGCATTATACTGAAATTATAAAAAAAAATAGAATTTTTCATTTATATAAATAAATTAGATCAAAATTTACGACTGAATAAATTAAAAACTATCAAATTATAAAATCAAAATAAAAAAATGAAAGGTAATCTAGAAATAAATTGATAGAAAAAAACAGTAATCAGTACAGTGCATACAAGTGAAAGTTCTTTAATTTTATAAATTTAATTCACTGATTACACACTGTATAAATACTAATGATATTGTAATTTCACTTCTAAAACAATTCCTCACGATTACCAGCATGAGCAGCAATGTCATAAGTTAGGCTGTATATTGTAATACTTTTGCTACACATAAAAAAAAAAAATCACATTAAAAATCACCGACTTGCGGTGGGCGAGACCCCCGACCTGCGCACCTTGACCGTCTGAGGGGTGGTGGCGCTAACTCTTCCCCGTCCCTGAGGGCCTGGTACTTGGTTGCGTTAAACGTTTAACGCAACCTTGTTGGAAGTCGCATGAGAAGTTTCACTTCAATAAAAATAAAAAATTAACAAAAGTGTATATATAAATTTAAATATATAGGTATTACAATCAAATATATAGGTATTACAATAAAATAAAATATTTTATTTTTATTTACTATTTTATTTCTAAATTCTATATTCAAACGCGCCATCTATAATCTGTGCAACTTAGATGCCAAGCCGCCATCTATAAATACACACTAAAGTCGTATAATAAATATTTAATTTGTAATAACTAATATTGAGATCAATAATTGAGATCAATAATTGAGATAAAAACTACCCTATCTCGTAAGTTTGACCAAATTACATATGCTTACAAAATTTGATGAAAATTGGTTCAGCAGTTTAGGAGTCCATTGAGGACAAACATTGTGACACGAGATTTATATATATTAAGATTATGCCATATTTATGTTTGACGACACGTTTGGTTCAGTTTGTAGAGACCTACTGTGCCAGCGGTCGCGGGTTCGAGTTTGCATTTATGCGAATGTACTCCAGTTATGAGTGTTTTTATTTTTAATATATAATATATTTAAAATTATATATACCTAATACTTTCTTAGATTTACGCGAATATTCGACATTATAAATGAAACTACCTTTTCGGATTTTGTTGCGGATTTATTTTGTTTTTTAGTTTCTGACTTTCGAATGCCTTACTGCAATCATGGTCACGGGAGAGACTAAGGTATTTGACATCTCATAGGTTTATACCTATATATGTATTGTGTATATATACCTATATGTGTAATGAGTAGTGTATCAACTATCTGATAGTCCCACAAGCCTCGAAGCTTACCATGGAACGATTAAGTAAATGCAGTTTTGTCACAGATTTCTTTATATTTCTATAAACATATATCAACTTTTAATAATCTTTTAAGTTATCAATAAAAAAATTGTAAATACTTTTTTTTTGATAACCATATCCTTGTTATTTAAATTTCTTTAAATTAAACAAAAACGTGGTCGTATTTGAACTAATAGTTAAGCACTATTTAAACTTAACTTTTTGACTTAGAAATTTGGTTTACTTAGAAATAAACCCTACTCGCACATGAAGCAGAGTTCATTAGTAATGAATATGAATATGAAAATCATATAGAACAAAGCACGCAATATACATACAGACAAATATTATTACAATATTTAAATACAAAACACGTTACAAGGACACACGTAAGAAAATATCCTTCAATTTATCTCAAAATTTGATAACCAGCCCTACAAAAATTAAAAAAATTACGTTAGAGATAAGACTATCTCACGTGCAAATCTTTTAGTTGAGGCATTTTAACCATATTTGGTTTTTGCTGCAAAAAAGATTTTGTGGTTTCATCTTTACAGGGCCAAATGATTCATATACAGCTTAAAGGTAACTAATGATTATTATCATAATGTTTCGACTGGCATTTTTTTATACGAATACCTTGCTATTAGCGTATTTCTATAGAAATTCAAAGAAAATTCGAGTACAATGGTGGAATAATTATGTTTAAAGTTATTTTGAAGTTAATAACCTTTTTGGTTTAAAAGTAATTATGTGAACAACTGGTCACAAAAACATTAGACATTAGCAAACCCAGCCGATTTGCTCGGTGCAAGTTAAAATAAAGTAAACGGTTTTCATAATTTTGTAATAAAATAAAAGTAGCCTAAGTTACCCCCTATGATATTAGCTATCTTCGAGTGAAATTTCCGTCAAAATCGGTCCAGTCATTTTAGAGAATAGCCGGAACAAACAGACAGATAGACAAAAATATTAAAAATGTTTTTTTTTATGTAAGTGACTTACATATACTTACATATCCTTTCATATGCATTTAGTGAAAAGCTGCTAATTTTAAATTCAAACAGACACTTCAATTTTATTTATACGTATAAATGGTTGCAACTTACAAGTTTGTCTGAATCATTGTGCAATACCAACGTTTCATTATAAGTTTGGATAACATTTAACCTATTGATGTATTGCATTGCCCCAGAGCCTTTAGATCCCTTATTATTTTAAAGGTCATCTTATAGTGATTATCCGCTTTTAAACCTAGCGTTAAATTAAATGTAGTGAATACAGAATTAATTCTTTAGCTTTTATTAATTTTAACTGATTAAAATTTTTGAAGTAAAACTTCTTTACGCATGAGAGTATAATTCTTACGGATGAAACGCTACATGAAACGGATGTGAAACGTTTTTGAGAAGAGGGAGACAGCGATTGAGACCGATTGAGAGGGAGCGAGAAAGGGCATTTGTGTTAATTCGACACTTAATTTCAATTACAAAATTACAATACTTAATAAAATTTTATTTATTTATTTTTCTATCTTCCTTTTTCCCTCCCTCTAAGTCTCGGAAATTTAAAGCTTTAGATTAGTATAAATATAAACGAGTACCAGGCACTCAGAGATGGGGAAGAGTTTCTAACTTCTAACTCATTTCTAACTCTATCTAACTCGTGGGTGTGACCGTCGCGCCATCTCCCTCTCTCAACGAGCTTAAACGGGGTTAGTTAGTATAAATATAAACTAGATTTAAAAATCAATTTGCTAAAGACTTACTGCTTACTTTTGTCATGTGTACTTTGTAAGCACGCACTTATAAATTTTATTTCGGTGATTTTGGTAACAAATGATTAATGAATTATATAAAAGAGTATATCTATATACATATTATAAAACAAAGTCCTTACGCCGCGTCTGTCTGTCTGTCTGTCTGTTCGCGATGAACTCAAAATCTACTGCACCAATTTTCATGCAGTTTTCACCAATGGATAGAATAGTTCTCCAGGAAGGTTTTAATATAATTATAATTTGTCAAGTTTTTGTATAAATTGGCTAAAATATAATGATATCTGTTGGAGGTGTCGGAAAAATATAAGCCGTCTGGGAGCTTTCAACGAAAACGCTGACTAAACTTTTGAGATATAACTAAATGATGTATGGTGGAATTGTGTATCTTATATAGGTCTACAAAAAGTCCGCGATGGCATATGTCTATCTCTTAAGGATAACATACTATAGGTATCGAAAAAAGTTCGGAAATTTAAAACAACATTATATAATTAACGGCGTTTGACGTATCATGTTATGACCGTTGCCATGGTGCGTGGAATTCATATAATCAACTGAAATATATACCGGGCGGTGCGAAGTAAATATATACAACACGTGCCTAGGGGCGAACCCGAGCGAAGCGAGGGTGAGTCGCTAGTTTATAATAATACTCTTGTTTTATCAAACATTATCGTCATGTCACCTTTTTGTATTCCCTGAAAAAGATGTAGGTATTAAATACAAAAGTAAAGGAAAAAACAAATTTATTATTCTTAGTAAGACTCGACATGATTTTTTCGAGAATTTCAACAATCATCGTTACATCGCACAAAACCTTAATGAATCATAATACTTTCTTAGATTTACGCGAATATTCGACGTTATAAATTAAACTACCTTTTCGGATTTTGTCGCGGATTTGTTTTGATTTTTAGTTCCCGACGCGACGTTTCGAATGCTTTACAGCAATCATGGTCACGGGAGAGAAACCCGTAAGGTAGTTTCATTTGTAATGAATCAGTTTATATCAAAAATTTCCTCTTGGATCATTCCATATATAAATGAAAATCGTTTGAAAATTCACACGGCTTTTCCATATAAATAATTGGTAATATTTATTTTTTATAATAATTCCACTAGCTACACTTTTTTAGTAATCACCCGACATCACTACGTCATTATAGTGTAGTTCGAGGGAATCCCACTAAATTACATTTTAACAATGTGACGCTTTTCATTTTTCAATGCGTGGTTTCAAAACAAAGTATAATTTGTATAATATAACATTTTAGGATACATACAGTTTTATAAACATGATTTAAAAAAATGACAAAAAGTACTCTCAACCTGTCTAGAAATTATAAAAATCTAGGCATTTTATCTTCAATATTTTTAAGGAGTAGGATTTTGTTTAGGTTGGGTAGTGTTGGTGGACAAACCAAAGATAGAATCTAAGGTAAATGCTTATAATAAAACAGTAGCTCAGAAGAGAATCTGTACATAAAATATTTTTTAAAACAAGACTAGACTGTAACATATTTTGTATTGAGTATAGACCTCGAAACAGTAGTTTTAAAAAGTTATCTGATTGCCTGTATGTCAGTCTGTTTGAAAGTTATCGTTTAACTCAAACAGTACTGCACGGATTTTAACCAAATTTTGTGACGTGATTACTATCGTACATCGCTACGCCCTTGCCTTTCTTTATATTCAGTTAAATATTAAAAATCTTAGTAAACAGCGAAAATAAAAAAAAACATTGAAACAATGGTACCTACATCTTATCAAAGCAACGTTGTAATGTTCCCTTCAACTCCACCTACCTATCTTGTTTTTTAACTTATAATTTATATGATGAGTATATTATAATTTTACTACAGCATTTAATTGAATACTAGCGACTCACCCTCGCTTCGCTAGAGTTCGTCCCTAGACACCCTCTGTGATAAAATTTTTACAAACTTTGAATTTTTTTTAATTTATAGTACGATATGTAGGCGTGAAAGCGCGATAGACAGACATAGTTACTTTAGCATTTAATAATAATATTAGTAAGGATTGTATAAGATGAATATTGTAACATAATCCGTAAAGAGTATTAGTAGTAGTAGTAAAATGTACTACTATATTATGTATAAATATATTATAAGCAAAGATTTTTTTCTTTTTTCAGATTGATGTTCAGGAAGCAGTAGACCACTTTAAATATTTTAACGGTAAGTAAAAATTAATATCCCGTTTGATTATTATTATTATTTAGAAGTTAAATAGTATAATTTACAAGTCAAAAATATTTTTTTAAGTAAAAAACCGACTGATGTTTCAGAACCCTGAACTAGCGATGGTAATAACCAAGTAACTGGCAACACGATTTTTCGTAGAGAAACGTCTAAAATAGCTTATTTTTCAATGTGATTGATTGCTTAGATTGCTACTATTTTTCTAGATAGAAAATCGAATATCACTATTTGTTTATTATACTAGCAAAAAATTTATCTACGCTAAAGAATGTTAAAAAATATTTTTTATCAGTATAACGCCTGCATACAGTGGTATGCGTAAATCCAAATGTGGAAATGTAAAAGAAGCCATTACTATATAATAATAACCCATAATAATGCAAAAAAAACTTCCCTGTCTTAATTGATTGTCGTCGGATCACTGACGTATTCCACCTCATAGCAACCCCCATGGCACACTAGATTAGATTCGCGCCTCGTTTGTGTAATGATACTATAAAATAAAAACGAAAAATAATGATAACATAATCTATACATATTATAAAACAAAGTCCTCCGCCGCGTCTGTCTGTCTGTCTGTCTGTCTGTCTGTCTGTCTGTTCGCGATGAACTCAAAATCTACTGCACCAATTTTCATGCAGTATTCACCAATGGATAGAATGGTTCTCCAGGAAGGTTTTAATATATAATTTGTTAAGTTTTTTAAAAATGATTTTTTGTTAAAAAGGAAATTTAAAACAACATTATACAATTAACGGCGTTTGACGTATCATGTTATGACCGTTGCCATGGTGCGTGCAATTCATATAATCAACTCAAATATATACCGGGCGGTGCGAAGTAAATAATATATACAACACGCACCTAGGGGCGAACCCGAGCGAAGCGAGGGTGAGTCACTAGTGATACTATAAAATAAAAAATAATTATTCCATAAAGTTCAGTTGTTTATGGGTTTTATCAAGACTATATAGAAGATTTGCATTAATCTTCTTCAAAAATAGATGAGAATTATGCAGCGGTATCAAGACGTATCGAATTGTATCGATTAAATAATAAATAGGTTATTAGGTGTGAAATAATTGTCAAATATCAAAAAGTAACATCCTTACGAAAAACGTATTAAATATCTGTTTTTAATTTAAAATGAACAGTTTTTCACTGAATACTAATGAATGTATATACGGTACTAACATCAAAAAATCAATTCTTAAAATTTCTGTCTGTCTGTTTGTTCCGGATAACCTCTGAAACGGCTGGACCGATTTTGACGGCACTTTAACTCGCAGATAGCTAATGTTATAAAGAGTAACTTAGCCTACTTTTATTTTAAGAGAAAATTCTAAAACTGTTTAATTTATATTAACTCACGCCCAGCGAAGCGGGCCGGGTCAAGTAATAAAAAGTCATATAATGAAAACGTAGAAAACTTTATTGCTTTTCCTCCTGCGTTGTCGTATATAAACTTGCAAAAACAAAGTATATAAGTTCTCCATAGTCATTATTGTCAATAAACAGACAAACAATAAATATTTGATTCTTAAAATTAATTGACGACTCGTTTTGCTCAGTTGGTAGTGACCCTACTTTCTGCGCCAGCGGTCGCGGGTTCGAGTCCCGCTGGGGGCATTCATTTGCTAATCACGAACGTTTGTACTCCAGTCATGGGTGTTTATATTTATAATATGTATGTATTTAAAATTTATATGTGTAGTATATAAACTATCTGGTATCCGCAACACAAGCACGTTAGGTAGCTTACTGGGGAACTAGATGGCGCTGTTGTAATAATGTCCCAACGTATTTATATTATATTTATATCCATGATGAGTTCTTTGTAATAGCTAATTATTTTCCTTACAATTTTTAAGAAAAATCTGTGTAACATAATAAGGATGTTATAAACTTTGAATTTGAATTATTTTTAGCGTAACTGATTATATCTATTTCATTGTCTCTAATACATAGTTATAAATAATAATATTAATAAATAAATATGTTGAGACATTAACACATTCCATGTAAGCTTGTGTTGTGGATACATGATAGTTGATACGCAATATTTATATATGCCCTTAGAGAGAATCGCGCCTGCGAACGCTGGCACAGCCATAGAGCCATCACAAAGCTAGACATGTTGTCAAGAACTTCAGTGAAAGTAAAACCTTAAAGTATTATTGAAAATTCCGTCAAAATCAAATGAACGCGTACAATAATATTATAAAACATAAATTTGTTTCTCATTCATCATCCTTTTCAACATATATTTCTTTTTTGTTGTAATATTTAAGTCCAACGGATTTCAAAAGATTTTTTCAAAAACAAAATATGAGTTGTATAAATGACCTCTAGTTAAATGTTTCTTGGTACATGAATAGAATTAATTCGGCCACTTTACAAACGTCACGTACAAGTGAGTAGTCGCTGTCAAGGTTCGTTTGTAAATCATATTTTTATGTAAAACATACTAGTTTTAACAAATAGTGGATAGAATAAATGTGAGGAAATAGAATTTTTTTCTATTAAGTTTACTTAATTTAGAGAGAGTAAGAGATTTTTCTCAATTATATTTACATTTTGCAACATTATTGCGTTTAGTAAGCATCGTCTCTACATAGAGTTAAGGAGTTAGAAGAAGCTGAGTACTGCTATTTTAATTTCTTACTATTCCTGCAGTATAACGTTGTAAATGATTAGAAATTTATACGAATATATATAATAAATATTTTCCATCTTTTGCGCAACATCTATATAAATCTCGTGTCACAGTGTTTGTTATCGAACTCCTCCGACACGGCTTGACCGATTTTTATTAAAGTTTTAGTGTATATGTGATAGGTTATCTTTAGAATAGTCGAAAGCTATTTTTTATTCCCCTAAGTGGGAAGGGTGACCCTCATAAGATTTTTATTTTTTTATTTTTAAACCAAGTTTTTATTTTTATATTTTTTTATGACTTAAACGATTAAAAAGTGGACAGAGCTGCGGGAATTGCTAGATTTGTATAATATTCGGCATTTGCATGATTAAATTGGCATAATTAAATAGCTTCAAGGGCTATTTTATTATGTCCTAAAACTATTTTGCCCTATTTAATTGAGCTTTTGTTCTTATATAAACTTAAAAGGATCTATAACAAAGTGTGCGTTTATCATGTTTCATTAAATAATAATAATTATTTATTTATTCAGCGTCCGGCAATTTAGCCGGGCGCTAATGTCAAAAAGCCAAACGCATAATGAGGTTGGCGATTTCTGTGGTCTATATACCATGTGGGATGCTCCAAGTACTTCTCTCGTTAGAGCAACCCCATGGTTGTCGTGGTCTGCTTCGATAGACCTACCGTCAGGGCGCAGTGGATGAATGCGTAAGGGATCCTGCGATACCCTGATAAGACGGGAGAGGTTTTATTCCATTTTAAGTGGGTAGAACTGCATTTGCCGGTGAATCCCACATAAGCCTTTATAAATGCAAGTGAAATGCCTAAAAGCATTTATCAACGTTAGAAAAAGTAGGTAACAGGATATTTCCAATAATATAATAATTTCAATTTTGTCCTGTTAAAATAGATTCTTACTCAGTATTCACTCGTCGTCTATCGCGTGCGATCACGTAATTGCTCGTCGCTCATCTTATTGCTATTATTCATTTAACAATCTTGTATTATACTTACGACATTTCATAAATGATATCTATCTATAATGGTGTAAAACGTAATGGTCTATTCTTAAATTTTTTCAACAACGTTATTTTTTTAATGCGATTATATATAGTTACACCACATTAATATAAGGTAGAGCCAAAAATTCACACCTAAAGCTGTTATTTTGATGGATTCCATTGAAATTTAGTTAATTTTTTTTATTATATTACAGATTTAACGTCAAATCCAGGGAAAAATATAGCTATGTTGTTCACAATCCTACTCTACATAGTGTACTGTATGGTGTATACAGTGCTACTTGCAATCGCGGGTCTTTGGTGCTTTGAAGAATGCGTTCCTACAGAGGAAGAGGAATATGAATTCATCCACCAACACAGATCCATGCCGTATTGAGTTGTCTGCGGTAAACTCTACCTAGTTGTTAAGATTGTAAGTATACTTGTTTCTTTGATACACTTTTACAATTCAATTTAATTTTCAGTAAATGGGATCTATGCACGAGTCACTTTACATGTCACTTGAGAGTAATTTACTATATTATAAGAAAATCTTGAAAAACGGCTTATACTAATAATTATGTATGAATTTCCAACTTAATAAACTTTGGATGCATTTTATCAAGCTTATTTGAAGAAGAGAAAGTAGGAATTGTGGTAGTATTCATTGACTCCCATACGTGTTTACTTTATCATGATCGGTAGTCACAGTAGTGTCCGGAAATCCAGCGCGAAGCTAATAGATGCACATGGAGGTGGCCCCATTCAATGGACGGTGTGCCATGTGGGTTACTCCAGGTACTTCTCTGATAGCAGTGAGGACTATGGAGCAACCCCTTGGCTGTGTGGTCTGCTTCAGCAGACCTGCCGGTTGGGCGTCGTGATTGAATGCATAAGCAATCCAAAGCCTCATTAAGACGGAGGGAGGTTCTTTTTGGATTTTAGTAGATAGTACTGGCTTCTTTTAAGCCGGCGAGTCTCACATAACCATCTGGTGGTTTGCGTAAAAACAATTTCCAGACCTTAAAAAAAGTCTTATTTGCTACGTCACTGCGTCAAGTTTCAGTGTCAGATTTGATTTGTTTTGACTTGTCAAATCTTGCTTTTTTATACGTACTGTAAAAATGTCCATGGCCATAATATAATTTATAATAATGCATTAAAATCTTTATTTAGGGAACTATTCAATTTAAATAAATTTTCTCACATACTAATTAAGACTTGATTGAATTTAATTAAAAATGTGGAAAGTGCGAGACTCACTCGCGCACGAAGGGTTCCGTAGCATTATATATAAATAATGGTTCAAGGTTTATGCATAAGGTTTATGTTTATGAAATTAAATGTTTTCTTTTTATATTTGAGTTGATTGAATAGAAGGTAAATTAAGGTTTACGATTTATGACGTATTAAAAAACTACTTACTAGACCTCGTTAGACACATTTTATCACTTTTGCGTGAGAGACACCTCTCGCGCAAACTAATCAGTTTAGAAAAAAATGATGTTAGAATCCTCAATATCATTTTTGAAGACATATCCATAGACCCCACACGTATGGGTTTGATGAAAAAAATTTTTAGTTTCAGTTCTATGGGGAACCCCCAAAATGTTGTTTTGTTTCTATTTTATTGATAATCTTAATGCGGTTCACAGAATACATCTACTTACCAAGTTTAAATAGTATAGTTCTAATAGTATCGGAAAAAGTGGCTGTGACATACGGACAGACAGACAGAAAGACGTGACGAATCCATAAGGGTTCCATTTTTTGGCATTTGGCTAGGGAACCCTAAAAGGTAGATAAATTAAAATGTATTTAAGATATGCTTACTGGAATTATATAGGTACATAGTCTACAATAAAGCTATTCAAACAAAGACTTATTTATCAGCCCAGCCCCCAACTTAGCAAGTGAAACGGGCATTAGAATTCTCTCAACCAGCTTGCTCAACTCTCAGTATCACGAATATCCTGTACGCTGAAGACGAATATACTAGTTGATCCTCCTTCAGCAACAGCCATAATCCAGATATAGGCGAACTGCCCATGACGATGGGTATCGGATACCCTGAAACGAAAACAATATCTCTTAAATTCCTGTTTTACCCAGTTTATATTTAGGTAATATATAAAATAATACAAATATTCAATGCTACCATCATAATAAACCTAATACTAATTATTAAACATTTTGATGTATCAGTTATATATTGCAATTATATTTACTTTAAATCATTAATTTACAATTTCTGAGAAGGAAATATTTATGAATGCTAATATTATACTAAATTCTGAACAGTTAGTGTGATGCACTGTATTAAGTGAATTTTACTTGGATTTCAATCTTCCTTTATATTTTTCCTTAGTTTTTTCCTTCTTGCCTCTATGGCTATTAGCCGAATGTCTCTAAATCTCATGTTTTTATTTTGAGCTTGCACTCACCTTAAATGTGCTACTAAGCATCTAACATCCCTTAAATTATTCTATTTTATTTCTAAATTCTTAATAGGCTTAGCAATAAAAGACGTGAATTAAGTCTAGAGCGCGCAATAGCGTACTTGCGTGTGTCGACAATACAGGGGCGTGACTTATATTAAGCTCTATCACCCTGTTCGTCTGTGTATGGTTGTTTCTATGGTTACTGTACTAATTTTGATACAGTTTTCACCATCATTATTTTTTCCGTAAGGTTTGTTACATGTATAATACATTCACGTTATAGTTGAAAAAGACAGGGATTTTCAAAGATTTGTACACAACATATTAAGCGCTTTCATTTCTAAAGCTGGCTAAGTATTAAGTATTAAGTAGAAAGGGTCGTGATGTTATTTAAATTGTCTTTTTCCTACATAAAAACCAACCACCCTCAGCAAATAATAATACATTTATTAAAGTAAACTTGAAAAAAATCACTGAAAATTAAAAATTAACCAAAACATAACTAATTTAAATTAGATTTGAACGTTTTCAAGAAAAGTACTAATACTCGTACGACTTGGTTCCGAAATGATGGAGTTTTGAGTCACTCTGAACTAATTATTAATTCTAAATAAAGCTATAAAATTGTGAATTGCAGAACCTCCTTTTATTGAAGTAAGTAAAAAATACATTGAAATTATAGATTAAGGGCATATTAGCCACACACTAAATAAGTATGCTCCTTAAAAATGATAATGATTTTGTAATCCATCCTAGTAATTATACGCAACGAACGAACATCCGTTTAAGGAAATTGAATAATTTATAGTATTCGTGACTTAGTGCACTTGTTCGTGATTGAATTTGTAGGGCAAAATATGATAACCTAATTTCGAAGGAATAATTATAATATTACTTTGTTTAAATGTAAAGTACTACTCTTTATTATATAACATTGTCTTTTAATAAGGATAAAAATTTGTATAAACAACTTAATCGCGCTGCACTCGGCTTTGTCCCTAATGTAAAACAAAAAGAAAGTTACCTCTTACCTCTTACGGGCACCGAATTTTATCAGGATAAAGAGATGACCTATGAACTATTCTAGACTTTAATGTTTGTGTATTTAATCTGTGACTTTTTCTTGGGTGTAACTGTTGGGGTTAGACACTGGTCAGCCCTCGTGGTAATAGAGCGGGCCAATCCTGCCGTCAAAAAAGGCAGCGGTGGCCTAATGGTGACGCGCTTGCTTAGACAACCGAGTGATGCGGTTTCAAATCTGAGTCTCGCACATCTGATATTTCATGTTAAAATCATTTCTGACATGATTACCACTTGTCTTACGAGGAAGGAAAACATCGCGAGAAAACCTGCACGTGTAATAATATGAACTTTCTTGTTAGATAAAAATTCTTTTTTTTACAAACTGTCATCTTTTTTATTTCAATTAGAGGAAAATTTTAAACAAATAAATATTCGAGAAGGAACAAATCTATTTAATATTATTTTTCGGAAATGACATCGCAATATTCTTTAAAGAATTATTTTATAAAAGTGTTTGACGTATTAGTACGTAAAGAAAATATGAGAAAGACGTAAAGTCACAAAAACAGTGTCACATTGCACGTATCGTACGCAGAGTAATATAAGATAGAAGCTCTTTAACAATAAATAAAATTTTTAAATTAAGTTAAGTAAATCATGAATTGAATATTATAATCCTTTCTAAAAATTTTAACATTCATAGTTCTTACTGTGTGAAGGAGGAAAAAAATGATAAATATTTTTAAGTTTATAATATTTTTATTTACTGTAAACCAAATTAATTAACGTTTCTTAAAACTAAAGCATTGTGTTCTATTCAATTTTAATGAAGATAAAAAACTAACCGACTACTTAAAAAAAGGGGTTTAACAGAATAAAACAAGAAAATAATCATACTAGGTATACAAAAAGACAATGATATTTTTAAATAATTATTAAATACTTGGTATTATTGTATTCTAGCTCACATTGTGCAGTAGTGTATTACACAATACTAATTAAAAAAATGTTATTAAACACAGCTACTCCGGACAACGCAAGGTCCTTACACTTTACTTGAAGCGTCTGTTGGTATCAGTACTCTGTACACCGTATAGTGCAAAGTTTACTGACTGTATTAACTATATAATATGAAAGTAATAATTCAATCATCTCAGTCTGTGACGAATCTGGACAAAGATTAGTGAAAATATTTTAACTGTTCATAAAAAAAATAATTGCATGGATTTTAGTTCGAAAGGTGTCGGCTAGCTTGTGTTCTATAAATTAGATCGGAAACCTGAAAAATTGAAAACGAAATATTAAAGGTATGTCATTTGAAATAATAATCCGGAAATAAAATAAAAAATGATTTTTTAATTTTAAATAGTTATTTTTTTTATTTTAAATTGTGTTATTGATTTTCATTTTAATAAAAAAGACAAAAACAAGTATAAATTAATATAAAATAATTTAAACCGTAATAATCGAATGTTTTCATCACTAGATAAACCATAGACGAACAGAAAAAATTGAAATTAATTATTAGCAATTAAAATAACATAAAAATATGACCTAACACGAAAGTAGCAATAAAAAAAATATTTATAGTATATGAATCAATACTTCAACTATTCACTTACTCTTAGTTGAAATTTCCGTCAAAGTTAGGTAACTTTTTTGTAATTTTCTTTTTCTACAACCAGCCTTAAAGTAACAATTATACATCAGTGTCATCAGCACTTTTTAACGTCCCACTGCTGGACACGGGCCTCCCTCAGTACGAGGGGGATCAGGCCATAGTCCACCGCGCTGGCCTAGTGCGTGTTGGCGGACTTCGCATAACTCTTTCAAAAACTTGCTAGGTTTTCTCCACGATGTTTTCCTTCACCGTAAGGCAAGTGGTAATCAGGATAGAAATGATTCGCACATGAAAATATCAGGGGTGCGAGACCCGGATTTGAACCCGCATCACTCGGTTATCCAAGCGAGCGCGTTACCGCTGGGCTACCACTGTCTTTTGATATATTATACATACAAAAATAAATTGTTCATACAACTTGAGCCACCCCTTTGATCGACAATACTAAAAAAAATCACCATTCACAAGCGTTTAATACATAATATAAAATCTCACTAATTAGTATCTGTACATTAAATATTTTTAAAACTGTCTTTTCGAAATTATCATCATTTTCGTTATAGAAGATAGATTAACTATAGATTCGCTATAGTTTTTAGGACTTTCGTCCGTCTGTCTGTCTACAGCACCACGCGAAAACCGCTGGAAAGATTTTGATGAAAATTTGTAATAAAAATAATGGTTTAACTTATGATCTAGGCTTAAGCTAGTTACGTTATAAAACATAAGATAGACAAATAAGTAGTTTCATTAGATTACCTACTTTTCAAAACAAACGCACGACAAGTTGCAAGCATTTTTAATTGGTTGTTTTCATATTTGATTTACTTTTTATATTTAACCAATTTTTTTAGAGTCTGTGACACTCGATATAAGTAAGTAAATGAAAAGAAAATAACTTATCGGTTATTATTTACATCTTAGTTTTTTTAGAGGTCGGTTGTTCGAAATTATTAATTTTTACTTAATTTGAAAATATATTATATGTCTTCATTTAACCATTCTGATAAAAGACATAAATGGTATTAACACATATGGGTCAGGCCGTAGATTTTGCCA
The DNA here is from genome assembly GCA_951802675.2 of Boloria euphrosyne. Classification (NCBI taxonomy): domain Eukaryota; kingdom Metazoa; phylum Arthropoda; class Insecta; order Lepidoptera; family Nymphalidae; genus Boloria; species Boloria euphrosyne. The sequence continues at coordinate 2,273,103 of OX637876.1, forward strand.
CAAATAGCGCAAAGGTGACGCACAATTTTTCGAAAGTCAGTGGCGTAGAGTGACGCAAATGGTAACACAAAATAGTAAAGTTGTGCCTAAATGATGTTTTTATTTTGACTGAGTACATAAATATTATTTTCGAGCATTTTATGAAGTGTAGGACAGTTTTGTTTAACCTAAGATTTTTTGTTATAGTCAGGTAGGTAGGTACAAATAAAAACACGATTTGTAAGTCTTGCAATTTTTTATCAATCACAGCATAGATAGTGCTTTGCAAACCACGTGTATGCACCTTTATACCATAGCGCAAAAAAATGTGGCGCAAATTTTACGCCACTAGTATCGCAAAGTGGCATAATGTCAAATAAAATTGATAATAACTCGATAAATAAGATCTTTTTTCAGGTTAATTTAGGCTTGAAATATAACGCACAGCTTACTTTATGGTGCACAATAACAATAATAGGTATTAATTGAAAACTTAGCTAGAAATCACAAAAAATACACTCCGCGAGAAACGTGACACATTCCACTCTGAAACGAAAGTTGACATCCAACAGAAGAAATATGGCTGCTAACCTTATATTGACCATAGAGATAGTTACTTTGGTACAATCACTATTCAGATACAGATCTTGGTAATGTTTTAACCGCAAAATGGGCAGATAGATAGGTTGCGCAAAAATAATAGGGCAAAAAATGTATTTGTGTAGTTTTTTTGAAAATGTATGAAATTTAATGTATTTTCTAAGGAAACACGTAACGATATTAAAAAGATGGCAAGCTAACTATTATTTCATAACATTAAATCAAGCAGATTATCAAAAAGAATGTTTTTTTTTTAATTTTACGGATGCGCAAAGTATATCGTCCCGAAGCGGATTCGCGTTTTTTACAAAAAAACCGTCATTTTTTGTAGAAAAATATCGTGTAACTTTTCAAGTTCATAAGCTTATTCAAATATCTTTAGTGGCCGTGGATCATTACTCCTTGTGGAATACAATGCCATGATAGAGAAATGAATAATTAGTATATTAGTTTTAAAAAAAAGTAGCGGAGAGTTAGGGTATACAAAATGTGGCAAAAACTACGGCCTGACCCATATACCGATATCCGAGATGTACGGAACAAACAAAGTGATAGATAGAGATATTTGTGGAAACATAACATTTTTTTTAATAAAAATAAACGTTGAGCAAAAGTTAAAATAATTGTACATTGCGTAAAATAAACCCAGTTCTGATATTTTCATGTACAAACAGTGCATAAACAACTATAATTAACAACAAACAAATATAAAAAACAAGGAATGTTGTCTGTTTGCCTGAGACCCCATTAAAAAATTGCTAGATAAATTTTGATAAAATTCAGTGAAATGGTAGCTAAAAATATTGATTTTCTGAGGAAATTGCTCAAACCGTTTAAATTATATATAGGGACGACGGGATGAGGAGTCGTCAGTGTAATATAATTAAATTTTTATCATATTTCATAATTATTATTATCTACAAATACTATAATAAAACAAATAGAACAATTTAGAAAAAAATACACATTGTTTTTCAAATTATGTTACTATTATACACAATTAAATTGTAATAAATCACCATGTTCTTGACTTTAGATGTTACATATATTTGTGAAGTATAATTAACTATGAAATTGATGTAGATACAGAAAATATGTAATTTATCTGCACATAAAATTAAAAAAAAACTTATACGAATTATTAACAATTACTAATTAGAACACTAATTACTTTTTTGGAAAATTTTATTGAAATCGTCATTATTATTGGTACTGAGGCTGAATCCATAGCTTTTACATTTTAATAATTGGTCATTCTATACAACATTTGGAATACTTTTTCACTCATGTCTGACATCCATACTAAATATTAAAACGTACACACCAACGGACCGAGGGTAAAACTCTAGTAGTACATATTTATTATTCCTACAATAAGTACCTATTATTGAAATATTTTAGTGTCCTTTAGTGACCTTTTAAAGATGACTGAGACGAAGTTAGCCGACTTGGAAATAGAGGTTTCGATTTATTCATAAGCTAACATTGAGGTAAAACACCATTGTTATTATGACGTCAATATCCATTATGTCAAGTGCGATTACAAAAATTATTTCATAAGCAACCTTCTTTTAATAACCTCACTCGTGTTTGCTCTATAGTTAGGGTCACTGTCGCGTTCTAAATCTAGTGTCAATACTAAAGATGCTTCAGATTCACCTCCAAGGTTTTCTTGTAAATAATAGGTACTATATTTTCGGATTTTTTGGGTTAGGTCTAATACCTAAGTCTTGTCCGAGACCATGGTTGTTGTAAAGTATCCGAAACGTCGGAGCCAGAAATCAAAATATATCCGCGAAAAACGAAGCGAAAAGGTAGTTTTGATTACAATAATTATACGTAACGATTTACTCTCACTTCGCTCGTCACAAGTATGTCTTATTTTTTAAGCATGCCCTTATTCCTTTTTAAAATTAGACTAAGCCTAACTAAGTTACTCAATAAAACAACCCGTAAAAATCTCGTTAAAATCGGTCCAGCCGTTTTGAAGAATCCAAGCTTATCTTTATTTCTAAAGTAATAGACAGCTTAAATAAAAAAAAGGTTTACGTTGAAAAAAAATAAAACATACCTAACGACGCACGCGAGCGAACCGAGGGTATCTCGCTGGAGTGGTAAAAAAAGAATGATTATTGAAGAAGAATGAATGTTATTGTGTACGAATATTGTGCAAAGACACGCGTTGCAAGGGATATTGCACCAAGGTTTTAAAAATCGTTACTTTCGGAAGTATAATATGGAAATGGCCGAAATAAAACATAAATTAAACATGTTACTGTTAATATAGAAATCATTATTGTTATAATAAATTGCATTTGTCATTGTAACACTTTTGTTGTAGTAAAATAGTACTTACTATTATTAAAAGTAATAAATATGTTTCCGTAAATTTGCTTGTAATGGATAAACTGAAAATTCGCTAGACTGATTTACTTAGATTTTTGTTATGAAGATACTTTGAGAGGCTAGGGAGGAATTCGTCTAGTTTTTATGCCGGAAATGATTCCTTAAGGATGTGAAAAGGAGAAGAATTTTTATATGTAGAATCAAACATTTCTCAAGTAAGGGATATACATACAACTCATATTATGTATTTAAACTGCGATTATTAAAACGTAACTAAAAAAATATAAATGACACTAGAAATTCCACAGATTGGCGTTTAAACAAACTCATCTAATATGTAGAACTATAGAGTTTATAGTTCTACATATTAGATTTATTTATTTTATTTTAACATCGTTAAAATACCTGCTAGTTTTCTTCAGTTTTTCCCTAATATATTGTTTGCAGTAATATTATGTTCAAGTGCTACTGTAAATATTTATTTAATGTATTTTACATTTCACTGATTATGTCACTTTTTAATTCAGCTGATATTTAGTTTATTCATTACAACAAAAAATGTCAGTTATAGTTAACTAAAATATAAAAAATAAGAAACAAAAACCTGAACAAAACGTTAATTCATTGCTAAATGTGTATGACGCATTATCGTTTTGTTAGACAGGTCAAGACTTCGTTTTTACGTAACTGAAAGTTAACGTACGTACGTTTGTAGCGGAATATTTTTAAGGGGAACCCCTTTTTTTCTATAATATAAGAACAAAATAAGTAAGTCTACTGTATGACATATCTACTGAAGCTCCACCCGTAATAACCGTAATTAATATCACATGCACTTTAAACATAAAACTATTACATTTTTAACTTTAATTTTATTCATTGCTATAAATTATTGACTCTGTTTCCATCTGCACTATAATAACTTCACTTAAAAACTAATCCAACAAAATTATAAAATAAATAGTATAAATCGACTTTTCGCCGTCTGTGCTCTCAGATCTTTTAAACTACGCAACAAATTTTGCTGCTATTTTCATCAATAGAAAGACTTATTGAAGAGGAAGGTATATATGTATAATCATCATCATCATCATCATCATCATCATCAGCCTTTTTCAACGTCCCACTGCTGGGCACGGGCCTCCCTCAGTACGAGGGGGATCAGGCCATAGTCCACCGCGCTGGCCCAGTGCGTGTTGGCGGACTTCACATGTCTTACGAAAACTTCTAAGTTTTTTTTCTCAGACATGCAGGTTTCCTCACGATGTTTTCCTTCACCGTAAGACAAGTGGTAATCATGATAGAAATGATTCGCACATGAAAATATCAGAGGAGCGAGACCCGGATTTGAACCCGCATCACTCGGTTATACGAGCGACGCTTTACCGCTGGGCTACCACTGCCTCATATGTATAATACATGCATATTATAGTAAAATTTAAAAAAGCTAAGAAAATATCGTATTTCTAAGAAATATATACTAATCACTAGCAATTCCCGCGGCTGCACTCGCGCCCGAGTGGTGAAAATTTAGGGTTTTAAATTTTTTTAATGCCAAATCATAAAAAAGTGAAAAATAAAAATTTTGTCTAAAAATATAAAATGAAAATAAAAAAACTGGAGTGGGACACCCTTATTACCTAGATGAATAATAAATAGCCTACGACCTATTTTCAGACCTACCAAATATACACAAAAAAAATCATAAAAATCGGTCAAGCCGTTTCGGAGGAGTTCGATAACAAACACTGTGACACGAGGTTTTTATATGTTAGAAGAGATTAAACCCGAGAGGAGTGAGGATACTCTATACCACGGAAGAGAAAATCTATTCCGTATTCTATCTACTTTAAAACATTACAATATACGATATATGCATGCATCACTGTGCAACATATTTTATTGTATGCAACTGCAATTAATATCTTACAATGTACGCGAGCAACATTTGTAATTGTTAATTAGTATTTGAGATTTACAAGCTTACTCAACAAATATAATCAAGATGAGAGGAATAACGCAATTCTAAGTATTTCAGTTTAATAATATGTTGTTAGGATACCTTGAAACATTATTAATTGAAATTACACAGCGCCATCTTGTTCCGTGGTAAGCTAAGAGGCTTGTGTTACGGACACCGGATAGCTGATAAACATATATGTAAACTTATATACATACATGTACATATAAACACCTATAACGGGAGTACAAACTACAAACACTCGGCCTCAACAAATGAATGCGACCAGCGGGAATGGAACCCGCGACCGCTAGCGCAACAAGTATGGTTCAACTAAACTGAGCCGGGTTGGAAAATTTCTCATGTTTCTTTACAATGTTTTTCTTTATCTTAAGTGGTAAAATTGAATAACAGACTTTTATGCCCAGATTTTGAACCCGCTTCACTCCCAATGGAAAGCAAGCACTTTATCATTGGACTATCACTTACACTACCCTAACTTTAATGCATGTTTAAAGTGTTCTTACACTTACCGGAATGACCATAACCTACATGAGTTTTATTGGCCTAATGACCAAAGTAGGCGTTTCACAATATTGACTAAAGTTGACCTTAAACACTACTCGAGATAACATGCCATATTAATTTCATATATCACGCATAAGCTGAATTTACTGCTCGCTCTTTCATGATTTCACTGTAGTAGGTAGCGACGGAAAATTTTAAAGGTCAAAACTAACAATAATAACGAGACAACAATATTTCTACATAATATAGTCTTAAAGTACTTGTATATTATCTTTCCGAAATCTTTGTCACATTTTATTTGATTTTTTATTTCCGACGTTCTGAATCATTTATGGTCACGCAAAAAGCAATCTCTCAGTGTAAAAGATAATTTCATTTAAAATTAGCAACTCAATTTTGCTTAATTCGGGTTTGTCTTTAGGTTCTTTTCAGCAGTTAGACTTCTCAGAAACGAAAATTTTCCCGCAGTAAAAAAAACCTAGATATTAAATCCGGATAACCAACTGGGTTATATAGCTATCCTCATACCAAAATTCATTGAAAGCTGTCCTGTGACATTCAGGTGATACGTTCCCAAACAGACAGATACACAGACAGACAAAAATTCGAAAAATTAAAGATGCGGCTTCTGTATCGATAATGATGACATTTAATGTGCAAAATCGACTCAGAAATGTCTTTTAATAATTTAAAATATGCCAGTATTCTCAGTAGCATCCGGCAATTAAGCCGGGCGCGAAGCCAAGAAGAAGTAGGGACCACTGCAGTTCACACTGCCCAGTGTGTCATGCATGCTATAGGTACTTCTCTGATAGCAGAGTGGACTATAACCTCGAGGCTGTGTGGTCTGCTTCAGCAGACCTGCCATTATGGCGATATGCTGCCGGGTCTTCGGGCGTCGTAGTTGAATACGCAAGCGATCCTGCGACGCCGCATTAAGACGGATGATGGGCGTGACGAATTGGGTTTATTAGGTTTATGCATTAACGCATACCACCTGTTTTCTACAGGTGGTATGCGTTACTGCATTTCCCAAGGGTAAAAAATTTTTTAATAAGTACTAAATATAACCGGTAAATTCCTTTTTCCATGATTACCTACAAGGTTCAATTATTATAATTATATTTTGCATTCAAAGCTAACTTGACACGCACAAACTAAAACGTAACGTTATTTTAATGCAAATATTATGGATCTAGTAGGCTATAACTATTTAAAAAGGTAGCCAGCCATATGTATAACTTACTCGTATTTATGAAAAAAATATAGTAAAATAAAATTAATGCAACAATCGTCGCGCGTAAAACAATAAAAAGTACAATCGAATTAAGTAAATCCTTCTGTTAGCTAGTAAAATAAAATTAATATTAAGGGCATGTTTTACGATGTAATGAATAGCTATTAAATGATGATTACTAATCGTGTGTTGATAAAATTCCTTCACATTCTACTTATACCTCGAAGTTATGTTAATCGATGGAGCCAGTGTTCTAATTTTTTCTACTACGATAACATTACATTTTGGCAGAGGCGTATTTACAGATTTGGCGCCCCGGGCCAATTAGCCCTGCCGCCCCATGAAGTGACGACAAAGTACTTATTTAAAAAAAAATATATGTCTTGAACGCAAATGTTATTTAGGTACTTGTTAGTATGGATGTTATGGTATGTTAGTAAACTTCCTCGAGGCACCTGGAAAATACCCTTAGTTTTTACGATGAACTAACTTTTCGAGAAAAAGCCTCATATGAATTGGACCTGGCTTTTTACGATGAACTAATTTTTCCAGAAAAGGCCTTATATGAATAGGACCTGATAAACGCCCCGATAATACTACAAAAAACGAAGTCGACACCATTATATCGAACAATCGCCACATATTCTGTCTCAGTGATTAACAGGGTGAAAATCGGCAGTGATCACCGACTTGTAAGGGGATCTTTGAATATGAGCATCAAAGTTGAACGTGCGCGGTTAATGAAGTCTACTCTTAGACTAACATAGTGATGTAGAAGCAAGCTGGCTGCGAAAGTAACGCGTCAACGCTCGAGGTACTTGACAGGAATGTGAGATGCCTAATAAGGCGTAATCTAAGACAAGCGAATACCCAAAGTATTGAGGATGCTATAGAACCCAATATGGGCTCGAAAAATTTTTGCCAATTCTCACAGCTGCCGTTGTCACCTGACAAAGCTTAGAACCTCACAAGGTACAACCGTCACCTCGTAATCCATATATTTCCAACTGAGTCCCACCACGTGAAGGATCCAGACTGGTCTCCGAGCCAGACTGGTACGCCATTGAACGAAGAACAGAAAATTGAACGAAGTTGAGCTTCCCGACATCGACGTAGGCGAGATTAGCTCTTGGACACCAAGGAAACAACTAAGCTCCGGGTGAGGACTTCATAGTGGCAGGAACAAAGGTTCTATCAGAGCTCTCAAGGTTCTTTTCAGTTCTTTACAATGGCACTACACCGGAGTAGAGGCAGAGTAGTACTGTTCTTAAAGAAGGGGGATAAATCCCTATTGAAGAACTACTGACCTGTGACTCTTCTGAACCTTGTTTATAAGTTGATTTCAAGGGTTATGACGAATCGTCTCGCCCAAAAATTCGATGACTTTCCTAATCAGCATCTATCAGCCTAGCGTTTGTGGACTACGAGGAATATTATTTTTTTTTATTTATTAAATAAGGCTTACTAATACAATAAATACACACAAAATAGTAACTAAAACTTTTTTAAAAATATTATTTTAAGCTACGTACATATTATACAAAGTTAGTTACATACATTCGTTCTACTTAAATGATAACTAATATAAACAAAAAAAAATGTAAAACTAAATGCTTTCCTTAAGATTCTACAATCCATGCGATTTCTATGGATTCCTCGATATGTGTTGGTGATCCCTAGTCAATTTCAAGTCCCTAAGTCGACGCGGGCACGAGCTGTGGAGTACCAGCCGCGATGTCAAATACGGAATACTATCTTTTTTTGAAGTTGAGAAATATTACATAAAATATGGCGTCGCTGGCGTTTTGATGATTTCTCTGGATTTCCTGACATGTGCTGGTGATCCCTAGTCAATTTCATGTCCCTTAGCCGACGCGGGCAAGAGATATGGAGTACCAGGATCGAAGTCAAATACGAAAAAAACTATCATTTTTTTTAAGTTGGGAAATATTATAAAAATATGTCGTCGCTGGCGTTTTGACAATTTCTCTGGATTCCTTGACATGTTCCAAAGATCCCTTATCAATTTTAAGTCCCTAAGTCGACGCGGGCCAGAGATATTGAGTACAAGGTTCGAAGTCAAATACGAAGTAAAACTATCTTTTTTTAAAGTTGAGAAATAATAATAAGTGGTGAAAATGTTTAATATAAATGCCTTAAGACAAAAATCATCTGAGATGGTATTGAGATTTACATTAAATCAAATAAAATCATAAGAAACAAAAATTAATTTGGTACGGTCGGCAAAAAAAAATTTTATTACTTTTATGAGTGATCTGCTAGTTTTATTGGCTAGTTTCAGCGACGTCAGTGATATATAACCAAGTACTACGGTGCTTTAAATACCAGTCTGCAACGATGGCCATCCAAGTACAAAGTTAAAGCACAAGGCCAATCCGATTACACCGCGGGGTAAGAAGAAACTGTTTACCTGTGCATTGGGGGACGTCATTAAGACGCTCGATTAGAACAGATGCGGCATCAACATTAATGAAGAGTATAACACAACTGCGATTTGCCATTGTCATAGTCATCATGGCAGATACCCTGCTGAATTTGAAAAAAATGCTAAACGGTCTAAGTGATTCTTCAAGACGAGTGAATATGGACGACCAAAATCATGTTAAAAGATGAGAGACCAGTGATCGTGAATGGTGCTGTTCTTGAAGTTGTACAGGAGTAAATATACTTGGCCAAACTATACAACTCGGCCGGCATAACTTTGAGAAAGAGACTACCCAAAGAATATGCTTTATTGGGTTGGGCAGCTTTTGGGAAGCTACATCATTTTCTAGAGTCATCGATCCCACAATCCCGTAAGATCAGGGTATTTAACCAGTGCATGCTATCAGTAATGACATAAGGAGCCTAAACGCAAATTCAAGGTTCTGCAAGCAATGGAACGCGCAATGCTTGGTGTTTCTCTAGCAGACAGAATTCGAAATTAACTTATTCGCCATAGAACTAAAGTAACCGATATCGCGTGCAAAATTAGCTCTCTGTAGTGGAAGTGTTCTGGTCATGTGTGCGCACTGATGGTTGATGGAGTCGAAACATGTTAGATTGAAGACCGCGTGTTGGTAAGCCTAGTGTAGGACGCCCTGTAGCACGATGGACCGATGACTTAAGAATGGTGGCGGGCAGTGGATGGATGCGGATTGCAAAGACTGGTTGGCGCTCATTGGGGTTGAGCCCTTTGTTCAGCATTCCTCTGGTACTTCTCTGAGAGCAGATTGTGGAGCATCACTTTTGGCTGGGTGGTCTGCTTCGGCAGACTGCTGGGCCATTAGGGCGTCGTGGTTAAATGCGCAAGCAATCCTGCGCCGCCCCATTATAACGGTTGAGGTCTGTTGGGCTTTAGTGGGTAGTACTGTAGTTTTTTGTAGTATGTTTTTTGAAAAGAGCAACTGCTGAGTTGCTCGCCGGCTCTTCTCGGCAGAACAACATTCCGAGTCGGTGGAAGCTTACTCCCAAGTCCCAGACTTACAGACTGACATTTAATTTAAAATTTAAAGTTTAATCATGTAAAAATGACGATTCAAAAGAACTTGTAAAAGTCTATTTGAATAAAGAATATTTTGATTTTGATTTTTGATTTTGACTGCTTTACTGGTTAATGAGTCTCACATAACCACTTGTGTATACGTTAATGCTAAAATCTCATAAATAAATAAAAAAGGCCTTTGTTCAACAGTGAATGGCGATAGGCTGATTCATGATTGATAGTATGGATGGTAGTTGACCTATTGTAAACCATTTGTAGGCTTTGAAGCTTTTGTTTTTTTTTATTTAAATGTTTCAATGTCATTCAAAATAAAAAAATAGTATTGGCTTTGCCGCCCCTCGGAGCCTGCCGCCCCGGGCCATGGCCCCCTTGGCCCTAGGGTAAATACGCCCCTGCATTTTGGTATACGTCCAACTAGTGGATGACGAGTTTTACTATTAGTAATACTTCCACTTTTCCTAACACGAGACTAGAACCTAGGACAAAGGATCTGAAAAAATAGCAACTACGTGCCTAGAGTTTATGTATAATGAATATAAAAAAGTACAGTTAATTAGTAATTTTAAGCGTGAGTATATTATCATTGAATATATCGTCAAATATTATTATTACAGACTTAACATTTAACTAGAATGCGACCAAAATAATACTACTAACGCCATCTCTCAAAAGCTTTCAAAACTTTTACGAGAAAGGTTCTTTTCGAAGTTGCTTCAAGTTCATAAAAGAACCTTTCAGTCGTACATAATGATGTATAAGAATTTTATTTACTAGATATTTATACAAGACTAGCGACTCACCCTCGCTTCGCTCGGGTTCGTCCCCAGGTGTAACCTCTTTAGTATAGTTTAAAAGATTTTCCCGCTTTTCTGTTGAAATTTTTCCTGAATTTTCTTTGCTGTAAACCTCACGGAGCCCGAGACCTTTCCAACGAATGCAAAACCGTGGAAATCGGTTCGTGCGTTCTGGAGTTATAGCGTCAGGAAGGAAAACCCGACTTATTTTTATATAGTAGATGACTTATAACTAAAAATAACCCAAAAATATTGTCTGTTTGTTTATTTTTTTAGAATGATATAATTAATCACTTACATTATATTATAATTATGGTCTAGATATTATTTTTCAAGAGTTTTAGAAATACTTAAATCATCTCAAATATTTTTCATTATTATCGATACAGAGGCCGAATGTATTGTTTTGAGAATTTTTGTTCGTCTGTCATCTCTGATAGTATCGTCTGAAAAAACCACTTGACAGATTTTAATTAAATTTGGTACGATGATAGCGGATAGTTATTATGCAAATAAATAAAAATATAATAATATAATCAAAATTATAGCCAATAGCCAACTCAATAGATAGGTAAATTAAATTAAACAAAAAGCCACACCCGTATTTTAAGATAACACTTAGCACTCGAAAAAGTTACAAGAGAAAAGTTAATGAAATACATGTGAAAATTAGAAACCTATGAAGGTTACTGCTGTTTAGCGACATTGACCAACTGATCTACTGTAGGCTGTTTTGACATCTCTAACAATTGTCAGTATTGGTGAATATAGGGTTCGATTCTCACTTGAGACACTATAAGATAAAATTTGTATGTCTGTATGTTGAAGATAATCTTGTTATTAATTAAAACTAAATACGAAAGCAAAGTCGTGAATAAAAATAGTTATATATTCTTAATAAGTAAAGTTAGTAAAAATAAATTTTTTTACAACTAAATTGTAAAGATTTTTAATTATAAATACATTATCTATACTTCCATATTTATTTATTTTTTATGGGACAAAGGGGGCAAACGGGCAGGAGGCTCACCTGATGGTAAGTGGTCACCTCCGCCCATGGACATCTGCAACACCACAGGGCTTGCAGATGCCGGCCTTTCAGGAAAGGGAGGGAGGGAGGAGGGAGAAGGACGGGAGTAGGGATGGGGAGTGGGCCTCCCGGACTCTCACTTACCGGACGAAACGCGACAGCATAGCTGCCACTTCACGCCGGTCTCCTGTGAGAGAGTGGTACTATACGGGGCGTGCCGGCCCATTCGGCTGTTACCCGAAGGTAACAAGCATGGCACTGCCACTTGAAAAATATATAAAATTCTATAAAGATATATAAAATTGAAATGTATATTTCTAATGACAATATATTTTTTTTACTAAATTCTTAAGAAAGTAGTACGGTATATGTAATAAAACATTTTTTTTTAATTTTGTCTGTCTGTCTATATTTCTATAAACATTAGTTAATCTATGAAATGGTTAGACCAATTTTAATGATCCTTTTACTGCTACATAGCTGATGTTATAGACAGTAACTTCGGCTACATTTATTAAAAAAAAAAACAGAATTAGGGTTTACCTTAAAATTATACCCAGGGACGCATCCGAGCGAAGTGTACTAACTAGTTAGTATGTACTTAGTTATTTATATATTAAAAAAATACTTAACAGTCAAAATATTTAATTGCGCTAAGTTCATTTTCTTATATCGCAACAATAGAAGTAAACTTTTTAAATCAATTAAATACTTAATCAGTTAAGTTATTTATGGTCTATATAACTTAAAAAGTGTAAGTAAACCAGTGAAAGGTGGTTAATTACTTTTGAGAAGTTGCTTATTTTCGTAAATTGTAAAAGTATTGAACATGTAAAATGAACCTTTTCGAACTTATCTACAGCAGATGCTTATTAGGGTTCCGTAATCAAATGGCAAAAAACGGAACCCTTATGGATTCGTCATGTCTGTCTGTCTGTCTGTCCGTCCGTATGTCACAGCCACTTTTTTCCGAAACTATAAGAACTATACTACTGAAACTTGGTAAGTAGATGTATTCTGTGAACCACATTAAGGTTTTCACACAAACATAGAAAAAAGACAATAAATTTTGGGGGTTCCCCATACTTAGAACTGAAACTCAAAAACTTTTTTTCATCAAACCCATACGTGTGTGGTGTCTATGGATAGGTCTTTAAAAATTATATTGAGGTTTCTAAAATCATTTTTTTTAAAACTGAATAAGTAGTTTGCGCGAGAGACACTCCCAAAGTGATAAAATGTGTGAACCATGTAACTTCTAACATAAGAGAATGATAAAACGAAAAAAAATATATAATGTACATTAGCAAGCAAACATCCACCGAAAATTGGTTTGAACGAGATCTAGTAAGTATTTTTTTTTTAATACCTCATAAATCGTAAACCGCAATTTACCTTGCATTCAGTAAACTCAAATATAAAAAAAACCATTTAATTTCATAAACATAAACCTTATGCATAAACCGTGAACTATTATTATAGACTGAGTTATAGATAACGAACCCTTAAGGAACCCTTCGTGCGCGAGTCCGACTCGCACTTGGCCGGAATTTATTATTATATTTGTATACATGTATTATATAGCTATTACTAGCCACTTGCCTTCGCTTCGCTCAAGTCAATTACTTACTTTTAAATTAAATTAAAATACTAAATGGAAATAAAGTAATTTCCTTAAGATATTGTAGGTATAAAAAAGCTCCAAAATTATCGACTATAATATTTTTTCATAGTACTACTTATAGAAACATAAAATGTTACCAACAAAACATTCTACTTTAAAATAACATTTACAAATAGGTAGGTACATTATAAATTTCACTTTTTTTTACTTTTTGCCTGTTGTAATAAAATTACAACAACAATTGCAAACTTATGTTTTTGTTTTAATTTTACACAATATACTTAGGCTGTGGCAAACAGACTGTACGACTGATTCTACCAAATCATCACTACATATTCTAAAACAAAGTGCTCCGCCGTGTCTCTGTTCGCAACAAACTCAAAAACTACTGCATCGATTTTCATGCGGTTTTCACGACTGCATACAGTGGTTTACGAGGAAGGTTTTAGTATATAATTTGTCAAGTTTTTGTATACATTTACTAGCGGAACCCGCGGCGTCACTCGCGCTAAATCGAGTGGCTTGTATTGATTATAATATGTTCTAATTAGTAGATAGAGTAAAACTATGTCTTTTTATTAAATTGTGCAATATTAATAAAAATATTTGTAATGCTCGTGCATATTTATGTATTATATTAATCGCTTTAAAGAATGAGAAGTAAATGGAATTGACCGAACTAATAAATTATAAGTAAGGGAAAGTGCAAAAATATGCAAAATAAAATGTTGTATGTATAATGTATATACTCGGCATGAAGACATTAATTGCTTGTTAATTTACGGACTACTTTCTTAATATATTGCTCTCTTAAAATTATATAGATATAAAATTACACGTTATGGTTATGTATGTAAATGCACATATAGCTTTTACCTATCTATTATATTATTACGCTTCGCTTATTTCTATACATATAGTAAAATCTAACTTATTTGAATCTGTACCTAAAATATTTTTTGTCAGTCCATCTGTCTGTTTGTGTGTGACATCACGAAAAAACCACTGAACAGTTTTTGTTGAAATTTCTTATGATGATAGCTGGTTTTACGAGTCAACACTCTCGTCAACAATATCTAATTTCTGAAAAATATATTTTAAACGTTGAAACTTAAAACGTTTCTACGTTCTAGTCTTTCTATTCGAAGATATTATAGTTAATTTAAGTGTAACGTATGACCTTTTTAAGACTATTTCTAAGGACAACTCAACATAAACCAAAGATTTTCCTGTTCCTCTTAGATATCATAAAATTTAATGTTGGCACGAGTATAAAAATGACACTACACGAAATTTACAAACAAACAGACAGCACACAATACGTACAGTCATTGTTATATGTGCAGATTTCGCTTTTTTACTATTTTTCTACATGTATATATCCAACTTTGTATAAACAGATTTTGATGTAAATATTACTCAATAAGTTTGAACCTAATGCCGTATTCATTTTGTTCTTTACACATAGTATGAATGTAACTATCATTTACACTTTATTTCTTTACTTTCATACATTTCTTCATACGTAGTTATTTCGACTGATGTTTTATTGATTATGATGAGAATATGGTTGGTTGCTAATGGTCGTATAATGTGTGATAAGGACAGACGTTGGTTAATAGAAAATTAAAGGGATATAGGCTACTTTGTATCCTACAGGATCGGACTAGTTGTGCTCTGTCTGTCAACAGATTTTTTTTCTTGTATTTCGTAGTTATTGAAAAGTATTAGTGTAATGTATTAAAAATTATGTTATACTTACTTAATTTTAAGTGTTTCCTCAAATTATCAATAATGATTACTGTTGAATAAATACTATTAATTCTCTAATAATTCATAAGGAAGGTTAAGTTGTTCTTATAATTCTTAAGGTTTTAAGATTTTTGTCATATATATTAAGTTCTCAAGTAGTTGTTATTTCGCTGAAATATAAAGATGATTGCGATTTAACTGAAAAGTTATAAATATGAAAACAATGTGTTACAGAATCGTTCCCTTTAAAAAAAATTTTTCTAAACTATACCTACTAACCTAACCTAACCTACCTGACTACCTAAGACTCATTTCAGTAAGTCACTGGTGAAATATAAAATCATTACTTACGAAAAATTTAATTCGTAACTTACGAGTAGTTAATGCTACTACAAAACTACTTTGCGAATCCAAACATAACTAAAGAATAATTGATACAAAAATTTAATACATAGTACTTAAAATAGAAAAATCCAATTATTATATATTAATATAAATATACAAAACACAAAAACTTAAAAATAAATTAAAAACCTTTCAAATCAGCGACAATACAAGATGAAACAAAACTAAGTTACAAACAGCGTAAAGTACAGCTGACGCGTTGCGGAAATGATAACCTTATTGCGGTAATAAAGAAGGTAATTTTAGTTAGCGCAACAAGTAGTTACGATCTTGTTCGCGGGGGGTGGGATCGCGCATTGGTTAGCCGGTGGCGCGAGTTTCAATTGCCGAGTCGATACCAACGTGTGCGCACTTTCCAAGCTTTCGCTCTCAACGATGTCAACTTGTTTTAACAAAGCGAAATGACGATCTCCCAAATACGACGGTACTTGTCTCTGAATGAACAAAATTTTGCACTATAAATAATTTATTTATAATATTTTTCTATGTTTGAACAAAAAATATCTAATTTCAGTGGTTTCATGTATTTTTTTGTTTACAGGTGACAGCTTGCGATCTGCAAATTGTTACCGAGCAGTGACTTTGCAAAGCAAAGTGCGAGTGAAGTGTGTGTGACTTATTACAAGTGTGCAAGTGAAAGACTTTTTCCAAAATGTCCGGTTTTGTAAAAATCGCCATAGATGACTATTATTCGGATAATAACTGGACGGAAATCATTAATAAGTACTGGATGCTAGCGGAAAGAGTCTCAGGTAAGATGGCATTAGTTTATTTCAATGTAAATCAAGTTATTTCTTTAACTAAAATAATATTCAATATATTTTACAAAACACCTGTAAGTTTTTTTAAATAAATAATTAGTAGAAAGTAATATTATGCTATTCAATTAAAAGCTAGATTAATTGACACTTTATATTAATTACATAATCAATTAATTATTAAGACAAGATATAATTTAAATTAAAACGAAGTTTTTACCAAAATTAATGTACATAATGATATTCTGCCTGTTTTATTATTTATTAACTGAACTCAATTTAACTTAAATAACTATAACCCCCAGAGATTAATTTTTATTTTAAACACCCTACAGAACCACTTTTCGTAATATTATATACTGGGGAAAGATATTTTTGTTTTATACCTGAAATCTGCTAGGAAGAAAATTCTTTTTTAAATCTTTAATAATAATAATTACATAAGGTTTTGTTTTTTATTATGAAAGCACAAAATAGTATAATTTAACTTAGAGAGTATCTGCAAATGTCACAAAGCCTTTCATTTTCGTTCAAATAAAGCAACTCAAGCGAAAGCTGTATTTAGAGATATAAAGAACTACAATGTAAGAGGAATGTTTAGACAACCTCAAAAATTACAATAGGATGTCCTACAAATTGATGTCAGTAATGACTTGTAAAAATAAAATTTTATGATAGAGAGTTTCTTATATTCATATTCTGATAATTCGAAAGTACTATCAATGTTCTATAATTCCCAAAAATAAATATAAAAGGCAAATTCGCTTTTTACCACAGATAAAAAAACTTTTTACGCAGTTATTTTTTAAATATTTATTTTTTACCTACTAGTTTTGTCAATTTAACTATTTATTACTATGTAAATTAATTGATTTAAATACTAATATTAAGTAGTTCAATGAGGAAATAAAAACTGGCTATCCTTAAATCATAACAACATGTACAAGGATATGGAGATAGAAAAATCACTGCAAAGTCCCCCGCCGCGTCTATATGTCTATCTGTTCGCGTTAAACTCAAAAACTGCTGCACCGATTTTCATTCTGTTTCCACCAATATATGGTGTGATTCTCGAAAAAGGTTTTAGTATATAGTTTGTCAAGTTTTTGTATACATTTACTAGCGGAACCCGCGGCTTCGCTTGCGCTAAATCTATGGACGAGCCCGAGCGGAGCGCGAGTGAGTCGCTAGTAGATCATGAGAATAGCTAATTTAAATGTTAAAAATCGCGTACAACCAGAGATGGTATTTCTATAACATTTAATAAAATTCTACATTAATCAAATCTGTACATTATTTTTTTAAAAAATCTTATTGAAAGGAGGCCGAATCTATAGTTTTTAGAATTCTTGTCTGTTTGTCTGTTTGTCTGTGACATCACGAGAAACCCACTGGACAGATTTTGATAAAATTTGGTACGATGATAGCTTGTTGCCCGGGTCGGGATATACGTAGGATACTTTTTACAGCTGAAAAAATATCTAATATCTAATTTCTGAGAAATCTCAACTAACCTTCACAAACCGGCTATGAAACATCACACGGTGTGTGAAATCTAAAAATTTGGTTTCCGGTCTTTACAACGCGGACGTAGACGCAGGAAATGCTAGTCCGAAATAAAAAAAACGTTCCGATATAGTCTCATTATCAATCACTTACTCAAGTACTTTGAACATTGCACTATAGATCGTCTGAAATAGACGCAAAGGCCAAAGCACTTAAGTACCAAAGATAGCGCTACTCAAATATTTTGAATTTTAACTAGAACTTTTATGAGTTTAAAATTAAATATTTGTATTTACTCATGGGTTTTAATTTATTTGTAGAGAGCCTCTAGAAGTTAGTCCGATATGACTTTGCGATAGCAAAAATGTACATTACTTTAAATTCAATATATTAAAATTAAAAGCAAAAGCTACTTTTCTCAAGCTCTAAATGATCGTCCATGTTTATAAACGCAACTTTCAACGTAAATTCGAATTTTACACATTTATACTTATCGAAATTTTTACTAAGTGAAAGCTGTTAAGATAGCATAATATGTAATATGTTTAATTAATAGCAACTGGTTTTTGAAATATGAATTATGAACTTAAAATAAGACGAACCGAAATTTTGATAGATATAAGATTTTTGTATAAGTCAGGTTAAAAAAAATGAAATAAAACATAGTAAAAATACGTCTAAGTCCAGTATTAGGAAGTAAATTAAATTGAACTTAGCAATGTATTAAGTTTAAATACATTCTATTACAAACAATTAAGTACTTTTTAATTCATAACAGCATAAATACCAATTATTTTTAAGGCCCAACCGGAAAGAGAAAGGGTTGCTAAGTAGTAAAATCGTACAGATAACACACTTATACGTATAATAAAATTCTGAGTCAATTTAATATTTTCTTTGTAAAATCTTATTGAAATAGTCATTATTATCGATAAGGAGGCTGAATCTATAGTTTTTAGATTTGTTGTCTGTCTGTCTGTTTGTCAGCTTTTTTGATTTTGATGAAATTTGGTATGACGATAGTAAATTATCTAGGTCTAGATATATATAACTTTTTACTTTAAGAAAATACCACACCTTTGAGAAATCCATACTATCCGATAAGACGCACCTAGGTAACGAACCCGGGCAGAGCGAGGGCAAATGGAGGCTAACAACATTTTCATAATTAGGTACAATATGTTACCATTGCACTTTGACGGTCGTTTAAATTTGAAATAAAAAAAATGTCATATTTAAACTAGCAATTTCGGTCCGCTTCGTTGGGCGTAAGTAAAATAAATTGAACGGGTTTTATTATTTTTTAATTAAATGGACCCTAAAAATGTACCGTAACCCTTTAAAAAAATTTACCCTATGTTACATTAGCTATCTGCGAGTGAAAGTCCAGTCAAAATCGGTCCAGCCGTTTCAGAGATTAGCCGGAACAAACAGACAGACAAAAATTTTGATGTAATAAGTACCGTATATAATATCTAATTTATGCTTTAAGTGAAAAACAGTTAATTTGTCATTAAAAACAAACACTCCTGCAATTTTATTTATATACGTATAGATTACAGAAAGTACTACCTATTATATTTGCTTTGTAATTTTATTATATTAAAAATATATTGCTTATTACACTTTGACTTCGTTGTAACTACCTTGCTTTTGCTAAGGAGCTTACCTGATAACTAAAATTAATCAACTCCGGTGGCCACAGTACCTAGGTTACTTTGTTTTCATTGCCCATTTCCTTACATTCATACACTCTCATACATTTCAGTAATTTATTTTAGAATCGGCGATCTCATTATTAATACTTTCATTCAAAACTTCTTCTTCTTCTTCTTCTTATCTTAGATTTATGCGAATATTTGACATTTTAAATTAAATTACGAGAACCTTTTCACGACAGTCACTCCCATGTCAGTTGGAATCCAAAAATGGAAAAAAAACTCGAAAAATCCGAAAAGATAGTTTGAGGATATGAGGATGTAAAAAGAGCAAAGTCATTATAGAAAATAATGACTTTGCTCTTTTTTTTTTATTTTACATTACAAAATGGGTCTAAGGGTACGAAAAATTTTTTTGTGATAACGTCAAAGTACCTTAAAAAATAAAATAATATTATGAATAATTCTCCTAATAATAAAAATAGCAATTTATGTTTTATTAGAGTATGAAACTTCGCCCTAGTCAATAAAAAAGAGTGCATGATCTAGTGAATATAGTTATATTATAATTACATAATAGTTACAGGAAAACAGTTATATAAATAAAAACTATAAAACAAATCGTTTATAAATAGTATAAAATATAACTTAATAGGTACTCAATATTTGATATATTTTCAATTTTAAGTTTAAACATTGGATAATGCTGATGAAGATGATGCGTATTGAATTCTTTTTGTATGTCAGTTACAAAGAAGTGCTCCTTTATTTTCACATTAAAAATATAATTTTTATTATTTGAGTAAAATATAAAACGGGTTGGACGATAAAATAAAAACTGTTATTTCATATAAAATGGACTAAGGAATACTTCTAGGATCAATTTTTGTCCTACAACTATTCCTAATGTTAATTATTAACTTTCACAGATCCTCGAGTACAAGGATGGTTTCTCTTCGATACTCCGATCGCGACTCTTGCGATGGTGATAGCGTACCTTAGCTTTGTAATGGTGGTAGGACCACTGTGGATGGCGAACAGAAAGCCTTTTAAGATCAAGAATATATTAGTTGGCTACAACGCAGCACAAGTTTTATTATCATTATATATGTTTTATGAGGTGAGTCTAGTGTTTTCTTTTTTTTTTTGTTTTAGGCTGGTTATAAATACATGAGAACCACAATTGTCGAGGACGTTCTTCAATAAAATTGCATATATATTTGAAGAATTTTATTTTATAAATCACAACATACATTTAAATATTTTTCTTAAAGAGTAAATTTTTTTCTTAAAGAGATCAATTTTTTTCTTAAAGTATTCATTGAAGAATCTTATAAAGAAACATGTAAAAAAACTGACATAATTGCGAAGGTTTGCTAAGTTATCCGTGTGTATCTTGTATCATTTCCAAGCTAAATTTCTTATTAGAAGCAAAAAGTTATTAGATTATTTCCGTTTAAAATGAACCTAAAAGTTTTGTTATTTCAACTTTACATTAATATATGGGCCATGGTGGTCGTAATATTTAAATTATCGAAACATTGTACCGAGGACGGAAAACCACGAAGTAGTGGTTTTAACCATGGTGTGTCAAGAACTTGTGATGTCAAGGTGCATCATTACTTCATTTGTGGAACTATGCAGCCGTGACGTATATAAAAAACAACAGCGTAAAAACACAAACATAAATACTACTATTAAAATAAAAAATATAGTTTTTCCAAATTACACAACACAAACACGGTCCTAACTTCAAATATAATTTTTATACTCACTTACAACCCAAAGATGTGACATTTGAATTTGTTTTGCTAAGAAACCTCTTTGCAAATAAAATTTTCCACAGCTTATCTTCGTTATATAAAGAATTTTTGTGCAAACCTTTCTAGGCTCAAACGAAAAAGTGTGAAGTTTAAAAATAATCAGTGTTATGATCAGAGTTTTGTTACGCGTCGCCAGCCAATTTTTATAATATATGTTACTCTCCTTTCATCTAGACTGAACGTGAAAATGTCCTTAAAGTTAGTATTATTTTAAGGACATATTCGTGTAAAAAGACCGATGTAGCCTAGTGGTGACGCGCTTGCTTGTATAACCAAGTGATGCGGGTTTAAATCCGGGTCTCGGTATTCTGATCACCACTTGTCTTACGGTGAATAAAAACATCGTGAGTAAACCTGCATGTCTGAGAAAACCTAGCAAGTTTTCGAAAGACGTGTGAAGTCCGCCAACCCGCAGTTGGCCAGTGTGGTGGACTATGGCCTGATCGTCCTGGAGAAAGGTCCATGCCCAGCAGTGGAACGTTAAAAATATATACATACTCATTCGCGTAAACCTATAAAGTGATGTATACATTTTAGGTTCACGTGAGTAAACATAGTAAAAGAATTAAAAAGTGATTTGATCAAAATAAAATTTTAATATGTTTAATATGAATAACAGTAATAAATATTTATTTATTTGCAGCACCTAATGTCAGGATGGTGGGATGATTACAGCCTCACTTGCCAGCCAGTTGATTACAGTGACAGTGAAAAAGCCAGACGGGTAAGTGTTATGTAAAAACATGCTATGCTCTCTACCAAGGTTCCAATAAACCGGCTAAAGGTGTATTAAGTATTTAATAATGTGGCTACAATCATTTTTTTAAAATTATATTTCCGTATTTTCGATATAATTTCTACTATTGAGGCCAATTATTTTATATTAGCATTTATGAGATAAAGATTAAGTAGAAATACCAGTTCACATTTCTGACGATATATTACTTAGTTGTAATTATAAAACTTAATTTTGAAATCGAAAACTAACATTCTAATACTTGATTATTTTAAGTACTGAAACAATACATTTTTGTTATTTCAAAATATTAATATTCTGAAGACTTTCAGTAACGGATAGTTGCAACTTTGTAATTTAAATTACTTTTGTTTGCGACATATATTTTGTATGGTTAGATAGTGCTGAGGATTTGATGATGTCGAATATTTTAAACGGCACTTTATCAGTACAAGTAGAATTCATTATGAAAATTAATGGTTAAAAACCTTATTATGCGTAAAAGTCACATCACCATAATAATAAAATAAAAATTATCTAAATTTATAAGGTCTACTACTTTTTTGTATATGCTACGGTATATTCTAGTGAAAGTATCCTATTAGCCTTAATGTGTATTACTTCAATCTATTTCCTGCTACATACACTATGTATTATATAATTATATGTAAGATGAAAAAGATCACTTCTTTTTACACGCTTTTTATTAGCTTCACCTGTATGTTTGTATGTTTGTAACGGACTTCTTTGGGCGCGATTTTGACCTACTTTAAACGGCCAGATTTCGTTCAAACTTTGTAAATTTATCGAGGACCGATGACAATACACTAATTTGATAAAATTATTCCATTTTTCAATTTGCAAAATATGATTTTTGTTAATTTATATAACTTAAATTCAAATAACAGACTTGTAAAAAAAAATCCGTCTGCCGCCCAGACAATTAATGTCTACAGTAACTTATACTAGAGGCAGGTCCCATACACAATGTATCGTTATACTTTCTTAGGTTTGCGCGAATTGACATTATAAATGAAACTAACATTACGGATTTTGTCGCGGACTTATTTTTATTTTTAGTTCCCGACGTTACGAATGCTTTACAGCAATCAATGTCACGGGAGAGACTCTCCGAAGACAAGACAAAATCGATGGCAAATAGTTTATGTATATCTCAGTCTGATTTTTTTTATACATAATATTCAGACATAGTTGTCAATGACTCTTAGTTCAGTTCACGCCACATGATAGCATGATTTTATATACATGGGTTGTTTTCAAAAAAGTGGCACCGTAACTTGTCTTACATTTTTTAGTTACAATGAAAATACTTTATTGCACACAAAGTAAAAGAACAAATAGATTACATTACTAGACAAAAATATAAGATATCGTTGCTACAAAATTTTAGTTACAATGTATGATTTTTAAATGTTAATTATCAAAATCTGCATATTATTTTACTTAAAAGATACTTTTTACATAGAGGCTGAGTAATACTAGGAAAAAAAAGTTATTATAAAAGTTACATCTGTTTCACGATAACTTGTCATGTTCAAACACCGTAAGTCATACTTTGAGGTAAAAAAAAAATAACTTTTAAATTTAAGAGCACAAAATCATTAAATTACAGATAATTATATTATTGTATGCACTTGTACATTACACAAACTTTGTAATCATTTTTTTCTTTTTTTCTTTTACCTTCATAACTTTTTTTTTATGATAGTATTAGCAAAGGTGTATAAATGCTATGTATTAGCTATTTTATTTGTGGGACTTATATATTATAATCAAAAATGAAAATGGTAAATTACATGGGTAGTGAGACGCGAACTCATTGCTCATAGAAAGCGGAGATGAAACATACCGGTTACTGGCCGAGAAACATTTAAAGAGCTATAAAATAAACAGATACCGTCTTTATTACTTAATTAAGTACTTAATTTTTTTTATTTCGTATCATTGAGTGGTGTTTAACGATTATGTATACAAATGTTTTTAATTCTATTCATTGTTGAATATGAATTTTTATTGCTGTAGTTCTTTTACATTGGAAGTTTTTTATTACAATATCAATATGTTGCAAATTACATTTCTTTGGTTAATTCGTAACTGAGAGGTAATTTTGAAAGAATGAGACAAAATTACTTGCAATTTTGTATAAAAAGATCTATTTTACTCCAATTAAAAATGTAAATGAAATTCTTTTCAATGTATATTTACAGATATTATAAATATACAAGAAAATAACTCTAAATAAAACTGCCACTATTAAAAAAAACTCAAATATGTCATTTCAATAGACATGTCTAGCCGTTCTTAACTCTATTGATGTCGGTCAAGTTCATGCAAAGGCACTCGCTTCGCATGCGTACTTTCGAATTGTTGTTTATTTTTCATGTGAGACGAAAGAGAAATGACAGTTACTTCGGGCAGGTGTGGTCGGAAAGAGTGATCATGTGTTAATATTTTATGACTGACGTCATATTCGAAAAACGTTATTTATTACGACGACTCGTTTGGCTCAGTTGGTAGTGACCCTACTTTCTGCGCCAGCGGTCGCGGGTTCGAGTCCCGCTGGGGACATTCATTTGCTAATCACGAATGCGTGTACTCCAGCCATGGTTGTTTATATTTATAATATGTATGTATTTAAAATGTATATGTGTAGTATATCAACTACCTGCTATCCGTAGCACAAGCACGTATGATAGCTTACCACGGAACTAGATGGTGCTGTTGTAATAATGTCCCAACATATTATTATTATTATTAAGTAGCGACCCACTCACCCTTGCTCCGCTTGGGATATGAGCGATTACATCATAATCTGTCTAGTAGTGTTTTCGTCCTGGGTAGCGTTCCTAGACAGACAGACAAAAAATATAGATTCTAAAAAATATAGAGTCGGCCTCTTTATTTATATTCATGTTAACTTCATTAAGATTTACTAAAAAAAATAGTTTGATATACAGATTCAGTCATAACTTTATTATCCTAGCCATAATTATAATATAAAGGAACTAAATATAAATAAAACATTGTTAAACAAATTCTTAGATATTTAAAAAATCGTTTAAAATCTTTTAACTTTGAAGGCTCTTTATGTCTGGAACTAAACTTATTATTAAAAACTCAAAAATCTTAGTATTGCGACATATTTTAAATATATATTTTTAATTGTTTTCAAAATCCTATAAAACAAATTGTCCGCCTGGTGATACTTAATTTAAAATATTCACAGTTCTTTAACTAAATAATATTGTTCTTATGTCCCACGCACTTTCTCTTTCAAGCTGGATAAATCTAGACAGAGCAATAACTTATTATCAGTACAACACTTCATAAATCTAACCACATTCATATAAAAAAATGTAATGGTAGTTATAAAAATCGTTTAAAAATAATATAAGCAAAATAAATTATTACTTGCCTCAAAAAAGTTATAAATCTAATATATAAACATCTCGTGTCAGTGTTTGTTATCGAACTCCTCCGAAACGGCTTGACCGATTGTTATGAAATTTTTGTGTATATTTGGTAGGACTGAGAATAGGTCGTAGGGTATTTTTTATTTCTATTAGGTGATAAGGGTGGCCCACTCCGGATTTTTTATTGTTTATTTTGAGACCACATTGGTTCATTTTTTATTTATTTTTTATTTGGCACCAAAAAATACTTATAACCTTAAATTTTCATCCTTCTATAACACAATCTCTATTTTTAAAGTGTTCAGGACGCGGGTGGAGCCGCGGGAATTGCTAGTATTACTATAAGTAAGAACACATGTTCCTTGCTTTATTAATTTTTCATTATTTCAAATTTAGGAGCCGCCTCAATTCGGCTTACTGATCAAAAATAATTTTATTTCAATCAACAAAGTATAAACTAGTAACAAAGTTAAAATTCTCTTTTAACTTAAAATACCTGTATTAGAAAATTTTGCTATTCTATAAAAAGAAAACAGTCTTAACTGTTGAGATGAAAGAATTAATTGATGCAGATAAAAACTTATAGAATAAAAAAAAATAAAAAAAATGGTTTAATATGAAGAAAAAATAAGTCTCATAGAAACCAAAAGCATGCCTTCATGTTACAAGTATATTAAACAGCCTACATATTTTTATCAAAATGCATTTCAAAACCTACAGTTTCAGTTGACCGCAACCTTTACTTGACGTAACAACTTTCACTGTCTACTGACTGAGTAATTGCGTCACTGCAAAAGCGAAAATAGAGGCCCGTCCGTTATACGAGCTTTTGGTATTGACCTTCGAAAGATACAGTTTTAAGCTTTGATAATTCAGGTTCATTGTTTGAAATCTTATCATTACTACATCTTGATTATTTCATTTTTTTTGTTAATTGAATTAATTAGATATTATTATCCATTGTTGACTTAAGAAACTAGACTACCATAGAGTCGTAATCTAATTGCTTTCTCTCTCTTTCTCTCTCTCTCTCTCTCTCGCTCTGCTCGAATTTATTCTTACGTATGTTAATAAACATTCTCAGTGATATTTTCCCAGACAGATAATATTTTAAAAACGGCGTATAATCGGCCTCTGTATCGATAATAATAATTAGTTTTTTTTAGTTATAGTTCATTTTATTTGTTGTAGATGCTACATCTTTGCTGGGTTTACTATTTCTCAAAGCTATCAGAATTTGCGGACACAATATTTTTCGTGCTACGAAAAAAGAAAAGTCAGATCACGTGGCTTCATCTCTACCACCATTCCTTGACCCCTTTTGAAGCTTGGATTTTAGTTAAGTTTATTGCAGGTACGTTCAAATACTCTTATTAAGTTAATTAGAGTTCAATATAATTATGTAACTTTAATACTTTTTAAAATCGTTGTTATTTTTAAAATTAACTTAATTTGACTGCCTACTTTATTTATCCGCACTATATTAATTGACATATTACTAATATCAAATTAAAAATGAAAATCATATAGATTTTCACTTCTCTATAGGATAATTAGATGATAATCATCACCACCGGACACCGGATTTTATGTCCTTTGTACAAAATTCGATCCTGAAAAGTTATTTTTAAGATGAATATCTACGAATAAAAGAACCTACGAGTAAGTGTTGCAAGAAACATAAAATCGGTGAATCGACATTAGACTAGCGTGGTAGTTTCACGTTAAAAGGACAACTTTATATATCGAAATGTATATAAAAAATCAATTGCAGTTCTTTATTTTCGCTATAATTCGAAAACTGCTGGACCGATTTGCAAGTAATATACTAAGTAGATTAAAGTTTTAAAAAATAGGAAAAACTTCTGGGAAATGGAAAATTTCAGTACTGTATATAATATAACCGTTATATAAAATATATAATATACTGTTATATAATATAAAATATATAATATACCATTATATAAAATAATACTAGATAAGTCTAAAATTTATGTTCTTGTTAAGGTGGTCACGGAACTTTCTCGAACATAGTGAACAATCTGGTACACGTGATTATGTACAGCTACTACATGTTGGCAGCGATGGGTCCTCAATACCAGCAGTACTTATGGTGGAAGAAGCAAATAACAACATTACAACTGGTAAGTACGTTTTGTACCCCTCCCGTATATTAGGTGACCGCGACACGACCAGGGTTAGAGCGACCGATGTCGTACTAACGACTTATCGTTGCTTCATTGCGAATTTTTTTTTATACAGGTAGATATGTGGGATTTATTGGGAAAACTAGTACTATCACTAAACCCAACGAAACCTACCCTGACTTAATCGGGCGTTGCAAGATCGCTTACATCGATCGATCGTAAAGCAGACCTCAGCAACCATAGGGTTGCTCTAACAAACTATTCTACTGAGTTGCTAACCATTATAGCATGGCAAATTTTACTAAAAATAGCCTATATATTCCAGGTTATAATTTATTTACATTTATTACTAAAAATTTCATCGAAAAGCGTCCAGCCGCTTTAGAGTGATGAAGGAATACTATGTGTATTACACGACCAACCAACTACTACAGTCCTTGTAGCCTCGTATGGAATCTAATGCGCTTTCATAAAAATCTATTAAAATCTATCGTATCAGACATTTACAAGCAACTTTGAAACATCAGTTTCACATATTTAAATTAAATGTCAGTCAGTCCACGAGAAAGTGTCACCGGATCGGAAAGCAGTATATTACTAATATCACAGATAACATAATACTATACTAGTACTATTATTTAAGCCAATTTAACGTTGCTTAGAAAGTATTTTTTAAAATTCACTATATCCAGAAAATAAGCTATAAATACGCTATATTTTATCAAAATTCATGCAGCAATTTAGTTATGAAATCTACGAATCACGGTAAGAGTCACGGTAATTAACATTGTAATAATAAAACTACAAACTACATTTTTATTTCTAACGTATGACTCATAAGTTTAGTAAACGTGTCGTTGCACTTAAAGTAATTTAAAAAGTAATGCAAGATATCCGGAGTTAAAATAAGTTTGCACATTCTAAGCGTATTAGGTCCTTTCATACCGCGCCTTGAATTCCGCTCGCCCTAGCTTGCGAAAGCACAGTATATCCAGCGCTCGACAGTTTAGTTAATGAATATTTGTTTGTCCTTTGATGTATGTATGTATTTATTTACCATTTGGACGTGATTTATAAGATTTAAGTTAAAATATAGAGGACTAAAATACAATACATGTACCTTCTATCATAACTTTTTTTTTTGACGACACGTTTGGCTCAGTTGGTAGTGACCCTACTTTCTGCGCCAGCCGTCGCGGGTTCGAGTCCCGCTGGGGGCATTCATTTGTTGAGCACGAATGTTTGTACTCCAGTTATGGGTGCTTATATTCATTATATGTATGTATTTAAACATTTATATGTGTAGTATATCAACTATCGGGTATCCGTAATACAAGCCTCGTAGCTTACCTCGTAGCTTATCTAGTTAGATGGTGCTGTTGTTATAATGTCCCAACTGAGTTTTTTCATTTTATTTCACAAAAGAAAATATGTATAAAAGTACTATGGAAATTAAAGAAGTGATTAAGAATAGAACTTCATCTATGAAATAATACGTTATTATTTTATTTTTGATATTAAGTCAATGGTAGTTTAAAGTTGAGAGTGTTGCAGTAGAAGATACTAGAAACCTCCTTTGGTAATTATGGCTGTAAAATTCAAAATGAACATTATTACACAATACAACATCACTTAAATCGTCATAAACATACATTTTACATTTATATAAATTAATATAGTAATTATATGACGAAGCCTCCTCCCGTAAGGAAACTACGCCTCCTTGAGTCTCTTATACTGAAAAGATTAAGTGAACCGCTATCTTTCATTTATAGAATTTAATCGTACCACAAGTTATTAAAAAAGCAACAATAAATTATTTAAAGTATTGAAAATCAAAAATGGTTTAATTCCATTCAATTCTGTTATTTAATGGCTGCAAAGTAAAGGTTAAAACTGGAAATTAAAATAAATTTTTATTTAATTCTAACAATCCTATAAAATTGCATCTCAAATGAAATTTGCATAAAAGATCACGCTAATACTAAGTATGAATGAAAAGTACCTTAACCAAAGCTGTTTAAGATGACGATTCCCATAGAATCGCCTAAATACATTGTATACAACATAAATATTTTTTTTCCCATG
This sequence comes from Boloria euphrosyne, assembly GCA_951802675.2. Lineage (NCBI taxonomy): Eukaryota > Metazoa > Arthropoda > Insecta > Lepidoptera > Nymphalidae > Boloria > Boloria euphrosyne. The sequence continues at coordinate 2,303,013 of OX637876.1, forward strand.
ACCCTGTCACAAAATGCCAGAGTCCAAACAACGGCAGTTAAATAAAAAGAAAGATATTGTACAATTTCTAACAAAAGACAAATACTAGAACAAGGTCATAAGAAGAGCTGTTAAGAAATTATAATTACAATCAAACAAGTGTTTAAATTACTTGAGCCAATTCTAAAGCTATTTAGTTGCAAAATTGCGTTCAGGTTACTTTTTTTTGCTGAATTACGTTTGAGATTTTTGCAATTGAAATGGAATTTGTAGTACAACCTTTCTTAGCTTCAGAAATCATGACTCTCGATAGATATGTTTTGTATATTTTTTAATTAGAAGTTTTACCAGAAACTTCTTTATTAATTTGTATATAAAGTTTTTGCATTGTACAAGGTAATTTAAAATTTTCCAATAACTTATTATATCATATAATTATAATATGTATGTATTTAAGTTATATATGTGTAGTGTATCAACTATCTAGTATCCGTAACACAAGCCTCGTAGCTTACCACTGAACTAGATGGCGCTGTGTGTAATAATGTCCCAACATAAGATATTTATTATTTATTAAGTACTCTATAAAGCTAATTACGAACATTTCGGTTTTTGAAAGCCACTGACGAGTATATCTATCTCTCTCTCTGTGTTATCTCTACAATTTCTGCGATATATTTTTTAATAAAAATAAATACAGAATTTGCACAATTGTCTATGATTCATAAACAAAACGTCTCAGCTTAGAATTAATGAGCCTTATCGTTTGATAACTAATCTTAATCCACTACTATAAATATGTGTGTTTGCCGGTTTGTCCATCTTTCACGTCGAAGTAGGTTGATGGGTAAGCATGTTGGAGGAAGGCTGGAGAAGATACTGGCTATTTTTCACGTCCGGAAATATATCATTCCTACGCGAAAACACGTTATAATACAACGCACAAACTCATCATTGCTAAGTATATAGATATTAGTACCCATAAATAGAAATGAAGTGTCTGTTTTTAATTTCAATATAACAGTTTTTCACTGAATAAATATGAACTGAATAATTAAAAAAAATATTTTTGTCTTTCTGTCTGTATGTTCTGGCTTATTTCTGAAACGGCTGGATCGATTTTGACGGGATTTTCACTTTCACATAGCTAATATTATAAGAAGTAGCTTAGGCTACTTTTATTTTATCATTAAATAACAAAACCCATTTAATTAATTTAAACTTACCCAGCAAAGCGGCCGGGTTTGGTAGTATATTATATAGACTACGTATTCCATACTTACTGTTAAAACATATCTAGGGACCTAACGCAAGCGAAGCGAGGATTAATCCCAAGTATATCATTATTACCCCAATAATTATGAAAAAATATTCAAAATGTATGTAATGTTTAGAAATAAACGAAATAGTTAAATACCTAGTTTGATCATATCATACTATGTAGGTACTTAGGAGCAACATTCGATTTCGACACGGCAGGCGGAACGCTATATCCTTTCTCTGTTTGCATTGCAGAGACTGTTCTTGAGACCTTCGGATGTGAGGAAAATTTAATTACATTATTTATTACATATGATTCTGATTTAGACAACTAAATAAACTGCATATATCTTAGAAAATTGGTTGGCTTCGTATACCACGAAAAATAATTTTAATTGTATGTTGTCGATTTTAAACTTTGTTTTCACAATACAATACATTTTTATAATGGAACTTTAAAGTGAGATTTTGATAAGTATGGGATGTAGGTTATTAAAGTTGGTTAAAAGTTTGGTTAAGTATTGAGGAAATGAAAAACTTCCGTAACTTTTTCGTATTTATATAATTTTATACTACATGGTAATAAAAAAAATGAAAAAAAGAAAAGCACATCACGAAGTAAACAAGATACAGTTATCGATTTACGCACTTATAATGGATACTGAGCTTCAAATAATAGAGGCATCGCTAATCGAAAGTGTAAGGAGAAAGTTTGAAAGCGTAAATTCTGTAAACCTTAAGTGCTTATACCATAGTCTTTGGTCTTATTCCTTGGGATTTATAGTGAAATTCTAGGGCCATGTATTACTTTTATATTTTTAAACTAGCGACTCCCTCTCGCTTCGCTCGGGTTCGTCTCGAGGTACCCCCTTTGGTATAAAATTTTTACAAACTTTGAATATCTTACTTATTTATATATAATCAAAAGCCTAAAAAATAAGTTTCAAGCTTCTAGATTTCAAAATGACGTAATTTCCATACTATCTTTCATCCGCTATTTCATCCTTTACAGCCCTTTTTTGCCTTAAAAAGTAGCCTATGTCCTTTCTCAGGCTCTAAACTACATGTGTACCAAATTACATTAAAATCGGTCTAGTAGTTTTTGAGCTTATTCGTTACATACAGAAATACGAAAATACAAATCTTTCTTCTTTATAGTATTAGTATAGATATAGAATTAGCGCGAGCGAAGCAGCGGGTTCCGCTATTTAAAATAAATCAGATCTCTAAAATAAAAGTAGCCTCAGTTATTCCTTATAACATTAGCTATCTGCAAGTAAAATTCCCGTCAAAATCGATTCAGCCGTTTCGGATATTAAAAGCAAAAATCATTTATTTCTCCTTTTATGTCAGTGTCTTCGTCGAAACTGGACGGAAAACTATACAGCGTTAGTATAAAGTATAGGACATATTTTAGCCTCAATAAAGAAATATTTTATTTTTTTAAGAAGTATTACGATATAAATAAAAATATATTTCGTATGAAAAATATCGTGAAAATTCACAAATTTTCGATTGTTCAGCAGAGCAAGGTCACTTCACTAGTATACAAAACAGTTATGGTTGACGAGGCCGGCTTTTTATTGTCTGAAATAGTTGTAGTCTTAAGCAATTGCTATGCATTACTGTTATATTTTACATCAGTTACATTTTAAATTTGAGATAACTTCAACCTTGAAGTCAGTAATAGTGTCTAATGCAATTTAATACTTAGGTATTTCTGTAAGCGTTAAATGATGGGGAAGATTTCTTCATCGTTTACTTTTCATTTACTTTTTGTACTCTACATTAATATTATAAATTCGAAAGTATGTTTGGCTGCTTGTTACTCGCATCAGAAGTAATGAACGGATCTGGATGAGTTTTGTCACAAAGATAGGTTATAGTTTGGATACGTAGATTATTTTTTAATAAAGGAACAATGTGAGTGTCTTATGGCATAGATATGTTTTTGTTTTTCCCTTAGAACAAACGCGAGCAAATCAAGGCTGTGTTTATTATCCATACTAATATTATAAATGCGAAAGTAACTCTGTCTTTCTGTCTGTCTGTCTGTCTGTCTGTTACCTTTTCACGCCTAAACCACCCAACCGATTTTGCTGAAATTTTGTATGTAGATAGTTTGCATTCATGAGAAGGAAATAGGCATATTATTTTTTGGAAATTCAACCCCTAAAAGGGTTAAAAGGGGTGGCAAAGTTTGTATGAGAAAATATTTTTATTGCACATTTTTGCATGAAACTTTGAATTAATGCTTTTTAGTACAAATGATGAAACACGTATTTCAGGGTTTTTCGAAATTCACCCCCATTGGGGGTTAAAGGGGGTGGCTAAGTTTGTATGGGAAATTTAATTCTATTGAAATATTTTGCGTGAAACTCAAATAATGCTCTGCAATACAAATTATGAGATACATATCTAAGCGTTTTTTGAAAATCAACCCCTGTGGGGGTTAACGGGGGTGGCACAATAAGGGAAAAATTTCCGTAGGAGAAATATTTAACAGTAATTTTTACCATAAGTCCATAACAATGAACCACGTACATCAGTTTATCATTAACGAAAAACACACAAAGAAATTATGATACACATAGTAGCAAAATTGGTTAAAAATAGGAAATAGAAAGCGCAGCAGTGGCGGCACGGCAGGATGCTACACAGTAGTTTTCAGAAAAGAGGGCCAGAACTTTAAATGGGGAATCAGTCCTTGGTACATTATAAGTAACAGTATATAAGCAAAAATTTTTATTTTATTCACTCTTAGCGCGAGCGAAGCCGCGGGCACCGCTAGTATTTATATAAATTGGAAAAATTAAAATAATTTATTAACTGTTTTACTTTATTTGTCAGTCGATTTTCTTCTTTTTTTTCTTAAATAATAATAGCTTTAACTTTATGAAATAATTTTGGAACCAGTTTTTTATAAAATTTTGTAAATTATATTTATAATACGTTCTCTTCAAATTTTAAAAAGTAATTATACGTAGTTAACTTCGTCCACACAAACACGAGTTCAAATACAAGTTCGGAAAAAATCGACTTGTAGAAGCTTTTTACTATCTTTATTAAGTAGAAAGCTACCTTGTACGTTCAGAATGCGGCTCTTCAGTAAACAGCGAATAATTACAGTGCTGTTTTTTTTTATTAGAATTATTTATTTAAAAAGTCCATATATACGAAATATATCAATTATTTTATGGTAACAATACTAATTACTGTGTATTTACTTACATATTACTTGAACTTTTAACTCGGCCATTATACAACGTATGTTTTTATATAAATCCTTACTAATATTATAAATGCGAAAGTAACTGTTTGTATGTCTGTCGCGCTTTCATGTCAAAACTACTGAACCAATTGAAATGAAATTTGCTACACAGATAGTCTACAGCCTAAAAAAGGACTAGGCAACTTTTCAAGGCGAAAAGAAGACTGTAAGGTGTTGTTGAAGGCATAGAAGTTTGTATGGAAATTACGATATTTTTAAACTTAGAAGCTTGAAACTTATTTTTTAGGCTTTTGATTAGATTAGATATCAATAAAAAAGACATTCAAAGCTTGTAAAATTTTTATCCTAAACAGGGACTTAGGGACGAACCACGAGCGAAGCGACGGTGACTCGCTAGTAGCTAATAAATACGCTTTAACCATTAGAATATATTCCTCAGAAATAAAATATTTTGTCGACTTTTTTCTGTTAAAGTATGCATGTATTATACATACATTTTAGTTAAACCACTGTGTTTATTAATAAAAATGGCTTGAAAATCCGTTGCGTAGGTTAAAAAATCTAAGAGTTCAAGCATTGTGAGCTACCAAATTAATCCGCGATACCACATTTCAGATTAAAAATGTCCTATTATACGTTAAAAAGGCGTATTTTTAATTTTAAGATATCTAACACAATTTTTCCTAATAAATACTCTTTTGGATTAATTATATAATATAGTATATTATTCTTATGTAAATATATGCATAACTTTTCCGCTTAAGCAATATTATTTACCTACTAATATATAATTCATGGTCAAGTTTAAGTCTCACGCCGAAGTCGAATAAAGACAACTTTTTATAGCGTTAAAGATCTGAAATAATTTAAAAAAACGTTACTTAAGTTAGAAAGTGGGTTAAATATTCGAAAGAATTTTCAAAGCCATGTTGATTTTTAATAAAAAGTTGTATGATAATTTTTGAGGTCATGAAATATAGCTTTTGTTGAAAAGTTCTTTTGAAAAGGTTCACTCAGACATGCAGGTTTCCTCACGATGTTTTCCTTCACCGTAAGACAAGTTGTTATGACATGAGGTCAAAGGTGCTAGACCCGGGATTCGAACCCTATTCACTCCATTTTCCGAGTGAACGCGGTATCACTACCTATTTAAATAATAATAAAGAATAATATGTTTTTGAAGGAAAATCTTTAGCGTATATTTGGCAACCAAACTAAGTAAACCAAAATAAACTAAATACCGTTAAGGTCTGACTGTAACTTACAATGAAAAAAATAAGTATTCCTCTAAACGTGATGAAATATCAAGTGGCATGACAAGAATTTTCTCTATGTAGGTCATTAAGGGCTTACACAAAAACCTATCTTACTGGTTTTATAGAATTTCACCATACAACACACTAGCTTAGAAAAACGAGTCGATAATATATGCGGTAAGATTTAGTTACTAGATTCAAGAAACATTAACATAATAAAAAGTAAAAATAAATGTGTTATTTATACTTATTATGAGTAATATTTTAAAAGTACTTTTTCTTTTGAAAATAGTTTAAAATGAATTTTTATTTACATTTTATTTGCATATATGATGTATGAATACATCCGTCCTTTTTAAGGTTCCTTAAATACTAGGGGATCTCTAATTTCACTTTCCCAAAAATATAACCAAAAACACACTTAACGCACATGTAAAATACAATTTATATGTCCTTATAGAAACTAACTAATAATTTAACTTTCTAAAATAAATTAATTACACGTTTTCTATTAATTAATTTTATTCATAGTTAAGAATGTAATTATCAAAAATGTGAATTATTGTATATCATGCAAAGATTTGAGAATAGCTTTAATTGTAATACCGGAGCTTATTTGTTATTAACTAGCGACTCTTCCGCGTCTCTCGGGTTAGTCCAAAGCTTTAGTTTTATTTAAGAACGAACCCTAATTCTTTTCCTTAAATAAAAGTACCCTAAATTACTCCTTACAACATCAGCTATCTGCAAAGTCAAAGCCTCGCAAAAATCTGTCAATCCATTTCAGATATAAGTGGGAACAAAGAGACAGACAGAAATTTAAAAAAAAGTTTTATTTATAAGTACCGTATTTTATTACATATGCATTTAGTGAAACCCTATTATGTTGATGTTACAGACGGACACTTCAATTTTATGTATCTGCAATGAACAATGGAGCAGTTTCATGATGTCGATAATATAATCTTTAACTCAATTGAATTATAACATACATTACGTGAATATAAGTTTGTTTGATACGCTTTCCCGCGAAAACTGCTAACCGATCATCATGAATATACTTTTTTTAGCGGGCTTGAAACCATGAATGCGGGCGAAGCCGCGGGTACTGCTAGTCTATCTATAAATGACTGAAATTAATTTAAATTTCTGTAGTTCAGGTCCTGTGACGTCATGAAGCGAACCTTACAAGCGCTACATTAAAGTCTCACAACTTTTTCATTTGTTGAGATACAATAATAATTCTTTCATAATATTGTTATATTTTACTTATTTTTTTATAATGAAAAATAAAAAAACTCCATTGTAGGTGCATTAGACCGCTTATAAGGCAATTTGGTGTACTTTGACAGTAAATAATTGTACAGAATGACTGAAAATACAGTGATTGTGATTTAAGTGATCTTTTGACGTTCTAGATGCCAATTACATTGAATAATAAATTATGTGCGAATTATTATATACAGAAGTCAATTTAACTCGAGTCGAGTTGAATTCGACTTTAGGGTAACATATGTATCTAAATTTTAACCTTAGGAACCCCCACTTTGCTGAGTTATTTCACGAACACATTTGTCATGGGATACTCACGCAGATCAGTTGTTTCAAATGAAATCGTTCGGCTCAACACACCTGTACTAATATGCATTTACTACACCAACCAATCTACTCAATGTCTTCTCCATTCTACGTGACATTGGCAAATTAATATCAACTTAACACAACACGCTTTAAAGCCATTAACAAGAAAATTGATATTTTTTATATTATTGAAGGTTAACTTTTTTCACTGAGGATCACATTGTGAGTGTTCTAGTATTTAGGATTTTTGCATGTCTGCTGCGTTGGCATCACGACACAGAATTTTGATTAAAATTTGATATGATGATAGTTGATTATCTGGGTAAGGTACTTTTTACTGAAGGAAATGTTTCATCTCTCTTAATGTAGTTATTGTAATGTCGGTACGTAAGGACAAATCTAAGCGCGGCAAGGATGCGTCACTAGTACAATCTATACATATATATAAATAAAATTGAACATTCACAACATTTCACTAAATGCATATGAAAGTATATACGGTACTAACATCAAAAATTCAATTTTTAAAATATTGTTTGTCTGTCTGTCTGTTCCGGCTAATCTTTGAAACGGCTAGACCAATTTTGACGGGACTTTCACTCGCAGATAGCTTAAGTTATAAGAAGTAACTTAGGCTTCTTTTATTTTAGAAATTTTAACTAGCGGCACCCGCGGCTTGGGCCGCGCTGGCAGTATTAAATATGTATAATAATCTTATTTTTGCCATGTAATAATATATTTGTACGTCATAAATGTGAATGTCCGGTGGAAGTGTTCTCAGAGCTAGCTATTAAGTGCGCATTGCCAGGCCATTGACTGCAATCTTTCGCAACTTAACCGATCGTACATTATGATTTAGTTAACTTGCGATTTCATAAATTTAATAAAACACAAGTGCACTATATAAAATAAGATTTTTATCTTATGATAAATGTTCTCGTTTAGATATAAATTAACTTAATGTATTTCGGAACTACTACTAAGTTTTTTATCTTTATCTATATGTGTTTAAGTATTTTGAAAAAGTATTTTTTTCCAACACACATTCATAGCATTATATGCTCTTACCGGAGTATGAATGTTGTTTTATGTACGGGGTACATTCTTTTTCTTCATAAGAAAAGCGGTAATCATGTTAGAAATGATTCGCCATGAAAATATCAGAGGTGCGAGACCCGGATTTGAACACCTTTTCACTTAGTTTTCAAAGTGACCGCGTTACTGGATTACCACTGCGTTTAGCTTTACTATAGTGCAAATAATATTTATACATTCTTATTAATCTTGTTTTTTTTTCTATTACAGGCACAATTCTTCATAGTGCTATTCCATTCAATAAGCGCGCTCGTGTATGACTGCGGTTATCCAAAGTAAGTATACTATTTTCACTTAGTTTCAAGTCATCAACAGAATAAAGAGATTTCTATTTCCGTTTCCGTTATTCTAAGAATATACCTCGAAGTAAACAATACTAATATCAGGTGAGAGTTATATTCGTAACCTTTTAAGTAGAAAGTGCCAGTAACACAACAGATTATGCCAAAATAATGTCCCAAGCGAGTGTATGGCAGCTTGGGCTGGCTGTCACGTCCGTTGGCCGACTATGTTTCATAAGCTTTGCTATTACTTTGAGCTACTTACCTTGTAAGTAAGTGTTTACTTTTGTCTTTTGTAGGCTGTAACAGCTTAACAACCTTGAGTGAAATTTAAGATCTAATCCTTTAATGTCTTAGAAAGGCTATTTTTAATGACTTAATTTTCTTTCTTCTCTTTCTCCTTACATTTTTTGCCTATTTCCATAAAACATGGATTGTATTTCGGTCGCAAAATAGCAAGAAATTCAAAAAATTATGTCTCTGTCGTTCGCACTCTAAAATATTGCTATCTCCCTCATATAAAGCAAACATCTCATATTCTCTCAGAATAATAAAAAAAAGTGTGAAAAAAAAATAAGTAGAATAATTAAAATGAACCAATTATCACGTTCGCATAATGTCAGCTAGCCTGATAATTTTACATTGTAAGCATATAACACCTGTTATATGACTTTGGTTTTGTATTTTTAATAGAAATCTTGATTTCTAAAGTTTCTCTTTTAGAAAATCCACTAACTTTCAACCATAAACAGACAGACGACTGCAAATTTAATACGAAGTCTTTTTTTTACTGTTTCCTTAAGATTTTTTTAAATTTGAAGTAAAGTTAGTAAATAATATTTAAACTCACGCTGTTCTTACGGTTGATCTAACTATTCCAGTGGTATAGTTGCTAGCATGTGAAACTGCTAGAAGTCCTGGGTTCGTAATCTTTCTGTTTAGTTAGTGTCAGGAACTCACCTTCGGAGAGGACTTAAAACCGGTCTGCGCAATAACTCTTACTGCTCGTGGCGATGAATCCTTACACCCTCCCGTGTAACGATTATGTATGAGAGTGATAAGAAAAGAGAGTGCACTTGTGTCGTGCTTACACTTGTGCATACTATTTACTGTGCATAGCCAGTCAACGAGATTTAGCACCAGGGCCGGAATCGGTCTAGCAGAAATTATTATTAATAATACAAATTATTTTGATTTAGGACAACAAATATATATATTTTGTCTTTCCAGAATTATTGCGTCTGGTCTTATTCTGCATTCAACGATTTTCATCGCACTCTTCACAAATTTCTACATACAAGCATACAAAAAGAAAAGTGTACAAAAACCCAAAGTGACAGTCGACGCTTGTAATAATATCACAAATGGTTACATCCCAAACGGCCATATTATGATGAATGGACATATCAACTCTGGAAGCAACGTCCCTAACGGAATCACCAACGAAATCAATATTAACAATGGATACATTCAAGATTTAGGCAACCAATCAAAAACCAATGAGTATTTAAGTGATTTAAATAGAACGCAGCATAGAAACGAATTGAACGGCTTTATAAATGGCCATTTGAAGGAAAAAGTACAGTAGTCAGTAGTAAATAAGATTTTGTAAATAAAATATATTATGGTACAAAGACTATGATGGATGTAATTGCTCAATTGTTAAACGATAGAAAATTTTGGTAGAATTTCGGTTTTGTACGACAATTGTTGAAATTTTAAAATTAAATTTTTGACAGTTATAATTAATGAAAATATATAATCTGTACAGTATACTTTAAATGTACTTTAGCTAATGAGACTACCTTATTCCTAAACGTTAAACCATGCCTCGTAAATCCACCTCGAATGTCCATTTTCTGACATTTGCAATATATGCCATCTCTTTCATTTGTATGAAACATGAACTTTGAGGGAAAGGGACAGCATATAATCAAATTCTACTTTAACGTTTATGAATAAGTTTATTTGTATGTACATATAAAATCATTATAATAAATAGTGTAAGTCAATAGCAGTGATTGGTTTTTATTGAATCAATAAAAGCTAAATGTATTACTATTGAAGATATTATAATGAATAACGAAAACGCTATTAAAAATTAAACAAAATATATTTTTTAATCAAACGAAAATTACATTTTTTTACATTTTTATAAAATATGTATACAAAAAACTATTAGGTACAAACATCACTTGAATTATTTTTAAAATTAAAATATTTTTGCCAATATTCCACTGCGAGCTTACTTTACATAAACATATAAAAGATACTGAAGTAATAAATAGTATAACACTTAATTATTATCAATAAAGCTACTGTAAAAGCTTAATGTTACCAACTGGAAATATAATATTAGTTATATATTATAACGAAAATATAAAAAAATGATGATTATTATTTTTGGAGAAATTCGATATCCCTACAGAATAAAATTAATTGAAATCGATTCAAACTGCGTACTTATAAATGCAAATATGTCAACTCTTTTTGGTGCTATGTATTTTTTTTACAAGTGTTTGTTACAGGTATTTTATATTTTAATATATAATATGTATGTATTTCAAGCTATATATGTGTGATGTATCAACTATCTGGTATTCGTAACATAAGCCTCGTAGCTTACCAAGGAACTTGATGGCGCTGAGTGTAATAATGTCCCAACATATACAATATTTATATATTTTGATACAAAGATTTTACGATTGCGAATTGACTGAACTACCTCATAGTCTCCTTTCCCGATTTTCCGTCCAACAAAGCTTTATTTAGGTAATTGTAGGTATTAATGTAGCATGTGTTAATGAATTTTAATAAATAATATATGTTACAAGTAAAAAATGTACAATTTTTATAAAAAAATATTATATTTTACTTCACTAATACGTATTATTGATAAAATGTTACAAAAGTTACAAAGACGTGATGAAAAGTGTTACCTATTACAAAAAATGAAATTTTGTATATTATTTTTTTAATATTTTATCGTTTTATTAATCAGTATTAACAATTTCAAGGTAATTTTTAATATTTTTTTTTAAATAATTATGGCTCTCGGTGGATGTTTAAAGATACATGTGAAGGCATGCAAGTCATTTGTAGCGAAAATATAACAATGTATAGAAATAGGCTAAGAATTTATAGGATATTGTAAATTTTCTACCTGAATAAAAATATATTCGAAGACATTGCTTATTATTTTCATCAACCTCAAATGTATACGAATATTTAGATGCTATTTTTGTTTAAGACTAGTGTTGAATGCCTAGCTCCAGGTGTGATGCTGGGGGTCTAGACTAGTAAATAAAATACTTTGGTAGGATAAAAAGACTGTATTGTTGGTTCGATAGTCGTGTGTGCACACGGCGAGAGGTGGCGAGCGAGTCCCCGTAGGCGGAGTGCGGCGCGGCGTTCGCGGCTGCAGTCGACGAACCGGTTTGAGTCCCCACTTGTCGCCGGGCCTTGATGTGACGTAGGAACATATTCCCCGGGTTGAAGTGACGAAGGCTTCAAGAAGTTCATCAGGACACTGGAAGAGGGCAGATGTTATTATATGCTCGTTTAATTGTTCCTTTCTTCGTAAGAATATCTGCAACTCTGCTGTGTCCATCCGATCCAGTGTTGACAGCAATCACTCTGCCGAGCAACCATAAAAGAGGAGGCAGATTGGGGTCTTTTACTAAGACCATAGTCCCTGGCTTTAAGTCCTGCCCAGAAGTCTGCCATTTAGTCCGCTGTTGAAGCAGAGACACATATTCGTGAGAATAACGATGCCAAAAATGTTGACGCAGTTTCTCAACCCGATCGAAACGCTGTAGCCGTTGGATGTTGCTGTTGGTGATTTGAGGACGAGGAAACGACGTGAGAGTTCGTCCAATAAGGAAATGAGAAGGGGAAAGATAAGTCAAATCTGAAGGATCTGTGGAAAGAGGTGTTAAAGGCCTAGAATTTAGGATAGCCTCTACCTGAACCAGACACGTTGAAAGTTCTTCATATGTAAGGTGAGTTAAGCCCATGACTCTACGCAGCAAATTTTTACATTGCTTTACTGCTGCTTCCCAAATGCCACCAAAATGTGGGGTGTAGGCAGGAATAAATTTAAATTCTATACCCTGGTTTACAATGTCAGACTCTATGGAAACAGAGGAGAGTTGAAGAAAGCGTGAGAGTTCATTGAACGCTCCAACGAATGTGGTGCCGTTGTCGGAGTACACCCGCTGAGGTTTACCACGACGGCTGATGAAGCGGCTGAAGGCTGCAAGAAACGCCTCTTTTGTGAGGTCAGAGACCAGCTCGAGATGCACAGCTCTGACTGCAAGGCACACAAAAACACAAATATAAGATTTAATTAACTTAGAACCTCTACCTTTTCGGTCAGCTATCAGCACTGGCCCGGCGTAATCAAGACCTGTATTTAAAAAAGGAAACTCTAGGTTTGTCCTATCGCTAGGTAGGTTACCCATAACGATCTGGATAGGCTGCGCTTTAAGACGAGTACACCTAATACAATTGCGCACTATTTGCTTAGCCAGATTTTTGCCTGCTAGAGGCCAATAAGTGAGCCTAATGTGTGCTAATAATAATTGAGGTCCTGCATGACAAAGGGATTTGTGTTCTTTTTCAAATATAATTTTTGTAATATGATGCTTACTACACAATAAGATAGGGTGCTTGACATCATAACAATAGTAGGAGTTTTTAAGACGTCCACCTACTCGTATTAAGTTTTCTGAACTAATAAAAGGTGAAAGACTAATCAATCGATTTTTCTTATGTAAGGCCTGATTTTTCTTAAGAATGCTATATTCCTCAGGGAACATTTCCTGCTGAGAAATCTGTAATATAAAAAACTGTGATAATTGTAATTCTGAAAGAGTTAAATGTGTTAATATTTTATTTTTATTATTCCTGCAATTATTAATAAATCTTTTTATGTAAGCTACAACTCTGACTAATTTTGTAAATGAAGATGATTTATGTATTAAATTTAAAATTAGATTGTCATCGTTTTTGTTATCCTCTATAATACTTGAAAGCAACGATATGTCTGGCAATGAACGAGACTGTGAATTAGGCATTTTAGGAAATTGGATGTCAGTCTGATTAATAAAATCCGGACCTGACCACCAAAGAGCGGACGCGCTGATGTAATCAGCCTTCACCCCTCGAGTTGCCAGACCGGCGGTATTGCTCTGATTTTGAATTTTCTGTCATGTGATTAATATTTATGTATTCTTTAATGAATTGTAAATATCTGTCCTTGAAAATAGGGTCACGTTCAAACCTGCGCTCTAAGGCTAAAAATCGACGCTTGGCCATTGCATAAGAGTCCCCCAAACACTCAGGCGAGTCTTTTAATGGGATGGTGACGATGAATTGACCAAGCTTATCGCGATGCGTAGTCTCTTGGAAGAGCTTTTCACAAGCCTCTTCTTCTGAAGAGAAGCAGCTCTGGTTTGACACAGAGTCATGTTCCCAAAAGCGAGTTAGCTGCTCACTCTCCTCACTTGACAGAAAATGACATAAAGATGAGTTTTGAAGAGGTCGAGACTGGTATACACAACCAGAAATAAGCCAACCGAATTTTGATGATTGCAACCTAGGCTGATTTTTGCCTAAATTGATCGAATCGGAACCTAAGACGTCCCAGAAGACTTCAGCGCCGACTAGTATGTCAACCTCTGAAGGTATATTAAATGTAGGGTCTGCTAGCTGAAGACCTACGGGAATAGAAATATGTTTTTTATCAACGTAAGTACTAGGCAGTGAATGTGTTATCTTCGGTAAAATAAGACAGTCTACGCTCACCTGGTAGCCACCAGAACAAGATTGTATGGTAAGATTACAACTTTCAGAGCTACTAGAAATTTGACCGTTAATACCTGCGACAGTTGAACTAGAGCTTCGTTTTACCAGACCAAGTTTTCCACAGAGTTCCTGGGTGATGAAATTGGAAGTACTGCCATTGTCTAACAGGAGTCTGACAGGATGAAGCTTCCCATTGACATCTGACACCTTTGCCATAGCTGTGGATAATATTATAAGGGCCTGATTATTTTTTGCTTCTGCACTAGTTAGAATATTAGTAGACAATGCGATATTGTCACTTGGTTTAAGATCTGTTTGAGATTCCCTATGTAAGAGGGTGTTGTGTTTTAATTTGCAATACTTGCAATATGACAGTTTGCAACGTTTGTCAGTATGACCAGGACGAAGACAGTTCATACAGACATTGCTTTCTGATGCTTTTTTGATTCTGGAATCAACAGCGAGATTTCTGAAAGATTGACAGCTGAATAAAAAGTGATTTTGAGAGCACATAGGACATGATGTAACCTTTTCTGATTTAAAATGTGTAGTTGTTAAGTAATTTGTATTTTTATTAATTTCAAAAGTTTGTTTCGAATTTATACTATTATGTTTTAAGTTTTGATTGTCATGCAAGGTCTCAAGTAAATCAGCTCTGTTAGATAAAAATTTTATGTAATTTTTTTAAATTTGGAAAATTATCTAAACTATTTTTGTACTCCTCCCACTCTCGGTTGGTCACGGTATCCAATTTTTTAGACATCATAAAAATTATTAATGTGTCCCAATGTTCTGTAGGCTGTCCGAGAGTGTCAAGAGCTCTTAAATTTTTATTTATGATATCAATCATGTTTCGTAATGAATGACTTGATTCTTTTTGTATAATAGGAAAGTTAAATAAAGCTTGCACATGATTGTTGACAAGTAACCTTTCATTATTGTAACGATCTAACAGTAACTGCCATGCTATAGTATAGTTATCGGCTTTAAAGTCAATGCTTTTAATTACTAAAGACGCACTGCCGGTTAAAGCGGCACGCAGATAATGGAATTTATTAATTGATTGTATACTTTTATTATCGTGAATTAAGGAAATATACGTATCTCGGAATTCAAGCCAGTGCTGATAGTCCCCGTTGAAGTGAGGCAAGTCTATCTTGGGAAGTCGAACGAAGTCATGCTTGCAACCAGATCCGTGATGATCACTGCCATCTGAGATGACGGAGGCAGGCGCTGGCGAGGTAGGACGCGCGGAAGTAAGCATTACCCTAGCGCGGCCGACCTGCGCGTAGTACTGCATCTCGAACTGTTCCCGCTCAGCGTACATGGCATCGGCGTCCTCCGACAACAACTCCAACTCCGTCTGTAATGCGTCGAATTCCTTATATAGTATCTCGATTTGATCGAGGCGGCATTGTAGTTCCGCCGCTTGAAAAGCATCTAAATTATTGTTTGGTAAAAATCTGAGAAAGTTGCTAAATGAGGTTAATTTAGCTTTAAAGCTGCCACGCTTCCTAACAAGATCTCTCAATTTTACGTCAGTCATATTAAGAAATTAAGATGAATTTAATGCGTAAGAAAGGCTATATAAGCAAGCAATAATAATAATTAATATTATGTAATATGTATAGAAAATTATAACTGTACAATCAGCTGTTTAAGGTAAGAAAAAAATGTTGAAGCAATAACAAAAGGCTTATCGCAAACCGTCTATTCAACACAAAAGATTCACTAATGACAGCGATAAAAAATATGAATGCAATTTTATTTAAATGAGTCATCGGTCAACGTATGAAGTAAACAAGATGAAAAAGCGTAATATGCTTTAAGTGATTTTATATATTTTTTAAGCTTTATAAGAAATTGTAAGAATAAAGAAAAAATATTATAGCTATAAAGATTAGGTATGCTAGCTCATATGAAGAGATCAATATGCCTGATCCGCGATAGCACTATCCTAAATACCCGGAAAAAAGCTGGAAAAGCCGGGAAATAAAGGAAATGGAACGGACTCACTCAATATTAAATAATCCTCTGCGTGGTAGACTGTCCTCTAAGTGTCCTCAAAGTGTCCTCCGCAGGTCAGTGCGCCGGCGGTCGACGGACGGTCCAAAGTCCACGGATGTTATGCACAGCAATAAGACGGCTATCTTCTTTGCTCGAAGGACCACTTGTTGAATGCCTAGCTCCAGGTGTGATGCTGGGGGTCTAGACTAGTAAATAAAATACTTTGGTAGGATAAAAAGACTGTATTGTTGGTTCGATAGTCGTGTGTGCACACGGCGAGAGGTGGCGAGCGAGTCCCCGTAGGCGGAGTGCGGCGCGGCGTTCGCGGCTGCAGTCGACGAACCGGTTTGAGTCCCCACTTGTCGCCGGGCCTTGATGTGACGTAGGAACAACTAGTGAAATAACCACGCTCCGTTCGGGCTTGTTCCGGTACGTTTTAAGGGTTAGTACGCATTTTTTACTTATGTAATATTTTCATGCAGTAAAAAGTATCTTAAATGAAGCCAACTACATAACTAGCTAGCATCGAAATTATCAAATTTTTCTCGCAGTTGGCTAAAAGCATTAGAATGTACATAACTAAAATACATACGTACTTATTTCTAAATATAGAACTGTGATAAATTCCTACGTCTAAAACACATAAGCTAAAGATTTGATTCTAAAATATAAAGAGGCACAACATTTAATGTTAAAAATATTTTAAAATTTGTATTGTGTATTCAGCCCTTTTAAGGTCCCACTGCTGGGCATTTTCACCCTTCAATAGCGAGGATCAGGCCATAGTCCACCACGCCGGCCTTATGCGGGTTAGCGGACTTAAAATGTCTTTCGGAAAATTGCTAGGTTCTCTCACACATTCTGGTTTCATCACGATGTATTCTTCACCGTAAAAAAGTCGTAAGCATGTTAAAAAAAATCGCACATTAAAATATCAGAGGAGCGAGACACGGATTTGAACCCGCATCACTTGGATATCCAAATGAACGCGTTACCACTGAACTACTACTGCTTTTAAAAAACTAAATCTATATTACAAATATAGTACCTACTACATTCACGATAAGACATATTGTATTTTTATATAATGATGATCTTTGCAACGAAAGGTAGAGAAAGTTTTCGTTGATTGAGAAAAATTGCATCGTAAATTCACTCTATAATGAACTTAAGCATACCTGTAAGAAACTTTTTTGATGTCTTGATGACTTAAAGTATTAAATTTAAATTTTTGCCACTTTCATACACTTTTATTATTTACTTTTGTTTTTGACAGTGGTAGCTCAGTGGTAACGCGCACGCTTGTATAACCGAGTGATGCGGGTTCAAATCCGGGTCTCGTACCTCTGATATTTTCATGTGCGAATCATTTTCTATCATGATTACCACTTGTCTTACGGTGAAGGAAAAAATTGTGAGGAAACCTGCATGTCTGAGAGAACCTAGCAAATTTTCAAAAGATATGTGAAGCCGCACTAGACCAGCGTGGTGGACTATGGCCTGATCCCCCTCGTGTTGAAGGGAAGCCCGTGCTCAGTAGTGGGACGTTAAAAAAGAGCTGAATATATAAACTATATGTTTAATATAATAAATAGAGGATAAATTCGCCATACAAAAAAATCATTTCAATGGTTTTCTTCAGTATGGACTTACTATTATTTGAAGCTTATTTCGTCAATATTTTTTAGCTGTGTCAAAGCAATCTTTTTCATTACGTTAAACAAAATTTGATTCAACTTAATCCGTTGTATCTTATAAGTTATAAATAGTCTGACAGTTTGTAAATCAGACGCAAAGTATGAAAAAGCGCCACCTATGTGTAAGTTACGGAACTAGTAGAGCGTTGTCGACAAAGAAGCTTACACTTGTAGCGTTTCATAATAATAAGTAAATGGTTAACTAGATGTCTTTTCTCATATAAAATTAATTGACTAATACTTATCAAACATTAGAATTTTATATCATTTTTATATATCGTATCAACTATCAACTTTTTAATAAATATTTAATCGATTTCCAAAAAACGAGCATTTATTTTTTCTTATATTATATTTAAGAATATAATATGTATATTAATGTCTATCTGTCGACTAAATGAAAACGAATTATCTGTTATTTTGAAACCACTAACCAAAAAAAACTCTTTTCTTTTTATGTAGAGCGGCTTTTTTCCGTCAATGTAAATTACTGCCATATAATATTGTCATAAGCAAAATGCTTAGCGATTCAAAATATATATTTGACTTACGAGTGTCGAGTTATAGGTCTTTAAAAATATAATTTTCACGATTTCTCTGAAACAAAACCCACATACAAAATTATTGGCCATATTATAGATGTCGTACTTTGCCGAATTTTTTAATCAAGCAAAAGGATAAAAACAGATATTTATAAAATAAAATTCTTTCCATAGAATGTGATCGTACAACAAAAAGCTTAACAAATTCTACATAACATCCCGAATAAATTCTACAAGAACATAATAATTTCTTTCCTCTCCTTTATATTAGTTCTTTCTGCTTAACAATATTTCATTTTTTCAAATTACAGTTGAAATTGTTGAATCTACTTAGTACTTCTAACAACTTATATTGATTTTGAATCAAGATTCAAGTTGTAATAATAATAATTGCATATTTATTGGCCCTAACCGATGTAATCCCAAGGGTCCGATAACAATACACAAATACGTTCAAACAGAGATTTTAATGTTTGCCTTTGTTCCTAAAGCTCTACTAAGCGAGCTTCTCGTAAAATTTAAGTCTACACAATAATGTAGAGTATTTAGTTGAACTACATAATATATGTTTAAATACTTAATCATGTAAAGCTGAGTGTAATACTATACATAGGTAAGTTATTTATTTGATTTTTACAGAAGAATTCTTGATGGCATTCATAAATGTTTCTTTATATATGTATATAAAAAGTATAAATTCTCTAATTCTAAATTATGATAGGTATTTAGATTTAGGTTAAAAAAAGTAACTAATGATTACTTTATGGCAGCGTTCTTCGTATTGGTACAAAATAACGCTTAACTATAAATCGTTCATTAATTCTCTAAAATTATTATGAACTAGTGACTCACTATCGTTGTTCCTCTCTCGGACGTAATTACATACGCTACCTACATTTTAACGGTTAGTTTACATTTTCTAATATATAACATATTTTACAAAATATTCTATTTATTAACCCGGATAACAATAACGTATAGCTATCATCTTACCAAACTTTTATCTTTATCCAGCGATTTTCTCGTGATGCGTTCTCTAAAAATTTAGATTCTGCCTCTGTTTCGATAATAATCAAAAAATATTTAATGTACAGATTCGATTCTTTATTATTATAAATTAAAATGTAAACTGGAACTTAAAAATATTTAACGGTCTATACATAAGCTTTAAACATTCATAATCGAGGTATAAACAAGAGTTTCTTGTAACGATCTGTTTAGGGACTTTCTCCACACCTGTTAACGAAATCCAATAAAAGTAACAGTCTGGTTACAGCCTCTACAGCCTCATTCGAGGCAATTCGAATGTACTAATTGAAATGAAAAACCATGCTTTAAAATTTTACGGCGTGCCGATGGCTTGCTGAGACCCTCGTAAGCCTTAATTATCGCCCGACGAAATGTCAATAAACCTGACATACACATTTTTCCCCTTTCTAATTTGTTGACCCTAAAATTGTAACTGTGACAGACCAATTGAAAAGGAACGCGGTTGCTAGCGCGGACTCGCAATTATGTTGACGAAAATTGATATTGTGAACAAAGGCAGGGATCAAGATACAGTGGCCGGTGTGCACTGAGAAGGGTACGGGGTGGAAACACGCACTTTCGTTCACAATAGAGAGAGGGAGACGGCGTTACTCTTGCATATCACGAACCGTTTCAATTCATGCATATTTTGTTAAAAGTATTAGAATAAAAATTATTTTTGCTTTATATTTGAAATAAATTAAGCCTATGAAAATTTTTCACATTTATATAAGCTTACGTTACTTGTATCAAGCAATATTACAAATAATAAAAACTTTGAAGCTTATGGTATGTTTAAGATATAGGGTTCAGTTAAATTTATATTTCCAAAAGAACAAAATAATTAACAAAACTATTTTACAAAAGAATTTTAACAACAAAATTAACAAAATACATTACAAAATGTAAATAAATGTATAGTGAATCAATATATCTAGAGCGAAAAGGAACGTGAGTGAAGTATGCTTGCGCCGGCCGGGCTTCAACCTTCGGCCGGGGCTACACAATCAGTCGTCCTAACACGCGTGCCGGGGACGCACGTACCGCGGCTAAACCAACTAACTATACAAAATAAAACAAAATAACAAAAAAAATAACACTTCCAACCACTAAAATATGCATCGACAGTGTAACCGTGATAAGTGATCTAACATAGAGTGAATGAACTGGTTGCGAGCTTTTGAAAAGCTTTAGAGCGCGTCGTATCTAAGATTCATATAAAACATTGTGACAATAAATCACTAGTGTATTAATCGGTAATGTGACACATTTGAGAGAATACATGCACCAAACGTGGGTTCTGTAGTAAAAATCACAGGGTTCCTTTGAACTCAACACAAAACCTCTGCACTAGGTACTGCAATGCGATTTGTGTTGCAAATTGTATGGTTTTTTTTCCATTATTTATCATATTATATTAATATTATACTTAAATATATATTTGACGATATATATATTATTATATACTTGTGTCTTTTTATGAGTGTTTAGTCATAAAATATTTTTTCTATTAGAATTTTATATTTGGATCGCGTTTAAGACAGTTTAAAAGGCTTCTTAATGAAAAATTCATTTAAACGAAATTGATATAAACAAATAAATTTTAGAAAACATATACCTTAGTTACATTCAAAGAAGTATCAAAGCTTACTGTTTGCAAAGTAGCAACTAGCTAGGCCAGACTGGTTCACTAAGTGCACTGTCTGGCCATTCTCGTACTTTTTGTTTGATAAAACAAAAGCAATATTGCTACACGTTTATTTTTCTACTGCTTGATTAATAATTAAACAGTTAAAAATAACTATTAAAGATTAACTATTTACGAATATAAATTACACCTAGTTAATGAATTTAACCATAATATTTAATATAGTTTTAAGTGTTGGTAAGTTTTTATATAATTATATTGTCTCGTTGCACCTAACATAACTGTTTTTATTTAATTACATGATATACCTCCAAGTTAAGAAAATTGGGATTTTGATTTGTTTATATTATAGAGTAGAGCTTTAAAAGACACATTTAGAGCTTTTAAAAGTTAATAAAACCCACAGAAGCAATAAAAAGCTCTGTTTTAACTCAATTTTGTACGTTCTAGGTAGATATATACTATTTCTAATTAATTAATAAACCTATTCTCCAAACATGACTCATTTGGTATATCTTGGGAAAGAAACTAGAACTTCATCTCGAGCTGCTTTCAATCCGACCAAATGGCTTCAGAAACTAGTGATTCATCCAAAACTAGTGGCTTTACAAAGTTCTATAATAGCCCCAGCGATTCTCTTGGTCAAAGCATTCTCCACTCTTTCGCTTCCCTTTCAACCCTCTCGTGCTTAATAAACTCAATAAGTAATTTTGTATTTACGTTTCGTAATCGCTAAGAAAGTACGGATTTACTAAGGATGGGGTAAATTTGGACGCGATTCATTTGTTTTCAATGCAAACTGGCTTTTGTAACAAAGGGTGTATCCCTGAAATGTAAATTTGGGTTGCATCATTAATAAATATTACGCGTACTATTGTTTTAGAATTAGCGGTCACGTGTAACTTTTAAGATTTCATTCTAAACACAATTTTTATAGGAATTCTTATTTCGATGATATTTTGATGATACAGATATTTATATATTTGTATATTTATAGATTTTATAACATTTTAAAACAAAACTGTGAAGCTTGTAAGCTTAAGTTCTTTATATGTCCATAATTTCATTGAAGACCTAACTTTAACTCAAAATACATTATATATTATATACTCGTATGTTTAAAAAAATCAATCATCTTTTATTACTTACATTTCATTTGAAATTGTAGAGATAGTAAGTAAATTCCATCATTTTAAAAAACGCGACCAGTAATCGTTTAACGAATGCTAAAAAAACAAGCACGTGTAATAATCTAAAAAAAATCTGCCAACAAAAGCAGATGTTGAAAGTTCGATTTAGCGTGAGGCAAATTATCTAGAGACAGTGGTAGCCCAGTGATAACGCGCTCGCTTGGATAACCGAGCGATGCGGGTTCAAATCCGAGTCTCGCACCTCTGATATTTTCATATGTGAATCTTTTCCAACTCATTACCACTTGCCTTACGGTGAAGGAAAACGTTGTAAGGAAACCTATATGTCTGAGAGAATCTAGCAAGACACGTGAAGTCTGTTACACGTACTTGACCAGCGTAGTAGCCTATGGCCTGATCCCCCTCGTATTGAAGGGAGGCCCGTGCCCAGCAGTGGGAAGATAGTGAAAACGGAGAGTGAGAAAACTTCCCACTCTATTTTTCGTGCATCGAAAAGTGTCCATTTCTTATAGGCCTTGAAGGCCTCTAAAAGAAAAAGTGAAGCTCTAATAAATAAAGCTGATCGATTTGCCACACTTTGTTATGATTATTACAAATACGGGCATAAATCATAGGATATCACAAAATGGTTCTTCCACGTTATATCCAAAACAATAAATTGATTATAAAATTTCCTACACATATTTGATTACAAAGTTTGTAGCTTTCAAATTTTATTTCAAAAACAGTGTACTGACCGCGTAATATCTATTATGAAACCTATTGTATATCCTATTTCGAAAGTGCTCGATATCTTTGTTCTAAATATTTCGATATGAATAATATTCATTACGGCTATGTATCGATATAGCAATAGAACGTTTATGCTACTTTGATAACTATCGACTATTTTGATTGCCTCTTAAATATTGATAGAGTAAATTGTATACATTTGTATAAAAACTCATAGAAATGTTCGAAATATTTACATATGAAGACTTCATCTAACATACGTTATTTAAGATATTAAATATTAATATAATGTAAATAGGTACTCATTATTATTATTTTTGCCTTTTACTTTCGATACAAAGCTTTATGAATCAGGGATAAATAACACAGCTTTATAAATCATGTAAGATATTTCTTTTTGTAAATACGTTTTGATCTATACAATATGCGAGAGGACAAGTGTCTGTATTTAATTTCAAATTAGCAGCTTTTTACTACTGGTACTAACATAAAATTTTTAAAAAATATAAAATTTTTGTCTGTCTGTTTATTTCGGCTAATCTCTGAAACGGCTGGACCTCTGGCTCGCAGATAGCTAATGTTATAAGGAGTAACTTAGGCTACTTTTATTTTAGAAATTTATCTAGCACCACACGCGGCTTCGCCGTAGCTACATAGTTGTAAATTAAAAATTATAGATTGTGAAGGAAATTTTACAGTCCTTGGCTAACATCAATTGTATTCAACTGACTTAATAAAAACGACGACTTTAAAATTTAAATGACGCCACAAAATAATTTTAAATAACCCTTATATTTAAATATAGAAATAACTAAATATCTTTGTTTATTCGCAACGGTTCAAAAGATACAGGTAAGACAGGCGGATTGACAGAAGCATGAGGGTACTAGGAAGGGGTTTCCGTTAAGACCCTTTGGTTACAGTACCTACGGTTTTATAATAATATTAAATCTATATATATAAATAGGCATAGACGAAACAGTTTAGTTCCGTCTCACCCTCTGTTTGTCGATTGCTTTTTTTTTTGTTTTGCTTTGTAGCTATTTCCGAGTTCTTGTCTTTTTATTAAAAAAATGCAGTTATTTTTTTTATATAGATACAAACATAGGCATAAAAGACAAGTTCGTATATTTTTCCTATTATTCTCTATTTTCCAATCATTTTTTTTATTTGCTTAATTAGCTATAGTGTTATCAATAACAATTGTTATGTTCGAGTTTTGAACATTTATTATTATAATACTATTGTATTGGAAACAATTTGTGCAATTACTTATAATAACAAAAAGGTTTAACGCAAAACTATACGAACTATGCAATTATCACAGAAAGTATGAAAAATCATCTCCCAAAGTAAAATATTTAATTTTAATTAATAATATTACGCCGGTGTAAATTGCTTTAAATATATTGCATTCATTAGAGGTGGAGTTAAATAAAGGTGCCTGCTATTGTTGAACTCAGTTGAAATTAATTATCTGAAGTTAAATATCTAAGCCCTAAGGGATCAAAATGTATAAAACAAGAAACCTAAAAAACTGACAATATATAGAGCGGAGGTCGATTATTAAAAAAATAAATTCCGACAAAGCATCTTTTAAGATTCTTTAGGTCCGTATGTTATCAGCATTTAACCGGTTCTAGTTCAATAACAGATAATAAAGATGAAAATTTGACTATGACATTCTACCTTCGACCTACTTTCATGAAAATGTTTATTCCCATATTAATTTCAAAACCCTATCCTTATTCCAAGAAAATGTACTAAATATAATCTTATAACTATAAGAATAATTTGAATCCTCTATCCAATAGCAAGAATCTTCTTCTTCTTCTTCCTGCCTTTATCCCACGCTATGTGTGGTCGGCACAACATGTCTTCTTCTTCCACTCTCCTCTGTCATTCGTCAACATAACATCCACCCCTTTTACACGCATATCCTCTTTTATACAATCCATCCATCTCTTTTTCGGTCCTCCTCTACTCTTTTTTCCTTCTACATGCATACTTAACATTTTCCTCGTAATATGATTCGTAATATCCTATAGCAAGAATGCCATTAAAATTTGTTCAGATATTCTAGAAATATTTCTTAATAACTAATTCTTAATTTTACATAAGGTTAAGAAGACAACATATCTGTTAAACCCATAAAGTAAGCAAGTCTATATCAAACCTTTACTCAGTTGCACTATAAAAAAGGATAAGCCAACAAACGCATTTACGCATTAATAATTCATAAGTGTGCACAAGCACAAGTGCACTTTAATACCTATCACGATAGCCCGGTGGGACAACAGTTGGGGAACTGATATATCACTTCTAAGGGATGGGGTACAGCTTCATCTTACCAACTTGACATTGCTAGTTTTGACATTGACAGAAGATTTTAATAACTATTCTGGTTATAATAACAGATTTAAGCACTAGAATTAAGAATCTGCGCTCGTATATGCTATTCATTCGGGAAGCAAATTAGTTTAAAATATTACAAATAATTAAAAAATGAAGGGTAAACTCAAATATAAGATACTTTGGTAGTACTTTTGCTAGTATTGGAGGAAAAATCTAAAAATAACTAAAAACAATGTATGAGATTGTCCCAAAAACTCAAAAATCTATGTGTTTCTAGATTATTTCTATATCTTTGACGATACTTTTGGTTCTTTTTGATGTGCTGCGCGCTCTTTCTATTCTACTTGCTGACCGAGTGGTCGCGGGTTCGAGTCCCCTCCGCGGACATTAATTTGTGTGATGAGCAGTTTGTATGCTGTCATGGATTTTGATATTTATATTTAGTATATATTTAAGGACCGTATCCATTCACGAGGTATGATAAATATCATAAAAAACTAATAGTTCACGTTTATATAAAATCAAACTATAAATGAAGTTATGACTTTTATTTCTCATAGAAAGAAAGCATGCTGCTACAACTTTTTGATTGACGTAATTTATATTTAGAGCTCACTAACTTACTAATGGATTTTTTATGTTCCCTCCCTATACATATTGTTTACGATGTAGGTACATTTTATATATCTTAAAAATAATTTGAAAAACTTCTCTCTTAAGAAAGCACTAAAGGCGGGCATGTTGGATTAATACCTCTGAAACTAATTCGCCTTTTGAATTGCTTTTCTTCTATTTTCTCTGCTAAGAACTACTATTCGAATCAATTTGTCTACTTGGATGTATTTTTATTTCAATGGCTCGCGGTAGAGGGAAATATATTAAGAGAAATAACATAGAAACATAAATATACATTTATAACAATGATTACTGTCTGTTACAAATAATGCGTTAATACGAATCTTTCTACGAGTATATATAAATATAATGTGCTGTTCGTTAGTATCGCTAAAATTTAGAAACGACTGAACCGATTTGATTAATTTTTATTTGTTGGGGGTGTTTTAAGTATAAAAAATCATAAAAACTGGAAAAAAGCTGGAAAATTCAAAATTGTTTATTTCCCATGTAAATCACTAATAGCTAAACGTAGCTAGAGACGAAGCCGAACGAGTCAGGTGATTGGCTAGTATATAATTGATAGTCTCATAATTTAAGTATAAGTTAGATAAAAATTCAAAATAACAAACATTGTCCTTCAACAATATAAATCAGAAGAACGAAGGACGAATTACTTTGGATTTCCTACTGTGAAAAGGTCCCGAAAGACTTTTAAAGGCCAAATATTATATTTGAGGCGGGTCAGAACAAAAACTTAAGACGCGAGAAATGTAAAGAATGTATGAAAGTTTATGGCAAAAGTGAATAAGGTATAATTATATATAATTTTATAATATTATGTATGTGTTTCGATTAGGTACCTTAGCTAGGAAATGTTGCATAATTTATTAAGTAGATGAAGTGGAAAGATGCTGTAGTTAAAATTTTTAAAAAACGTTAAAAGTCCGCTAAATTACGGCCACTATAGAAAACTATACTATGGTAATGCCATACATGTAGGCTGAAAATTACGCTTAATCTTGCTTTATGTAGATATAAAATTTAGTAAAATTAAAAAAATCAAAACTAAGAAATACATACTTTGAAAAGTTATTTCCAAACTTTACCAATCTAATCTATTTTCTATTTTTTACCCCCACGACTCGAAAACGAGCGTTCAAGCGCAAAAGTAGGACCACGCCTGGATGCCACGTCACTTGTGACTGACAGCTGACAGAATTGTTTGACATTCGACAAATTTTATGTTTAACCAAAAATAAACTGTAATACATTGAAATAAAGGCTTGGTTTCACGCAAACATATTACAGCACAGGCCCCGGGCAGTACGACTGTACAGGACGATTAATTTATCACTGTATATATTCACGGTACGCATATTTTGTGACAGACGCAAAAATTTATCTTTTTATCAGAATTTTGTTCATCTTAATTTATATACTTTATTTGCATAAGTTACGTTGCAAGGATGTGCCTGAATTACCTTATGAAGTTGTGTAGAGTAAGAGCTTTTAAATATTAATACAATATATCTACCTATACATATATGTAATAAAATTCGGAGTCGATCTGTACATTATTTTTTTTTAAATCTTATTAAAATATTAATAATTATTAATACAGAAGGTGAATCTTTAAAATTTTAATAAAATTATTTGATTGTTATCTGGATCAACATATAAGAAGTAAATTAAGGATACTTTTTAGTACGGGAAAATATCTCATCTCTAAGAAGTCTATACCAACCGTTAAAAAGTCTACCTAGAGATGAACCTGATCGAAGGTACATTGAGTCGTCAGTACTATACTAAAATTATAATTTATCACTACACCCTATATAGTCTTACAATCTATTTATTACAAAAGTATTCATACAGATACAATGCCTGTCTTCGTAAATAAACTAACTAAGCGGATTCCTTTTAAAAAATCCAGATAATCCATTATTAATTACTATAACTATTAAAAAAGAACATAAATCAGCTTACAAACGCAATACAAAAGTACTTTGCTACGGACCTTCTTAGAAATAGATGGAAAACCGATCCATTTTAACTTAGTTAATATTGATTAGCATCAAAGAGCTTTTCGACTGACTACTTGTTTGCTTCGTAGTTTCGTAAAGTTAGTTTTGAAAGTAAAAAGCGTGTCATTAAGTTAAGCTGTGCTTTCTAAACATTTGTTAAATACTATTAATGAAATTATTCAACAAATTAGAGCCAGGATTCTTTAAAATTTCTTCCTTCACTTTGTCTGTCTGTCTGATTGCTGTCTTTTGGATAGCCATCAATCTTATGAAATACAAATTTTTGGCAGTTTAATTTTTTATATATCTTATTTTTAAATAAATGTTAAGACATGAACACACATCATCATCTATGTCCATGGTAAGCATCGAGTCTTGTGTTATGGACATGTGTTAAATATGACTGATACAAATGCTCATTACACAAATGAATGCCCCCAACAGGACTTAAACCTGCGACCTTGGCAAGTAGGGTCTCTAGAAACTGAACCAAACAATTTACTCGTTAAATTCGTATAAAAATGCAATAAAATCAACAATGTAGAATAAATGAAAGATTAATTAAAAAGACATAAAAGGTTTGTTCTGTTGGATTTTTGTTGACACTCAAATACAATCTATTAGTAGAAGCGCTAGTGATTTCATGAAATAAAGGCTTTTGAAGACTAAAAAAGTTACAACAAATGGAAATATGTGTATCAAAAAAAACTAGTTTTTTTTAAAACTTCTATTATGACACAGTTGCTTTTGTATGCAATTTTTTTGCGTAGTTTATTGATGTATCCTAATTGAGAAGTTGTAAACTAGACAGAAAAAAATCTTTTACAAACAAAATGCAATCTCTTAACCTACATCGTGTTAGTGAAGTGAATAAAATTCTAAGAAAATCAGTCCGTTAAATGCTTTTTCATAACTTATTAAGTTGCCATGTGTCTACACAATATTATTTTTACAAGATAACCTTTGGAATATTATGATCGCCTCAACACTCTCAATAAACATCAAGTAATGAAGTATAAAATTTAATTATAATATTTATTACATTTTTATACTTGAACCACCCTTAACACACCCCCAACAGAACAAAAAAGGAATTATTCTCCGTCCAGCCGTTATTGAGTTTTAACGAGACAATCGAACAGTTAATATATAATATTTTAAATATTAGAAAATATACCTATTACAAGCTTTCATTGTTGTAAGTTCCCATGGTTACTTTAAAAATGTGTAAAATGCATAGCATTCCGCTCTTTCACTTTGCAATTAAACTGTCCATCCAAACTAAGCCGAGTAGTCCTTACAAAGTTCATATCCACAGGGACCATGTTGGCTGGTCTTATTTGACTAGTGCCTACCCTCGGCTTAACATGTTACATAAGCGTGTGTACACACCCCACATTTCCTGCACTCACAACGTTTGACCGAGTTATTTCCGAGCGGCTTGAGACCCTTTCTATGAGAAATAAGAACTAAGTTGACTGAAATGATTAACCGCGATATCATTGGTATAATTGTGCAAGTTATATCAGTACATGTAAATAAAATAGAAGTGTCTGTTTTAATTTTAAATTAACAGCTTTTCACTAAATGCATATGAAAGTATATACGGTACTTACATCAAAAAATCATTTTTTTTTTAATTTTTGTCTATCTGTTTGTCCCTCTGTCTGTTTGTTCCGGCTAATCTCTGAAACGGCTGAACCGTTTTTGACTGAATTTACACTCGCAGATAGCTAATTTATTTTAACTTCAGTCCAGTCAGTACCAGCTAGTGTTCAGATCTCAACATGCTTCGTTATAGTCAAAAATAAATTTAAAGTAGGTACATATCAACTTAATTAAATTAACTTAAAATTAAGCACAATCCTTTGTTTATTTAGGACTGAAGTTGAAAATTATTGATTAAATGATCCCTTCGGAAAACTTTTAAGTAATTAATTAATTTTAACTAGAAATTATAAATATGGAATGTTTATGTACACATGTTTGTGGAGAACATATTTCGTAACATACACAAAAAATCTTGCAAGCTTTTTTGACCTTTTAGAAATATAAATAGGGCGAGCGAAGCTAGACCTAACACTATCCAACAACCCGAGCATTTTGTGGTACACTTTACTGAAAAACTATGATGCCTATAGTTTTGTGCTTTAATACAGTAATTTAACTTCATATCTAGTTGTGTTATTTGTCAAAAAAACATGATTTGAACATTAAAAAAATGAACATTAACAATTTTGTGTTCATTGGATAGAATGTTATTGTACTACTAACGTCATCTGTTAGAAAACCAAAGAGTTAACATCGCTGTAACATTATTACGAGCCCTCACAAACCTCAGCTTTTTGCTAGCTATCTATGTATCCATATATTAATACGTGAAGTAAAAACTTTGTACCCATTTTTACGAAAATTGGGCGAACGGAGAAGTATGAAGTTTCACACATTTATATTTTAGAATAGAGAAGGAGTGCAGAATGCTAATATTTTTAAAAAATTATGGATAAAAGTACATTAAATCAATAAAAAAAATATTACAAACACTACCATGTACTGGAGAATAAATTCATAGTAAATTCATTTATTACAATAAATATTATTAATTATCGCCAAATTTCGAACACAAGGCGACTACTAGTTCATCTATCTTCTCTCTTTTTTTCTCTTGTATTTTAGTGGAGCTTTAGTGTTATCAGTAAAAAAAATTAAAGTGTTTTTTCTTATTGGTATCTAAAATCTATTCATATATTTTGCTCAAAATTGCAATTTTGATAATCGCCGAATTTCGACCGCTCGGCGACCACTGCTTCAAAAACATAACGTTTCAATTGCGCTTTTGTTTATAGTACAATTATAATTCATACATATGATTGCAGTCGTCAAGTTATTTATTTAAGCGCAGGAATAACCTTCGTTTTGCTCAGGCCATAACTGCTCCCGGGTTTCATCAATTTTGAATTTGCTTATAAATATAAATAAAGTTATCATTAAACGATTGTTTTACAATTTTGCGCGAGCGAAGCCGCGAATTCTGCTAGAAAATGTATACAAAAACTTGACAAATTATGTACCAAAAACCTTCCTCGATAATCTCTCTATGCATTGGTGAAAACAGCATGAAAATCAGTGCAGTGGTTTTTAGTTTACGCGGCTGAGGACCTTGTTTTAAAAGTTAGTCGGCTAAATTACTGTAGTCTTAAATTAAATTGTTCTATATATTATACTAATTTCGGTCACTAACTTCACTTAATGAGAGCTATGTTAATGTCCTTTTTTTTATGGGACAAAGGAAGCAAACGGGCAGGAGGCTCACCTGATGGTAAGTGATCACCTCCGCCCATGGACATCTGCAACACCACAGGGCTTGCAGATGCGTTGCCGGCCTTTCAGGAAAGGTAGGGAGGGAGGAGGGAGAAGGACGGGAGGAGGGATGGGGAGTGGGCCTCCCGGACTCTCACTTACCGGACGAAACGCGACAGCATAGCTGCCACTTCACGCCGGTCTTCTGTGAGAGAGTGGTACTATACGGGGCGTGCCGGCCCATTCGGCTGCTACCCGAAGGTAACAAGCATGGCACTACCACTTGAAGTCCTTTCCTTGAAACATTCTTAGATAACTAATTAACATAATCAGGACTAAAAAAACATTCAAATTCAACTCGTAATATCCTTATCATAAGTATCCCATACATAAATTAGCAGGATAAAATAGTAAAAGTTATAATTTCACAAAATTTGTTAACCTTGCAGTTTGCTTTCGTCGCCATTTTAAGATCAATAAGAAGAGAAGGTCGTTCTAATCATAATTTTGTTTGTCGCGTACATAAATTATCTCTCGTTGTTATCAAATTGTAAATGTTGTTCTTAATGTTCTTAATTTTATGCAATAAAATTATATAAATAAATAAATACTCATTGTCTTGACATACTGCGATGTTTATACAAATTATATCCCCGTTAAACTCACGAATATACGCTTAAATCACTTTTATTGTGTATGGAAATACTTACAACGTCTGCTTCTAAATAATTTTGTAAAGACACTATTAGACGAAGTTGTGTTTATTGGCTTGCAGCAAGCAAAGTAGAGCGACGTAAGGCATTGGTAGCCCAGTAGTAACATGGTAGCATAGGAAACCGGGTTCAAATCCCCGTCTCGCACCCTTGATATTTTCATATGAGAACCATTTCCAACACAATAATCACTTTATTTATTATAAAGAAAACAATCATAAGGAAATATGCGTATTTGAGAAAATATATCAAATATTCGAGATAGGACGCCCACCAACTTCTTGGATCATGGCATGGTCTATGTCCATTTGTGGAATGTTAAAATGTATGCACATAAAATATCGTGATAGTATTATCTTAGACTCTACGTCACTCACCTCTCAGTATACAAAAAAACTAAGAATTATAGAAGGGATATCACAAGGAAAGGACTTCAATAAGTAATAAAAATCATCAATATTATAATTGCAAAAGGAAAGTATGGGTTCAGTACAACAAATTTCTAGTAATTAG
This sequence comes from Boloria euphrosyne, assembly GCA_951802675.2. Classification (NCBI taxonomy): domain Eukaryota; kingdom Metazoa; phylum Arthropoda; class Insecta; order Lepidoptera; family Nymphalidae; genus Boloria; species Boloria euphrosyne. Next base: position 2,335,834 of record OX637876.1, read on the forward strand.
CTCGTAAGTAAATAAACAAAACGAGATATTACCTGTAACGGTATTCAAAAATGACTCAATAACAAACAGTAAACAACAATAGTACAAAAACTAACCGCAAACATCTGCCGCCATTAATTTACTTTGAAATCCATGGAGCGGCCTATTCATCGCAATCATAGAGAATACAAAAGGGTATTCGCTTAATTCTAAATCAATTTTAAAGTAAAACTACGTTTATTTACAGAGAAAAGGGTTTTCTAGAGCTTTTTTTCATAGAGGAAATAACAAGTGGCACATCTTTTTTCCCATATAGGTACTGATTAATTCGCTTTGAAAGTTTTGAATTGCCGTTTTTGTATGGGCATATTAGTGTCATATTAAAAAAGGGGTTAAAAATTTCCTTTTTTTTCTTTTTCCATAATACTAATAAGGATTCAAGCACAAGCTTCATCAAAATCAGGACAATTTTGTTTTTCACTCAAACAGGATATTCTTTTTATTCGCAGCTAGATTAAAGCAATTAAATAATAACTTATAAAAGTTTTTGAGCGAATCCCTAATTCTTATTCTTAAATAACAGTAGGTATCAGAAACTATCGGGAACTCTGCCGCGCTATGACAATACACTGTATCTAAAAAAACATATTTTTTCAGAAATCGCAAAAAACGTTTAATTTTGCCATAAAACTTATAATATTAGTCCGATTTGCATCTCAAGCTTAGATCCCGGTACAACGCAATTTTTTTTAGTTTAGTTATTATTACATATAATATACTGGTATCAATTTACATTGAATTTTTTTTAATAAAACCAGTATAAAATATTTTATAATAGTTAATATTATAAAAAAAAAAATATAAGTAGGTACATCCTTAATACAACGGTGTATTAACGTACAACGCGTTTTCAAATATTTTGACTTGTTCAAATGAAACTATCTAAGCTTACGACCGAATCGAAATCCCTACAGTGACATGAATAGGCGTTCAAATGTATTAACCGCCTACGTCCCCTTTTCAAGTTTATACCTGGTCACTTATGGTTGTAGTTTTTTTCTCCATTATACTCTATTGAGATGTGATTTAAAAACCAATTAAGATGTAAAGGTGTGTGATTTGAGTGGGTTTTTGGTTTTCATTGAAACTTTCTCATATATTTTTTTACTTTGAGTGCTGTTTAAGAAGTATAAAGCCTTGCTCTACATTTGTTCGTTAGGACTATTATTATCGGCTCTTCAATCTTGGAATAGGAATTCAGGCAGAATGACGTCATTATGGCTAAGATAATTTGAATGCTTTATATACGAGTATTAGTAGTAGTGACTAGACTAGTGACTCATCCTCGCTTCGCTCGGGTTCGTCCCTAGATTTAGCGCGAGCAAGCCGCGCCCGCTAGTAAATATATACAAAAACTTGACAAATTATGTACTAAAACCTTCTTCGAGAACCACTTTATCCATTGGATGAAAATAGCATGAAAATCGATGTAGTAGTTCTTGAGTTTATCGCGAACAGACAGACAGACGCGGCGGAGGACTTTGTTTTATAATATGTAGTGATTTAAATTAGTGTTAGAATAAAATGGCTCTACCTAAATGATGGCCGTGAACAGTCATCCCGTCGAATCATCGTGCTTGTATAGAGTATGCATTGTAGAATAATATTATAAATGGGAAATTAAGTTTGTTTGTTTATTTTAGGGGAGACGTTTAGAACGGAGGGTGATATAAGCTTTTTATTTTAACATTTATTCTAATACAAAATTTATTCTGATAAAAACTTATTCTGTTTTAATAATTCTGACGTGAGTTACAGTATTTATTAGGACAACGTGAAAGAAAACACCTTGTTTTTAGATATGATTAGAAATATTCGTGATCGTAATTTGACGTTTCCTGCATCGCCTTATTATTTTCTTATACACTTATATTTCCTTTTAAGTCTAATGAATAAAGACTATATTGGAGCAAAAACTTGATTTAGAGCGTCTACTAGTTACTTGCGTGACTGTGAAATTGACAAAATAAGTATTGCATGTGCCTTAGAACTAATTGTCGTGGGATAAGGTTCATTTTTGAAAGATTTTTTATTTATATTTTGGTTTTTGTGAAACAACCATGAGCTATGGTGTTCTCTTCGTTATGGCGTACTGATCGAGTGGTTTATTTGACTGATATATTGACCATATTTTATGATTTCGCTTCGCTTAAATCTAGTTATTGCTTGATATTTCAGGCCTTTTGGAATAAATTAGCAAAATAGACGAATAAATATAATGGAAATATGTAGATATCTATACTTCTATACTGTTATAAAGAGAAAATAATGTATTTTTGTATGTTTGTTTGAAAATACATCGTATTTATAGAAAAAGCTAAAAATTTATTTTCGTACTAATTGATAACTCTAAAGCTCGTCAATTATAACTACTAAAGAGTAGAGTATTCTACGTCAAGAATAATAACGTAAAAATCGTAGAATTATTATTACAAATGGGAAATTCAGCAGTGTTAAAAATATATCCAAACAAACCTTAGTCATTCTACAATCTTGATACAAAGAAAATTTTATAATCGATTTACATTCACTGAAAAAGTATTGTTCTTTATGTGACCTCACTTCGTACTTGACCCAATGTCAAACCTCTTAATAACAAGGTAGATTGAAGAGCTTCTAGACAAATTCTAAAAATTTATAAGTATCCATAACCATATATGGATATGTAGACTGTAGAATGATTGGCAAGCTTATTTAGTTAACAGCATCACTTTATATTAAGAATGTAATGTTTTGAAAAAAAATATATATATTTTATATAATATAATTTTACGTACACCTACTATTGTATGTAAATATGAACGCGCTCATACTTGTATAACCGAGTGATGTGGGTTCAAATCCGGGTCTCGCACCTCTGATATTTTCATGTGTGAATTATTTCTATTGTGATTACCACTTGTCATAAGGTGAAGGAAAACATCGTGAGGAAACCTGCATGTCTGAGAAAACCTAGCAAGTTTTCGTAAGACATGTAAAGTCCGCCAACACGCACTAGGCCAGCGCGGTGGACTATGACCTGATCCCCCTCGTACTGAGGGAGCCCTGTGCCCTGTGCTGTGTGTAAATTAAAATTAAACCATTTTGATAAATACATTTCTGAAGAATGATTTAAGCGATTTTAAGAGAAAATTGCGCCTGATGAGCAATTATGAAAAACAAAGTGTTTTTACAGCATTCATATGAAATCATAAATAACAAAATTTATCAACAATTAAAGTGTTTATACATTTTGTACATACAATATATATTTTAAGCGATTGATTCCACCAAATGTTTCAACGAATATCTTGTCTAAAGCACGTCTCTACCCCATAAGCCCTCTCCATATCAAAAATCACGTTGCCCACTTGCTACGTTTATGAAAGACAGCCCAATTTTATAAAGTTTTTTATTACAGCCATATATTATAATAGCTGAAGCATAAAAAAGCTGATCAAAGCTTTAACTGGGATTAGGAGAATTAATCACAATTCGAGAGCCTTCAGCCGGTCCGTTCCATTACTACTAAAAGGCGTCTTATCGCCGATCTGTTTCACCGTTTTGATTTATTAAGGCAACCTTTGCTAGAATGTCCATTAAACCCTTAAAGACCTGGATTTATCCTGCCCATATCAGAATTTCTTTTCCTGAGCTTTTTTCTTTCCATCTATTGGCTTTTAAGCTAGATATTAGGTGTATTAATAAAATTAACTAGTAATAAATAAAAAAAATTGTCCATCGTTGTATTGAAAAATTACATGACATTAAAAAGACAAACATACTAACAATCAATAAATCCTAAAGAAATCCCAGTGCAAACCTTTTACTATTATTAATTGGTGTAATGTTTTAAAAAAACGAGATTAGATAAATAACCTTACGACCTTGACTTGAAAAATATCATACTTTATCTAAGCTATAATATATCTTCAATATGACACAAAATATTAGTCTTACATCAATATAATAGATGTGACATATTTTTAAAATTAATGAACGATCGTGAGGCATCGAGCAGACTCGATTTTCGTTCGATATTAGTAAAAATACTACTACTCACCCTGACTCCGATTGGGTTCGTCCATAGGTGTAATTTAAGGGATATTTCTCAGAAATGAAATATGTTCTGATTGTCTAGCAGTTTTCTCATCAGACGGTCACAGACATACCAAAATTCGTAAAAGTATAAGTTTTGCCTCTCGATAATAATTATTATTATAATATATTTTTCCAAAACATATATAAGGAATTTCTGGAAGAAATCTCTTAAAGAGATAAGTTATCCTTTGTACACAATGTCTCCGCTTTCTTTTTTTTTATGTATGTTCTTTATTTTTTGTGTGGTACAAAATAAATAATATACAGATTCTACTAAGCACTAAGTTAGAATTTTATTATATGTTTAGAAGAAAAAATATTATTTATAAAAAAGTCTTTAATATTCCTTCATATAGCTTTTCATATATCACGAGTCATAGTGTTGTAATTATATAACAAATTAACTTTCGAATTTAAACTGAAGTAAATTATCGCTAAAAAATCTCATTTTTACTCGGGATTCGTGGCTACCCTAAAATGCTAAGCGGAGTAACCTTTCATGTTGATTTGAGATATGCTTTGTTATTGACTTATAAGGTAGCTTATTAGTACTTTAAAGAACCTTACATTACTTATATCGAAAATTATGATTGAAGATGTTGTTGACCGACTTCTGAAACTCGCCTACAAATTACAATAATTCATCTGTATATTTCCTTGTAATGCAAGTTTTCATCAATTATGAAGCAATTTTCATATTTTTTTAATAATAATTATATGGGTATTTTGACACGTATGTATAAGTTTGTAGTGCATATTTGCTGTGCCAGCGGTCGCGGGTTCGAGTTCCGAATGAGAACATTCATTTGTTGAGCATGAATGTTCGTATGTCATAGGTGTTTATATTGATAATATGTATTTATAAAGTAAATAGTTATATATATATATATATATATATATATATATATATATATATATATATATATATATATATATATATACAAGCAGTACCCGCGGCTTCGCCCGCGTTGTTAAAACAAAACCCAAAAGGTGTATATTTTATAAATAAAAAATATATAATTATTAAAGTAAAAATCCCACCCACTGGGTGAACTTTTCCAGTTAAAATTTACATAACCATGTAAATGAATATAAGCTTATTTAACTGCTTATTCAAGATATCCAACTTCAGTGTGAAGTTACATTCAAACCATTCACGCCCGATTAAGTTGCGAGCATGAACTGTAACACTTCTTTATGACTAGCTTTCGCACGTGGCTTCTACGTGACTTTTTGGCGTGTAAAAACTAAGCATTTTCTATAGCTATTAATATTATTAAGAAAAAAGAGGCTTTCGAGCATATTTTTTGTAATGGAATTTTAAAAATAAACTTATGGACGATTTTAAAGTCGAGATATGTATTTCTTTAACTTAATAGGATTTAAATACGTATAACTAGACGCAACAAATTTTTGATTTGGCTTCTTTCAATCCCAAACTTTACGCTATGTCATGATTTTTCATGTTCATCAGTATAACAACGTTGCCTTGAAATGTAAGGTTTCGTTTGTTCAGCTAAGGTTTATAGAAAATGGATAGACTATATTATGTATAATACCATTGATACTGTCTACTCGTATGTATGAAAAAAATCCCATACGATTCAATATCGGACTGTATGGCACTATTTAAAAAATAATATATTCATATTATTATAATAATCTCGATTCAATATCAGACTGTATGGCACTATTTAAAGAATAATATATTCATATTATTATAATAATCTATAGTAGCCCAGTAATAATGCCATGAAGTGATTTCGTACAACTTAAATCATAATATGATTACTACGTGCTTTACGTTTGCGAAACCTTCATCCCTACGAGAACCTAAAAATCTTTCGAAAGCTATATATCGTTAATACATACTTGATGTCTTGATGTCTTGATCTCCTTGCATTGATGAGGCATGTGCCCACAGCCCATGATCTTTGATTTGTTGGATTTGTCTGCACCCCAAATAACAGAATAACTATTAAAATATGGGTATATAATAAAATTAAGGAAAAAAAATTAAATTTCCAAGGCTAACGCTAGTAAATAACTATTTCATCATCAGCCCTTTTTAACGTCCCACTGCTGGGCACGGGCCTCCCTCAGTACGAGGGGGATCAGGCCATAGTCGACCGCGCTGGCCCAGTGCGTGTTGGCGGACTGAGCATGTCTTACGAAAACTTGCTAGGTTTTCTCAGACATGCAGGTTTCCTCACGATGTTTCCCTTCACCGTAAGACAAGTGGTAATCATGATAGGAATGATAACTATTTATATGTAATATATTTAAAAAATGCTTAGGGAATTAGGAAACATGCTATTGGGAAGCAAGAGTGAGCCGCTAGTATATAATAAAATTTAATAATAAAATAATTATAACGTGAACTGTAACTTTATAAGAAGGCTTTATAAGAGTGTGATGCTTAGAAATATAATATGATAAATATGGTAAACATCATCACATGCAAATGCTTTTCTTAAAAAATCAGTAAAATATTAATAAAATCAAATTATTAATATCGCAGCTTCTACATACCAAGATGAACAATTAAAGAAAGTGAAATAAAAAAGTGAACCAGTCAAGTGAAGTGTCAATGGTTGGAGGATGGCGAGAGATCGGCCGACTGCGCGGCATTTTCACAACCAGCCGGAACTACGGCGAGGGGGCAGTTCCGGTCTGATGCTGAGGTGGATCTTCTTCGTGTGGCTGGCCAGCTGTGGGCCTTTGGGCAACACCGTGAAACAAGATGGTAAGGCATTCGATTATTATTAAATTGGCATAGTCATACATTATAGTCTAGGATATGATTTGTTTTTTTTTTGCTAGGAACTAACCTAAGCAAAGCGAATGTGAGTTGTTAGTTTTAAATATATTTACACCTATTGGTTACATTAGTTTTGTTAGATCATTTTATTCTAAGTATTAGTAAAGGAAAGTGTTCTCAAAAGCCATATTTCGTAATATTCGTTCCTGTTAACATGAAATATATATAAAATATTATTTATGTCATGACAATATACGACAACACGTTTGGCTCAGTTGGTAGTGACCCCACTCTCTGCGCCAGCGGTCGCAGGTTCGAGTACCGCTGGGGGCATACATTTGTTGAGCACGAATGGTTGTACTCCAGTCATGGGTGATTATATTTATAATATGTATATATTTAAAATGTATATATTTAGTACCATATATATCAACTATCTGGTATCCGTAACACAAGCCCCGTAGCTTACCACAGAACTAAATGGCGTTGTTGTAATAATGTCCCAACATATTTATATTTATTTATATATGTTTATAATATACAAATATAAGCTACATTTATACCTACATATTTTTTTTTATTAGTAGATAGGCTTGCGCTTGACGACGACCAGTGCTGGAAAGCACTGATGAGGCCTAGGTTTGAGCGCGCTTGCCTAGAAGGTGCCTATTCACTCTTGCTTTGAAAAATTGCTCAGGATATATGTATAGCGGCGTAATATTATCAAAGGAACAACTAACAACTGCTTTTATCTTTTAAAAGTAATTTCTTCATGGTTGCATTACATAGAAATAGTAACATCAATTGCAATAACATGTGATCTCGGAGATCTCAAGCCTTGAAATGGGTATTCTGCTCACTACGCTTAACTGTTATTGTTTCAGCTATCAAATCATATTAACTGACTGTCCCAAAAGAATAGTAATGTATTAACGATGTACTGTATATAAGTACTTTATACCATTTTTTGGCGCCCTATTTGGCTTTAGGCTTGAGAGTTTAAGCTTACTCCTTATAGTTATTATAAATGTAAATAAATTGTTCGAGAATGATTTTAAATATAAACCAACAAAAAGATATGGGCTATGTAACATCAAGGTAAGGCCCACAGATTTAGCTCTAAGAATCTGTGGTATGACCTTTAAAATGAATGAAATGAACTAAATGTTAATGTATTAAAATTCTTAAATAAGGCATCTAAAAATCGGAACAAGAAAGAACAAGTTTTGGCACGTATTTAGTTATAATGGTTATTACAATAATCTATTTTCTGTGAAATGTCAGATATTCGCGTAAATCTTAAAAATAAGGGCGTTAGCGCGGATGTTTTCAAGACATACACTGAAAAGGAAGCGTCTAGGTGTCTAAGTGCGACACAAAGTGTTATCTATAATTAAATAAATAACCTTACCTGGTACCTACTCCATTAGTTAGCGTCGATGTTTGGCTCAGTTTGTAGTGCTTGCTGTGCCAGTGGTCGCGGGTTTGAGTCCCGCTGAGTTGCGTTCATTTGTGTGATGAGCACAAATGTTTGTACTTAAAGTTATAAATGTATAGTGTATCAACTATTTGGTATTACCATGGAATAAGATGGCTGTGCATTAATTTCAATATTTAACATCTATAGTTACTTTCACTAAGTCGCGATTTAATTTAAGTTTTCATTATCTCCTAAATTAAATAATCAGCTGGCGTAAAATGGAATATATTCAGGCAAATACTTGCGAGGCAGAATAAAGGCAGTGACAGTCCAGTGGTAACGCGTTCGCTTGAAACCAAAGCGTGAAGCAGTTTCAATTCCCGGTTCTCGCAACTCTAATATTTTCATGTGCGAATCCTTTCCAAATATGCTGAAAACCTAAATACTTGTAATGATAACATTATTTTTTATTCATTTTGATTTAACTGAAGATGTCAATAAATCACAATGTGTTTCACGAAGTGGCAAATAATATATCGCGACGATATCGCGTTCACACGATTTTTTCTTACATAACTTACAATAGAAATAGAATTATTAAGAAAGCAACATTTTTCCATCACAGCCAGATCGCCCACCGTGACGGGGGGTTCCGTAGACAATAGTTCCAAAAAACACGCCCTTTTGTTTCCGCCGGCCCTCTGACAGCAATTAATGTTGTATTTTCACTGCTTATTTCTGAAAGGTCACATCTTTATATTGTATTCTTTAGTCGAATAACCCCGCTTCACTCCTCACTCACTAGGGTGGATCCTAGATTTTTGTATTTACGTCCAAATATACGACCTGGTAAGACACTATTTGCATAATAAATTTCATCCACATCCATCAGATATATCATATCAGTGTCGTAGATATTATGTATTAAAAATACATATCTACGGGTTAAGCACTTTTTAAAGTGGATCAAGACAATGTAAATGTACCTATATGTAGTAAGCTAATAAAATAAAATTTTCCATTATATTATCATACTAAAACTAAATTTTCAATTTCATATAAATATTTAATTATAATAATTTTCGCTCCGGCACCTGCTACCCCTAGACGATGACGAATTTTAAAACAAAATATTTACAAAATAATTCAAGTTCGTAGATGGAAACCTAGCATTTGCATACGACCTTTCAGAATGAGACCGCCAATTTGAACTTTGTGCCTCCTCCATACTAGGCATCTTGTTTTATACATAGATATAAGATGTCGGAAAGACAATAGAAGTAAATGAGGTACCTTTCGGTTTGCACGTTCTTTTTCATAGCTTACAATGTTATTAGTGGGATAAAATAGCTTAATCAAGATTACTTTCTACAAACGCTATCGCAACTAGAAAACTTAGCGTTGTGTAGAAATGACATATTCTCACAATGTCACGTGGTAAAATTGCGTCATGAGTCATGACCGATAACAAAAATTAGGTAAGGTAAGGTTACCCAATAAAATAAGGTAAGGTATCCCATTCGGTTCATATTTTTAATGTATTTTTAATAAAATGATACATGCTACATTTTTGACCTTACATCGTTCTACGGTCCTCAGGAAAATAAGTACGTATTTATAAAAATAAACTAAGCAAGCATAACCGCGGGAAAACACTTGTATGTTGGGTTAGATCCAAACAGAAAATAACTGAGTATGAAAATGACTAATATGCTAGGTGACAAGTTAGTATTTGTTAGTAGGTGACGAGTTATTAATAAAATTATTTTTCGAAAAGGGCATTATAAACTTTGCCTTTAATAAGAAGGCATCGTTGGCTTCGCCTATATTTATAGAAATATCTCGTAACCTCAATATTATAAATAAGATATTCGAGGTTTATTGATTGAATTCGATATTTCTCGAATTCTAAGAAGGGTCAAAGGTTCAATTTAAAAGTCCAACCTTTAAATATGTAAGATTTTTATATTAAACTAGCTGACCTAATAACGTTTTTGTATTTTGTTCATGATTTCGAGTCCATACAAAAAATCTATAGAAAAAGCACTTAAGTTTTTTTTGAAACTTCTCAATTTTATGTGCAAAGTATAAAACAAAGTCGTCCGATGCGTCTGTCTGTTTGTCTGTCTGTTCGCAAAAAAATCAAGAACTACTGAGCGAGAGTGAATCGCTAGTGTTTAATAAAATTACTTATTTAATATTTAATTCGTGGTACCATACTATTAGATCATTTAACTTCTAAAATATTTTTGTAAAATATTTTAAAATAAACATAGTATTATGATAATTAAAAAGCTATTCAAGCTCCTCTTAAACACTAAGTCATTTCCGCTGCCTACAACCGCTTTGTATTCAAATACATTCCTAAAACTCTTGTAAGTACTAAATCTTTATCTTAATTAAAAATTTTCTATTTTATTTTTGTAATTCTATTATAAATTATTCTAAGTTCTTGTAATTCTCTTGTTAATATATTTCTTTGTGTTAACCGATTTTAAAATAAGAGGATTTCACTCGATTTTTTATGATTTTTTCGCGTTCATTTGGTAGGTCTAAGAATAGGTTGTAGGTTATGCTTTATTCCCCTACGTGGTAAGGGTGGCCCTCTCCAAATTTCTTATTTTTAATTTTTAGACCAAATGTTTATTTTTTATGGTCTGATGCCTGGCAATTTGTGGAAATCTTATGCCCAGCAGTGTTACGCCATATTAAAAAGTTATTAAAAAAGGATAAAATAATTAAAAAAACCCCCGACTTAAAAATAAATGTAATGCGAGATAAAAAAAAACAAAGAATATCCGTCGGGGGCTGCCAGTAAATGAACTAGTTTTGAAGGTTTATAGTAACGTGAATAATTAGAGATTTTAAGCGCTATACTTACATCCTTAATGGGTAGGTCGTGCACCTACTGTGAGGACCTTTAGAAGTTGATGATAATACTTATTTTTATTTACGATCAAAATTTAAAATAGTAATGGCAGCCCCCGACGGATATTCTTGGTTTTTTTTATCTCGCATTACATTTATTTTTAAGTCGGGTTTTTTTTTTATTATTTAATCCTTTTTTAATAACTTTTTAAGCGTCGTGGGTTTTTTCAAAATTTTTAATTTTGTTTTTTATTTTAAACTTTTTAGGGAGCATAAATATTATATACATAACGCACCGCCCCGGGCGTTCGCCCGAATGACACTATGGAAGATATGCCTCTGCCACAGTAGTATGTACATTAGATAAGTATTTGGAAATAAACTTCTCCCGTGGCTTTGTTGTAACTCAACTCGGTATTATAACGTAGAATGAAAATAATAAGTAATGATTTGCACAAGTAATGTTTGCTGCAGCGCCCCCTGGTGAGTGGTCACCGTAATACCTATCCTAAGAACATGCAGCTATCTAACCCGAACCCATAACTGAAAGCTGCATCAAAATCGGACTAGTAGTTATGGAGAAACATGTCTTTAATATAATATAGTAGCTAATATAAAATATATTACTGCAGCGCCCTCTAGTGAGTTACTACCGTAACATCTATCTAACCTAACCTAACCCTCACTTATCAACCACAAACTGCATCAAACTACTAGGACTAGTTTTGGTTCTGCACTAACAGTTGTTTACTGCAGCGCCCCCTGGTGAGTTGTCACCGTAACAACTATTTAAGAAAATGCACGAATCAAACCCAAACCCATAACTGAAAATTGCATCAAATCGGACAAGTAGTTTTGATGGAAAATGGCAACATGGATTTGCACTTATTTGTGTATATAAAATATATTACTGCAGCGCCCTCTAGTGAGTTGTCACCGTAAAACCTAGCTAAGAACATTCACCAATCAAACCCAAACCCATCACTGAAAACTGCATCAAAATCGAACTATTAGATTTAGGGAAAAGTGGTAACATTGATTTGCACAAATAATGTTTGCTGCAGCGCCCCCTGGTGAGTGATCACCGTAATACCTATCTAAGAACATGCAGCAATCTAACCCGAACCCATAACTGAAAACTGCATCAAAATCGGATCATTAGTTTAGAAGATAGGTGGGAACATTACTTTTCACATGCGAACACACAAACATCTCTCACCCTAAACGCATATACCGTCTCCGTTCCATCGTGGGTAAAAATGTTGTATGTTCCACGATATCTTCGCCGAATCTGTACAGATACCAAGTGAAATAATTAAAGCGTCTGTAACATAAACACAATATTGTCTCGGCTGGACTGATTTTGATGGAACTTATACTGGTAAATAGTGAATGTTATAAGGAGTAACTTAGGTTACTTTTATTTTTCATAAATCGCACGATAAATAAATAAATTCTTTATTGAATAGGTCTTGAAGTGTCCCTTATAAAATAACAAAAATCCACTCTTAAAAGTCTACTTCTCTATAATCTATATTGTCGCTCTTAATAATATGCAATCATATTGAAAAGATAGACACTAGAAATTTCAGACAGTACAATAACAATTTTGAATTAAGCAAACCGCAGGCAACTAATAATACGTCCAATTCAGCTTTATTTGTTAATGCAATTCTAAAATGGATTTTATCTTCTTTGTATGAAATGTATGAAATTGTTAATCAACCTCGATTGTGTTAACTAATTTTCGTTTATTTTTATTTTCGTAGTGATCAATTTTAATTCTCACCCTTCATTTAAATGCATACTGTGTTTTCCTTTAATTAAAAGTGCATCGAGATTGGTATTCATCTACGTGTCTGTATTATTACTATGTAACATTATAATTTCTGTTGCAAATTTTAATAAATAAATATAAATTTTGTATTACTTCAATCGCAGATTTAGACATAATATTTTCTTCATTCAAACTCGTAGACAATTTATTAATAACTAGAATAGTCGATAGTTATGATTTCATTTTTTGAGTGTCTTTTTCTAAAATAACCGCCCATATTACTCCGTATAACATCAGCTTTCTGTCAGTGAAAGTCTTGTCAAAATATATCCAGCCGTTTCGGAGAATTGCGGAAACAAACAGACGGACAAATATTTAGGAAATTGTATTTCTTATACCGTACATAAATTTATATGACAATTAGCAGTACCCGCGGCTTCGCCCGCGTTCATGTTGTCAGCGCGAGCGAAGACGCGGGTTTCGTTAGAGAAAAAAAGTAAAATAAAGTATATAGGAGGCATTAGAAGTAACATATTACATTCATGTTATTTCTAATACCTCCAAGAATATGTGTACAAAGTTTCATGATGATCGGTTAAGTAGTTTTCGCGTGAAAGCGTAACAAACAAACTTACATTCACATTTATAATAATAATAGATATGTTATTTTTACATGACACGCAGACTTCTCAATTTAACTTATCAAGCTAGAAGATACAACATTTCAAATTAAAAAATATATATATTTTATAACGTTAATCTAAACAAAACTCATAAAGAAAGTAGAATATAGAAGGTGCTAAATTGGATTCGAATCATGAAAATGTACTCTAAAATTACTTGTACATAATGAACGAAAACACAAAGGAAAAAATTATCAAAATTCATCTCCAAAGACGTGAAATAAGAAATGAAAATGTTTATAGAAGTAAGTAATTATTTAGATAGCAATCTGTAAATATATACCCGTTTCAAAAGTACTTGACCGATTTAAACTAAATTTAGTTTAGTCGTTAGTTTTTACTTGGGTCAATTAGGATACCTTTGGCTATAATTCTTTGTTTTGGTTGATTGGAAAATCTTCATCCTTACGGGAGAAGACAACTGGTTCTATCGAACCGAAACTGGTTCTAAGGTACTTGGGTGCCATTTTGAAAAATATATAAAATTGTAGCTATGTCTACCCACAATACTGTCTGTAACAAGTATTTATAAACCTCTGAGACGTCAAAAACCTTAGTCTCTCCCGTGACCATGATTGCTGTACTTAAAGCATTCGAAACGTCTGGAACCAAAAGTCAAAATAAATCCGCGATAAAATCCGAAAGGGTAATTTCATTTAGAATGATTCTATTGAGTCATTCTAACTTCACATGGCTAACGCTGGCTAAAACCTATGAGATCATCATCATCATCATCAGCCCTTTTTTAACGTCCCACTGCTGGGCACGGGCCTCCCTCAGTACGAGGGGGATCAGGCCGTCCACCGCGCTGGCCCAGTGCGTGTTGGCGGACTTCACATGTCTTACGAAAACTTGCTAGGTTTTCTCAGACGTGCAGGTTTCCTCACGATGTTTTCCTTCACCGTAAGACAAGTGGTAATCATGATAGAAATGATTCGCACATGAAAATATCAGAGGTGCGAGACCCGGATTTGAACCCGCATCACTCGGTTATACAAGCGACGCGTTACCGCTGGGCTACCACTGCATAACCTATGAGATATATCGAAACAATGTACTAAGTAAATTTTTATTTTAGGTACAATAATAATTGTAGTAGTACAAAAGTACTTGTAGTAGTACAATAATAAATAATACAATTGTATGTATTGTACCTACAGAAAAATCTGCAATAGCTTCCCCTAAAGTACACTCGCAATAGCTATTAAATATCTATTCAAAACTTATCTAGGAACGCATCCGAACGAAACTATAGGAAATCACTAATATTAAATTAAATATTAAACTTTGTATTATCATTCAGAAATCCCATCAGACATTGCTAATATAAAATAAACATGTATTTTTACGTCTGAGCAGATGTGAATAAAAATAAATACTAATAAATTATGCATAAAATTTGAAAGGTACAATGTAATTATTTTGTTTGTAAGACGCCGCTACCCTAATAGAGTTGTAACGAGTGCCACCTGCCGGGGTGTCGGGGGGTGGCTCCGGATATTGTTCTGAATGATTAATTTTTAGGACAATACGTTAAAATAATATCATCATTCATCACGCTTCATTCCCTCCCCAAATAATAATTATCATTAATATTGAAAATTTAATATTACATTTAATTAAATTATCAGCGTCACAGGATATAGGGTCGATATTTGAACCTACAATGAGATTTTTATTGTAAAACTGGCGATTTATCCTCACTTTACCTCGTATAAGGTATCTGCGTAGCTATTAGATTTCATTAAACCTATTTAGTATATAGAAGAAACAAATAGAAAAACATAAAAGAATTGAGTCTTTGTAAAATATTATACCAAGATCCCAGAGCGTTCTGACATAACTTATTTTCACATGGATGAAACCTTCACGACTTAGTAGCGTCTAGTATACTTTTAAATACCTGCCTACTTGTGAAGCTTGCCCTGTGACACCTGGGCAGGTACCAGGTGAGAAAGGTAACTAAAAATATGAGTTATCTTACTTAAATTTGTATGGCTGATTTTTATATATATTTTGTAGAATATTATTCTAAACTAGAATTATAAAGTGTCAGACACTTTTCATGGACCAGAGCTTTTGTCAGACGCTTTAAAGCTGGACAAAAAATTAATGAACTTTACTTATTTTTTCATGTCTGACTTTTAAATATGTTATTCAAGTAACTATTACAGAGTTATATTTCATCAGTCAGACAAATTCGAGTGACCAAACATCCCTTAAACACAAAAATATATACACACCTGAAGTACCTACAGAATATAAATTAATAAAAAATTTTTGAAATCGGCCCACAGTTGACGGAGAAATCGGTGAACATACATAAAAAAAAAAAATACATACATCGAAACATATAACCTCCTCCTTTTTGGAAGTCGGTTAAAAATATTCGTAAAGTAAAGCACCTACTGATATGTGCATTGTGTAAATATAGCGGAAACAATAGTAGATTAGAGAATAGGAAGTTAGAATTTAGCTTAAAATGAACACCTATGTTACTATTACTATAAAACTATATTCCTACCAACATATTCCCTCAATGCTATTAAATAACTACATGTAAATTAAAAATAAAATTAAAAAATTAAAAAACCTGTGCAAATTCTTATATTTATTTGATACACACAAAGTTAATTTTTTTTGGTCAATAACCCCCGGCGTCCTTAGAAGACCTTACCAAAATTTCATCAGATAGAATATATAGTTTAGAAATGCATAAAGAACAAACATACAATCTTTTATTTATTATACAAACACTATCCCACAACCAGAGCGTTTTGTGGTACACTTTACTGAAAAACAGTCACGCCTATAGATTTATGCTTTAAAATAGTAATCTAAGTTCACATCTAGATGTGTTATCTGTCAAAAGAATATATATATCTGAAATGGCTGGACCGATTTTGATGATTTGCTAGTATTATAATAAAATTCTAATTTATTCGAATCTGTACATTAAATATTTAAATTAAAAATCTTATTATATTATTCTTTTATCCATTACATAAACAAGTATATAAATAAATAAATAGTCATTATTATCGATACAGAGGCCAAATATATAGTTTTTAGAATTTTTGTCTGTTTGTCTGTCTGTGACGAGAAAATCACTGGACACGTTATGATGAAATTTGGTATAATCTTAGTTGGTTATTCGGGTCAATATATAGGATTCTCGTTACTTCAGGTAAATATCTCAGTTGTCAGAAATATATACTATGAGTTATAACGTATCCAGTCATATATTTAATTTCAATCTAAGAATTTGGTTTCCGGTGTGTAGAATGCGTTTTTAGAACATTTTTTTACATAATAATTGTTGAGTACTGATATGATTTCTCAGAAATAACAAATCCTGCAGTACTGATACCCCTTATGACAATACTCAATTTCATAAAAATGTGTCTATTGGTTTTCTTGTGAAACAGTCACAGTCAAACTGACATTTTTTTTAAAAGAAAAAAAGATTCAACTTGATAAATATATAGATATACATTTTGCATGGGTTGAATCTTTTGTAAATCTTTTTTTTATAAGGGATCTTATTGAAATAAGGATGCAAAAATCTTGGATTGAAATTAATACCTAAGTATTTTCAATACATTTCAATTTTTTACTCTGAGACCCATGCGCATAGTGCTCTCGCGCTCGCACTCCGGGCTGAATAATTTTGTGTTTAGGGGATGTTTGGTCACTCGAATTTGTCTGACTGATGGAAATATAACTTGGTAATAGTTACTTGAATAACATATTTAAAAGTCAGACATGAAAAAATAAGTAAAGTTCATTAATTTTTTGTCCAGCTTTAAAGCGTCTGACAAAAGCTCTGGTCCATGAAAAGTGTCTGACACTTTATAATTCTAGTTTAGAATAATATTCTACAAAATATATATAAAAATCAGCCATACAAATTTAAGTAAGATAACTCATATTTTTAGTTACCTTTCTCACCTGGTACCTGCCCAGGTGTCACAGGGCAAGCTTCACAAGTAGGCAGGTATTTAAAAGTATACTAGACGCTACTAAGTCGTGAAGGTTTCATCCATGTGAAAATAAGTTATGTCAGAACGCTCTGGGATCTTAATCTATATTGATTATACGTAATTTAAATTATCGGTTGTGCGTCACGTGTTTATTACTTTGAACTACAACTGATAATAAAAGGTCAATAAAAAATATGAATGTTTCAAGAGTACTTGCTTTAATACTTTGTTAAAGTATCATCTATAGTTTTTATTTAGTTTACACTATCTTTCTAGAATGATTAAGTGTAATTTGAATGAGTAAGTGTGTACGAAATGATTAAGACGAGAGTGCAACTTTGTATTATTAACGCCGCCCGCCGTTAAATGCTACAATTTTTCTTTTAATTGTAAAAAATAGAATAATTGTAACTCTACCATTGTAACACTCTAGCCCTCTATGGGAAAACAAACGAACTTTTAAGCCTCGAACCCCTCACTAAGGTTATCACTTTGAAAGCAGACATTAATCTACCAACCCATTTAGCATAATGTACTAGGGTCCATAAATGCAAGCCCACGCCCAGCTATGGGACGATAAAGGAGCTTTATATTTATACTTTAATACATAGAGCAGTTTTGTACAACTTAAATCGTTAGCAATTTTTATAACAATGGACTTATCGGGAAACTATCGAAACGTCATATTTTTTCAAGTTCTTTGCGAATGAACGCAGCACTTTCGAACTTTATAGACGTCGGCGTCGGTCTTAACTAACTCGAGCTTTCTTTAAGTAAAATACCTGGTAGTGAATAATAAATTGAAGCTGTACGTATTTAAAAGATTTTTCACAAATAAATTTACTGTAGGAAATAACATAGAATATTCTCAAAACAAACGATATAAAACTAACATTTTAATTTAACTTTCGTTACATACATAAAGGTTTTCTATTTGAGTTTATAATTTATATAAAATCGTGCCATATTTTTAATCAACTATAAAAAAAATTAACAGCGGAACTAAAGCTAGACCGGTTTAAGCACCAAATCTCAGCATATTAAGAAAATTTAATTAGAAATAAGAATGTTTATTTATTTTACTTATAGTGTGTAAATTAATTAAAAATATTTGAGCTAGTTTTAGACCGCGGCTGCCGCATAGTAAGCGTGTAGGGTTTGAAATGTAGCCTATTCTCGTCTAAATGATGTAATTTTTATTTTAACCAAACTTCTTCGAAATAAGTTCAATAGTTTAACTGTTAAAATTTAACTGTCAGACAGGTTTTCTATTTAAAACAAATGAATAAAATGTAAATTAATTTGGTTTTAAAAACCACGAAGATTGAGAAGTAACTAACTTACTAAGGACAATCTCTAAGTACTTAATAATTTCTATACACCTTCTAACTTCATCTTCTCCTGGATTCATCATTAGATCAGGTCAATGATCTTTAATTGTTGTATTGCTATCCGAATTTCACGTACTAATAAAGTTTCAAATAAGTACGTACGACAAGTGGAAGTAAATAAGAATCAACTTAAAAGTTTATACCTTAGCTTATTTGTTAGTTAGTAACAAGTAAAGCTTATAAAAGCTTCTTAATTAAAAAATAGGTTTCGCTTTGTACAATGGATAGTAAGGAAATTCACTTTAATGTTTTGCATGAAGTATGAGAAAATGGATGTCAAACCATGTGTTTCCATATAAAAATAAACGGCCGAATCTTTTTCTACGTAAACTTAGAAGTTTGATTTTTACACAACTAGAAACTGTAGATGTGTTTATATGGTTTTAATTTTAACTCGATACCTCCACCAAAGACAGATGGACGGCCAACAAAGTGATTCTATAAAGGTTACCCTATATATTTTTTTAAAATAGCAAGCAAATTCGGAGCCAAAAGCTAGTACTCTTTATATTATATCTTGTACGGTCTTATTAATTATGAACTTGGTCTTTAAAAAACCCTTAATTTATATATGAAAGGCGCTCTTAACACAGTTTTCATTATACACGGGATACCCATATTACAGAGAAGTCTAGTGAAAAGCTCGTATAAATAGGTTACCGAGGTCGCTCAATTAAAATTAACGGCGAAGAAAAATCACGTTCCAGTCCATTTAAGAAATTAACTACACTGCAAGGATTTCTCAGCTAACTGCGGTTCTATATCCTTCCTTTGGACAGGTACTTCTTAAAGCGATTAGGGGCTTAGATTAAAATTGGAAAAGTTATATTACAAAGACATGACATGCTATTTTATAGAGTAACTAGCGAGCTAACGTCCTTAGTTAGGTACGGTTTAATTTGTTTTGAGCGGAACCCAATTTTTTAACATGAAAGTAGCCTGAGTAACTCTATTGAAAGTTACGTCAAAATCTGTTCAGACGTTTCGTATATTAGCCGGAACAAAAAGACAAACTTTTTTTTTAAATCCAGTTGTCTTATAACTACGTATATAATTCCATATGCATTTAGTAAAAAGCCTTTATTGTCACATTACAAACAGTCATTTCAATTACATCTTTTTAAGAATTTTGTTTTAATTTGCACCGCTTGAAGCTTAAAAAGAATTATAGTACAGGTTCTATGCGTACCTGAAGACGTTTTTAAACCTTCAATCATTTCCTGTCATGATCCGTAACATTTATGAACCATTTTAAGTTCTTTCAAAAAGTCGTTAGCCTTAAACGATTAAAGCTTATTACTTTTTATTAAACTGCCTTTTTATCGGAAAAGGTTTAAAATGTATCTTATACTCGTAATATTAAATAAGCTATTGTCCATTTAATTTTTTCTGACAGTAACGGCTCTTAGAGTTTACATCAAATTTGAATAAGCTTTTGGTCGTTAAGTTTAACTATATAGGTGTATTTTCTGGAAACACGCAATTCTATATCTTTTCCGAAAAAAATACAATATTCCAAAAACAACGAATGAAATTCGGTCATTTAAAAACTAAAATATTAGAATATATATTATAATGCTACGAAAGCAATTGATATATGAGTTGTCATAATTAAATAGATACAGTAAATAAGTTACTTTGTATTTTTCTCCATATTATTATTTTCCAAAAAAACTCTAAGTTTGTAGGCCTAATATCCAAAATCCTATACAATAAATTCGTTTCAATCTCATATAATATGTCTAAATACCAAACTTCACGAGAAACGAACATCGTAGGCGATCCCAGTAGACCCATACATCGATATTAACTTAGAACTTCGCCGCATGCCATCTTTGTTGTCTAAACTTAGGGTTGCCAAGCATTGTACAGCCTAAAAACTAAAAAATACACATAAAACTTGATTTTCATGTATAATATAACAAATAAATTAGCTTAATTTGAAACTATCGAACTAGGTGTAGGTAACTAGGTACCCCTTTAGTATAAGATTTTTTACAAACTTTATTTTTTTTTATTTTAAGTAATATTATTAAATCCTTCCGTGTGACTTACGGAACATATAAAATAAAAATTAGCCGTATTGGTCGAGACATTATCGAGTTTCGGGCTTAACAACATTAATTTTTATTTTATTTTTTCAATTTCTTTTTTTTTTTTTTTGGTTTTTAAATTTAAATTTTAAAATACAGATTTGACTCAGAATGTAATTATATGTATGGATGACTCTATAATTAATTTCTCTAATTGATGTCTAAAAAGATTTTCGCACATAATCTCATTAAGACATCTATGGAGATACAATTATTCATAATTAATGTACGAGTATGTTGAAACACTAGTGCACTATCTACGTTGCCTTACGTCTGATGTTGTATCGAGATATGCATCTGATACTAACACTAAGAGATCAGGCGCAGACCTGCAGATGAAATAAAATAAACAATTATATTAGTTTTTTTAGTTTTAATCTCACACTTATATAAGTATAACAATAATAATATTGGGACAGATAGTTGATATACTACACATATAAATTTTAAATACATATATATTATAAATATTAACACCCATGACTGGAGTAAAAACATTTGTGCTCAAAAAATGAATGCCCCCAGCGAGACTCGAACCCGTGACCCGGCGCAGAAAGAAGGGTCACTACCAACTGAGCTAAACGTGTCGTCGTATTTTGGACAAGAGTTAGTTAAGTGTTTAGTTTTAGTTTTTAATAACGAATATGCTTGGACTTCACTGAATATGTACAGCCCTATACAATAAACCTGTTACAAATGTACCTCTTTAAACATTACATAGACTTTATTAATGTCTCGAATCTGTTCTTTTAAGGAAGTTAACAATATTATTGCACTAAATAAATTAACTAATTGAAGCACGATGCTGACTACATGAGATTTGAGGGGGGGCCGAGGTAGTCCCATACAATATGGAAAACTAATGGAAAAAATACCCTTTGCAATTTACAATTAGTTACAATAATGTATTCCACATTACACTCAAAAATAATTTAGATTTTAGTAGCTATTCATTTTTGAAGTCGGTCAAAATAGGGATCCGAAAACGTCTTTATAAATAGAGCATGCTAAGAATACATCGATTTACGGTGGAAGTTAGTGATGAATGAGCCTGTTTATCAATTAGCGATGTCAGGTGCAGCTAAGTTTTCCTAAGGGATGAAACATAGGGATGTTACAATTTCCATTTAGATGTGAAGTTAGAATTTCCACCACCAGGTTTTGCATAAGTTTAAATTAACAAAGATATATGTTTGTTTGGAGTAGAGTAAAAAACTAACATACGAGTAAACTCTAATATAATATTATTAACCATTTATCGCAAGCGAAGCCGCGGGTTCCGCTAGTAAAATAAAAGTAGCCTTAGTTACTCCTCATTACATTAGTTATCTGCGAGTGAATTGAAAGTCTCGTCAAAATCTGTCCAGCCGTTTAACAGATTAGCCGGAACAAACATACAGACAGACTAACATTTTCAAATCAAAGCAGCGTATAAAAGTATTAAGTAAATTTAAGTGTTTCGCCATATATGCATGTACCTATATACATACATACATACATACATACATATATACATACATAATAGCAATATTAATTACTGTTCTATTCATACATCAAATGATTCGATACGATCTCACATCTATTATGTTATTGTTATCTACTATTCTAGGAACCTTCGCAGAAAGCAAAATTTCGCCTTTGAGTATTACTATATATTTACGAGTACTTCTTTGGGTACATATTTAGCGTTAATAATAGCTATAATGTAATCTGTCGGTCTGTCTGCTTTGTGAAATATTTTTTTATCAATATACAGTATTCTATTAATGATTTTTGACCAAAAATGTACACAAGCTTCATCACATATTATATTTTAGCTTCAAGGTAGATTGAATGACATTTTTCTTTCTTAATTTTTATGCGATCACTTTTGAAGGAAGGAAAGGAAGGAAGGAAGGAAGGAAAAAAATATTTAGCTACCAGCAAAATATTTTGTTCTTAAGAAATCGATAAAATATTTCAGTGTATTTGATTACTTTAAAATAATAAGATTCTTAATCGTGTTTTAAATGTCATTTTATTTTTTCCCAACTTATTTCTTTAGACTTTTTACAAATATAAATCGTACTTTTCGGCTACATGCAATTTTTACATTTATTAAGATTTTGATTAGATTTTTTTTACAAATCTAGATTCTTCAAAATTAAGCACTAGTTCATAAATATTTGATATTTATCACTCTTTCTGTCAATACATTCAAATATGGTGTAGAATATTTTATCAAGCCTTTCTTGACACAAATGTGCTTGTTTCCATTACACTTTCGTTTGCGAAGTGACGCCCGTATTTCCAGAGAGCGCCAAGAGACTGTCCTTTGATATACAGAATAATGGACTGTTGATTTTGTATCCTTTGTGTAGATTTGACACATCAGGCAGGCATTTTAGATACATCTTAGTATTTTCTTGTCGTAAATGTTAGAATATTCAGATGGATTTTATAAGCCTACAAGATAAAAATTCAAACAATCGTCTATTATATAGAGATATTTCGACGGTTCGATTCATGACAACCGTTTACATCTTTGCAATTACCTTTTTATTTAAAATTTTCTATATTTTTTACAAACATTTACTAAACTTCCCAAAAACTAAAAAATAACGGTTCCTTTAACACAAATATTAAATAGCATTTTAAATATTAACCATATTTTATTTTCTAGAAAAAATCGTTAAAGCACCGCTAGTGGTAAATGCAATATTAAAAAAAAATTTAAAACCATGTATCTTCGATTGTGAAATCAAGAGTAATATTTCCACTGTACTTAAAAACAAGTGCGATTAAGTATAAACATGGTATCCATAATTATTAACAAATTAAATACACGATTATCATAAATTTTAGGTACAATTTTCATGAAATAACATAAAAATGTTTAGTTACAATAGAATTTTTTAAAAGTTTTTTTGAAATGAGCTTAAACAATGAAAGCACGAATCCTTATCGGAGAACGAGTTAACGTCTGATCAACAATAAATCTTTTACCGAAAATTACTGAAATACAACACTTTATGCAATTTATTTATTCTAAGAATTACTATGAAGTTTTATTTTATCTCAATAAACCTATATATTTGATTTTAATAGACGTTGACCTTACAAAAGTTTTTTATAAGTAACATAATATAATAATAATAATAATAATCTCCTCCCAGCCGATTACGGCCACGGCGGCAAATCTCATTGAGACTAGCCAACGGCGCGGGACATATTATAGTTCACGAGTGTATGCGCAGACACAAGTGCACTCTCTGTTCCTCAACACTCTCATATGCCGGTGGGACGAATGCTCGACACGACCAGTGAGAGTTAAGGCGCAGGACCGACGGCTTTACGTGCTCTCCGAGGCACGGGGGTGAAACAACGCCAACTTCCCAACTCCGGGCTGTTACTGAGGCTTACGGTACATGCTAGCCACTACACCAACGATATTATACTCGTATATAAAAATCTCGTGTCACAGTGTTTATTATTGAACGCCTCCGAAACGGCTTGACCGATTTTTATGAAATTGTTTGTGTTATGGATGTAAGAATAGGTCGTAGGCTAATTTTTATTCCCCTAGGACCTAGGTGATAAGGGTGGCCCTCTCTAGATATTGTTATTTTTATACCAAATTTTTTATTTTTACTTTTTTATGATTTAGCATCAATAAATTTTACATTA
Organism: Boloria euphrosyne; assembly: GCA_951802675.2. NCBI lineage: Eukaryota > Metazoa > Arthropoda > Insecta > Lepidoptera > Nymphalidae > Boloria > Boloria euphrosyne. The sequence continues at coordinate 2,360,595 of OX637876.1, forward strand.
CCTACATTTTTATCTCTCTGGGGAATTGTTAGTGTTATATAATGGGAGTTACTTGAAATAAAAAAAACACGTTTTATTCTGTTAGTTAAAGTAAAAAATATAATTTTATTTTTATTTTACGATTTTGAGATGAATTGTTATTTAAATATATGAATTATTTCGATAATTATATATATTCTAAATTGAATGTTACTGTTATTAAAATATGCAGGTATATTGTATAGTATAGTCCGCGAATCGTAACTCAATGCCAGAAAGACAAAGGAAACTCCTTTTTCCTTCCTTCCCTTCTATTTGAATAAGATCCTTTAAAGAACTAAGTCTATATTTCAAGTGCTTGTCGATCCACTGCCGAACTTTTATGAACACAAATCAGGAGATCCAGACTCGTCGTTCGTATCCCACCTGAAGTAGACGTGTTATCCATGTTATAAGTAAAACTCCTTAATAAGTAACTCTCAATAACGACCCTTTTATTTCCTTATATAAAGTTCAATTTCCGTTTCTCTTTATGTTTCAACTTTAAACTGTGAGTAATAAGGCATTGCTATAGTGAGCTGCGCGCGAGTGTCACCAGAAGCTCTCCTCACCCCCTCGGGGGACACGAACAGACTGATATTTTTCAACTCGCTCATACACCGCGTCGAGTACGCTACGCCGTATCATCAAACTATACAATATTGCTAGTGATACATTGCTGCTTTTTGCCGCGATACGAAATACCTCGGTTAACGCTTGCAAGCAGTGGACTTTGACGCATTAAGTAAGTACCTTCAATGAGTTTATTACGCTCACCAACAAACACTGTAACAGGCGGTGGATCGCAACCGGACTTATCCAAGCTAACTAATATGGAGACGGACCCTGCAATAACTTTTCGAAAACGGAAAAAACCACTTGAGCATGATTGTAAGTGTAGCGATGAATTAAAGGAATTGCGTTTCGAATTAAGCCGCATTACTTTACTGTTGGAAAAATATTCTGAATCTAATGAAAAAATAATGACAAATATGAAAGATAGTATCACAGAGGTCAAATCTCAAATGTCCGAGATGAAAGCTGCTTCCGAAAAATCAAGCAGCTTAATCAGTGAGAGTATCACCGAAATTAAGGAACAGATAAGTGAAATAAAAACATCAGCGCTAACTATTACTATAGAACAAAGTAAAATCAAGGAGCAGGTAGCTTTACTGGAGACCAAGGTAACAGCGAGCGAAAATAAAATTAAAACTATAGAATCTAACATTAACAAGCCCTCAGCAGCACAATCTGGCAGAAATATATCCGAGCCGCAGCTGAATGAAGAGCTGATACGTGAAATTCAGGAGCGCAACGAGAGGGAACGAAATATAATAATTGTAGGTCTTCCTGAACAAACTTCAGGAAGCGCCACAGAGCGAGCATCTAAGGACGTAGCTGATGTAATCCAAGTTACACGCTCAATAGTATTCGATACCCCCCACCCAGTAAAAGTCATACGCATTGGGAAATACAACAGTTCTAAAACCAGAAGAGTCAAAGTCTGTTATGAAAACAAACACGCCGCAAAACAGCTTCTGCGCAGTAGGAACGAATTACAAGAACCCATAAAAATTTACTCAGACCAAACCCCAGCGCAGCAAAAGTACTTACAGAATTTAAAAAAAGAGATGGCCCGTCGTGTGAGTGATGGGGAAGCAAACTTGACCATAAAATATATAAACGGAATACCTAATATTGTAAAAGCGGAATCAAAAAACTCTCAATAACTACGGCTACGAACATAACAGAAAATAATATAAATTCATTCCAACTACTCAACAACTACGGTGACTTGAAATGTGCTAAATGCCGTCTAACATTTTTCTATTTAAACGCTAGAAGTATACGTAAAAAAGGTAAGTTTGATGAGCTTAAATGCATACTAAAAGCTCTGCCTACCAAAGTTCATGTTATTCTACTTACCGAAACATGGATTAGTAACGAAACACAAGCAATAGAGCTGCAGTTACCTAACTATACACATTACTATAATTACAGAATAGACACAATAGGAGGAGGAGTCTCTACTTATGTACACAATAACCTAAGACATTCCCTAACTGAATCTAAATACCTAAACGGAATTAACTACCTGTGGGTACGAATAGAACATTACTCTTTAGATATTGGCATTATATACAACCCAGGTCACACAAATCAGCAAAACTTTTTTGAAACTTTTAACAATCAATTAATGAAGAGAAGTAGGGCGATAGTATTCGGAGATTTTAATATAGACCTACTAACAAATGATAAGAAAACAAAACAATATAAATCACTATTAAGGGAGGCCGGTTTTACAATATTAAACAAGATTACAAAAAAATACAGCACAAGAGACTCCATATCACGGAAATCGATATTGGATCACGTAAGTACCAATCTTAAAAATGATAATTTTCACATGGCAATTATCGAATCACCCATGTCGGACCATAAGCAAATTTGTATCGAATTAAAAAAACACAAACAACTACCAAAAGCCTATTATAAATATGAAGCAATTGACTACAAAAAGTTATACTCTACGGTCAAGGAATTTGGATTAAGTAACTGTGAAGATGACTACACTCTACTTGAAAAATCTATTAAACATCATATAAACATGAGTAAAGTTGTGAAAACTAAAATACTAAACTCACCCCAAAAAGACTGGATATGTAAGAACATCATTGAAGAAATTAATCAAAGGAACCTGCTTTGGAGAGACTTAAAAAATAATCCTAACAATAAAATACTGGAAGAAGACTTTAAAATAAAAAGAAATAACTTAACTAGACTAATCCATGATACTAAAGATAAATTTTATTATAATAAATTTACTCAATTTACCAGAAAACCTCAAAAGATGTGGGAATTAGTTAACACACTGGCTTGTAATAAAATTAAAGAAAGCTGTGCACCTGCAAAACTCATTATTAATACAAAACAAATAACTAATACGAAAGAAATTTGTGAAGAATTTAATAAATATTTCGCATCAATCGGATCTCTCTTAGCAAACGAAATACCTAAACATTACCACGATAATTACAAATTAGCCTTACCTGAAACCGTTGCTAAATCAAAATTAATTACTTTGCAACCATGCAGTTCCGAGGAAGTCCTCAAAATTATCAATAATTTAGATTCAAACTCCAGCGCTGGCCTTGACGGAATTAACACTAAATCAATTAAGTGTATAAAAAATTTCATTTGTGATAGCTTGACCATTTGTTTCAATAAATTATTAGAACAAGGGAAATTCCCAGATTCCTTGAAAATTGCTAAGGTTACGCCAATTTTTAAGACAGGTGCGAAAACTGATCCAGGTAATTACAGGCCAATATCCGTTTTACCTACGATCTCCAAAATTCTCGAAAAAATTTTATATAATCGCTTAGAACAATATCTTAATAGTATCAATTTTATATTTGAACGTCAATATGGATTCAGACCTAGAAGCAACACCCTGACGGCATCAATTGATCTTACAACCAAAATTAGATCTCATATAGACAACAAAAACATAGTTCTTGGCATATTTGTCGATTTAAAAAAAGCTTTCGACACAGTCAGTCACAGTTTGCTCATAAATAAATTAAAACATATTGGTATCGGTGGTACTGCGCTTCAAATGTTCCACTCATATCTCACTAATAGATTTCAAATAGTTAAAATTAATGGCACTCAAAGTTCACGGCGTCTTATTACGTGTGGAATTCCCCAGGGCTCCATAACAGGGCCTTTGCTGTTCTTAGTGTACATCAATAACATTCATGAATTAGGCTTACACGGTCATATATCTTTATATGCGGATGACACATGTTTGTTCTATTTCGGCTCCAATATACAACAAATAATAACAAATGCTCAAGAAGATTTAAACAAATTATTTTCTTGGTTTCAGTATAACCTCCTCACAATTAATATATCTAAAACATGCTACGTTATTTTTAAATCCAAAAAACAAAATTATTCCCCCTCATAACCCATTAAAAATAAATAATATTATCTTACAGCAGAAAAATTGTGAAAAATATCTAGGACTAAGAATGGATAGCTGTTTGACATGGAATACTCAGATCGAATACATACGTAATAAATTATCATCTCTCACCGGCTCCCTTCGACGAATTATTCGGTGTATTCCACGCCAGTTACGCTATACCATCTATAATTCTCTTATAAAACCGCATTTACTTTATATGATAGAAGTATGGGGCAACGCGACCAAAACCAAGCTAAACGCTCTTCAAATATTACAAAATAAAATTATTAAAATATTATTTAATTATAACTTTCTGACCCCAACCTCACAAATATTTGAAGAAACTAAATTAATGACGGTTAAACAATTATACATATACAATACGTGCATTTTAGTTCGAAAAATATTAAATAACTCACTCCATACTAACTTATCCTTCATTAAATTAAAAGAAACAGCTAAACGTTCCATGCGCTTGCGTCGTGCAAGTTTATTGGTTTTACCTAAAATTAGAACAAAATTCGGAAAAAAAATGTTTACATACGAGGGTGCACAGTTTTATAACGAATTACCATTTACATTAAAAAATGTAAGCTCATTTAATGTTTTTAAGACTAAGCTATCGGAATATATTTTTCAAAATTACCCACCTTAAATACATTAAATGAGTAACAACAAATATTAATGTTAATACTTAGCTTTACATTACGAACGACACATAATATGTTAAACTTCATTTATGTTTCCATGTAAGTGACATTTGTCTTTGTTTTATGGAAATAAATATCTTTAAACCGATCCAAAATCAGTGATAGGTCAGGTTTAAACAACTTGTAAAGTTTTCCTAATGATAGGGGTTGATAGTTTGTATAGAAATTCGTCATTTTAAAGTTAGAAATATGGAAAATGGTGTTTACACACTTTAATATCTTCGATGTAAAACAAGTGACAAAACTAGCCATTCAATTTTACGTTACCAGCATGATGAGCACGTTAGAAGGCAATTTGCATAGCAATTTTTACAATTTATAATTATGATTTCTTTAATATGATAATGATTATATCTCTTATTCTAAAAAAAGATATTTATAAATTATACAGTATCAAAAAATGCATATGCAGAGAATATAAAATTGTAGTAGGTACCTGCATGCATGCATTATTTAATAAAATATAAACGATTTCACTTAATGTATATTAATTTTTATTTGAAAATTTATTCTATAAAAAATAAGCATTTCGTCTACATCATTCTTTGTTAAAGTGAATATTTTTTTTAAATATGATATAATAAAAAGGTATAAATTATTTTTTTTAAATTAAAATTACTAAACCTTACACATTTGTACAAATAAGTTAGAACTTTTTTATAGAAAGTATAAAATCATATAAATTAAAAGTTTTGCGTGAAATAAAAAAACTAAGACATAAAGTATAATTATACATAAAATAATAATGATTCTGATAAAACTTTGATATGTTCTTGTTGAGATTAACATTTCTTACCATCATAATTAATAAGTGACGAATTATGTCTCTATATAATTTCAAATTAACAGCTTTTCACTTAATACATATGACAGTATACGGTACTTACATCAAAAAACGATTTTTAAAACTTTTTACTGTCTGCCTGTTTGTTTGTCTATCTTTGTGTCTGACTGTCTGTTTGTTCCGGCTAATGTCTAAAACGGCTGGATTGATTTTGACGGGAGTTTTACTAGTATATAGCTGATATAATAAGGAGTAACTTAGGCTCCTTTTATTTTAGAAATGTTATTTATTTCAACTAAGGGAATTCGCGCTTAATCTGGGGACGAACCCTAGTGAGTCGCTAGTCTAAAAATATAAAATACTAAAGCAAATTTTAAAAAGCCACACAAAGTAAATACTCATTTCAGAGGTAACAACGCTTGAACTGCTTCCTCGTTCGAACGAAAGTTTGTTAAATTGGGTTAACAGTGAACACCTCCGCTGCGCTTTGACTGAGCATGCCTTCTAAACCTTTTGTTAAGGAAGTCGAGATTTAGAATTTACTTATGAATGCATATGGACCAATTATGTTATTCTATAACTAGCTTACACACGCTTCTTTGCCCCAGTTTTGCATAAAAATAGACCATTCACTTATATTTTCTATATTCTAGTAAACGTCTCACTTGAATCAATTGAGCCGTTCTTTCAACCGTTCTCTGCGGCAATTATGCTCATATCTTCTATCAGCTAAAGAATATTCCGTTAAAATAGGTTCTACCCATCGGTAGAACTGGTAGAACGATTTGCGGCTTGGTGTACTTAATACAAAAAGCATATGCTTTCAATAAAGAGTAGTTATTTTGAAATTACATGAAATACGTACATAACCTAGTATATCAGCCTAATAATGGGGAAGATAACTTATGGTAAAATGTTTTATTAAAGTAATCTATATAGACGTTTAGAAAATCTAATTAAAATAGTCATTATTAAAGTTACAAAGGCCGAATCTATCATTTTTAGATTTTTTGTCAGTCTGGCTGTCTGTCGCATCGCATCACGAGAAAACTACCACAACACAACCAACACTGGGCAGATTTTAATGAAATTTAGTACGATGGTAGCTGATTATCCAGGTCACATAGAAGGACAGGACATGTAGGATACTTTGGACTGTCAGAAAATGTCTCATTGCTGAGAAATCTATACTGGCAGTCAAAACGTATAGTCGAGTAGTAGGATATAAAACCTAAGAATTTAAGAATTTGGTTTCCAGTACTTAGAACGCGGGCAGGGCTGCGGGAAATGCTAGTACAATAATATATTTGGTTGAATATCCGTAACGTTAAGTTTTTACTTTACTTAGAATCCGAAAGTTAAATTCTATAAGCTCAATCCATCCACATCCTTGTAGATAAAATTATAAAGCGTTTTAAAAAGTTATAAAAATACAAAGGAGATGTACGATTATAAATTCAACTCCAAACGTAGAAGCTCGTAGAAATTTGTCTAACAAATAGTGTAATCTGAACAAAAATCTAAATTTATGCTCTGCTTGCTCAAGTAACTAAATTTAGTGGCTTATTAATTTTATAGCACTGATAGCAAACGTTATACCGACCACAATATTGACGACACGTTTGGCTCAGTTGGTAGTGACCCTACTTTCTGCGCCAGTGTCGCGGGTTCGAGTCCCGCTGGGGGCATTCATTTATTGAGCACGAGTGTTTGTACTCCAGTCATGGGTGTTTATATTTATAATATGTATTTAAAATTTATATGACGTGTAGTATATCAACTATGTGGTATCCGTAACACAAGTCATAGCTTACCACGGAACTAGATGGTGCTGTTGTAATAATGTCCCAACATATATATTTATTATTTATTTGCTATATAAAATGTTTTTACCTTTTATATATAAAATATTCATAAAGGTCATTTATATAATATTGATATAAGCTTTTGAAATGTAAACAGAAAGTGAAATTTTCGTTTAAAAATATTTATAACTCACTAACAAATTTTCTTCAAACGAATTGTAATAATAACTTAAAATAAATATGGGTAGAATTAATTTATCGTTATGCCTTTTGAAATAGTGGTATTGAAGAAATACTAAAAATGGAGTGATGGGTTTCACTCACACTGTTTAGTATAGCAGAGATCGTGGGTTCGATTTTCATACGATGTATTACATGTGTAAGTATAATAAATAAATAAATAAATAAATAAATATGTAGACATTAACACGCATTACCATCTAGTTTCATGGTAAGCTACGAGGTCTATGTTGTGGATACCTGATAGTTACTACAAAAACATAAATATAAACACCCATGTCCGTATACTGAATGTTTATTCATTCATCTCACGAACGAATGCCCCCAGTGGGACTTGAACCCGTGACCGCTGGCAGAGCAACTTGTTTTTTTTTAAATATAGTAATAATTTATTTTAAGTCAAACATATTCATAGCAAAAAGAATTTGGAAATAGATTTATAATTCGCGAATATATTGATTAATGTACGCGCAAAAAAAACATTCAAATTGAGTTGTCTTTTGAAAGAGGTCAAAAAGTTCCGCATTGCTATATCACGATTATAGTCCACTGGCGTTGACTTTATGGTTTAACTACCTAGTGAAAGATGTCGTGAAAGTTTTGGTGATGTGCCAGCGTGTAGTTGCTACTTACCATTGAAGGTAGAAGGTTCGATATCATGCAGGGTAATTAGGACGAATTTGCCTCTTGGCTAAATTGAAAATGTAGTTTATGAATCTATAGGGTATCTATCCTGATGTATATAATCATTAGGACGAGCGAAGCGAGACCTAACTCTATCCCACAACCTGAGCATTTTGTGGTACACATTGCTAAAAAACTATCACGCGGATAGTTTTGTGCTATAACATAGTAATTCAAGTTAATATCTAGATGTGTTATCTGTCAAAAAATATATAATTTAATCATTAAAAAATGAACATTAACAGTTTTGTGTTCATTGGTTATAATGTTATATTGTACAACTAACGCCATCTGTTATAAAACCAAAGAGTTAACATCGCTGCAATATTATTGCCCGTTAGAAAACCCAGAGCTCAGCTTTTTGCTAGTGTAATTATTACCTACAGAGTAGAGTAGTGAAGTTAAACAAAGCTTACATTCACACTCACGTAAATATTTTTTACTAGTTTATCGCATCGCTTCTATGATAAGTTGGAATAAGAGTAAGTAAGAGTAAGACTAATAATCTCTTAGAAATCTATGCTATAAGTACCCGACGAATGTGAGGGTGAGTCACTGCCATATTATATTTTACGTTCATAAGTATATATAATTCAAAAATCGATATAAGAATATTAAAATTTATTAAACTATTGAATTTTATATATCACGGCATAAACAAAACGAAATCAAAAGCAACTTCTACAAATAATCTAACACAATACGGTAGGAATGCGATTAAAATCTGGTCCCAAACTTTGGCCATACGCCAAAACGAATAGACGAAGAAAAAATAAAAGTGCTTATTTTAGCTTCACAAATTACTTTGACGAATCACCCTTAACGGAAAATAGTATTTATTACAATATGATTATGTATTTTAGACTGGTGACTCACCCTCGCTTCGCTCGAGTTTGTTCCCTAGTAAGTTTTAGGGGTCAATATAGATACTCATAGTTGTCATATTTTCCCGCAATAAAAGTATAAGTAGAAACCCTTGGCCCATGGAATCAAAGTGCTAAGCACTTTTTAAAATACATAACACCTCGTCTTATCGCCTCCACTGGTGACAGGAGAGCTGGCTCATTTTTCGCCCAAAGAATCGGCATTGCCATTCAACGGGGGAATGCAGCTAGCATTCTTGCCACTATTCAACGCGGACACGACTGGTACAGTAATAATTAAGTGTATAATTCGTACCACGAAAGATGAGACTTGATAAACCACGTGATTTGACTTGCGCAGAAGCCGATTTATAGGTATCCTTAGCGGTAGGGGTCAGAGGCGGGAAGGCCTCGTGTGACATCGGGCCTTCGGAAAGAGCGCGGGAGGCGCGGTACCGGTTGCCTGTCGTTCTCCTCGCCCCGTGCACGCCCCGCTGGACCCCGCAGTACAGACGAGTACAACTTTAAGTGTTTATTTTCTATTTTGTTTTTTGTTCTTGTAGAATTATTCTACAAGAGTCTAATATTGTTAATTTTTATTATGCTTCGAGGTAATACATTAAAAAGACAAATTAGGAAGATGGTGTACGACGTGAACACTTACATGTTAAAACAAGTTGTTTTAAAACACATCAGTTATTGACAGTGACTAGTGAGAGTGATTAAAATATTAATATGCCATTTTTTATATTAAACTTCTTCATTTCGTAATAAATATTGTTAATAATTTACTTCCCGCTGGCTTATCGACATATTTTAATACTTAAACTTTATCATTTCGTAATAAATAATGTTAACAATTTTAATATAACATTGTTTTACACCTTATTAAAAATGTTATCGAAAAACTCCTAAATAGATATTGAAATTATACATAACAATTTCTAACACAACTGTACCTGCGCAGACCCCCCACTACTGACGTTTGACAAGTCTCATCTTTCGTGGTACGGACTATACATTTGCTTTGTAAATATGGTTAATTTTACTTGTAATTTCCTTTATTGTAAATAAACATTCTTATTATCTTTCTATAAATAATCTTAGATGTTGACCCGGATAACAGATTGTCGTCATACTAAATGTCATCAAAATCTGTCTAGTGGTTTTCTCGTTATTTGACCGCCCCTGGATCGTTAAAAATTAGTATTTTTAACGTTTCAGGGGCGGTAATGTATGAAAATCATGTAATGATGAAAATCAATATTTTATTTACATTATTGATGTGATATAAAAACAATGAACAAGATAGAACAAGAAGGTAAAAAATTAAAAGGCCTTATTTGATTTAATTTCAATTCACGTACAAAAAACTGAGAACTTCTACGTTTTAGCTAGCATTCGAAATGATTATAATGTATTAAAAACATTATATTATAAGATCAATATTATAAAAATAAATAAGAAAAAAGTGGGGAAAATGAGTCACATTATAAATTATTCTGAAGTACCAAAAATTTATTCAATCAAAAGATAATTTACATGCCGCCTCTTTGCCAAATCATATTAGTCAATACAGACGCATGAGTCAGTAGAAACGACTAACAATGATATATCGGAGTTGTTCTTACAAGTACAAGTTCTTTTCACTTTGCAACGTCTGTGATTTTATACTGAAAAGTTATTGTTCTACGCGTGGGGAGCATAAAGCTTATTATACCTACATATTTTACAGTCTACGAGCTTCGTCTGACGGAGGAATGGAGAGTCGGCTTATTAAAATGGGGATAGGGAATTCGATTATAATTGTTATCGCTACATAATATTATTATAGAATAAAGTCCTCCGCCGCGTCTATCTGTTATATATATAAGTTATATATACTGCACTTATTTTCGTGTTGTTTTCACCAATGGATAAAGTGATTCTCGATGAAGGTTTTAGTATATAATTTGGCAAGTTTTTGTATATATTTACTAGCGGAAACCGCGGCTTCGCGCGCGCTTGTACGAAATAATGTTATACAATTTAAGAATGTTTAATGATACTATTGGAAGCAATTTGTGCGCGACTACTCTTGAAGTACATATTGTGTATAAGCTTATGATGTGATGTATATTTATGATGAACAGACACAAAAAATACTCTAGTTGAATAAATGCTTTTGATATCGATGATAAATTATAATCGAAGCGTGTAATCAAAAAGGTTGTTTGATCTTTTACGTAAAACCAATTCTTTTAAGTCTCTTAGAACCTATACATTATCTAGAACAAACACGAATACTATCCTAATTCTATTTTATTATAAATATATACTCAAAATTGAATAGAAATAAAGATTTACTAGAAAAGGTTTTATATCGCAATATTTTAGTTTTTGCTGTTTTTTTCTTATCATAAAGTATAGAAATTACAGGCGCTGTATGCCAAGACTTCTGACATGAGTCAGGACAATAGCGATTATCGATAAGATTACGTTCAATGTTAGGTTATTCTTTTGCCTCGAAGTTACGTAATATTTTAGTTCAATTATTTATTATGAATTAAATTTAGCAAATACAACAAAATGTATTTATGAAATTTTATATTTATTTTTTATGTTATTTGAATTATATTTATAAACTTTTGCTCCCGGTGAAACGTTTTTGTGTTCATGCGTAAAACAACGTTGCAACGACTTATTTATAATTGAATATGTCATTTATTGTCTAAATGTATAACTAATTAATTCAAAAAATACGTTTCGTAATGGACCAAATTGTGAATCTAAACCATTCTCGAATCCACTCAAACACACAAAACATTTCATCAAAATCGGTCCAGTCGTTTAGGAGGAGTTCAATTACTTACGCACAGAAATGCTTTATATATTATAAAGACTAGCGATTCGTTTTTTAATAGTTAGTAAATATGCAATGTACATATTCAACTTGGTTAGAATTTTATTAAATGTTTAGATCTGTTTTAAAATCGGTTATGAATCAAAAGATTTTGAAGCTTTAATTTAAGTCTATTTTAAGCAACAATAGAATAAAAAACCTTTGAAATGATAATGCATTTGAATATTTATTATGAGAATCATCAAAAAATCCATCACTCAACATTAATAGGCAAAGAGCTTGCATATGCAAATAACTCTCAATTAAGTCAACTAAACGACCCTAAGAATAATAATAGACCTGTTTGCCACAAAGTGCTTTACTGTGTCTCTATTCATCATCTTCCAACTACATTAATATTATGACGGATAGTGTTTACTCTCTCTTTCGTGACATCTCGCTCTAACGTTATCTGCTTGACAGTTTCGCAGGGGAGCTTTTTTCGATAGTAATGCGTAGTACAAGAGCTATCGCTCGGTTTTTATTCCAAGTAATGAAAATAAGCTAAATTATCTAATATACTTTTATAGAAAAAATAATTAGGATTTCATATAACGTACACATTTTGAATGTTATTTTAACTATAATTTGTGGCTAATCTATATAAAAGTAAGTCATTTCAGCAGCATCCGCGTGAAAAATAAATACACAAACCGACGGGAAAAAAAATCAAATTTATAATATTAGAAAGAATAATTACCCTTATTTCAAAAAATCTCAAATGGTTTCATCCCAATAACAATTTGAAATGGATTCATCCCCATAACGAGTTGCTTAGAGTGTTTTAACCAACTAATACAAGCTGTTAGCTCCTACTCTACTTTTCTAATGTGCTTTCTCGTTTCGATAACTAAACGAAGCTATTTAAAAATTATTGATGGCAGTTTCAAAGATATCCATATCTAAAGTACGGGGAATACTTTTTAGTGTTTGTGTAACGTAACTTCAGTTATCGCTAAGATTTATTGCTTAATGCAATTTAGGTATATTCCTCCCAACAAAATGGTTTCTTTACTCATAATGTCATATTAAAGTATCACGAAATGATAGATTTAACTTTTTACTTCCACATTTCCACAAAAAAATTAGTTTTTACAATCACATTAATACATTTTTTAGAAATAAAACGTACAGTAGCTTTGAAAAGCTCTTTCTATTGTTAGAATTATGTGATAGACTTAACTTTCACAATTCAACTTTACGAGTTCTTGTATGAATTTTGTATCAATAAATAGATTACCAAAAAGTAGAGTTCTACAAATGAATATAAAGAGGATTTCTTAACGTCTTTATCAACAAGATAGTCGCTTCGACGCGTTCCAAGCGCATTAGTATTCGTAGAGTGCGATTGTTATCACGGGGTGGGGTCCACTTGTGAACTCTTTCTCTCACTATAAAACGTACAATATAAACTTTGTCTTTAAAATTATTGTTATTTTTGTATTCATATTTTTCTATTACCATACAGTATACTAGCGCCTCACCCTTGCTTCGCTCGGGCTAGTTCCTAGTTTTAGCGCGAACAAAGCCGTGAGTTCTGCTAGTTATAAACTTAAACCTCGAAAACGACTCTATCAATTGGTGAAAACAGCAAAATCGGTGCAGTAGTTTTTGAGTTTATCACGAACAGACAGACAGACGCGGCGAAAGACTTTATTTTATATTATGTAGTGATTTTAGTTTACATATGAAGCTTCCCTTAACATTTTATCAAAATTGCTTCAGCCGTTATAGTACAGTAATATATGGATAATATCGTAAACTACAAAGGTAAAATCATTCGTATCCAGTTTCTACCCTATTTCAAAGTAAATATTATAACAAAACAACTCTACATGGATCCTCACACATGCTCTAACGTTTAAAAGTAAATTGTACCACGTTAAGAAAATAGAGCTTTTCCCAAATAATTATGGCCCCCTAAACTTTTTCGATATAGTCCAATAGTAAGGATGCGTGCGCAAAAGCGGAACTCTAATTAGGAGCTCTTAATAGGGCCGTGAAAATCGGGTTGGTTAGGCCTTTAGCGATAATTTGTTAGTAGGGTATATATATATATGTGTATTTATGAACTATCCGCCCTAACCGGGTGCAAATTTTGCAAATACTTGAGTATTTTGGCAATAATTTACATCTAGTATTATGTGACTTACTATATATACGAAAGTTTGTATATATTTATGTATGTAAGTTAATATCTACAAATGAAGTTTTCATTCACCAATAATTGGAGCGATTTACGAGGAAGGTTTCGGTTTCTATTTTATTTTCGGCTTTTACTTACCCTTATTCAAAGGAAACTGGTAACCATTTTGTTTTTGCGATGGTAAAAAGTAGCTTATGTCTTAAAATAGTTCTATCAAAATCGTTTGAGCCCTTCTAAACATTACGAATAGCAAAATAACAGAAAGGCAGATAAAAATATATTTTAAGTAGTCCAGACTATCTTAAATAGTATAAGTGTCAAATTTTCAAACACCATCGCTATAATTTCGTCTATGGGCATAGACACTACGTGAACTATTCATGAAGGAAGCATTACATATGTGGAAAGCAAAGCTAACTGACAATCATTGTCGCAAGCAGAACAAACCTTTTCCCCTCTCGTTAGTAAACTCTACAGTACTTTTTTGACGTCTGCTGTAGGGCGTCTCCAGTGATTCGAGGGTTTTCAACAAACTTACCCTGAAAACAATATGGTGTCTATTCACCATGCCATAAGGGTGAAAATATGGAAAATTTAAATTTTTCAACAACATTGTTATTTCGTTAATGTTTGGACAGAGATCCCTGATCGACACATAAGATTGACCTTACATTCTCAGTGATAAAGTATAAAATGCGATACTGCGTAAACTTCAGTGATATGTATACATAAGTATTTCTGTTCGTACACTCTTGTAACTCTCGAGATGAGTGTCGGAGAATTTCGTATCCTGAAAAGTTTTGAAATAAAAACGACGATTCTTTTTACTTTGTATCGAACAAAAACCTCTTGTGTTCTCATTTAGGAACATAAAATCTTAAATATCTGAAAGCTCCTGACCCTTTAAAATTTGTCATTTAAAGTTTTCAACATGAAATTTTTGAGACACTTGTCTTACAAATAGAACTTTTATTTGTGATTTAAAACTAGGGTTCTCAGGATCTTCGGAATTGAGGTATTATAATACCTCGTGCAAAAAATAAATGTCTTTATGAAAATAGTTATCATGAAAACACTGTAAAGCATTTGAAACCTCTAAAAAATGAAACAACAAAAATTCAAAAAAATCTTTTATTTAAAATAACTAATTACACGATAGGCTCAGTTTGTAGTACCGCAGTAATGGTGTACGCTGGCACGGCAGCGGTCGCCAGTTTGAGTCTCGATGGAGGCATTAATTCGTGTAACGAGCACGAATGCTTGTACTCCAGTCATGGGTGTTTATATTGATAATATGAATGAATAAAGTTATGTATAATATGTAGTGTAACAACTATCTGGTAACCATAATACAAGTCCCTTTGCTTAATTTATTATTTTGTTTCATAAAACCTATATTAGAAAAATAATCTTAGGTTAGGTTGGTATAGAAAACTGCAGTTGTACAAAACGTTAAGCATCATAATACTTTCTATCATATTTGTTATAAAACATATCATTTAAAAAGACAACAAATAACAAAATATGAGATATTTAATTTTACAAAATGTCAAGACAATGCGAGCGGCAGACAGGATTACTACATGCGTGGAATAAGATTTTCTTCTTTCCTGACGTATTTTACGGTTATTTTAACTTCATTCTACTTTATACGTGTGAAGTCATATGTGTCTATTGATAAGTCTAAACACACATTTTATAATATAGAAACATGCTTGGTTCAGTTTTAGTGATCCTACTTGCTGATCCTATTTACTTCAGGCTTCGAGTCCCGCTTCTGTGAAAAACTAAAAAAAAACTAACCCGCAAAGAAAAAGGGTCGCTTAGAATCTTCAACATCTTCAAAAGCCATGTTTTGATTCATTTTACATTAATAAAAATAAAAAGCTCGAATTCACTTTTTTTTTAAGGACATTAAAATATTTTTTAATTTAGTCTTTATTTCATAAAGGTAGATCTCGTACTTCTTTAACCGACCCTTTTTCTTTGCTGTCCAGTTGATATAGTCAGGTCTAACAGAAACTATCACAACGAAAAAGAAAATACAGACGAATTGAGAACCTCCTCCTTTTTGGAAGTCGGTTGATAACAATCAAGCTTTTCGTTTAACATATTTGTAAAGAAGTCAGAACAAATTAGTCAAAACACAAAAAAATTACAAACATCTTTAGGTACTTAAATACTTAAAAAAATTGAAAAGTGACTCTACCATTATTAAATCAATATGCGCACCTGTAATCCAGAAGAGCCACAAATAAGGGGTAGGCAGGTGAAAAGACTGCGGTTGGTAATTTATTACAAAAATAAAGCCGTAGGGCTATCTGATCGTGACTTACATTGGACCTTTGAATCCTTTGGGGCAGGGCTGTCCAAACTTTTAAAAGACCTATATTCTACTAACGTGAAACAAATACTGTTAGGTATCCCGCCGACATATAATTACTGTTTTTTGTTGCCATAATTTGATTTATAGTAAGCTATAGTTAGTTATAAAGCAAAGAACACATCGTATAATTTGAAACTATCAATCAAACGTAATATATTTATAAATATGAAGAAAATTGAAGCTTTGGTATAAATGTTGAAGCGAATTTCTATACTTTGTAGCCTTGGTGCGGTATGCTTACTACTATATTTTCTATTAGTGATATAAATATCGCAAGTTTGATTTTCAGGCAAAATAATTATAATGTTTCTAATTTTGGAATATTTATCTAACAAGCAATGACCTTCCATTTATGTCACAAAATAATACACGAATCTATAACAATGATATGAAAAATATTAAATTTTATTCTTTTGTGATAATTGCGCACCCTACTCTAATAGTCCCTACTTTGGGACCTCGGCTGTTCGCACATACTCATCGATAGTAGCGTATATAATGTAACGGGTCTAGGACACCACTATCTTGTATCTAAGAACTTGTTTAGTTCTGACCAAATTGGGTTCGAAATAGACGTATAAAGTACATATCTGTGCCTTTATCTATGAGAAATAGCTATTTTACCGCTATCAGGGTTGAAATTAACTGACATCAAAGAAGGAGAAATTCTTTTTGTTTGTTTTGTATGTGTATACGTCATATTTAACGCGATAACCTGGTTCGTTTTATCTATATTTATATCTTTCTTAGTAAATTAAATATTTGAGGTTTATAGTCTCGCATAACTCTCAAAAAATGTAAAACTTCAAGACTGGTATAATTATTAATTAAAGTGTGTTAAAGGTATGTTCCTTTTAAGTTATAAAATATACGAATTAATATCCTTAATAGATTTAAGTATATCCACATGTCTCATTTACCACCGTTACGGTTAGCTCATTAAGCAAATTACTTTTCTTCATTAGTTATTCAAAAAAAGTGAATATTTTCCATCTCCCTATTTCTTTCTTTACCAAAAGTGGCACTTTTCTTTATTTCGAAAGGCCTTAAAATGTTTTAATTAAGCTTTAAAAAGATTACATCACTGAGAACAGCCGACAACACTTAAAATATTAATTTCTTAATTAAAACATCTTATAATTATGTCGTTTCAAAATTCCTGCCCGCATGGGAATGACATTGCTACATTTTCAATGAAGACGCCCGTATACCCGTAACTTATGTTTGATCCACAGCTTTGCTTGATTTATTTTATTGATTTATTGTAGTTTTTGGTAGCTTTTGGTTTATTAGAATAAAAAGAACATTATAACATGCTTTAATTTTTTTAAACTTCATTGAGTGGTATAATAATTCAAATTGTTGTTTTACCAGTTATTTTGGTTTTCCTTAAGATAAGGAAACTTAAGATTTTCCTGTAAAAAATTTACCCTAAATGTTGACCCGAGTAATATGTTATCACTAGATAAAATTTATTCAAAAATATATCAGTACTCTTTGCGTGAAGCGCGAACACAAGCTGAGTGTAACAAAGACGCAAAATAACTTTAGTTTTAAATATCTTTCAATGAGACACAAATCATTTTTCATGACAAATTATTCTCGAGTAGGCTTAAACTTAAGGTAATTTTTAAATTAGCCAACTTTTTTGACCTTCTCAGTGTAAGAGTGTCGTTCTACGAACAGGTCAAGATGTAGCCTCAATTGCATGCTTGAGATTTTCTATATAGATATAAGTAAGATTGAAGTATCTATTTGTAATGTCAAAATAAAAGCTTTTTATTAAATTAAATTTGATAACTACTAGAAAAACACAACTTTAAAATTTCTAAGTCTATCTGTATATATGTATGTCTGTATGCTTCTTCCGGCTAATCTCCTAAACGACAAAACTAATTTGGCTGGGCTTTCGCTGAGCTTATAAGAAGTAACTAAAGCTTACTTAATATTAATAACTTACTTTTATTTTACGGTCTTATCATCTTATAATATTAAATGAGCAATACTTGTATACATATAAATTTAATTCGTGTAACTCGAAAACTTTTTAAGTCTATCTATTTAAGTGTTCTTCTAAAACAAAACGTTGTAATGTAAAAAGTTATTAACCCTTCAAAAATAAGCTTTATCTGCCTTAAAACTTAGTTCACAGTGCCATCTTTATAATGTGATAATTTACCATACATTCTAAGACATCGAGACAAACATACATCGAATACGTTCCCAAAGCACAAATATAACACGTCATCCTACTCGTGTAGAGCTTACCATTACACTAGTAGATCATACTAATAGCCACATATTTCCCAATTTTGTGCTACTACTTTTATTGTGAACCAATTATATATTATTATCTATCATAACCCTTCCGCTACATCGCCTTCGTGTAATCTACACGTTTTAAAGAGTCATTGAAGCATGGCCCGAATAAAATTTATAATGACCGGTTCTATGAGATAATGGTTTAGTGAACAATATATCGGGTAATTTTAATACTTAAGCCACACCGATGGAAAAACGATTAAAAAAAACTATAGAAATGTATGCGTCTTTTTATTTTTTGGATCTTGAAACGTTCGGTCGTTTTATTGCCTCAGAAAAAGGTATCAGTTTTCTAGTGTATTTATATACATATATGTATGTATAATGTATATATATTTATGTATATCGTATTTAAGCATTCTAAGTAAAGTTCGCAATTATGTCGATATCTTTAAAATATAAACTACAATCGTACGTAACGTAACGTAAATGCGAAATTTTGGATGAATGGATGTTTGTCACTCAATAACGCCAGAACCGCTTAAGGAATCTGCATAAAATTTTGCAAAAAGATAGATTATAGCCTGGAATAACTTATAACTTACTTTTTATCCCGAAAAAAAGGTTCTCGTGGAATTCATTTGTTTTCATTTTTCACATAGCATGGGATCGGCTTGCTATGTAACTAACGAGGGTAGAGTAGAAAGTATTTAGTTCAGAAATATAATAATACTAGCGACTCACCCTCGCTTCACTCGGGTTCATCCCTGGGTACCTCCTTTAGTTTTTACAAACTTTGAATGACTTACTTATTTGTATCTAATCAAAAGCCAAAAAAATAAGTTTCAAGCTTCTAGTTTTAAAAATGACGTAATTTCCACAGAAACTTTCATCCTCTATTTCAACCCTTTACAGTCGTTTTAGCACCTTGAAAAGTTGCCTATATCCTTTCTCAGGCTCTAGAACATCTGTGCACCTACTTTCATTTCAATCGGTTCAGTAGTTTTGGCGTGGAAGCGCGACAGACAGACAGAGTTACTTTCGCATTTATTATATTAAGTAAGGATATTTAAACTTACAATCTAAATATTACAAAACTTTTGTGACGAGATGTGAAAAATTAACTACAGACATTTTTATATTTTTTGTATGTATCGACATAATATATATAGATTCTTATTACATGCTGGTAATTTAATTTCCGTATAGTATTATTAATAAGCCTCTATTTTCGTACCAATTTCCGCACAAGCATGTACAAACTTTATTTATAAACGCTACGGCACGAGATAAAAAGCCGGGATTAGGCTATCGGTCCCGAACACTCCTCTAATACTGACATGAAGCTGTTTTGACTTTTATTAATTAATAGCTAATGACTATAATAGATTCACAGGTTAAAAGATCCCCCGGACCGGACAGGCGAGTACCCTAATTTATTATGAGGAAACTACAGATTTATTGACATATTTACGTCGGAATTCTACTTTTTTATATATACTGTGGATACTCATTAGACCCGTGACTTTGTTTTCTTTTCTCAATTCAACATTGTCATATAAAGCACGTTTTAGAGGCGTTTTGTTATGTTAGAGTTGATATACCTGTATATAATTTTATTTTTAATTAATATTGTAAAAGTATTTTTTTATAAAGAAAGATTTATTTTGTGGTCTTTAAATAATATCGTGTATTTTACTGCGTAATCTTGATGACATGTTTAGCTCTTTGTAATGACGTTACTTGTCATAGGCCGCGGGTTCGATTCCCGCTGGGCGCATTCATTTGTGTCATGAGCCCGAATGACTGTAGTTATAATATGTATTTATAATCATATATTTGTAGTGTATCAACTATCTGGCATTCATAACATAAGCCTCGTAGCTTACCATGTTACTAGATAACGTCTCAACATATTTTTATTACTGTGCAATATACCTTCAAAATTTATTTTTATCTGCGTTTTGTATCAACAATAAATAAACTTCGATTCGTCCAGAAACCACACTAGACATATCTTTAAATGGCACTTTTTCAAATATAACATTACCTAGAAAATATCCCTCGAGGGGCAAATTACAATGCTTATCTCTCACGAGAGGGAAACTTGGGCAAGTACCACAATAATATTATTATAAATAAGATGGTTCGCGAGGGTGAGTTACTACTAGTTAGTTTGTGGTCGTTACATCTTCTCACTGTAATACGAATAGCTTAACGGACTTGAGAGAAATTGTTGTATTTTGTCCACATATTTTACATATTTTTCGTTAATTTATATTGTGCGCGTGCGCACAGTGCGCGAACAAAAACTTATCTACATATAATCTTAAATTAGTATCGGTTTTTATTATCTTTGATTTGTTAGATTTTCTCCGCTCCGAATAGCAGAATAACTGTTCAAACATCGAAAGTACGAGTACGAAAGACTAGTACGAGTATGTCATAAAAAATCCTTCCTATGCAGGCCAAGCATAGAATAGATCCTAAATACTTCATATTGTTATCCTTTTCTTTTTAAAAATGTTTTTTCCCAATCACCTTTTATTTATGATGCAACGTTTTAATAAAGCTCAAAATGTACGACACAGAAAAGCCAAAATAAATGTGTTCAGTGTAAGTAAAAAAAATAATGAATATCAACCCATACATTGTACCAATTAAACTTGGTGTTTGTACAATTTTTGACAAAACATTATAATTCGTTTGAACAACAATCCACACCTCGAGCAAAATATTTGATGAGACGATACTCCGGCCGTGTAAAGGAGCGCGCGTTTCCATTGGCTTTAAACTAAACCTGTAAAATCTGAAAAAAAATAAGTAGATGATAGAGACAAAACTTACTTTAATATATAAACACGTATGGTATTGGCTATTATTTTTACTACCTATTCACCCCCACACCGCTCGGGTTCGTCTCTACGTACATTCTAACGATATATAATATACATTATCTGTGATGATATATATTCCCGCATTAAAAATTCATTAAATATACCATATTCTGTTCAGTGGTTTTAACGGGAAGTGGTCACAAACAAACAGATATACAGATGGATAAAAACTCCAAAAACTATAGATTTGGTCTCTGTATCGATAATAATTATAAATAATTCAATATAAATAACATTTTCTAAAATAAAGATTTTAAAAGTATTATAGCTAATTTTGCTAAAATATATATAGTTTCAAATTAATCACATTTAAAATAGTGCTTATGCTGTGCTAAAGTTTGCTCAAAATTACCAAACTTATTAGAATTTAAGATATTCTCAGAAAAAATAAAAAAAAATAATTAGTATTATGTCGTTCTTTTGTGTTGTTGTTTTTGTGAGATTCTAGACTTAATGGTTCATTAAGTGACTCTGAGTGCGGCGGTTAATCTTATTACGGTACGTTTTTTACATATTTAAATAGTTTAAATAACGTATATCAAATATTCGCACTCACAAAGTAATAAAATAACAAATCGTGCGATAATGGAACCGCACTTTCAATATTCTTGAAGGGAGTGTGTATACTCTGGTCGGGATGAGATCCGGCGCGCTATTGATATCGCCTCGAATGCATCTCAAGATTTCAATCTAACGAATATGTACCGACAAACTGCGAAGACCACTAATCTAACTTTACATCAACTACACATTTAAATACGGTTTTACTTATCATATATAACTAACGCCATATCCTCGCTTTACTTGAGTACGCTCATACATCGCAACAAGTACTTTCATACGTATTACTCTAGGTCGCTTTTCTTTGTTGTGATAGAAAGGCTCATTAGGCATTAGACCTAAGTCAATAGACACTCTATGAGGGTGGTGGCCTACTTCGGTTAGTGATATGCCATGCGGGTTGCTCCTTCTTCTTCTCTTGGTACTTCTCTGATAGCAGAGTGAACTAAGCTAAATGGAGCTTTGACTTCTCAATAGCTCAAAAGAAAGACTTATTAAATATTTTATTGTAACACATATTTATTAAAAAAATATTAATACTAAGTAAATAACTTTTGCAATAAAATAAATGTACGGTTGCCGTGAAATATATTTGTTTTTGGTACATGTGTAAAATACATCTGCGTTAGGGCGTACTACTTGAATACAATCAGTTAAAAGTATCAAGGTGCAATGAAAACATTCGTCTAATACCTCAGACCAGACCGGTTCTATTAATAGCGATTCGAAATGCACCCCGAGATGAAATCGTGATTCCCTAAGACCTTCAATACGTGGAGTGATCGCTGGAATATTTGTTTGAAGAGATTTTATAAGCATATATTTTTGTGGTACTCGTACGAAATATTTCATTCTAGCAGTTAACCACATTTAATGACTAACTGATTTAGCCCTTCACTTATTTCGATTTCAGTGGCCAACTTACTAAAACCTCTATTACGAGAGTTCGACTAGAACTTAGCCAAAATTTATATTCGCCTAGTGATCGAAAGATAATTATTGATTTGAGGAAAACGCATAAGAATGAAACCTTATCTACATAATAAGCTATTAGGTGCTTTTTATTAATAACACTAAAGCTCTCCAAAAGCTAATAAAAAATATATATATATAGAATATTTAAGCGAAAACTAAAAAACCAAACATTACTAACATTTATTAAATACTTTCATACAAAAATAAATTCTTGTATATACCTAAGAAACATAACGTGTAGTTAAATGAAATACAGTCCGTAATATTTTCCACTAACAGTCACTTTACTTGCAGACACCGCCATTTTCGTTCTGCATGACAGATTATATGGGCAAGTTTTTCCAACATTTCCTTGAAGGAACAATAAGTAAAGATGTGACCATGACCTACTTTCGCAAGCGAGCTACGTCAATTAAAATGCAAAAATGTAGAGCTTTTTCAATACTATGTATATACTTTGCTAATGAGAGATTTTTTGTATGCGACATATAAATAAAATTAAAGAGTCTGTTTTTAATTTCAAATTAACAGCTTTTCACTAAATGCATGTGAATATTAACGGTAATTACATCAATAAGCCAATTTTTAAAATTTTTGTTTGTCTGTCTGTTTGTTCCGGCTTATCTCTGAAACGGCTGGACCGATTTTGACGGGACTTTCACTCGCAGATAGCTAAGGTTATAAGGAGTAACTTATCTACTTTTATTTTTACTTATGCTCATCGAAGCGGGCTGTATTTGCTAGTTATATGTTGGACGTGAATGTACGAGGCATTGACTATGGTTCTTTAGTAATTTTTCATGTTATAATTTACTTTTGACCTTAATTCAGTTTACTTGTTTAATCTTGATTATATATAAAATTTAATTTATATTTTCATTTGTACTTTTCTGCTCAGATTCCTCTGACTATTTAATTAACAGCTTTTTAAAATGAAACTTTTAAAAGTTTGTTACTCACAATTTATACATCATATTAAATTTCAGGACGTAGGTGTTTTATTATGTTTTTTTTTGTTCAGTGTTTTCTATTTTTTCCGAAAATATATTAAAATGCTTTTTTACACGACTGCCCAAAAAAAGTAGCGTTGTGTTTTCAGGGTTTATGTATATGTGTATGTTTGTGAGTCTCTTTATTCCACCATAAGTTCTAAACGCCTAAACTAATTTTGATGTACGTGGTATCGTTAGAATCCTTATTACCCTTTGGTTACATAGGCTAGTGAAAAATTAATAAAATAAAATAGGGAAGCCATGATTCATGAAGAAACACCAACTTATTTAGGAAATACTACTTGGTAAAATTGAATTTGAATTTGAATTTGAATTAACCTGCTCTTTCGTTTGGTTTTTAGAGAGTTAAAAAAAATAAGTTATGATCAATACAAGTTACTGATAGGATCAATGTCCAATTATTTTTATGAAGTTTGTAAGGAAACCAACTTCATAATACAAGGCGGTTAAACATCGAAATTTACATGAAATTTGAATATAGGTATCCGATATCTCAATCTGATCACTTCTGACGTTGGACGTCACGTTACAACATGCCTCCAGCTTTGCATTTGACATTTATTATGTAAGGAAATAGAATTCTATAACCTAAAAATTACATTTTTCTATTTTTAAAATATAACAAAAGGAAGGGAAAAAATAGAAACAAAAACACAGACACTTTTTCCCAATTATAATTAAGTATGTTTATCTAATTCTAATTGGCACATTTATTTAATAATAATTAAATATATAGTTGTATATTGGGACAATATTACAATAGCACTACCTAATTCCCTGGTAAGCTACGAGGCTTGTGTTACGGATACCAGATATTTGATATACTGCACATATAAATTTTAAATACATACATATTATAAATATACACATTTTATTTTTTTATTATAAATATAAATACCCATAACTGGAATACAAGCTCAATATACTTTACAATATAATTAATACTTTGTTTGTATGATTTTAGATGACGACACGTTTCACTTTAATTTTCCATATAGGTAGTCCTGATATTGTGGTCATACAATTAATGACTAAAATCTTGAACTGGGAACATTTTGACTAACTGACTGACTGACCCATACTGACCCAGGTCGATTTTTACTTAGGCGAACTAAATATGATCCTTTATCAATATTTTTACATTTTTTATTATTCAATGTACTCGTAGGCTTGCGCAGACACAGTCTCTTCTATCTTCATTGTCATACTCTAGTAGGAAAGTAATCTAACGCGATCAGAAAAAGATAAGTTGTAATCTTCGACATATATAGAGGATAAACCATTTTTTTAATAATAATGGAAAGTAACTCCAATAACAAAGACCAAGGGTCTGAACACTGCACTTAATATCTATTATCTCAATCGTTCAAAAAAACTATGCCTCCTAGAAAGAAAAGAAGCTTGTATCCGGTATAAGAATACAAAATTGAATTCATTTAGCGAAATAGTATTTCGAGAACGTGTCACAATCAAACTTCTGCAACACTTACCACGTTTTGAAACTCGATAGCCAGCAATTGGCATCGTCCGGCGATCAGACGAGCAGAGATTCAAATCTCCATGACGAAATCAACATTCGGCGCTGTAACAAGCGGGATGCCTTCAAAATGCTAACAATGTATAACTGTGAAGGGTTTACTTTGTCAACGACGATACTGGTATGGTAGAAACCAAAATCTGTGCATTTAGTTAATACTAGCAACTCATCCTTACTCCGCTCGGTTTTGCCTACTTCCTCATTTTTTCGTTTAATATAGATTTCTCAAATGAATTTTTTCCACAGTAAGAAGTATATATTAGCCCAGATTACCAAAACACTAAAATCTGTCCGGTGGCTTTTTTGTAAGACAAATAGACAAACATTTGATAACTATAGCACAGACTATAGATTCGGGCTCTGTCTCAAAAATAAGGGCTATTTCAATAAGATTTTCAAAAAAAAAATGTACAGCAACTCGCTTGGAATATTATTTTATAAATATAAATATTTTTTTTTCATTACTTTTACCTGTATGCGTTTTAACATATTTAATAAAGTAAGACTTTAGAAATGCACAAAACAAATTCTCATATCTACATATGTATATATAATAAATGAAAATTAAATGCAGTTTATTGTATGCGTTTCATGTTAAGACTTGGCTTTTGCTTGGCACGGGCCATTTTTTTCTTTTTTTTTTCAGAAAATAACTTTTACGGAACGGAATTTTTACGTAAACGTGCTTTTACTTTAGGATTTCATTTGAACTCAAATATCAACAATGCTTTATCGAAATAGGACATCAATCGATCAGCTCGTTACAAATGTATAGGTATATAAAACTAAATTACTAAATACAATCTTCGTATAAATTAAAAGGAAAACAAGCATATAAAATTTTCATTATAAACTTGCATCATCCTTGATTATTTACTCCCTAAAAAACATTGGCCAATAAAGCAGGGGCAGTTCTAAAGAAAGAAAGTCGACTAATCCTCTCGAGATGAAAAAGTGGAAGAGATATAAAAGCTGGCGAGTAATCGATCCAACGAATAGAGTTAGTACGTAAGTATGCTATGGTACAACTTACAAAAGTGGTTTCTTCCACCGACTTCAAAACAAAGAGGTACGTATACATGTAAAGACAAATATATTTATTTTATAAATGTTTCAATATAAAAATGGATACGTTGTCGATGTAAAATGTTTGTCATTTAGTCTCACATTCAGAACTTATTCTCGTACATTCCTATGGTATTTTCTCTACAAATACGATATGTTATGTTTTAATTTAATAAAGTTAACACATAATATTGTGGAAGATGAACAGGAAAGAGGATGTTGGAGTGGGGAGAAAACTATAAAAGTCGATGCATAACCGGCATCGGGGGGTAGTTGTGTCATGACACTTATCGTGGTAGCATTGTTAGGTCGTTACGCTGTCGGTTTATTTTTTTAAATATCATTGTTGGTAGCTTAGTTGTCTTTTTGGTTAGTTAATTGTGTTTTAGCGTTTTCAGATTATTAAAATGAATTGAGGTCAATTTAGTAAGCTTGTTTTTTTTAAAAAAAAGGCTCACTTCTAGTCTGAATTCGCAAGAATATATTAAATATAATTTATATGATAAAAAATATTTTATGAGATATTTTTAATTATATAAATTATATTTAATATATTTTATGAACTATTTTTCAATTATATAAATTACGCTTGCTTGGTATGGGCTGATAATAAATCGCTATGGCTTATGTGTTTGTACCACATTCTATGAGTTAGAAGTTGAATACTCGCGGGTTTGAGGTAACAGATGGCAAGTGAAGGAATTATTATCGTAGCTTATAATTTATTTTAGTCACTTAAACTTAGCTTGCAGTGATGTAGTGGTAGCCATTTTGATAAAGTACATTTGGATGAAAGTGTAAAACTTTGAAACGGTCGTGTGCAACAGACGTCAAAAGTACCGAGTATATGGGGTTTTGTGCTATGGTTATTAGCCCCTGAGCCCATTAGAGGGTGAAAATGTTAAAAACCAAATATATCTCCAGGTGTCGATAGACCGTTTGAATAGCATCTTTATAATAAAATTAAATTCGCCAAATTCTTATTTGTTCAGTATAGAAGACACTATTCTTAGAAGTCCCAAACGATTCTTTCACGATGGTAGAGTCAAAATGTATTAATTGAAAAATTTCATAGTTTTATTTAATTCCAAATTAAAAGATTTTACCCTTACCATAGACTATCGGTTAGTTTAATAAAATAGTAAAGTCATATTTTAATGGTTTTTTTTAATTGGTTAAGTATTACTCTTCCATATAAGTTTTTTTTAAAATACATCCAATTATTATTATTTTTTAAAGTAAAGCAATGATTTCTTCCTGTGAGTAAATCTTTATATTTTCAACATCAATGACTCTTTCAGTGGATTTTTCAAAGGTTATTTATATACAAATTCGACTCAATTTATTATAATATGTACGGATTTGTATTAATTACATTTGAATAAGTGTCGTTCTCAATTATTAATTTTATCTCACAAACGCCACTTTAATTATAGTATTTAAAATTGATAGAAAAAAACAGCCAGTTAATATACAATAACAAAGAGAAACACACGTTAGTTTTCATACGTTTTCATGTTTATTTTAAAAGCTATTTGCTTTGTGAGGCTTGACCGACTTTCAGTCATTACCGGTAGAGCGCAGTCATGGGAAGGAAGTGATGTACTTTCATTTAGATAAGAATTAAAATAAATTATAGTATTTGAATATGATATTAGTTCGTAATCAATATTTAATATAATAAAATATTTAATATATTTTAATCTCAAAATTTCAGTATGCATTAGTTTTACATTTTACTATTTTTTTCATTAAGTACATTACTTTATATAGTTACTAGCGACTCACCCTCGCTTCACTAGGATTCTTACCTAGGTTCTCCCGACCAAAAAAGATTGTAGCACAAAAAATTAGGGACTTTCATACAAACTTAAGACAAAATACATCAAATTGTAAAAAATATTAACTTTAACAAGTATATTATTCAATCATAAGATATAATAATGCTAAATTACATTACAAAATTAAATAAAAACTTCATTACAAGTTTCTTTTAATTAGAGTTCACAGCTAAAACTTGAGCGTGTATAAATTACTCGAAGTATGTGTCAGGTAGTTGATACTGGTAGAGTTGGTGGGCTATTAATTAGCACTTAATAGTTGGACAATTAAAATAATTTACCAAGCACTTGGGAGCAGAAACTACCTGTTACATAAATTAGTTCACTCACATTGTCTCCTCACATCGACAGATAGTAATTGAAGTTATGAAGTTTTATGTTCAGAATTTCTGAATACGGTAATTAAATGTGGTAGAGAATGTACTCGTAACTTCGGTGGATGATAATATTGTATGAATTTAATTGGCTATTACTTACTTTTGATATGTATAAGGGTTTTTGTTTATTAATGCATAAACAACTTAATAATAGAATTTGTATTAATTTAAATCATGGATCGTGAAATTTTAAATTTTGATTCGATTATAAAGAAAAAACCTTACATTTGTAAACTACTAATTATACATATTCGTACAACAATTTATTTGATTGGACTTTATTGATTCGAAAAACACTATTTGAAGTTGAAGTTACATTTTAAAATTGGAGAGGAGAAACTGAGAGAAAAATTACTTTCATTTTTTTCATAGCTTAGGATATAGATAGATTAACCTATATTTAAAATAGAGGAAAATATCACCTTAATACTTTGAAAATATTTTTCAACACGCTCAGGAACCAAACTTTTGACCTCCAATTCATTCGACTGAGCCAGTCTATATAGCTTATTACTTTACATCTACGAAGGTCATCAAACATATAATTTTTAACAAAAATAAACAAGCTTTAAGGTATATTCACTTCAATTCACCAAATTGATAAAAACGAATTTCGAAGATGTAAATTGTACAGGCTTTATTTTTAAATCATTTGAAAAGTAAAATCTAAAAGGAAAATGGATAAGTTGAGTCATTACGAAATATGACGGTTACAAGCGCAGATCGATGTACTCAAGGACTTACTCGTACTAAACCATAAAAACTTCATACTTTTCAATGGCAATCCAATATAAATATAACGGTACTTTCAAATACTGAGAGTGGTTCTTAAATATAAAATCTGGACCAAACTCAGCTTGGCTTCAGTTGAGAGAGCATTAAATAAAAGTATCGAAGTTATCTACCGCCTTTGAATACACTTAAGGTATGAAGTAAGAGTATACGCGAAGTTCTTACTTTGTAAGTACAGTGTAGTTTGGTAACTATCTATCCTAGTTCTATAGTGAGATATATATTATTAAGTACTAATTTAATTGAAGTGAAACTGCCTCGGTGGTGTAGTGGCTAGCATGTACGGTCGCACACCGGGAGGTCCTGGGTTCGAGTCCCGGGTCCGGCCAAGTTTAGTTATGGAGTGTTTCTGTTTCATAAGCCTCAGTAACAGCCCGGAGTTGGGAAGTTGGCGTTGGTTCACCCCCGTGCCTCGGAGAGCACGTAAAGCCTTCGGTCTTGCGCCTTAACTCTCACTGGTCGTGTCGAGCAGTCGTCCCATCGGAATATGAGAGTGATAAGGAACAGAGAGTGCACTTGTGTTTGCGCGTACACTCGTGCACTATAATATGTCCCGCGCCGTTGCCTAGTCTCAATAAGAATGGCCGCCGTGGCCGTAATCGGCCGGGACGTCATTATTAATTGAAGTCAGTGGTAGCCCAGAGGTAACGCACTCCCTTAAAAACCGAGCGAAGCGGGCTCAGATCCGGGTCTCACATCTCTTATATTATTATGTGCGAATCATTTCTAACATGATTACCACTTGTCTTACGGTGAAGGAAAACATCGTGAGAAAACCTGTATGTCTGAGAGAACCTAGCAATTTTTTGAAAGCCATGTGAAATCCGCCGACCCGCACTTGGTCAGCGTGGTGGACTATGGCCTGATCCCTCTCGGGCCTGTTGGTTTCAAACTAAAAAATGTTTTTATCAGTAAGAAAGATTATAGTTAAATTGATAACAATTTAACATAATCTCTTTACCTTCTAAGAAATTTCAAAATTAATGTTATCTGACATTATTTATGTTACTTTGAAGACTTAATGTTCTTGTAACTACAAGGTAATTAGTACGAGTAAATAATTAGATGCATGTGAATAAAAAACTTTCTTTATTCAATAAACAGAAATATTCATACACATTTTGAACCAATATCTACAAGAATCCCTACAGTCAAACAAGGATAATATTTAAAACAAACGACCATTAACGAGTCGTTTTAATTAACCATTAATTAAATCTAATTATCTTTCACAACTTTATCTTTGAAGCAATAAGACAGAAGTAAATATGAAAAATTTTAAAAACAAATTAATATGACGGGACTGCCTTATAATTTCATTCGTCTAAGTTAAAGTTTCATCTTAATTTGGACTTTATGCTTACAATAGAGAGCTTGAAATCGCTTGATTAATTATTATGGGTAAATTTAACTCCACCATTAAGTCAGGGGTTTTTATTTGATCTAAAAAGATAACACATGTTTAGAATTTTTTAATTATGAGTATATTTAATGTATTATAACTAATAGGATGAGTGATTTAACAGTAACTATGACCGATACTAATGGTTTAGTTTTAAACAAGACAAATTCAGTTGGCTCATATGTTTTACATAATAATTTATATTCTAAAAATAGCATCGACTTAACTTCGTTAGTTAATAGGATATCACATACGATACTCGCTTTTGCTAATTACATATTAATTATTATAACTGCTTTTTCTATTCTGATGGCTTAGTAGCGCACATAAGGAGGTCAATGGTTCGAGTCCCGGGGCGGGAAAGTTCAGTTATTGAGTCTTTCTGTTTATAAAATTCCAGTGACAGTCCTACATTTAAAATTAAGGAGTTTTTCACTCCCATGCCTTGAAGAATTTACGTGTTCCGCCAATCCAAGGTCTGATCTCTCACCAGTCGAATTAAATTATCGTCCCACCGGACTTTGAGAGTAAAATAGATGTTGTAGTGGACGAAATCAGTATTTTGAAACTCGCTGTGTCTTAACTTAGAATATCTATTCATTTTTCTAAGTTACCTTTAACCATTTAAATGTATTAAAAATAATACATTACACGATATTCTTCAGACAAAACAGATGTTTTTGCTTACCGCAGTGTGTGGTTTCATAAGAAAGCTTTTCGAAAATGAAATAGAGATTTCGCCACTTTTCATTTCAAAGCTTGCGAAATTTAGGCTTCAAAGTCCTTTGTAATGAATTCCCCCTTGCCATCTCCAAACAAGGCTGTGTTCGAGTACTTTCCAACACAGTCATAGCAAGCAACCACAACGATGCTTTTAACTGAATGTATTGTCTTACCTCTAACTAAAATACGATTAAATGTTGTTTATAAAAACTGACTGACTTACTAAAAGCTCATTTTTATTATAAATTGGCAAACCTGGGATGCTTCGCTGGGCATAAGTTAAAATGAATTAGACGGTTTTTACAAATTTCTAATAAATAAACGTAGCCTGAGCTATCTGTGAGAGTCCAGTCAAAATCGGTTGAGCCGCTTCAGAGATTAGCCGGAACAAACAGACAGACAGACCCTAAGACAGACAAAAATTAAAAAAAAGATTTTTTTGAAGTTTTGAAATTACAAACAGACACTTCAATTTTATCTATATGTACTACTACTAGCGACTAACCCTTGCTTCGCTCGGGTCGTTTATCGGTAAACTAAATTGCACCTTAATCGATCCTGCAATTTAGGCGTAGAGGACTGACATACATATACACTTGATATTATTGCATCTACATTAGTAATAGTAATCCGATAAACAAAAATCGTAACTCATAAATATTTTTAAGCTTAAGAAAGCTTACTCTAAAAATAGGTGTTAAAAAGCTACAGGAAACGTTTATGTCAGTTAATGTGTTTTAAAGACACGCCATAAAGAGCTTGATGGGTGTTTTTTTAAATAGTTTCAAAGCGTACGCATTTATTAAGTTAATATTTTTCTAAGTAACTATGAACCAAACTTTGGAAGGAGATTTATCTTCCGTTTATTTTTTTCTAATCACCGTATCGATTTGAAACTTTGTATGTGAAATCCGGACAATAATTTGGTACGAAGTGGACATTTGTACTCTTTACTGGTTACTAGTAAATTCTTTGGACTTGGACAGATTTGAAAAGTTTAAACGAGTTAGTCTTGCGTTATTTTTAACTAATTTTTCAGCAATAATTCTTCACTTTCCAAAATTTTTACTAGGTATATACTAGAAAACCTGGGCGCGCTTTGCTAGGCATAAAGTAAAATAAATTAAACAGTTTTTTTTTATAATTTTCTAACAAAATACAAGTAAGAAGTAGCCTAAGCTACTCCTTATAACATTATGACAGATAGACATACAAAAAAAATTTAAATTGTTTTTGATAACAGTATCGTATATATACATTCATATGCATTTAGCGAAAAGCTGTTTATTTGAAATTAAAACAGACACTTCAATTTTATTTATACTTATTAGTTTTTGTCGAACAAATACTCCAAAACAACTTATAACATCCAATTTCTAAAAATATATATAATATATAGATAAATGTTAAAAGGTCGTGCGTTAATATACCTTTAATGTTAAATAACTCTATTCGTAACTAACATTAACGTGTTACCGAATGCCTTGATGATATAAAAACAAGACATTCTGTCACGCTCCACACATTAGCAGCAGCTGACATAATCCACGATTTATTATGAGTAAAGTATTATTTTAGCCTGATTTTTATATAATCTAAGTGCACGGCAACATATACGCCAAGCTCCACAAAATATTTCATATCACATATTATATATTATACATAATGTAGTATATATTATATCGTAAGTGTTAGTTAGGATTTGAAAAGTTCTATTAATAGAAATTATTATAGAAATATTTGCTTGGTTTCAAAGTAATAAAATAAGTAATAAATAAATATTATGTTGGGACATTATTACTCACAGCGCCATCTAGTTCCGTGGTAAGCTAAGCTTGTGTTACAGATACCAGATAGTTGACATACTACATATACACACCCATGACTGGAGTACAAAAATTCGTGCTCAATAAATGATTGCCCCCAACGGACTCGAACTTGCGACCGCTGGCGCAGAAAGTAGGGTCACTACCAACTGAGCCAAAAGTGTCGTCAAAACTAAAATAAGAAATTAATAAGCATTTTCTCTCTACCTGTACAAGTTTCGTTCTAACAGAAAACCATAATATTTAGTTTATTGTTTAATATAAAATTCTAACTAAACAAAAGCCTTTAGCTCTTACATAAACTAAAAAGCCTTCTAGTAAAACTTAAAAAAACCTAACATAAATATTGAAGTAGTCAACTATACTTATAATACTAGTATTGAATACGTCAATGTAACCTATCAGACCATCTCTTACAAGCACTGAGACCTAAAAAAACTAAAAACGTGTGAAAGGGCGAGATGAATGCTTATTTCATATAATATCCTGAGACTCGTTTAAATTCATTTAAAAGGCATTCATAATATTTCGTTGAGCGACGGATATTTTTAATGAAACGCTATACAAATGGAGCCCATAATGCGATGCATTTCTTTATGTAAACTGGAATACCAAATAACTAAATGAACGCAATTTTTTTATATTATTTAAAAGATGAGAGATAAAACCCAATTTTTACTTAACCGTTAAATTAATGTTGCAGATAGGCATTTACCTGCTGTTTTTTTTCGATAAATAAGGTTCTTTCCAACTAATTTATTTTCGAAGATACCTTTGTATTCTATGAACAACAACGTTTCAGACTCTTCACGCAATGACAGAAGGAAATTTAGTGAAATTTCATAGTTAGTTATATAATAATAATAATTAGTACATATATAAATAAATTATGCAGACAAAACTGCGGGAAAACACATCTTTAAAACGTATGTTAAAGGTTTTTTATGCTGCATTAAATTTTGTTCGCAAACAAATCCTTTCACAAATACAAAGCGTCATCTCGATATAATAAGTTAATGTAAAATATAACACGGCTTTATCCTCAAAGCTGGAAAAACATGATACAAAATTTTGATGCCCCGATAAGCAAATCAATTTAGACGTAACGCCGTGACTAACGTGCATTCTCTGATATCTTTGATATTCATACAAGCCTCTTATCAGTTTGAAAGCCTTTATGTATTACATATCATGTATATATACAACTTTAATGGTGTTTCACTATTTTCTAAGTAAGTCGATATATATTGTAGAATAAATGTCTGCATTGTCTACACCTAGGAGGTCCCAAAGTCGTTGTCTGAGCGGTGAAATAAATTTAATTATTTAATTATCCTATGAAAAGACAGTACAGATTAAAAGTTTTATTAGAACATAGTAACAATTTTTGCCCTTCTTGCTTTTCGTTGTTTTAAATTACCATATAATTAAATTAGTTACATGGACTTCGGAATAGAAACTTACTGGTGGATATTTTTATTAAATCAACGCGGCATACATTTTTGACATAACATATAAGTATATTTACTTTAATTATTTTTAACAAAAAAAAAACCGACTTCCAAACTATATAAATCTAAACTAAAAAGTAGAAAATAATACTTTTAAGAACTTTGTTAATTTTGGAGTCGGTGCCAGCCAGGTATTTTGATTATGTTTACAAAATAATAGATTAATCGAATATGTATCTATTTAGGGTTACTTTGCTTTGGCTATTTGAAATAGTTATTCGTTCATTTGTCGCGATGGTTTTCTCATGGATGCCATTGTCAGAATTGAAAAAATATTAAAATGGGACCACACGGGAAGCACTACCTTTCAGATAAAAAAAGAATCATCAAAATCGGTTCACCCAGTTCAAAGTTCTGAGCTAACAAACATAAAAAAAACATACAGACGAATTGATAACCTCCTCCTTTTGGAAGTCGGTTGAAAAATGAAATTCAGGGCCAGCAGTCTCAACGTAATCATAGATGATAAACGACTGAACGGCAAGAATCGATAAAATAGCTTAATATATCGAGACGACCACCGTCATCTCAGCCCAAACACGTCCTCTGTTGGACATAGACCTCCCCCAAGAATCTCCACGATACCCGGCCTTGCGCCATCCGAATCCAGTGGGCTCCCGCGATTTGACCAAGTCGTCGGTCCTTATGGACGGCCTGCCCACGCTTCGCATTCCGATTTCAGTACGTGGCCGCCACTCGAGACTGCCGACACAGTAAAAATATGAACAGTACGGAAACTGCATACTTAACGTTCGAAACGGCACACTCACACAAATACGCGCATCAACGAGGCCCCTTAGCGGACGCTGCGGTGCTGTCAGTCGTGTGTGCCACGTTTGAGTTTATTACCGCGATCTTTTTAAAGATGCCACGAACTTATTGCGTAGTATACAGCTGTTTGAACTCTGCTTCATCAAAACCGGAGATTTCGTTTTTTAAGCTCCCTACTGATTTTGAAAGGTAAGAATGATTTATTGTTTTAATCGATCTATAATATAAAAATGAATCGCAAAATGTGTTGGTAAGCACATAACTCAACAACGCCTGGACCAATTTGGCCAATTCTTTTTTTGTTATGTTTGCTAATGTTAGGAGAAGGTTCTTGTGAAAGAAAAAAATAAGAAAGTTGTGCGAAAGATTAGAAAATTTAAAGAGACTTATTAACGGCGTTTGACGTATCAGTTATGTCCGTTGCCATGGTGCGTGTAAAGGTAATTTTTAAAAGATTTTAGCATCAATTTTAAAAGAAATTAAAGAAATTAACCTGTCTCC
Organism: Boloria euphrosyne; assembly: GCA_951802675.2. Classification (NCBI taxonomy): domain Eukaryota; kingdom Metazoa; phylum Arthropoda; class Insecta; order Lepidoptera; family Nymphalidae; genus Boloria; species Boloria euphrosyne. The sequence goes on from OX637876.1 coordinate 2,397,139, forward strand.
ACTGCCGCTTGTCCCTGTTTTCCAAAACTTTATTTAATGAAACTTTTCATAAGAATGCGAATTTTTTATATAATAAAATTTAACAACACAGCATTTAAAACTTGTCGTAATAGACGCAAATATTTATCTGTTACCAACTTATAACATAAATATGTAAAAAATAAATATTAAATTAACATACGTTTCATTCCTAAAAAAATTACCTGTTTTACTTTTTGTATGTACCAACCCTAGCGCTCCGCTCAGCTGTAGGTGTAAATTTCAAAAAGACGACTGAGTTACGCTACTGTTCTATCTCTGTATTGTGCTGCCGATGACAACTGTAAATATTCATAACATAACAATTATTAAAATAAATCATTCTAGTATTTCATGAATATCGCTTCTAAACTAAAATATTTTAGTTTATTCTCTATCGATACCGCTCCATCAATCGTAAAAGCCAAACAATACCTGATAAAAGCCGTCATATCAAAGCGACTTGTTTTGAATATGTTCGCAAAATTGAAGAAATAGCGTTTTACTACCCTTAAGGCTTTTATACAGGGGATGAAAATTTCTTTAGTATTTGTAATATTTATGAAGGAGTATGAAATTGATTTGACATTTTAAAAAAATCAAACAAAAGTGAAAAATATTGTAAATACAGTTTTTAAATAATACATGAAAAAATAATCTACTTCTTCTAATATATAAAAATCTCGTGTCACTGTGTTAATCGAATACCTCCGGCTATCCCGATTTTTATGATATTTTTGTGTACATTTGGTAGGTCTGAGAATAGGTCGTAGGCTATTTTTTGTTTCGCTAAGTGATAAGGGTTACCCTCTCCAGTTTTCTTTATTTTTTATTTATATGCCGAATTTTTATTTATCTTTTTTTATGATTTGCTATAAAAAATATTATGACCTTAAATTTTCATCCTTCAGGCGCGGGCGGAGCCGCGGCAATTGTTAGTGATATATGAAAAAAGATATTATTTAACGTATTATTTATTGACATTCCTAGGCTCGACTATTCAGATTTTGGTTTAGATATTAGTTTACACGTGAAAATATGATTTTGATTTTTCGGCTCCATTTTTGTAATGATCATGGTGGCTTAGTTATGGTTATTTATTTAATACCACAACAGTATCTTTGTTAAAATCTATTGTATTTTAAAAATCAAGTTACAAGCTTATGACTTAAGCCCTGTCTGTTTTGTATAAGTAAAATTCGATTGGCATGCCGACAGCCCGCTTTCGCCTGTCATTTCACATTTTTGCGAGTGTCATCTTTATAAGATATCGTGAAGGAAAAGGGGTGGATTTTCATTTTAATACATTGTTATGGATATGTTTATGAGGTTTTGTAAATACGAGCATGAATATTTCTAACGTGGAGTATTGTTAGTAATCACAAGAAAAATGTTTTAATCTGCAAAATCTAGTCTAAAGTAGTGAAATAAATATTAAATAATAACAACTAATATATATGACAACTTGATTACCTAAGCGAGCTTTTTACCACTGTGCTTTACTGAAAGTTCATAATGTAAGTCTAATGATAAATGAGCTTATATGGTGATAAAATGCACAGAATCAAATCCACTGGCCAAAAAATGATTTTATTTAAAAATAAATATATTTTTAACAAAGTCATAAATGACTATTGTGTATCAATTGTACTAAAATATATATTTTTGAAGTGAAACTTCTTTGCGCGCATGAGCAATTTTTAACGGATGAAACGCAATAATAATAATATTAGTGACATGAAAATGTGTGTGGGACTTTTTTGCCCAAGATGAGGGAGAGCGATTGAAACCGATTGAGAGAGAGTGAGAAAGGGCATTTTAAATAAAATTAAATTCCTTAAATTCTTAACATATCTTTCGTTTTCCCTTCCTTTAAGTTTCGGAAATCTAAATATTTAGATTAGAATAAATATAAACGAGATATGAAAATTAGTTTGCGAAAGAAGTTTCATGTGTACTTTGTACGCAAGCACTTTTTTTATTTTTAAACAACACGTACATTACATACTTATGTTAAATATGCCCAACGTTCTTTATGGATGATACGAAACATATTATACTATAAAAATAATATGATATCTTTTTTAATTTTCAGGTAAGCACATAGTATACGGCTAATTACTTTCGAGCACATTTTCGGTAAGTATGTACTACATTTAAAGTTTTACTTGCCACTTAAATTGTAAAGTGTAAAATATATTCTAGTGTTTGTTCGCCACTTCACGTAGAGGGTCGATAAATTGCAAAGTTTATGTTATGTTAAAGCGAAAGTTCAGATTTTGATATGTGAAATAATTTTTAAAATATAATAATATCGATTATAAAAATTAAAACTGATGTATAAGAGGTCATCTCTACATGTTAATTGTATAACAACTTCTACTCTTCACAAAAATGAATGCTCCCAGCAAGAGTCGAACCCCCGACCGCTGCCACAGCAAGGGTCACTACAAACTGAGCCAACTCAAATGTAAAAGTTCTATTTTATTAGTGCGATAAATATCTAAGCACGTTTGTTATGAAATCACAAAACTGCCCTGTTCATTTGATATTTTAGAAACTAAATAGCTTTAACAACGCTCGAAACTTATTTCACTTTCAACCTTGATTTTTTACATTCTAATAATAAATTTTCGTAAATTTTCTTTTAAATGAAAATTAAAACCGGCCGCAATAAGGTCCGACAAATCGTTAGTCTTAATTTGGCTGTCTGATAAATTGGGATCCCTCATCCTGACGCTCTGTGAAGCTATAACAATACAATGATAAAGCGATAATGTAACCATGGATATAAAGAGAATTCTTATTTAGTACTAGTGACCTACCCATGCTTCGTTCATGTACGTTACAGACATTTTTTTTTAATATTTCATGTTTAATTTCGCTAAAGTACCGTCATTATATGTAAGTACAATATATCAACATGTAAGTTCATCCATTCAAGTAAGCAAGCAAGAGCCTCATTTCACAGTGAGGGCTTAAACCATACTTCATCACACTGGCCAGAAGACTTCATCATCATCTTATCACCTACGCAGATACCCTCACGATGTTTTCCCTCACCGTAGGGTTTGTTAAAAATGATTTTAAACACTAAAATCTCAGAGGTGATGAGACCCGATATTTCAGCTCGATTCTCTTGGTATCCTGAGAAAGCGTCACAGACTGGGCTACCACAGACTAATATACCAAAAAAAATTAGAAATAAAATCCAGTTTAATTATAATATTTTGAATTTATATTCATTCTTATTTATAAAAACACATAATGCTGCCTAATCTGCGTAACGGTAATATCAAGATAGTACGCGTTTGGGTTTAATTAATTCACCACCCTGTGTTTAGTTTTGCCCTAAAAAAATCTTATGCTCCGTAAATATTTGTGATAACGAAAACGCCTTGCGATTTTAACCACTGTTACCCTCTATATATTATTATCTTTAACATTTATGTTTATTGTGAAGTATATGGGGTAGACAGTTAAGATGTTTAGTTTTAACTTTAAATGTACTGGACATAAACAGTGGATTTCAATAACTACAAATTAAAAAGTCTGTCATTTTCGTATTAAATATTGGCTTGATTGATTGATTGATCTTTAGTAAGTGGTATTACTAAACAAAAACTTGATTAAATAACGACAGTTATCGAATTTGATTTGACCATAGGTATTGGTCATAGAATTTATAGTCAGAAATTTCCATGGTATCAAACAAAAACTGCTATAACCAAAAATTAACAAAAGGTCAAAAATATTTGAGTATAGCAGTGAAGTGAAACGAAGGCCTAAAATTGAAATGCACAGTCAGCCTCGAGCGTGATTGACGAGCGGCCGCGGTAAGCAAATACTGGGATACATACGTTTATAACTTACGACACGATGTTTGTTTTAATTTTTAGGGTCGTTGTAGAATTTGACGCATGAATTTTTGTGCAGTTTTTTTAAGATCTACCTCATATATAGGAATATAAAACTTTCTTTACAATCATTTTAAAAGAAGCTTTAAAAGAAGTTATAAATATTACCTTAGAAACAAATTAAAGTTGAATTTACACAAAATATATCATATTTTTGTCTGTGGCTCTCATATTGAATATAAAACGACAAAAATATGTTAACTATTATCCATTTTAAATATTACTGAATAAATAAGCCTAAGTATAGAAAAATATCTAAAAAAACGCACTCCCTTACAAACATACATTGAGTATAATTTATTTAAATTGTAGTACCTACTTCAATGTAAATTATACAATAATCAAAATCTCAAAATAGCGTCATCAAGCCCATAATATTATAACAAAGCAGGATTGTACTCTATCGTATCGGTAATTGTAAAAGCTAAGCCAACCGCGCAAGAGTTATTAAATTTGCACACACGCCACTAATTATCGAGCAGGCTCCGTCCCAAATCTATTTATCAGAAACGGATGCGTGCCGTCACGTGTGATTTACTTATTATGTATTCATTATTAATTATTTAGCCCTAGCTTTTCTCAGCTTAATTTTTAGGTAACCTAGATTTTTTTAGATACCTTAGAATACCTATATTCAGTCCAATTATTTTTAATGGCTTCTAGAATCACTGCAAACACACATAGGGCATAATATTATACTTCGCTAATGTCGCGTGAATAATAATAGCTTCATTTATTCCATATTTAAATCATGATACATTTGCAATTTCATTACAATTAATTACATTACATTTTTATCAAACTCGTATAAACATTTTATTTTAAATACATATATACATTTAAGTATACATGAATAATAATGATTAATATGCAAATAAAATAAATATCTATTTTTTTTACAATAATAACGTTCATTTGTATTGGATTAAGGTGGCTACTTAATTCATGCCTGAATTTTTTTTGTTTTTTTTTAATCGCGTCGTGTGAATACCTTTATTACGAGTATATTATTTCATGGAAGACGTCGTTGACAGCGGATGTCACGAATAGCAAAAATAACTGCCGTTTTTATTTATTTATTATTATATAAGTCGACTGGACTTAGCTCAATTACTGCGTGGTCAGTCGTACAGCGAATACTAGAAACGGTATTGCGTTCCGTATTCACTATACATAGTGATACTGATAGTGAAGTGAAGTGCTACGTAATTATGTACTGAGTGATATTTTTAATTTGAAATTTTAATTTTATTATTATTATTTATTATTATTTTATTTATTTTTTATTTGATTATTGTATATTTGAAATACATATACTTTTAGTGCATAGACTTTTGTTTAGTAACAATAATATGATATCTTTTAAACGTGATTTGTATATCTCAACCATTATTTTCTTTTCCTCCCATAAGTTGATATATAAAAAGTGGAAAATGTGCGCGCTCAAAATTACAAAATTCAGTACTCAGCACCATTGATTAACAAAGTGTTATGTCAGATGTTATCGGATATGTTGTATTATTGACATTTATCTGATTTTTACGGTGTGAGATAAAATACCACTATATTTTTTATGCTTACGATGCTACGTTGACATAAATAATTTCGGTTTTCTTTATCCTCTAATGTATCTATGTATTTTTGAGTGAAAAGTATTTTAAAACTAAGATAATGTGTGTTACACCATGTATGAAGTCAATGGTAGCCCAAAGGTTATGCGCTCGCGTGAGAAACACAGTAAAGTGGGTTTGATTCTGGGTCTCGTACCTCTCATATTTTCATATGTGAATCATTTTATATCAAAAATAACCCCTTTCAAGTTTTAAATCTATAATACTAAAGTAAACATCAATAGCATAGCAAAAAAACATTAGTTAAACAACAGACGAGAAAAGAGCTTGTAGCTGTTTTATTTCTGCCTATATTTATTATATTTTATTTATTTATTTAAAGCAATAGGTTACAAAAATATACTCTTTACATAACTGCTTGACATGCAAGGAAAGAATATCCAGAAAGAGTGCTTAAGAGCTCGTTCTAGGAAATAATAATTCTGTCCAATATTTCTGTCTATAAATATTTTAATATTCTCAAATAAAAATCTATATAACTTGATGTAACATTCAAGGTTAAGGAATTACTTCAACTAATATTATGTTACATTAGTACTCGTAGTTATCAAAGCGATGCATCAAAATCCGATAAAATATAAATATAAAAAGTAACACAAATTGTAGAAAACATATTTCATTTTCAGTCTAACAATGTAAAATATTTTATGTTTATGTGTTTTATTGTTTTGTTTTACATAAAAGGTCGACGTGACTTGCGTTGCACAGTCACTGTTGAAATTAATGGATGAATTAATATATAATATGAGGAATGACTTGCTATATAATATAAAAAAGTTAGATAATAAATAAATAAAATAAATAAATATAAATTTGTTGGGATATTATGTCTTGTCCGTTATAAGCTACGAGGCTTATTAGTTATTACAGATACCAGATAGTTCATATACTACACATATATATCTTTAAATACATACATATTATAAATATAAAGCCGTGCTGAACGAATGAATGCCCTCAGCGGGACTCAAACCCGCGACCGCTGGTGCAGCAGGTAGGGTCACTCCAAACTGAGCCAAAATGTCGTTAAAAATAGTATGTCGGTGAAAAAACCACAAAGTAAAGAAGTAAGGAAAAATACGGTAGACTATCATTTTTATAAGAATTCACTTATATCACATACTATTTTGGTCTCGAGGGTGGTTTTAATGTTTAACACTCCCCTAGTCGATGGTAGACCTATAGTTAGGGAAAGTACGTGAAAAATTAAGTTGATTTATACACCGAAGGGCTGATCCACCAACTCTGCATTGACGATGTGCGTAGTTCCATTACTTTCAAAGTAATCTGCATGAATTCAACACAGAGATATTATGTATGTTCTCTTTCTCCTTCATAGTAGCATCACAGCGTAAAAAAGAACTTCATAGACTTTGGTAGCATATTACAAGTTTTCGCTTCGCTCTTGCTCATAATAATATTATGTTGTATATATATTATTAACACTGAATATAATACATTTAATTTAATACATGTTCTATATTATTGTTATTCATATTTTCTTTAAAGACTAATTTTCTTTAGCTATTAAAAAAACTAAACGATCATAGTAATCGAAAATAGTAGATTTTTTTAATTTTTTGAGGTTTTTAGTGGGTCCATATGTACAATTCTTTACTCTGAGGGTACAACTGGTATACAAATTTAGTTGCAGTGCTTTAGTTGGAAAGAAAATAGTGAAAATATTTGTAATTTTTCAACAGTTTTTCGAACTTTATATTAACCTACCAGCTTGCACTAGGCCTGTCTGTACTGAGTAGAATATCCATAAACATGAACAGACGAGCATATTTCTATATTCGTGATATTAAGATTGAAACTCTGTGCCGTTGGTTCAAAGTTGAATATTCTATGAAGCAGTCTCAAGAGTCCATTTGACTACACATTAGTAAAGTTCCCGCTACATGTACAGATACCATGTTATTACGAAAATTAGGAATTGTCCCATTAATATAGATTAATGATTATTTTCATATATTCTAGAGCCAAAATTTAAAATTTATAAATGCGATATGATTGTTTTTCTTCTTAATTTTTTTTTCGACGACACGCTTGACTCAGTTGGTAGTGAATCCCGCTGGAGGCACTCATTTGTTGAGCACGAATATTTGTACTCCAGTCATGGGTGTGTTTATATTTATAATATGTATGTATTTAAAAGTAATGCGTGTAGTATATCAAGTATCTGGTATCCGTAAACAAGCCTCGTAGCTTACCACGGAACTAGATGTGGCATTTGTAATAATGTCCGACAAATTTATTTAAATATTTTTTTCTGTAACTGTCATTAAAACATGACAAGCACAAATATTAGATAAATATTTCTTTATCAACGCCATTGAAATATACTTATTAGTACCGTTCTCTAAAGTTAAAAGGAGTAGGATTTCTTAAAATTGATTTCATACAAAGTCTAGAAATCCCCGTACATATAATGTGAGTATCTTCATTACTATAGAAATATCAAGACATAGGATACAGTATTTTACAGTTTCAATTTTCCCATACCCACCCCCTGCATAGCCACCCTACTTCTCACTATCCGAAATAAAATATTTATAGGAGTACGAGCAGTTTTTCTCTTTGATTCAGTGGTTTTATTGGTTCGGTTGCTTAGTATTCAGTATTAATGCTGTAGAAGTGGCATGTGCTTTAAGTTACCAACGAAATTCTATAAATCTTTTCTATCCAAAAGTTTTAAAGATTAAGAACTATCCTTTTTAGTTACTATACGAGATAAATCTAGCAACATTATTATAAAATTAAAATTACTTTTAGTCTAAAATATTTTCTTAGGTAGGTAATTTTCGTTTATCGTCCTACTATTTATACAAAAAGTCGATGTTGCCAGTTTCAGCTGATTACCCTTAAAATATTTATATTCTGAAAAATAGACATTTTGTTCACACCCAACAACGTATAATAAAAAGCAAATAAGCTAACCAACCACACGATACAAGTTACTTATAATATTTAATTTAACTATTTTCTTTTTAATGTATGCACTATGCATACATAAGCATGCATTGAATTGTAATGTCTTTGATTAATAATAATTTGAATACATCAAGCACCACTAAAGTGTAGTTTAAAATTAATGTTATAATGTTTGTTTGTATATACATGCACCTCTTTACCTAAACAAAACCGGGTTGTATTACTAACTACTAATGAAAAATATAGAAACTGGTATTTTTTCTTTAAGATTTCGAATCCAGATATTGGATGTGCAAACCAAGTCTGATACACTTTCTATAATATTTGAAATTCGATGGTTTATTCGATCGTGGTAATAAATATGTGGGGTGGAGTGCTGTAAATAAAATTAGGATTCCCCTTAAATTCAGCCGTCATAGTGCCAACGGTGATGTATAGTATAAGTACATGATTAAGTAAAGTACATAATATAGTACATATGTATCCAAATTACACACGTATCACCTTCTAATTCCATAATAAGCTACGATGCTTGTGTTATGAAGTGTACAATTTTTTTATAGTTGAGACAAACTCGAGTAAAGCAAGGGTGAATCGTACAGTCGTACAGACAAAAAATAAAATTATATGCGGGTCTAAATTACGCTGAATATTTTCGTTTAGAATGTGTACTTTTATTAAGTTTTTGAATTATTTTTTTAATTTCTGTTTGTCATATTTTTAAAGGATAAAAAAAATTGTATTATTTGATTTACGACGTATATAATAATATTTTATCTATGACATTAAGATTTCAAAAACTCGTGCTTGACACATGAATTTCTTTTTAATCATAACATTGTAAGAAAGTGCAATTTTAAAAATAATAGCACCAAAGCTTTAAGCTAATTCGAATAGAATCACGCGACGTCAGAAAATCAAGCGACCGGGCGTCAACACGCGACGCGTTCTAAACAACATTCTTTTACAACGTTTAATATTGAATTTTGTTTCTTTTTCACCTACATGGGATAGAAAGGGAGAGCCTGATCTCTACTCGTTTTTTTTTACTTTTCATTAAGATAAAATATTAACTGGCGATACTTACGGCTTAGCATGAACTTGTCTACTATGACCAATTAACCTCTTACAGAATTCGAACCTACGATCTCTTTCGACGCCTCTTTTATATCGCCTTTTTTAAAATAAATTATTTAACCAATGTAATATAAATAAACTTGAAACTAATAACAATGAGAATTATTTTACACTTCTTTCTCCTTGATTAATAGCAGCTTTGTGCATTGTGTGCCATAAAATCTTTAAAATGATAAAAAAATTACCAAAAGCCAACCCTGTTCTGCTGCCATACGGTCGTTGCGACCGCGACAATATTTCACGAGTTTTACAGGGATTAATGTTAATGGCCGACATGCTTGAGCGTTTAAATACTTTTAACATATGTTTGAGGTTATATTTAGTTTAATCCAATTTAAAGTATCTGTTATTCTAGGTACTTAAGAGGATGTACAAGTTTTATAAATCTTGTAGCGACAGAAAGAGAATTTTAGAAAGACCTAAAAGGCTTAGTGCTTGCTTGAAGATATAGCATTTGTACATATGATAGACATTTCATATTACTATATACAAAATATTTTCTCGAGTGGTGGCTACGTATCGAAAGGCGAAGCATGGACAGGCCTTCCACAAGGTGAACTGACGACTTTGTTAAAGCCGCTGAAGTCCAATGGATACGGATGACACAAAACCGGTTGTCGTGGAAGTCTTTGGGGGTGGCCTATGTCTAGCAGTGGACGAATTTAGGCTGAGATGATGATCATGATGATTGTGTCAAAATGATTTATGTAAGATAAATTGGCATAAATCTAAACGTTATCCCCACTTCTTTATGTTACAACATTACTAGATATACTGAGAAGATATACAGTATTGAGGAAGACTTTCACAGTTGCTTCACTTTGAAACTCGTATAAACTACGATCCCTTGAGCAAAACTGTAAAGATAACTATTGACATACAGTTTGATCAAAATTAGTGTTAACAACTTTAACGAGATTTAATTCAACAATATATTGTACTTAGAAATAAAGTTTATACGTTAATTTAAATAAGAAATTACAAAATATGTTTGTTTTCTTATTAATTTAACTGTTAATAAAGATATAAGAAAAGCACTGAAATTCTATGGATTTTAGTGAACAACTGCCTGTTTCGGCATTTTTAACAGTGCATAGCTTCACGATTTAATAATAAAATACTAACTTAGCCGAATCTGGACGTAAAATATTTTTTAAACTTATTGAAATTTAAGCATTATTATCTACACAGAGGCATAAGCTATTATTTTTTTATTGTTGGGACATTATTACACACTGCACCATCTAGTTCCGTGGTAAGCTACGAGGCTTATGTTACGGATACCAGATAGTTGATATACTACACATATACAATTTTAAATATAAACATATAATAAATATAAACACCCATGACTGGAGTACAAACATTCGTGTTCAACAAATGAATGTCTCCAGCGGGGTTCGAACTCGCGACCGCTGGCGCAGCAAGTAGAGTCACAACAAACTGAGTCAAACGTGTCGTAGAAGCTAAAGTTTTTACAATTTCTGTCTGTATAGAAGGGAACGTGACATGTTCACGAGAAAACCACTAGGCAGATTTTAATGAAATTTGGTTTAATAGCCTATCCAACATTAACGATACTTTTTAGTACTGAAAAATCTCAAATCTTTGAAAAATCTATACTTACCGAAAACACGTACCCAGGGACGTACAATGTACATGAAGGTGAGTCGCTAGTAATACATATACCCAAATGCCGTAGAGTCGCTAAGATTCACACGAAACGGTATCGTTAATATAACATAAATCGTGAGCTAAATAAACATTTCGTGGCTTTGGTTTATCTGAGGGCGGCGGGCAATTTGTTCGGATTTAGGATATTAGTGCTGACAGACAGCTGTTATTGTCATATCTTGTGGATGTCACGATTCATTTAGTGCTTTATTCCCTGGAAAATTCGGTTCACTTTCAATCACTTGAAGCATTCTTAATTATTTGGAACACTGCTCTCTCGATATTGTTTTTGTAGTCACTATAATTGATATACAATACACAATTGTTGTTATCTTAGCAGTATTACAAATTAACTTAAATGGTTTGTTATTTTGCTCATTTTTTGTTGGCTGTTGAACTGTAATCACTTTTTGCTTACGTTCTACTAAAACGATTTAAATAAAAAGTTGTATTTAATAATAAATACTTAACTTTTATACAACAATGAAATGCTATATGACACCTGTATTAAATTATTCGATCCAGAAAATGTTTCACTTTTAAAAGCTTTATTTTTATAAAGGGTTTATCTATCTTCTCGATTATATAGATGTATACAATAGTATCAAGAAATTCAAGTAATACGAACTATTACTTATGCATGAATAGCATAAAAATTAGAAAAAATATTTAATAAATACGTAGACTAAGTTACACAATAGATTTGCTATATAAATTTAAAAAAACCTTTAAAAAGGACCTTAAGTCACTAATCTACCTATATTTTCTTATATGAATTAAAAAGATTACCAGGACTTTCTATGTAATAAACTTGTGACTCAGGGCCCTGTTTGAATGATTATTTTTTTATATTATGAAATTTTCTACCGACTACATAATAATCTGACAATAAGTAGTACGTTCGGCAACGTCGGTTATTTAAAGGTCTACGAGTAAATAGATGTGTTAATAACTCAAATCAAATTTCAATACATTAAGAACTCGACCGCAAAAACCAAACTTCAATATAATAAAAACACAAAGATCAAACTGCATCTATGAATGTCCATTAGATTAATAAACAAATTCAAAGCGCATTTCGTCGAAAATACCCACAATTAGGTACCAACTGACAAACATTTGTCCGTAGAGTGGGAGAAATGGCTCCGACCGCAAAGCCTAGGGTTAAAATGCTTTTCGTGTTTAATCATCAATACCTCGCCGTTTGACGGTTTCTAAATGTCTCGAAACATTTTTAGAAAAGCCGTAATATTTCAGTAAAAACCAAATCTATTTATGCCAAAAGTAATGTTTTCCATTAACTTATTATTCCAACCTAGTTCGAATTACTTAATGATACAATATTTAAATTATCTGTAAAAATATCAATATTAGTTCCTATTTTGATTATATTTGAATATCGCCTGTTGATTCGTTCGAATCAATCGATTGTATTTCTTTTTAATTACCTGTTTTAATTTTATTCTGCCTATTTATCATAGTAATAACACTGTAAATTATTATTTTTTTTCATATAATTGTTAAGGGTTATTTAATACGATTATGAAAGTATACAACTTTTTTTAGCTCCTTAGCGATAATTGAATAAATATAAAAATTCAAATAACGTACAATAATTGAAAGCATTAGATAAAAAAGCGATATAAGTATTCCGATCAAGTCGATTGGACGGCAAAAAGCAATGGTCAAGCACGTACCGAGGCGCCTCGCGCCGAGCCGCGCGTCACGTATCGCTGCCGACGAAATATTAATAATATATGCCCCAGGGCTACCACCTCTACAATATTTATGATTTGTAAAAAATATAAAAGGTATTTCCTTTCAAAATATTCGTATTTTACTTTATACCATATTATGAAGTTGCTTATTTTCTGAATACTGTACGTGATAGGTTTAAATTACAATTTAAATAACATTTTAATGTCATGTATTGTTTACAATTAAATTTGTGCATTATATATCAGTTGGATGCCTCTGCTGCCGTACCAGGATAACCTGTGTTACGGCAAACAGCGCCCACCCCTCAAACATGGGCAAGAATGATAATGTAAAACTTAATTATATTTTTATAAAGAAAAAAATACAGAGATATAAAGTAAATGTGTGTGTGTGTGTGTGTGTGTGTGTGTGTGTGTGTGTGTGTGTGTGTGTGTGTGTGTGTGTGTGTGTGTGTGTGTGTGTGTGTGTGTGTGTGTGTGTGTGCGTGTGTGTGTGTGTGTGTTTGTGTGTTGTGGTTGTCATAGCAATGTAGAAAGTGAATTATATCAATTGCAGCTGTCTAAGAGTTTTTCAGTTTCATGGTATGATAGGTTCAAAAAGAAGTTAACAAGTTTCATCTTACATATATTACTATTGACAGAGAAAATATCTAATTTTTTATTAATTTTATTATGAATAAACGGTCCCAAATAACAGTAAAACTTATTAATAAACATAGTTCGGAAAGCTTTACTCTCGACGCAAGCTGTTTGAATTATTTAAAATAATAATAATAGTAGAGAACTAATTTCTTTAATAAACTAGCATTATATATGTTATAGCAAAATTCAAAAAAATCCCGTTATAAAACGTGTAAAATGAAAAAATATATATTTACTACGAAAATAATGATGCATGAGCTTTTTATTATACTTTCTTAGATTTACGCGAATATTTAAGGAGTAACTTAGGCTACTTTTATCATAGATTTTTTTATTAAAATAACGGGATGAGTTTTTGGCACAAAAGTTGGCAGGGAGCACTTTCACCACCTTTTCATAAAATGAAACGTATGAATTTTTTATCTTAGATAAATTTATAGAGAAACTAACAAAAAAAAACTATAGTACATACTTGCTTATTAATGTGGTATCATGCTTAAAATTTTAAATAATAATCTTCAATATGTCAATAGTAATATTGAATGCATGATACAACTTACAAGCTGCAAATGATCAAAACGTTAACGTTAATAATCGTATTATAGTAAGTACTAGTAAGTACTAATAAGGACTTATTGATTTTTACCACGGTACCTCGAAATGTCAGCTCACAATATTTTTCGAGGGGTAGGGACCCCTGAAAATATTACTCTGAATGCGATTTATTTGCGTGGCCATTTCAGGATTTGAGTATCAGTTATAAGCAATTTACAAACATTATTTTATTTATTTATTATAACAACTAGCGACTCACCCTCGCTTCGCCCGGGTTCGTCCCTAGGTATTTTTATCATAGATATTTTAGATATTATTATATTTAGCATACAATTTTTACTAATTTTGAATGACTTACATATTTATATTTAATCAAAAGCCTAAATAATAAGTATAAGCATAAGCTTCTAGCTTTAAAAATGACATAATTTCCATACAAACTTTCATCCCCTATTTCAACTCCTTACAGCCCTTTTTTCGCCCTTAAAAGTAGCCTATATCCTTTTTCAGGCTCTAGACTATCTGTGTACTAAATTTCACTAAAACTATAAAATGAGGTTTGTCAGACTAAGTTTATTTTTGTTCTGAAGAATACGGATCTAAATTGTAAGCAAAGAGTTTAAGTAACCTTCTTTTTCTCCTTTTTATAAGCTCCTTACAAATAAGCTATATATAGAGACAGCTCAATGTTATTTATAAAGATATTTTTAACGAATAGGTAATCGGTATACATGTGACCAAAGTCGCCGGCAGGTACTATATTTTCGAACAAACTTACAGAAATCTAAGAAAGTGAACTGTGTCGCGTCGCTTAACGCTAACGCGTGCTATTTTTCAAGTAAATCAGGTAAATATATCAAGCCGGTGTACTTTATATATTATAGCTATTCTAGAAAAACTTTAAAAAGTACCTTACCTTTAGGAAATAAAGTATCTTCGTACATAATACTACAATTTTAATAGGTACATTCTTTTAGTTATTCCGGAAGTACAAAATTCTATCTTCACTGCGTTTTATCTTTTTTTCCCAAGAAAAAATACACTTTCTCATTTTTATACTAAATACTTATTAGTAAGGATAAGCAAGATTTATGTGTAGTTCTACCGTTTAAAAATGTAAAAAATATAGGGTAGTCATACGTGAAAAAATAATCTTGTCATTATATAATATTGTATGTATATACGAAGTAAATAAAATTAAAAAAATAAAAAAAAATAAGAAAATGTAGAGAAAAGCCGCGACAAAAAGCTAGCATATTAGTCAGTGTAAAATAAAACCAATCATTATTTGTTAAGAACTCCGTCAAAGCCTTAAGACCTACGAGATCTAAAAGGCAACCTAATTAAGCGCTTGATTAAAAATTGATTACGTTCTGAGATGAAGTGAACGGCAGCAGCTAATTTAATGCGATGCAGTCTTTGTTGTATACGCTTATATAATTTTTGTAAATTCTTCGTGTAAATTCTTATACACTTTTTGTCGTCGCAGTCCTTATTTTTCCAAAAGACAACTTTACCAAATGAGTTTTAAATGCAAAATTATTGAGTTTTAAATGTCAATTCTATTTTTATATTAAAAAAATAAGAACCGAATTCAAAAAAGCAACTAAAAAGAAAAAAATATCATTAACTTACTTTAAATAACTCAGACAGGTAGCTCAAAATATTATATATTAATTTGTGATATAAGATTTGCTTTGATTTTTATCGGCTGACCGATAACCGACAGTATCCATAGTGAAAACTACTAGTCTATTATTTTTTATACATACGATGTACATAAATTTTTGAAATATAGCTTGGATAAAAGATAAAAAATACTTCAATTAACAATATTTTTATGTGATTATTTGAAATAAAAAAACGGGGTTGGAAAAAAAATTAGAATCATGAATAAATCCAAAAATAGTATTTTTACCACTGGAAAAAAAATCATGTAAATCAAAATATTATGTCACAGCTGAGCAAAGAAATTTTTTTTTCCTAACCACTTCCTAGTGCCTAACGCGCACGCAACAAACGACGAAAAAATTAAAAAGAGTCACTCAAGCGAACTTCAATACGGCAGGCATGAGCAACTTTTTCACCGACCTTAAAAAAGATAACTTTCTATATAACTGCTGCTGGCTGCCATCACGTAAATTAATATTTGTTACACCTTAACTCTAAAACGGCTGCACAGATTCGAATGAATTTTAGTACAGAGATAGACCATGTAAGTATATTTATATCATTATTATATTTTATTCTTACGAATAACGATTTTTTTTTTTATTTCTACATAGTTTTCTATTTGGATCGAAATACGAGTTTAGACCAAATAAAGACGAATATCTAACATCTCAAAAGAAACAGGTAAACATTTCGAACCACTTTCATAAAAATTAAAGAAAATGGCCGCAGTCAGGTGTTTCTAACCGGTGGCCCTCATCAATTTCTATTCAACGCGCGATCCCTATATATTGTGCAGATTGAAAGAAACATTGAAAATAACTTTTGAGCTTACCTTTTTTTCTTTATAGGAATGTCTTGCTTATATATTTTTTATCTTTATTATGTATATCGATTATCTTATAATATTTCATTTTAATTAACACGTGGTTTTGATGAAGAACTCGATTTTAGACTAATTTTCGGTACTAAATATAGATAACTAAAACTTTAATGTCATAATACTTTCTTAGGATTACGCATATATTCGACATTATAAATGAAACTACCTTTTCGGATTTTGTGGAATCGGAATTTTTGTAAATTGTGGGTAGGCACTGTCTGTAACAAGTATATAATCCTCTGAGACGTCAAATACTTAGTCTCTCCCGTGACCATGATTGCTGTAAAGCATTCGAAACGTCGGGAACTAAAAATCAAAATAAATCCGCGACAAAATCCGAAAAGGTAGTTTCATTTATAATCTTTAATATCATATTCGAATGACAATAAAATAATTTTATATGATAGAGATCATCTGAAGGAGGATATTGATACTCTTTAAAACTACATGTAAAATTTTCGTTGATTTATTTTGACTTCACCCAATTACAAATGAACGATCTTGATTTAGAATCTAGAATTAGAACATTTACATAGAATGTTAGGTTAGGTAAGTATACGAGAGCCGATTTTCATGCAGAGATTTCCTTGTAGGAGCATAAGCAAGTCTATCTTCCCTAATTAGTGTACAGATGTCAGATAAACATAATTGTTCCAAGTTTGTTAATTTATTCGAGGTTCCTAACTAAGAACATCCTTAAGTACTATTATTTTAATTAATTCTAAAATGAGTCTATATTTAGGTCGACCTCCTTTTAGTCATCGTGATTTACATCAATCGTCTAACACGATTTTCTGATATGTAAATCGTAAAAAATACAAAATAAATAAAAGGTGGAGTTTGTTTATTTGAACGCACTAATTTCAGGAACTATTAATCCCGAAAAACTAAATTAGATAAATAATAATGTCCTCCCGACTGATTACGGCCATGGCAGCCAATCTCATTGAGACTGGCCAACTGCGCAGGAGATATTATAGTGCACAAATGTACGCGCAGACATAATTGCACTCTCTATCCCTATCACTCTCATACTCCGATGAGAGTTAACGCGCATGACGGACGGCTTTATATGCCGTCCGAGATACGGAGGCGAAACACCGCAAACTTTCCAACTTCGGGCTGTTACTGAAGCTTACAGAAACTAAACAGAAAGACTCAATAACTAAACTTGGCCGGACCTGGGACCTGGACTCGAACCCAAGACCTTCGGATGTGCGAGTGTAATAATAGCCACTGGTGTAGTGGCCGAGGTAGTTTATTTAAAATTACATAAATATCATCATAGTATATATTATATTATATAGACTATAATATACTTATTCTGCAAGATCAATAAAACGTAGACTGTACGCTTTAGTAAGGGACAAACCCGAGCAAAACGAGGGTGAGTTGCTAGCAAAATAATATGCCTATTACTGTGGCAGCTTTATTTAAGTGATGCATTTTATGCCGTAGAAAAATTACTATGTCATAAGCTGTAGGGTGTAGTTTTTAACATGCGAATAGTAGATTATGCAAAAACTTTTAATTACAAGATTTCATATTTAAGTTAGGGAAATTTATTGCTACGCTTTACCCACGAGATATTCACATATTCTTGATATTATTAGATATTGTAAGTATAAACTATATTTTTTTTCAAATTATACTTTGTTCTTTAAGAAAGCATAGGTATGACAACATCCAGAATCCATACTTGTACTTATATCCACACTAATATTATATATGTGAAAATGTATTTGCTTGTCTTTCTTTCACGTCGAAACTGAATGACAAATTGGTGAGATTGTACGTCATTGGCTACCCTTTACCGCAAGAGATTTTCTCATTCTAATTTTGTAAAACAGTCCACAATAACTCCTCATACATAAGTATATATTATTCTCACAATAGTATAAAAACAGTACTTTCTTTTCCTATAAGCGCTGCAGCACCTATATACGGTATAAATTACACAAGCTTGTAAAATCTCAAAACATTCATAAAGCTGTACTTACAAAATAATAACTTAACTTGTTTGTAGGTAGGTACAGAAAGTCAACTCGAAACAAAGTACGACTTGTACATTTTCATTTAGACACATTCTATAAACTCTCACGCTAATTTAACGCATTTACAACTTACGACACGACACACGACACGACGTATGCAAAGTAATCTATGAATATTCATTAGTAACTTTCTTCCTTCGCCTAATTGGTACACATGTTGAAATTCAAGGTATTCGAGCTTCGCTTCTGATTGTACATATCGAGAATCTGACTCAGTATTTTGACTTTAAACGCTATCTTCTAATGTGTAACTCGTACTTCGAAAACTTTAAATTATCTATGCATATAATAAAAATCTAACTTAGTCTCTGTACATTAACTATTATTATTTACAAAATCCTGTTGAAATAGTCGTTTTTATCTATCTGTCTGTTTGTATGTCTGTGATCACGAGAAAACTGCTGAACGGATTTCGATGAAATTGACAATAATGATATCTGCTTATCTGTGTCAACATATTATAGTATATCTGATAAATCTACTTAGCGTTAAAACGTTCCTAGGGAACGAACGACCGGAGTAAGATAGATAAGATATGTAGTTTATAATATTTCAATTCTACGCGTCATTTAAATATATATTTCGGGTCCCCATGAAATATATTATCTGTGATGTACGAAAGGAGTCCTGTGGACATGGTTGCTAATGGAGAAAAATCTCTGCTTAAACTAAGTTAACTATTCAAATGTACCTACTAATAGGTATACATATTAAATAACATTTTTGTAAAGTAAATTTTACTTTCGACGGCGCTTTTTGGTACTTTATATCAAATGACAGATGAAAATTAAGTAATTACAAATATATGGGAATAGGGATCAAACACAATCTTATTTTTCATAATTATATATAAAATTCCCATCTAAAAACAAGAAAAAATGAATAATATCGTACAGTATGCATTGCACAGGCTAAGTATAATTTGATGAGTAATTAACAAAGTTGTCGAGTTCTGCATTAATGTTATGTGCCCTTCACTCGTCTTCTGTACGAGTTAAATCAAACTGCTTGGTAATAAATTTTCACAGTCCCACTGCTAATTTAATACTTACTGCGTCGTAGCGTAGTCGTGGCGTAGCCTGTAAACGTCTAGCACACAGGTCACTGGTTCAATTTTCGGTCGAGGTCGAATTTTCTTTTATTGTAAAACAGGTGATGTTTTAAGTAACAAATATATTTTTTGTATTATATTTTTTTATTATTTCTGAAAAAAGTAGTGTGATAAAACCTAGCTGGAATTATCACACTGCTTTTTTCAGATTTTATCAGTGGAAATATAAGAATGTATATGTATGAAAATAATAATTTAAAAACTATAAATAATGTATAAATTTGTCTATTAGTTCATTTTTATATGATTTCTATCCGCTGATTAGTCTTCCCTAGTATATTTAAAAAGATAAACTGTTGACTTTTGTTCCGGTTCTTCTTAGAAGAATTGCTTTGCTGCCACTCTGATAATTTATTAATTGACATATTTTGACAACGTTTGGTTCAGTTTGTAGCAGTCCTACTTGTTATGACAGCGGTCGCGGATTCGAGTCCAGCTAAAAGCATTTATTTAGGACATTACAAAGGGTTGATCCATAACATACACGAAAAAAATATATAATATTTTATCATTTATTAAGTTTTTACCCACGTCACGTCTAATTAGATATCCACTTCAAACTGCACTCAAATAGATTAAGCCGTTAGAGCGAATGCAAGTAAGATACATATTAACTCACTAAGTCACTCACTCACTAACATTCGCAAAATGTTAGTACAATTAAACAATAGTTACAGATAAAAGAACACCGCAAGTTAAATACTAAGAAATATTCATATAAGAAAGCTTTTTGCGAACACAAAAACGTTTTTGTTATTTAAATGTTCAATATTCGTGACGAGCATATCCTGTTTCCGCTAATTCTGTTTGACGTGAGACGTCCACCTTCCATTGTCTAAAAATAACACAATTTACTCGATATATTTTTGTATGATTCACAATGACGATTTCAATTGATTCATCGATTGATTTCAATTAAAAATGTCAAGAAGTTCTTTTAAACGTTTAAAAACGACAAGAAATAACAGTACTTACATAATTTGAGATATGAAAATTTTCCATGAAAATAATAGTGTTTTTAATCGCATTAACTTGATTTTTTACCAGCTTCATGGCGTTAAAGACTTATATATAGGGTGTTTGATATTAATTTCAATTTGATACGCGTTTCGGAGGAAAAGGGTTTTGACAGACAGACGGACGGACAATGAAGAGAAACTATAATGGTCCGAAGCAAACCGAAGCTAGAACTTCTTCTTTTAAAGTAAGATAACATTAAGCTTGACCGTTAGCCATAGAGCTTTGACAAATAAACATACATTTTATACAAAATCTTAAGAACATTACAATTTTGAATAGTGGGATAACGATTCTATATAAGTTCTACTACAATAGTTATTTTCTTCAGCGCAGCGTTGTTAACATTTTCATCACTCATCCGCCTTTTGATTCCGTATTCCATTAAAGAAGACTAACAAACCTCGCTATAGTACAATTGTCCAGAATACTCATTTAATTTACATTGTCTCAAACAGAATAATTTACTTCGCCAACTTTATAAATTGGAAAATTGGGGCGCCTTTGCAACATAACCTAATTCACCTATGCAGTTGGCTCTGCGGTCAATATTTAAAAGCCTATCAAAAGCTCTGACTGACATTCAAAAAAATATGAAATATGTTTAATTAAGCTGTATGACATTATGGATAGCTAAATATAAAAGGTTTATTGAAATACTAAGTTTATATATACCTTTATGACAGTTTGTGCGTATGTACGTTTGTATCTTTATCACGTCAGAACAAAGATCTGGATGAAATTTGGTAAAGTCATAGATTATAGTCTGGAATAGCACAAAGGCTATTTTTATGCCGAAAACTTTTTGGTTTTCACTAGTAACCTGAAGCGAAGCGAAGACGAGTCGCTAGTATAATACATTTTAAAAACAATGGTTAAATCGTGGTGTACTCTCCACGTAGAGATAGCAAATTCGATTCCTTCTCTATCTGTATATAAATCTTATACGGTAATTTTATCCAGAGCTGTTTCAAAGCAAAGGTGTAACAAGTACTCGTACATAATACATACTTTCGCATTTATAATAGGCCAATTCAATAACCTAAAAACAAATATGAACGTGCTTTATAATAATTCAAACAAAGTCTAATATCAATTGTATATATATTATGATTTATTTAAACTATTCTTTGTTAAAAACTCTAATACCATTTCTAGTAAAATTAAGCTTTCCTTGGCGACGTTCCAAGCTAACTGGATATAGTACTGCGAGAGTCGGCCTTTCAAGAAATACAAACGCTTACAATAAACTCGGATTATATAAGATAAAGTTTTTATGATAGAATATAATAATCATAATTTCATAGCTCTTTGCAATTGATAAGTCGTCCTCAGTTTATCTCAATTTTCGGTAATAATACTCATACGTAGTTTAAGTAAAAAGTATCGTTTGAGAGAAAAGTGGAAATATTCAGCACAAAGTTCATTCGTCGGCTAATCTCGCTTTATTCTCAAGTATTAGGCCTTAATTCTTTTTTCTTTTTTGCTACCACTATGTTTATACTAAAAAGGGCAAAGTATACTGATAGAATATTTTATGCTTTTCACTTATACATTTTACTTACACTATTCACAATAATGAATATTTGTTTTAAGATAATGCCTATAATTTAAAACATTTTTGTTCTATGACACTCTCTTTATTCCTTAGTTTGAGTTAAATCTATAAACATCAAGATAATAAGTTGCTCTATATTATATACGTAATGTATCGAAAAAGAAGTTTAAATTAAGGATTATCGAAGAAATCGGTCCCTTGACCACCGGCGTAAGAGACTGTGCGTATTCCACTGCGTCACGATAAATAATTTATTAAATACATTATAAATATATAAATATTGCTTCGTTGGTTTCTTAGTTAGCTTATATAGTTAAAGTAAAAATCATGTATAGTTTTCTCGGTTCCCTAATTTTTTAAAAATCAAATCATTTCTTTTATATAGTCATGAGAGTAATTTTTTCAACAATCTTGTTTAAGATGGTGAAGTTAATTTCAAAGTAAACCTTAATTTAAAAAATACTAGGCAATATGTTTTTTTCATTTTGCACCATACATTTAAACTGGCATATGAAGCTCTTATTATTTTATTTTGGTTATAAAAGGCAGTGGTAGCCCAGTGGTAACGCGCTCGCTGGTATAACCGATTGATGCGGGTTCAAATCCGGGTCTCGCACCTCTGATATTTTCACGTGCGAATCTTTTTTATCCTGATTACCACTTGTCTTACGGAGAATGAAAACATCGTGAGGAAACCTGCATGTCTGAGAAAACCTAACAAGTTTTCGTAAGACACGTGAAGTCCGCCAACACGCACTGGGCCAGCGCGGTGGACTATGGCCTGATCCCCCTCGTACTGAGGGAGGCCCGTGCCCAGCAGTGGGACGTTAAAAAGGGCTGATGATGATGATATAAAAATATTAACTCACAGTAGTTTAGGAATCGATTCAAGTAAATGACCAAACATCAGAAACTTGAAATACTTATAACAAAAATGTATACATATTAATAAATTTTATAAATTTTGAGTCCAATCCGTACATTGAATATGAAATTTGGTATGAAAAAAGCTGGTTATCCGCATCAACATATAGGATACTTTTTAGTGCGGAAAAATATTTTTATCTCTGAGAAATGTGAGCGAAGCGAGAGTAAGTCGCTTCGCTCGGGGTCGTCCCTGGATATAGCGCGAGCGAAGCCGCGGGTTTCGCTAATATATCTTTATAAATTATAGCATTGTAATATTCTGATGTGTAAGCTGTATTATTGTAAACTTTCATCAAAATCCATTCAGTAGTTATTGCGTGACAGACTAACAAACATACATCCATACATTCTTACGAACTTGCGCGTTTATAATATTAGTAAGATATTTTTGCACTACACCTCTGTAAAATATAGCGAAATAATAGAAAAGAGCTGAAAACTATAAATTCTAGTATCTATAAAGAATTTTATGATGACGCCAGTCCGAGAATGTCGGATTCGCTTTAGCGTGGAAGAACAAAATTTCTCAAAAACAAGAACTATGCTCAACTTGTAATTTCGCTTACCTTAAAGTATCGCTATGAACTACTCGCATATTAAATATTTATGAGGTTCCCAAAAGGGGCTTAAATAAATTATTTTTTATGTGTCAAGTGTACATGAATTATAAAATATATATTATTAGTTTTCTGTGATAATTTTTAAGGAAAAGGGAAAGAAAGTCTTTGGTAAAAAATACCTTTGCATATGCTTTTCGGATCCTCATATATGATACCTATATATTTAATTAAATTCTAACTGAAAATTGGACTGAAAATATTTTGTGGGAAAATCTTATTGAAATAGTCATAATTATCGACACAGAGGTAGATTCAGTTTTTTTTTTAAGTTTTTGTATATCTGAAAGAAGGTGAGAAGCTAGTACTTAATATTTACAATCATTTACTTGCATAGCGAAGTAAACGTGCTTATAGTTTCGCCGATTTTATGCGCTGGATATTTTTAAATTATGTCTTCTCTTAAACTGCTCCTGTATTCTAAATTTTAATCAAAAACCCCAAATATGATACTAACTTCAGATAAATTAAAAAATAAACACTACACTTCATTCCAATCATGCTACGTTCAACATGTATTTTGATTATTTTTTCGTTGCAAGCGCTCGAGGCGGGTAGAGTCTAACTATCGATACTTTAGATAGGTTTCTCTATGCTCAATATGCTCCAAAAATGATTTCTAGTTCATTTTTATATTGACCTTTTACTATAAATGAACAAGACCTAAATCACATTTTGAAAATGAAATGAAAATGCGTCGCGTTAATGTTGTTTAAAGTATTAAGACTTGGGTGGAGGAGTCGCGTTTCTATGAGGTCTTCATTTATATACTAAATTTATGAAGGGTACGTATACTTCACACCAATTTTAAGGTTAATACGAACTTTATAAATACTCTCTCTCTCTCTCTCTCTCTTTCTCTCTTTCTCTCGCTGGCAAAAACAGTAGTAAGCCACTAAAACTCAACGGAAACTCCCCGTTTTAGGGGATCTTAATTAGGGGATAGTTTTGCTCACACACTCAATAACTATGACGGCGGGTCTGCCAAAGCAGACCATAACGACCACGAGGTTGCTCCCGCCGTTCAATTTTGTTTTCCAGCTTATCACCGTCCACTGCTGAAAGCCTCACCCCAAAGCGTGCCAACCACCCCGTTCTTGGGCAGCCTGCATCCATCCTGTACCTGACAACTCTTTAAATCGTCGGTCCATCTTGCCGCAGGTCGTAGTTCTATTGGCCGCCTACGTGGTCTCCACTCCAACGGTTCACTTTGCTGTCAAAGAAATACCAGGAGCAACCCATGGCACACCGCCCACTGAGCCACCCACCCATCATATTTCTTGACTTCGCGTCCGGCTGGATTACCGGACGCTAATGAGCCACGACAAAAATCATAAAATGTACATGTATGCTTAGAGGCAACATTATTGTATAATCAACGTTTCATAAAAATTAATCAACACAAACGTGTCTCGGCCAAAATTAAGTAATTAACTTTAACCAACCAAGTAAAATAAGCGCTGTATAACGTGTTTATTCAAACAAAATCTTGATTTTTCATTTTGTCGGGTGTTACGGGTCGCGTTTAAATATACCATTAAAACGCTATCGGGGATCTAATGTGAGTTTGGACTCATAGTTTTTTTAGATTGAGGCGTGTCTACTTAATTAAATTTGAAGCCATTTTGGTTTGTAAGCTAAGTAAATATGGCTTTGGCTTAACAATTAAATTGTTTGTAAAATAAACATGTTTTCGATACTAATTAATTATTTTATAGTACAAGTACCTAATAAAATAGCTATATGACGACTCGTTTGCTCAGTTGGTAGTGACCCTACTTTCTGCGCCAGCGGTCGCGGGTTCGAGTCCCGCTGGGGGCATTCATTTGCTAATCACGAATGTTTGTACTCCCGTCATGGGTGTTTATATTTATAATATGTATGTATTTAAAATTTATATATGTAGTATATCAACTATCTGGTATCCGCAACACAAGCACGTAACGTAGCTTACCACGGAACTAGATGGCGCTGTTGTAATAATGTCCCAACATATTTATTATTATTTATAAAATAGCTAGATATAGATGACAGTTCCAGTGCTGTTCCAGTGACTGCTTAGATAAAAATAGTACATAAAAAAAGTATGATTTGTTAACCTTTTTTAGAGTAATAACGAAAATTGTAACGATTGCCATAAAACTTACGAAACATCAGATTTTTTATATATTATTTAATTTTTTGTTTTAAATTTTAAGCTTGTGGTGTTTGTAAAGATTTTCACTTTTTTATTTTATTTTCACAAAACAATTATAGACATTATTATCATATTTTCATACTATAAATATTTAATTAAAAAAATTTTACTGTTTGCTTGATTCTGCTAATCTCTAAAACGGTTTAGCATATTTTGCGGTACTTTCATTGGCCGATAGCTGATGTTATAAGAAGTAACTTAGGCCAGTTTTATTTTAGAAAAAGAATTAGAATTTCGCTCAAAAAATTAAAACCTATCTAGAGAAGAGCGAAGCAAGAGTGAGTCACTAGTGAGGAAATAAAAAGTCAACAAACTTTGTAGTGATAAATAGTTTTCTAAGTGACAAATAAGTTTATAATAAAGCCGGAAGATGTCATCGTCATTCATTCGTTGCAATCGAGAGGTTATTGTGATATGATTTGTTAAATCACATGGTACATAATACTTATACAATGTTGAGATAAAATATTTTTTTAGGCTTTTTCTATACACAGATGTACGTGCAAAGTATATGGGTCTAGATTTAAATCCTAGGACTTAGGTACTATCGTACTTTGTAGAGGCTGTTAAGCATAATTGTGGTTCTATGTAGTTATATGTAGTCGACATTGATGTTATTATAATATTTTATCTGTAAAAAAGAGATGTAAAAAGCAGTCACTTAGAAATAGTAGGCGTAGCATATTTAATTTCGTTTAAGCTAAATAAAGCGTAATAATTAAGCTATGATATGTCATATGCTGTAATAATTTAAAAAAGATTTAAGCAAAGATGTAGAAAGCTATTCTGACACAGTAGGGATGATTGATTGTTTATAAGGAGATTTTTACGTGTGAACAGAAAAATACGACTTGTAGGAATACTAAAAAGCTGTTTAGCTTTTATCTAAAACTTTGAATTTCAGAAATCATAGCAAATGCTTAACGTTCAGCTAAAATATCAAAACAAAATCAGAATTTTCATTTTTTTTCTTTTAAAAATTAGCTATTGATGACTATAATCCAGCTTGTTTATTTCCTGTATTAAAATAGTGGAAAAAAACCTTCATGCATCCAATAGAAACGAAGCCGGCAATTGCGGTTCAACTGTCCCATTACCTCGAGTCGTTCCCATTCATTCGACTGCAAGGGGCAATCGAGGGCGCATTGTGCGATAATTGGCCCGATCTCATGGTAATCGCTTTACAAGCTATTCTAACATAGTGAAGATTTAACTTTGTTAGAAAACTTTGAATGAAAATATGTGTTTTTTATGGTATGGACTATTGTAAATTTTTCTGCTGTAGACCGTATGATGACCGTGGTAAAACACGCTGGATAAACCGAGTGAAACGTTTTCAGATTCCGAGTCTAGCATTTCTGATGTTTTATGTCCTTATTATTTCTAACATGATTACCACTTGTCTTACGGTGAAGGAAAACATCGTGAGGAACCTGTATGCTTCACAAAACAGCAAGTTTTCGAAAGACCGCATATAATATGTGTAGTTCGTCAACCCGTACTAGGTCAGCGTCGTGGACTATGGCCTAGTCTCCCTCATATTGAAGAGAGGCCTATGGCTATGGGACGTTTAAGAGGGCCGATAACAATTCACATCTATCTATGTGTTTTTCCGCTAACTGCTAAGCCACGCAGCGGATTTTGAGAGTTATCACTATTATTTAAAAAAAAATTCCAAAAGGTTTCTACTTTATAATTATAATTAATGCATATCATCGTAGAAAAAACTATAATTCCAGGCTTTATAGTGATATCGTAAGACACTATATGTTTGAGTGCTTAGATTGCTAACGATGGTTAAACCTTACGGTATACACCAAAATAATGTTCTACGAAATTGTATCTTTGTAAGATTAACAGTATTCATTCTTATTCGATTAAATAAACTTAGATACATTGCATTTAACTTAGAACAAAATATGCTATTAATTTCGTATCAGGCTCAGATTTGCGGTCTTCCTCAATTACCGATGCCAACTTAGCTCGCTACTCTGTAGGTGACATAGCGCAGTTCTATGTCCTATTAACCTTATTATGTTTATTCAACTGCAAGCAAGGAGCGATCAAGCGTACTCTCTGCTGTAATCGTCGCAATACAATATATTATATTATAGAAATGACTAGATTAATATATTCCACAATTTATAGCTCTGTTATTTTATACTTTTACTTGCATTATCTTTTATTGAGTCTTTTTTTTATTTGACGCCCGAAATGTATGTAATATTCACACAACTTTTTATTACTGCTTTAAATAAAGAACTTTCTTCTTTTAGGTGACTTATATTATTTATACATTTAAATTAAAAAAAGTGTCAGATTTAGATGAATATGTAGTAGTTTCAAACCCTTTATTTATCCCTGAAAAAATCCCTTAAGGGGGTGGAAGTTTACAAATAAACAAAAAAGTAGATTAAATGAAATTTGCAGTAGAGATAACTCAAATCTTAGATTTTCACATAAGTTTTTTTACAACTATAGCAAATTCGTATTCAAAAACTAATTCTATTAAGGAAAAGTATTTGTATCGTATTAAATTGTTTGAAAAAGTTATTTTCTAGGGCGAAGAGCACCACAAGTAGATCACACATTTGTTTTCCGGGAAACGTAATGCTACCAGTCTATTTCTGGTACTAAAGACTTGTAACTTTCCATATGAACGAATATGTTAAGATAAAAATCGGTTCAAACCCCCAAACAAATATAATTATAATATACCTAGTTAAATGTATAATGTACCTACATAATATATTCAAATACTATATTCTACATTCTAATTCAAATTGCCTATACAGTTAACAACTTCACAAGTTTCGCACTAAGCATGTTCAATTCTGTCCTAATTGGAGTTCTAATAACTAAACTTTGTGAAGTATAATATGTACTTAAGAATTTGCGATTAGCGCCTATGCTGCGTTTTGTTGGAGCGCGTTTTAAAGGCGTTTGATCGCAATATCAAAAACGCGCGTTTTAATTTTAATAAGTGTTTTTTTAACTGTCTGTTAGTTGTATGGTTGACATAGGCACTGCCTCTCCACTTTCGCTTCGTTAAGCGAGAATCAGAAGTAAACGGTCAAATGTAGATAAGCTTCGCTTTGGTCCAACTGTCAGAATCTCACTAAATCGCTGTTATTGACATGCAATAATATACAGACCACGGAATATCTCGGTGATAACGCTATCTTAAATCTGCATAAGCGAAGCTTTCGAAAAGCGATCATTGATTGGCGATGTTAAATAGTCGTGTATACGGAGGTTTAATCTTATCTAACTATATATAAAAATCAATTGATGTTACTCTCGCTAAAAACCGCTTTTTTTCGGTTTGTTCATTAAGTATAAAAAATAGCGAAAACCCCAAAAGGACAGTTGAAAAATTGATAAGTTCAGAACTCTATAGAAGGCGTTAGTAACCTATCTACGATGCGTCAAGTTAAAGTTAACAAACATAAAATAAAAAATATAAAATAGTCTACTTATTTCACATTAATCGTTAAAACGTACTTACGGACGAATTCAGGCGAAGCGAGGCTGATTAACTAGTTCATTATACATTTTATTGGAATTGCAAGATTAATACTTTTATATAATTTTTTTTTTCAAATATCATGTTTTGTATTGAAATAAATTAATTGCCTTAAAATATAACTGAAAAGTCTCATATTTTTATGTCGACTTTATTTTTAATATCACGGAAAGTTAATCTAAAAATATTAAAAAAAAATTATTACTACCTACTTAAAAAATTATACTTTATAAAAATTGTAAAAAAAACTATTAATGTATTTAAAAATAAACATTTTAATCATAGAAATAACTTCTGACCTAAACCATGACTTATGCGAATTATATCGTATTACGTGAAAAAAGTCACGCTCAATTTATTGAATAATTTTCTTGATCAACCATGTTTTTTTTTTATGGGACAAAGGGGGCAAACGGGCAAGAGGCTCACCTGATGGTAAGTGATTACCGCCGCCCATGGACATCTGCAACACCGCAGGGCTTGCAGATGCGTTGCCGGCCTTTCAGGAAAGGTAGGAAGGGAGGAGGGAGAAGGACGGGAGGAGGGAGAAGGACGGGAGGAGGGATGGGGAGTGGGCCTCCCGGACTCTCACTTACCGGACGAAACGCGACAACATAGCTGCCACTTCACGCCGGTCTTCTGTGAGAGAGTGGTACTATACGGGGCGTGCCGGCCCATTTGGCTGCTACCAGAAGGTAGCAAGCATGGCACTACCACTAGAAAATTAATTTCTCACCAATCAATACTTAGAAAGCTGGAGTTCTTGCTGAATATTTTATATTATGTTCATTACATTATTTGCGCCTAGAAATATGTATGGCCTCAGCACTCATCGATGAATAGTCTGTAGGTATTGCGGTAATGGAAATTAAAGTCCTTGTTTTAATATTGTAGATGCAAAAGTGTTATTGGTTTGCGTTTGCCTTCTTTCGATATTGCCATACACATACTTTTCATAGTGCACAAAACTGGTGTTTACTTTTTGCATGATATATTAGGTATTTTCTTCGATTGTGAGCCGTTTACATTGTTTATTTAAAGTAACTATGAAGGGTAGAGTCGTATAAAGTTGTAAAAATAATTTTACCGTAAATACAATTATATAAATATACGAATCACAGTATCTACTAGTTAATATCATTGGGTCTGATTAATAGGTTCATAATATATGTATACTCTATATAGATTTCAATACGAAAGATAAAAAGATAGAGCATGAAAGATAGTGTTGATGACTAAAATAGTTATCTATTCGTATCCTAAGAATAATATTTCACCGCAATTTCAGAAGTAAATAGTACCTGACATTATGTTGAGCGAAGCGAGAATTAGTCACTAGTCAGTCCATATAAATAAAATTAAGGTGTTTGTATTTAATTTCAAATTAAGAGCTTTTCACTAAATGCATACGAAACAGTACTTACATCAAAAAATCAGTTTTTAAATTTTTTGTTTGTCTGTGTGTTCCGACTTATCTCTGAAATAGTTGGACCGATTTTGACGGAACTTTCACTCGCAGATAGCTAATGTTATAAGGAGTAACTTAGATTACTTTTATTTTATTACAAAATAATAAGAACCGTTTAATTTATTTTAACTTACGCCCAGCGAAGCGAGCCGGGTTTGCTAGTCTTAAATATATATTATGTAAATGTATATTAAATTATCATATTTCTTTTCACAGGTTGTGCGTTCCCAGCACGCTGGCAAGGACGCTGGTTCCAATCCGGTGTGATACAACCAATCATGATCGATGGACCGGTACTCTCGAACAAGGGCAGGTGTCTCTCATCTGAAGGGGACAAATTTCTTATAGTTGATGAGTAAGTTGTTTTCAACCTTTTATCATCCTACTGCTGGGCACGGGCCTACCTCAGTACGAGGGCCATAGTCCACCGCGCTCGCCTAGTGCATGTTGGCGGACTTCACATGTCTTTCGAAAACTTGCTAGGTTTTCTCAGACATGCAGGTTTCCTCACGATGTTTTCCTTCGCCGTTAGACAATTGGTTATCATGATAGAAATGATTCGCACATGAAAGCATCAGAGGTGCGAGACCCGGATTCGAACCCGCATCACTCGGTTACCCAAGCGAGCGCGTTACCGCTGGACTACCACTGCCCAATTATGACTAAGTATTTACTATTTACCTAAATAAAAAAATACAAACCTTCTATCAAATCTATATTATAACGAAAGCGTCATAATATTTTTGTATACCATTATATACCATTACCATTTTTTTGTTTCTTCTCGTATATTTTCCAAAGCAGCGCGCAGCGAGGCGATTGCTTTCTTTTGTTTTAGTCGAATGAAACTGTCAAAAATCACTGAATTAAATATACAATGGTTCTGACACTTTGATGAATTTATCCAATTCTTTTGATCAAAGTCACGCTGTATATAAAATGGCCGGTGGTGTGCTACCCTGAGGAAAATGAATCAGTTTTTGTATTGATATTTTTTGTCATTATTGATGTACTGGCAGTGTAAATGTAATTTGAGCCTCCTTTTTATTCTTATTATGGCTGAAACGTGAAGAATAAGGTATATAGATGAGTTTGTTAGAAAATTTGCTTTAAATATTAATATCGAATTGTGTTAGCGTTTCTTTATAGAAAGTAATTTACTTGTACACTTGTAGGTAACCTCAAATTAAAAGTTTGTTTATAAAACCAAATTCCTTAGAGCCTATTATTGAAAAGTAATTTAAGTTTTCCACGATGTCATTATTTTAATTATTGTGATTGTTATATTGTTTCTATTTTTAAAAATTAAAGTCATATATTTTTACAATGTGCCTGTGTACCTAAATTTATCTATCTAGCTCTCATTCACCAAGGGTACCGAATAGTTTATGGAAGTTCGTTGCAAATACTGGAGACATACTTTAATTTTAAATGTCAAACAGAATATCTGGAAGTAAGTTTATCACTTGGCTTAGAGTTAGTAGTTATTTCATCCATTTTGGTGATTCACAATGAGGATCAGTACAGTTATAGCTAATTTCATAGAACTAGTATCGATGTTATTTATTATGATATGAGTATAATATATCTCTATATAAATAAAATTGTAAACGCCCGTTTGTGCCAACTGGCAAATCTCTTAAATTACTTCACCTTCACACATGTTGAAGGTTTGTTATACTATCAAATTTGCTGTTACTTATCACTAACAATGACCTGTGGACAAATAGATATAATATAACAGCATTCTTCAGCCCTTTTTAACGTCCCACTGCTGGGCACGAGCCTCCCTCAGTACGAGCAGGGATCGGGCCATAGTCCACCGCGCTGGCCTAGTGCATTTTGGCGGACTTTACATATATTTTAAAATGCGATTTGGTTCAATTTATTCAAAGTCACATATATAATTTTTTATACCATCATACAGCATTAAGGACCCCGGATTGATTAAAACCATCAATATTATATGGCCTTTTACTTCATGCTTTACAATATTACTAATGATCCTTATAGAATTTCGTATCTCAATTCCCTGAATGGAGATAAAATTGCTTTGGCTATGTTAAATTTGGGTCCAAAACACACAGAATTTCCCTCTTAACATTATTTACCTACTCAAAACTTCTGAGACCCATTCACAACAATCAGTAGAGCAATCATTCTATATTACTTTAAATATCAAGCAAACAGCCTACAAAAACATTTTCAGTCGCGCACCTCATTTCAGCCAAGATATTCAGCAATTCGAAGGAGAATGAGGCAATAATTTTAATCACGGAATTATGCGAACCGAGATTGTTGTCGGGCCGTTGAGTTTTCTTCGAGTATCATCCGATAAAATCTATCTTGAGGACATTTATCATTCGTCATTTTATATTTAAATGTTTGTTGCATATTAATAACTTTATAGACTAAGGAATGATACAGACAGTGACATATAGCTAAATATGAAGCTAAATGAGAGTGTTTTACAAACGGGCGGAGCCGCGATAAATGCTAGTCAGTACATATAATGAAAATTGAAGTTTAAAAAATTGAAGAATTTGGTCCGTTTTGAATTTCAAATTAACAGCTTTTCGCTAAATGCATATGAAAGTATATATGGTACTTACATCAAAAAATCAATTTTAAAATGTTTGTCTGTCTGTCTGTTTGTTCCGGCTAATCTCTGAAACAGCTAGTCCGATTTTGACGGGACTTACACTCGCTGACAGCTCATGTTATAAGGAGTAACATATGCTCCTTTTATTTAATTAGAAAATTATAAAAACCGTTTAATTTATTGTCACTTACGCCCAGCGAAGCGGGCCGGGTGTGTTAGTTTTTAAAATAGCGAAAACGTTCATCACGTTTCATTCAGTATTTTTACATTTTATGTGCTGATATTTTTCTTTTTACTATTAACTTCAAAGGTATTAAATAAATAAAAATAAAAATCATTGTATAGTGGGTATTTATTAACCATAAAGATTATCCTGGTTTGGGATAAAAGGTTATTCTTTCCTCACGGCGTTATCTTTTCGTTTATATGTAAGAGGCGTAGAGGAGCTTATATATAGTATTAGAAAGAGTAGAATTTCTTAAAGTGTTCGTAAAGCCAAAATGAATATAACACTATCATTATAATATAAAAATACTAGCGACTCACCCTCGCTTCGCTCGGGTTCGTTCCTAGCTCGTACCCCCTTTTAGCGTACATTTTTTACAAACTTTAAATGTCTTACTTATTTAAATCTAATCAAAAGGCCAAATAATAAGTTTCTAGCATCTAGCTTCAAAAATGACGTAATTTTCATACAAACTGTCATCCCCTATTTCAACCTCTTACAGCCTTTTTTTTTCTTTTAAGTAGCCTATGTACGTCTCCTGGCTCTAAGCTACCTCCCCACCAGTTTTCAGCCAAATCGGTACAGCCGTTGTTGAGCTATAAATAGTGTAACTAACACGACTTTCTTTTATATATATAGATATGTGTACATATAATTGTAAGTTAAATTATTTAGAATTATACATTTAAATTGTATTTTAGTGTACGACTCAGCCTCGCTTCGCTTGGGTTCGTCCCTAGGTAAATTTACAGATTGTTTCGAATAGCGCTAATAATAGTAAATAATTCAAACGCTACATTATAATATATATTATTTGATGGAATAATATTGTAAAATATAAAATATTAATATTCTAAAACATGAAATCGAATTTTTCGTTTCTATCACCGAAAGCTTTTTGGTCGTTACTTTTGTTCGATGTATGTATTATATATACTTATATCAGGTATATAACGAGTTTTTTAAAAGACTGAATATATAATATAAATAAATACCTGGCGTACCGCGTATGTTTAATGTTAAAGGCAGTTTCGTAACAAAATTAATGTCAATTATTCTTTTCTATTCTAGAAAAGGCTGCTACCGGTGCGTCGTGATGCATGAGAAACATATTAACGTTCTGCAGTACAAGGAAAGTAAGTACTACTACTACGTAATAAAAAGTGTTCGTAATTTTAAAGATAACTAATTTTTCATTTGACTTTGATATAAAAGATGGCCTTCATGAAAAGTTTCATCGAAATCTGTTCAGTGATGAATCAGCGTTCATAACACTTTTTATTAGTTATTAACTAGAATACTACTTTATTGGTACGTAAGTGTCAATATAATCTATCTTTATTAGAAAAGCTCGATGATTTGTTTTTTATAAGGTAAAAACTTAAGGTACGATTAAAATCGAAATATTGGAAAAGAAATTACACTACGATTCAATATAGTATTTTTCCTAACATCGCCTATTTATATGAGAGAGGTAAAAGCTAACTAACATCACGGTATGATTCTTAGAAACAGGTGATTTGATTTAAGAACACATATTATGTAATTGGCTCAGTTTGTAGTACTTTCTTCTGGCTGTGCTAGCAGTCGCGGGTTCAAGTCCCGTTGGGGCGTTCATTTGTTGAGCACGAATGTTTGTACTCCAGTCATGGGTGTTTATATTTATAATATGCATGTGCTTAAAATTATATAATATGTATAGTATATTCAACTATCTGGTATACGTAACACAAGCCTCGTAACCTCCCCCGGGGATAAAAATACCACGGAACTAGATGGCTGTGTGTAGTTATGTCTCAACTATTTTATTAATATTTATTTACATAAAAAAGTTTGTGATATAAACAAAATTTTCTTCTAATATCATATGTTTTTAGCATTTTGTCACCGTCGAGACGCTCTACCCCATTTGTGTTCCCTCATCACTGGCGACGCCCTTCTATACTCTATGTTCCGGGAAAACGCAGAGCCAGTAGACTGCCCGCTAAAAGGACCCTTTTCTTTCACTTACAACAGGTTTGTGTTGCACAGTATTGTCTTATTGCTAATAGCTATTAATCAAAATAATATAATTAACATACTTGACAGACAAGTTATAAATGACTAGCGTCTTTTTCACGTCTCCGCCTACCTATTTTAATTATAATATATAAGGTAAGTTACGGTAAGTTTTATCAAAATTTGTTAAGTATCTGCGATCTAATCACTATTAAAAAATAATGATTGGTGCTAGAAGGATAAAAATTTAGGTTTATAAGTATTTTTTGATGTCATATCATAAAAAAAATAGTTTGGTCTAAAAATAAAAAATCTAGAGAGGGCCACCCTTATCACCTAGGAGAATTAAAAATAACCCACGACCTATTCTCAGATCTACCAAATATACACAAAAAAAATCATAAAAATCGGTCAAGCCGTGTCGGAGGAGTTCGATAACAAACACTGTGATACGAGATTTTTATAAATAAGATAATACTGGCTTTATACATTTCCTATGAGGAAAAGCAGTATGTACCTTCTTTATTTATAATAGTTGCTGTTTTAGTACTTATTATTTCTATATTCTAACGAAATAAATTAAATATTAACAGACATTTAAAGACTAAAAAAGTAGATGTTTCTCTCTTAGCTGAAACGTGACAAGAAAGTGTACTGCCTACTCCTTGAATTTTACATGCGTTCTTTAATAACACGAGTACTTTATATTTTTGCATAAAGTTATGTATAGTAAGTTCGTATTTTAAGTGGGAGACTCGTACTTCTAGATGCAAATGGTCATTTTTAATATACATACGCTATATGAGATGCAAGAACATATTCTTTAGTTTTTCTTTTTAAATTTTTTTTATTCTACCTTTGCTGTCAAGTGGCTTAGGCTGAATGAAAGAGGTGCGATTATAGACATTAATGTATCGTGAATAGAAAGAATCGTAATAACATCGGGAGAAAAGTTACATACCATTTGGTCTAACCCTCAAATGTATTTGAACAGTTTTGAAAATATTTAAGCACAAAAATGGCCCAACCCACATTTATTTTCGAAAAATAGTAATTAGTTACTAAATGTGTCATAAAGCAAGCTAACATCGTAAAAACACTCTGAAAAATCTGAAACTCAAGCTAACGCTAAATGAAAAATTATAAATAAGTTTTAAAACATATGAAAAAAAAAGATATTTCACTGATGGCCTTACTTATAAATATCACAGTTTGGAAAGGAAAAATTCGAAATATAGATCACTCTTCCAATCGCTGTCGCCAAATAGAGATAGAATATAAACAATCGAACAAATGAAAGAGATAATAAGATTCGCCAAAAGCTTGTATGAAGCTAAACCATTTTTATATACATCCATGATATAGAATTTTATAGCAACGATCAACTACATATTATATAATACGTTTATTAAAAAACTATACTAATGAATCTCGTTAACCGGTGTTTAAAGAAATTTGCATGGGCAAGGCAATTAATAATTAGGCTGACGTCGAGTGCTGCAGTGTGATAAGCATTTCATTTATTACCCGGCGAGATCACGGTTGATTAACGTCGGTCAAATTAAAAAGTCATTACCGCAAGCATATGATGCGTGCTAATAATTACAACTGTGAAACACATGTCTTTCAATATTAACTTTACAACATACGATGCGATATCGGGTGACGAAAAGTTATTTCTGTAGGCGTATTTTATTTTTACCAGTCACTTCTTCCACAATAACAAAGGGTAGCCTATGACCATTTTGGTGTTCCAATTGCACATTTTCCATATTTATTAATATTTATACTTAAACCACCCACAACAAAATAATCATAAAATTCACATTTTTAACGGTCCCGCCTTTTTTTGTTTTTAGCGAGACTAATTTTTAAATACATATATTGATAAAAGATTTCTGAAACTTTTTGCATAGAACCTTTTCTGATAAAGAGCGAATGAAAAGTTGTGCTAAAACGGCAAGTGGTGCGAGGATAATTAATTAGTTCATTGTAAAACGTTACTTAGAATTTTATCCAACCCGCATTTGCTAACGTGATAGACTATATTAATTTGTTTTGTATAATTAATTATTATTGAGGGATGGCCCACGTCCAGTCCTGTGATTGGGCATTAAAAGAGCTAAGTTATTATTAATAATAATATGTTACAATTATATTTCTCTGGAAATGTTGATTATTCCCAAGTTAGTGAATTCGATTTCCGCGCTGAGTAAATACTTATTTAAATTCGGCATGAAATAACCTTCTACAGTCGCCAATACTTATAGAGAGCACTTTATACAATAATGGCATACGGTATATTATTATGTTTTTTTTTATACTTATATCCGCTGGGTGCGTAAGGCATGGTGGGGGAAACAAAAGTGATGTCAGCGCCCGCTGCGGACCAAAACAGAACTACGAGTGGCTCTTTATTATTTATGACCATAAAAATAACACGTGTGTCAGTTAAATTAAATAAATAAAATAAAATGAGTCATCAGAGTTGTTGTGTAGTCGATTGCAAAAATACTAGTAGAAATAGTAATTGTAAATTTTATAAGTTTCCGGTTGCCAGACAATGAAGTGATGGTTTGCTTATTAGATATAAAATAATTAATAATTGGGAATTTAATTGTTTTTATGATCGAACAATCACCAATAGTCGTCGAACCAACGATAATTGATCAAAATTAATTAATCTGAGCGATAAAAATAAAGATATCTACTAAAGGGGGCCAACTTAAGGGTGAACATTTGTTTAATTAATTATAAATAAATAAAAGACGTACAAACAATTTCTACATTCGAACATTAACGAACAAACGACGAACAAATAATTAAAAATAAAAAAAATCCGTAAATCAAAAAAAGTTGGGCCAACCTAATTCACTTATTGAGACTTGTTTTAGTTGTTGTATTTATTTTACTTACTGTTTTCAGCTGACCCACGGAAAAAAATTAATTTAATGTACACTCTGTGTAATATATCACATTTAACATTGAAAAAAATTTTTTTTCAAGTTTATTTTATTTTTTCAATAGCTATTTGGCATACAATCAGAGGCGTATTTACAAATTTGGCGCCCCGGGCCAATTAGCTCTGCCGCCCCATGAAGTGACGATAAAGTACTTATTTAAAAAAAAATTATGGCTTGAACGCAAATGTTACTTAGGTACTTGTTAGTATGGATGTTATGTTATGTTAGTAAGCTTCCTCGAGACATCTGGAAAAAGCTCCTGGGTTTTACGATGAAATAATTTTTCCAGAAAAAGCCTCATATGAATTGGACCTGGCTTTTTACGAAGAACTAATTTTTCCAGAAAAGGCCTTATATGAATTGGACCTAATAAACGCCCGATAATACTACAAACAACGAAATCGACATCATTATATCGAATAATCGCCACATATTCAGGGATGTCTCAGTGATTAACAGGGTCAAAATTGGCAGTGATCACCGATTTGTAAGGGGAGCTCTGAATATGAACATCAAACTACTACTCTACTCTACTCTTAGACTAACATAGTGATGTAGAAGCTAGCTGGCTGCGAAAGCTTTCAGTTAGAGCTACAGAACACGAATCAAAAACACGATCGAGAGATGGACAAAAGTTGAAGCTCTCAAGTAAGACTCTGAACGAAAATAGCGAAGGGACGCGCGATTGTAAATACCACACAGTATAAGCGTCAGGTACTTGACAGAGATGTGAGAAACCTAATAAGGTAATATAAGACAAGCGAATACCCAAAGTATTGAGGAAATAATGGAGATCTTTACTCCTTACATATATTTCATAATCAGCATCTATGCCTAACGTTTATGGACTACGAGAAATATTTTTTTTTATTTATTAAATAATGCTTAGTTAGTAAGCATTATATAAAGAATAAATAAACACAAAAATAGCAACTAAAATTTTAAAAAAAATATTATTTTAAGTTACGTACATACTATACAAAGTTAGTTACATACATCCGTCCCACTTAAATGATAACAAATGTAAAAAACAAAAAAAGAAATATTGTAAAACTAAATGCTTTCCTTAAGATTCTACAATCCATGCAGAGATATATCCAAGTACTACGGTGTTTATACCAGTCTGCAACGATGACCATCCAAATACAGAGTCAAAGAGCACAAGGCCAATCCGATTACACCGCGGGGTAGAAAAGGGGATGTATCTACCCGAAACTGTTTACCTGTGCATTGGAGGAAGCCTTTAAAACTCTCGATTGGAACGGACGCGGTATCAACATTAATGGAGAGTATAACATACCTGGGATTTGCCAATTTCATAGTCATCATGGCAGATACTCTGCTGAATTTGGAAAAAATGCTAAACAGCTTAAGTGATTCTTTAAGACGAGTGGATATGGAGGACCAAAATCATGTTGAATTGTCGTGTATCTCCGAAACCAGTGATCGTGAATGGCGCTTTTCTTGAAGTTGTGCAGGAATAAATATACTTGGCCAAACTATACAACTCGGCCGGTACAACTTTGAGCTTGGGCTGAGCAGCTTTTGGGAAGCTACATCATTTTCTAGAGTCATCGATCCCACAATCCCATAAGACCAGGGTATTTAACCAGTGCATGCTACCAGTAATGACATAGGGCTGGTCCACAAATTCAAGGTTCAGTGAGCATAGAACGCGCAATGCTTGGTATTTCTCTGGCAGAGGAAATTCGAAATGAAGTTATTCGCGATAGAACTAAAGCGATATCGCATGCAAAATTAGCTCTCTGTAGTGGAAGTGTTCTGGTCATGTTTGCGCACTGATGATCGATGGAGCCGAAACATGTTAGAGTGTTGGCAAGCGTAGTGTAGGACGCCCTGTAGCACGATGGACCGATGACTTAAGAAAGGTGGCGGGCACGGGGCAGTGGATGGATGCGGACTGCAAAGACTGGCGCTCATTGGGGTCGGAGCCCTTTGTTCAGTAGTCCTCTGGTACTTCTCTGAGAGCTGGCTGTGGATCACCTTTGGCTGGGTGGTCTGCTTCGGCAGACCTGCTGGGCCGTCGGCGCGTCGTGGTTAAGTGCGTAAGCAATCCTGCGCCGCCCTTTACGACGGTTGAGGTCTGTTGGGCTTTAATGGGTAGTACTGCATTTTCTGGTTAATGAATCTCACATAACCACTTGTGTATACGTTAATGCTAAAATCTCAAAAATGAATAAAAAAAAACTTTGTTCAGCAGTGGACGGCGATAGGCTGATTCATGTTTGATAGTATGGATGGTAGTGGACCTATTGTAAACTATATGTTGGCTTTGAAGCTTTCATTTTTTTTTTACTTAAATGTTTCAATGTCATTAAAAAAAATAGTGTTGGCTTTGCCGCCCTTTGGAGCCTGCCGTCTCGGGCCTTGGCCCCCTTGGCCCTAGGGTAAATACGCCCCTGCATACAATACATGTATATTTTCTCAAAAGAGCCACCGTGAGTTGTATCGTTAGATGGCGCTAGAGTCACGCACCCAGCGGATAAGTATTTAAAAATCAAATATTATTTTTTATTTTCAGGGGACACGGTGATTGCAAGATTCCAGCTTCATCAATCGAGAGTTGTACGGAAGACTCACGACTACTGCTTAATTATCAAGCCTGTCCCGATGTTTATGGTTCAGAAAGCACAGGTAAACTTATGCTTATAGCAAATTGTCAATTTGTTTCTGTCAAAATGTCCACAGAGAATG
This sequence comes from Boloria euphrosyne, assembly GCA_951802675.2. Lineage (NCBI taxonomy): Eukaryota > Metazoa > Arthropoda > Insecta > Lepidoptera > Nymphalidae > Boloria > Boloria euphrosyne. The sequence goes on from OX637876.1 coordinate 2,438,901, forward strand.
AACTATAATTGGTCCTTCGAGCCCAATATTACAGAACGTGCCTTATTATGATATATTTAAATATTCATTAAGTATTTTAATTGTGTATTTATATATACTAAGGAAAATATATAAATGTTAATGGGAAACTTATTTGTAATTTCATCCCATATAAATCAGTACGTATTTCGTATATAGTCCCTTTATAATCATACTAATGCAAGAAACAAAAATAAACAAATCTAAATTAATTACTTTAGTCCCAGTCCGAAGTAGACGAATTGTTTCACAGCTCCTCGATATAATTTTACGAGATGCTAAGTCTCGCAATGGCGCGGGCAATCTTCCAGTCGCCTATTGTTTGATGTCTGGCTGGAAATAGCTCGCTAACTTATAATACGTTTTTGGTCTACGCGTCATCGCAGAATATAGTCTGGTTTTTTTTTTTTGTATTCAGTAAGGATGAGCTTACACAAGAATTTTTTGAATGCGCTAGTATGCTTTTCTTAAAAATAAAAAAGCCTATTTCGCATATGTTTCTGTTAAATTCGAAGTTCGGAGATAATTTTTAGTGTTTGAATATGTCATGGCATTTTAGCCTTTAAGTGTAACAACTTACCCTACTTACTAAGTAATTTAACCTCGCTTTTCTCGAGGGCTTCCCATTGCCTAATACTTAACATCTAAATACACACGTATAAGTTAACATCTAAATACACACGTATAAGTTTAACTTCGCATTTTGTTATACGGAACATTTGGTTCAGTTTGGTGTGCTAGCGATCGCGGGTTCGAGTCCCGCTCGAGGCCTTCACTTGTGTGATGAGCACGAATGTTTCTACTCCAGTCGTTGGTATATATATTTATTAGAAATTTATATATTTGTAGTGCATCAACTATCTAGTATCCATAACACAAGCCTCATAACTTACTATGTTTGTTCCCACCTTACAGTGGAGGAACTGGAATGCCTTGCAACGTGGAAAGAAGGTAGTTTAAGATTTCTAGTGGGCAAGTTGCATCACAACCACGCGACGAGCAACGAGGACCGATATAGATGCTTCGTCTACGAGAAGACTAATGGTATTGGTAAGACTTAGTTGCGTTTTGGTTTGTATTTTATTTTCTCTAAAATACCTTTATTTGTTATTAAAAATATTATGTTATGTTGTATGATGTATAGGCTTGCCATTTGGGTACGGTTACTTAGCTAATATCGGATAGAATAGGTTTCTACTAGATAAATTAATTGCTTTATGCCTCTAGATGATTTATGTACTAAAATTTTTTATGATATAGTACAACGTACTGAGATTTTATGTTACGATTTCTATTATATTTAGTTATTATTTGAATTGCTTTACCGAACTAAGACAAGGATTTTAAATATTCCACAGTATAAAAATCCGTCCATTATTCTGTTTTTTTTTTCTTTGAACAGTTTTTTAAGCTTAAATTAAGCTTCATATTAAATTTGTATAATTCTATATGTATATTTGAATGTAATTTTACAATGTCCCTTTAATGCTTTCAGCATCAAGTAGCAGTATGAAGGAAGGACCGGTCCCGCCGGGCGAGGTGGAGTACCGAGTGGCACAGTCAGGCGACGCCACATGCAATGGCTTGTTTAGCGCCACTGAGGGCTCGAGAACAATGGCATTGAAAAGGGGTATGATGATAGTTATCTAAATATAATAGAAACATCAAAAAATAATTTTCATTGCGGATTTAATATCTTCGACCTCCACGAGAGACCTCCTCATTTATATGAGGTTCTACGTCACTGCAATCCTTTTTCATCTCTCTCATCTGATCATCATCATCATCATCTCTCTCATCATCTCATCTGAAAACTCTTTCTCATCCTTTTAATATTTTTATCATTTAATTCATTTTGGCACTATAACTACAACAATTTGTTTGTACAAAAAAAACCCACAAACCGCACGTAGGTCACAAAGACCGCTAATATAATATATATGATATGCTAAAAAGGTACATGTAAGCACACGGCCAAACGACATATAAACACAGAAAAATCGTAATTGGGAAATTCGTTGCTCTATCTGTGACCGGTGGTAGGCGGTTAAGGGTTAAGGATCGGATGATAAACTTAGTGTTTTTTTTTCCTTATTATTTAAAAATACATCAATAAACTAGTGCAATTTAAGTTTGGAGAATAAATGATTATAAATTAAACAAATAAATTTATTTAAAAATTTAAATTCCCTCCGACTATTTGACGTTAATAAGAAAATTTGCTAAGTCAATCAAACAAATCATTTTCTTACAGTATCAGTCCGCTTCAACTGCCAATTCCCAAGCTGGATGACATTCTCCCACACGTGGCATACTCTGGACTTTAGCAGTAACTACACCTTCTATCAACGAAACGCCACTCTCAGGATAACTAACCAAACTGGTGCAGAGATAAAAGTTTACTGTGTTAATGTGAAAGCAACTTCGCCGAGTGGAAATTCGGTCGCTTTGGTCGCGCACTGGCAACATCATTGGTACGTATATCCTATTACTTACCTACTTAAATTTAAGCATAAGGCAGTGGTAGCCTAGTGGTACTGTGCTCGCTTGGGAAATCTAGTAAATCAGATTCAAATCCGGGTCTCGCACCTCTGATATTTTCATGTGCGAATCACTTCTAACATGATTACCATTTACCACGGTAAAACATCGTGAGGAAACCTACATACCAAAGAGGACCTAGGTATTAAGTTTTCATTTTTTAACACGTAATTGACTTACGCGGTAAACATATTTGTATAACCTGAGTACATTTTTAAGTGGAATAAGTTCACTGTTTGTTTGTTGTGTTAGCAATTTCTAAAATATTATAATATCTAAGTTAGTGTAAAATTATAAACCAAACGACGCCTGAACTCTAAGAATGCAATATTGCTAGCTAAAAGAATAACTATAAATACAAATACGTGATATATTATAATGACACAAAATATTACCCAAAAAATATATATAACTCAAATCGTTAGTTCTAAAAATATTTATAATAATTTTACAAGTACTTTCTTCTTTTGTCTCATTTTCATTCCAAGACCGGTAACATTCAAAAGAATTCACATATTAACAAAATTTTACGCTATAACAAGTTCAGAAAACATTATTTAAAATTAATTTAACATCTATCTATCTATATGCATTTTATTACATTTCCAGTGCATCTCGCTACGTGTGCGTAGTGTTGTACCGACGCGACACGTTCATCGCAGAGCTGCAGCGGGGCGCGCCCACCAGCCGCCCCGACGAGGCGTGCTCCACCACGCACTTTAACGCTATGACTGCTTCTTACGTCACTTTGGTTGGTAAGTACAAACAGTAGCCAAACTGCCATACCCTCGCTTGGGACATTAGTGTTTGGCAGCTTAGGCTGTCACGTCCGTTAGACGACTATATGTTTCATAGGCTTTGCAGAAGCTCTATATCGGTGGTTATTATACTGACATATGCAAATTATTAAAATATAACTGAGATAAGAGCAAGACAATATAGAAGTATTATAGCTTTCTTGTTTACACTTTTAATTCATGTGTGCATTTGATATTAAATATATATCTGCGTAAAATTAATATATTAAAATGTTGACTTATTGTTATATTCCATTGCAGCTAGCAATCCAGAATCAAAGGAGTGCCCGTACGCTGGCAAATACTTGATTTCCAACCATCGACACAAGCGGAGTTATCTCAAAGAGAAAAATAGGACTAAACGTGACAAAGCAATGTTTCAACATAATCGTAGAGTAAACAACACGAGACTGTTCAATTTTAGTATAGGGAATATGTCGGAGACTCCGATATTAAGGAGCCGGCGACACTCGGAGGGGTGCGCGGTGTACAGCAAGCTGGAAGTGGGGTGCAATTCAGCTAAGAATATGGAGTTTTATTCTATGTGTGATAGTAAGGAGGCCATTACAGGTACCTATTTTACTAACATGTTCATTGACTTTATGTGTAACAAAGAATAGATTTTATTTTCAATATTTCGAACACACGTTTGGCTCATTTTGTAGTGACTTCTGAGCCAGCGGTTGCGGGTCCGAGTCCCGTTGCAGGCATTCATTTTATATTTTTATATTTATTTATTTATTTTATATATTTATTTATTTTCATATTTATTTATATATATTTTTTATGTATTTTTTTTATAAAAGAAATTTTTTTCAACCCTAAACTAAAGAAAAAAATAGAACATGCTGTGTATACCAGAGCGGTGGCGCAAGATCGCTTGTGTACTGAGAGGGCAATGAATACATACGGAGAAAGAACAACTATGTACATTACTCCACGTCTTATAAATAGTTTGCCCCCAAACTTAATCAATGAAATTACCAATAAAAATATTAAGGCAAAACTAAAACATTATTTCTTTTCTATTATTAATTAGATTAATTTATTTAATATTTAATAATAAATAAACATTTAATTCTAGATTATAACAATATTGTTTTTAATAATATAATATATTTAATATTAATAATGTAATATATAATGAATTATGTAAGTAACATTATACAAATCTAAGAGATTTACAATGTTACATTTAATAAAAAAAAAAAATATGTAAACTTTAATAATAATAAATAAATAAAATAAATAAATAAATTTGTTGAACGCGAATGTTTGTACTGCAGTCATAGATGTTTATATTATACTTATATGTATACAGTATATTGTATCAAGTTTCTGGTATCCGTAACATACGCCTCGTAGCTTATCACGAAACTATATAACTATAATAATTATGTCCCAACATTTTATGAATAGGTACTTTTTGAAATATAAAAGTATCGCTCATTATAAGATTTCGGGTAACCTAATTGATTATGAATGATGCGGTAGCCCTTACGATATATTTATTTATATAATATGGTTATCATTTCAAATTATTAACACCTTCCATTTGCTAGACGGTGGGTTACACTTTGAAGTAACCCTTTTATTAAGCTTAACTGTAAATCCGGTCTCAAAGTCCCTGCAGTGAGTGTAACCTGTCTCTACATAGTATAAAACAAAGTGGCTTTTCTGATTGCTTAAATCTTTTAAACTACGCAACGAATTTTAATGCGGTTTTCATCAATAGACAGAGTTATTCAAGTGGTAGGTTTATATGCATATTATAAAAAAAGGCCAGAAATTATCTCATTTCTGAAAAATCTATACTAATCGTTAAATCATCTAGAGTCTAGATTCTAGAATCTAGATGAAACGTCTGAGACCAAATATCTACCTTTAATAATTTTAATTGTCATTTATTTAATTGTCTTTAATTTAAATTGTCATGACATCCGATTCGTACTAAAGTTCACTCAGTGTATTTATGTAGGTTAATGTCAAATTTAATAAAGTAGCAATGATTATTATAACTATTAGGATGATTACAAATTGCTTTAAGACTTTAATAGTATTTCAGGTCAATGAACGTTAACAGGTTTTTCTATGTCAATTGCAATTCAAATTCAAAATTTATTACATTGATGGCTCTTATCGTATATCAACTTCCTAATAAAGCGATACTATCTAAGCCCAAGTATTGATTGTTTATAATATTTATCATAACCCTCACAACAACTAAATTATCATATTTAGTTTGTAACATTATTCTAATGCTGAAAATCCTCTTGAAACAGTCCTCTGTCGACTGCTGTACAGGCACCTGTTTGTTTTTCTATATTGTTGTGTTACCAATAAAATTTCTTTATGCACCTCTTTTTACTACTTAGATACTTAGTCTATACAGATACAATATACATAATATTATATTCATTCCTAGCCTACACCTGCCACGGAGGTTGGTACGAAGGAGGCGCGTCCTTCGTAGTGACGACGCCAGTGACGCGGGACAGTACGGCGGCCAGGCGGTACTGCTTCGTGTCGCGCGACGCGCGGGACGGCGCGCTGACTGTCGCGCGCTCCGCTGCCAACTGCGAGCGCGTGGTCAGTGAGGACGACGCGTTGTTATTCGATGCTGGGTTTACTGGTGAGCTTTCTTATTAGAATATAGGTTGGACATTATTAACCTGACTGATTAGGCTAAGCTTATTAAACTCAAGGTTTAAACATTATGTTTTCCTAATTGATTCGGCCACGACGACTAATCTCACTGAGACAAGCCAACTGCAGGAGATATTATAGAGCACACATAGGTGCATACACATGTACGCGCAGACATAAGTGCACGATCTATTCCTATGATATGATATTTAAATTTAAACCACTGCTGACAGTTGAGGCTACGACAGTTTTACATATTCTCCGAAGCACGGGGTGAAATACAGCTAGTTTTTTTTCATCTGTAGTCAATAATCTATTCTAAATAATCTAATTCCCTAAGTCAGTAAGACATACTAAATCTTACAACGCCGACGAGTGACAATACCTATTATTGTAGGTAGTTGCGTTCGTATTCATTGCGTGTCGAGCGTATTGAGCGACAGCGCGATAAAAAGTCGTCGTGTGTATAAGCCCTTACGAGTATATACCTCTTATATTTTAAAGATGTAAAGGCGACACACTCACTATTATGTGCACTCGTTTAGAGTTTGGTATTTGTGTGATTTTGGGAGCTTCCCTGGTCTCATTATTACCATGCGAGGCTCTGATATAAGTTCCCGGGTATTATTAGTTCCCGATAATCAGTTTAATTATTGTTTCATACAAAAATAAATGCATAGAGATAGATCTAGTTAAAAAATTAGAATTGTAAATTTTTCAACGAATATTCTTTGTGACCAGGTAAATGTCAAGACGAACCCAACAGCCATCCGCAAAAATTACCTTCTCCATACACAATCTGCCTGGCGCCACTCATCCTGCACTACATTATACCGAGGTGATTCACGATGTAGGAACCTATCGCATACCGTTATAATTAAATACTTAGATAACAAAGGTTCATTTCACACGTAAATTGTTATATTATTTATTAAACGAACTTGCTCATCACATTTACTATGTAAGTTAGTTTTATTTTATATTTAGTTTTAGTTTTAATCATATTGTTATTTATAGAACAAACGAAAAGACATTGTTACGTATAATTTTAAATGAATGATGGTATATTGTAATTGCAACTGTCTTTGGATTGAAGAAATAATTATTATTTGTCAGTTTGTTTGTTTGTTTGTATTCCTACTGACTGATATCGATATCGATAAATTATGAATGTTGAGGTTGAGCTATTTCCGATATGTTCATCCGATTTTTTTAAACCTTTCTATACATACTTATTATACTAACAATTTCGAAATATTTTAATATTAACCCTTTTGAGCTACCCTCATATAAAAACTTTCAAGTATAGTGTATACGTTTTAAATATACAAATCCTAGTACAGGATAGGAATGACGGTGCTAGGGAATCAAAGTTATACTCGTGGGATTCGCATTATATATCATAGATTATTGCGTTATTTATAATTTAATAATAAGTAATTGTTTATCTTTTCTATAATTTCATCATCACGAATTTTCAGCTTATTTGGTCAAAAACTAACAACCACATTAGAAAATTAACGAAATAAGTTTGACCTGATATACAATTTTAATCGCTGTACGACTTTAAAAACATCCTTAACAGTTAACATTTGCATTTAGCATAATAAAAACGAATTATTTTGCATTTTTACATTCTAGTCTTATATATTGAATTGGGTACTATTTATTCCCATCCTGCACATGTAGTGTTAACGTCATTTTCATACTTCTGCAATTTTAATACAAAATTAATATGTAGCCTAATAAAAACTGTTCTTTTTTCTTACATTGTATTAAGTGATCGTTGAATCTATTTCAGATATTTGTCACATTATTTCTAAAGATAGAGATGGTGCAAAAGGTTGTGAATTAAATGTTTAAACTACCGATGAAGAGAGAATCTTGAGTTCATAAAAACTTTACGTACGTGTAACAAATAAGTACAGATAATAATTTAACTAAACTATTCATTTGATAAAGAATTGCTATAAATAATTAAATAAAAATTTTAACCATCAAACAATAAAATCAAAATAAAACTTTTTTAAATACAGATTATTTAATTTAATTTGATTACATGATTGATTTGAGACGACTATACTCTGTATTTTTTTTAATTAAAAAAAACAAACTAACTTTTTTCATCAAAAATATTTTAAATTCATTAATTAAATCATTTAACATTATTATTTATATTACGAAAAGTTTTATCACCTAACCTGTAGGTATCCAATAGTCTACCATTTAGTTTTCAACATGTACATTGTACTAGCACGTTAATTACTTCATAAGCTTACAATACGAAATAACGCTTAATACCTACATTTTACTAAGCCCGTTATACATCCATAATCATTTATCATGTATAATTCTACAAAACGTAACGTAAGGAAAAGTTTATCTTTTTTATCTATATGTATTTAAAATTAGGCAAATATTGTCTATAGAATAAATTAATAATTTATAAAGCACATAAAATATATTGAATTAAAGTTTATTGAGATAAGTTCATCTTTTTTCAACGACATTTTTCTTTATTTTAAAAATGTTTTAACAACAAAATTATTCTGTCAACTAACTACCTACTTCATAAACAAAAAAGTCTTAATACCTACTTTTTTTTAATGTTTAAATAATAATAATTAAACATTAAAGTTATTAAGTTTATTTCAGAATGCGTTTAGTTGCATACTTAATCATATTATAAATTAAAATATCCGCGCGTACATCAAAAACCTTCTAATTCAATCCAATAATAATATCTAAATATGTATTAGAATAAAAAAAATGTTTTAGCTTTAAATAAACAGCATCGAAGACTGTATATCTTTCAAAATATACCATTTACAATCTTTTTGCTTAAAATATGAAATTATCATATACGGTGGTTTAAATAGTAAAGTTTTCATAATTACATACAATATTTTATCAAACAAATTAACACGAAGCTTAGATAATATGTACAAAGTTATTATAGCGTTTTATGCGTAGCTAGAATAATTTAGCGTTATTTTCCCCGAGCAAATATTATTTTCACACATTATTTGTCAATTAATTAATTGTTAATTATATTAACCATTTATAAAGTATGCACCAGAAAGCGAACAATGAATAAATTATTATATTCTGTGTCATTCAAGAACGACCTATATTAATAGAAAATGATCTCTGCTATAATTAATAAGCAATTGTACATTTTTATGTTAAAATAAATATTTTTACATAAAAAATTCAATTGAAAACACCATTTCAAAAATATTTGCGACGGTCATAATTAATAGCTCATTTATTATTACCTCTACATTTTATAATACGAGTAATCTATTGCAGAATGTAATGTGCCTGTTAACCCAATTCCAAGGTCTTACGAAAAAAAATAGATTATTACTAAATTTTTTACTATTATTAATACAATATAATATTTTTTTGACACAAAATGAATAAAAAAATATAATTTAGTTAGTTACACTAGACTAACTGATAAAACAATTTATAAGTTCTGATTTGATTGGATGAACTCTTTCTGGTGCAAAATTGAAATTACTAGAACTATTAGCATTAATATGCTTTTCTCGTAGACTTTATAGTATCTCTACAGAAATATCACCAACTTTTCCACATTTGATCATGTTTATTGTTCATTACTTTAAGTCAATAATTTATTTAGAATATATCAGCTTACGAAACCTTAGAATATTGTGATTATTGCACAGTAACGGCCGTATTACAGTTAAGGAAAAGTAAAATTAATTAAAATGTTTAAGTATCTTTTAAATATAAAAAACGGTTTACAATTAACTTTTATTTTCTTGAAATTGGCTAAAACCAAAAACCGATAAGCATTCCATGGCAAATAGTATGGCATTATCTTTACTGATTTGACACATCGAGCTTAAAGGTTTTACTGATTTAAGTAATGTTTATCGGTTTTTTACGTTCGAAAATAACACCTTAGCTGCAATACGGCACCACTTTTATAAAATATACACGTTTGTTACATTGCGCCATCTGATGGTTGCTTACTAGGGACATACATCCTATTTTTATATATATACATTTTTTAAAACGCTTACTCAAGTGTTGCTGTGAAAACCTACTATTTTTTAGTTTATTTTTATATAAAGACTACAAGGTCTTATTTTTAATTTCAAAAATTTTTTTATTTAAAATCATTTATTTAACACGAAAATAGAGAGATAGGATGTCTGTTCCCAGCCTTATAGTTAATAATATGTATTTGTTACAATTCTAAGGAAAGCAATGTTTTCCTTCATCAAGCAATACTAAGATAAATTAGATTTTAGGATATACATTTAGGTAAGTGAAAAACGAATACTCATTTTGAGATCAATGTATAGTTAACTAGATAGTTAAGGTAAATTAGATATAAAATCGCGACAGCAATAATATATTTGTATTTATAGCTATTGAGCGTTAAATTTTTAATAGTTAGTAGGTAGACAGTTGTGAATAATTGAGCTAGTGTTGTTATTTTTTATTGTGACAGAGAGAATATTTCCTAAGTAAGGAAGTAAGATGGTGGAAGCGATCTTTAAAATACAGATGTGTTTTAAGGATTGCTTTCTGAAGACACACTGTCATCGTGGTTTACATCGTGTGATATAGATACATTTAATTAAGTATATAGTCGTCAGCATGGATTATAATAAACTGCAAAATAATTCTGACTTTTATTAACTACCCTGAGTTTGTTTAGTATCTGAGACACGTTCCCTAAAGGCGTGAGTCTATTTTAAACATTTTGAGATTATGAAGAAGGCAAAGATGGAAACTTAAATTACAATGATTATAATAATAAAGAATATAAAAATTATTTATGATAAATAATCTCTACATTGACACACACTGTGCACACAACCTTGATTATTTTGATTTGACGATCTCGAATTAAAAAAATCTAAATTACCTATAATACTTGTGGTTCTGGGCTCAAAATAAAAGTAGAGCTAATGAAAATACTAGGCCTGACCTATTCAAAATCTCTACTCGAATCCATTGGTTTGGAGATTACTTAAAAGGCTACGAGCCATAAGACAACTGATTACCGAAGCAATTTAGTGGTAATACTACTAATTATTACGACGACGAATAATTATTAGTATAACAATAGCAACATTCCGCCCATGCTAGTGGGGCTGGTCCGTATCTGTTATTAAAAACTAGGATGCAAAACTAGGTATGCATTTAAAAATTTGTTTAAACTTTAGCGGTTATTTAAAATCATTTATTTATTTATTTATTTATTAAATAAGAAGCCAACGTTGCATACAATTATTAATAACTTATTCTAGAGCACACTTTGAGATATTATCTATATTATAAATTGTATGCCTCACTTATAGGCTAACTCAGCATTTATAACAGATAAATATACAGTCCTTCTTAGCAACTAGAAATTTTAAAAACTTACATAACTAAAAATAAACTGAAGAAAAAACAATATAAAAATGTAAAACAAAAAAGAAATTAAAATCAAACCAACTTAAAATAAAAAAATTAACAGTACCTGTAAACTATTATTAATCATTTAGATAAGAGAAGTACCTACAACATATTATATTATTACAAAAAGAATGATGCTTATTAAATAAAAAAAAACTATGAGAGGCAATTTAAAGTGGCGAACATTTTCTTTAATCGTTGTTTATAAGATGAAGCAGAATGACGGAAAATATTTACGCCTGCTTTTTAAATACATTGTTGTATGTAGTGACTATTTTATTTACAGGGGCGGCTTTGCCGAGATTACTCCTAGCAAATCGTTGTTGAAAAGTCTGCCTCATTTTATTGTGGCTTCTAGCATTATACCTTGGAACTGCAAATCCTACTATATTTAATAAATTTGGACTATCGATATCTCTATTTATAATCTTATGTAGAAAGCATAGATCCAATAAGTCTCTACGATTGGATAGAGAAAGACATTTGTAAAATTTAAGATGGTCATAGTAGCGTCTAATTTGTTTCAGTACATTGTCTTTATAAGCCAATTGCCGAAGAAATTTTTTTGTACTTTTTCTATCCTATCTATATGTAACTTGTACTGAGGATTCCATGCAATAGAACAATATTCGATTCTGCTTCGTATCATCGAATTAAATAGTACTATTTTGGTTGAAGACCTTTTAAATTCTTTAGAAGCTCGTATAATAAAACCTAATAATTTTATTGTTTTTTTATAATGTCATCGAAATGTGGTATAAAACTCAGCTTGTTATCTAGAATAATCCCGAGATCACTGATTTGAATTACTTTCTCCAAGACATTCCCCTTAATACTGTAATCAAAAATATATTTTTTTTAATTTTCTACTAAATTTCAATCATTAACTGCAATTTTAATAGGAAAATGAATGCGATAATGGTTGTTTCCGAAAATAACGTCCTCAGTAATTTAATCTAATTATTTTATTGTGTGAATTATGGCTGTTCCAAGCGTTTGACAGCAATTTTTTTGTGTCCATTTGAAGCGCCACTAGCGAGAGTCCCGAAAACTCATTTTTACGTATATTGCAAATGACAGCGAGAAGTGTTTGTTTACTGTAAAGTAATTTTGCATTTTCGTTGTTAATATAACATAAGTAGTAATTATGATGATACGGTTATTGATTAATAAAAATAAAAAAATAAAAATCTTTATATCGACATCATTAGTTTTAGTACCACGAACTCTCGCTACGTCCGACAGCGGCGGACAGCGCCAAAATGGCGAATTTCAAGCAGCCACAAAAGCACGTTGACAACAGCCAGTCTAGTGGTATTGTAGAGGTCTCTACGCGACATTGGCGAAGTCAACTGTGCCCAACTGGCACTCCTGGAAGCCATTAAAGGAAATAATTGAATTGAATTATAGAGGTCAGTGGTCAGAACTCAAGCATTTACAGACATTATTACATCCTCCAACACAATAAGCGTTGACAAAAATCTTATACGAACCAATAAAACATGTTAAAAGAAAAACAAACTGAATATTTTATTGAAATACAAAATCTAAGAAAGTATTAAATCTAAGAAAGTATTAAATAACAAAATATTTCAACATTTTATCATCACTTAAAAATATAATTCTGATTTCTGAACGCTAAGTACAGTGCTGCCAACGTAGAATATCGACAAATTTCCAGTGTTGTCAGCCAATAAAAAGTTAATGTCATGTGTAGTTTGTAAATGGCAATGCTTTATTGCTTACTTTCTGCTTTCGAGTTTCGTTGCTTTACTCGTACGCGCGTCGTCAGTCAATGGACTGTTCGGTTAAAACGATACAAATCTCATAACATATAAACAAGATAAATAAACTTGAGTGAAACTTTTTAGTTAAAATCGAACTGTGAACCCTAAAAGAACTGGAATGCTTCAGAGATATGTGAAAGTGACAGTCGCATAAAATCGAATTCTTTTTTTGTAAGAATTACAATGTTGTTTCACATAGTTTCAAGTACCGCCACATAATATTATAATGGGAACTGGGTACGCTTGTGCAAATCGAAAGAACTATGTTCGATGCGGGATGATAAACTTGAGGAGTTCGTGATCACCAGTTAGAATGCAAGACGAGTGTACGATTTCGAAGAGGAACTTTGAGCAGCGGAGGCCAACGAAGGTGCTGAAAATAGCTGAAAGCTTTACGAATTTGGATGAGATAGCCAAATCTGGCAGGTTTGTACGAGGTCCCAACTCAAAAGTTGGGAAGAGATTCGTTGAAAATGGTGGACGAAGTAGACGCGCGTGTTGTGATGATGATTGTGCGGAGTCGAGTGTGAGTGATGGTGAAAAACTTGGTGATCGTAGGGTAACGGGGTCTTCGTGCACAGCTCTCCGAACAGCCGTTGCGGCGCTTTATCCTTTTGATGACTTTACTTTGGAGAAAATTGGGACAGGCTTCTTCTCTGAAGTCTTTAAAGTAAGTGGATATTTCATCTGTTTTGTTTACATTGGCTTCATGTTGTTGTCAAAGGAATGTTATTCTCTTAAATACTTACAAACATATTTAAATTAATATAAACAAGAGTATATAATAAAATATGATAATAAAGTCAAAAATTGAAAACTGCAACAAAAAGTAACTTATTTGTGATCTTTTTATCCAATAATAAAATAGCAATTTCTTATCATAAAAAGTTTAATTTCAATTTTAATAATATTGATCTTTACATTCCATTTAAAAACCACAGCAAGTATATTTTATCAGGTATCAGTGAATAAAATCTGTTTTATTAATCATATTGTATGCCATGATAAAATGTTGGCCTCTTTATTTTGTTGATAAACAGATAAAATTTATCACAGACATAACAATATTAGCAAATAACATTCTTCCAAATAACTATTTGCATTTTGCCTTATGCTCTAGAAACTATACTAGCAAGCTTCTGATTTTAATATAAGGCAATAAAAAAAAGTTGCATAATAAACATTTTGCATAAAAATAACTGTCCAAAATTGAGAAATTATTACTCATAAAAATAAAAACTAATTAGTATTCGGGTTAAGAAAATATGGCATTTGGTAACAAGTGATGAAGTTGAATTGATATTTGTTAGAAATTTAGGGCTAATTTGATATCTTGAAAAAAAAAGTGTTACCATTAAAAGCTTGTATAATTTCGTTATTGAATAACAATAATCTTTTTACAAAGTGTCTTATAAGAAATATTTAGTCTTCTATTTCTAAAACATTTTATTAACTAATTATTATTATTATAGATACATTTGCTCTTCACAGATAGCAAGGTTTCTGTTTAATTATTATAATTTATTCTCATTATAGAATTTGCATCACAATTTGCTAACGTTACACATAAAAATCAAGTCAATGTTTATTGACAACATTGAGAAAAGCATAAAAATAAATATCAAATGAATAAATATAAAATGATTAATGAACAAACAATAGTTAATTAAAATGAATGACTGAATGCTTCTATTTCACAGCAGTGTTTGTGCAAACATACTTTGATTTTCAATTGTTTGATATAATTGATTATTTAATTCTATACTAATAAATGGCCAGAGACATTTTTTTGTTCGCTCTAAGTGAAAAATCTACAAAACACAGATATAGTCATGGAACTTATGTCATAAGATGCAGTGTGTTTCGGTGCAGGTTTTAGTATGTTATATTATGTAGTAGATTACTCAACATATTTTTTAACTTGGTAAATTAAGGAAAGTAGTATATTTATATTCTACTGATTTACATTTTATCAAAGTTATTTTGGTTACTGATGAAGAGTGATATATTTTCTGAGCATAATTTCTTGGCTAGTATACAATGACTTAATTATATTTAGTTTGACATCCGTTCATGACAACTTTTGCCTTAGTTTCTTACTCTGCCAGAGTTTCAGACCAGCTGGGGCATTTATTTGCATGATAGGTACAAATGTTTTTACTCCAGTCCTGAGTATTTACTTAAAATATTTATGTTTTTAAAGTTACATAAGTATGTGTAGTAGATCAACTATCTGGTATCCATTACACAAGCTCACCATAGAACTAGATGGTCTGAATATATTTATATTTATTTCAATCCCATTTTAATTAGGTATAACATTAAAGAGGAGAAAAGTAAATATTGAATGATTGATGGGTATTGATTTTATTTTTAAAGGGTCACCTTTATGGTTTTCCTGACATTGCCAATGACCTTCAGCCACATTATATAGGCTCATAAATAGCATTACCATTTGTTTAACTACCTTGAATTATGCATAATCTGACATTGTGTTTGGTAGAATTTTTCCAGACCATATTTATAACAGACGTTAATATAAAATGTATTGCACTTTAGTCAATATTTTATTATTTTCATATACAAAGTGATGCACGTAAGTAAGTAATAGTTCATATACTCTTACATGTAGGTTATACAATTAAAATACCTAGATATTTATGTTTTTATTTTTTTATTTTTTATTATTATACAATACCTATGTGGAGTGTGCTTCCAAAATTATAAAGATTGTGTAAGCTTATTCTTTACAGGGTTGATATTTCAAAAAAAATATATATATACCTATTAGAAGTTAGAACTTATTAAGTAAGTACTGAAACTACTAAACTATTCAAGTACTATAAAGAATATGGAAATGTTTTTTTTATGTTTCAATGAACTTGACTGCAAAATGTTTTTTACAGTCAAGAAAAACACACATGAAATCCAGTTTTTAGTTATAACTAGCGACGTACCTCCTTTAGTATAAGTATTTTACAAACTTTGTTTTTTTTTATTATTATTATTAAATTCTTCCGTTTGACTTACGAAACATACAAAATAAAAATTAGCAGAATTGGTCGAGCCATTATTGAGTATTGCGCTTACCAACATTCTTTTTTTTTTGTATTAAAACCTTCCGTGGACCTTAAAGGTCCATATAAAAATATATTAGGCGAATTGGTCCAGCCATTCTTGAGTTATGAGCTTACCAACATTCATTTTTATTTATATACAAAAGAGATAATCAGATGTATAGAACATCTGACTTTAAAATAATTTACAGCATTCCTTCAATATACATTATTTTAATATTTTTTTATAAATTCGTGTCATTAGTTCAAAATTACTTAAGATGTTTAATGTGTGACATATCAGACAATAAAGAATGTTATTATTTGAGGTGTCGCTAAAAGCCGTGACGGTGTTAGGCACAACCCCGATGTTAACTCAAGTGACGCCTAAGAATGGCATACTTGTAGTCTGACATCATTTTTTGTGTATCTTATTGATAATTCCATATTCCAATATGAATTTTGCAACAGATAAGATATTTTCAAAGTTAATATTTATTTTGTGACTATCAATTTTATTAGCAAAGTCTGTCTTAACGTAAGTTGCAATGTTTATTATATTTTTCAAATGCGAAAGATGGTGCGTATTATATGGTGTGACCCTGTTTTACTCTGCAAATGTGCAACGGATTGACGTCTTGATATTTGTCGTATAAAAATGGGTCTTTATGGGTCGGAGATTGACAAACTCGTAGTGGAGTATAAACTGCATTTAATCAATCAAGTTTTGAAAGATATATTTGCCATAGAAATACTTTTTAATAATTAATAACTAATTTTTCCGTACATAATGTGATAGTGCCGTTTATGTATTATATGAATAGTCTTATAGACTACAAAAAAACAACTATTTTTAGTATTCAGCTCTTTAAAGTAATACTGCTGTATAAGAATGTTTCGTACATAATAATATAAGAGGTGCGAGACCCGGGATTGGAACCTACTTCACTCCGCAAGTATTCACTACTAATTATAAATTAATTAATAACTACTGGATTTCTGCCACGGTTACGCTTACTTGATACGTAGATACTTCAAAAATAATATTAGTTAAAGTTACAATCTCAAAAATTCGCACTGATGATAATGTTAGATAGTTTATTTTTACAACATGAGTACAGAAATACTTCATATCATACAACTGATACGGCTGATTCATTTCCGTGTTTTCGTTCCTTAACAAAGGAAAACTGAAATGTGTCTACAATAAGTTTAATTTAAGTGTCTCACTCACTAATTGTGGCCTTTAAACGTACGATAAACTTACGGGTTAAAAATTTTTAGTCGTTTAAAGTTCTTTATCCTAGATCTGCCTAAATAATTATAAGTTTTGTATTGGAGATTTGGTTTGAACGACGATGTTAACTAATCAGAAACCGTGTAATTTAACCATTTAATTTTTCGTTGTATATATTTTTATACTTAATACTTAGTATAGTGTTGACTAAAAAGTCTCTATTGTTATTTTTATTTACTAGCGACTCACCCTAGCTTCGCTCGGATTTGGTTCAAGATTTCCCAGAGATGAGGTTTTTCCCGCTGTAAAAAGTATCCTATACGTTGACCCGAATAACCATCTATAATCATACTAAGTTTCATCAAAATATGTCAAGTGATTTTCTCGTGATGTGTTCCCAGACGATTGACAGACAAAAAAAGGCATTTCGACGAACGAGATAGTTTCGATCTCTGCATCGATAATAATGACAAATATTTCAGTAAGATTTTCAAATATAAAACAAATAATAAAAAATATATAATGTACAGATTCAACTCAGAATTTTAAAATATACGTATACCTATATTAGCTGTTGTTTTAATTTTAAGATTATATAATTTGAATCATATAGCAAATTATTAAAGTTAATGCCTCGAAACGGTAACACTTGTTATTGTACCTACCAATAATACTTTTATCAATGCTTCTATAAATAAAATAACAGCTCCTTTTAATGTAACGCGTGTTTAAGTATAAATAGAAAATTATAATAAGATTAACTCTTGACCTTGTATGTTCGTGCATCACGCAAAGCCACTTGATGGAGTGTAGCTAATGAAAAATTGCATAACTAGATATGTAATGGGTCGAATCTTATTTCAATATTCAATCACTTTCCACATAATGTATTGAAGTATTAAAATTAATGTATACAAATAAAAAATAAATAAAGTGTCTGTTTGTAACAACCTTATAACAACTTCTTACTAAACGTATATAATTTATATTTAAAAAAAAACCACAATTTTTAACATTTTTGTCTGTCTTCCTGTATGTTCCTGTTAATTTCTGAAAAGCCTGGACAGATTTTGAAGGGACTTTCACTGGCAAATGGCTGATTTTATAAGGAGTAATTGAGAAATTTTTATTTAAAAAAACCATTCTGATCAAAATACTTAAACGTACCCAGGACCGAAACTGAGCAAAACGAGGTTCAGTAGTCGCTAGTATACAATAAAATCATTTTTAAAATCAGATACTCAAATCTAAATACGAAAGAATAAAACAATTTAATTAGATTTTCAATATCGCTCGTCATTAATAGGAAATTTTTCAATAGAACCTTATACTTCTTGCAAGCAAATAGTTGGGCGTGTAACATTTCAAAATAGGTACTAGATAGCAGTCCCTTGAACGAATGGACGGACAGACAGACAGCGTAGACTTATTAAAAAGTTCCCATGCTGACACTTCTTATATAGAATCTTTCGAATAGTCTGGTGTTATCTTTAAAGATTGCAATGCCCATTTGACGTCCAACCGATCGCAGATAAAAAATGCGCATGCGTCTGACCGCGTGATTCAAGATCGTTGCGTGATAACGTTGGCATGACATAGACAAGGGAATCGTCATTTTTTGTTTATTTTCTTGATATTAGTTGCATTTATAAGTGACGTCTGACCGATAATTTTAAATCCTTTGCCTGTAACAAAACTGAGCTTTCTGTTATCGTTTCAGTTTCTACCTACCGCAAGTGAAACTCAATTTCAAAATAAAGTTCGATTATGTAGTACTATAAGTACCTACTTACATTATATAGGACGATAAAACACTTAATACCATCAAAATTTATTAAGCTTAAGTTATTTTATATGAGTGTTTTAAGTATAACGTTTTGATAGTAAAAATTCTAATTCAGAATAATTTAAGCTCCTTTAGTCAGGAGCTTATGAGATTGTGAACATAATACGAAAACGACGAAGTACGTAACATTACAATATTTTATGCAAAATATCTCAACGGCCTTGCTAAGAAAATTCTAAAACTTTAACCATTCAAATTCATACATTTCATGTGAAGAGATCATTTTCCTATAAGGAAATGTCTTTAACGAAACTTTCATCGCCATTTTCACTCGTAATTATACTTATAATAAAACAATCGAACAATTGGGTTCCACGGAAGAAATAGAAGTTTTTGTTTGGCATTGCAAACGGCCTACCTAGATTGAATGCAGGAAAGTAATTGTAAGGAAGTGTTTGCAGGATGTTACCTTCAAACAAGGTTTTGCAACCGTTAAATCAAAAATCTAAAACGTATAGGCTTATCTATACATCTAAGTATACTAATATTATAAAGAGGAAAGAGTTGTATTTTTGTATAAACTCAAAAACTACTGGACCGATTTTAATGAAATTTGGTACAAATATAGTTTAGAGCCTGAGAAAGGATATAGGCTACTTTTTAAGGCAAAAGGGCTTGAAAGGGTTGAAATAGGGGATGAAAGTTTGTATGGAAATAAGTCATTTATTCAGAAGCTTGAAACTCATTTTTTAGACTTTTGATTATATATAAATAAGTAAGACATTCAAAGATTGTAAAAAATTTATGCTAAAGGGGGTACCTAGGGACGAAACCCGAGCGAAGCGAGGGTGAGTCGCTATTAATAATAATAATAAATTTGTAACTGATTTTTTGGAAAATCTAATTGAAATAGTAATTATTTTTTTTCTGTTTGTCTTAGTATTTTGCTAAATGATTTTTATAATACACATATAAGGTAGTTGTCTGTATTTTTATAAAGGACAAAGGCCCACTGGATCGATTTGCGTGGCGCAGTCGGGTAAAGAGGTGTTGTAAAAGTTGTCTGACTGTCCGTCTGACTATCAGGTTGATTTATAAAATACTTATCCATTTATAGAAAATTCATGAAGGTAGCTTATTTTATACTGTTCTTTTTACATATTTTCCCACTTTTAGTTTGTTTGAGATCAAACTTCACTAGTTTCAAATTGGTTATTCGCTGCGCAGGATGTTGTCTTCGATAGTGTTGGAAGTTCACGCGTCCGCCAACGGGTTATGAAGTGCTTAATTATAGCGGACCACGTGTAATGTATGCGCTGCTACTTTTTATGTCACTTATTTATAGATGCGATTTCTTACAGCTATTACGGGATTTCAATTTTATATCTTTAAATTTGATCAATCATTGATTATTATGGATTGATCAAATTAAATTTATAAAAAAAAATATTTCAGAGAGAGATGCCTTAAGTTATAGCATATTTTTTTATAAACACAAGTACGTTCACTATAAAGTACGTGAGTAGTAGGGGAAGTAGTCCCCTACAAAAATATATATTTTTTACTAATTCATAACGTTTCAAGCAAATTTCAAAATTAATTGTTCTTTGATAGGTAATTATAAGATCCAGTCCTTCTTGAGTTAAAAGGTATTCATTAAAATATCGTAAAAATTGACTTACAATTGACAAATTCTGATGTCTGTTACACAGAGAAAAAACAACGAAATTGTTACATGTTTTTTTGAAGTTACTCGGAAAATATTTTAAATAGTTAGATAACTCGGCAAATTCAAGCTCACGTGGTAACAAAAAACGAACATCAAACTATAAATTCCTCGGCGGCTTACCTCGACCGCTTTCCGAACGAAGTCCACCCGTCGCGTCGCGTCCCAACAGATGTTTTCAACATTCGACTGAGATAACGACGCTAATTGATGCTGGGATTTTGCAATAAGTACACCTTTATTTGTCTCTAACAAGAAACACGCTTGAAATTATAAGTATATAAATAGACTTAAGTTAGGAATTTTAACCAATTTTGTAAATATGGTATTATTTTTTGTATATGAAGTACTATAACAAAATAGTGAAGCTATTCTATTTTATATAAGAACTGCTTATTTACATTATACGGAAATTGAATCTGTGACCTTCAATGCAGTTATCTCTATGTATATACACGATATTATTGCACTAATATAAAACTGCAAACGTTTGTACTTATGTGTGTTTGTGGTTGACTATGATGGATTTGGATGGTTATGTCCTGAAGTAACAACTAGGCTACTGTTAGAAATAAAATTCGTTGAAGAGTGGCGCTACTTGTATAAACTATCTATATATATAAAAATGAATTGCTGTTCGTTAGTCTGGCTAAAACTCGAGAACGTCTGGACCGATTTGGCTAATTTTGGTCTTGAATTATTTGTGGAAGTCCAAAGAAGGTTTAAAAGGTGAAGTACCTAGTGACGAATCGAAGCGAAGCGAGGGTGAGTCGCTAGTAATATTATAAATACATAGCTATAAGTGGTAGGTATGGATGCGTCCGAGTGAAGCAAGGCTTGGCTACTAGTTTCGTAATATAAAAATAGTTAAAGTAGAACACTGATATAATAAACCGAATCATATATTAAGTAATTTATTTTTTGTTGTTAAGTCGTCAGCAACGGTGCAACTCGAAATATATTGCATTTTCGCTACTTACGATAATGATATGTAATTTTTAAATTTTTCTCGTTTTCACGACTTGCGAAAATCATTACCGTTCGACGCATTGACCCAGAAAGAACCCGTTTGCAATTTAAAAAATTATATTTTAACGTAGGTACTTAATTATCGGCTTTATAATTTCTTTATGACTGTTAATATACACGGCCTTTGAGCGTAACCTTATTGATAAAGAGTAGCGCCTCTTGATAAGTGTTTGTATTATTTATACATTTGCTACAAGTGTATTAATAGCAATGATTTATACAATCTTAACTGAGGTCAGTTAGGTTTGAATGCATTCCAAGTCGTGACGTAAAGGTGTTAGAGTAATGGGTCAATACACTTAGATCTAAAGATCCGACATAAGCAAATGAAAAGTGATTTCTTTCATTACTATGGAACTATGGCTAACTAATTAAGGCTGTGGTAGCCCAGTGGTAACGCGCTCGCTTAACTGAAGCGTGCAAATCCGGATCTTGCACTTCTGATATATTCATGTGCGAATCATTTCTAACATGATTACCACTTGTCTTACAGTGAAGGAAAACATCGCGAGGAAATCTATATTTCTGAGAGAACCTAGCTAAGTTTTCGAAAGACATATGAAGTCCGCCAACCCGCACTTTGCCAGCGTGGTGGACTATGGCCTGATCCCTTCGTATTGAAGGAGGTCCGTGTCCAGCAG
Source organism: Boloria euphrosyne (assembly GCA_951802675.2). Lineage (NCBI taxonomy): Eukaryota > Metazoa > Arthropoda > Insecta > Lepidoptera > Nymphalidae > Boloria > Boloria euphrosyne. The sequence continues at coordinate 2,461,610 of OX637876.1, forward strand.
TGGGACCTTAAAAAGGGCTGAATACATAATATGTAACTAACTATAGTAAAGGTTATAACAGTTAAGAAGAGTTGCGAAGGCCGACAAACAGGTTCTAAATGAAGTATAAGAAATTATAACGATTATGCATGTACCTGCAGTTGAATGACTGTACTTCGAACGTAATGCATAAGTAAATATATAATTAAAAGTTATAATTAATGGACTTGTTTATATAATTAATAACTGAACTAAACAAGTTTGAATTGAAAAGATTTATTGTTTAAATAGACGTTTTACACTTTAATTAAATATCTTGTTAACGAATATGGACAGGGAAAAAAAGAAGGAACGCTTGGAAACTCGAGAAAAGTGAAAGTTCTTTTTTACGAGTATATTAAGGTACAAATGCGTTACATAGATGTTTTAAATATCATTATAAAAATTGTGATAAAATAAATATAAAAGGTATCCTAGCATAATTAGTATTTAGTATATTACATAACTTTATTGTTGAGAGTGTATGATGCAGAGTCTTAATATTATGAAATTTTATTTGACGTGGCGCATGTAAAAATATAAGAAATTATTACACTGTTATTACACACGCGAAATTTCACTCGATCGCAGTTTAATTAGGAGTATAGATTATAAACTGGTCAGAAGTATTGATAAACAAACATATTTTTTTTTCAAACTAAGAGTATTCTTAGTTACATCTTATATATATAATCTCGGCTATCTGCGCGGTGAGTCTAAATCAAGTGATTACGATTAGCGGGAACAAACTGACAGACAGACAGACAGAAATGTTAAATTAATGTTTTGTTAATAAATATCGTATAATTGCGCATGCATTTAGTAAAAAGCTGTTATTTTGATGTTTCAAACAGACAATTCGCTTTTGTTTATCTGTATAAATAACGGTAAACTTAGGAAATTAACGATTTTTAACAAAATTACATATTAATTTATGTAAATATCAGTACAATTTAATGGGACTATAAAATAAAATTAATATCTTAGTTTATGTCATACGTAGGCTTTCTGTTGTACACATATCATGTAGGGACCCTCAACAGGTTCCGTTTTTAGGTTAATCGTCGTATGCATATTGTATGCAACCTTGCCAAGAAGGCTGCACTTTATCAGAAAGAACACTTAAATCGATTGAATGTACTTCAATAAGTGATAATACCTGGCAAATAAGAAATATCGATTGCGTTGTAAAAATCGATATATCTTAACTTAGACTAAAAGCTCTATATGGAAATTGTTTAAAGTTTAAACCTCACAGATGCCAGGGAATGATTGCAGAAATAGCCATTAATAAAACTATTACGGAGCATTATATTTGATCAATTCGTACTGAAATTACGGTGATATGGTCAATATGAATACAAATTACATATTTAAAGCCATTTGGCAATGTTAAATAATTAGGATTTGGTGCAATTGGGTCTTTAAAATACTAAGTACCACTACGTCGATAACATTAAATATTTTCAAAAACAATGAACAAGGTGACAAATATAAAAACAAGTGGCCAATATTGTTTATTCCTCCTCTTCATGAGAGATAAATTTGTTACTTTAATGACTTTACAAGCCAAAAAAAATTTCGAATCATTTTCTTCTAAGCAGATCGAATTCAGGCTTACAAAATTTTAAAGTTGGTTCTTAAACGTCGTTTTAATATTTCCATCAGTAATTGGCATTTTGAAAGTAGATGTAGCGAAACATGAAAATGCGAAGAAAATATGTAATCCAAGCGAGGACATTGACAAGAAATATCTATTAGGTAACCAAGTCAAGGGTATTCTATACGAGAAAGATAAATACATCGGTGGAGACATTTATATCGTCAACAGTGGAAAAACACTTGAAAACATAAAAAAGTTTCCGCAAAATCAACGTTCCAATTAATTTATTCCTCCCAATACGTGGTAAATCTAAACCAACTTAATCAGTCTTTCCACGTAGACAAATTTCCGTTAAATACCTTATTTATTATGTTACAATGAGTAAATACTGCTTGGTATTCCGTTTGGTCCGTGTGTCCACCTGCTTACAAGATGGCACACAATTTTTAATGATGACTCTTTGATTATCTTTAATCTATATAAGAGATACACTTAGCTGAGTTTGCAGTGATCGTACATGTTGTGCCAAATTAAACTATCTTTTCGATTTATTTAAATTTTTTGTTTCCTTCCTTTAGGATTTATAATACGTATAGATAATAGATAATCCTGAAGAAAAATGGTGTACTATACCATAGCTCGATTGAAAAAAATCTATTAATACTAGTATCAATATGCATATCAAAATGTTTTTCTTTTCATTCTGATTTATAATTTTTTATGAGTATGTAAAAGTTAAAAACCTGTTATAGTATAAATTGTATGTACTATTCGATACTAACTCTGTTCCATTAAAATTGCGTCCAAGGCTCGTGAATTATCAGAAAGCGTAGCGTTTTTTGTATGTTTACGTTACGTATCACTCAAGCGTTCAAATCATCTAATTTATATTCCACTTTTCCTACATTAATACCAATCTTTTTAACTATGTTTAAAATTACTGAGTTCATTGTATGGTATTATTTTTATTTAAAGTAACTTTAATTTTCTTAGTCAACCACTTTCCCTTAGGGTTATTCCACACTTATAAGATATAAACAATGATGCGAACACGCAGAAAAAGCCACGGACAAATGCTACTTAAATTTTAATGTAAATCAAAGAAGATTAATCATAAAAAATGTTAATTAGTCAGAAAGGAAATTAGTCTGGATGTTCAAAATGATTACAAACGTATTGGAATACATCAAAACCTTAATTACAGTTGGTTAAAAGTGAAATTTAAAAAGTTATAGAACACATAAAACTTAAGTCATTCACTGTCGTAATTACAATGCAGAGAATCCAGTTTCACTTGTCATAAAGTTAACTATTTATCATTTTCCCATGTAATAACAGCTATAAGGCAAAGTTCTTTTCGAGAAATAGTGTAAAAGTCTGCCTTCAACAGTTTACTTTAGACGGTTATGTATTTTTTTTTCTAATTGCTTATAGGGGTGGACTGTGTTATTAACGTAGCAGCTGCCGTTTCCCACTAATATTTACTTGCTTAACCCTTTATTAACCCCTAGATATTTACAATGTTTATAGTAAAATCATTCTATTTTGATATGTACCTAAGCTTAAATTTCGTTAAAGATAGTATTTAAAAAACTACATTTTAGGTCCAACCATCTCATTAAATACCGAAAATCTAAGTGTACAAAAGTCATTCTCCTTTTTTTGCGTGTTTATATATACGGGTTAAAATTCATCTCGTGTACGGCGGTGGACATTGGTCAGCCGTGGTGCTTTAGTTCATTGTAAATGAAGAGCATATTTTATCTAACAATCAAGAAATCTACACGCGCAATTTCAAAGTAATCAAAAAATTAAGAAGTGAGGTGTATGAAACACTTGTTACACAATACAGATGGAAGTAAAAGAATATGAGAAAATTACAAAAAAATACTATACTTACACTTGACTCGATGATCTCCGAAATGGATAAATTGAATAGGAATATTCTTAAGGATAACAAGTCAGACAAAATTGACATTTATCTTAAGATATAAATTCCCGCGAGATATGGGCTCAACAAAATAGGGGGGGCTTTTTATAGGTTTTTTCTACAGCCAGTATCATACAGCCGATGGATTTTGGCCATTATTTTTGTCGCGTCTGTCCCTAAACCTACGACCACATCCAGCAACGACTCTCATCATCATCATCATCATCATCATCAGCCCTTTTTAACGTCCCACTGCTGGGCACGGGCCTCCCTCAGTACTAGGGGATCAGGCCATAGTCCACCGCGCTGGCCCAGTGCGTGTTGGCGGACTTCACATGTCTTAAGAAAACTTGCTAGGTTTTCTCAGACATGCAGGTTTCCTCACGATGTTTTCCTTCACCGTAAGACAAGTGGTAATCAGGATAGAAATGATTCGCACATGAAAATATCAGAGGTGCGAGACCCGGATTTGAACCCGCATCACTCGGTTATACAAGCGACGCGTCACCGCTGGGCTACCACTGCCTTGCCTAGCAACGACTCTCATCTGTTGATATTTGTTTCACATACGTATACCTAATACAAAATTTAATGAAGAACTCCGCTGTGATACGGCGATAGTATCGGATGTACCTTCAAAACTTTCCCGCTAAAGATGATTGTGCATGACGACGCGAAATTAGACCAAGTGTACGTCACATTTGCACATCTGTATTGGAAAGTTGTCAGCAATGATGGAAATCTCGAGACCAGTGAAAGTAATATTATTACGTGGTATTTTTAATAGGCTCCTAACTTAATTTTCCGTGTTTTCCGTATACGATCAGATCACGGAATAGCGTAATAAGCCTATCAAGATACTGCGACCATTAAAGAGGAGTTCTCCTTATATAAATGTTTTTTTTTACACTTGAATACAATTTAGTACTGCGTGTTTATTTTGTAGGAATTAAAATGTTAAATGGAAACGGTTTTAGAAGAGAACTATAGAAATCATGACCAAATCGGCGCGTTTTCTTTGCTTTTTTGCACCAAACATTTTAATGTCTACTTATATACAAACACATCTTAAGACATTTTGCCATAGATTTCACCGGCATTTGCTTGATGTAATTTCAAAGCAATTACATATTCATGTAGTCGGCATGCTTTATCTTCACTTACGCACCTGTTACATACAATATTACGTTCAACTGCGTCCGTTGTATTTTACTGCAGTGTGCAACGCTTGGTTTGGCAGAGCTGGCGAAACGCACTTGATAGTTTGAAATTGATAAATTTTATAACAGCAACAATAATTATGATAGTTAAATTATTAGGCACTATATTATACATTCTTCCGCCGCCAACAAACTAAATGAAATCGGTTGTTGCACACTTGTTTTTGTTACATAAAAAATGAAGTCAGCAAAATATAAATTGAATACATTATGTAAATATTACATAAACAAGAGCTTGGTTAAGTTTAACTATAAATTAAAGCGATGTTATTTCAGCAATCGAGTATACAGCTTAAAATATAATACACAAACGGTTGATGTGTTATTTATACGTACCTACTCGTATTACAGAAAAATAAAATTGAAGTGTCTGTTTGTCACATCGACTTAACAGCTTTTGGGGAAATACTATATATACGGTACTTATACAAAACAATTATTCATACTTTTGTCTGTCTGATTTTCACTGGTACTTATGCTAATTTTATTTTCGAAAAATAATCAGGGTTCCGCTTAAAAATAAAACGTACCCGAGCGAAGCGACAGTAAGTCGCTAATCTGCTATGATATTGTTAAATTGAAAGTCTTACTGTTTACGACATCAACATCGTAACAAATATTAAATTTGTTTTATTTATATTTTATAGGTAATATTTCGAGATACGGATTTGAACACCTATATGGGGTTTCATTTTTAAGTTATATTGAAGTGCGTGTACTGTTTTGGGTCAAAAGCAATTTTCCCTATTTATATGAAGTGGTTTAAATCCCAATGGAAATTAATCATTAGCAAAGTGACCTAGTAGAAAATAAGAATAAAGTATGTTACATACATATTGTACTATTGAACACGTACATACATTGTATTTGCATTGTATTAGCTAACGGCAACAAGATTTATCAACACTAACGCTCGAGTATAACGTTTATTCGCGTTGATAAAAATCTTCATTCATCAATTCGGTCGGTCGTTCAATTACGTAAATTGATATGTACGCTGCACATAGATCCATAGGGGCCTTTGGGTTTAATTCAATCAGTATGGCTTGACTTTGCACTGCTCCCCCGTTGTTTATCTCGCTTTGCGCTCGCTAGTTTCTACTCGAACACCTCCGCTCTGTTGGCAACTGTTTTACGATTTTAATCTTTCAATCGCCTTCTCTATTAAAGAGAATATTATTACGTCATGTAAATGCGTTTTTTTATGAATGTATGCACTGATAGCTGTGAAATGTTGTTACATGATTTTTATTTGAGTAATATTCAGTCGAAAGTGGTCATTACTTTGTACTTTTTCTTTTTTTTATTTTGTTATGTGTGTGCCACGTCCTTAAGTAATTCTTCATAATGGATCAATCAGTATCCCGTGGGGTCTATTTGGTACACCACTATAAAGTTGTTTATGGTCGCTCTCTAGCTTACTCGTATAAACTAAAGTCTTTCCAAAGAATTACGTTTCTAGCGTTGACTTTTTGTCCTGGAACTTTTTTACGGCTATTCTTTTCTTATTACCGCTTACTTTATTAAACTAATAAATAACACTATAATAATAATTAATAATATGTATATTAAATATTATTTTAATTCATTTAAATCTTAATTAATTGTTAGTTGATTAAAAAAAAGGTCTGAAAAAGCAGATTTTAAAAGTTTTACATTTCCTCATAATTTACAAATCCCTTAAAAGAATAATAACATGTTCATTATCATTACAGAGAAGGATTTTACCAGTTTAATCTTATTAAAATAGCAATCAAACTACTCATCTAAGTGGTTGTTAATTAGGTACAAAAAAACTCGTCTTCTGTCCGTGAGAAATTATTACAATGGCGTCGTCTGCAATTAGCCCCGCTCTGCCACTGAAAATGGCATGATAAAGATTTATAATATTATATTGCTAGATAATAATTAATAAGTAACAGCGACATAGCTTTTTATAAGTCAATTAAAAATCATAATATATTTTCTAAGTTTTTCTTTATTAACAATAGCAATCATGTTTACAATTTATTATTTATAGCAATAAGAACTTGTTCTGCTTCATTGTATTTTTTGTGCGATAATCATAAATTTATGTGTTATAGTTTCGATGTTAATTACGGTTACATGTTATGGTAATGTTTTCGAGAATATATTTTGTGTATAATATATAAATTATAATACATAGTAATGAGCTTTAAGCGAATAATATTAATACTTCATATAATATTTTGGTTAAAAAATGGGTCTCTCTTTTGAATTGGATGAAAACATTTTTTTTATACTCGTATACAACGGAAAGCCAAAGTACCTACTATATTAATGTACCAGCGACTTATCTTCTCCTTGCTCAGATGCGGCCCTGGATTTTGATAGCAAGTTTTTGTAGGTTTTGACCTATCTATTATGATTAAGCCAGCGTTAGCCACCTGTTAATGGTAAGTCTAAGGAATTAATTTAACCAATAAAAAGAACTTTTCTGCAGTAAAAATTATCTTAAAAGTTATCACTACACAAAGTACAGTTAAAATCAGTTCAGTACTTGCGTGAAACCCGCTTTCATTGTTTTCGCTAAGTTATTATATATCTTTAGCACTATCTTTAACAGTGTGTTGGGTGATAATTGAAAAGTTTGAGATTAATATAAAATGTGCGTATTATGTAATACAATAACACAGAAGGCTGATCGGCTACGGTTGTCAAAATGTCGATTAAACATATTGTACACGGATACAATCTACATACAATCTACTTATTCACCGTCATCTTGCAATATTTATTGAATGACACGACTGCTGTTATAGTTTTATCTAATATATAAAAATCTCGTGTCACAGTGTTTGTTATCGAACTCCTCCGAAACGGCTTGACCAGTTTGTATGATTTTTTATGTATTTGGTAGGTCTGAGAATAGGTCGTAGGGTATTTTTTATTCTCCTTTTTTATATCCAGATTTTTATTTTTAGACCAAATTTTTTTTTTATTTATGATTTGGTATCAGAAATACTTATAAATCTAATTTTGGTACTTACGTACTAATGATGACACACTTTTATTTTTTCTATAGATTTGTGTGAATGTGCTTATATCGTAAAATCTTAAATCGAAAATTAATAATAGGTTCATAAAGTTAATTTTAAGAATCTTTTTTTCTAGGTTGGTTAGGTTAGATATATGACCATATGATGAAAACTACCATAAAAACACTTTTGAAATCAAAAAATTTATTTAAAAACAAAGTAGTTAAGTACTAGTCAATTGAATTATGTGGTGGAAAATGGATTGATATTGAATTCAACATAGATTCAATATGACATGTCTATGGCACTCGCCGGCCGCTGCCGCGGCACGCTCGCTGCGCTCGCTCGGCTCGTGCGATATTTTGGTCATATATCTAACCTAACCTAACCAACCTAGAAAGAAAGAGTCATAAAATTAACCTTATGAACCTATTATATGAAAACCCAAAGAAAATAGTTTTTTACGATATAAGCACATTAAAAATAAAAGCAAAATAAAAGTGTGTCATCATTAGTACGTAAGTACCCTAATTTTTATCCCTCTACCATATTTTTAATAGTGGTTAGAACGCGGGCAGAGCCGCGGGAATTTAACTAGTTTATATATAAATAGAATGATTGAACATTCACTATGCGGTAGCGACGAATTTGTTACAAATGTAATTTGAGAGCCGACTATTTGACACCGAGTATACAAATTGTGGGAACTATAAATGAATGTAAGTCAGACGGTTGGTAGATCAGTTGACGCCTGAATTTGTTCGAGATATGTCAGTGATAATAATTACTTTCTAAATAAAAAGGTACACTGACCATAACCTTTTTAAACGACCTTTCTAGAAACTATTATTTATGTAGCGTTTTACCCTTAGAAGTTATGTTTTTCTTAGATTTTGTATACGACCCTGAAAATATAATTAATACAGATAGATAATGTTGAAATGTCTGCTTGTAATGTCAAAATAACAACTTTTTACTAAATGCATATAAAAGTATAATAGAAAAAAAACACATAATAAGTGTATTTTTTTTTATCTGTGCGTCAGTTTGTTCCGGATGATTACCGAAACAGATAACTTATAAGGAGTAAGTAACTTAGGCTACTTTTATTTTAGAAAAAGAATTAGCATTCCGCCCAAAAATATAAAAAGGATGAACCCGGCCGATTATTTTTTAAGATTATTTAAGTAGATAAAATTTTCAAGAAATAATACAAATTAAATCAGCAAAATTATTACATAGTATGGTTTGTAATGTAATTTGTGAGGCTCAAACCGCAATACGACCACAACAGTTTCAATATGAACACCTCCAGATACTTTATTTTGTTCTAGCTTGAGTTTGCTTGGGTTTAGGTAATCGTACAAATAACTATGTATATGGGTTTGATATGGGATAGATATTTTAAAATCAAATCACTTATGTATTTACTAGCGTTAGCCCGTGGCTCTGTCTGTGTATTTTTCTTTATTTGTGCACAATTGCTTTACCCTCTAGATTCCAAGCATGATATCAGGCAGCTTATACTATACCTAAAGTACTATTATTTACCAATAGGAACTTTTAATTTTATATGTAGCCTACATATAATATGAATTTATCTCCAAAAAGTAACCCAACACCTAAACAAAACCTACTTTAATAATATCAATTGAATAAAGTATTTATTTTTTTGTTACAAATTTTATAACTGGTTAAATCAACATTCTTAAGTAGAATACAGACGCGCAATAACAAGTTTGTTAGCAAAATTACAGGCGCTTGATACATCGACACCTGCAAGGAACAAAATTGCAATTTTCGCTACTAAGAGAAATTAATTTTATTTTTTGACTAGCTTCCGAACGTGATCTCGCTTGTACAGTTTATTTAATTACATAAAAATGCTCTGATCCTAAAGATCGAAAATTAGATATATATTAATAATAATAATAATCCTTTATTGCACACACACATGAGAGACAGAGAAAAAAATAAAAAACATAAAGTGACAATGTAAAAGAGGCGGCCTTATCGCTAAAGAGCGATCTCTTCCAGGCAACCTTTAGGTGTAGGATAGTACAAAACAGGAAGGGTGTGCTTTAAATAAGGAGATAAAAATAGAAATATAACTACAAATACTAATGTAAAATACTATATGTATACATACATACATACATACATACATACATACATAGTACATACATACATACATACATACATACAAACAAACATGCATACAATAATATTACAGAAATAATAATAATATTTAAAAGTTTGTTTGTAAAAACTAATTAGAGACTTAAAAAGTGCTCCTTTAGAAGTTTTTTAAAAATCACTAGCGATTTCGCATTCCTAATAGTTTGGGGAAGAGAGTTCCAAAGGCGAGGAGCTGTGACAGAAAAGGAGTTACTATAGAAGGAAGAAGAGTGAGAAGGGATTTTAAGGATTAGGTTCTGATTGGAATTAATACAAATATGAGACGTAATTAAAAATAAAGGGTTTAAAATACATCTATTGATACTTTCCAAAAATTCACGCAAGTTAACAAACAAATGGACAAACTATTCAGTTTTGTAAATGTGTATGAATTATCTCAACGCGGAGTTACAATGTTGTTCCTAGCAGTGGCCGACATAAGAGCTTAATAACTTAATTGTGTAGATTTAGGCTAGCATGCTCTCATTATGTCTGTTAAACGAGTTGGCGTGCCATTATTTACTTATTAATAATCATAATATTCATTTGATTATATTTGTTATCAATCTCCATTTTTGTTTCACTAAAATCTGCTTAGTATTAACACTGTCCTTTAGAAGGCAAGTTCAATGTTACGTCATCGAATAATTTACAAAACATGACCTTTAATCTCCCACAGTATTTTTTCAATAGCAATGTATTGAAAAATACGTATTTAAAGTACCTACTTTTTGTGTTATATTTTAATGTTCCTTTGTGAAGTTATATTAATTATATTTTTTACTTCTTTTTTTTTTGAATATAAATTACTTCTGTAGTAACTTTTAGAAGGTAAATTTTATCTATGCTTTAAAGTCGAAGAGTTTGTTCGGTTTAATGCGCTAATGTTAGGAAAATTGAAAAATCTGGTTTGAATTGAAAAATTATTTTAGTGTTGGATAGCCCGCATCGAGAAAGGCTAGAGTATAATAACATCACATGGTAAAATAATATCAGAGTTTGGTTTCCGGTCATTATAGACGGGGCGGAGTCGCGGGAAATACTAGTTAAAGATATAATATTATATAATTCCGACCTTGAGAGGTAATTCAAACGTAACATTAAGAAGTAACAATACAAAATTGTATGTGGGATCGTGAAGTGACTTTCACGACTTTCGCCATTAATTAAACTTGCCAACAAAACAATAGAAGAAGATCTCTAGATGTTGTGAGCAGCCGATCACCCACGCTTTCTCGATATCCACATTCACAATCACTGTGACAATGAATCGCTTAAAGCTACCGTGTTAACTACCTAACCAATAGTTTGCGATGTATAAGGTTATAGTAGCTCTTTAGTAGCGAAAATAATTAGATTGTATCATATGATAAAGTTACATGGATAGTGAATTAATAGATCTGTATTAATGCTGATATTTGCTATCTTAACATATTTATTATTTTATTGATCGCCTAATAGCCTGTTGATAGTGTAGCACTTAACTCACAGATCTTAGATATGGCTTAGTGCCAGAATCATAATAATTCGTAATAGGTAATATATTTTGCGTATTTTAGTAAACTAGCTGCTCATTTTTGCTCCGTTCGGATACGTCCCTAGATATGTTTTAACTGTTGTAGATTTTTCAGAAACGTGATATTTTCTTGCACTAAGAAGTTTGTATATGTCGACCCGGATAACAAACTGTCATCATACCAAATTTCATCAAAATTTCTCCAGTGAGTCTTCCTCTTTTTTTAGTGACGCGATCACAGACAGAAATAAAAATTCTAAAAACTATAGATTTGGCGTCTGTATCGATAATAATGATTATATTTTATTATAAGTAGGTATAGATAATATGATTATCTATCTGAAAGTTTATAATTTTATGTTACATATGATATGAAGTAAGGGCAATATTTCAAATATATTTGATCAATTTTTATGATAGATATGATATAATTCAGAAATTTAATGAAATTTTCTACCTTTTTAAAATAAAATAATGACAAAAAGCACATGCTCAATGACATTGACATGAGTGAGCCGTGTAGAAACTCAGTTGAGTAAAAACTTACGAGTGGAATTTCTAAGTACGCTTTCCCACAAGTTGTAAATAAACAAGCGTTCCTTTAGTGTACACGTTTCATTTATCAGATCTTGGCAATCGCATAAATATCCTAAATGGTTCGCTTCACTAATGATAACGATAACGTCGCGTTGAAATAACTATGGCATTAAAATTACGATTATATTATTATTAACGTTATGTAGTAATTACCCGTCACTCTTATCAGACCCAGGTGATAAAAGAAGCTCCATAATGCAATGTAGGCCTTGCAAATCTGTAAAGGATGGGCATAATGCTGTAAAGCATTCGAAACGTCGGGAACCATAAATCAAAATAAATCCACGACAAAATCTGAAAAGATAGTTGTATTTATTATGTCAAAACGCGTAGATCTAAGAAAGTATTAAGTAAATAATCATTCTCTCACATTAATAACATTAGTGGATCCTCCACATTCAACAAGTCATGTGAAATTATTGACTTTTGATGAAATCAATACGTCTATGTCTATATAATACTAGCAATTCCCGCGACCCCGCCCGCGTTTTTAGAAGGATGAAAATTAGATTCATCCTTCTATAATTAGGGTAAGAAATATTTTTAAAGCCAAATCATAAAAAAATAAAAAATAAAAGTATGGTCTAAAATTAAAAAAATACTGGAGAGAACCACCCTTATCACTTAATAAAAAATAGCCTACGACCTATTCTCAGACCTACCAAATACACATAAATTTTTTAAAAATCTGTCAAGCCATTTCGGAGGCGTTCGATAACAAGCACTGTGACACGAGATTTTTATATATTAGAAGATTAGGTGTTAGGTTACCTGTGCTATTCTTTATTGCCTAGTTACTACACTTAAACCGGAGCTAAAATTTTAATTTCCATAGCACTTTCCATATGTAAATTTACTACATAATAATCTCGCACGAAACTAAAACCAACGACTCGTCATTTTAATACTATGATAATATTACGAAAGTCTTAATAAAAGTGTTTATAAATATATTAATAGATATAAATAATGAGATAAATTTAATTTTAAAGCGTTAAATGATTCTGATTTTACGTGCATTTCTCATTAAAAATAGATAATATTTGGTAGCAAATGTCATAAATCATTCTGATTAAACGCGAGTTCAACGATACTTTCTCGATCATAATAAGCGCGCTTTCGGCAATTTGTAGTTTTGAAAGTGTCTAATGCCAATCGCATGTAATCTCATATGTCCATTCTAAAAGTTTAATGTTTAAAACAATATTGTTAGAGTTTAGGTATTATAAATATTTTTTATTATAACATGTAGAAAATTATGATAAATGCAAGTTATTTACCTCACATGCTTATAATCCAAAGGGGGCTTGTCGATACTAATATTCTGAATATTGTACTGTCTGTGACATGATGTCCCCTACAGGTTTGGTAAACTGACTTCAGAAAGCTCTCAAGTATCTACTAATCCACATCTATTTATTGAAGTCGCTAGCAACGTACCCTCGCGTGTATCGGGTGCGTCCCTTGTAAAAAAGACGACCCTATGTATTACTTTAGCACATAGTCTACCTGTGCTTTCCAAGCGCTTGAACAAGACCATACAAATTTTAATATTTATAATAAGAGTAATCCGATTTTATTATGCTTATTAAAACTCTCTTACTAACGTGAGATTGGATGTAATGTTTCTTAAAACGAAATGATATATGGGTATAAATTAAATAAAATAATTATAAATAAAACTTAAATAAAAAATAGTGTCGTACATTTTACAGTGCGAATCTCAAAATGACGTCAATTAACTAAGAACAGCCAACAAAAGTGTACAGCACTCTTAACTCATAAATATTTTTGCGGACCTTGTTGTGCTTCGTTTGTATGAAACATGTAATTGGTTAAACTTAGTATTTTTTGCTGCGAATAATACAAAATCTTCCGTAAATACATTTTATGATAATTTTGACGTCGTCAGAGTCAACGTGCCGTGTCGGAGATGAGATTATAAGCAAATTATGACCTTAAAATTAAGAATATTTTTACCTGTTAGAGCAAAAATAATGGAGCTGTATCTATTGGACTCTTCATAATCTGATAGATTCGGTACTACATTAGTTTTTTTTTTTTTTGATATTCAATCCTATTCTCTTGTTAATGGCGTTTTTGGTATGTAAGTATTAATCATACAACTTCTTTTATTTCCGATATATACGTGACTCAGGAGGCGTACACTTTTAGTATATCTATCGAAAGCTGATATGATAATCACAGTCGTAACTCGACCTTGGTATAGATTTATTAGCAGAACTATAGCAAAGTATACACAATAAGCCTGCGCTAGCGCAGTCTTGCTAAGCCGGCACCAACGGTTCGTTGACCCCACGCGGGTTAGTGCACGAGATTTCTTAAACTGATCCGCTTATTAGGTATTCTACATCGTGTGAGCGGGTTTTATAAAAGAACCCTATTTTTGATATGAAAAATTATTTTCTAATACGGTAATGTTAAGAAACTTCAAAATATTTTCGTTAAACTAACTTTTAGACCTTAGACTTTTCACGTCATTGTTGTATAGGTACGTACATAATTATTGAACGATAATGTTCTTGATATCTAGTTATTTTATGAAGTGCCAATTTAACAAAGGCTCCTTACATGATAAGCCTTATTGCATACAACGATGGTTGTCTGTTACCTATTGTATACTAGCTCACCCTCGCCCCTTACCTATGTAGTTCGTCACTACTTACGTACGATTTAACTGTTAATATACATTTGTGGAAGATAAGATCTTTTCCCGCAGCAAAATTTTCAAAATCCTATATGCGCATAACCAGCTATCATGATAACAAATTTCAACAAACTCTGTCCAGTGATTTTGTCGTGATGTGGCCAACAAGAATTGTTGACTGTTTCAATAAGATTTAAAAAAATATTTACGTTTTTTAATATACATAATACATAGTTTTATGCACTTGAAATGACAATATCACTTAACATATTTCGCCTCCAATAAAAAAATAATTATGAAGCTATTTATCCCTCAGTGATAATAAAACGATTGAGTTTCACAGGTTTCATATAAACAAGCTACCAAGTACCACGAAACGTAAGATTTGTTTGAGTGTACAAGCGAGGCGTCGACGCCCTTAAATCAATGTTACGCTCGTTCTGCCTCCCATTCAAAGTGTCTCCCCTCTGCCCCTTAAACGCAGATGACGAGTTCAACGACCTGCAAATACATAACCATCATTCTGATAATCGTCTATGAATGAACCTCTACGATTACCATAGAATAAGTGAATTGAAATTAGTAATTAAGACATTTCATACGGACGTCATTGGCTCCTTTTTGATCTGTCTAATGACTAGGTCGAGGTTCATTAATTAAATTTCTTTGTGTGGCGCTTACATAACAGTTTATATTCTTATATTATTGAAGGTACGTTTGCTGTGCCAGCGGTCGCAGGTTCGAGTCTGGCTGGGGGCGTTTTGTTGTTTGAATTGAATTTCATAGTTATTTTTTTCGCTACGATTATAGTAGAATTGAATTCTTCCTTATGATAAACACAAAATATGTTGGTATTCTCACATTGCACCACAACACCCATAACTGACGTAAAACAACTCTATATGTCACATTTACATGCTTAATCCGCTGCACAGATTTCGATATTTTACAAGGACACCTTAGAACCCCAACACTACGATATGTATCAGAGAACAATCGTTGTATAAAAGTGACTTATCATATAAGGAGCCTTTGTTTAATTTACACTTCATTGAATAACTAAATATTGACAACATTATTGGAACACATGTACGCAACAAAGTACACCTTTGGTGTACTTTTTTACCAAAAACCACCTTATTTTCTAAAGTCGGACAAAAATAAGTAATGTAATTAATTAAAGTAGGCCACATTTTATGTAATATCGTAAAATGTCTCAAGAGTGAAATTATATTCATAAGTATTTTTCACCCTTATTATGTGACATGTTATTGCTTGACTGCTTTTTTCGGAGTTCTACATCGTTAAGCGTGTGTGTATATTGTAATAATGTATTTAATGCTCAGTAGACGTTATTGCCTATACTATTTTTTTTGTTATTATATAAATTATTTTCATTATTATTTGTAAGTTTATTGGAAAAAGTAAGTTTTTCAGAAAGTTCGAATTTTTCAGGCAATTTGCCTAAATGTTTTTCCTTTTTCTTAAAAAGCTAAAAAGATCCTGAGTCCAGACGTGCACAAATAATGCGCTGCAACGAACAGCCAAATGTATTACTCGTAAATACTATTATGTATTTTACCTAATATCATGTCATATTAGCCCAGTCATTTTAGACATTTTAAACCCCAATCTGCGGAAAAATTCCTAGTGAGCTGAATTTTTGTACATACCTTTATGACGGCGTTGTTATGAATAAAATAAAAAAATAAATATAAAGCTAAAAACAATAGAGTTTACGCCTTGGTGTACGGTATTACAATACCGTATGTGAGTGCATTCTATAGTCGCTTTCTCAGCGCTCTACTCCAAAACTAGTTAAATTTACAGAAAAATGCAAGAGTCATTTTTTGTACATAAGTTTACGATAAACAATTTTTATAATGACCTGTATTGACCTCCGAGCAATAGGTCGCGAGATATTTGCAAAAAACTGATTATCGCGACCTTTTGACCTTAATAACTTTTTTAGCCGGCACGATATTAATGTCGATTTTTCACATCTTCATTACAACGCCGTAATAAAGGTGTGTACAAAAATTCAGCTCACTAGGATTTTTTTCGCAGATAAATCCTAAAATGACTGGACTATATGTTGTATTTAATGATTCAAAAGTAATCACAGACTCAACAGAATATATTGTTATATTGTGACTTGCATTATTTCTTATTCTGCAAAGAAACATAGTTATTACAAAAATACAGTTTCAAAAACAGTTATACCATCGGTACTGTTCAATGTTCATTCCTTCTCTGCATTCGAAACGTAATTTTTGCTACTTTAAAAGTTTTAAGGCGTGGTTTTAACTGAGACAACATATGACACATCAAATTCTATTTGTCATAGACTATGTAATAGTTGTAATCGCTTGCATCAGTAGGTCAATTGTTACTGCATATGTGAAATATATAATATTAGTCACGAATTGGAATCGTAGTTGCAACCTCTGACCCTAGAAATAGTTGAAATTTGCTAAATTACATTATTAAAAGACTTGTGACTTTACTATCATTTAAGTACTCACTCGATTATTAGCCAGTCTTTATCGATGATAATGTCATCAATAACATTATGCAGAATATTTTTTATGTACAGATTTGACTCAGGATTTTGATACAAATACTCGTAAAAGTAGGTATAATTATTATTTATTATTTAATGTTCGCGTTGGTAAGGATTACGCCAGCTAAAAATTATAATTATTACTTCAAATTTGGGTGTACTACTAAATATTTATTATACAATATTCTTATGTACCTATTTGAGTAACTGAAATATTACGCAGTTGAAAAGTGAACTTGTAATCGTTATATTATGAAATGCTCAAGTATGTGGAATAAATGACGTTAGAAATATTTTATGTTAAAAAAAGCTCTCTCGTCCACTATTTAAGCTTATAAGCTAAAAAAGCTTGTCAATTGAAAAGGCTTTCAAAGTTTTACTGAACTTTATTGAAATTAAAAATCTACGATTAACAACTTAATATTAGTGACGAATATTTCGTAAATTAAAGAATGTACACAGGTAATAATATTATTATATAACAAAAGCCCAAAAAGAATAACATTTTCTATATACAATTAACACAATGGGCGATAATTCTTTACTTACGTAAAGGCTCAATGGTGTTTAATTTCGACTCTCACATAAAACTGTAAACTAGAATTTCACATGCGACTAACAAATTTATAATAACGAACTCGACTTCCGCAAACACACTGGTGAGAATTGTCTCGTCATCTACGTCACGTAATTTTACCTACTGATATGATATTACAGTAGCTTTTTTATTTAGACGCAGCGTGGAATTTTACGAAGACATATGCGTCCTCATGTGGTATTCATATCAAACTGTAAGAAATCCCATATATTTTGATAAAGGCCCTGCTTTTATTTAGTGACGGTATTTTTCGGAAAGGATATAAAAATAACAATCTTTTTTCCAGAAAATACACCTATTACGTATAGAAAAGTTAAAAAGCAAAATTATCTAATAAAAAATATAAATCAATTAATATCTAACGATTGATCTGAATTGATTTGTCGCGTTTCGTCCGGTAAGTGAGAGTCCGGAAGGCCCACTCCCCATCCCTCCTCCCATCCCTCTCCATCCTCCCTCCCTCCCTTTCCTGAAAGGCCGGCAACGCATCTGCAAGCCCTGTGGTGTTGCAGATGTCCATGGGCGGAGGTGATCACTTACCATCAGGTGAGCCTCCTGCCCGTTTGTCCCCTTTGTCCCATAAAAAAAAACAAGATCACGATTCGATTATCATTTAATATTATATGATAAGATAATTCAGATAATATATTAGCGACTTACCCTCACTTCCCTCGGGTGCGTCCCTGAGCCGGTAGTCTCGACATAGTTCATATATAAAAATAGTTATAGTGAGCGTACCGTAAGATAATAGACACTTGCAATCTCTAAGACCTTACTAAGTGTTAGCGCCATGTAATTGTACAAAACATTTATTTTGAACAAACACCGATTAGGCTTTTTCAAATGTTCATCTTTTGCTGCTCTTTCTTTTAGTTTAAACCGCATTAAAGCTTGTTATACGTTGTTTGGTTTTAAACAAACAGGCGGAGATAGCAACTTTGTACGATAGCAAAAGTAAGATTGTGTGTGCTTATAATATGTATATGTTATAAACGAAGTAATTTTAGATTGAATGTTGTTTGTATCGTCCAAAATATCCCTACATTGCAAGCATATTTCGCTAGGCATATCATCTTACTCCAATAGGTAACTACTGTTTCGCACATAATTTTTGTTGTCCATGCACTTACTTTACTAGGTTTGATATCTTCTTCATTAAAGCAAACACTTGAGTATAAACAAAGAAATTATACCATTTCTTTCTTATAACTAGATTGGTGGAAGTTACATCACCTGCTTGGTAAAGAGAATGAACATTTCGTACTACAAAGTTTCGCCTCGAAGTTCCGGTAATGCGTACATTGCTTTAATTCCGTGATAAAATCTGATAACATCTACGCTGGACCGGCCGTTGCGATTATTTAAAGGCAATTTATGAGAAGGCTGCTTCCTTATGTAACATTACATGGTAAAATGGAAAATTTCACCATGGTAAAAGCTCGAAAATTGACGATTTTAGCTAAAAAAAAGAAATAATAAATAAGTAACTTCGTCATATGACAAGTATACACTCATAATTATACCTAACTATTGGACTGAAACTATCGTTTGTCTTTTTGTTCGTTTGAATATTTTCAACCCTGGACTAAAAAACTGATATAAAAAGTTTTGCAGATGTATTGAGAAATGGAAGCAAATAGACACAAACAAGCTATACGATATTGAAAAAATGACAAAAAAATTAAGTCTATCTATCTTACACTAATTAATCAGCATTAGAATGTTAGCCAATACATTTCTAAATGTTTATTTAGAAATTACACAAACAGCAAGTTAATCTAATTTTGCGGTGCTTTATTTTATATCGGCTTTAGTCGATCGTAATCTCGTTATAGAGGACGTCATTCGTAATAGAAATATATCGTATCGTTTTAGCTTTGGATTAAGTATAGGTATTGAAGATCTACGTTTTACGTTATTACAAAACTTACTTCAATTAGTACGTATACTGATAAAAAAGTCAAATTTTTCTAAATTTAAAATTTAATGACTGCAACTTTTCCAGAAGCTATTTATAATTTTTCTATAAATAATATTTTGTCGTATCTCAAAAGATAAACATTATCGTAATGAATACATTCCACGAATATAATATTTTTAGCTCATTATAATAAGATCAAATCAAAAATTATCTCTAAGTAGGTACCTATAATCGATTATACTGACTCAATATGTCGCTAATTAATTATGAGTGGGATTTTGCTTTCCAAACTAAATCTTACTAGTGTTATTTAAATGAAAAAAAAATTGTTTGTGTGTATATTTGTTAGACGATGACACGACTGCATGGATTTGGATGAAAAACTTAGTTCACAGATATATACTGACATAAAACAATAAGGCTGTCACTGATCATTTAGTCAAATGATAAAAACACAACCATACGTGACAAAAGTCGATGTTTTTTATCAAATCGTAAAAGATAATATCAAAGTATCCATACAAACAAAGCGAGGATATGTCACTAGTTTCGAAATAATTTCACTTTTCGACGCTGAACTTTTTAATTAGATGACGGCCACCTACTTGCATTTGGTCGCAGTACATTTTTTTCCTTGTCCAGTGAAATCGAGATCAAAATCCATTCAAATGTTTTTTACTCGATGACGCCGCGAATATTCAGACATAATCGCAGAATAACAAGAAACATAAAAATGCCCCTCGTTTTTCGTCTCACGTCAATTAGCGAGTTCCGAGCCTATTATTATTGCAATTAATACTTGACAAGCACTTATTACGAATTTTCTAAAGGCACAACTAATTAAATATATAAAATTTTCTTTCTTTTCATTGCCATAGCGAGAATTTATACGGTAGAGCCAATTACGAGAGATTATTGTGTTTGAAATTTCTTTTGCTTTCTTATGCAAAATTAATAATTATCTAAAATTTGTAAGTAAAATGAATATTTTAAAGATAAAGCGCAAAGATGTGACGATTTGTTTCAGCATTATTAATACTTGTAAGTTGTAGAACATACGAAGTGTTTTTTTCTTCGAAAATCAATCTGATAAGTAATTTTTAAATGCTAATACCAATTTTTACTAAATTGTTACCTATTAGGGATGAGGGTTTATAAAATAACATGGCACGCGAGCGCCTACAATTATTTTGATAGTGACTCACCGTATATCAATTGCTTTAATCATATGAATCATTTTTTACAATGCGATACACACGGACTCGCTCAACGCAAGGTCAGTTGTCATCGGAAATTCAAATTATCTGTAAAATATACGGAGGCTGTAGAAAGTGTAAGTTAAAATGGTGACATTAGGAATTTTGTCTAGGAAGCTCTGAAGTTGTATTTTCTATAATATAAGAAAGTAAAATAATCATAATTTTTCTATATTATTATAATGTTAATTGAGAAATTTCTGTGTATAATAATTTGTTTATTAATTTATTTCGTGTATCTCGAAAACGACTCAAACGAGTTAGGTTTTGCTTTTTAAGTTTGTTTATTATGTCAGATATTTTGTCTGAAAAAGTACAAATTTTTACAAAAAAAAAACATGCCACAATACAAAATAAGTCGTTATTAGAGCCTTTTTATTTGCTCTCAAGCTGACAATGTCATATAGCGCCATCTCGTATTTTTTGTCTCCTTTCGCCAATGGATGATGTCCTATAGTTCGGTCGCCCGGTAGATAGGTACATAGGTATAATAATGAAGATAAAACAGAGCTAATTAAAGTTTTCAGAGTGTTTATACAATACCTACCTTTTCGTAACACCGTTTCTTGAAATTATCATTTTGTTTTCATTCGTATCTTGTAGTGGCGAAGGGTCCATACAAGACGATTCCCACCGTCTTACCTTTTAAAAATCCAATAAAGTTTTAATTATTCTACATGATATTTATTTTTTAAATTTACATAATTACTAATTAAAATAATAATTTATAGTAATAATCCTTTTTTAAAAATAACATAATGCCTACAATAAGTCAAAATCAACAAAAATGTATACTTTGCTAAAATGCGCCTTCATAGAAATGCCGCGGTAAGACGTAGTAATTCGGCTTACCTTTTCCATACGAATTGTGTTTCATTCATACTTTTGTATTGGAACATTTTCATGTGATTTCATTCATAATTACTCAGATTTTAGGTCGCGGTTAAGACGCTCCCGAGCAGCTTATTTTGCATGTGATTGGTGGAAAGTACAAAACGTCACTATGATTGACCAATGACAAGCGACAAGTATTTAAACAAATATGGCGATTCTGTTTACAAGTGCTTAGTGCATTATTTGTGTTTTTCTTTCGTTTATTGAGTTTTTACTCGATTTTAGCGTAATAACTAATATTGATATTTTGTGTTGAGTCTGTGTAGTGTATGGTTCATATATTTTTTAATTATGGTGAGTTCTATAAGCCATTATTAAATTTGCGTATTTTATTAAAGTTGCATTGTATTTCTATGCGACTTTGTTTTCGTAACTTGCATAAGTCAAGAAATTTGTAATAAAACTTTCTATTGAAATTGTGTGTAAGTGCTAAATTAGAAAAATATTTTGTTTGATTTCGTTTATGTTGCAGTGAAAATATGTTTTAAGTTATTTTATATGCGTTTCCTTAACAAAATTATTTTACGTGTATTAGCTTATAACAGTTTATTCGGACTGGATGGAAGTATTGCTATAGGATATTGTAATTAAATTTTAAAACCAGTAAAACATCTACATATTTCAAAATAATTTAACTTTGATAAATAAAAAATAAATCAATCTCTTCAATAAGATAGCAAACTGACGAACTACGAAGTACGAATTTCTTCAAACACTTGTCACTAGATGGCGATAGTTTTTAAAATAATGATTAAATTATAAATATATTTATGTAAAATTAACAGGAGGGAAAAAGAATATTTAAATCTCACTAAATTATGTTTAGATTGAAATTAATTATATTTATAATGAATACAAAATAAAATAATGTGGCCAATCAAATCGCGGTACTTTCACTTTTTAAATGATGCGTAATGATTTCTCATAGATGGCGTCATTAATATTTTTATATTATTTTAGTAAAAATGAATTATATTGATTATTCTGCTATAACTTTACATAAATTAAAAAAATAAACAATGACAAGACTTTATGAACACTTTTTTACTTTTTAACTATTACGAAAAAAAACTTCACTACAACATAAGGGATACTTACGATTACGACTTACGAGGTAGGTACTAGTAGGTACTACGTACTTTTGCATCGCATTTATTTATTTAGTTATAGTCATTTTTTGGACAGCTTACCTCTGCTAAAATTTCACCCTTCGCCACTGGTATCTTGCGTAGATAAAAAACGGAACGGAGGCTTATTACGGTGTTGGCATGCATCCTATAAACTTATTTTATGTTGATATCTTTTTTTAAACGAAACATAATACATAATATTAAAATGAAAGCTTGTGTTCTTTATAATGATCGAAGAAAAAAATATGATCCGCCAATTCACCACGTCAATCAATTCCGTGAATAATTTCACCGAGACGTTTCATTCAAAAGTCGACCAAATACGTGCAAATAACATTGCGAAAGCGCAACGTGCTCTTAAATGACCGGAAAAGTATAAACTGAAATATAATAAAAGTGTAATAAAATTGAGCGCCCCAAATGTCGATCGTTACTTCTTGCACTTTGTTGAATGTCGCAAGCGTGCACCACAAGTGGACTGCAAGTGTAATGTTCGAGTTGGCTGCCCGCGATGCCCCACTTGTATGAAATTTTAAAGGTCTGAGTGTATAATGTATATAGAAAAAAAATGTTATTGTAACATTATTTTTCTGAAATTCAAGTTTGGTTCAAATATGAACAGTCAGTACTTTTCAAATGCATTATTCTACCAGCTTCAAGTCGATCTTAAGCTTCTACTAAGTGGTGTATCGATTTGAAACTTTGTAAGCATCTAAAAGACTGAAAATTATACAATGAATAATATAATAATATAGTATTAAGAGTGGAGTGGAGAGTGGAAGTCACTTGTTTAATTCACTTTGCCTATGCTCACACATAAATGTCAATCAAACGCTTATGTATATATTTTAGAAATCTTAACACTAATTAACTTTATTTTCTCCTTCTTATCATTCGTTATGATAAACCCAGTCTATTGAAACGTCAAATGGGCTACAAAGTTTGAGCAAACAAATAAATCTTACCCTTTAAAATTCCAAGTCACGAATAGATGTCGCATTTTTACTGTCGGAGTATAAAACGTTTCCGGTGTCGTCGCAGTGGCGTGCGCGGAAACTCTTGCGCAATGTGATTTCAAACTAAGCTCTTTTTATTTAATCAGTAGTAAGCCCTCCAAAAAAGCGAATTTTTCGACTCGCAAAACAATCAAAAAAAAATAAAAGCTTCGAATTAAACAGGTATTCGATGTACGGCTACGCTTATGCGCATAAGGTACCGAGTTTATAAGCTCATAAATACAACGTTCTACAGCGTACTTTACTTTGCTTGCTGAAAAGCTCGTTTATGTCGCAGGTCAACTGTGTCAAAATTCCAAACCGTTTCGCAATACTTTCGTTTTCGCATATATGCACACGACTATCCGGTTTTACACTTTTCGTCCTATATTACATTACTTGGATTTATGTAACTTAATTAATAATTATAAAAGAAATCTTTATATTACCGAGGATACATAAGGAGGCCTGCAAAGAATTACATTAAAATAATATATTTTAACTTGTACAAGTTCATAGCTATCGTGTTTTATTATGCATTTGGTTAGTTCCACCGTACAGTTTTCTATTTGATCACTCGAAGTTTCACCATTTAATTGCTTTTACTGTACAATGTTAATTACAAGTTTACTTCTAAAAACGGCAAAAATTAATAGTTCGAAATAAACATTTACCACGTTTTGCGCGGTAGTAATCTATTACGCATTGTTAGCTTATCCGTTCGGAAACAGTTTTAGAATCTCTGACTATGACTGGCCGAGTCTGCAGCGAGGTATTAACTCTACTATAATTTGGCATTAAACATGTTCCTGACTTGGATTAGCTAATTTAATAATGACCTAAGATGTAACTTTTTATTTATGTAAGTGACTCGCCCTCGCTCCGCTCAGGCTCGTCCGTAGCTTAAGCGCAAGCGAAGCCGCGGGTTCCACTAGTAAATGAACACAAAAACTTGACAAATTATATACTAAAACCTTCCTCGAGAACCACTTTATTAATTAGTAAAAACAGCATGAAAATCGGTGCAGTAGTTTTTGAGTTTGTCGCGAACAGACAGACAGCCGCGGCGGAGGACTTTGTTTTATAATATGTAGTGACTTGTAATAAACTTTATAATATACGTCTTAATTAGCTCTAACAATATAACTATGGTATAGAATCTGTGCTTATTAATACGTCTTGTAAAA
This sequence comes from Boloria euphrosyne, assembly GCA_951802675.2. Lineage (NCBI taxonomy): Eukaryota > Metazoa > Arthropoda > Insecta > Lepidoptera > Nymphalidae > Boloria > Boloria euphrosyne. The sequence goes on from OX637876.1 coordinate 2,486,883, forward strand.
TAGAACTTTAACAAGAAGTACAGTAGTAATCCGTACACTAAGCTCACTTGTTTCACAATTGAAATGTGACAAAGCGATACAATTTATAATACGGTATTGTTAAGCAACTAAGTCAATTAATTTATTATTATTTTGGTATAATGGATGGTATTGTCGTCGTGATGCTATAGTGGGATATAGCACAGTTTTCAAAGTCAAAGGATCGCAGGTTTGAAACCCGCGTGTGGCATTTTATGTATATTTATATTGCTGGCATCAATATATTTTTTTTTAAATTCAACAGCTATTTAAGGGATGAAACTTTAGATATTTTAAAAAAAGTAACGGGGTGAAGTAGTCTCGCTATACAATGAATCCTCAAAAGTAGGTGCGGCTACTATAATGGTAATATGCGCTAGTAAAAATCATAATTGCCTACTAAAAGGGTGGAGGCACAGGATAGCATCTCGCGTGACAAGCACTCACTGCTAATTACCTAAGTTCAATGGATTTAAACATCTAACTTTGACGTGTAATATTGTTATTAACAATTCACTGGCTTCTGTTTTCCTTAATTTACACAAAAAATATAATGTATTCAGTATTGTTGTAAATGAGGCAGAGGATTCTAGAAAAGAATAAAAATTTTATTATTTTCAATGTCCCAACATATTTATTTTATTTTCAGTTTTTTTTTTGTTTCGCAGATTTATTTTGATTTTTGGTTCCCGACGTTTAGAATGCTTTCATGATCACGGGAGGGACTTAAGATTCTTCAAAGGTCAATAACATACTTGTTACAGACAGTGCCCTCCCAAACATTTAAAAATAATTTGAAAAATGACACCAAATTGTAAGGTACCTACTATGAAAAGATAGTTTCATTTATTAACATTCGCGTTAATTTAAGAAAATGTAACTTAAAATCTTTATCAATAATAATTAATGCCTCGAGTCCGTCCAGACATCGTAATTATAAAGACAAAACAACTTTTTACATCGAACCATACCAAGTCAAGTGGCGGATCATTAAATCTTTTGTGTGGTTGTTTATGCAATGTTTAAGTAACAATGCAGGTAAAAGTGATATAAGCTACAATTAAAGTTGTAACATTTTTCTAAACTCCTTTAGCAATAATTAATCTAACTTATGCAGATAAGGCGATACGTATTCATCAAGCGTATCGACTCCGCTCGTATATTTAGAAACTGCCAAAAATGCAAGCCTTTCATGGAATTTTAATTGTAGCTCATTGAAATGAGTATATCGTAGCGTTGCATTATACTTTGTTGAGAACTAATACGAAATAGTTGAAATTTGAGTAATATCTTGCACAATTTTTTAATATTTACTAGTGGTTTAAACTCTAATGGTACTTACGTGGTTTGGAATCGTGATCTAATATGTTAATCTTAATCCATGTATAAAATATTGAGTGTGTAGCAACAAACACACAACCTCGCAAACTTTAGCATTCATAATACTAATGTTATTACTACATAATATATCTTTCTTCGTAACTGAATAAAGAAATTCATATAAGATAGAATAATTATCCAGATATAATATTCTTCCGACCGAATTCGGCCACAGCGGCCAATCTCAGTGCGACTAGCCATCTGTCGCCAAATACCCTGGGCGCCGGGTACCCAGTTCGTTGGTATTGGACGAATATCTCGAATATAACGACGTATCGCAATTATAATGTAACTGATGGACGTAAGTACACATGATTTGCTGGTAATAAAAAAGAAACTGATTTATGAGGGTCTGGTACCCTCGCTAGTGGCCTCCAACCTCCCCTATAGCCACCCCGAGCCTCGCTAAACTGATTTACGAGCGACTGAACTCACGATACTGAATTCAACACTCTAGGATCTAATTTATGAGCAACCACGGCTCCCACGCAACTCCACCGAGTTGTACTGCTGATAATTTATGAGCAACAACGGCTCCCACGCAACTCCACTAGTTGCACTGTTGATAATTTATGAGCAACCACGGCTCCCACGCAACTACACTAGTTGCACTGCTGATAATTTATGAGCAACGGCTCCCACGCAACTCCACTAGTTGCACTGCTGATAATTTATGAGCAACGGCTCCCACGCAACTCCACTAGTTGCACTGCTGATAATTTATGAGCAACGGCTCCCACGCAACTCCACTAGTTGCACTGCTGATAATTTATGAGCAACGGCTCCCACGCAACTCCACCGAGTTGCTGCTGATAATTTATGAGCAACAACGGCTCTCACGCAACTCCACTAGTTGCACTGAAACTCTAAATATAATTTATGAGCAACCACGGCTCCCACGCAACACCACTGCATTATCACACGCTGGTAAAATAAATCCACTTACTTGGCAAACACGGTGTTGCGCCTGATCTGCCTCGCACCCACAGAATACTTTCACTTGGGAGCTCGCACCTCATCAGGTCAGCGTCCCGTACACGACCGCGTTTCGAACACGTCTGTTTCAAATCTCAATCTATTCTATTTAGCTGTCATCGTTCTACCCTCACGTTTATGACAAATAATATTTAAACACTTATTTCGCGACTACCCTACGGTATTCGCGACACTCCCCGCCGAAAAAAATTTAACTGATTTCTATAAGACTTTCATGTGACACTGATTATAGATCGCAATCCGTTAGAACAATCATCTAATTTAAAACAACAAGTTATAATCTATCAAACAACATTTGATAAGTTGAGAATTAGTAACTCTATCCCTAACCTTTGGAGCTGACACTCTGCTAGGTCGTTTGGAATTAATGGTCGCTGAATCTTTATTTCACTGGTTACTATTTTACTTATTTTCGATTTTCTATTCAGGGACCGATACTACATTAAATATTCACTTTTCTATCAACGCAATAATTATGTAACTTTGATATATCGATCTGCATACTTAGTCATATCACTCAGTCTACTGCTTAGAACGCTTTGAATCTGACCTATTTCATCGGTCCGCGATATACTGTCACATTTAAACAAACTACCAAATTCTCAATCTGACCAAGTTCCTCACTATCAATTATATTTAGTATTTTAAGCTGGCTCTAGAAGCTCATAATCTGATATCTCGGTCGTAGTTTTTACGAATATTCGTAAGTAATCTGATGGCCTTTAAACATAGCTCTAACTCTAGCTCTGCTCCTACTAATGTATAAAAGTCTTGTATTAATAATCGCTTCAATTTCTTTTATAACTAACTGTACTTAACTGATTATAGTTAAGCAAATGCTGATCCATCGTTCTTTTAAAGGCAATGCTTTACAAAAACTATTAAGTGTTCATAAAAACCTCCAAACCATGGAGCTAATTCAGGTATAAGCGTATGTATTTCATACGTTTTCTATTTAATTTATAATAATACTTCCAACGTAAGTTTGAAATGCGTAGTGCTATCGAAAATAATAAGTTGGGGTAAGGGGGGGGTGCAACAAATCTTCCAATTTACTAACAGACACTTTTCTTATAATAAAAACTTCAAAACAAGTATTTATATTAAATAAACAATCCATTTCATTTTTCCTTACTCTACTTGATTACATAAAGCGGCTAAAATAATTAATTCCAGTAAATGCCATATCAGTATGATTAAATTTAAATCTCAATATCCTATTAACATTCTTATATAGCCCAAGTGATCTTAAACCCGTTATAATACCAAAGTAAGAAGTCAAACTTTTATAGGAAAATATGTAGCTTGTATTACCAAAATTATTTCTAAATCCATGTCACCATTATTAATTACGTCTTTATCTGTTCCTGATATACTTGACATATCATAATTATTTATGTTAATTTCATTGCTAACAGGATTGTGTTTATTAATAATATTCTCATTCGTGAGACCCTCCCCAATAGAAGCGAGTGTCTCAACTTGATATGCACAATTATCAGGCATAGAAAACTAATTATTAGAATAATTATTAAATAAAAAGTCAGAATCTTTGAGCTTCATAATGATCTATTTGGTCATATCTTGTACAAAATTTCACTTTGCTTAATTTCACTAAAGATTCGCAAAAGGCAGTAACAGCCTACTAAAATGATACCAAACAAAAATTACCTGACTATCAGTCCACAAAACCTGATCGTTAATACTTTGCCTTAAATATTTATTTACAAACTTTAATAGCATATATTTTCTGTTAATTGTTAACTTGCTCTTTAAAAGACACTAATCTAGACCTGTCAATAATAAAAGTGACTATAATTCAATCAATAATAATATTACTAGTAATCTAACAACTATGTAAATATATCCAGGCAGCGTATGCTTCCATAGAAGCACTAGTTAAACAATGTAATTCATGTCTCATTTGTTCATTTCCTTTCTTATCACGTTTACTATTTAAGTAATCTGTCAATGCTTATATTCTTAAGATAACCAAACTTTGCTATTATTTGTCTCACTTTACTGAGTAAATCAATATTAATTTAAGTATTCCTTAAAAATGTTTGCTTCAGTAACCTCTGGAAAAAGAACCTTCTTTTATTCGAAACAATATGGGAATAGTATAACCGCAAGGATCATAAACTGAAACTATTACTTTTATGATACCAAACCACGTTTTTATACAAATTGAATGTAAATCTGTTTGACCAATATCATATTTAAATATCATTTATAATGCCACGTATTTTATGTAAAACATAAAACTAACTATCTCATTATCTGTTCATTTATCAAGTAATCATGAAAGAAATTTCTTTGCATTGGAAATACACTCGCTCCAATTCATAAACAAATCGTTAAAAGCTAATTTTGAATTGTTGTATAAGTATTTTGGCTCTAAAACTGTTGTAGCACCAGTAATATATTTCTACATAAGTATCATCAACTATCTGATTTAACTATTACACTTCATTTTATAGTAGCATATAGGGAAAATGAACTAGATATAACTGCAAGTTCAACTCGACTAGAACTTAGATTAAATTTCTTTATCAACTGAATCATTAAATTTTTAAGCCAAAAAAGGCGATATACCGCGCTTTCCTTTAAGGCCTATCTGTTTCATTAAAGGCCTAACTATAAAAATACTTTTCCAACGACTGCTATAATTCCAACCGCATGTTTCCAAAATTTCATCGATAATGCCTTAAGATTTTATCAAATTAAGGACTCTTATACAAATATTTGTTTAAACTATTATTTCCAATTGTAATGCTGGATACATTATATACCAGACTAAACCTGTCTCTATTAAAAATAACGTGATGTGGTTAATAGTGAAAAGTTTGACTTAGTGCATAGAAACCGTTTTGGTTATCACAATATTCTGTAACTGTTCTTTAATCACTATGACATGATCTAATAGTAAATTATCCAAAAGTTTTACTAAATTACTTAGACCAACCAGACTAATTTACCTTTGTACTAATTAGTATTATTAAACTGTTCAATCCGTTACTCATCACAAGGATAGTTTGGAGAATCACAAAAATAATCTTATCACTTCACCTGTTCTTGAATGAAAGATCTGGTTCATGTATAAAGTCTAGTTCATATATTATTTACCATCACAACATCCTTCTTATTGGAAATAGGATAAAACTGATAGTGGATCAACTGAATATATTTCATTTACTATACGTGACCATATTCAACTAAAATCTGAATTGACTAAAAAATATTACCAGAGAAACATGACTTTATATTTGATATAAAATGTATGAATAATCATTGCCCTCTTCCTTACAAGAACAGTCATCTGCTAAAATAAATTTCTACTTCTACCTATACTGTAATATTTTCGCTGAATTATTTAGCACTTACTCGTGATTGTTTGTAATTCATAGTATGCTGTTACAGACTTACATACTGACATTTAATTTAAATTCTATATTTTCATAATGTACAAAGTGACGATTCAAAAGTGCTTGTAAAAGTCCATTCGAATAAAGTATATATATTTTGATTTAATTCGATTCGCATATATACTCGTAGATCGCTTAACACTATTAGTTCGCGTCTATCGCATAATCAAAATTTACAACACGACCTTTTATAGGTATATATGGAGAATTTTTACCGCATGTAAAAATAAATAAATTTACTTTTCTACTGCCTACTCTGCTAGTAGCTAGTGTTTTAAATAAGTTGAATTTAATAACTGTACATACGAACGTTGACTACCAGAGTCAAGTAATGATCTACAACGTTTCTCTTTAGCCTGGTCACACAAACCTCTTAATTTAACAAGTCTGAAGTATCAGTATGCATTGATTTCATTAGAGGGGCTGATCTACTGGGGTATAAAACATGATTAGTCAAAACGACTTCATTGCAATGCCTACATTTTCGATTAGAAAAACAGCTTAGATTTATGTCCTTCAGGCTTCACCAAAGCAATTGTAACAACAGTTACCTAAATATGATTTCTATTCTGCACAGTTTTAAAATTAGTACACCATTATTTCGATTACATAATACACACTCTTACACATCTCTTAATGAACTTCCCTTTAGGTGGCTCATCGGTTTGATTTACCGAATCACGGTTCATGTGAATGATTTGAATTCATGTTTTATGTTCTACTTTGGTTCTCTCTGTATTCATAGCCAAAACCGATGTAATGAACCGAATATAAATCGGTCTGCATTTAAACTTTATTTTTATTGTTACTACCTTCTATGTAAGAAGCTTCTCTCATAATATTTTTAAATATTATAATATACTCGAAATAACTTTCTTATATTATCAACAGATTCATTTTCGTCAGTCATTTTAAACGTAACTCAAATAAAAGTTTTATTTAAACTATAACTATCATAGGTGGTTAATATGATTAATATCTTCGCTCAAGGAACTGATATTTTTCAGATGCCTTTGATTTAATACTCGACTAAACGCTTTAACTGCTTTACTCGATTATTTAATTCCACATAATATGATGCAAAATAATGACATTCAATAAAAACGCTTGGTTTTCCACAGCGTTCATAAAATATCTGGTTAAGACAGGCTATCTAATAGTACTATTTATTAATTGCATCTAATCCTTAAATTGTCTGCTTAGCGTAACCTTCTAGAGGCGATTGTAAATAACAATTATTTATCAACATCACTAATATTCCTAGTATCACCGTTAAATGAAAATTGATTCAAAAATTTATACTACTGTACACAATGTACTTAAAATTACCATCGAATTTAGCTAGTTTCATTTGTGGTAACTTACTATATTTCGATTATCAACAGACTGCGGGACACTGGTTCTTTACTTATTGTTTAAACAAACATTCATTTCTGCTATCAAAACTTGAATCTGAATTTGTGTCTCTGTATAATGTCTATTCACTAATCTCTTCCGAGATGCGTTTAATAACTGATTTATAATAATTATGAATATCTATAAAAATCTATCAACTAATTCCTTTAATTTAGATTCAAGAAACTTTTATTCATTAAAATTAAAATGACAGTCCATTCCTCTTGTACACGCAAACTGAGCTGAATTCATATAATATATGTAAAAAAAAATTATAAATAAGTGCCAGTCGGGTTATGATGACACCTTTCCACTATACAGTACTTCAAATTTTAAATTCAGTATACTACATTAAAGCTGCAATAAATAAAAATAATATACTGTAACAATGTACTGTATCATACTGTACTCTGTAACAATAATTAATTGTAATTCTATATTCAAACTGTATTATATTACCAAACAACACTAAATATATATTTTTTTTTAAACTTTAATTTACTTTGTTCACTAAATCCAAGAATTATAAAAATAATTCTTATATTTCATAATATAACTTTAGTACATTTACATTTTATTATTATTATTATTTTTAAATTACTTCTTTAAATTACTACAGTTGCAAACTCTGAGAAATACTGATCCTTCATTTACTGCAAGCACGGTTTAATTTAATTTGTATCCATATGTAAAATTCATGAATATTAAAATATGAAATAAAAATGTTAGTCAAATAAGTACCCATTGCTATTAATCATAATACATAATATGAACTAACTATTTTTTCTTATACTGATCATCTTCTTAACATAAATACAAGATGATATAATATTACTAAAAATTATAAGTATTTCTTTTGAATCATAGATGCCTTTGAAATTACTTATTTAATGCTTCATAATTTTTAGCTTTAAAACTTCAACTAACGATTACTAATTGCCTTGTAAGTATAAAATATACCTTATTCTCAATTCATTATTCCAATACAAATTAGATATTGTTAACGCCACGCAAACTAAACTGTAACTTCTCTGTTCAATTTAAATCACGAATTATCCAACGACTTTTCTAGCACTTCACTTTACTTCCTTAACGTTTTAGACACTTTCCTTGCTAATATCTAACTCATGAACCATTATTATTTTATATCCTTTTGTAGTCAAAACATGTCTATATGTCTATATTCTTTAAAGAAAATAATTAAATTTCATTTAATCGACATACTAAATTATTTATAGGACACACTTTCATGTATTACTAAAATATTGCACGTTTCCGCTTCATTAAATAATAATAATAATCATTCAATAATAATCTAAAGTCGGCAACAATATATTAACATTTTATTAGGTAATTCAAAACAATGGTAACCTAATAAAAAATCTATTCATTCGATATGATACGGGTGTACTGATTTACCTATAAGCCTCACGCTTTGTATAATTATAAACCAATATATCAAGTTTTTAACAATAAAAATTAGAATATAACATTTTACCGATTTACTTTTAAAATTTCAGTGCATAGTTTTAAATAAAACTAAATGCAAAGATCCCAGCACCTCCACCATGTCGCCAAATACCCTGGGCGCCGGGTACCCAGTTCGTTGGTATTGGACGAATATCTCGAATATAACGACGTATCGCAATTATAATGTAACTGATGGACGTAAGTACACATGATTTGCTGGTAATAAAAAAGAAACTGATTTATGAGGGTCTGGTACCCTCGCTAGTGGCCTCCAACCTCCCCTATAGCCACCCCGAGCCTCGCTAAACTGATTTACGAGCGACTGAACTCACGATACTGAATTCAACACTCTAGGATCTAATTTATGAGCAACCACGGCTCCCACGCAACTCCACCGAGTTGTACTGCTGATAATTTATGAGCAACAACGGCTCCCACGCAACTCCACTAGTTGCACTGTTGATAATTTATGAGCAACCACGGCTCCCACGCAACTACACTAGTTGCACTGCTGATAATTTATGAGCAACGGCTCCCACGCAACTCCACTAGTTGCACTGCTGATAATTTATGAGCAACGGCTCCCACGCAACTCCACTAGTTGCACTGCTGATAATTTATGAGCAACGGCTCCCACGCAACTCCACTAGTTGCACTGCTGATAATTTATGAGCAACGGCTCCCACGCAACTCCACCGAGTTGCTGCTGATAATTTATGAGCAACAACGGCTCTCACGCAACTCCACTAGTTGCACTGAAACTCTAAATATAATTTATGAGCAACCACGGCTCCCACGCAACACCACTGCATTATCACACGCTGGTAAAATAAATCCACTTACTTGGCAAACACGGTGTTGCGCCTGATCTGCCTCGCACCCACAGAATACTTTCACTTGGGAGCTCGCACCTCATCAGGTCAGCGTCCCGTACACGACCGCGTTTCGAACACGTCTGTTTCAAATCTCAATCTATTCTATTTAGCTGTCATCGTTCTACCCTCACGTTTATGACAAATAATATTTAAACACTTATTTCGCGACTACCCTACGGTATTCGCGACACCATCTGCGCAGGAGATATTATACTACAATGGTACGCGCAAACACAAGTGTATTCTGTATTCTTTAACTTCCTAATTCCAGGCTGTTACGGAGGTTTTCTAAACAGAAAGACTTAATAACTACCTTTAGCCTTACTCGGGACTCTAACCCAGCACTTTTGGATGAACACTCATACATACTAGCCTACACCGAATATATCAAAAAATGAATATATTCTTTGTTACATTAGTTATTCTAAATTTTAAATGAAGACTTTTACTTCGTATGCATGGTAATTTTGTAAGATGTTTAGAGGTCGAATGAACCCCTCGACCCTGCTTACCGGAGCGTATCGCCTTATGTTGGAGCAGGTGTTTATCGAGAATCGAGACTTCAATGCGTATGTTACTAATACGTTTACTATCAAATTTTTATAATAACGTTGGAAACGTAAAGGTCATTGTAGGAAAAACATTTTTTCTTTACATGTTTTTACTTTTAATTTGTCGTTAGCTTTGGTGTTTATGAATAAAAATTGTAGCGTAATGTATTTTTTTAATTATTAAATATGAATATGAAAATAAAGGAAAGAACATACGAAATGAGTTTCTATATTATATTTCATTTTCTTCATGCTTCATAGATTTTCCATGACATATTTAATGTGCTGATTTGACTTAGCTAGAATTTTACTATATGTACAGATGTAATCTCATAAAATGCATCTCGTTTTTATCATTCCTACTTTTCAGGGTCGATAAAGAATGTAATTTAATATTGTATTCAATTTCTCTTATTTTCTGCATAACATGTCATTACCTGATCTATTCAATAGAATAGTACCGTAATTGTATAGATTCTAAGAGAAAATGGTCATTACACAAAACATACGTCAAAGTAATGTTCTTTCACTATCACCGTCGTGACTGCAGTTTGTAATTGTTTAACGTTTTCCTTTGCTTCTACAATGTATTATATAATTAATGGTTATTACTGTTTTTTTAAGTAACTTTTAATTTTATGACATATTTATATAAAATTAACTTATTTAAGAAACGATTCGCATTTTAATAAAATTCAGATCGTAAAGTTTAAAGATATGTATATAAACTAAAGTAATAAAAATCGAAACATAACACGTGCCGAGAGTGGTTTTTACGTTGTAAGGATATTTTATATATTAATATTGTTGAATAATATTGTGTAAATTAGTTAAATGGTTTTGGTCCTACATTATAGAAAAAATGTTTTTAAAAATTCTTTTTGTATTAGATATCCCGTTTATTGTATAAGGCTATAGGCTATCATCATGCAGCTTCTCAAGGGAAAGGTGGATAATGGTAATCATAATGTCAACAAAATACATAGTGTAGTCTAGTACTCTATTTTATACTAACCGTTAAAATGCACCTAGATACGAACCCGAGAGTGAATCAATTTTGATATAACTTAGAACAGTTTATACATAGGCATTTCAACAACATTTTGCAGGATAAATTATTACAACCTATGCTCATGTCTTTATAATTTATTTCTTATATTTATTTTAAATGTTTAAAGAGAGTATTTTCTATGCTTGTTGTTAAAAATTAATATAATAGTCTTACAAAAGATTAAAAATAAAAAAAGAACCCTATGGTGAACTTTGCATTTTGGTAATAGTGTAAGTCCAGTTGAAAGCAGTGGCAGCCAGCCAGAGCAGCTAACGCTCTCGCTTAGGAAATCGAGTGAAGCGGGTTTAAATCGCGGATCTCGCAACTTATTCATCTGCCATACGGTGAAGGAAAACATCGTGAGAAAACCTACATATCTGAGAGAAACATACAACATGTCGAAAGGCATGTGAAGTCCCTTAACCCGCACTATGGCAGCGTGCTGGTCTATGGCCTGATTCCCCTCGTATTGAAGGGAGGCCATTGCCCAGCAGTTGTACTTTAAAAAGGGTCCGAATACAATGAAGTGCCAGTCAACTGAAGCCACAGAAGCGAAGACAAGAATACTCGTAGACACATTAGAGGTTCAATGCTAAAGTTTTCCTTTGGTTATAATACAATAATATTTAGAAACAAAAATGAACTTCCGCAAAAGCAATGCAAGAACATATAAATGTATAAAAATCTTTGGAAAGCACTAGTATCTCCATCTATCTATCACTAGTGTCTCTTCTTCAAAAATTTAAAATGCTACCTAGACCTTGTTAAGGTTGTGTTGTTTAACAGTAAGTTAGTATTATTTCTATTATGTAGGAGGTAATTCTTAATTTTATTTTAAGAATTCCATTCCAGGTTGAACTCTGCAAAAAATGCCCTTTTAGAAAACGGTTAAAAAAATCAATAGTTCCGCTTAGTTTTTGCGCGTGTTCTTCTCAGAACTAGGCGTTATTTTTGAACTCGTGAGTATTTGTGGTTGTCTAAAATCGGTTCTCGCCCTGGGTGGGATTGGTTTAAGGAAAAGAACAAATATATTTGATAAAATGTTTTCATTTCTCGTGTATCTAATTTAAAAATTATAGAGTAGCAACTAAATTACTTATTTCAAAAAAAATGATATCTTATAAGTGTGGAAAATATGGTCACTACTCGCTACTAATAAAACAGAAAAAATATTTCAAATTCAATACTTATTTTTATAGTGGTACTAGTGGTTTTGGCCGCATTTTTCAAATACTATTACTTTCGAACTACTTGTTTTTAGAATATCATATGCATTTCGTATTAATTATTGTTAATGCTATACATTTTTACCCTAAATACATACATAAGATACGCATTATTTAAACAAAGGTCTACAATTATATGTCAGTAAAATTTTCATATAATATGCTCTCATTTATATATTTTTCTCTTTCTCTCATTTATCGATGAAATCGTTTCGTAGAAGTTAATTAAACATTAAGAAAAATATTAACTAAGATATAAATTTTAATATCTCGTATTTATTTAGTATAAACGATCTAGCTTCGCGCGGATTTGTCCTAAGATACGTTTTAACGGATCGCTATAAATGATTGATTCCCCATATAAATATATTCCTTTTTTCACCACCTTTACGATTGATTTCCGGGATAAAAACTACTTTCTTCCCACTTCCAAACTATCTGCATACTAAATTTCACTAATATCTGTTAAGCGGATTTTTAGTTTATTTTTATCCATTACAGACAAAAATACAAATGTAGCACATTTTTTCTGTTTTTTTTGTAATAGTAAAATTGGACCTGAATTTTACGGACATTTCTTTATAAATTTTAACTGTTTCCTTCTCTTTAAGTCAGTTACATTAGTTTATACGATTAAAATCAGAGCCACAGTTAGTTGTGAAACGCCTAGTATTAAATAAGAGTAGGTAACATATGCCTGACCTAGCATCGTTACCTACTTTGTATATCAATCGACCCGTCACTAACCGGTGCATTATAATGTTAATGATATCAGTTCAGTTCCTCAACTCTTTCCATCACTACCTGCTACAAAATACAAGATTTTGTAATATATTATGTAAGATAATAAAATTGATTTATTATTTCATATCTTTCCAAATTTTATGTGAAACGAAGGTATTAACAACTTTATATACATATTGAGTAATCTAGCTTTGCGTAAGTCCTTTTTGTACTTTCATAACATTCACAAGCTCAAATTATTATATTATGATATATTTATGTTATAATGATTTATACAAGTGATATGTTGATAACTTAAACTTAAATTGTGGCCAATAATTCAAATTTTATACTAAAATCGATTTATGTATCGATACTCGATCGTATTCGATAAGTTTACGATTTGCATGGAGCGCCAGATGGCTTGAGCACCTACACGATGTTCGAAGTAGGTACTTACTATATTACACGACAAGTTCTTCTAATGTAAGGGATTCCTGGCAATTATAATTTAAAATAATGTCATCTTAGTTTTATTAAAAAATAGTTTTAATTTTACTTCTATACAAAAATAGTGTATTATTTTTTCTACACCGCAATGTTTTGAAATTCTTTAGAACATACATATTTTCAAGTGAATGTTTGATACATTTAAAGTAATATTATTTTTAATTCTGTACCTATCATAAATTAAAAGTATTAAAAGATATTTACAATTAAGAAATAACATATTATGGCAATTAAATTCTATATACTTTACTTCCGATACCTCTAGGCTCTAGCCTTACACAGTCATAAAATTACTTCATATGTCAGCGGAATCGGTATAAGCAATAAACCATTTTAGCTAAATCGATTATTTTTTTATTAATTAAAAATATAATTGACATTCGATTATCGATTCTTGTTTTATATTAATCACACTGGCGCCAATAAGGCGAGTTTTAACACAGCTCGGTTTCACGTGTAGGTCGTCTGTGCACCGTGGAGGTCGGACACCTGATGTTACAGTATTATATGACAAATTGTTCAATAACGCGTTATTAAAGTTTTTAAGAGCTTATGCTCATGATATATTTACAATTATATTAAACGTAGATAAAATTTATAGGGAATAAGGTCCTATAATTAATTTATAGGGCCTCCCGACTATTCTCGCATTCTATTACAATAGCAGGCTGCAATACTGCATTAGTTGAGTGATATTTATATAGCTTACTTTTTAGTTTTTTTATCAAACAATTTGGAAAATGGTGTTTAGGAAACATTACTAAATGAACCGCTAATTATTGTGTGTGATAAGTTAGTCCAAATCATAGCCGTCACGTCTCTCTCATTGGCAAATCTTTTGTTTAGTTATTACAGTAATTCAAAAACATTGACGGTTCCAAGATAATGATATCTTTATATTAAGAAATACAACTTTTAATAAATGTTTATAGGTATTGTTGTGAAAGCCAGATAAAGTTTACAATGAGATGTTAATTTTAGTCAATGTCACAAAACATGTGACTTCTAGAACTCTCGAACGTTTCTTCACGATATTAACACAGCATTACCTAGATTTACATTTGATAAAACCATCTGTTGCGAATTCACGACACTTCGTTATGTGCAACAAGGTTTTTGTAAACTGAATAATTAAGCATGTTTTAAACATACATACCCATACAATTCCGTGGTAAGTTATGAGTCTTGTACAAATATATAATAAATACATACATATTATTAATGCTCCAGCATGACTCAAACCTGCGACCCCCTATATTATCACCAGATTAATAATAATTTTACGTTAGGACCTGGATTCATGAAAAGTGCTTCTAACTAAACTAAAAAGTAAAATCTACTTTTAAAAAATTATAATACATTTCCTTAGTTACCTAATTAATAAAGTGAATCTAATAAAATCGAAAAAATACAATTTTATTTTATTTGTGCTACACGGAATGTACTAAGCTTAAATCTGTAACACAAGAATCTTGTAAGAGGTGGCCGTATAGTGCACAATTCCCTAGCGAAAGTCCAACAAAATTATGGTTGGTTTTTGATGGTTACACAGCTTCCACTGTAGGGTACCCGTCGCGCAGGTTTTTCAGGCAAGAATGTCGAATCGTTAGCCGGTATTGGCCTCGCCGACTAAAAATATTACGGCTTTGCTCTTTCAATTCCAATAATTCCTTAAGAAAAACATGAAGACGTATTTTCGATAATTGTATTATATGTAATTACGTCACGATTTTTCTTCTCGGAGCTCTTTATCTGTTAAGTGCTCTTAGTATATTATGTTAGTTTTTAGCTTCAAGGCTTTGGTTAGTTGGCACAGTGGTAGCCCAGTGGCAACGCGCACGCATTGGAAACCAAATGAAGCGGGTTCAAATCTTGGATCTTAAAATACTGTTCTTTCATGCGCAAATCATTTATAACATTATAACCACTTGTCTTACGGTGAAGGAATACATCGTCAAGAAACCTGCATGTCTGAAAGAACCTAACTTGAAAGACATGTGTAGTCCACCGACCATCACTTAACCAGTACGGTGGACTATGACCTAATCCTTCCTGTATTGAAAGGAGGCTCGTGCGCAGCAGTGGTGCTGTATACTTAGGCTGTATTTGGTATTTTGTTTCTATGAGAATAAATAGAAGAAGAATAAAAAATGCTTTATTTCAGTAATTCATACGTAATTAATGCAATGTAATGATTTTATTAAAAGAAATATTTTTGGACTTTTCTTAATTATTTAAAGAAAATCGTATTATCGATTAGGGTTGTATGACGTCGCTTGTATATTGAGAGTTAGATAAATTAAAATCCTAACAATCGTTTAATAATGCAGAGTGAACTGATATTGACCAGGCAGTCGTTAAAAGTATCAAGTTTTAAAACTTAACCTATACTATTTGCCATAAAGATACTTACTACTTTCTTTCTTACATAAAAACTGCTACATTTACATACGGCTAGAGGCCTAGAACTTTACTTCATGTTTAGTATGTAACATATATTTTTACCATATACATGCATGTGTCTAATTGATTGATTTACTATGTAATATCTATATATTAGTACAGGAAGCAAAAACTTAGTACCCCTTTGAGGAGTATGAAATTTCGCACACCTATAGTTTATATATTATAGAGAAGATGTAGAATGCTATTTTTTTTTAATTATGCATTAAATCATTAAAAAAAACTACACACACTACCATGTATTTGACACACTGAATGTCAAACATAACCATAATAAATTCATTTATTACAATAATATACGAGTAAATATTAGTTATTAATTAGGGTCGAATTTCGACCACATGGCGACCACTAGTGTAAATTTAAAATTATTATATTAGATTACGTAGTATCTAATATTAATTAAAAAAAAAATATTATGTATATGATTACAACTTTTCCTTGCTTAGTTTCTATTCAAGTTTGACTTCTTTCAAACTTCAAAACAAATATTTTACTGTACAAGTTGATTATACAAAAATATTATCCAAACCATATTTGACTTGCTAATTTTGTTTACATACATTCTTCTATATCTAACCAGTTGGCATTAGCATATAATTTTCCGCCAATGACAATACCAAATTCACCCGAATACACTCCTCGAAATTAATTGACGTTGACGAATTTGCGATTGTTTTACCCCATCAAAAGAAGTCCTTCAGTTTTCCATTAAAAATGTGCCATTCTAGATGACTTTTGTCTTTAATCATAGGATTTCAGACAGTACTTGTATAAAATTATATGATACTTGAATGAAATTATCCATGAGAGTAAAAAGAAGAAACGAAGGGCTATGTGCGATTCATTTCTTATTTCGTATTTATACCTATAGAACTGTATGCATTTTTTGATGAATGCCTTTTTTATGTCCCACTGTTGGGCACGGCCTCCCTTCAATGTGAGGTGGATAAATAGTCCATCACACAGGCCATGTGCGAGTTAGCAGACTTCACATGTCTTTCAAAATGTTGCTAGGTTCTCTCAGACATGCAGGTTTCCTCACTGTGTTTTCATTCACCGTAAGATAATTGCTAATCATGCTAAAAATGATTCGGACATAAAAATATCAGAGATGCGAGACCCGGGATTGGGCTACTACTGCTCTTTTTTATATTGCATGTTTATTTGTATTTCCAGTTAATATAAAGAAAGAATGATAATGTGTGTGACATAATCATATTACGATGGACGAAATTACACAAATTGGCTTCAATTAAAAATTAACGATCGCGTTCACTTTTGCTATTTACAATAATACCTACATATTATCGTATTTTATTTTCTTTTTCTTTGTCTTTGCGCAAATTAACCTACTTGTCAAGTGTTTTTGTTTTTGATAAGAGGTGGATGGATCCTTGGATAAATCGAATCATAAAAATATTAATATATAATAAATTTATTGAAGTTGAAGGTAAGTTGTATTTTTTTTTAAAATTCCCGTCAGAATCGGTCCAGCCGTTTCATAGATTAGCCGAAAAAAGCAGACAGACAGACAATTTTTTTTAAATTGGTATTTTTAAGTAAGTTCCGTATATACTTTCATATGCATTTAGTGAAAAGCTTAAAAACAGACACTTCTGTTATATTTATATGTCTAGATACGAGCATACTCCGTAAGAGCAAATGTACGTTTACTGATAAGTTATTTATAACTATCAAGTACACATCTATCCTTAGCAATTCTTTTCATTACGTACCCATTGCCGGCAGTAATGATCTATGGTGACCTCTTAGAAAACCATGGTCTCTCAGTAATCTTGATTGATTAATGTTTCTATTTATACTGTCTAGTATTGTTTGCTTCTCACGTGTCCGATTGAATACGTAAGCTTAACTCACAAACGAAGGCTTTGATGTCATTGTCAAATATACCATTATCAATGACATACGCTGATTCATATGTCATTGATCTCGTTAGCATTTTAAAACAATTGCTATATGCCGACGCATGTAAATCTCTCTTTCTCTCCACTGATTAAGCATAGGCTATATTAACATTTTAAGAAGACGTTAATGATATATTATACTTGATTGTTGACTCTAACGCACTTCTAAACGAACTTTCTTTTAAAAGAATTCCTTATCCCAATCGTTTTGGGAATTACACTACCACAGATAAATATAGACTAAACTTATATAGGACCTCTTTTTTTGTGTAGAGCTAAAAAGCAATTTTATAAAATATTGAAGTTGATTTAATAAGAAAATAATCATGAATGTGAAACGTGTTGTACCAATATATTACTAAATAATAGCATGACTTGGATGTTTTAAGGTTTCGTTATACCTAATAAATACTTCTTTAAGCCGATTTCAAGAGTATTTGCTTGTTTTTCTCTGTAAAGCCATCTTGTTTTGGACGTTAATTAGTGTAATTAAAAGAAATTAGGTTTTTGTACAAAGTTTAATAATCTGTTCTTATAAATCCAATTACTTAAATTTTGTTTTGTTTTCTTTTTTCTTCTTTATACGCCTTGATTTTTGAACCATCTATAAAATATGACGAAGGACTGGACACAGACAAAAACTAGCCATATTAAGAACATGTTATTGTGCCATAAACTTTTTATTTGTTATGTCTAGAACATTTTTATGTACGTTTAATGGTTAGTGTTTCCTATACAAAATAGCAGTACTGACCTTTTCGATTTTCCTTCGCTTTTAGGTTTTTTTGGGTTGCCTCTATATTTTTTTGTACTAAAACCACCCCTAACCAAACAAACAAAACAAAAAAATATTCAAGAAGATCCAGTCGTTTTGAGGCTTTAGTGAGACTAACCAACAGCAATTGATTTTTATACATATATATAGAAGATTATTATGTATAAGGTATAGCTGGTACTTATAGTTCTTCCGTCTTTAGATTCGAAATGTTCAATGTCGAGGTCCCTGCAAACTTTGGCTCGTCACGGTCATCGTTTGTATGCAAACTACTTTCGATCTAGGAAAACAATTTATTATAAGACGAGCGGTACATGCTTTAAGGTCTGAATACTAACATAAGGAAAAGTTAACATCTTCTACAAAGATGATATCAAGATTTCCTTGTCTTAAAGTGCACATTAAGTTACCGGAAAGTGGTTTTTAATTTATTTATCCGCAAAAATAACTTTAATATAAGTACGTTTATGTAGGTAACTGTTTCCATTTAATAAAAAAAACTTGAAACTCTTCTGTTTAAAATTACACGTTTTAGAAAAAAATGTGTTTTAACCAACTGTCCTACAAAAAGTTTATTCACTTACTTGATTTACATTAATTGAAATATAATAATCGACAATACACCATGCTTCATCATTTTAAACCTCGCATGCACAATTAGAAAACCATAAAATAAGAAAGCATTAAAATAAGTAATCTATCTATTTCATTAAAAGTTTCAAAGAGAATTAATTGATTTATATTTCACGGGCAATAAATAGTATTTTTTTCATGTTATTGGGTATTTTATGCTTTCTTTTTATTACTTCTACTACTACTCGTTTTATTATAATCATATTATCATATTATGTTACATAAGTATGAACAGTTGTAACGTTGAAAGTATGTACGAATACAAAAGCACAACCTGAAAAAAACACGACAGAATTTTAAAGGCTGCTCTCGTTCAAAGAAACGTAATTTGCAAAACAAGCAGTCGTTGAGAGGAAATCTCGAATGCTTAGAGCTATGAAAAATCTCAGTCGTTGAACCTCTTCCCTTTGATTTGGTTTTTGACATGATTTCAGTAACACGTTCTTAGTTAAAACATGAAGCTATTTATTTAATCTGTTAAAGAAAACTAAAGTTAGATGTGTGTATTAGTCACAGTTAGGCATTTAAAAAATATATAATATGATAATAAATATGCGCCGTTAATATATAATTGTTAACTGTTGTCGTTAAATCGATCGCGGTGAAAAGTGCTAACCGTTCACTTTGCAGTACATTCTCTGGTCAAATTAAGTGCACGCGATCACAATACATCAAGTACTTTGTAGAGAATCCACGGTATTGAATCGATTAATATTCGATATTGAAGTGTAATTTCTCTCGCATTCATCTACATTCAATTAAAAAGATATAATTGTTACCTTAACCTAATATTTTGTAGCTTTTTATTTTAATCAAGTGCCAGTATTGTAAGTAAGCTTACACCGGCTTGGCAGCTTGGCATGCAGTTCTGTTAAGACGAAATAAGATAAACTCATTAGTCATCATATTGAAATTAATATTAAAAATTTACGTAGCTTAACATATTATACAACAAAACATGACAAGTTTGGCTTAGTTTTTAGTGACCCTAATTGCTATACCAGCGGTCGCGGGGTTCGAGTCCCGCTGGCAGCATTCGTCTGTGCAATGAGCACGAATGTTTGAACACCAGTAGTGGGTTTATATTTATGATATGTGTGTGTTTAAAGTTATATCTATGTGTAGCGTATCAAATTTCTGGTATCCATGAAATAAACTTACTATGACACAAGACGGTGCTGTGTATTAATGTCTTACCATATTTAAACATTCATATTTGCTTGTATAAAATTAAAAGTATAAAAACGGTTGCTGACGACATATAACGTTGTTTACAAGAAGCCGTGTCCCAAAACTTTCCTAAGTAAATGCAAAGGTATAATAGTCTCTGAAATAGCATCGCCGGTCAACAAATAAGTATATATACAGTGGCCACAAGTTACGCACGTTTCTCCGTGACACGTTTATCATCATGTGCGACCTTATACGTATTCGCTACCTATCCACCGCATGCATGCACCAGCCGTAACAATTATTTATCATTAAATCTGTACAAGATACGATGACACTATTTCGTTAAATTATAAAGCAACGTATTGGCATATTATCGGATGTGACAGTCAGCCCAAGCTGCCATACACTCGCTTGGGATATTAGTGTATGGCAGCTTGGGCTATCAAATCTGCTGGCCGACTATATGTTTCATAAGCTATGAAATTATCGTGTGATATTACCTAATAAATGTCAAATACATTATTTATATTGGTACAAGACAATCGTACCTCCCTCCGCTCGGGTTGGTCCGCACTTCATTTATTACATATTAGGTAGGTTCCGGAAGAAAAAAGTATCCGGATTGATCCTCTATGTTGACCCATCAATTATAAAAGCCAAAATCTGTCCATTAGTTGTCTCGTGATGCCGTCACAGACTGATAAAAATTCTAAAAACTGCAGATTCAACATTTGTATCGGCCAAAATTTGAACTATTTTAATGAGATTTTCCAAAAAATATTTACCATACAAACTTAACTCTGTTTAAAACTTGTTATATCTATTGTTAAACGTTTACACATTTAATATTAAAAAAATATTTTTAACAAAAAAACAAATACCGACTTCCAAACTAAACAAATCTAAACTAAAAAGTAGAAAATAATACTACTTTTAAGGACTTTGTTAATTTTGGAGTCGGTGCCAGCCAGGTATTTTGATTATGTTCACAACACTGCATCTTCTACCGCATTTATCACGGGGAGTGTTCTGAGGAATTGTTCGGACTGATCCCGGCCGCAGAATTTCATCATCGGACATCGCGCCAAAACCGAAAATTCCATCCTCACCACCTCGATGTCCAGCGTTCCACAACAGTGCGATTTCTAAGACATTTTTTGCCCCGCACAACCACTCTCTGGAACCAGCTGTCGCCTGCGGTCTTTCCGAACCGTTACGACCTGGCAACCTTTAAGAAGAGAGCGTATTCTTTCTTGAAAGGCCGGCAACGCAACTGCAAGCCCTGTGGTGTTGCAGTTGTCCATGGGCGGCGGTGATCACTTACCATCAGGTGAGCCTCCTGCCCGTTTGCCCCCTTTGTCCCATAAAAAAAAAAAAATTGATAGATTGATCGAATATGTATATATTTAGGGTTATTTTGCTTTGGCTCCTCCTTTTGGAAGTCGGTTGAAAAATACTTATAACTATACATAAAAGTACTATTGACTTATCCTAATTTGCGTCTTTATATTGCCTAAGTGTCGGCCATAGTCTATTAGTATACTAAAAATCATTTAAGCCGTCTCGGCGTGAAAGGGTAACAAACATGCACACATACAAACTTTCGCATTCATAATAGCAGTCACATTATGGAAAATTCTTATTCAACTCTTTACTGAGTCCCATTAGGTAATCAATAACACGTATTTACTAGATGCGACCTTGCCAACGTTTTGGTACAATTATGATTCAATGTTTACAAAACAGGCTGTCCAGAGCGCGGACAGTGCAGTGTAGCGGGAGGCAACTAGTATAAATAAACCCATAATATTATAAAGCTATAGTTTGTTTATTTGTTTAGTTTTGTTGAACGCGCTAATCTCAGTAACTACCGGTTCGAATAGAAAAATTCTTTCTGTGTTGGATAGTCCATTTGTCGAAGAAGCCTATATGCTTTTTAACATCACGCTATCACTAATAGGAGTGGAGTATCAGTGAAAAATGTTGCAAAAACGGAAAAATATGAAAAGCTTTTTGAAAGCTTCCGTTCCGTGCCCTGCGTAAACAGTTTAAGTTATGCAAAAACTATGTGTAAAGGAATTGATCCTGTAAAAAAAAATAGGCGACAGCTAAATATTCATAATATACTATCGCGTGTGGTATCTTTTAAGATGGCTCAATGGTTCAATAGAACCTTAGTGACAATAAAATTTGTTTTTAAACATTGCCTTACTTTACGTAGGTAAATTTAGTTTTTATTAAACATGGTGTTAATACTTATTCGAATTCATCACAATAAATAATATGTTAAATCTAAGAATTTCCGGTCTTAAGAACGCGGGTGAAGTCGCGAGAACGGCTAGTTAACCCATAAAGTCATATGGAGCGGCCTCGAACAACTCGCCTGTAACTAATCGGCGCCTCAATGGAGTCTGTAACCAACATAACCTTGCCTATAATACGTTTTTAAGCATTCATAACAAGACGCAACGTAAATTATCGATTTTCATTGATACCTAATACCTATGTTTACTTTACAAGTTGTTTAACGACATGTAGATGTTTTGAGATTTTACATGTGCAATGTGTGTAAATATTCTTTTTATTGGCTAGTTTTCGTGATTTGCGATTAAATAGTTATTTGGATGTTATGTTTAGTTTATAGATCTACAGATGTATCGAATTCTATATCAGAGTAAGGAAAGAAAACATAGTGTCTTAGAAACAAACTTCATGTCTAGCTAGAATATTATAATTATTTGATTAATGTTAATAAAGAAAAAACCGGTAAAAGATTTTTATACTACCGGAAGAACTAATATTATACTATGACTATTTCAAGGTAGAGAGAACTTACCTATGCCAAAAATATTATAGTATTAATATCATTATTCATATTAATTTATTGTTAAAAATTGTTGTAATAAATATTGTTGGGGATTCATAACTATGTACAATTTACCTTAAACTTTTTGCTTTAAATAAAGCAAGCAATTCTTATGGCAAACCTTAAAATAACAGAAACAGCAAAACACGCTTCTATTTTGGACTATGTCATCTTTTTGGCAGGCTAAATAATCCTTTGAAAATTGAATCTGAACATATTATAATCTGTAAATAAAACTCCCAGTCGAATCTGTGCAGTGTTTTTTTTGGAAAATCTCAGTGAAATAATGATTATTATCGATATAAAGGCCTAATCTAATTTTTAAGCTACGTTTTAGATAGGTAAAAAAAGCTATTGTGAGTGCACCTTATTACCTATATATATTAATTATTAACATAATTTTGCGGATTTATTTATATGACTTGTTTAAGACCTACAATTTTCGGGTACATTGTTTTGATGTATCTATTAATGTTGAGCTAGCCTTACTCATGTAAGAATACGAAAACAATTTTTTTGACCAAACACTGTCATAGTTCAGGTATTTTATACAAGATATTTACTAAAAACATTTGCATGACTGATACAGAGAAAAACAGGCAAAATTTACAACCAATATTACCTACTAGCGAATCACCCTCGCATCGCTGGGGTCGTTCCTGGATTAAGCGTGAGCGAAGCCGCGCGTTCCGCTAGTTAAAATAAATCTTTAAGTGGAAATCCCGTCAAAATCGGTCCAGCCGTTTAAAGATTAGCCAGAGCAAACAGACAGACAGACAAAAATTTTAAAAATTATTTTTTTTATGTTAGTATCGTGTGTACTTTCATATGCATTTAGTAAAAAGCTGTTCATTTGAAATTAAAAACAGGCACTTCAATTTTATTAATATTGTACCTATACTCTATAGATTATGTGTAGGTATGTATAGATAGATATTGGCTGTTAAAGAATCTCTGTATTCGTTATCTGTTCAAGATTACAGTAATAACAATCTCGAGTTTGTTGGCTTTTATTGGCTCTTCGTAGAAATGTCTCGATTTGAACAAGTTGTAATGAAGTTGTAATAATTAGCAAATAATTCCCATTCCCGAGATTAAAGTATTAATATATTGTACTTGTAATGGATCTGTGTACTATTTAGTAAGCAAAACATGTAAGACGGAAATGCTAAGACATGGTTATAAACACATTTTATGATACGTTGAAATTGTACGGAAAATGCAAGATGACTATATCAGCTTTCCTGTAAAGAATATTAATTCTTGTGCCTTTACTTATTTGAAAAATTAAAACTAGTAATAAGATAATTTTCCGGGCTAAAAAGTAAACTATAAGCTATTACAGACTATAATTTATCTCTGCAAAATTTCATCAAGATGTTCAGCCCAAACTTCCGCATTTATAATACTTAAGTTTAAAATGTCTTTTAAACTTAACTATTATAAAAGCGAAAGTTAAGGCTGTGACATATTATTATAATATGATACATTTATATTATAATATATGCGAATGAATACATACAGTAGATTTTAATTAAATCGAATAAATCCGTTCGCCTTAGAAGTTGTTTCAATTTATGTGTTCCTATATCCGAAGCCTCTAATAAGAATCAACGATGTGTGAATAGCAACCAATCCAGTTCCTGAGCCAAATAATAACTTATTGTTATGCTAAACATTTTTTTTTATTACTTTCAAACAAACATCAGCCATGTGATCGTAGCCTTTAACGCTTCATCGAATCTAGCTCCAGCAATCATCGAATCGATTCGCTTCGTTAACCCACGGAACTCGACTAACGTTCAACGTTTTTATATAGGATTACGATGACAGTCGAAGTTAAATACTCATAATATTGTATGTATGTATTCAGACTTTTTAACATCCCTATGCTGGGCACGGTCCTCCCTTTAATACGACGGCTATCAGGCCTTTATTCTACCACGTTGCTCAAGTGTGGGTTGGCGAACCCTCAGACATGCAGGTTTTCACGCGACGTTTTCCTTCACCGTAAGACAAGTGGTAATCATGTTAGAAATGATTTGCTCATGAAAATATCAGAGGATTTGAACCCGCATCAATCGGTTATACAAGCGAGAGCGTTAGCACTGGGGCTGTTACTGTTTAAATAGTATTATGCTTCTATTTTAAATATACTCGAAGTACTCTAGATTTATTTTTGTCCGGCGACCGGACGGCGTTCGTGTCAACGACTCGCTCGTAAAAAATATAAATAAACAAATGATTACTTCACTATCGACCGCCTATTATCAAATAACCAATGACCTTGCCGCAGTTTGGCAAACACCTGCTAGTGATGTTTCTCTAACACTTTTTCTACTGTTTAGTATGATTGATGTAATAAATCAACTCGTCCAGTTTGAATGGTGTGTTAGATGTGGTATGTTAGATCAACGTAGGTAAAATGCTTCTGTACATAATATAATAAAATTGAAAAAATAAGCCGAATCTGTTCATTTAACATTTTTTGGGATTTCAATTGGAACAGCCAACATTATCAATACAGTATAGTTTTTAGTTAATTTTTATTATTCCTTTATAATGACTACAATTTTTCGTATACCTTGTTTAAAAAAAAATAGGATGTACACTGTACAGCTTAAACATTCTGCAAATTATTAACATACACAGCATAAGTCAGCCGGTTCGCATATAAACGCACCTGCTGACGCTTGTCCGTTATCGTCTAGAACTGAATACGGATACTTCTAGTGTACTAAATATTTCGAATGACGACCTTGATTCAGTATTTTACAAACTTAATTTTATATTCTCATACGCTGCCTTATTAACCTTTTACATTTTTAAATATGCTGAAATAGTAATTCGTATTACTTTTTAATGTTTAAATTGTATGTTGTGATAGTCATAATGTTAAAAGCAATCCTTTAACATGTTATTTAAAGAATATACATTGCAATTGATGAAGCTGTTCCATAAGGCATAGAATTATTAGTCGAAATATTTGTTTTTTTATTACCAGCTATGCACGTAGTTTGCTAGTAAGTAGTAATGGTCAATCAAAAGTCTAGAATAGTAATTTTATCAATGAACAATATTTGTTGTTCGTGATAAACATCGTACGTTTAAAGTACTTTCCTAACAGTGCAAGTGAACGAGAACAATTTAGAATTGTAGGTAAAACATGGTACGGGAATGTAGGTAAAGGAAATAAAGCCGGTCAAGGGCGGGCGCTTGGCACGCTAGGGGTTTCTTTATAACAAAATCACGCCTAGTTGTTTAGAATACCAACAATAACACAAGTATAGTAATAGAGTTTTGACCGACTTTAAATATGAGGAGATACTCAACTCGGCTTGTGACTTTTTGTTATGTTACATTTTCAGTTTGACTTTTTAAATTTAAAAGTAATTATTTCATACGTTTGTTACTTTGTATTTTGTTCTTGTGCTCTTTATTTGACATTTTATATAAAACTTCCTTTTTGTTTTGTTTTTGTTCAGTGATTTATTTTGATTTTTGGGTTTCCGACGTTACTAATGCTTTTTAGCAATCGTGGTCTCTAGAGAGATAAGGTTTTAGACTTCTCAAAGGCATTAATTGTAATTAATTCTCGTAAATACGTTTCATTCTTTATTTCCAATTGTTATAACTCATATGAGACTTTATATACCTATTAGGTAGGATATAAAATCTGGATGCCAATACTATTATTTGATACGATAGAACTGATTTGAAAATAGATCCAAGATATAGATAGTGGAACTCTATTATGGTTGACAGATAAGCTATCGAGTTTAGATGCTTTTGATTTGAAATGTCAAATTTAGATTTCTTAGAAATACAATCATTAAAATAATAACTTTCATATGGGCGCTATAATATACCTGATAACACCGATCGAACTAGACAGGTGTTTATGACTCTTAACTCGTAAAACGTGTTAGGAGCTCCGTAATAGATATTGCCCGTGTTTGTCGCGTAGGATTGAGGCGCCATCTACGCCCTCGCAAATTACGTGGATTGCGTCAGTTCGACATACTTGGCCAACGGTACTATGAAATTTGAAATGCTGTAGGTCTTCTAGTCTATAAAATAAGTTTAAGGTTCTTAACGCAAAATCATTTTATATGGTGACCTATTCATCTTTGAATCGAGTAAAAACTATAATACTTTCTGAGACTATCGCGAATATTTTCAATTTATAATAATGTATAAATATAGTTATCTTTTCGATTTTTTCGTGGATTTATTTTGATCGCTGTATAGGATTCAAAACATAGAGTCCTACTGAAAACAAAATGAATCTGCGAAAAAATCCAAATATTTAGTTTTTCGAATTTCAATATTAGTTTCCTAATTCGAAAAATTAACTATATTATAACAAAATCCAAGTATATATTCCGTCAATTTTTTTAACAAGAACAAAGTGTCTTTATAAGTTTTTCCTAAAATTACATAGAGTTTACTATGAATTGCACTACTCATTGATAAATCATTCATTATAAGTTTATAACTAGATGTGTGATGAGCATTTCGATATAGTAATTACTCAATTAGATATAACCGGCAGGATATGAACCACTTCGTTATCTGTCGCTATAACATTCCAACTAATTATTATCATAAACTCCTATAAGGTTAAAGCCCTTATTCACGATGTATTACAGTATAATTATTAGGATAAAATATCGATATAGTAATCTATATTTAATATCACTACATATTATAAAACAAAGTCCTCCGTTGCGTCTGTCTGTCTGTTCGCGATAACCTCAAAATACTGTACTGATTTTCATGCTGTTTTCACCAATGGATAGAGTCGTTATCGAGGAAGGTTAGACTAGCGGAACCCGCGGCTTCGCTCGTGCTAAATCTAAGGTCGAGCCCGAGCGATGCAAGATGCGAGTCGCTAGTACGTATATAAAACAGAGTTAAGTTAATAACTCAAGAACGCTGGAGCCGATTTTTCTGATCTTTCTAACTAGATTTGTCTCCGCCTCGAGTAGCGCTGACTAACTATTGAAACATAGGTAAAATGCACTAAAAATAACATGGCTTACGATAGCTACTTACATAATTAATTTGACTTAGTTGTTTGATCGTTTTTTTGCAGAATAATTAAGAATTATTTAATGGAAATTAGTGTCCTTGTGTTACTTTTTGCAAGCCGCGATATTCCACGACATCTACGTAATTTACCGCGATACTAAGTCATTTTATCACTCTTTAGACTATATCTATAGAAAAAAAAGTACAGTTCAATTGAAAACCTTCTTTCTTTTCAAATCGGTTTTAAATTATTTTGATCTCTTTGTGAAATAACTAACAACGAGTATCATATTTATACCGATATTGAATATAATTAAATGTTGTATTTTAAACTATTAAATATATCCAGGATATAACTATTTAAATTAATACACACTTATATGTTTATATTGGAAATATTAAAAATATCGAACAAGACCTGTATAATTTGTAGGTAATTGAACAATGGCCTTAAAAACTCTTCTATTGTCATATCCGCTGTTTAAGTGCAAATAGTAAATTTACGGAAACAGTCGAGGAAGAAGGTAAATCGCTTCCTTCACCGCCAGATTTTTTGCTCACCTGCACGATGGTATATAATTGCTTTTTAATTGCAAGTACACGCATCACAGTTTTGCCCGTCATGCTTGTTCATTGTAGTGAATAATAGAGGCACTGTTGTACTGCATTCTTCATTCATTCTTTCGACAGTGTCGTGGGTGAAAAGGAAATTGCATCAGATGGTACCTCTCTCTAGTCGTCGTGTCTCATAAATAATACACGCCTACAAATCGCCGTACGCCAATAAAGGCTTTGACGGGAAAATTCTAGCCGAAGCCGCTGTAAAATGCGAAATTTATACGAAACTATTTTATGTAAATTTAATTTATGGGCGCATCTTGAATGTTGCTTGTTGTTTGTATTCACGATAGCCATTGCTCTAGATGATTTTGAGCATAACCCACTGGGCGCCTGTCCAAATACCTCGGCTACGGGTTTTCATGAATGCCTACGTGCAATGTGATATGTGTCATCGAGAATTTTTCTTCGACAATTTATATTTGCATAACAAAAATGAATGTATCTTTTAAAATTAACATTTTTCATCCCAAAGTTTTGTTTTTCTACCTGCTAAATATTTAGAAGTTTTTATTTTGCTTTACTTAACTCTCTTACATTATGAAAAAAAGGCTCACTTATATTGGGTTAATTAAAAGTAGATTATCTACATCTACACTAATATTATAAAGAGGAAAACTTTGTTTGTTTGTTTGTAATTAATAGGCTCAAAAACTACTGGACCGATTTTAAAATTCTTTCACCATTCGAAAGCTACATATCCACGAGTAACATAGACTATATTTTATTTTGGAAAAAAATAGGGTTCCGTAAGATATTTGGGTTTTTCGGACACAAGGTGTAAAAAATCAACCAGAAAAGTTACTTATTTTGCGTACGCTGCCTAAACTATAAAAGATAGAACCATAAAATGTTCTAATTAATTGTAGATCTTATAAATATCTACAAAAAAGTCCGCGACACACTATACCTACCTATCTATGTCGAGTGAGGCACAACAACCATTTTTTTATTTAAAAATTATCATAGCATTTTAAATATATGTAGGGATCTCTCCAGATTTTTTATTTTTTAATTTCAGATCAAATCTTTACTTTTATTTTTTTATGATCTGGCTTCAAAACCTAAATATAATCCTAAATTTTCATCCTTCTACAAACGCGGGCGGAGCCGCGAGGAACAACTATACCTCATAAAAGTGTTCTGTAAAACTAATTAGTTTTGTTTTGTTTTCAGGTAAGTTTAAACATCATTCGCATCTGTAAGCAGCATCTTAAATTATACGGTAGTTAAAGATAGTGCCTGTTATAAGCGAACAGACAATTAAAATAGCGAATAAGTGAGATGTATACAGCAAAACAAACGAAATGAAGTGCCTGCGCTGAAATGCATAACTGATCTAATTATAAGTGCTCATTAGCATCGAAGGACATTGAAGACGCAGGATGCGCCGGACTGACGCACGATGCAACTGTTACACTTCACACGCTCTCTACGGCGCGTTATGCGACCGGTTAAAACATCAATTGACTTGTCGCAACTATGAATGATTTCTAGTCTATTATTCTATCTATAATAAAATGGTGTGAATTTTGGAAATTTGCAATTCTCAAGAAATTTAGAAATTTGAAGTATTTTACTATCACATACTTTCGCTTATATTTTAATTTTAAATTAATATGTATGACATATTCTAAAATCCAACAATTTTATAAAGTATTTCGTTTCTACTATCTTCTGTTTTTATATCATAAAAACTAAAATGAATGTAAATCGTGAAGATATCTATGGACTTACGCGTCCACGAATCGGTGGGTATGTTATTTATAGGCCTTATAAGCCCTTCGGCACGTCCGATGTCCATTCCTTGACTTCTCAACGTATTTCGTAATGGACTTTTTTGGTTCTGTTTCTATAGAACTCCAACATTGCGTTTCATATTTCTTATAGCAATGTAAATTTTATATAATTACCTAATAATATTGCTTTATTTATAAATATCAAAAATGAAAAGTCACGCGAATATTGAATAGAAGAAACTTTAATTCGCCTATTAGGATTTTCTTTGCTAATAAAATATGATTTGAATATCATCTGCATCTGTAGTTTTTGAGTGATTATTATAAAAAAATATATTTATGACGTACCTATACGGTATACCTCTCAATACGTCACCGTTACTCAGCTAAAATTACCCAGAACAATACTTCATACACTATTACTAATATTATATTTCCACATGATTAATTGTAGTTTTATATGACTAATGTCTCAAAAAAATGTTTATATTAAAACTATTAATCAAGGTAATCGTCTAAGAGCTAGCAACGTTTGCGAGAAAGCATTTCAGTAAGGCCAGTTTTTAAATATGCTATCTCTCCCACTCTCCCGGACATAAAACGGGCTGTCTGGCTAGCGGCAGTGGTTGCGTTCATCAGTGCGCATCGTACTTGGATAGGTAAAATATCAATTTTTCAAAGAATTTTAACAAGGTTCCTTTTGTTTTTATTATGTTAATTGATGCAACATGAATCTATTATTGCCAGACAGTTCCATTGTTGTTTAAATTGTGCCAGACACTAATTTTAAATATATTTTGAAGTTATACTTCTTTAGATGCGTTATGAAAAATTGATAAGAGTGAAATTTTACGATGCGTGACACAAAATTAACAGTATGAAGTTGCCCACTAAATCGCTGATTGCGAAAATGAGGTCCATTTTCAACTCCAAGATGGCGGATTTCCCGACGTTTTCCCGACGATTACTGAAATGCTTGTTTTCCCGACGTTGCTAGCTCTCGTACCATAATGTAAATTATAAATTGAAATGAAAGTAAATTTTTATGTATATTTTAGGCGAATGTCAAAACTAGTAGAGCAAACGTGAATAAACAATATTTGGTACTTAAAACTTTTTAAAAGAATGATAAATAAATTATGAGATGTAATATAAGGATTCTATTCTCAATGGCTTCGAAACTTTCCAGTTGTGCACACGAAATACGCCAATGACACATGTTAAAAACACGAGCGACAGTAAAAATAATAAATTACTTTGTTTTCTCAGTTTTTTACTGTCATCTTTAAGATAAAAATCTCAAGGTTGGGTTTAAATTACCTATTACAAGTAATAATTATGTTGATTAACTCACCTTACCGTTTAAAAATTATTGTTAAAATTCCTCTGCAAAGTTAAACGATAGTTGGATTTCAACGATACAAAGTGTAATACACTTTGCCAGACTTTTTGAATGAGCCATTAAATTTTGTTCCAACAAGTTGGCTTTTCGCTCCATAGCTTCGTCGAGTTCAGAAAATCTGTTAATCTAATAGTCTCCGAGGCTTTGAAGCTAACGAACTACAATGAACCTTGCACCTTTTTGTGTATAACGTCGTTCTATCTTTCATTCTGTTTTTAGCATTTATGAGTATATTTAATTATAATATAATATTAAACTCATGTGAAATGAATCCTATGTTTACACTAAAAACGGTACAAACTAAAAAGTAATTAAGCCACCTTCGGGTGGGGTTTACACTTTTAGGTAGAAGTAAAATATTTAAATAAAAAATTAAGAAAATCGATTCTCATTTAGCGAATATATTATATTTATTCAAATTATAGTATACAGCCTAATTGATCCCCTGCTCTTTTTCCCAGTCGGTCTAAAAACTCTTTGTATAAATATGTTTATATTTTATTTAATATACTAGCATAAAAGTTCCTTGTATAAGACTGATTGATGTGTACATATTTTAAAGTAATTAGGTAATAAAAGACGTTTTTAATTTGCTTTATATAAACGATACAAAGAAGAAGAAAAAGACAATAAGCCAATTAATTTCATATCATTACGATCTTTTCCTTGAGCAAGCATTTAAAATGATTAATATCTAGGTATATATCAATTATTTGATATGAGATATTATATACTAATCTATTATCATATATGTTTGTGACCCTCTTGTACGATATTAAAAGTAGGTACCTTTTACTAACACATTTTTCCCGCTACGAATTTATTATTAAGCAAAGTCGATTTAGACAATCAATCATTCAATACAACAATCAACGAAATGAAATCGAGAGTGCTCTCGAACTAATCAATGCGGGGTTTGTTTGTTCTGCTTCTTACAATACTCGGACAAAATAAACATAAACAAAATGCTCTCAATGGAAAGTCATCATTCCTTTTCATCAGACGATTCATGAATGGATAGAAATATTACATCATGTATATTATTATTTACTGACGACTCACTCTCGCTTCGCTACGCTTTTTCGCTCGGGTTGGTCCATAGACACGTTTTATTTTTTTGTTGAGCGGAAACCTGATACTTGTTCTGAAAAAAGTGCCTATGTTACTCTTCATAACATCCACTATCTTCCAGTGAAAGTCGCGTCCAAATCTGTCCAGCCGTATCAGATATTAGCGAGAAAAAACAGACTAGTGTGATCTCTTTAACTCTACCGAATCCATATTATTACTGTTACGGCCTGTCCGCACTGCGAAATTTCACCGCGCGGTTTTTTGCCCGCAATTCTGTAACACATGGAATCTTATAAAAGTATCCGTACTGGCGATAAAAAATTCGCGCGGAAAATGTAATAAAACTAATTCTGATCGCGGAAAATAAATCACGAGAATAAAATTCGCGCGGTGAAATTTCGCAGTGCGGACAGGCCGTTATAAGTATTTTTTTTTATGATATGGTTGCTTTTATATTTTTCTTAAAAAATAAATAGAGATATCCCCGAGTAGGTATTAGTAGTAAAAATAGATATTATGTTCTTTACACTTTATCTTTTGGTTATACATATGTCTAGTTTAGGCGATAAAAAATGAAAATTAGTCACGACTTGCGCGCAACTATTGAGGATTAATGAATGGTGTTAATTCGAATGGCGTAATTCTTCGGTTTCTTTTAAATTATTATATATTTTGTAGGTGAATGTCATCTGTTACAACTGCTGACTACAATTACAGTAAGTCTTAAGAAATCAATAATCCTTATCTATTTCATGATTATTATCAATTATGAAGCATCAGTAAATAAAAATCATAGTCAAAATCAGCCGAAAACAGTTTTAGTTGAAATGATGAATAAATAAATGAAATGAATGATTGTTTTCAATTTCCAAATCATTCGTTCGTACGAAGTGCAAAGAAATTTGCGTTCTTATGTACACACTATACATACATACCTATATTAGTACATTATGTAATGGTGGTGCTCAAGTTGTACAAGATAATATGATTACTCCTCTCAAATATCTCATTAAGTATAATTTAAAATTTTATTACATGTACATATAACGACACATGATGGCTCGTTACCGTACAAGAACGTGAACTAAGCGCCAAATTAATACTAGTAATATGTGAGTATAACATATAGAAGGTAGAGCCGAATGGTGTCAAAATTGAAGTTAATTATGCGACTAGACGTGTCCTGTTCATACAGCGGGTAGAGTTCATTTACCTATGTATATGATTAATTTTTATTTGCTTATAAGACTGTGTACTAATAATATGTTTGGTAATTAGTCATTACTCAAAGTTTTTTTTTAATTTAATAAAACGGTGGCAATGATTATGCTCTAATTGTATTGTAATTTACGTATAGAAAATGACAGACAAACAAGTTATAGCTTTTTTTGATAGGGTAAATAATATAAAGTACGAATAAGTACATAATTTTATTAAATTATGTGTTCGGACGATAAACAACCCTCACCGAGAACCACTGAAGATAAGAGTGATACAAAATTTACGAGATATGCTCCTTAGAGGGCGTAAAAACAATCCCTCAGAGTGAAATGGGTTGTAAAAATTTATATAACAGCGATAACTCCGCTCCCGCTTACATTTTTATACTGGCTGTATGATTCGTCTTTGTTCGGATAATTTCTAATTTTCTTTTGAATATAATTAAACCCTTCGAAAACTTCAACACGCATTTGGTCTGAAAAGTATTATTTAATATGTATTTTGCGTTTGTTTTTTGCCTTTAGTGTGATTGCAATAGAATCTTTATTTTTGACTTATTTATCATGTTTTTAACCGACTTCAAAAAAAGGAGGAGGTTCTCAATTCGTCGGGGACTTTTTTTTTTAATATGTATGTTCCCCGATTACTCGACGATGGCTGGACCGATTTGGAAAATTCTTTTTTTGTTTGAAACGGTATAGTTTCTAGTTGGCACCGACTTCAAAATTAACGAAGTTCTTAAAAGTATTATTTTCTACTTTTTAGTTTAGATTTGTTTAGTTTTGAAATCGGTTTTTGTTTTTTGTTAAAAATAATTTTTATATTCGTAGAAAAAACTTAAATTTGTTTACAATAAAATATGATAATCATGAATTGTAAGGTAAATTGACTAGGAGTACATAATATAAAACATTTAAAAATATACGCTAGTTATAAAGCCAATTAACAAATGATTGGAATATATTCTTTTGTGATATTAACTTCCAGTTAAGTAATTTTAGTAAATTAGTAGTACATGCAAATTATTTTGTAGTAATGTCAGTATTCACGTTAATAATTTCGAAGGAAAAAAGAATATTTTACGAAATATACGAGTATGTTTTAATGTTTAATGCATAAACATAATTTTTTATTATTCTATAGTAGGTAATATTTGATTATAACGTACTGAAATTTGCCAAATTTAGGCTTTATTTTATAGTATTTTCGTGTGAAGTAAATTTCCACAAACAGACAAGTAGGTCGGTAGATTCTGACTCCAAATATTTTCAGTTTCGAAACTTTCTAGAGCGTTGATAATTTAGTTTGTTTGTTCTGAGATATGATCACACGTTACAGTAAATTTATATCATACTCGTAGATAGGTATAATGCTGTAGAGGGATTTCTCGTGTTTTAATTTCTATATCTTATAAATATAGATGTC
This sequence comes from Boloria euphrosyne, assembly GCA_951802675.2. Lineage (NCBI taxonomy): Eukaryota > Metazoa > Arthropoda > Insecta > Lepidoptera > Nymphalidae > Boloria > Boloria euphrosyne. Next base: position 2,522,851 of record OX637876.1, read on the forward strand.
CGTTGAAGTGTTTTAGTTTATTTAATTTTTTTTAATGATTTTTATTTCATGATTGAAATACTGTGGAAGTTAAAAAAAAATTGTATAAAAATTAAAAATCAAAATTTTTTTTAAAATCACATTAAGAAAAAAATTATAGATGATAATACTTGAAAAAGCCCGTAGGTACGTACGTTCGTATGTAACAAACTAACAAAAAGATACATCCCTATTTTTACAAAATCGATAAAATTTACGATAAAATACGATACTCTATATTATGAACGATATGAAAGTAACTAAGACAGAGGCCTCAGCTACTCGTCGTCTCACAGATCAAACCTTCTGCTTCCAACATTCAACAATAACAGATGTTATGTCTGCGGAACTCATTACCGCAACACTTGCGTAACGCGTGAGACAAAGTATATTACAACAAAAAATTTAAGCAATATCCTCATATCGTAAGTGATTAAATTACTGCTCGAAAATGTTAAATCAACGTGAGAATTTTTTTATATATATAATGAATTGTCACAAATTTCGTTTATTATCGCAAATATGTATGTGTATTTTAAGTTCCTGTTCCAATTTTCGTGTTTAAATTGCTATGTAATTTGATTTTGACTTCCTCTTATTTATGAAAGTGATTGTGTTTCCTATTTTTAAAATAAGCACTAGTTAGATAATATAGCATAATGTATAGTATATATTTTGTTAGTCTATATTTTTTAAGTAGCAGCAATACTTTCCATATGACCATGATCAGTCCTATCCACCACTTTGGCCAACATGATTCGAGGGACTTCGCATATCTTTCGGAAACCAGTTGTGTCTTTGAAACATGCTGGTGTTTTCACTGTTTTTCTTCGGTTTGAGAAAGTACGAAAAATATAATAAGTGCAACACTCAACAGTGCAACAGTGTAGGTACCTAACGGTCCATTCCTGATAAAGTATTTGTTTTAAAAATAGCATTAACAGTTATAAACACTTATATCTATAACTTAACCGTCTTCAGTATCAAGAAATACGTCCATTCAATGCTAATCGGTTTAACCTACAAAATTTCCCGATACTTAACGAATGGTACCGCAGTCCGCAAAGGAATACATCAGTCAATATAGAAACGGTTGGCCTTGGTACGAATTCCGGGACAGTTACTGCAACCGGTCCATCTTTATTAAACTGGCCACTCCTACAGCCCCGTCACGTAACATGACTAGATAAGAGGGGTTTAGTGTTTGTTTATTTCCAACAGTGAATGTCTACGGATTGGAGTATCATAGTACCTAATATTGTTTTATAGTAACTATTGAAATGTTCCAAAATAATAAGATATTTATTTAATTACTAGCAGTTCACGCGGATCCGCCCGCGTTCGAATTACTATTAAAATAGGGATTGATCGTAAAAGCTTGAAAATTATGGGTTATAAGTACTTTTTAATGGTTAATTATAAAAAATAAAAAAGGGTCCCCTTATCACCTAGGGTAATAAAAAATAGCATATTATGACCTATTCTCAGACCTATCAAATATACACAAAAAAATATAAAAATCGGTCAAGCCGTTTCGGAGGACTTCGGTAACAAACACTGTGACACGAAATTTTTATGTATTACATTCTTCTAACTTCACGTACTAAAAATCATTTCCAATGGTTTCTTCCTGTGACTCAGTAGACTCCGAGTTGACTAAACAATGTAAGTCCACTCCATGTGTCTGATAGGAAATTAGATTAAAATGTTATACAACAAGTGCATTGTGATTAGAAAGTCAATTACATGTTATATATGTACAAGTTTACGTGAGTTTTGACGTTATCTATATTCTTAATTGAAATATATTTCATTGCAATGTACTGTTTACACTATTATTTCATACATTATCGTAACGAACACGTCGCGTTATGTAGAACGGACACTCCACCTTACCGTTCCGCTAAAATTAACATTAGAAATATTTTTTAACAAATGTTTTTTGCAACTTCAACATTATAACGAAATTTCGACAATTTAATTATGGCATAAAATTGCTACGTTTGATTTTAAACAAAACTCGGGCCAACTCTGTCTAATTGCCGCCAAGATCGATTTGCTTTGAGAAATAGACCGAGAAAAGTCTTTTGATCTTGCAAATTTATTGAATGTGATCATTAAAAATATTCACAGCTATTGTGAATACACACAATATGTTCTGCGAAATGCTCTACAATTTCAAAGTAATAAATGGCTTTGCTGCACTAACTTTTGGCTAAACGAGTTGAGAATATCTAAATACACTTCGCACATTCAGTTACCTACAACGTGGCGGAATTGTAAATATAAATAAACGAAACTTGAGTCGAAATAGTCTGAGATCTAGATAATAGTTTCCCATAAAAAGAGGTTTAACCAATAAACGAGTACAAATTGCTTTGACAATAAACAGAATTTAATGCAGTAACATCCTCTAATCTCTTGATCTATGAAATTCGGTGGATGCGAATGTAAGCCTTTTAACGTTAAAATAAAAGGCAAAGTCGTGTGAAGTTACAAATGATCGTTGTTTAGGATCAAGCGAATTCCGTGCGTACGCGCAGAATATCTTCTGAAAGTGGAATGCGCTTCTATTACGGTAAGGTGGCGGAGATGCCGTCAGAATGGAAAATGGACAACGGGATTATATTGAAGTGTTTAGTTTACTTGAGTTTATTCCACGCAAATTATTGTGTTATGTTTCCCAGTCACATATTTTGTAGCAAGAATGTCTGGTATTTTAATTTATTGTTTTTAAGTTTTCTACTTAATCCTTATTCAATTTTATTATTGGTGAAATACATCAATGCGTTATAATATATTTAAGGAGAACCAACAATTTGCCTACCTGTTATTTGTTATTGAAATTAGAATGCAAGATCTTAACAGCCAATTAATTAAAGCAATCACGATTTTGGATATCGTTAATCTTAGTCTCTCTGAAATCAAATAAATATACTAGCCGCGCCGCAATTCTGGGTCAGACTCTAATAGCATAGCAAATTTCCAGATTGCTTTTTTTTAAATGCAGAACGTATGGTATTTTGTCGTGCGCAATTTGTTTTAACGACCCAAATCGCCTTCAATATTATATTAAGAGGCCATAAAAGATTCAAATTTTGAAATTTTACATACAAAAGTAATAGTTTAAGATACAACAGCATAAAAGCCGGTAAGATTAACAATAATCCGGAATCGGAATAGAAAACTTCACAGTAATAATGCGATTTCTTATACGCCTCTCGCCGGTGATCGAAAGTAATTTACACAAAAAGAACCATATCAGTGCCAATAAAGAAAAATATATCTATGGAATCAAGAGTTCCGCTTAATCAATTTGCAACGAAAATTACTCGGTGGAGAGGTAATCCGCGCCGACGTGGCGGAATGTGAACTTACTACCGAGCTAATATCGCCCTTCTGCGTTCGCGCTACTCGCGGCGAACTGTCTCATCTTAAATATTTAGCGAGATGCATAAAAACTGCATCACAGACGGCGCCATGTTGAATGCCTGTATTTTTAGTTGGACAAGAATAGCTTTTCTTAGTCGCTGCCGGTGCATCTAAACACCTATGTACGAATATTCTTAAAAGAGTCACAGTTTAGCCATTGTAAACTGAACTGTACTTTATGTTTATTAAACGATATATCTCTTATTTTTAATGTGTGTAACTTAAAACGAGATATTGTTTTACTAGAAAGTATTCTAAATTGTTTTTTCGGTAATAAAAGTTGCCAACTTTTAAATGTTAATTATAAGTGTCGTCTTAGCTTTCTTCTTCTATACACCTATACATTTAATCAAATTCTTGCTGATTTATTTATGATACAGAAGCCTTTTAAATGCTTCTGTCTATCTGTCTGTCGAGGAGTTAATCACGAGAACACCACTGTATAGATTCTGATGAATATGATGATAACTGGTTATACTAACCGCTGGTTATATTATCTTAACTGACAGTTAAAACGTACCCATGAACAAACCCGAGCGGAGCGAGGGTCAGTCGCTTCTCAAGTATACAAATATTATCAAATATCTAGTATATTGTATTTTCAATGGCTTTAGAATGCAATGCGGCATATATTGTCTGTGTGACAAGGCAGTTTTAATAGTAAGATTCATATCTTTCATCATAAGAATGAATGACGCAGTTTTAATAATTGTTATTTAGGATTATTTTATTATATTGCTTAGACAACTTAGGACTAGGTATTGTTTTTTAAAACCGTGTTAAGTGAAATAGTGCTACCAAATTCCCATTACATACAAAAATTGGCAGACAACCAATCGGAATATTCTGCAATTCGTATACTCGTGGCCGACATTCAGGCGGATACAACTATATTGTAAACTAATTTAAATGAAGAACGTGTGTTTTATTTAAAATTTTCTTTTTGGTTTAGTTTTGCTATACCTACCCTCATTGATAAGATAAAGGCATCTTAACGATGCAGCCGCAGCTTTTTCATAGAAATCTGCCATGGAATTACATGAAGTACTAGGTACTATTTCGATTAGTTCTCTGACGACGTGTCAGGTAAGAAAGCTCTATAAAACAGTAATAAACAAAAATACGTTTTATTAGAACCCTATTATTTACTTTAACCAATATAATCTAGAACCGTTATTTCAAATCGATACAAATATGGGTAACATCGTCCGCTTTCCATAATTTTATATGAAACAATAGATCGTGGATATTTATGCCGTTCGCCCCTCGGATGGATCTCGCGGTATTATCGCCTAGCGCTATGGGCTCTCCGTTATCGACAGCACGATCCGTTGCCCGTTATGTGAGGACCTTTATTATACTAGAATTTCCAATTAAGCTTTCTTAGTTTGAATAATATTTGTTATTTGTTTTCTTTGTTCTGAATCGGCAATATTCTAAAAATCTATAATATTGTGTTGAAGTATGTATGTGTGTCTGTTCCTTTGTCAAATACTGCTGTTATTGTTACATGTTACAAAGAAGTAGATGTATGTAAGTATAAGTACGAAGTATTTAATCTTAAATTAAAATACCTGAGTGAAGCCATCTAAGCTTATAATCAGAATATCTTTATTAAATTTTTCTGTACCTAGTGCTTAATTTAATTATGGTTTTTCACTAAAATTTGATTAACTCAGTGGTTCTAGGTTAATACTTTGTTTACCTTTGTTCACGTTATAAATACTTCGAAGTCAAAGTAAGAAACACACTTACAAACCTTCACATACCAAAGAAATATATAAGTATGATGTATAATCTTTTAAGTTTTAAGTGAATTGTTTTTTATGATTCTGAGTCTTGTCTTTAAGATGATTATGTAGGGATGTAGATGCTGCGATTATGTAAACAATGTGAATGTACACATCTGGAGTTGGCACTCTCTTTATTGAAGGATTATTTATATATTCCTTAAATAATACATTGTTTTATATTTTAATTCAAAATATTTTGAGTCAAATTCAATAATATTAAGTTTAGCTCTATATATATAAGATGACATACCTATTACCTATATATATATTTCGGCACAAGATTGCACTATAGTACTTACTACTTTGTATACCACTAACTGATTATTCTTACAACTTTTTAGTTAGTAAATAATAATTAGTTTATTATTGGAAATTAGTTCAACATAAATACGATATTTGTAAACAAATACACAATATCTGAGACGCTATATGTATGTATATGAAACTGAATACTTAATGTACTCGCTATTTAAAGATTGCTACAAACACCGATAAGGTTATCTTGCGAGTTTGATAACAAATCTACGATAAGTGAGTGTTTATAAATAAAGCTTTTTATTGTTATACATTAAAATAAGTCGTTTCTAGAAATTAATACGTGGTTATAAGTAATATTAAATAAATTATATAGTAATATTATATAATTTACATGACTAGACATGTAATGATTTAAAAAATAAAACTTATTGTAAATTCAAATATCTATACAATGTACTGATTGTTCTCATAGAAGCAACTTGGGGCTTTCAATATCGTCGCCTCCAGGCGATTTTAGTTAATTATAATATACTCTGTGTGTAATTTTAAACTATGTTTTTTGAATTTATCACTCACTAAATATGTATATGAAATCGACTTTTATAAGATCTATTTTTATAATTTTTATAAGATGAGTAGGTAAGGTAGGTACTGTAATGTTCTTTTGAATGCGTATGCGCTTGCGTGACAGACGGCACGTGACCAACTTTAAATCAATGAACTTATTAAAAAGTAATAGTCACGAAAACACGGTTTTAGTATTTGAACGTGTCTAGTGATCATGTCGAGAATAGAAGCGTAAATACTCTACATTTACCTTACGTTGTTATTCTCAACTAACAAACCCGGCCCGCTTCGCTGGGCGTAAGTTAAAATAAACGGTTTTCATAATTTTCTAATAAAATAAAAGTAGCCTTCGTTACTCCTTATAACATAAGCTATCTGCGAGTGAAAGACCCGTTAAAATCAGTCCAGCCGTTTCAGAGATTAGCCGGAACAGACACACAAAAATTGATTTTTTGATATATATATATATATATATATATATATATATATATATATATATATATATATATATATATATATATATATATATATATATATATATATATATATATATATATATATATATATGTTTTTCTCTTAATTGAAGTCTTGAAGCTTAGTACAACAGCTATATTGGAGTATTTTTTTAAATGCCAACAACTTAATTCCACTGTTTAAGGTGTAATATGTTAATATGTTTTGAAATTAATGTGAAATTAATTACCTAATCAAAAGAAGACAGTAATCACCATCTTTATTTTAAAGCAGTCGAATCGAATATGAAATTAAAATGACATGGCGTCGTCGCAAGCTTTTTATCGCTTTTCGTAACTATCAACAACAGCTACGCATAGTAGGTACTGTATCTTTTTAGTACGTAAGATACGCGGAGTTGCCTTTTGTTTTGTGAAGGTAAAATATTTCGCTATATAAACTTGGTATAAAAGATTTAAGTCAAAGTCCGACATTCGACCTGAATCGATGCTTGCCACTTAAAATCAAATAAATACTACGATCAAGATAGAACATCTAAGGATATTCAAGTATAAATCTCGACCATACAAAGGCAACCAATAACGTCTATCCGAACAACCGGCGATAGGATCAGTATTCCCGTATCGGGACGGAATATTACGGTAGTTAGCCGGGGTCAAAGGAAGCGAACGAAAGAGCTCAATTATGGAGATTTGCCTGAAAACGTGCGCGCTTCGAATCCGTTTTGGGTGTTAATGCAATATGCGATAAAGAAACGCTACGGAAACGTGAATTATTGTACGTATACACTATACAGAATACTAAAGATATACTGGAAAGTTATTAGTTGGCAAACGAATAAAATAGCTTGAGCTGAAAACTTTGTTTTTTTTTTGTTATTGAATTAAGTATTTTTCAACGGTAAATTTCGTTTATTTATATGGTAACATTTGAAAAACTTCAAAGTGAGTAGAGTGGACCAATTGTCAACCAATTTTCATTTTACTACTTTTAAAATAACAGATTTTCATAGATGACCTTATAGGTAAGTTACATTTGAAATAATTCCACTTGTATATAAAATTATTATTTTTAAATTGTTTTGAATAGTAGTTGTGTTTTTGTAATTTTGAATCCTAAAATTCGATTTTAGCAATCAAATACACTTACATACTAACTATAATACGAATTAAGAGCTTTTAAGTCACATTTGATAACATGTTTGTATTCAATAACTCGTTCTTCAAAGTAGAAGCAGAATTAAAAATTAATATTTATTACAATAATACCGCAACGAGTTGCCAAAACACTTGAAATGTCAAGGCAACTAGATTATAGCTCTTGCTCTTTTAAATTTCTTTTTAATAGCAACTAATATGGTAATTGTGCTCTATGTTTCCTACTACTTACAAGTCTTGTTTTCATTCGCGTGGTTGGTTAATAAAAAGTAGCCATTTTACGAATTTTCATAATTTTCTAGTACATTTTGCATGGAAGCTTTGTAATAATTACACAAATAAAGTTAAAACAAAGCATTTAACATACTTAGCACGTATTTGAGTTCTCTGTAAGAAAATATTGCAAAATTTAAGTGTTTTATAAAATTGTGTATAGTAAAAGAAGATGTCTTAAGAAAGTCATATTCTGATGGTTACGTCATATAAGGTTAATAATTAAATAATTCGGTATATTTCTTACTTTTATTATCGATTATAATCGTAGAAGAATCGAAGCAGTTGCACAGACTAATGTCGTTACTTACCCCAAAGTTAAGTGCCCATAACGTCTCATTAAGATCTTATTTAACTAGACAATTTTTGGATATTTTTTCATTCAAGTGTTGACTACATTTTAATACGTATTTAATTTGAACTTTGAATAAGAAACAAACTTAGTGTTGTACTCGTAGCTATGGCGGAAACTAATCAGGCACATTTAGTAGCAAAATTACGCTTAATTACGCTACGCGTATGACTACTGTATATTACACGCAAATTTTGACTGAATATCATCATCATCATCATCAGCCCTTTTTAACGTCCCACTGCTGGACACGAGCCTCCCTCAGTACGAGGGGGATCAGGCCATAGTCCACCGCGCTGGCCCAGGGCGTGTTGGCGGACTTCACATGTCTTACGAAAACTTGCTAGGTTTTCTCAGACATTAAGGTTTCCTCACGATGTTTTCCTTCACCGTAAGACAAGTGGTAATCATGATAGAAATGATTCGCACATGAAAATATCAGAGGTGCGAGACCCGGATTTGAACCCGCATCACTCGGTTATACAAGCAATGCGTTACCGCTGGGCTACCACTGCCTTGACTGAATATCATTAGTCATAATATGTCGCGTTTGGACAATAATACAGCACCTAGTGTCCATGCTAAATTTCGAGGATTGTGTTACGGATACCAGATAGTTGATACACTTATACATAATATATAACTTTTAAATATTATTATAATATTTATAAAAATATTATAACATATTATTTCTGAGTTAATGGTTGTGAGTCCCGCTGGGGGGCATTCATTTCTTGAGCACTAACGTTTGTACTCCAGTCATGGGTGTTTATAATAATATGTATGTATTTAAAAAGTTATATATGTGTAGTATATTTGTTGTATAACAACATAATACACTTATACATAATATATAACTTTTAAATATTATTATAATATTTATAAAAATATTATAACATATTATTTCTGAGTTAATGGTTGTGAGTCCCGCTGGGGGGCATTCATTTCTTGAGCACTAACGTTTGTACTCCAGTCATGGGTGTTTATAATAATATGTATGTATTTAAAAAGTTATATATGTGTAGTATATTTGTTGTATAACAACATAATACACTTATACATAATATATAACTTTTAAATATTATTATAATATTTATAAAAATATTATAACATATTATTTCTGAGTTAATGGTTGTGAGTCCCGCTGGGGGGCATTCATTTCTTGAGCACTAACGTTTGTACTCCAGTCATGGGTGTTTATAATAATATGTATGTATTTAAAAAGTTATATATGTGTAGTATATTTGTTGTATAACAACATAATATTTTCTATGTGCATAATATTTAAAGTGAAATTGTAATATCTCTTAGATATGTTTTCTCCGCATCGTGATCGGACGCTATGCGAATGCGCTGGTTTTCTTATCTTATCGTCTCTCTTCCAACGCCAAACATTGCCGTGACGTCGCTTATTCATTCTAAAGGTTTATTTGTATGTCCATAGAAAATTCTTAACGGTACAAGTTTGAATTTCAACTAGCTATTGCCTGCGACTTTGCCTGCATTTGTTTATTATGAACTGTGATATAAGCATACCTTTTACTTTTACAGCAAATTATAGTATTAATTGTTTGACTAATATTGTTATGCTGATTATAATATTTTTATAAATAATATTAATTATCGCTTACAAATGAACAAACAAATCTTTTTTATTTATGCTATTAATTAAGATTATCTTCGGATCAATCTCAGCGGCTGTCATACTTTTAACAAGTTTTATTGCCATCCAATTATTTTATCCAACATTGGAAGTTGATTTTAACCTACTTATTATTGATGTGTTATCAATTTAAAACTTTATCTCTCTTCAATTCATCAATAGATACTAGAAAAGAAACTGGTTTACAAAACCGAAAAATCTACAAAGAAATACACATTCGATTATTATTATAAGCCACAGATTAATTATTATTGAAGTAGTGGTTAAGTATTATATTAGTATTGTCTCGATGATTAAATAGTATGGTTTTACTTACTACACTACACTTCGATTTAGTATTTAATGAATTTAATAATTATCATTATTGTCTAAGAATGAACAGGTTAATCTAACACATGATGTTAAAGTAAAGCAAGGAAAAAAACAGTTCAGTGCCTTTTTCTGTTTATCATCCGGTTTGCTTGTTTTAGTAACCATTGAGGAGCTTTAGCTGTTATCATTAAAAAAAGGAACAGTTTATTTTTATATAAGTAGATAGGTAAATTTTCATCATAATATAATATATTTTCCTCTCAATTATTATTATGGTTGAATTTCTACTACTGGACGAAGAGTATTTTTTTATAAAATTGTGAAATATATTAATTACTAGCGACTCACCCTCGCTTCGCTCGGGTTCGTTCCCAGGTGTAACCTCTTTAGTATAGTTTAAAAGATTTTCCCGCTTTTCTGTTGAAATTTTTCCTGAATTTTCTTTGCTATAAACCTCACGGAGCCCGAGACCTTTCCAACGAATGCAAAACCGTGGAAATCGGTTAGTGCGTTCTGGAGTTATAACGTCAGGAAGGAAAACCCGACTTATTTTTATATAGTAGATTAAAGCTTTCGTGAAATATAAAATCTTTGCCTACCAGTTACCATACTTTCAATTTTTAACCTACTGACCCACCGCTTATCTACTTGAATAAAAGTTCAAGTGATCTTCGTATCGGTGACAGCAAGTAAGTCAAGTGGCAGCTAACTATGGCGAGGTATACACTATACAGGTTATTGTAAACATTTTGTATAACTTACGAGTTACGAGTATTCTTATTTTAATCAGATACTAGGTATATTTATTCTAATGCTACTTAATGTTATTTTTTTTATTTTGTGGCTTTTTACTTTAATGTGAAATGTTAATTGTCATAATCATGAGATATTATGCTGATGATAATACTTGGACCTATAAGTGAAGTAGTTTGTGCACTTTCAGCAGTTCGAAAAGACAAGCCAAGAAATTGTCTTTGTTTAATATTCATTCCGCCTTTTTTATACTGAAATGAACTGACACTACTTGCTATGAATTTTATCAGCCATCCATCACGCAGATCAAGTAGGGGTTGGTGGACTTTACATATCTTGAAAATCTTGTCATAATAATAAAAAATTCGGAACTCAACTGTTTTTTTTATAATAGGAACCTTTCTAAATCAACTCTATTTTTCTTCTTATAACTTAACGAAAAGCATTTCCTACTCTAAAATAGAGCTGCTTTATAGGTTATATAAAAAATATAGTTTGGCAACCTAAATTGGTACAACTATCGATATCGTGAGATTCGTAGGCGTGAAATACTGTTACGATCCCACTTAGCGGTGTGAATGTTTCGTAAGAGATTCGTACCTCAGTGCCAGAATATTAATCACTTTTAGCTTCTTGAAGCCAGCGATCATTGGCACCTATGTGTTGATATGTAGTACATTATAACTGAAAATTGCCAATAAAATAAATTGACCCAAACAATCAATGTAACCAAAAGGTGCGATTATTTTAACACATTATATGTATATATGTTATGTACACCAAGATAAAATCTAAGAAACTTTATCTAAATCTAATACACTCAATCAGATAGCTCCACTAATTACAATTATCACATTTTAATTAAAAAATTACTACTACGGTAATTTCGCTGACATCATAGCGGCTAATAATGATATCGTGTAATATAAAAAACTATTGTCGAATTGGGTACCTTTTATTTGAGTCGATAAACAAATTGATTGCGTTATAATAATCACGTTTTCTTCCTACTACCATATTTTTTTAACATCTCCAACTGTAAACATTTACTTCCAAGAACAACAATCTTTGGCATTTTCTTTCTATCTACGTTTGCGCTTTTAAAATAAATTTTCACAGTTTAACCAAAACAAATTGGATATCTACTGTACTTATTTACTAATTAAATTAATAAAACTATAATTTTACGCCCAGAATGCGTTTTTAGGTTAACTTGATCCAACAATCTTAATTCGCAAAGACAAATATAACTGCAAAATGTACTTATTATATGAATTACAAAATGAATTGAATAGAAGCCTTTATTGTTTCAAAAACTTTTGTATGTTTGAATGTAAATCCCATAAATATGAAACGATGCTGTAGTAAAAGAACTCCCAAGAGTCTATTCTAATGTAAATCAACTGCCTTTATAACGAAAAATACTCCCTTATATGTCATGTTTTCTTTTTGATCGTATCGCACAACAAATACTATTCAAACAGTACACTGACTTGTAACCTGATCGAAACATGATTTAATCGGAAGTCGAAACTTGCTTCCTTTGTGTACGAAGACCACCAAACTAAATACCTTATTCGATATAGCCTAAATTACTAACAGCCTTGTCATTCAAGATAAAATAGTAGTGTAAAGTTGATATAATAACAAAATATATATGTACTAATAATCGATTATAATAATTATTTGACATTTCGATGGCGCTACAATGCTGTACATTAAAATTTTTGGAAAACCTTATTGAAACAATCATTATTATCGGTACAGAGGTTAAATCTTAAGAATTTTTGTCTATCTGTCTATGACCGCACCACCAGAAAACAATATAGGATTATTTTACTGCGGGAAATTATCACATCTCGGAGATCGATACCTACTAACCATTAAAAGGTACCGAGGGAGAGAACTTGAAGGGAGCGAGGGTGAGTCACTCACTAGTACTATAGTACTATATAATTTTTAAGTAAGTAAGTTACTCCTTTATGCTAAAACGGCTTGACGGATTTTGATGAAATATAGTATCAGATTAGGAGTAGTACACCAGGCACCGCTCTAGGTGCATATTTAATTAAGTCGCTAGTTATGCAATATAAAAAAATACACGTGAAAGGGCCGTGGTTTATTTGTGGCAATATAATTCCGCCTTATAATCACGTACGCTCGCGGCTCGTCCCTGGCCTTGCCTCACGATTGTATCTCCACTGGTGACTACATCCACGACTGACAATTATTTTTAAAAACGAGAAGATTATGTTTCAATTTATTTATCCCTTTTATTTAAAAAAAAATATTATAACCTATTGTTCATTATTATCCGATATTGCGTGTATTTTTAAAAGCTATTGATAGAGAGCTTTTCTTGGAAAATACTTAATGATGATGTTCGCATTAATTTTTCAATTACCTAATACAATAATAAAGAAAGTTGTATTACACAAACTTCTTTGATGTTTGTGTAATTACTAATTACCAAAGTAGTTATTTCCCGATTTTATTAGTTCCTTATATATTTCTTTTTTATTTTTGTTACTTTTACATTCGAGTTTTGTTATATTTATAATATTTGGTAGTTTTTATAATATTTTCTTAAAATTAGACAATTTCGACATTGACCTTCTATAACACCACACAGTAGCACGAATGATTTACATTAAAAATACCTACATAACGTTTACGCAATAACTCGATAACTATTAACTAGGCTACTTACTTTACGCGTCGGTAATTTGAATATATAGAAAATTATTTAAAAAAGGCTATGTTCATATAAAATATATGTTTTAGAAATAAATCGCATATCGTAATCAACTCCGAATTATCTATATTAATAATTCCGTGACGGGGTACGGTAGACTCGATCGAAACCTTACCTGAATAATAAAACATAAAAAAATAAACATTTCGAGTCGACAACATATATCCGCAAAATTCGGACTGTAGAGTATTTCGTTTAATTCGAATGGTGATGACAGACAAATCGCAGTCGCCATATTGGCCACTCTAACGAAACGTCACTGACACCGGATGACATCTTGATTCTTGAGTATTTAGTAAACGTTCCGTTTCATACTAGCGCACATACACTCAACACGACCGAATAATATATTATATATATATTTTTCAGTCGTTTCTCGAAGGTATTGTTTTGGACACACTTTTTATAGGATATCGGTGTTATGTGTTTTTTTTTAATCTGAGATTGGTCGATTGCCATAACATAACCATAGAGAAAATAATACTGGTCTCAGCCCAAACCCTTTAAAAAGTTGAAGTTTAAGTTCTTTTCGTAATAAAATTGTAATTTAGATTTTTCATTTAAATACTATTTATAAATAGTGATGTGCCACTATCGAAAAATGTTAATAAAATCAAGTATCGTTTTTTATAATAATTACGTTTTTTTATAATAATAAGTTATCCTGAAATAATGTGTAGATGCCTATTTAACACGTAATAATACAAAATTAATAATGCAAATTAAAAAAAATAAAAATGGAATTTTAATGACACTTAATGATTTAAAATTGATAAGTATGATATTTAAATTAATAAATATGATATTTAATGATTTAGAATTAATAATGTAAATTTTAATTAAACTTTGAAGCGAATCGTTTAATAAAGATAAAAAGTTACAATTCAACAAACCGGTATCGTAGGTACAACACTGCACAAAAGGGCTGGTAAGTGGTAGCATTTTGAAATTTGCATGTTTGTGTACATCTCCTGAGTAAAAGTGTTCTGTGATATTGCTACATGTATTTAACATTGGTCTCTGAGAAAACAAACTATAGTTTTGCATAGTGATTTACTTTGTTAATTGTTTGGATTACACATTATGCCGAAAATCGTAAGTATTTCATAAAATAAATGTCTTTCATTATTGTTTTGTTTGATGATGCCTACATCATTTTGATAACAGCCGAATCTCTCTGCATTTGGTAAACATTGTCATAAAATGAATGTCTTAATTTGTCTTTCATCATTGTTTTGTTTGATGATGCCTACATCATTTTGTTAACAGCCGAATCTCCCTGCATTTGGTAAACATTGTCACAATTGTGGAAAATGGATGAAGCGAAGGGCTCTTCGTAAAGATGGTGAGTAACAGCAAAATTATTTTAGTAGGTAGGTAGGTAGGTGTTTTTAAGTGAATTTTGTTCCATGTTTTCTTATGGTGTGGATTGTAAGACTTTCTGTATTCAAATAAAATTAGTACTTATTTACTTCCAGTGGCATGCAATTTTTGTAATGGCAAAATATTTGCAAGAAACTGCAATCAAATACAATTGTGCAGTCGATGTGTGGAATGCGACAACATTATACTTGGTAAGGGGTTCAATAATTTTTCTCTAAGACCCGACAAATAATAATAAATGACCACAGCATAGCCTGTATTGAGGTGTCATGGACACATACAGAAACATATACAAATAACACCTGGGTGTTATTTGTATCTGTTTGATTAGTTGGTTTTGGACCCAGAACAGATGTATAACTTGATCATTAAAATACCTGCCTTGCCGGAAATTGAACCTGGGACCTCTGTCAAAGTACCAAGGACTTAATAGTGTGGTTTATTTTTGTGTTAATAATATATAATTACACACTACACTGTGTATTTGAATCAGTCTATTATTATTAATTGCATAATATATTCTTGCAGATAATTTCAATTATTGTGAATGCTGTGGCTTGGAAACAAATAGGCAGTTAAGAATAACCAAGGCTCGGGCACTTTCAAGCCTTTTTCCAAAAAATCAAACTGCTCCTGTTTCTTCTGTTAAATCATTAGATGCCTCAACAATACAACCTGACAAATCGCAAGATTTATTTGAGGACTTTCAGGTAAGTTAATGGTGCAGGTCACTGAGTACAGTAAAATAAAAAATAATACTTATTATTATTTCAATATTTAATATTTTTTCTCCTTTAAGGTGGATAATGAAGAGTTGCAGCTAATCGAAGAGTCACTGGTGACTGATGATGTTTCTTCAGACCAAACGGACAAAGAGAACAAGTTGACAGAGCTCCAAGAATCACTGCTAACTGATGTTTCTTTAGAAGAAGAGAAAGAAAACATATAAAATGGCTGGCAGACCACGGAAGAGGCGTAAATATTCAAGCAGATTTAGTACAAAACATCAACCACCTAGGACTAACTATATTTATTTAGCGCTTTCAACTAACACCATTCAAGTATCAGTACACTCAGTTGGTTTTATGGTTTATGAATGTGTTCAATGTCAAGCACTTCATTTTTTAGGTGAAAAAATTAAAAATCATTTTAAAAATTGTTGTCATAATGGGAAGGTGTATATAGACGCAGATAGAGCATTAAAGCCAATTCCAGATATATTATTAGATTTATACAAAGGCAATACATCTGATGCTAATCATTTTAAGGATAATATACGACAATATAATTCAGCATTTGCAATGGCATCCATAAATTCAAACTTAACTACACTCCCTCCAGGAGTTTTCACTTATAGGGTACAAGGGCAAATTTATTCAAAAACTGGATCTTTGTATCCGTTGCAAGGTCATAAACCACAATACAACCAACTGTACATTATTGAAGATAAAGCAGCATTAAATGAAAGATTATCTGATTCTAGAAATAATATATGCAGAAGCAATATAATGAAATCCTTACAATCAATGCTTAATGTATACAATCCTTTTATCAAAATATACAAAAGGGCGTCTGCAATTTTAGCTGAAGAGGAATTAAAAGCAGCCTCAGAAAATCGACCCAAGCATTCGGTATCAATTCAGTTTTTTAAACATAAATCTCTTGATTTGCGTCGGTATAATACTCCATCAAATAATGAGGTAGCGGTCATCTTTGTAGGAGAAAACGGTGAACCTCCATTAAATATAGACTTTTCTGTACAAGAATATTCTCAACATTTAACTATATTAAAATCAACCAGCCCCAATATTGACCCTTTAACCTTTCCTTTACTTTTTCCTAATGGAGAACTCGGATGGCATGAAAATCTTCAACACAGAGAAGAGAGACGAACTGCTCGAAGCCGCCTTACAATGCTACAATTTTATCAGTATAGACTTGCTGTTCGTAAAAATTTTAACCCATTGTTTTACGCCGCAAAACTTTTTCATGAATATTGTGTCTTAGCCTATGTTAGAATTGAATCTCAAAGATTATTGTTTCTTAGAATGAATCAAACACAGCTCAGAGCCGACAATTATAACAATTTAATGGATAGCCTGTACAATAATGATAGCGAATGGGGTCAAGGCATTGGTAAAATGATAATATTGCCATCAACTTATGTGGGAAGTCCACGGCACATGATGCAAAATTATCAGGATTCCATGGCAATTGTATGCAAGTATGGTAAACCAGACTTATTTATAACATTTACATGCAATCCGAATTGGCAGGAAATCTTAGATAATTTACAAGACAATACAAAAAAAGAACATAGACCCGATTTAATTACCAGAATTTTTAAACTTAAATTGGAGGAACTTTTAGATGACATTACAAAGAAACATATTTTTGGAATACCGAGTGCGTGGTTTTACACAATTGAATTTCAGAAACGTGGGCTTCCACATGCTCATATGCTTATTATTCTAAGAAATGAAGATAAACCAAGATCATCAGAAGATTATGATAAATTTGTATGTGCAGAAATACCTGATCCAGATAAAGATCCGGAACTTTTCCAAACTGTGTCAAAAAACATGATCCATGGGCCATGTGGTCCTGGATATTTGAATTCACCCTGCATAAAAAATGATGGAACTGGCCCTAAATGTTCTAAAAACTACCCAAAGACATTTTGCGGACAAACTAGAGATGGTACCCAAAATGGAGGTTATGCTATAATAAGAAGAAGAGACGACGGAAGAACAATAAAAAAGAAGGATTTCGAGTGTGATAATAGATGGGTAGTGCCCTACAATCCTTATCTATGTAAAAAATTTAATGCTCACATAAATGTGGAAATTTGTTCAACTGTCAAAAGTGTGAAATATATAAATAAATATATTTATAAAGGTCATGACCGAGCAAAGGTACAAATCACGGTAGCGCCACAAGAGTCCAGTGATCAATCGACGTCAAGCAACGAACACCGTGACGAAATTAAGGCTTATATTGATACCAGGTATGTTTCGGCTCCTGAAGCAGTTTGGCGAATATTTGAATTTTCAATGCACAAAATGAGTCATACAATTATACAGTTAGGTGTTCATTTGGAAAACCAACAAACAGTAGTATTTACAGATCAAAATGTTCATGAAGCAGCAGCTAAATCACTAGAAAAATCAACATTAATAGCATTTTTTGAATTAAACAAAACCAACGAAAGTGCTCGACAATATCTTTACACTGAAATTCCGACACATTTCCGATTCATCCATGGACAGTGGCAACCACGAATATCTCAATCAGCGGCAGATAAAGTAATTGCAAGAATGTATAATTATTCCTTTTCTGATCGAGAACGATATTATCTCCGGCTATTACTTCTTCACGTCAAAGGGCCGACTTGCTTCAGAGATGTTAGAACTTACGAAAATATTATTTACAACTCATTTCGAGAAGCTG
This sequence comes from Boloria euphrosyne, assembly GCA_951802675.2. NCBI lineage: Eukaryota > Metazoa > Arthropoda > Insecta > Lepidoptera > Nymphalidae > Boloria > Boloria euphrosyne. The sequence continues at coordinate 2,541,491 of OX637876.1, forward strand.
CTCAAGCAAGGGGGCTCCTTCTTGACGATCAAGAATGGGAAAGATGTTTAGATGAAGCAATTGGTTTTAAACTTCCTCTGCAATTACGACAGCTGTTTGCGTTAATTTGCGTATTTTGTGAACCAACTGATCCTAATGCTCTTTGGGAGAAGTTTGCATCACATTTTATCGAAGATTTTACAAGATCACGCTCTGAAATATTATCAAAACAGTTGGCTTTACAAGAAATCGATGAAACATTAAAACTCCACGGAAAGAGACTAACAGATTTCGGCCTTCCAGAGCCCCATATTAGTGAAAATGATATTTCTTATCTGATTCCGTTTACGATTGTGAACATGAAAAAGCAAATGGCTATGAAAAATACCAAAAATTGAATGCAGAACAAAAATATGTGGTTGATACAATACTGAACGCTGTAAATAATCCCACAGAGAGAAAGCTGTTTTACCTAGACGGCCCAGGAGGAACTGGAAAAACTTTTGTATTTACAACTATTTTACATATTTTAAGATCTGAAAACAAAATATGCCTACCTATAGCATTTTCTGGTATTGCAGCAACTCTGTTAGATGGTGGTAGAACAGCTCACTCGCGATTTAAAATTCCAATTAATTCAGATGTAGATTCTACGTCTCATATGTCCTTAGGGTCACCGGCCGCTAAATTATTGAAGGAAACTCATTTAGTAATTTGGGATGAAGCACCCATGACAAAATGTCATGATATTGTTGTAGTTGATCGACTCCTTAAAGATATTATGAAAAATCAATTACCTTTTGGAGGCAAAACTTTATTATTCGCAGGAGATTTTCGTCAGATCTTACCAGTTGTAGTTAACGGGTCCCGAAATGACATTATACAAGCTTCAATTAAGCACTTTTCATTGTGGCCAAACTTTACCCAGCTCCATTTGGCTCATAATATAAGAGCTCACGATGATTTAGAGTTTGCTAAATGGGTATTAAAGGTAGGCGATGGATCAGCTAATGAGGATGGTGACGATCATATTGAACTGCCTCTGCGATGCATTGTAGATAATTCAATTGTAGACCATATTTTTGGTGTGTCCCTTGACACAAATGATTATAAAACTTATTCAATGAAAACTATCCTTACCCCTAAAAACGACGATTGTTTTCAATTGAACGACCAAGTAGTTGACAAAATCCCTGGCATGTTTAAAATTTACGAGAGTTCTGACGCTGTGGTTGAGGACGATCATAATGATGTTTTAAATTATCCTATAGAATTCCTAAACTCTATAACGCCTGCAGGACTACCACCACACATTTTAAAATTAAAAGTTGGTTGTATAGTAATGCTTTTAAGAAATTTAAATCCGACTGTTGGGTTGTGTAACGGAACCCGTCTGATTATTAGAGCGTTAGCTTCACGTGTCATTGATGCCGAAATTATTTGTGGTAGCCATGTGGGAACCAGAGTTTTTATTCCTCGAATTCGTCTCCAGCCATCTAACAGTCAACTGCCTTTTAAATTTAGTCGGCTTCAGTTTCCCATCCGCATAGCATTCGCTATGACAATAAATAAAAGTCAGGGACAAACTTTCGACAAAATCGGTCTATTTTTACCTAATCCTGTGTTCACCCATGGCCAGCTCTATGTTGCCTTCTCTCGAGTTCGAAGATTCGATGATGTAAAAATACAAATTATCAATACCACTGAACAAGGCTTGAAAGGTGATAAATATTTAACGAAAAATGTTGTATATAGAGAAATTTTATGATAATCAACCTGTGATGTATTTAATAGAGAATATTTATGATTATTTCTTAATAATATGTACCTTTGCCAACTTCTCGGGCGAGTACTCATTACAAAATTGCAATTGTTTTACTTGGCTTCTCAATATTATTTTTGATTTAGCCAATTTGTATAAAGAACAACATTTCCATTTTTTTATTTAAAAAGTAATAAGTGCTCACCTACCTACCAAAAAAGAAAAAGACTGAGTGCTTAAAATAGAGAAGTTTACAGAGAATAAACCTTAAAAGCTGTTTTGTTTTGTTAATTTATGTTAGTTTATTTTGAAGTTTGATTTTGTTAATTTATGTTAGTTTATTTTGAAAGTTGATTTAAAATTAAAATTATTTATGTAAAAAGTTTTGTAGTTTTAATTTACTATATTTATTGGACACAATGAACGATGCTATACGAATCTATGCTTACTTTGCCCTTTAATATTCCTTGAGAACCGATAACTAAGAGAAATACCTTCCTACATTTTATACCTACATGTCACATTTCACCCGAGCGAAGCCGGGTTTTCGTCTAGTTATTTATATTTTAATTGTGAACCAATCATTAATTACTACTTTACAGAGTTTTTGAACTTTGAATGTAATATATGAGTGAATATGTATATATCGTGTCTCGGGTGTTAGTGGTCGCACTCTGCCGGAACTCGACTCTGAGTTTTTTTGGTAGGTAGTATGGTAGTGGTCGTAAAGTATTTTTCACTTTACTCTCCCCATTTTTAATTGCGATTTTAGTATGTTTATATGGTATGACAACGTTTGCAACATCACCTAGTAATTATATAAATTCGTACTTATAATAATATCATTTTTACAGGTTACACACAAGACGTCCGGCAAAGTGATGGTTCTCAAAATGAACCAGCAGCGGGCGAACCGCCCGAACATGCTCCGTGAAGTGCAGCTCATGAACAAGTTAAAACATCCTAATATTTTGGGGTAAGACATTCAATCAAATCCTTTTTAGAATGTTATGCTTTTGAAATCAGGTACAAGTTTTAAAAGACACTGAAACTGAAATATAAGATACTAAATAATAACAATATAATGCCAATTGAAAATGTAAACATTTAGCCAATATTTAAACAATTTTTGTATTTCAATGAATAACCTTTTTAATATTCTTTATCTTTGTTATTTTTATTAGGACTTAAATTTCGTGTTTCGTTTATTAGATACGTACACGTATCTGAACTTTTTCAAGCCATTACGTGTGTAATACGCGCCTTACTTCACAACATAAATAAAATTATGTCTGTGATTACGATATAGCTACATCCCTTATTAAGTCTAATAAATAAGGCAAGAAAACATTTTGTTCATTGTACTAAGAGGATTATTATGAGCTTTTGGTATAGAAATAACCTATTATATATAGAGTCTATATTGAATTTCATAACATTATTATTTATTACATTAATTTTCCTTTTCTTTTTGTACAAATTATATAACAAATGAATACACATATATCTAATATTACCAAATTGCCATCATCACTCGCAAAATGTACGGCGAAATGATAACGGAACCAGTATTTCCGTGCATATTTACACGCTGCCAATATTGGTATTATTTATTTATCGTTTAACGAACTCGCCGACCACTCTGTATTTCATCGTCCAACTTTGTTTTGAGAAATTGAGCCGAACAAACGTTCGAGACTGGTTACTGGATTACATTATTTAGAATTGCGTCATGCATTATTTATTATGGTTATGATTGTTTCAATCGTCAGTGTATTGGTTTGTTACTTTCGTATAGGTATGGAATGTAAGCAAGGCTTAGCGATTGAATTTGAGCAACGCTTCTTTGTTTTCGGATGTCTCTACAGCGGTTTTCAAAGGGCTTTGACTTAAAAAGTATTTACCAGTTAAGTTTTAAGTTGGTAATTTTAATTGTATTTCTAGACCGATTCTTATTACTTTCGTATTTTTTGCGAATAAATGAAATAATTTAGTTTAATCTAATCTGCTATCTATACTATAAACTATAGTTATGAAGTTATATCATTATGTCAAAAATTATATAGTCCATTGATAGGACCCTTATTGAAGAAGTAAAAAGTTTTTTATATAGTTTTGTACGATTCACATATTTTTATTTGGCAGTTCTCTCACTGACTTATTATTATATAAGACGAAAATCTCATTATAGTCATTGATAGTCACTTAACATTCTATTTGTTTATTACATTTTTCCATTACATTAAAACCACTCTCTCCCTGAGTGTTTTGCTATTTATGCTGTTTTACCCTATTTGTTATTCATAAAGATATTTATTTTTTTCTTTACGTAATATTGATAGAGTTTTTTTTGTTTGTTATTTTTACCATAAAATATAATTTCATTGCACTGAGACTTTGCGTACCACTATGAAAAAGCTCTGACACAAAGCTTTAAACGAGAATTGAATCCAATCAATCTGGTATCTTAGGTGCAGCACGAAGTCTAATCGATTATCCACGACAGCTTAAGTAAATTTAAAAATACAATAAACTAAGACAACAATAAAAGCCAAAGGTTCTAACATCTAGGGTCACAAAGCTCAAACGAGTATCGCTATCCACGTAACGTATTACGAAATAACAAACTCCCCAACAATGAATGCACTGTTTCAGTTCATTTCCTGCTCTCATCTAAAATGAAATAAAAACAATGCGGTACTGATGCGACTGTTGAATAATATTTTTCTTAGTATCACGACGGCTCATCACTTTCGTTTCTTTACCGTGCATAACACCTACATTTTGGAGCAGTCAACGACGCTTAAAGCTGTATGAAGCTGTATTATGGAGCTCGTGAAGAAATAAGATTTTTTCTCATACTTAATTCCATATATTATAAGCAGACAAACAATACTAAGGTCCCTTTTTGTATACTTAGTTCAGATAACTTCTTTTAACGAAAAGCAAAATGTGCAATTTTATTTACAAAAGATTTTTAACTTGTACATGACAAAGCATTCATAATAAAAGTAAAGATTCGTATTTTACTTTTTCTTTAGAATAGTAGGTTTAATCTTGGGTTTTGATGCCACTGGTTTACATTTGGTTTGAATAAGCAACAAGAGTTTCTCAACCCTGTCATCAGACAACTTTTCTTATTTTATGTTGTTACGATATATTTTGTACGAAATTTAAAATTTTAAAATGTAATCAGAGCATGAAATCATGAGTGATTTTAAAGCTATTTCATGTGATCGTCTAAACGAATTATCAACACTTTTTACTCTATTTACTATTATATACTTGGTTACTCGTTATGATTTCGACCGCAAATGTACTGCTATCGAGTCTCCAATATACGGCATACACGCTATTATAATATTATAGTAGAGGAATCTTTCGAAGTTTTATTTGCACGATAAAAATTTGGTTAAGTTGCGTAATTACTAATTAATTATCCACCTAGTTTTACTTGAGCTTATGTACTTCCAATACAGCTGAAAAAATTGTTTAAACCAAAAAAAGCTTTATATTTAACTCTAATCAGACTGAAAACATAAAGATTCTAAGAAATAATTATTCAATGAACAGATTTTTTTAGTATTGGATATGCATATTTGTTGACATTGTATATTACGTCCCAGCGTACACAAAATTAGATAAAAACAGCTTGCCTCTCGACTCCAAGTAAACTTCCTAGGAAGGACGTGTACTTTCACTTGACTGCAATCGTCTTTGCGTGTGCATCTATCGTTCGCATTCATTTTATTTTTCATGCCACTAGCATTATAATTGGGCCCTCTTCAACACGCCAACTCTTAATTGGCAATTTGGATTGATTGCCTGATGGATTGATAAGCCTTGACACCAGTCTTGTGTTTAAGATAATCGTTTAACGATTAAGCTACTTCCTTCAAATTATGTAAGAAAAACAGCTTTAAATGTTTCTTGGTATTGGAAGTTATGTCTAACTAATTAAAGCACGTATTTGCGGTTGTTTGTTTTTTTTCTTGTGAATTCTCAATAGTGGCTGCTTTTTTCATACATTGCCTAGAGAATATAGCAAGCAACGTTTTGAAAATGCCTAATTTACCTGTTACTAATAATTAATAGTTTCTGAACATACTCGGTTTCTTAAAAAATATACACGACACGATAAAATTTGCGTCATTTTGGAGCACTAACTTAAAACCAGTGTGTAGCAATTTTTTTTCATTGTAAAGGTGTTTTTACCCCCAGGCTTTTTATGCCCACTGTTTATATGGAACAAAGGACTTGAACCTCAAAATGTGTTTTGAATGTCGTCTCAAGTGCGGCATTGTTTCTGCTTTTGACTTCCCTGTTTTTTCTGTAACCTTTTACAACGTAAGTGTCACACTTAGTCACTACTCGCATTATTTGGGGTTGTACTTAATGAAGACTTTACTTGGCTCTTGTAAACACTACGTTTTTGTGTAAAAGTATAAAATATAAGACAATTGTTCCGTATATATTATATACTATGTATATTTATTTTCTGTCAGAGCTCTGTCATGTTTCTGTGTGAATCACATATTAGATAATAGTTAAATATTGTATTGGAGCTTTGAGATTAACCTAGAGTCCAAGCTGAGGATAAATATTATTTGTAAACTAAAGAGTAGTGGTAGCCCAGCGGTAACGCGTCGCTTGTATAACCGAGTGATGCGGGTTCAAATCCGGGTCTCACACCTCTGATATTTTCATGTGCGAATCATTTCTATCCTGATTACCACTTGTCTTACGGTGAAGGAAAACATCGTGAGGAAACCTGCATGTCTGAGAAAACCTAGCAAGTTTTCGTAAGATATGTGAAGTCTGACACGCACTAGGCCAGCGCGGTAGACTATGGCCTGATCCCCCTCGTATTGAGGGAGGCCCGTGCCCAGCAGTGGGACGTTAAAAAAAAGGGCTGATGATGATGATGATGATGATGAAACTAAAGTGAATGTATTATATATGTATACAAAAAAAATATTTAATCGCCTAGAAAATTAGTACAGATATTTATTTAGTTATTTACGTGGGTGAAGACACAGGTTAAAGCTAGTTATTAATATATAATTTTGAGTCACTTTCAGTTGTTTACGCTAGCGAAACAATTTGGCAACGTTGTCGATTAATATATTACTGTACAAAATAATTTAATATGGTGAACTAGATTATGTCAAAAATATTGCTTCTGTATGCCAAAAGTAGTATTCACTAAATACCTTAATTTGGTTTAACAAAATATCTTTAGATGTAACATTCCTCGCACATCACTTATTGATGCTATTATGGCTTTGAAATAATTCTATTTTTCATACATGTAACTTCTAAACATGTAATACGAAGACAAATTTGCAAAAAGATGGACTTATCTATGAAGAGATCCTTCCACTAAGGAATGATTTGACAGATTCGAACAATATACATACTTTTTTTGTTGTGGATCATTACCGACTGCCACTGACGCTCTTTAAAATAAATTTATGGTTCAAAAGTGCTGGTAATGAGTCTCATTGAATAAAGTTTTCATTTCATTGCTGTAATAGAGTCCGACGCTACGAACTATTTAGAAACGTCAAGTATTTTACAAAAAAAATCTGCATAACATTTTTAAGCTAGTTCTTCATACATAAATAAAAAAACATTATAGTGATTAAGTAACATATAACTCATTAGTAGTCAATCACTAAATTAAAAATTTCTCGATATATTTTTTATACATGTGATTTTGCAGCTCATTTAACTGTCAATTTCAATAAACTAAGTATCGGACGAATTAGTATGATTAGTTAGCTTTTTAGTATGATTTTATGCCAACACTGACATCTGAAAAAGAATACTCACGCTTCACGCTTGACGAAGCATAAAATATCACTTTAAAACAAGATATTCTGAGCTATTTATTGCAAAAGTGTAACAAATAATCTTAATAGTTTATACATATTTAACCAGGAATATATTTAACAACTTAATTAGGTATTTTACTCGTAATACTAGCGACCTACCCTCGCTTTGCTTTGGGTCGTTACGACCTTATAGCCTCAATCCAGGTCAAAGTCTGTAACATAGGAAATTAATCCAAATTCAAAATTGAAGGCGTGAGAATAAGTAACCTGACCGATTTCAGCCATGGCGAATCTCTCTGAGACTACCTAATCACACCGGAAATATTGCCGCCTGATCTATCGCATAATGTGTTCGCAGAGGCATAGGGGTGATCAATCAACTTCTCAACTCTGAGAATACAACTGGGACCTGTTTAACATACTTAAACTGACTTAACTCGATAACTTAAGTAGTCCCGATCTAGAACTCGAACCTAGGACCTCCATATGTACAGGCGTAACATGCTTACCCTTACACCCCCGAAGCAGTTGTATTCATCAATATATTTATATCCTTTCAGATTCATGGGTGTCTGCGTACATGAGGGTCAATTACACGCGCTCACAGAGTACATGGAGGGCGGATCGTTGGAGCAAGTAATACTGGGGATTCCGCCCGAGCCTCTGCCACAGCCTCTCAGGATATCTCTAGCCGCAGACGTGGCTGAAGGCATGATGTACCTGCATTCGTTGGGAGTCTTCCATAGAGATCTAACGGCTAAGGTAATTATCAAAGTTCAAAAATTTTTTTTCATACCTTTTACAAGGTCCATTGAATAAATACAGTAAAAACTCCAGGAAGTAAACACCTTCTTGGAATGTAGTCATATAGAGGTTAATAAGGAGAATCTCAACTGATGCTATTTTTAAAAATATTGTTATCGTTGGTTTTTGTTACTTTATACTTTCACATCAAAGGGTATGAAATATGGATCTCATACTACGGGAGGAAAACTCAGATCAGCATGTTTACCTTTTTTTAAATCGCATGTCTACTTTTGAATCTCTGTTTTTGTTATACTTTACCATTTTTATTATTTCTGTATGTGTATCGCCTATCATAAAAATCATTTTTATCTTCCAGAATGTCTTGTTGAAAAAGAACGAATTTGGCGAGTACACCGCTGTCGTAGCAGACTTCGGCTTAGCCGCGAGAATACCTAGTTCGATGTGAGTTTTATAAGAGTTTTTTTATCAATAGTTATTCTACTGACGGTTTGCTTATGACTGATAGCCAGAAACCATAGGTAGCCTTGTCTCCAATTATAATCGATTCAATACGTACGAGCAACTCACCCTCGTTTTCCTCACATTCGTCCAGAGGCAGGTCCCTAGGTTTTGACGGTTAGTGTAGAACTCGTATATTATTGTGTACCTTACTTGTGGATTCACTATACAAAATTTCAACCCCTTACAATTGAGGGATGATTTTCAGGATAAAAACTACATATATAATTCCGAGCGTCTGAAACTACATTCGGATATTTTTTCTTTATAATAGTAGTAGGTATAAATATAGATAAATACTCTTGCTAAAACACAGTGGTGTGTAACAATAAATTTAAAGTATGATTTTATCCCACTGAAAAAATATGAACTTTCCCTACCTCACGTCTCAATAATACAATCGTCCGTGCACAACTGCTCAGTGCTCACCCCACGCTTGTTATTGTTTCAAAGAAAAATGGTTCATTGACTAATTGCTTTTTTGTTTTTTGTCATGTTTGTTGTCAATTTGTAAAGAGGGTTTTTAAATATGTATACACTTGTAGTAAAGTAACCGTCCGTAATTAAATAGTGGATGAGATTAATTAAAAAAAAATATTTTTTAGAACAGGTAGCAATGAGACGACCTTTCTACCTGAAACAAATATTTCACTACATATTTTAAACAAAGTCCTCCGCCGCGTCGGTCTGTCTGTTCGCGGTAAACTCAAAAACTACTGCACCGATTTTAATGCTGTTTTTACCAAATACCAATGGATAGAGTGTTTTTTAGTATATAACTAGCGGAACCCGCGGCTTCGCTCGTGCTAAATCTATCTAGTTAGATATATTTTAGGTTTTATTCCAAGTGCATAACGAATAAAATACGCACAAGCGCGTCACGCTATTTCGCGTGCAAAAACCGATATCGTGTTACGGAACGGGTCATTTGTCAAGTTTGGGCAATTTATCAAGGCGGTGTTTCGTAAGAACCACCCTTCACTTTTATTTACGTATACGATGCGTGAATATTGCTAGGAAAAGCATACCTCGAATTCCCTACACCTAAGTACATACTATGATTGTGGACACTTCAATAATAATTAAAACTAGACTAGAATTAAAATTTTAAATTATCAAACAAAAATACCTCCTGAAAATATAGCTTCATGTTATTTTAAAATATGACATGTATATTGTATAGTTCTCGCCAAACTTTTTGGCCGCCCTACATTGGCACGAACCGCTGCGCAGATCGCAAGAGTATGGTATCGGACGGACGAATGTATGGTAAAATAAAGGTTTGAAGTAGTCTACATTGTCAGGTGTAAACTATTCTTATGTAAAATAATCATTTTATAAAATATGTTCAAAAAATTACGTAGATACGAGTTCATTGCACTATCAACATACACACTAAGTACCTAGGAATAGTTGTGCAAAAATATAGAACCTCCTTTTTTGAAATCGGTCAAATTGTAATATTTATCTTTTTTCCAGCAATGGTTATCGATTGCCCAGTGTGGGGTCGCCGTGGTGGATGTCGCCGGAGTGCTTGCGCGGTCGCTGGTACGACCACCGCTCGGACATCTTCTCTTACGGGATTATATTGTGCCAACTTATTGCTAGGGTAAGAAATTATAACTTATTTGTAGTAATAACTAGTATTTAGTATTTATATATATATATAGAGATTTATTTTTGTGATAGTTGTTATTAGTAACTACGCTTAGGTTCCTAATAGTAGTCTATGTTATAGTTCAGTCTGTGTATTGAGATAAACCTCTATAAGTCCAGCCGTATCACATTAGTTAGAACACATAATATTGAAACTTTCGTTCGTTTATAATTTTAAAGTGATAAGTACATTTAAAACAAATTATCGTCAAACTTAAAAAACGCCTCCAATGTTAAAGTAACGCAACCCAAGTGAGATCAAATAATATATACTTTGTCTCAGACAGACTCCACAAATAATATATAAATGTTTACGTTTAATATAGAAGCGTCATTTGCTTACTTGTATTGTCCTAATCTCTCATACTTAGGTTGGTATAGTTTAAAAAACCTTTTTACTAATCGATATACAAAAATTGATACGATAAATAAAAAAATAGATTAAAATTTATAATCCAAGACTTAATTACATAATTACAAGTAAAGCAAATAAAAGCATGCTGATAAAATATTTTTATATTTTTTGATATCTACAGATATCTGAGAATACATACTTATTAGTATTAAAAAATAGGCAGTGGTTGTTCAGTGGTAACAAGCTCGCTTATCCAAATGAAGCGGATTCAAATCCCGTATCTCGCACTTGTGATATTTTTACTTCCAACATCATTACCACTTAACTTACGATGAAAGAAAACGTGCGTAAAACGAAACTTGCGTGTCTGAGAGAACTTTATAAATTTTTGAAATACACGTGAAGTCCGACATCCCGCATCAGCGTGGTGGCCTGATTCCACCGAGGCCCATGCACAGCCGTGGATCGTTAAATAAAGTGCTGAAAGCGAAAGCGATTAAAAAAATAAATTACTATGTTTAAAATGTTTAAAATCATTGATAAAATTTCTTTATTCCATGTCATTGTCCAATACCGAAACATTATGACTGTCGTAAAGTGTTGAAATAGTCTCGTCATAACGAGCTGATTTTTTTCGTCTAATTTAGGTTGACTGTAACTAACTTAACTGTAAAATAATTAATTCCACTAATATAATACATTTTAATGTGTGTTCTTGCTGCTTCTTCACACTCTAACGAGTCAACGAACTAGAGAAAAATTCTAAATAAATCATTATCACTATTAATTTATTTCTTATCACAAAAATGCTAATAGATAAAAGTTTATGACAACACAAGCGACTCACCCACTACATTTTTACTTTTAGCATACATTTTCAGAGTAGAGGTAAAAAAGTATCCCATATGTTGACCCGGATCAGCTATCATTATACCAAATGTCATCAAAATGTGTCTATGTAGTGGTTTTCTCGTGATGCGGTAACAAACAGAAAGATTGACAAACAAAAATTTCTTAAACTAGATTCGATTTCGATAGATAATATTGATTATTTCAATGAGAGTATTTAAAAATATTTAATGTTCGACTCAGTTACAATTTTATTATAAGTATATAAGACGACTCGTTTGGCTCAGTTGGTAGTGACCCTACTTTCTGCCAGCGGTCGCGGGTTCGAGTCCCGCTGGGGGCATTCATTTGCTAATCACGAATGTTTGTACGCCAGTCATGGGTGTTTATATTTATATGTATGTATTTAAATTTTATATGTGTAGTATATCAACTATCTGGTATCCGCAACACAAGCACGTTAAGTAGCTTACTGCGGATCTAGATGGCGCTGTTGTAATAATGTCCCAACATATTTATTGTGTATGCTTGACAAATAGTAGTAAAGCCTAGATCAGTATCTGTATTAGGAAAAAATCCCGTATCGTTAGCGACACATTGTCAAAGTAATGGAGATACTTGTAGTTTCTGTCCTTTTATGTAGATAAAAAAATGGACTATTTTTATCGAAACACTTTTGAGGAGCTATTCACATTTTTTATCAAAGTTACATTGAAAAATGAAATTTGACCAATCAGAACATGTAACTACAAATATATTGAAGCCCTAGACAGACAGCCCCTGTTCTAGTCAGCCGATAATATAATTAAGTTCTTAAAATTCTTTAACTTATGTAAATAACAGAAAAGTAAAACCGCGAAAAGTTACTAGTGCTAAGAAAAACCAGTTTTGCGGCGTAATTGCTTGGCTATTATCATAATTAGCTACTTCGGAACTTATTATGATAATTTAAATAAGTAATTAGGTATGAACTCTCATAAAAAGATATCACATTTTATGTCTTCAAGCTATACTATAGGATAGAAGTTATACTGTAATGTGCGTGCAAATACCTTAGTCTCTCCCGTGACCATGATTGCTGTAAAGCATTCGAAACGTCGGAAACCAAAAATCATAGTAAATCCGCGACAAAATCCAAAAAGGTAGTTTCAATTATAATGTATCGGTAGTCGGTAGGTGGACGGTGTTTTTTGTTAAATGTTAATGTCCCAACATTTATTTCTTATTGTTTACTTAATTTAAGTCAAGAAGTAAGGTCGCATTTATACATATGATTAGTTGAAAAAAAAGTATTTCGTACGTAATAAAATATATATACATATTATATGGCAGATGATTTGCTCAGGAAATTCGGTCAAGAGTACTGTATACAGTTAATTTTTTTATCCACTTTCATTCACACTTATCAATATCTACAGTGTTGTCTCACTCTACTACACCGAACAGTATATGCTTTACTCTGTTAGGCATCTTGCATTGCTCTAATTATTATCAAACAATGATTTATAATAAAGATTTTAAAAAAATACTTTCGCTAAGTTCGCTAATTGTATGGTCTAATACATTTTATGGACTATATATAAAATTCCTTGTAGTAAGTATCTATATATAAAAGTCGATGGTAAAAGTATGATATATCTCCTAAAGAACTGGAGAGTTTTGGAGAGAGAGTGGGAGAGAAAGATTGAACGCAGACCAGCGGATACTGCTAGTATATACTTACCTATATGGTATAATTTTCAGGTGGACGCGGACCCCGACGTGTTGCCACGAACAGACAACTTCGGCCTTAATTATATGGCCTTTGTGGAACTTTGTGATGAAGACACAGTTCCTGACTTCCTTCGACTCGCTTTTAATTGTTGCATTGTAAGTGTTTTTACGTAATATCTCCTACATCAAGTACTCTTTTGTTTAGATTTATTATTATTACTAGCGACTCACCCTCGCTTCGCTCGGGTTCGTCCCCAGGTGTAACCTCTTTAGTATAGTTTTAAAATGGCGTAATTTCCATATATAATCGCGTAAGAAACGCTTTCATTCGACCGTTTTTTCTCCAATTCTACCACGTAAAAGCCTTTTTATTTTTCGTTTTTTTATATAACCTATGACACTCAGCAATAATGTGGCTTTCTGTTGGTGAAAGAATTTTTGAAATCGGTTCAGTAGATCCCGAGATTACCCTTACAATTTAACAAATATACAAACACACAAACTTTACTTCTTTATAATATTAGTATAGATTACTATTTATGTTGTACTATATGAAAAGAAAAAAAACATAATTGTTTTTGTATGGCTTTTGATGTTCCTCTAAAATACGATTTACGAATTACAAAAAATGTATGTATGTATAAATGTATGTATATAATATATGTATATGAATAATGTAACGTTGGTTGGTTATTCCAGTACGAGGCCAAAGCGCGGCCGCTATTCCCGGAGATAGTGAGTAAGCTCGCGGAACTGAAGGAGGGCCTCGACGACGCGTGGGACTGCACGCCGAACACTTCGTACGACAGGTTAGTGGTATACTAATACATGACTATATTAAATGTATTTAACCCTTTCAAAGCCCTTTTAAAGTCCCACTGTTGGGCGCGTGCCTCCCTTCCATGCGAGAGCTGGTTTCATGCTGCATGTATGGTTTATGCTGGTTACCTCAAGAAGTTTTTCTTGTACCGAAGTTAAGTTGTTACCATATTCGAGACGATTTGAGAATATTCTGCGTGTGGCATCACCCAAGATTTGAACTCGCTTCACATGGTTTTTCAAACAAGTGCGTTACTACTAGGCTACCGCGACCTATCTGTTATTTAATAATATAAATTATTTTATTTTAGTAAGTTTTGAATTATACTAATGCTAAGACTTTATTTTAAGTGTGTCAATAAAAAAAGTGCGTGCGTACAAAGTACACATGTCAGAAGTGAAACTTCTTTATTTATAAATTTAACTCACTGTTTACACACTGTATAAATACTAATGATATTGTAATTTCACTTCAAAAACAATTCCTCACGATTATCAGCATGAGCAGCCACGTCATAAGTTAGGATGTGTATTGTAATACTTTTGCTACACATAACGTCACATAAAAATCACCGACTTGCGGTGGGCGAGATCCTCGACCTGCGCATGTTGACCGTCTGAGGGGTGGTGGCGCTAACTCTTCCCCGTCCCTGAGGGCCTGGTACTTGATTTATATTTACGTTAAAACAGTGCTTTCACATCCCCTCCATGGTAGCATTAAACGTTTAACGCAACCTTGTTGGAAGTCGTATAAGTTTCAAAAAGAATATAATTTGAAGACGATTATTGACTGTACCAACGAGTACATAGTGTGTGGTCTGTCCGCAGCGAGGAGGCGGACTCGTCGGGGCCGCGCTCGTGCCCCGGCCTGTCCGCGTGGCGCCGCCCCGCGCGCCTGCGCAGCGAGGGCAGCCCGCAGCCCCACGCCCACACCCACGCGCACTCCCACGCCCACTCCCACACACACGCGCATGTCAATGCCCACGCTCGTGATCGTAAGTTCATTTTTCTGTTTTTTTTTAGTTGAATGTTATAGAGTGATTTTGCATATGAATTGGAGAGGGGAGATAATCAGACTTCTTAATGTTATTGTTTCGATATGTGATATCGAATAATTTTAAAGTTGGAGAACCATTTAATATAGGAATGATTACTTCACATGTTCGATTTTCATTGATGTATGTTGAACGATCGTTCCCGTTGCGAAGGCGGGGCGATCCACCGGCGCTCGCTGTCGGAGCTGGAGTGGGCGTGGCGCGGCGGCGCGCGCGCGGCGCCCCCGCACCGCTCGGCGGGCGCGCTGCCGGCCGCGCCGCCCGCCGCGCCGCCGCCGCGCCTGGCGCGCCTGCTGCGCCTCGCGCACATCATGCTGCTGCGCGACACGCACGCCGCGCCCGCGCCCGCCGCGCCGCGCCTGCACGCCTTCCGCGGCGTGCACAAGATCCTCGAGCGCCACCCGCGCTCCGCGTCCGGCGACGCGCCGCCCTCGCCGCCGCCCTCGCCGCCCTCGCCCGCGCACGCGCCGCGCTCGCTGCCGCCCTCGCCGCCGCTGCGCCGCCGCGCCTCCTGCGAGAGCGGCATCTTCTCCGTGGCCAACGAGGAGCTGGCGCGCCCCGTGTGCCCCTGCAGCCTGGCGGGCTGCCAGCGCTGCTGGTGGTGGCGGCGCGACGAGCGCGACGAGCGCGACGAGCCCGACGAGCGCCGCCGCCGCGTGTGCGCCGCCTGCCTGCTGGTGTACGAGCGCGTGCTGCGCCGCCGCGCGCCGCCCGACGACTCGGCGCTGAGCACGGCGGCGGGCTCGCTGCGCAGCCCGGACGACGCGGCGTACCTGTGCGCGGGCGGCGCGGGCGCGGGCGAGGCGGGCGACGACGCGCACGTGCTGGCGCGCTGCTGCTGCGGCGCGGGCGCGCTGCACGCGTGCCCGGCGCGCCTGCTGGCCGCCGCCAAGCGCTCGTCCAGCGTGTACACGGACAGCTCGGAGGACGTGGCGTCGCTGGGCTCGGACAGCGTGTGCGACGAGCGCGGGCCGCGGCCGCACTCCGCGCAGATCGCCAAGATCGTCGAGTACTTCGAGCGCCAGGGCGCCGACTTCAAGGGCCCGCTGCTCAAGTCGCTCCACTTCGGCAAGGAGCGCTGCGAGCGCGAGTACCTCGTGGACGTGAAGCACCGCGCGGACGCGGGCGGCGGGGGCGCGGGGGGCGGCGGCGGCGCGGGGGGTGCGGGGGGCGGCGGCCGCAAGAGCGCCTCGCAGCGGCTGATGGTCTGCGAGGGCGCCGTCAGGTCCAAGCTACCGCTGTTCGACAAGAAGTCATAACGCAAAGGGTACGATTTCGAGAGACGCTCCTCGATATTCAGATAGTGCGCGGCGCACGACGTGACGCGAGCGGTGACGTGACGTGGCCGCGGTGACGTGACGTGACAGGACACGGTGACGCGACGTCACAACGCGTGTGTCAAATCGGAATCGGTGACTTCCAGTAGCGTCGTACCAGAGGATATTTTTATTCAGAGTTATAACGAGGGAGAGAGAAGATATTCGATTTACTGAAATGAACTTTATTATAATATTCATAAGGCAGTATTGTTAAGGCTAGTGCCAATTTGTATTGGATGAGTGACAATATTGAGTATAAATCAGTACTCCCGATGGGACAAAGTTGGTTTACCGACACCCATTTAACAACCGAGGCTTTTACAATAATTACAATAAAACCCATCGGAATCCAGCAATTCTGTCAAAAATGGGTGTCTGTAGAGCGACTTTGTTCTAGAAGGAGTGCGAAAAATCGATATCACTAGACGAGCGGATCTCTCATCGAGTGAGTCGAGTTTGTTGACTGAGTAAACTAAGCATTTGATTCATAACTGAACTTAAGAAAATAGAATAAGGAGTAAAGGCGATATTAGATGGTCTGGTGTCGTACGATACGTGGCCTATCCTTATTTGGGGCCTTTTTTGTAGATTTTAACCCAGGATCGGATAGCTATAAGTATTGTACTTTTCTTACTTAAATCGGTGGTAACTGTTGTAAATAAATCGAAAATATTTATAATTTATATACAGTATTATATTATTACTTGCCAGTTTATCTAAGGTTGTAAATAATTTTCAATACAGAAAGCGAGTGGGTGCGTTCTTTTTGGTTTATCTGTAACTTATTTGAAGGCGTTTGTTTATCGTCATAGTTCTTTTTTTATACAGTACATTGTTTTTAATATTCAAATATCATTATATTTATTGAGTGATTCCACAACATATGCTATTGCGGGCCGAATTCGTCCTAAAAATTAAATTAAAAAAAAATATATATTATATCGTGACACGCGTCTAGTCTAGTTCAATCGTGTCGCAGTCCGTCGATTATATAGAATATTTATTTGAAAACATGTTTATTTATTATTCATAACAGAAGTCTGTTCTAATTATGGCCGTTGAGTTGCTGAGTATCCGGCTAGAAGGACCAAATGTCATTTTCTTTCATATCTCCTTAAAAATCTATTTTTTTTATTGTTATTTTGTCATGTCTAATTTAAATTCGATAAACGCTTTTTCGCAGTGACTCATTTCTTTGTTTAACCCTTTATATTTTGGATCAACTATGTACAAATAAGTGTCAAATCAGTTCCAGATGATGTCATTGTATACGAATATTTTGATGGGTTTCTATTTTCAATACAAACCTTTTATTTGGATCTTTAATAGATTTACTATTTTATCGATTATTTTAACCAGAATGATATACCTTATTTATGTTTTTTTTTTCAACCTTATTTCTATTACTGTTTTGAAAACATCAGATTTTGCTCCTCGAAAACTCATCAAAGTAATTCGTTTCCCCAATACAAATAGCAAAAATATATTTTTGTAAATAACATTATAATGGCATAGTATGAATATATTGCGGACATATAATCGTTTTACATCAGGGTATTTATATCGTGTACATAGAAAGTGATATGATCGTTTAAAGCAATATATCCTATCCTAATTAACGTTTCTCTCAAAATCGATTTATAGCCCCTCCCGTGAGTTTGTCGTAAGGAATAAAATTCTAAAATCACTACGTAAATGCAATCATCATGTTTTTCAATATATATACCTGTTTTTAATTATAAATTATAAACAATATTGTAGCGCTAGCTTTCAAATATTCAGAACATTTCATTGCTAAGTAATAATTTTTAAGCCAAAATTAATACTACTCTCGCTAGCGAGTATCGAACGTGACTCATAGGTAGGGGCTTTTGTGAAATAAAAAAAACAGTGCCAAATA